>OV743717.1:79204046-80521887 GCA_928272305.1 Volucella inflata | reverse complement strand
TTTATTACCATCTGCCCAAAGGTGGTTTAAAAGAAGGAATGAGAATTGGTTACTGCAAGAAGATAATGACCCGAAACACCGCAGTCGTTTGTGCAGTGCGTGGAAACAATAAAATGAAGTCGATGTTTTAGATTGGCTATCGCAGTCGCCGGATGCAAATCCCATTGAAAATGTTTGGAAGATCTCGACGATCAAACAATTATCACGAAAAATGCGAGTTCTATGGAGATCTTTGTCTCAAGATTATGCTATAACATTAGTAGAAAGCATGCCTCGAAGACTCCAAGCAATTATTGATAATGGAGGAGAGTGGACAACATATTAATTGAAAAGCATTCAAGTAAATAAACAAAATAAACCAGTACAATTGATTTTTATTATTATTATAAGTTCTTCTTTAATTTTTGTCGTGTACGATGTTACCAAACAGACTGTTTGTAGCGGTAGCGGAGCTACTGCCAGGCAATCCAATTTCAATGGATGAAATTCCTTTCTTAATCGACTTCGACATTCCGTATGATGTAATACTATATATCTGGAGAGGAAGGACTGGCAAGAAAATGTAGTACTCAGGCCAAATGAAATTGCAACTTTCACAGGTGGCGCGATATGAGTTCTGGTATCTTCCCAGAACACCAATCTGAGATTCTGGCTGTCCTCGGGATGTCTGAGCTAATGCAGATGAGATCGGTATCTACATCGACAGCTAGGCCGCTCTTTAGGCAATGGAATCAACTAATATCCACTCTGATACAGTCAGGAGCTGTCGTACAATGCTCAAAGTATTATGCATTCAGAACCGGGTGAGACAGTGCTTAGTGCCAGGACACTGCAGTAAATGAACAAGCGGATGAGCTTGCATGAAGTAGAGGAGAACTCGATAATAGTGAGGTTGCCAATATTAAACGACCCTTTTACATAGTAATGGGCCCTTTCGAGGAGAAGACTATGAATACTGCTAACCTAAGGTGGTTGAATCTTGAATTACATAAGGTATCCAAGGCCACTTCCCGATGTTGAAATCTAGGGAGTCAATAAAATTAAACAGGAACAAGCTAAGGACAATAATGGGAATCCTGGCAGGACACTGTCTTCTGCTGAAAGACGTGAAGTGACTCAAATTGTCAGATATGGGCATTTGTAGATTCTGCGGCGATCTGCAAGTGGTTGATGATGAGACAATATCGCGTAGTCGAAAGAAATTCTTAGGAAAATACCTTTTTTCAAAATCTGGAGGAAATAGACTGCACGGATTTTAAAGGCCTTCTTGACTTTTGCAAAGAAATTTGATGTTTTACCAGGGACATTGTTCAGGTTTTTGCCTTTTAACCTAACTCCATTTAGTCGATCTACTTTCGGAGATCCCAGGCCACTTTAAAACAGATCCAACCGCTATCCAAGGCCGCTTGTTAGAAGGTTTATTGTTTTCCGTGAGAGGAGTCAGTGGGAATTTGGATGCGGATCTGCATCAAAGCTTAAATTGACAACTCAGCCTCATATGTATGTGCATACGCCCTTTGGTAGGAGAAAGCTTGGTACCAAGGGCTCTTTTTATATACACTGTGGTTTAAATAGAAGTTTCTTTGTTGAAGCATGTGTTATTTTGACACTGAAGCTCTTTCTTGATCGAAATCTCGACTGCCAGTTACCTATCATACCTCCGCAAAACGAACAGCGCTGGGAATATTGCAAATTAATTTCAAAAAACTGTGATGTGTTCCCCAAACAGTGTGTTTATTGAAAACAAGTTTCGGCCGAAAAGAACCACCCACCGCGTCTACAAGTTACAAGTTTGAGTAAAACATTCTTGAGATTGACGGCACCTACCGACGAGAATGTGGCTGCTGTGGACGAAAGTATCGACTCAAAGTGGCCATGCCACGCAGCCTATCAAACAATCGATTTTTACCCGCTAAGTTTGGTAAACGAATTCGATGTCAATTGCACCTGCAATTTGAATACGTTGGACTTAAGCAAATATTGTCCGAGCCATTCTTGAGCTAGAGTCAGTAAGGTGTTGGAAAATTAAGTTGACAGAAGAGGAACTTTTAAAATTGTAAGGCAGATACTCGTAGCAACAAAATGTGCTGGAAAGACATGTTTGTTTTTGACTCAACCATCGGAGACTTTAACGGCATCAAAGTAAGTAAGTTAGCATGAGGCTACTGCTGAAATCATTCACACTTGGCCACACTGTTCTGCAGCATATCTTTAAGACACTTATACTGAGTCCGAAGAGTGAGAGTAGGTGTGCATCGCATGTTATACGGTTGGGCTATTAAATGGTACATGGTCGTAGTGCGAACCGCTTGCGCCTTCGATGTACACATAAGAACTCTGTGAAACTCATGAACTAAACCTTCGAGTGACGCCTTTGGGGGATACGCATTGAGAAGAAATCTCCGATATCTGTGCAATGAAATTCAATCCACACAACAGCAGAGCTGGTATCTGAATAAGCCTCATTCAAAGTAAAGAACGTTCGACACACATAGATACGAGATACGAATAGCCAGCATGAATTGAAATTGAAAATTGAGATTGAGAGGGAGTTCTTGTAGGTTGGCAAAGTAAGGTAATCTAGGTTTCGAGCTGCTGGTATTCAAAACCGTCACTTTTTAACTACTGGCAGACGCAACACTCGCTATGGTGGTATGGATTAAACCACCCAGCGCACTGGAACAAGCAACACCAAATCGCTTAGGCTATACTCTCCAGTGTTTTGTTTTGTACGAGGAAGGTCGAGATGAGAGGTGGGTATCACATTACATAGTTTCTGTGCCTCTGCTTGTGCCTGTGCCGATGCCCTCATCCATAATGCATTTTTGTAGTAGTTGTTCGAATATGTTGAGTTTTTTTGTTTTTTTTTTTGTTTTTAAGTATCTCATCGCTTGAAACGTCTTCTCTCGTAGTATTCGTAAAGTGACTTGGTGGATTGTGGGTCGTGTCGTGGATTATAGAATTGAAGTTGATCGGAAAATTAAAAGTCAAGAGGAGATTTGCATTGAGAGATGTCTTTTGCTTGGAAATTTAGTAGGCGAACGGGTAGTGGGCATCACAGAAAAATATCAGAGAAAACAAGGAGTTCTGTGGGCTGAGTGGGAAGTCAAACATGGTTTTCCCTTTTTTTTTCTTTTTTTTTTTACCATCAGCAATAAACATGTCTCTCTGGGTTGCATTGGAAAGTTTGAAGTTTTTGGGATGGTTTCAGACTTTGCATCCAGATGAAGTGCTTTCATTTTATCATTTCGAGATAGTGGTAGAGTTTTGCTCTACATTTTGAAATTTGTCACCACTTGGTTGTGTCATTATTATGCAGGAACAAAAAGAATCTGACAAATGCATCCAAAAGATTTAATTTCTTTTATGGCATGCATAAGTTGAAGAAGAAAATGAATGACTCCTAGGATATAGAAAACGTACACAAGGTGGTCTATGCAAAGTAGAAATTGATTAGAATGACAAATGCTATATCTGACAAGAGGTTTTGTCACACCAACTTGGTGTTGAATTCAAAAATGGATTTGAATTTGATATAAAAAAGTACTCAGATCCATGGCTTGAAGATTTATCCAAATTTGTTAGGGTTCTTTAGACCAATGTGTAGTAGCCCATCTCGTTCGATGGGATGTGTTTGTTTGTCCATCTGTTAAGCCATGCTAAGTTGTCTACCCTGTTGTTATCTATGATTCGGACTTGATTTAAATCTCTTGGAGTGCTTTCATTTCCACTGATCTTGAGAAGGGTTTACATTGGCATTGTAAATTATTTGCGAGTGTGAACAGATCATGCTACAGTTCTTTTCTGTGATCATGCTTCTTCTTGCTGAGATGTGTGGTTTTTGCGAATTTTCTTTGGAGAAATATCCTAGTCACCTAGCAAAATATACTTCCAAGGATCTCGCCAATGATCTGTAGACACTAGTCTACATTAGTCTTTTTCGTCATCCCAAACTGTGCTTCACATCGAAGATATCAAACCATTCTTCTCTAAGGAGTTGCCGCTCTTGCTTTGGGAGCTTTAAATTTCTGGACGTGAACATCTTTTCCTGTAGGATATTCACATGCCCAACCTTATTGCTTCCCAGCTATGCAGTGGCTTTAATTATGCCATCACTAAGGACGAAGCTTAGGTCAGTATTTTTCTCCTATCGCAGTTCAATTACTTAGAGAAGTCTTCCGTCCGTATCAGCTGCATGCTCTGGATATCTATAAAAACTTCTCCATTTTTGCCTTTGCAGGAAAGGTTCTTACACTTTTGCTTTAGAGCATTTGCAGTTCTCCCTTCTGACGTGAAGTATCTTAACTACAACGCAGTCTCGCCTCTTTGTCGCTTCTCATCCCTACCTAACTGTATATTTCCTAACCAACTCGCAAACCAGCTGACTGCTGTTTAGCTCGATACCCAAGGATATTTCTGATGGCTAGAGAATAGAATATACGTGGGTATATCATCTAGTTAAAAAGCACTTTGTGAAAGCAGAGGCATGAGTGGGGCGAAGCTTCAAGCTGTCCATTTCAATTGAAGCTCTGCTATGTGCCCATCTCTTCGTAAAGTGTTGCGTGTTCATAGCTACATCCTCCTTTTGACCCCTATAAAGCATTTTCTAGAGTGAACCGTGATGAGGCCGCCGCAAATCCAAGCTAAACTCGTGCCTTTCCTTATGGCAGCTGCTAAAGTGGTAGACAAAAATACATTTCGAATGTTTTCAATGAATTCGGAATTAAGTTGCCCCTTATTCTGGTTTACTTTCCAAAATATATTGACGTAGTTATTTGAAGACGCTACTAGAAGGCTACTTTTGGATTGCCAAAGATCGTTTACCTTGATCGTTGGCGAACAGATTTCCGAAATTTCGGTTTGTATTCAATATAAAGCTCAAAATGATAAGGACTTAACCTTAAGCTTAATCTGGACTTCACCCAACAATCGTTTCTAACAAGGAGGGTCTAGAGATCTAGACAAGTTTCTCCGTGCTTTCCCGGCTTATTTTTATTTATTTTCAAACAAGTCACAAAGAGTTTGATCTTCACTTGCTTTCTTTCAAAATTGGGTTGAAAGTCTTAGTATTTTAAAGACTTTGGTATCCCTTATAATATCAACCAGATTGATCACATTGCGATCGAGCGCAGGCATAGCATTTGGGATGTATGTTCTTGCCGAAAACGCCAAACCGACTCGGATAATTGGCAGCCAGGGTAAAAATGTGGATATTTCAAACACAACAGAGTAAAGCAAGACCATCAAATTTTGATGTCAAAAATCTGTAATCGCAAGAGACCACTGGAATCTTTATCGCTCCCGTTTCCCTTAAGCCCTGTGAAAATCCTAGAACACAACCTGTAGATACCGTTGTAAATGGTGCTAAGGATCCATTAGAGAAGCCGCTTCGGATGGAATTTGTTTCGAGCGCTGTCACAAAATAACCTCTGGTTTGACGATGATTGTACTAGTCAGCCCAAACAAGAAACATATATAGTAAAGCTGCGCTGCGTCGAAGGTTGGTCGTGAGCTCTACGAGCAGTAAATAAGGGAACACCACAGGCTTCTCCAAAAGAAAGAAGGGACCGCGAGATATGTTATTGCAGGAATCATGTTTAGAAGTTTATAGAAGAATTAAACGAACATACCAGGGCTACAATCGCCGAGTGGAAACCTGCATGGGCAACTATTCGCAGTAGTAGAATCGTAGTTAGTGTTGGGAATATGAAAACACTTATATTACAGACTGTATCACGGCGATGTAAGGCAGAATGATCCATTCACAATAAAGGAAGGTGGCAGAGAATTCCTTCCGTCTGACGAAATTAAGGTAACAATATCGATGCTGAAAACATCCAGGCGCTGGCAGCCCAATATGAGCCATGACCTAACTTCTTAACACTCATTTGTGTTGCTCATGTTGTCATTTAAGTCACATCTGAGCGTTGCCTACGGTCCTTAGAAGCTTTTTCGTAGGAAACTTTACTTTCGGGAGTTTGCCACTGCCCGCCGAAAGGGTGATGGCGATTTGAAAAATTGTTGGTGACCGAGCCAAGAATCGAACCCAGACTCTCTCCGTGATAAGTGCAATGAGCTAACTATCGCCCCATCGCCGATGGCTGAGGTCTAATAAATATGTTGTCGCAGATGGACTGTTGAATTTATAAAGCCGCTTGAGATGACCTGACTAAGTACATACACCAGTTTATCTGTAACTTATCGTCAGAGGAAACATGCTCATTGTCTAGATTATCAGCATCGTTTGTTGTTTATCCGATGCACAAGAGAAGATCTCCGTGTAACTGCGCCAACTATAGAGGCATAAACTTCATACAAATCGCCTATAAGATCTTTGTGTGAACATCCGAACCGACTATGAACACGTAGCTGGTCCATACTAGTACAATTTCAGGCCAAGAAAGTCTACAATCAACCAAATGGATATTCACACTTCGCCAGCGTGCATAGGGACGTGCTACACAACACCGATTCTCATTTCGGGAACCCGGCCAAACTCGCCAGTTTGTGCAGCATGTGAAAAATTTTCGCTGCTTCGTCAAGGTCGGCAAAGAAATAAGCTTCATTGTCGGAAAAGGTTTTAGACAAGCCGATGCGTTGTCGTGTTACTTTTTTAAAAATGTTCATTTCATTCATTAGCTAACGAAAGACGCATGATCTTTCCCAATTCCGCACAATTACTTACGTACGCGGATGAGATACGCGGCCAGAGTAGGTTCTCAGAAAAATAGTGCTCTCTAGCATAGTGTCCTCAGAAAAATATGCTCACCACTGATTGCTACGCCAGAACGACACCTTTGGCAGTTATAACTTCGGGGTAATTCAGGACTTCGCAACGATATGGGTGCAGTAATCAGACACGGATATTGTTTTTGCCAAACGCTATTGCGTTGGGCTCAGTCTGCAATGGAGTAACCGACCCGGTATTGCTCTAAAGTATAAAGCAGAGGGTTTAACTTTTTTAAAATCAGCCGAAGATGGACTTGATCGTATCGATGAAGGTTCCGATTGACGGGGAATGAAAAATGAAATTTAACCATCTACCGTACGGCGACGTGGTTCGAGTAACTTATAGGTGCAACACTTAAGATGATTGGGCTATGTTAAGGGAATAGACGCCAAAGCTTCGGATTTTTCTGTCCAATACCGAGGAACGACTCAGCAGAGAAAGACCACATCTCAGGTAGTGCGCGTAAGTAGAAGGGGATCTCAATCTTGGAAGTCGTCACTTGTGTCAGCTGGCTCGAGATTACCCAAGGAAGCTTCTACACTGAGTCTCTCATCATCCAAATTGAGCGGTTCATAGTTTCTATGACTTTTTTTATCAGTTTTTCTTCTTCGAGTGCTTTCGATCTCTTGTTTGTAGCAACTTATATGTTTCCTTATTGCTTCATGTGATTGCTTCCTGCCCTCTTCATCCAATCATGGTCAAAATATTTGATAGCGTATGCCACATCGAACTGGATATCGAACAACAATCAATGCGGCAGAACGTAAGGTTCTTTGCAGTCCCATTAAGCAATCATACTAATCGACAAACTAACTATCTCTGTCTGCACTAACTCACAATTTATGTCAGATTCATGAGAAATGGGAATCGATAACTAGACACTTCGTTTTTGTCATTCCAAAACACCCAGCTTTCTTCTAAAGTTACATCTAAGTGATAGTCTGAATGGTTTTGATTTTGTAGTGCAATAAATCTGTAGGACAAACCTTTCAGCTTCTATTCATGAAATTTATCTAATGATACTCCAAAGAAATTCTAACAATCGAAGTGAAATCCTATCAAGCTTTCCAACGGCTTGAAAGGTAAAATAACGATAAGTGTCATGCCACCCATAAGAATCAATAACCAGTGTCACCATCATCTTGTCATCTCATTAAAAACCTCTTCACACTTTTTTTTTTTTTTGTATATGTATAAATTGTTGCAGTGGAAAACAAATTACCAACGTCAAACCTAAACAACACCAAACCCATTCGTTCGACTTTGTTATGCACTTTCAGTTTTTTTTTTCTTCTTTAGTTTCAAAGCCAACCCAACACCAACAGGTGGTCTTACCTGCCCCCATGAGGCACATTAGTCAAAAAAGAATATCTCTGTGGAAATCTAAAATCCGAAATCCCTAATCTGAAATCTGAGACCTTAACTTACGCTTTCTTTTCTTTTTTTCTCTGGCTAGACACTAGACACTAGACACATGCTTCACCGCAGACATTTCTTATGATGAATTCCCGTCATGAGACGCTGGCACGGATAACCCCAGAAGATGGATAGTGTTATTTTTTGTGACCAACGTAATGAGGCCATTTCACGACATGATGCGTGTACTCTTTCTTAGAAATGCAAGTGTTGCATGTTAGGAGCGTTGTTAATTACTCACCGTCCTAATGACACATAAATCCACTGGTAAGTTACGATGGTCATAAGTCTTCCAACTTCTCAAACCAGAAGCGCAATATTTCCTATTCATATGACCGTCTGTGTCTAGAAGTCAACTCAAAATGTTGCAGGAAATAGTCAGCTATTTGCATAATATCCATTCAGAAATGAATGAAAGGGCGTCTTCTTCAGAGGGAGTGCCTTCCATTTCGATAGGAATGATAACATATTCGTATGGTGCTAAGCCGATAAAAGGTAAATGAACACAATTAATCCAGTTTGTGGATATTATCACTTGAGGGGTGAAAATCTATCTCAACACTTTTGATTTGAAAGAAATGCCAAAGATGTGTTGTCCTTTTTGTAGGCAAAAGCCACCTTTTTCATTCACGTATCAAATTTGATAATCCAAAGGTTACGGTCGGTCTTTAACGATCAGGGGGAGGACGGTACGCACAAAACCTATACAAAAGGTGAACATTGCTCAAGGGCAGAAAATCAATACTCTGACCTGGAATTCGGGGGTCATACCTTTTGCACCCTCTTGGTAAATTCCTGACAAAATTCAAAAAGTTATAACCAAACTACGAGTCTACCTCAGGTAGGTATCCTTTAATTTAAACTTTTATGCCAAAATGTTTGGTGTAATTTTGTTACACAATATGGTTACGGAATTCTGGAAGGAAAATATCTTTTCACATATTTACGTACTCGTAATATGAGGAATATTGAAAAATGTTTATAGAGACGATAGGTGAGCTCTTCAAAAGCTAACATCAATAGCTCGTTCTTCTGCTTTTGTCCTGTACTCCTGTCAATCAAGAATAGCCCCCCTTAGGCATGGTTCTATAACTTTTACGTTGGCAGAGATTTAAAGTAATAATGCGTGTTCTTGACACTCGGGATTTTGTTGGATATTATTCCACCCCCAAAGGTAGGATTTAAAAAAAATAAATAAAATAAATAAATGAGAATTTATAATGAAATTCGAATCTTAATTTTGATGAGAAAATCGAATGGGTTTTATGCGAATGGAGATGGGGAAAAGCCCGCAAGGGGCTAAAAATGAAATGTAAATCCTTCTCTGAATTCGAAGGCTCTATTTTGATATACTCGTAAATTTATCCTTTTTGCTTTCTTCTTCTTTTTTTTCTTTAGTATCGATTTCAATATTTATATTTTCTCTTTTTACTTTTTGTCTTATATATTATTTGCATTGTAAAATAATCATTTTTCGTTTTTTGTTTTCTTTCAGGTGAGTTGTCGTTCCGAGGAGGAAAGCCTAAGAAGGGTTTCGTATTTTTGGAATATTCTCAGAAGACTGGAAAGTATTTATTTTCTTATATCAACATCTACAATATTATAAAAAGTTAAATTGATTTTTAGAATGTCTTAAATACAAAACAACATCTAAAGGGATAAGTTAGGCAAATTACTTCTATCACGACGAGTATCTTTTGAAAGAATACGTTTTTTCTGACGTTCTTGCTGTGCCGTATGAAATTGAATCTTAGGCAGATCGATGAGGTGGCGACACTGTTATTATATTTTACAATACGTCAGACCGAAGTGAGAAGCTTGAGCTTCAAAACGCATTTTTCATTGGTTTTTGTATTATTATCGCAGTCAACGTTCTTGTGACCAGCAGACTCCAAGTGAAAGATAAGGAAGTTTGAACTTAGACACAATGAAACGCCAGCATAGTTTGATACTCGAAGATAGTGCGAATCTCGTTCGTGTTCACTCCAAAATGCCAATAGAAACAAGCTAAGGGTTTAGAATCCGTTGAACGTCAAACTAAAAGAAAGAAAGAATAGCGTTTTCTATTCATTTGAAAGTTATTGCTGAAATGGTTTTATATCAAACTTGAGGTTAGCTCTTCTCTGCATGCCCGAAACGACAGGTCCACTCTTGCACAGACTTATCTAGTAAGGTAGTAAGGTAAGGCTGCCGTACGAACTCAGCACTTTTCCAGAACCTTGGAAGCAACAGTGACTAGTACTGCTGCCGAAAGGAAACAATCCACTTAGCGAGCCCTCGTCTTATAGGCTGCTTTCTATGCTCGACACGATGCGAAAAAAATCCTCGAACGAGTAATATATATTGTAATAGACTTAAGTCTGCAATCGAAGCAGCGGGTGATCTAGCGGAACATCAGTACGGTTTTCGTAAGTCGCGATCAACAATAAATGCTGTCAACTCCGTAAACAGTAGAGCCCAAATCGCAATTGAAGGAAAACGTTGGAGAAGAGGCACTAAAAAACACTGCGCTGTAGTAACGCCTTAAAGGCAGCGAACTGGCAACGTATTATACATTGTTTTCGTCGATTGCAGGGACCAGTGTTTTTATTAAAAACCATCTCGAGTTATTCCACGGACAGGGTCCTTTTCTATGATTCCGACGGCAGAATCAGGAAGTACTTAATAACCGGTGGTGTACCACAAGGAACGGTTTTCGGTCCTCTGCAATGGAACGTAATATACGACGATATCCTATGTCTACCAATTCCACGGAAGGATCAATTATCGATTTCGCGGATGATATCGCAGCCGTGGCCGTTGCCAAATTCCTCGAAGAAATAGAACTCTTCTGCAATGAGACCGTAAGAACCATAAAGTGCTGGCTCCAAGTAGGAGAGCGCGGGTCGCTAGCTCCATACAGCTGTACGGCGCAGAGATATGATCAAATGCAGCGAAAGTTAAATCGTATGCATGCGGAATCAAGTCTGTTTACCGCCTGTGTGCTTTTAGAGCCGGAAGCGGTGTCCCACGATGCTATAATCATCGTGTCTTCAATGTCGCCCATCGACATCCTTGCCCTCGAACTGAAAAGACTACTCAACCGGCGTTGATACCAAGGGTCAGCACCTGGATTGATCGGAAGCATGGCGAAACAAATTTCTACTTGACGCAGTTTCTAACGGGCCATAGGTGCTATAGGGAGTACCTCTGCGGAATAAATTTGATGAATGGCCGACTGTAGAAAACATAGTTAGCCATTTGATCTCCAGTTAAAAAAACTGAATTGGGGTAAGCGACGCAGCGACAAGAATTCTTAGCGATCGTAGACGCCTACAACGCATACGTAACGTGAATGTTAGCACTAGTTAACGAAACAGCTGCTCAGTTCATACTTCGTCTTGGCGTGTGTCTTTAGTTCTGCTTACCAGATTTTGAAGCGCAATTCAATAGGATCTTCTTTGTTGGAAGTATGTTGCATCTCGGACAGAGAATGGAAGTCTCGTTATAATCATGTTTTAAGCTATTCGCGATGGCGATGGCGCGATAGTTAGCTCATTGGACTATCACGCAGAGTCTGGGTTCGATTCCTGGCAGGGTCACCAACAATTTTCCAAATCGCCATCACCCTTTCGGCGGGCAATGGCAAACTCCCGAAAGTAAAATTGCCTACGAAATTGCTTCTAAGGAGTGCCGTTCGAACTCGGCGATAAACCGTAGGCCCCGCTCAGATTTGACAAAAATGACAACATGAGCAACACAAGTGAGTGTCAAGAAGCTAGGCCATGGCCCATACCGAGCTGCCAGTGCCACAGTGTTGTTTTTTTTTTTTTTTTACCTATTCTTCACTCAACGAGTTGTTCAATGATCTGTAAGATATTTTTCTGGTTTACCCAAGAAATTCGAGATCGAAAACCCTTTCGATGTCAAACATTGAATCCAGGTGTTCCTTCGCTCGATTCAGACAGCCGTCAGTTTTCCTTTCTTGGTCAACTTCACAATGTTGTAATGTTTTGGGACTACTAAAGGATTTCCGCAGATGTATTGAGAGCGGCTAAGAAAAGTTCATTCGGGCTGCCATCAATGCCGGTTGCCTTGTTTTTCTGCAGGGCTCTTATCGCCGATGTAGTTTCAGTGTTAGTAGTGGGAGGCTTACCTATTCTGGGTCCAAATTGTTGTTTCCTCAGGAATAATGCATTGAGGGAAATGTTCAGGCCATCTCGAAAGCTGTTCTTCATCCGAAGCATGCCGATTTCGGTCTAGTCTCTCTACTAGATGTAGTTCGGAACATCGAGAACCAGTGCGTTCCTTAAAATAATCGTATAGGCGGACCTGCTATCGCACATGGCTCTCGCCTGCTGAAGACGCTGCAATTGATGCTTTTCTGTCAGTTCTGCCGCTTATTGTTTTGTTTTCACATTTTTGGGCGCACTAGGGGATGACGGAACGTATCGATATTATAAATAGGTATTCTTATCAAGTTAGATCGGTTGCTCTTAAAATATGGAGCACAAAGACATACTCGTATACTCAGTGGGTACCATTACATGGTTGATCCTTTCCATTCAATGTTAGCCCGACAATTGCTATGAACGTCTTGTGTCCAGTTTCTACATCGCGAACCAGTTGTAAACTGATCGATCATGTTCGATGTAATGGTTTGTTGTCTTTTAGAATGCCAGCTAGTTTTTTTTTTTGGCAAGCCTTGTGACCAAACAGTGTGCCTCCAATGAGCAGGCGGTTGATGTTGCAAAAGTCCGATATCTCCATTAGTTGTTGGTGGAGGAGTTGTTGAATTAGTTCAGAAGTGGTGCCCCGGGATATTGCTTATGTTCCTGACCTTGCGTTTAAACCTCGCCGTTTATACCCGATTACAAGAAGGTGAATAGGAAGTTTTTACCAGTTTCGAAGTTTGAATTCCATGTCCTCACTACTTTAGTTCGCTTATTTCTAGTATTTCTAGGAGGGTATTGAAGTTTCGGAATCGAATCATTATTCGTCAATATTTCATCCATAGCCGTCAACAAAATTTCTTTTCCTAAAGCATAGTTGTCTTTATGGAAGGTCCTACTTCCAACGGGCGTTATTTCAATTTCAGAAGCGAAATAAAGCTAAATGTCATAGTTGGCCTTATTTCGTTAGGATTTATTTCACGTCACCGTCTGAGATCAACCAATACATGTGCCGTATTGATCAATTCATTAGCCAATGCTGCTTGTATGAGGTACAATACTATCCCAACTAACGACTTACTTCAGTGTATTCCACTTAAGTTGGTTCGATTCGTAGGTCACGGGTTTGAGTTAAGGTTGAAAATATTTTCTCAAAACCCTAAATGGGTCTTTGAAAATATCTTTACTAAGCACAAGTCCACATGCTATTATACAAAGCAGACGACATTCTCCATTGACGTCAAAAGTGACTTAACTTTCAGCACTTTATTCACAAATCGAAGAACTTCCGTATTCCCTATGGGATAGCACATTCGAATTTAATTTCTTTTCACAAAATTTTTGGCAAAATGTTTACCATCATCTCATCCTTTCCAATTAACAGTTCCGAAAGCAGCATTCGATATTTTTAAAAAACACTTTATCAAAACTGTCAAACTTTTTATCAACCTCTCAACGAAATTGCAAAAAAAAATCTCATACCAACTTTAGTAACTTGGTCTGAGCAAAAATATTAAACGGGACTTTGATTGCTTGCCCTCTAACCATACCATACCTGTTTATATGTCCAAATGCGAGTCGTAGATACTGGTATTCGTATGTGTTTTAAACGAACTGCAATTTGAACTCTCTTCTCCATCAAAAGCAAATTAAAAGCCAGAGGAAGAAACGCTTTCCAATTGGTGGAACCCCTACATCCGGAAGATCCAAAACCGTTTTTATTTGAACTGACTTCTCACCGACAGTCGCTTTAGCTTTTGTGTGCGCCTTTCTGTTCTCGTTTTAGAAGTGCCACATCGGATTCATGTTGCTAATTGCATTTCTGACTACCGTTTTCAAATGGGATGAACGATTGTGAGGAGGGTGCGTTAGCGGTCCCAGGTGTGTATGGCACACTATGTCCTTATCAAAATCTATATCAAATCACAAACTCAATGTCCCGCTGGGGCCAAAATAACTGGGAAAAGTTGAGCGAAGTACTGAAAAATGCGCGTTTGGACTTTTATTTGGAAATGGTAACTGCCACGGCAACAGTTTAGATCAATAGACAGTTTGTCTGTTCTTCTGTCTGTCTGACGGGGAAAATAGCCCCAGATAGACAGGGAAAAGAAAATAGGAAAATCAAAACAAACAGAAAACCATCAAAGGCCATGGTGAAGTGCCCCTGCGGTTCGGCTTCTATTGCGTTTACATTTGGCTGCTTTTGCTGTTGCTGTTTCTACTCCCCCATTCCATTCCACAATTTCGTGTATTCGTATTCAGAGATTATTTTCTTTTTCGGTGTTTTCACGTCGTGTCGCCATCCGCTGTAGCCACCACCACCGTATCTCATCTCATATCATAGGACGAGTACCTTGTGTTTCAAAACTTAAAACGGAAATCGATTTTTGTTTATTTACTCATGGCGTTTCCAGTGTGAATTCGAACGCAAACCACGTCATACCCAACAGATATGGTATATAGTATCTACCATACAAAGAAGTTGGCATCAGATGAGATGAATGCAGAAGCCAGCACAAGTACACTGATACGCCTCTGAAGTAGCTTTAAAAGGGGGTGGAAGATGCGGCAATACTCGTATCTATACACCACTCTGTCAGAGGAACACATTTTTACATGCTTCGTCAGTTTGAATTATGAACGTTTGGCCATACCACTGACAATCCGACAAACTGACTTAGCCGACTTTCCTTCCTCAGCGGATACAGTCGGGAATTCGTTTATCCACAGCAAGAAAAAAAAGGGTGTGGACAGTTTGATTTGTTTTTTCGTTGTTGTGTCTCTGTTCTGTTTCGGTTGTTGTTTCGAAAGCCTCAGGAACTTGGGATTAAATTTGAAGGGCAAGCCCTGGTTAACCATTCAGACTCTTTGTCTTCTTCTAAGACGACATCTTGACAGTGGGCTGTTTCAATGTTCTGTTCAATCTTCCGCACTGTGTTCAATGTTCAAGCTGTTGATCTGCTTAGGCATGTTGCTGGCCTAAAGCCTGTCATGTAGAAGAGATTAAAGTTTTGTCCTTCTCAATCTTTTCTAGAGCTACTGCGGGGTGCTCAGATGCAGAATCAATTTGGAACATTTTTCTCCACCACCACCACTTGTAGGAGGCCATTTATTATATTCGAATTTCCAAAGAAGGGATAACGTCTATCCCTAGACTTTGACTACCGACTATGACTATGTGGAGGACGATCATAACAATAAATAACGAAGGAAAAAAAAAGTGAATTATGCGATGATTTAGGGAACAAGAAGTTTTCTCCGAATATTACCGTGGGGAGAGGGGAATCACTATTGGCCCCCAAAAGCAACACAACAGTGGAACACAAAAAAAAGGAATGAGAGAAAAAAAATTAATAAATCTATTTTAGTGTCATAACGAAACCATTATCGGGACCACAGAATGCCGTAAGTTGAATTAACACAATGATTAGGGAAATAACGGCAGATAAAGTGAAAATTTATTAACAAAGCCCCACCACCGAGATGGTATTCGACTACTGTCGTATCTAAGACAAAGTTTTGGAAGCTAATTTCAAAAAAAAGAAACGAACGATGGTACCGAATTGTTGTAATCGCTTTAGCAGCAATTCTCTGTAAGGGATAACTTTGGCTTAAGTTCGCGTGATGAGTTTGCTTTTATACGCTTCCCTGAGCAGGAATAATGTTCTTTACAAATTACAAATTCGTTGTAAGAAAACAGAAGTCCGGGATCGGGATACACTTTTTG
Organism: Volucella inflata; assembly: GCA_928272305.1. Lineage (NCBI taxonomy): Eukaryota > Metazoa > Arthropoda > Insecta > Diptera > Syrphidae > Volucella > Volucella inflata. Next base: position 80,505,863 of record OV743717.1, on the reverse strand, counting down.
TTTGGCAATGTTGGATCCTTGTCAACCATGCAGGGAGAGTACGAGTACTCGTAATTTATATAGTCAAAGGTGAACCTTATGATCTGGAGGAGTTCCACGAGGCACACAAAGTTATTGTCTTGATAAAAAAAATAAAATAAAAAAAAAATTTCCACAAGGACTGAGCTCACAATAACTCAGTTAACAAGGATATAGACGAAAATTATTTATGATACAGACTGTCTCCTTAACTGATGGAAGATTTCTTTGGACAAATACCGAGATTTCCCAGGTTACCTCAATTCTGTTGTACACAAGCAAAGTGGTTCTTGGATAACTTTGAACGGCGAGAATGAAGAACTTTGTTTGAGGTATTCTAGAGACTCGTGGCCGTATTGTCGCCAATCAGTGTTTTTACATGTATATAATCCTTGGAAAAGAATTCTCATCAATGACGTATATCTTTGTTTAATGCTTCTGAAATTTAGCGAAAGCGAACTGATTCATTGAGATACCAGTACGCATTCTACAGTTACTTTTTCAAGATATAAAAAGCTTTTGTTTGGTTTGCTTACATCTTAGAGAATCATCCCATTGACTCTTCCACCCGTTCTTTACAATGTTCATCTAGATTGCATATTTTGTTTGTTCCTCCATTTATCACTCGGATTTTTTGTTATCAGCCTTCTTTCACAATCATCCATCGGATGGCCTCTCTGAAAAATCAGAGTCATAATCAGTAGGGCCATGGAAACTCTGGCGTCACTTTCTAAGCGCTTTCATTCCAGATTCATCGATATAGTCCTTCTGAATAAAATCCAGCACAGGTTTGAACAATATCGAACCTAGTGCACTACCTATATGTACTCCAAACTGGCCGTTGCATTCTTCAGTTACCGCGGAGGAGGATTTGATTTCATTTATCATTGTGTTACTCGTATTTATGCCGTCTTTATGAGCTTTTTCAGAATTTCGCTGAACGCTTTCTCTAAATTAAATGGCATTACGTTCAGTAATGCTCCATAATTATCTGTGAACTTCGAACTACAATACATCATATGTCAACCTACCAAGCAATGGAAGCCATGAAATTTGGCTATTTCACTGTCGACTTTCGTTACCATTTTTCGTGACGCTTCTTGCATTTACATAAAATGGAAAAAGAAAGCTCTTTCAAAAATCATGAACTACATATGATCTTCGCATCAGGAACACTTAAATCAGGCGAGAGGTGCTTCAGAAAACACCAAAGAAGCTTAAATTAATCGGTAAGGAAAGAACAATTTTATAAGAAAAATTTTCAATCGTTGCTGCAGAACCGACAGAATTGTCTACGACGAAGAACTGAACGCGTAGCCACCCTGATGATTTCCGTATCTTGACTTATTCGTATGCCCATATGTATGTTTCGTTACCATCTGAATAGCGGAACATCGAGGTAGCATCACTTGTCGACCAAGAAACTAATCCATTGAGCTGCTTGTATTGTTTACTCATCCGTAAGAAGATGAGTAATCCCTTAAGTGTCCCTTGTGTGCCTTCAGTATCAACACCAATTAGATGATTGCCAAGCAACTCACAGCCATCCACAGGTATGCTTACAGGACACCGAAATGTCAGGGAACACTGCTTCATGTGGGGTTGTATCTTGAGAAATATTCCTCTGAAATTTACGTAATAAGTTCATCGGCTATCTTATTTTATTCGATTCCATGATCCAACCAAGGTTCAGTGAATTCAGCTTTCGGAATGCGGTGGAAAAGTTCAGTCGGATCGTAACCTCATATTGTTCCTAAAGAAGAAGATAATTTGTTCTGCTTACTGACTCTTTAAAATTATTTGAGTTCCCGTCACAGTTGTGTACGAATAAATCTCCGACGCAGCAAAATTAAAATCTAAAATCAGCCCCGCATCTTAGATCGATTTTGGAACCAACCGCCATCGCTCTACTGGGTCAGCTTATGCCCGAAATCATTCCATAGTACATTTACCATTACACTTATGGTAACTCGGCACCAGCACCAGTGTCCAAAGACAGTCGGTATGTACCAAAAACCATTTCCTTCTCTCGACTCAGTGCAAGTTCCGTCAAATCTTCTGAGTGTTTCCAATTTGGCTGGTTAGACCATCAAATTAACATTTTGCAGCTACAACGATATCTTGGCTTAAACATTTGTCATGATATACCGCAGTTTGTTAGTCTTTCCTAGCCTGGGTTGCCCAGCATGAGGAAGTCTTGATATGTGTTCCATTTGATTACTCTCAGCGAAATGTTGACTGTTTCTGCCGACGGCCCGTCAAGAGCAAACCAATTCATCTACCGTTTCCTTAGCTTCTACCGTTCTGAAACCCAGACCATGGTAAACCAAGGAGATTGAGTTAAGATTGACACAGCCTGACTAGTTTTGTTGCCACTGTTGTGTGTGTGGTAGCGAGTTTCTCAGTAAGACGAAGGCATAGTCTTGTAGAGGAAAAGTCATCGACACTAGCAATATCTTTGAAAAACCTTTTCATCGTCAGCGGATTTTTGCAGTAGTGGCGTATTCCTTGACCACCTTTTCATTTTTCAATGCCTTTCTAGACGCTGCTGTACATTTTATAAACAGATCGATACACAGCAAGTGTTGACTTAGGTTCATATATCTACACAAGCTCATTGTTATATTTTTCTTGTTCAGAGTTGGCCACGTAGGCATGGCACTGTACTCTCAAGTCTTAAATCTGCATCTGTTAGGAGAACATAGGATAAAGGTTCATCAAGTCAAGATTGGACAAACATAAAAGGCACTACTTTAAGTGGTTGAGTTACCACTCTTTTAACTACTTTCAAGTTGAGGAATAGGTTTAGTTATCCGTTGGTAGAACGCTGAATCCTGGTAGTACAATGCCATTCGCCAGAGAAAATCAGTCATGAAAACGCTCTTTATTAGATCATGTTGGGACTATGTTTTGCTCTAAGGATCGAGTCAACTTTGCTAGTAGATCAAAAGCACCAGGTTGATTACATTTTTATAAGAGCCCTGTACATAGTTTATATCCAAATGATTTACCTATAATTCCACCTTTATGCTGCACCATTACCACTACTGAAGATCTTTCATAACTACGTGGCCATCTAAAACGAGCCTGGTCCAGAATATGGAACACATGTTGTGATCTATGTGTATGAATAGACTGTCTTTCGAATAACCCCGCCACTATTGGCATCGTCAGTGCCGCATGCAACTGTTTTATGACTGAAAAAACTTTATGCTCTCGCCGGGTATGATACCGTGTCATTAACGATGATTATATGTAAGCCCGACTGTAGAGAACAGAGACACGCAGTCTCCTACCACAAAATAGGTACAAAGTAAAGACTTTGTCGTCATTAGTTATGCACCTTCTACGAATACAACACATCGTACTACATAGCAGCAAACCTCTTTTCAAACAATTTAAACTTTACTCTGCTGTCATTAAATTGGCATTATTGCCCCTCCTCCCAAATACCCCACATACCCGGACAAAACTCCTGCATTCCGGCATGCCATTCTGGGAGCCGTCTTCCAATTTGACATTGTATCAAACTCGTATCCCAAGTACCAAGAGAAAGATACTTATCTACTTTATCTTTGCCATAAAACTACAAACAAACTTTTTCATAATCCGTCCATAAAATGCATTCACGTCTTTATCCCTTCCCCTAAATCCTCATCACCTTCTCTGTGTCTTCTTTTCTATTCTGTAGATACGTGTGTACCAATTAAAATTAAGTTTTTACTGCAAAAGGAAAGGAAGAGGGAAACTCTGCCAATAAACTGGTATAACAAGGCAACCGACCATTTTCCATTATCATCACTTTTCATCTAATCATCGTTATGTCTATCTTTTTCCATCGTCTCGAGCACTAACCCAACTAGAACTGCGACTTGAAGATGAGTATCTAAGTACGGGTATCTGGGTAACTATGAGTAGCTAGACGGGACCGCTATCCAAACTACTACCACTGAATCCTATCCAAGGATATGATGTGCTGTTGCGTCAGCTTTTGTGTCGATTTTTTTGTTCTCTTTCTGCAACTAGTTTTTGAGGATGATTATGAAAATTCTAAAAGAAGATACCACGAAGAAAACACAAGTTATTCGCCCTTACAGAAGATTCGATGAGTCGGCTAAATTGATACAGTTTCAGTGTAGCGTGAAGCACGCATCTTTCGAAAATTTGTATCTCAATGGTGTTATTCCAGCCCTGCAGGCGAGATTTTCAAAAGAAACCCTAAAAGTTTTCTTCGAACAGTGGGCGAAGTATAAAGAAAGATACACTCTCCTGCAGGTATATGCACTGGCTCACGCCTTCTTTATTTCCATTTTTTTTTTTTGTAAGTTATCCTTGTTACAGGATATAGTCGGCAGCGGCATCGCCTTGCATTTTTTTGTTTGTTTGTAAGCGTGTTGCCACTTAAACAACTGCTCGGTCCTGAATGGTTGCCTTGTCAAGTGGAAACAGACAGTAAGCACTTATCTCAAGGATTGCATCTCATTCATTTTGTATGTCTTTCGAAGTATAGTAAACCGAATATAAGAACTAAGTTGGTTGTTGGGTAGAAAACCGGCCTTCAGGACAAGGGACACATCACCCACAACCACCGTGGAAGGTTTTTTTTTTTTTTTTTTTTTTAAAAAAAACTTTTTACCATTCTTTTGGCCTTGTGCCAAGTACGGAGATACCGTTGTCGCGTTATCATTGTGTCGTTGCCGTCTTGAATTCTAGAATGGGCTTATTCTGGTGCGTGGCTTTAGTGATTCGAATCAAAAAGTTTTCATCTCCTTCGGAATTTTTTATGTTTTTTTTCCGTCTCTTTGAGGAAGAAATGTAAAAGAAGAAGAAACAGCGGAAGAGGAATGACTATTCACACAGAACGAAGTTTTAATTTATAACGAGTACGTGTCCCAGAGAATGCACAACGTTTGGTTAATTTTTGGTAGTCACGTACAGATACATACCGGGTAGGGACGGGCAATTCATGTTCTTATGTTCTGCATGCGCCTGGGAAAAAATGACGGTCTTGGCGATGATTTATTAGGCGGTGGAAGCAATGCAATGCAGTGCACTGCACTGCACTGTGAAGTCCACTGTTCGGTATTGTATCGTATATTCGTCGAATGGGTAGTAGATTATGGATTTAATGCGTTTCACCTTGTCAGACTGGGGCTCGGTATCCGTAAATAATCATTGCACGCACAGGACAGTGGGAACCATTAGTGGTGGGTGAACTGATGATTGGTGGGCGACTGGGCATGGAATAGTGATTTGAAATGACCAAACCTTATGTACCGACCACTGAGACTCATGGTTGGGTACACATTTGCGATTCGTTAGTCTTGTGTCCTTTTCCTAATTGGCGCTCGGTTTTCTGTGTTCATTAACGATTTTAGATCTTATCTGGCAATGACATCTACATCGGTTTGAAAAGTCGGTACGATTTGAAATGGTTTTTTATTTTTTTAGGGAAAACCATTTGTTCGGCTGCTAGACAATTCGTTCGTCCTTTTATCACATACGTGAAAGATGTTTTGGCAATTTATTATTTTATTTGTTTTTGTCAAAAGTCTTCATAGATCTGTTGTAACCATGCGGTAGAAGGTTTGTGGTTGATTTTGATTTATTTTCTGAAGTTTATATTTCTATCAGATTTTGGCAGTTGGAAGTGCTGAGAAGAGCTCTAGGAAATCCGGCGGTGCTACTCAAGGCACAAGAAGATTTCCTTCTTCGCAAGCCAAAAAGATCTAAAACGAAACCTGTATAGATGGCCAAGAAGGAAATTTACAGGGATATAGAAAAAACAGTTCTGCAGACTGAACATGACTGAGACGATCAAAATTCGGCTGCCGGGTAGAAGGGCGCATTGAATTTGGGCCATGATTTCCATTCATCCGATCAAAGTGAAGTAAAGATAAAAACTTTCAAAATCTTATCAATACAAGGTTATAGACCCGAACCACCTAATTTTCGAACTAATGCAGGCAGCTCATCACATGGTAGAAAGCATTTATCAATTTATTTCCACGATTTTGACGATGGAACGTGTGCTTTGATGGAAGGCAATTGACCACAGACTGCGGTAACTGAAAATGTTTACTTCTTGAGGCCCAAATCTACTTTAGTGTTAAGTGCCTTCTTAGCAAATAAGTAATATTAACTAATTTACCAAAAACTTCTTAAGAAAGACTTTCAGCAACACGATGGAGAAGAGAAGAAAAGCGCAAGCTTTAACTCAAAGGTTTTAGACATTTTGACTGCAGAGACAAGGTTTTTCAAAAATTTCATTAAGACAGATTGAAATGTCTTGCACAATGGGACAGATACTCGTAATATGTCTAATTGCGGCAATTCAGTGCAGATTAAGTCCTGTTCTCTCCGTACATTGTGTTTGTTTATTTTGTCTTTCATTGCACAAAAAGGAGGACTTATCAGCTTGAGAAACTTCTTTCATAGGCAGAGAGGATAGTGAGGTCAGTTTATTACTTTTTTTCTATTTTTTCTATTTTTCGGTATCTGGCCCCAGAATCGAACCCGGGTTCTTGGTGAATTAGTAGACGAACTTAACAACCGCATCTCCCTGTAAAGAGGTCGAACTAATTTCGATAAAACTTGACTAAAAAATTATAGAGTTCTTAATTACAACTGGACAGTTGGATACGAGGGCGGGTCAATAAGTCCGTGACTTTTTGAATTTCTGACCTCTTTACTGAAACAGCAACACTGCTCCTGTCAACAGGCATCTGTCAGTTGACTCCTGTCAAAATTTAAACTTGCTGCGTCAGTTAGTTTGTGTTTGACAGCTATTTTTATCAGACTACTCACTAATTTGAGGAGAAAATGGAAAAAAGTGAATTTCATGTGCTTATTAAGCATTATTTCTTGCGAAAAAAAACCATTACCGAGACCAAGGCTAAGCTTGATAAATACTATGGGGACTCTGCACCATCGATTTCAATGGTAAAAAAGTGGTTTACTGAATTTCGTTGTGGCCGTACAAGCAGTGAAGATGCCGAACGTCCTGGACGCCCAGTTGAGGTCTCTACACCCGAAACAATCGAAAAAATTCACGATATGGTGTTGGCCGACCGAAGATTGAAAGTGCGAGAGATTGTGGAAGCCGTAGGGATCTCGCATGGCTCAGTGGTTTCAATTTTGAATGATCACTTGGGCATGAGAAAGCTTTCCGCAAGATGGGTGCCGCGTTTGCTCACAGTCGACCACAAACACATGTGCAGTTGCCATGGCAAAAATCCATGAATTGGGCTATGAATTGCTCCCTCATCCACCCTATTCTCCAGATTTGGCTCCGACCGACTACTTCTTGTTCCCAAACCTGAAGAAATGGCTTGGTGAAAAAAGATTTGACTCCGATGATGAAGTCATCTCGCAAACAAAGGCCTATTTTGAGGACCTCGACAAATCATTTTTTTTGGAAGGGATAAAAAAATTGGAGAAGCCTTGGACAAAGTGTATAGAGCTCAAGGGAGACTACGTTGAAAAATAAAATTATTTTTTTATCAAAAAATCTGTGTTTTAATCCAAAAGTCACGGACTTATTGACCCGCCCTCGTAGACAGAATAATGGTGGGTATGAATTCGACTTCAAAACCTGTGCCTGTTTCCTTCTGAAGTCGCTCGGTTAACTTGCAACACGGCGAGGAACATGATCAATTTTATTACACCAAAAATTAGCCATACTTGAAAAAGCGATAACTACTTCCTCTTTTTCAACTCACCCACAAGATCGAGTGGTCCTAAGCAAACGAGGTGCTTCATCGAAGACCTCTTCATTGTTTGGAAACAGTCAATAGTCGCAGAGGGCTAAATTTGGAGAGGACATATTTGTGACCTACTTTATACGATTTTTGCCATTGCGACTGCGGACGATGTGCGCCTATATGTATGTTGTCCTGCGCAAATCCGGTCCATTTTACTTTAAAGCAGCGTCGAACTCGAATCAGTTCTGCATTACAGGCAACAATGATCGTGAGATTGATACCCCGGGTATCAAATAAAATTGTGTCATTGACCTTGATGCACTTAGCCTTCTTCGAATTTGAATTACATACCAGAAGAAGTCCACTATCTAGACTGATGATGTGGTGAACTCAATTGCGTGACCAAAACTATCCGTGTTTCCTTGTGCTTGTACAACCGCACCAAAATTGTGTACACCAGTTGTGGATGGTTCCAATCGATTGCGAAGAGTCCATATGATAATTTTCGTTTACGTGATGCAGTGTTGACCAAAAATCTACCATTTCCATTTAATTTAGGATAATTAACAATTAAATTAATTGTGATTGAATTGAATTGAAATATTTGACTGTTCATTGTTAATAGCAATTAAAATTGACAATTAAGAGTATAAAATGGAAAAAATAGTAAAATCTTATTTTCATATTCAAAATTGAAATTTTCTTTTAACACTTTAGGCTTTTCAATCATCTGGTTTGATGACCTATGCGATTTCACCTAGTTGAGCACAATTGTATAAGAATACATTCTTTCTACAGGTCCAGAGGACGATAAAGGTGTATTATATACTAGAAAACATCTTTGATCTCTGGGTATCTAATATAAATAAAATAAATAGTTAAGTCTTCATTTCTTCAACAAAGAATTGAAGTGCTAGTATTTGCGCTTTGAATTGTTTTGACTTTTTTGGAATTACCTCCTCCACTTCCGAGTCTTGTTAAAGAAGAGAAAACATGTTTACAAAATTTCAATTACGAATTCGATTCAAAATTAAAATTTAGCAATTAACTTGCAATTAATTTAATTGTTGATTTATTAAATTGCAATTAAAATAATATTAAAATCAATCTCAAATGAAATTAATTGCAATTATTTTAATGTATTGGTGTGGTGGCGATGGCGCGATGGTTAGCTCATTGGACTATCACGCAGAGGGTCCGTGTTTCGATCCCCGGCATCGCCAACAATTTTTCGAATCGTCATCACCCTTTCGGCAGGCAGTGGCAAACTCCCGAAAGTAAAATTGCCTATGAAAAAGCTTTAAAGGAGTGCCGTTCGGATTCGGCGATGAACTGTAGGCCCTGCTCAGATGTGACAAAAATGGCAACATGAGTGTCAAGAAGCTAGGTCATGGCCCATACCTGGCTGCCAGCGCCATTGTGTTTTTTTTTTTAATTAATTGATTACTTGCAATTAATATTAATTGATTGATGCCTACTGTGGCGTGATTGGATGATAAAAAATTTAGTTTTTTTTAAATTTTTACGAAAATTCTTGCAGTCGTCTCGTTTGTTTTTGTCTCTTCCGGCCACAACAAAACTAGTTGACATATCTGTCTGAAAACTTGGGTGCGTTCTTTTGAAAGTTGGTTCCTGACAAGCAAAAGTTGAATTTAAAGTGGCGATGACATCTGCTTATATTTTGAGGGACTATTTGGCCCACCCTCGAACTTTAAAAACACGGGACTGACTCAATTAGTGATGAACAAGTGATACACAGAGTCCCTAAGCTAGGATATACCTATACAAAGCCTTCGAGTTGTGGGTACTGCCACCTATCTGCTTAAATTCATAATGGTGAATCCGGTTATCAATCCATCGTAACCTCTCGATTTATTGGCATTTTCTGAACTTTCGACTTGAAAAACTGATGCAATGGCAAGTGTAATGCTTATTCAAATGTTTATCGTCGAAGAAGAAGGTAGAATCGTGGCTACATTCGCAAAAATAACCATTGTTGAACCTATAGAGATACAAACAAACAAAACGACAGCCTCAGAGGTATCTTTCTCGAATTCATAGAGACAAAATTCTTATATGTGAAGGTACAAATATCTTACACGCGAACTCTATCTAGTGATCGTAGACTTCGAAAATATCCACTACAGCACGAATTCAAAACCAACATACTTAAATTGTCAAGGAGAAGTATTGCAAAGACAGTTGTCGCTTTCAATAATGCTCCAAGCTAAGTTGACTTGTGTAACGTTTCATACACGGAGTGGCCCACATGTCTTTTAAGGTTAAAATGGAATGCCTCAAGGATGGATAATGTCATCGCTACTTTTATAAGTACTCTCCTGTGATTCTGAACTGAAATGCTCTCAAAGACATCCTACCTAGTCTTCTCAGAGTACTAGTTAGAGGGAATGAATTTACGAAGCTGATGTCTATAGTCTGGTCATAGAACTATATTACAACAGTAACCAATAAAACTTCCGACTTCGAAACATCATCTGACTCAACAGTAAGTGCCACATATCTGCAAAGTTCAAGGCAGCCATTAGCCATTCCAATGCAATTCGAATTTTCCTCATTTTATCGAGCAAACAAATCCTTCACAATGAAGGCAGGCGTCGATACCTAATTCGTCCATTCAAATGTAACACTTCCGGAGTTTCCTTGACATAACCTCATTTCTATCAAATTTACATAACTCAATCGCCACTATCCAGGCAATCAATCACTTCTAAAAGTACTGTCATGTCCTACAATTTAACCCAAAACACTGGAGACCAATTTGAACTGAATTGGACAAGCCTACCAGCAACAATCCGAATTCATGTCTTCTCTGGGCAAACAGTAGTAACTCCTCGCCCACCATTCATCCGACTTTGTACGTATGCTCCCTCCGTCTATCCCCACACTTCAACCTCAGTTGGGAAAACCCATTTTAGAACTCAATTACCCGAACTAAATTATTACAGCTGCAATCTAATAACTGTGAACCTAATCGTTACCCAAACACAAATCTATTCGTATTCTCTGCTTCAACACGGGTGTTGAATGGATACCTTAAGATGGTCGAAGACTTAGAGATGTGAACGGTGTCATAGACGGGCATGGACACTGGAGTTTTGGTTGCACCACAAGTACTCGTATCTTTGTATCGCTGCAAACAACAGTGTTCCGACTAATGGAATAATCTCCCTAAAGACCCTGAAGTTGTTGCACGCTCTCTGAGGCGACACATTTGGTGTACTCGTATGTATCCGCGTATAACGTATCGAAGATCTCAAGACTATAGTTGGGGAAGATGTTGGAGTTGTTGTGTCGCTGAATCGTTGGTGGGGTGATGGCGGTGATTTTGCTGTTGTAGTGTCTGCTGAGGCTTATCTTCCCAAACGCATCATCATTAATTGAGAATGTCGCCTTATTCGTGCACGGTCGACCGAACCAGATAGATATTATCCAAGTGAACCGCGAAAAGCTGTTGCAGACGTGAGTGTATCTGAACTGCTACCATCAGTATCTGTACCAGTGCCATTGCCAGTATCAACAGCAGCAGCACCAGCACCAGCCCTTTATTGGCCCAGAGCACATGGGTGTTGTCATCGGCAGAGTTGTCTATAGATCGCCTAAGCCATTGCCGCCATCGTAGTCTCTTGTCGTCTTTGTCGTCATCATCATCATTGTCGTTTTTTTGCGTGTCGTCTGTCGCCTCCTGAAATACACAAGTACATACACATGGTTTTGGCCTGGCTTAGCTTGGATTGGCCTGGTATGGGCTGGTCGGGTTGGGTCTTTGGGATCTGGTCATACATGCGAATATCTTATCCATGCTCCTCATTTTGTAATCACCATCGTTTGTGCAACCTACAACATAAAGACAGCACCTTGGGTGCCGTTGAATGCTCCGCACAAACGCGATTATAACCGTGAGCTTCTTTGTTGCTGCTTCTGCCTTATGTTGATGTAGTTAACTATACTTACTCGTATAGTGGCTGTTCCTAGTCATCGTGATTTCCTCTTTTCCTCACTTCACTCCACTCTGTTGCTATTGTGGTGTGTCTTTCCTTCTTCTCCCAGTGAAACCGTCAAGTAATTTGTAATTTTACATGTCAGAGTCGGGGATAATCCGAGTTGAATGCGCGCGCGCGCGCGCACACGCTCATGCATGGTCTCGATCGGTCTTGACTTAAAGCCGATCTTATCGACTGTGTAACTTAAATAGGTACTAAGTGTACTTCGACACTGACCCGATTGAAAGATTTATCTTTGCATTGTTTGGATGTAAGCATGACCATGGCCTCCTCGAATACCTGCATCCGTTTGTGAGATAACAGCGCATTTGTAGGGGTAGTTACAAATGTTTCGAGGCTTTAAAACAGGTCTCGCGGCTTTGATTGGATTGATTGATCCAATGTCGCCAATGTCTAAACACTGACACGATGCTAATCGCAATTATGTCGTTGTTGTCGTTGTTGCCGTTGTCAGCATCGTTGCTGTTGCCTGTTTTTTCTCTAGTCCGTCATCGAACTAATAGTCGATGTCGTGCACAAAGTCCATTCCGTAGCAATGGCAATAGTCGGATGGAATTTGTGGTCGTTTAGGTTCACACTTCAAATTGCTGCACCATGGGAGACGTCTGCACCAAGGAGCACACAATTTAACGATCAAATTGACGTCAATCAATTGACGGTGGTGGCTGTGGTTTAACTTGTGGATGAAAATTGGTGTTGCCCAAATGCCTTAGGAACATGAGTTTAAAAGAGGAAAATTGGTTCAACCAAGAAGGAAAGATTGAAGGAACTGGTTTGTGTCTGTGGGTGGGTTATTTTTAACCTTGATAATGACATTGATATGGAGGCACTTATTGCCACTAAATCAAGTTTAATTTGGCCTCTAAGACATTTTTTTGTTGTTAAAAAGTGGGAAACCACAAAGTTGCGTAATTAGACCAGTACTTCTTCGACGACATGAGAGCAAACGAAGAGTAGATTTCTTGCATCTTCCTTGGGAATATAGTATTATACGCATATAAGCATATTCCTTCATATGATTCAAGAAATATTCATTCAGTACTGAGCCCAACATAGTTTAATTTGATAAAGAATGGTTTAACATTACTCGAGTAGTGTTTTCAGGCGAACTAGAGCCAATTTGACCCATCTAAGTCCTTCGCATTATTCGAAATCTCCATCCACATTATCAAGGTATTGCTAAGAATTTCTTTGTAAATTCTTTCAATGGTCATTGCAGTAGTTCTGCTGAGGAGCTTTTCATCTGTTTTCAGTAGAATTCATGGTTTACCAAGCCCGCGATAGTAACGATCTTTTCTGTAAGGATTTTTGCGGTAGAACCACGCTTTATGCCATCGTTTTCGGAACTTTGCAATGCAATTCCCCAATGTCATCCTCAAAGATTTAAATTTATCTTCGGCTCGGTCTTTTTGCATTTTTGCGACGTCCTTGCCGTTACTTGATTGGGTAAGTGGATTCAATAGCATTGGCATACTTCACCCCGTAAAGCGTGACTACCACCTTGTTCTACCGTTTACTGGTTCTTGGTTATTGTAACGTGTATTTGTTCGTTCAATATAATGTTCTGCTTTTGAAGGTTTGCACCTTCCTTGTGATTGTGTTGTCACTTTCCAGTGATAACGTAGTACTTATCCCACATATGATCAAAAACGTCTCGCCTTTGTTTTTGTTATAAAAGCCTTGCTCCATCCAACTATGATGGCATACCGAATTCAAGTTTTGATTTTGCTGTCATTCATTATGCTTCCTTCCTAGGACCTGGTTCTGATTCTGGTTTTATGCAAAGGAATTGATATGTTTGATGATACCCGCCCAAGTGTGTATGTGGTCGAACATTTAATCAAGATGTTCTTTCACTAGATCAAGGATTATTCTGGCCTTTAGTTTAGCCAACATCGGCTGGCCAAATAAGTTTCCATTTTCTGCATCTTAGCTAATAACAAATATTTAGGTAAGGCTTCGGCCTTTCATGTTTTTCTAATTTGTTTGGCTTTTGGACTTCCACAAAAGGGTTTTTGGATGACTTAGACTGCTCTGTTTCGCCATGTCGCGCAGTTTGCGTCCCTATCGCCGACATTATTTTAGCGATTCTTGGGGGGAAAAGTGCGAATACAGATATTTATAGCTGTGAGAGGCTCATCTGAACTGGGATACAAATCCAATTTCTAAACGAAATGGTTCGGTATACGTTGTCAATCATTGAAGATACCGTCCTTGTAGTCAAAAAAGTCAAAAGCTCTCCGAGACCAGTTGTTTGATATTGACAAATCGTTCGCCTCGTTACCTTGTGGTCCCAATACTTGCTGGGGCTGTTCTCTAGGTGCATTTCAAGAACTCCTATTACAATCACGATACGTCCTACAAATCGTCTTTGTCATCGTAAAATGTCCATCTTTCAACACATACATTTTCCGTTCTGCTAGAAGGTGTCTAGAATCGTGGTCTTGAAGTTCTCGAGTCCTTCTTCATCTTATCCTTTTATTAACCCTTTCCTCGTTATACGAACTTATACGTAACGAGTTAGCTGCTGCTCCGCTAATGGGGTTGGCTAATGTCGCAGACCGCTGAACGCGTCTACATACTGCTCGGTCCTGAATCGCTTCAGTGGTTAGTCCCAGGCGTTGTTCCGCATTTGCCATCTGAGAAATCCAGAAATTCTTTTTCCGACCTTGTTTTCTAACCGTAGTTGATAGTGCCTTTTTAACCGGATTTTCCGCAGATCTTCTTTAAACGTGGCAATACCAGCTTATTCTATTCGCCTCAAGCTGTTCGGTTACCGAATTCTTTATATGTAGACTTCCTCTACGCGTAGATCTAATGCAATCGCGTTTAGTGACTCCACTAGACATCCTAAACATTTTCATTTCCGCTGCCGTCATTTTTTTTTTAAACGCTTCGTACATTGTCCAGCACTGAGAACCGTACATAAGAGCTGGTCTAACAACCGTGGTGTAGAGTTTCCCCTTCAATTTAAGTGGAAATTTTCGGTCGCAAAAGATTCCCGAATTTTCCCGCTATTTCATCCATCCCACACTCACTCTGTGGTTTACGTCGTCGTCACATTTCACTTCCATGTTAAAGATTGATCCTAAGTACTTAAAGATAGTGCTTTTCAGAAGAACTATTCCGTATATCTGGAACAGGTCCCAATGGATGCGTAAATGGGCACGTCAAATGCTCCGTCTTTAAACGACTTATTTTAAACCCGTTTCTCTCTAGCGCATTTCTCCATGAATCTAAGGAGTTCTGTAAATCTTCGACGTTATCGCTAAGTATAACTGCGTCGTCAGCGAAGAGAATTGGCGTTACATTTGCTTCGCGCATGCAGTCTTTTAAAAGATAGTCGAATACTACGTTAAAGAGGAAAGGGCTAAGTACGCTTCCTTGATGCACTCCGACATTAACTGGAAATTCTCTCGTTAGTCCAGCGGAGTTCTTAACCGCAGTTTTCACGTTTCCGTACAAGTCTTGTATTATTCTAACATACGTTTCCGGTACGTTTTGTGACCTCAGCGCGGCCCATATGAGATCCCTAGGCACCCGATCGAATGCTTTCTCGAGGTCGATAAATACCATGTGTAAATCCTTAGCCGAATCTCGGTGCTTTTCCATTATTATTCGTAGGCTTTGGATAGCGTCCACTGTCGATCTTCCTTCAAAAAATCCACACTGGTTATTATCGAGTTTTATTATTTGCCGAAGACGTTCGTTTAAGACTCTTTCGACGATTTTCATTGTGTGTGACATAAGCTTGATTGAACGGTAGTTGTTGCATTCTCGAGTGTCGCCTTTTCCTTTGTGTAATGGAACCAAGAAGCTACTTCTCCATTGATTCGGCATAGGTTGTCCACATTTTAATTTATTTAAAAGTTTCGATAGCCAAACGCTGCCGATCCCCTCCATCTTCGACTAAAACTCTGATGGAATGCTGTCTGGTCCCGCCGCTTTCCCCCGCTTCATTTTTCCAATTGCTATACTTATTTCTTCGTTGAAAAGTCCGAAACTTCCGCCTCGAATAGACCAGCTGTCGGCACGATATCACGTGGAAACTGTTCGTTAAGCAACTCCTTACAGTATTCAAGCCACCGGTCACAAATTTCCTTTTCATTTGTTAATAAGCGACCGTCTGCGTTTTTGATGTATTTCGGCGAGGTTATTTCCATTGAATTTTTTTTCCTATGTGCAGCGAGCTTAAAAATATTTGGCATTCTAGTACTGTACGACGTTTGAACTTCTTGGATAGCTTTTCTTCTATCCGCCGATCGTGAGGATATTTGTTCCAACTCCTGGTACAGGTTTTCCGCTCGAGTTCGAGCTAGGACTTTCTTTGCTATCTTTTTAAGACGCTCGTATTCAAGGGCCAGTCGAGCTTTTTCGATATCGTCGCTCCGATCGCATTTTGTCCACGCTTGGAATGCACTCTTCTTGTCGGCCACAGCTCGTTTGGTTTCGTCATTCCACCACCATGTTTCTTTGCCGACGTGATAATATTTCGATATAGTCCCCAGATTCGCATTCCTCGTGCATGCTGTTCCACATTTCTTGCGGGCTTAGTGAGTCTGCTATACCATTTATATTTTGAAGTACTTCTTTAGCCAGGGCGATAAATCTTGCGCTTCGTTCCTTCGATAGATTATACCACCGGATTTTTGGCTTACCAAACGATGGCCGTGTTTTCGGTGGTTCCGCCGTGAAAAATTCTGTAATGAGCAGACGGTGTTGGCTTACTAGCGATTCTCCAAGTATTACTCGTACTTTACAGTCCTTAACACGGTTTCTCATCGACATTTTGCAGAGGTGATAAGCGGCCTCCGCTGCTATGTCGTTGATGTTTAATAAACATTGTATTTAAGACGGTTAAGCCGTAAGCCCTACACGCTACAAGAATGTCTTCGCCAGCTGAATTTCTGGTTCCAAATCCTTTACCGCCGTGGCAGTCCTCATAATCAACATTTGTTTCTCCGAATCCAATGTTGACAATCAATTGTCGGTAACAAAATATTCGTCAGTATCCGAGGAGTGTATTGCTGTTTCCAAACAATGAAATATTAATCGTCACTTTGCAATTGTATTAACCTATTTAGTGAAAGTTCTTATCGCTCTAAAGCCAGCGGGTTGCCACTCCGAAGGAACTCTCTGCATGTGAAGTCACATTAAAACGGTTCAACCCAAAGTACTATGTGTAGCTTCAGCTCAACGTAACATTGAAAATTTTCGCAACAAACTAAACCTATAATCTTATTGCAATAACCTATTAATCACAGGGCTTCCGTCTAACTTTACCCTTAAGCTCTAACTAAATATCTTCGGTATCTTGGTATCAATGTCAACAATGTATGCAATCATTCTCCATTGTCATCCTGCCTTGAGAAACAAGCTTCTGCGTTACTTTTCCCAAAATCTGCTTTGAGATCATACTGATATGATCACAAATAACACAGTTCGAAAGTCCGGAAAGACCGATGCTTATACTGTTTTTCGCACAATTAATAAGTTCTTCTTAATGGAAGACCGCACAAATCATGCTAATATTCCATTCATGGGGAATTCCCTAATTAGATATCTAGCTGCCACTGGTCTAAATAGTTCGACAGTAAGCCTATTTGTTGGAGAGTTGAATCAGTCAGAAAACAGAATATTGCTCATGGACGCCGTCTACAAAAGTGGTTCTTTTAGACCTTCACCACCGACTGTGTTTAACACCACCAGTTTTCCGTACTGTTCCTCCTGCCTTTGTACTCGCAAAGTTCTCGATCACTTCTTGACTTTGTATACTGACTTCCCTAATATATATCTAATTCACTGCATGTATTTCTTACTGAGAAAAAATTCGGCAAGCAAGTCTTCGACGTCGAACTTATTTTAAGTGCTTTTCCGATGTAGGCTATATGCTTTACGGTGTTGTATCACACACAATGTTCATTTGGTTGAAATTCTTTTTAAAATTTGTGACGTCCATAGCAAATGATCCAAATCAGTCAATTCCACGGCGTTACTGTGAATGGTGAGCGTTATCGCGCCATGATCACCGATTATTTTTGGCCCAAATTGAAAGATATGGACTTGGACGACATGTGGTTTCAACAGGATGCTGCCACAACCCACACAGCACATGTTACAATCGATTTATTGAAGAGTAAGTATGGTGAGCGTATTATCTCAAGAAATGGGCCAGTTGATTGGCCGCCATGTTCGTACGATTTAACGCCGCTCGGCTATTTTCTGTGGGGCTACCTTAAGTCATTGGTTTATGACAACAAGGCGACGACGTTGGAAGAGCTCAGAGCCAACATTGAACGTCGTCCAGTCGTTTAAAATTGGGTCCAACGAATCGACCGCTGCAAACGTGCCCGCGATGGCCATATGAACGAAGTCGCATTCCATTCATAAATGTTTTAATTGTACTTCAAGCCGATAATAAAGTTTTTGAAATATCTCAACAATTCGCTATCCCTTTAAGAGTCTCCCTGGCGTATTTTCGGGCACTTTTGTTTGCCACATCCTAACATACAGCCCGTTTGATAAGATCGTATACGGCAAAACTCGTTTATGAAAACCGGTTTGGAAGTGGCATTTCCATTAGCCAAATTTAAAGTGTTCAATTTTTGTCAGAGACGGAAGTATTTTAAAATGAGTGTCGCGTTTGCATCACGTTATAAAGCAGTATTCTTGTGCACGCATCCAAAAGGACCGAAAATGTCATACGAAGCAGCTGCTAAATACATGAAAAAGTCAAAAGCAGTTGTTAGCAAGTGGGTGCCTTGTTATTCTCCAGTTAAAAATGTGGATGATTTGCCGGATCGTGGGTCTACGCCAAAAACAACAAAAAAGCAGGACAAAATGATTCTACGCGTGTTTGGAAAAATCCTCTTCTATCGTTACGTAGAGGACAAGGGATTTTACGTAAAAGGGGTCTAAATGTGTGTTGTGATACGATACGAAGACGTTTACTAGCCATTAATGTAAAATTTCGAAGCACAATAATGAAACCACTACTGTCAAAAAAACACGTAGAAAAACGACTCAGTTGGTCCAAGGAGAATTTGGACAGAGATTGGAACAACGTTATTTTTTTCGGATGAAGCTTATTTTTGGGCATGGTCTTCTATCAATCATACCTGGTGTACACAATCCAATAAATTAATCCAGCGGACCGTCAAACACCCGGCAAAGGTGCACGTTTGGGGATGCTTCTCAAAACAAGGATTTGGCAATTTGTTCATGTTTACAAATAACTTAAACGCACCCAACATGGTCAAAATTTATAAGAAGGCTTTATTACCATCTGCCCAAAGGTGGTTTAAAAGAAGGAATGAGAATTGGTTACTGCAAGAAGATAATGAAAATGACGTCGATGTTTTAGATTGGCCATCACAGTCGCCGGATGCAAATCCCATTGAAAATGTTTGGGCATTCATGAAGCTAAAGCTCCAAGGAAAGAAGATCTCGACGGTCAAACAATTATCACGAAAAATACGAGTTCTATGGAGATCTTTGTCTCAAGATTATGCTATAAGATTAGTAGAAAGCATGCCTCGAAGACTCCAAGCAATTATTGATAATGGAGGAGAGTGGACAACATATTAATTGAAAAGCATTCAAGTAAATAAACAAAATAAACCAGTACAATTGATTTTTTTTATTATTATAAGTTCTTCTTTAAGTTTTGTCGTGTACGATGTTATCAAACAGACTGTATGTTGTGAAGCAAACACCGACGTTTCGAATGGATCGTCACCTTCGACAGATATAACTTTGTGGTAGTTAACGACTTTGTCTACTTTGTCCGCTATAAATTCAGCCAACGACACCAGCGCTAAGATCAAACGAAGAATAACTCTTGCCAATCGCTGCTTCTTGGGCTAAAAAGCAGCTATCCAAAGATCGAGCTAGCTAGAGACGCTTGTTGATTGAGACCGAGGTCCACCCCGGACTGTAGTGCCACCTAAAGTAAGTAGGTAAGACGGAAAATGCACTCCCAAAACATACGATTCGCTATCTCTTTAAGAGTCTCCCTGACAAAGAAGGTGTATTTTCGGGCACTTTTGTTTGCCACATCCTAACATACCTCTTGGCTTGTTTCGGTTATATGTAGTGGCAACAATTCTGGGTAGAGCTATGTTATCTTGTAATCTAAACCGCAACGTATTTGTATGCAGATTTATGGGACCAACGGTTAGGAGCCAATTCTGATTGACTTAGAGGTAGAACGACGTCTACCATCAATATTTCAAGTCAGGAAAACGAAACTTTTGCCAATCAACGTCCAACAATCTGTCTAATGAGTTTTTTTCCTGTTTTCTAAGCAATGCCTCGAATCCCAGTTTTTATATGATTTTGTATCTCAAACTTTCCGTTCAGGTTATCTGGGGTAGTCTCTCTTTAGATTCCCTCAATATATACCTTTTAAAAAAAATCTGTATTCTTCGGTTTCGTATTTGCTTAGCTCAACATCACCATTGATAGTCTTTAAGAGCATACGACGGATTGCACTCGTAACAAACCTATGGACCTAGCTGCGGCTTCCCTGAGAAAGTTATGAAATCGCACATCATTTTGGTTCAAAAAAAGTGAATTAAAGTTTAATTTTATATGGCCTTTTGGAAAACCGGCTTCTGGTGAACAAAGTGACATATTGTGTCATCTAAAGCACCGACATTTGAGTTGGGAAATTGACAGATGTCTGTTGGTCTTCAAAGTCAAGTAAAGGAGAGGAGTACTCCTCATCATATTGTGACTGATTCTTCACAGCCGCAAGAAAACGGGAGAAAACGATGTACTCGTATCTTAGAACCATTTCCAACATATCGAATCGATAAGAGCATTGGCTTGTAAAACAATTCCTTTCAAAGAATGCAACTCTGATATAAAGTAAAGAAATGATGAATACAATCTACCTACTTAAAACTGCAGTAAATAGAAAACTTCCACCGACAAAGACGGGTCAGTTAACCGTAGAATCAGCTTGAAATGACAACAAAACATATAGGACATCGGGGTTCCCATAAAACTTAGTATCGCACCTAAATCTTATCCCGACGCATTAACACTAACGTTGACAGGTTTAGTTCTGTTAATTTTTTTTCCACCTCCATCATTGGAGCAATAATTCATTGGTATCCGGTACAAGTTCTAGTAAGACCATTTACAATGAATAATTTTTTACAATTGTGCATATGAGAACTACAAAAACGCACCCAACGTGATCCAATATTAGCTGCACCCTACGAGTATAGTCGTCCCATAAAGGTGGCCCTCGTTAATCATTGCCATACCATTGTTCGACTGTTGCATTCCAATTTCCTTAACAAAAAACCATTAACGCGTCATGTTCATTTAAGTCACCGCCAACTAAGAGGACCATTCGTATGGCCTAAGTAATCGTACTCCTTCAAACTTAGTGAATGCGCCCATCGTCACTAGTCCCTAATGAAGCTGCTTACAAAATTAGAATTCAGTAAGCATTTGCATTTGTATTCGTTTATTTGTTGTACCCTCTTATCGTATTGGCGAATGTCTTCATTTTTCAATGTTAACAAAGCAATTAATCACCCTGCCAGCTGTAGAGAGTCGCAGCTTCGAGTACTGCACTTGGCACTTCGTCGTGCGCTTTATCCAGACGAGAGTGACTTCCTTTTACGGGGCACTTTGGCACCATAAGTCGCTTCTGAGTACTGGTGCTGACATTAGAATTTTTGCACGACCACGTGAATGTACGAGTATGTACGAGTATATGACTTTTCTGTACACGTGTAGTACTATAGATACTTCCTTCCTTCCTTTAAGATAGCCAGAGCTTAGTGGCATATTCACACGAATGGGTATTACGCTGATATGGAACTTTAGCCAAACAATGTGCTTATTCGTTAGCTATGGATACATTCCGAGTATGGGTATACTAGTACGAGTACGAGAGTACGAATAGTATACTCAATGTGGAAATGTCAATCAGTAACTTCCTTTAAATTGTGATTGTTGGGTTCGTTGCGGTTGCCCTTATCGAGAAAACCCTTTCCTTTCCCATAAACACCGGTAAATCCCAACTGAAATTGCACAAGAGTCTGTATATATCCGAGTATTCATAATTTTCGTCAGTTCTGAGGGCAACAGACACAATCAGTTAGCATGCATCGTCTGGATTAAAAGTGAAAGGCTTCCAGAGTCACTGAGCGAATACCATCTTCTCTAGTGTCCTCGCTAAAGCCCAGCACAGTGAGTAGAGCAGCTTAGTATCCATGAGCCAATTAAGACGACCCACAACAATAAAAACAAGTATCCATATCTACAGGCTTAGCACGATCGCGGTATTGTTTTCTGTTTTCGTTGCTTATTTGCTTAGGTTACAAAATCCATCGTGACAGTTTCATAATTGGACCAATATTTGTGTCTTCGCTTTCAACATCCATGCATGGGGTGGTTTTGGTTGCTAGCGAACCTCCAGCTGTGTCGAGGAACTTTACATGGCCTAAAGGTTCAGCTTCATATTGGTGGTAGCGGTGGAAGCTCATATCAACTTCGATATGAGTGAATTTAATTGCAATTTTTATTTTTGCCATTTATCGGCTTTCGATAAATCGATACACCACTATCGCCAGTTTATGTGGAGTGAGAAAAAAATACAATACAAACGAATACCGGATACTCGTAGAGTGGTGCTTTAGTGGTACTCGTAAAAGGCTACTTTGCTCTTAGGGTTGACCGGGATATAAAAAAACAAAAATGTCACAGCACTTAATTGAAGTGAACCTACAGCGGACATATATGCTGTTTTAATTAATTTTTCACCAATTTG
This sequence comes from Volucella inflata, assembly GCA_928272305.1. NCBI lineage: Eukaryota > Metazoa > Arthropoda > Insecta > Diptera > Syrphidae > Volucella > Volucella inflata. The sequence goes on along the minus strand of OV743717.1, from coordinate 80,483,328 downwards.
TAGGCTTTTCAAAAGATTTATTCGATGTATTCGATGGTTTGAATGAATTTGTGGATGTGTCATTTCATTTCCGATACACCCATGAGATGCGGTCACAACTCAGAGGAAATGATTGAGAGGGTCGTTCACATTGAGTGAGAAAATTCTCATGAAAGGTCGACCGGCGGCTTTAAAATATGGAATTTATTGGAATGTTTTTTCTTTTTGAAAATTTACCTGAGTATCTGAAAAATATTGTAATTTCCGAATCTGCGGAATCTTATGTATGAATCACTTGAGTGTGAGTAATAATGAGGAATATTCTGGGATGGGATTCGATTTATAAATCGGTGTCTGTTAGGTTTATCGATCTTAAGAAAACCATCAGTGAGTAAGTGAAGGATTTCTTATATAGAGTGTGATATCATATCGTGAGAGACATGTGAGCCTAGAAGCTTCAAAAAGATCGATAACTTGTCTCTTTGTGCCGAGTTCACTCTTAGGTGAACGATTTCCGCAAAAGGTGCGAAACGAACGAAGAATGACACCAGCCAGGAAAAGACCCCCGTTGATCGCCTCATTCGAGGTGAAACGCAAATTTACAGCGACAACGTAAAGGAAAAGAAAAAGTTACTAGCAGCTGGAATCTTTTCAAATCAAAGCAGTTTATGTTTCAAAGGCTGCCTTTTGTAAAGACTTTTACGGAAAAATGGAAAAACTCGATAGTCACACTGGAAATACCCAGTTCTGATGGCAGCAGCATAGACCTCATAGTGAAAAAACTAACTCACAAGCAGATGTTATCACTGAAGATGCAAGTGAGCCGAGCTATACAACCCGACGTAGCTGTTATTTGTCATCGATTGTGCTGACGTATGAAGTACACACTTGCGTCACCGGGCAACGATGACATATAGTATACGCAGTTATACTACAAAAATGTATGCACCAGTTGTTGGCAACTCTGAAAAGAATCTTTACTGTCGGCTTAGCACTAGCATACATGCCATAAAAAACTGGCGAATAGTAGCACTACTGTAAAACAGGAATGAGTCACGGAGTGTCGTTCTATATCCACTGCTTTGCTTCCGAACATCTTTGCAGCCCTAAACACTTGCGAACATTTACTTTAATCAGTGCATCGTTGTACTAAAAACCTCATCTACTAGGTGGGGTGAAAAGTAACCTTCTTGGGAATGAAGAAAACAATTTTTTAAATGTTTTTTTCTATTTTATTCAATATAGTCCCCTTTTAGCTTGATACACTTATTCCAGCGATTTTCCAACTTCTTGATCCCGTCCGAAAAGTAATTTTCCACAAGGTCTGCAAAATACTCCTCCGTGGCGTCGATGATTTCCTCGCGTGAGCTGAATTTTTTATTGATGAGCCATCTTTTGAGGTTTGGGAAGAGATAATAGTCCGAGGGAGCCAAATCGGGCGAATACGGTGGATGCGACAGCAATTGGAGCCGTAAGTCATTGATTTTAGCCGTAGTTGCGATGCTCTTATGCGCCGGCGCATTGTCTTGCAAAAACAAAATTTTTTTTCGCTTCATGTGAGGCCGTTTTGCAGCGATTTCGGCCTTCAATTGCTCCAATAATGCACAGTAATACTCGCTGTTGATGGTTTTTCCTTTTCCGAAGTAGTCCACGAAGAGTATGCCATGACAATTCCGGAAAATTTACGCCATAACCTTTCCGACCCATTGAGCCTCCTTCGGCCGGTTCGGAGCACTCGTGGCGGCTTCAGTCCATTGCCGGGCACTCATTCTGTTCTCTGGTGTGTAATAGTGGATCCAGGTTTCATCAGCAGTTACCAATCGACGCCAAAAGTCCGCCAGCAAGTCGAAACACTCTTTCGAAGTGCTCTCGCGTTCGTGTTTTTGGTCAGGAGTGAGCACCCAGTGGTATGATAACTTTTTCATATGCAGAATATTGCCCAAAATATGGCGTGTGCGCTCACTAATCTTTGTTGTATCTGCTAGCTCGCGCACCTTGGCTTTCCGCTCAGCCAACACCATTTCATGTATTTTTTTGACATTGTTCTCTGTAACCGCATCGGAGGGCCTGCCGCTGCGGACTTGATCGGTAGTGGAGTTGCGGCAACCACGAAACTCTCGAAACCAATATTTGACGGTGTTATCTGACGGAGCATTAGCTTGTTTCATTCGCCGTTTTGCCTCTCAAAAAATAATGCTTTACGAGAGAACGAAAATCGTTTTATCGCACTGAAGTTTGGCATGTCTGCCTAAATATGAACGGACTTCAAGGCACCATAACCTTTTTTGCGGTAGCAGCGCATTCTGGCGGTCAAGGAGGTTACTTTTCACCCCACTTAGTAGTTCGACCTGAAAGACGCTACAATGATTTGGTGGCTTATGGAGAACATCCAGCTTAACTGAAGAGTCTCCGTCGCTGATGTTTTTTTCATCTTATCTGACAAGATTTTACGTTTACGGCATGAGGCAAATTTTCTGTCACAAAATACTGCCTTGTACCAGTGTCATTGTCATCACAATTGCCTTGGTTACGGAGAAAGGCAAGTTAGCTCTTTCTTAGTAGATGTGAGGTTGCGCTTGCTTAGTAGATGTGAGACATTCCCCTTTATCAAATTATTTACCTGAAAGGTTGTCAGATCCTCGGTTATGGTACCGTAAGCGAAAAAGGACGTGTTAAAGCGCTACTTCAAGATAGTTTGCACGATATTTAAAAGCACACTCTGGGTCTTGGCCTCAAGGATATTACGTCTCAGATACATTTGAAGGGGCTTTTCCGAACTCGTTCGGGGCGATTGGATTCAGCTTTTTTGCAACGTGTTTAGTCATCACTGTCCGTGTTATTTGAACCATAAAGCCGCTTTAACGCCCATGATGTTGAATAACCTATATTGCGCTGTCGACTGTCTAGTAGTTGGGCTTAATCGTGTATTTCCATAACATGGCTCATTTGCCTGACGGATCGGTTGGTACAATTTTTCTCGTTATTTTGCCGCGAACAAAATTGAAAGCTGTTTTGGAGCAATATTCGCAGTTGTTGTCTATGTTTCTAGGGGGGCTTGTAATCTGGTATGGCTGCACGCCCCCGGTGCATTATTGTGTTTTGTTGCATCGTCGCTGACTTCGGCCTCTTTACTTATTAAAGTTGTGGGAGCCTGTTTTCTCAACTGATATCGGTTTTGGTAGCTTTTTCCTTATTTCCTTTACTCGCCATTTTATTGCAGCATTGACGGTAATCTGGGTTTAGTGTCTACTACTGCAGTATTTTATCTGCTGCCACTCTTGCTTAAAAAACAGCATATTGGGTAGATTGAGGCCGTGTGGGTACAATTAGTTAGTCTTCTTGCAATGAATTTCTTTACTTGAAACTCCTCACTTGTGACTTTCAGTTTCATGTTCCATTACCAGTTCTATGGGCACTAATCGGTCGCTAGTTTTTGATACACTTGCGATCTTGTCTACGATTTCAACTAGTAGAATATTGGCAATCCTGTTCATATTCTAACAAATTGGTCCGCTTTCAATTGCAGGCTTCAGTGAGTTTCCCTGTTTCCGACATTTCAACAATTCGTTTCTTAAAATCTTGTTTGTCACAACGATTTATCGATATTAACGTTTCAGTTCCTTGAAACCATTATATTGCTCGTCTTCGGAAACAACCATAGTACCACTCGCCATCTGGCTGGGGGGTTGTGCTCGTATATTTTCACTTCCATTACGCCGTGTCACTACTATATTCCAACTGTTTTATTCCCTATAACATATACAAAATTCGGCTAGTCTCAAAAGTTAATGCATCACGAAATCATTCTTTCCTATAAGAAGGGGAACGAACCACCACTGCGCCGTGGTATTCAATAACATCAGTTGGCTGCACGGTGTTAGAGAAGGAAATGGTTCTGTAATATAGCATATTTATTTGAATTGTCACAGAGAACATTCCGAATGCAATACTGCAATCTTGACGCCTACTGATGAAATGTTTATAAGCATAGGCCCATGTCCACAAAGACATATTCTTGTTCATCATGAACTGTACTGAAACCTACATATCTAGCTGAAGTTCCAACTACTGAGGTGGCTGGATGATGTAGAGCGGATGGACACCACCGCTTCGATCTGAAAAGTCATCAAATCCGCCCCTGACAGCACAGTAAGATTGAACTGGCTAGAGTTGCTTGTCGACTGAGATCCATGCCCAACCCAGACTTTAAGGAACATATCTGGCATCAAATGTTTCTATTGTAGACACAAATCTCTTCGACTGTTTCGGAAATTTAGGTTTTTACTCAGAAAGCATTCCACTTTGAGTTAGCCATCCGCGAGAGGAATAAACACCACACGAGTATCCATAACATGCTGCGTCTGGTAGCAGATGATTCGAAAAGTCTCAAGACTTAGAATTTGTTGGCTCCCTAACATTTATATGCCTTTTTTTGGAACGATTTTTCCAACCGTTCAAAATACTCTTCAGTTTGTGCGATCATTTCATCGGATCCATACCTCTTTCCGGTGAGAATTTTCGAGGCTTGCGAACAGGGAATAGGATCCATTTTCATCCATTGCAACATTCTGTTAAAATTTTTTAAATTTCACTTAAACAGGTCCAAAGAGCGCAACAACACGTTGTTTCTTTTGTAGACAACTGTGACCAAATGTCTTACCGACTTTGAACAGATCCTTCGCACACCCAAATATGCCCAAAACACATGAGCAGAATTTTGTGTGCAGTAAAATTAGAATACACACGTTTTAATTCGCGAAGCTACATATAAATGCTGCACGCAGCGCTGTTCTGCAACACATCTCTATTTCTAAATTCGCTGCAATCGACAGTGTCACACATAAGTGACAGTAGCTTTAAAATGACAGCAACCGATGCGAATGACTTCAAAAAATATCTGCACATCTGTTACACGAGCAGAGCTGCTAGATGTACTGATATCTTTACGAAGTTAGCTATCTCACGCACTTTCAGTTTACAGTTTTCAAAACGATTTTGTGAATTTTTGGTGTTTTCCAACGTAACATCCTCATTTTGACGCCCATAGTGTTCAGCATCATTTATGCCTGTACGAATGCGCTTCAATTGAGCGAAAAGTGCTTGCTTATTTTGAGAATATCAAAAGGTGCGTCAGTAAAACTTCAACAACGCGGTAACTAATGGTCGAAATGTCAGGAAATTTCGATACCTCGTCTTTGAAGATAGATACTTTGTAATTAACTAAAAATCGTATGATTTTAGAATTACTAATGTATTTTGTCGTAGAGTTTTCTGTTATCAACAGAATTTTAAGAACTCGCTTATCGTGCAGCGGCCACTGCCTAATTTTTGTTTGTTATTTACAATTTAATTTAATTGAAATCCTTTGAACATATAATCAATTATTGTATATTGTATGAAATATCTTTGCTATTTTAAATTAAAAATTCATTTTTCTTATTTTTTTGCTTTTCAGGTTAGTTGTCTAAAATACTTTTATTTTCACCATCAATCGTAAGTAACTGTGTTAGAACGTATCCATACATCAATTCATCAATTTACTTATCTATAGAGTCAATAGAAATTTCTATTTTATCACCTTCTAGATACTTCACAGCACATTCTATAACATTCCACTATTTACGACTAACCGATGAAATACGTTGACATTTGTTGTTGATAACTAAAGTGAATATTTTATCAAGATCCGGTGTAATTGCGCGGCTGTGGCATATCTAATAAGATAGCGTTATGTAACACCACGATATGCATATTAGTCGTAGTAGGAACAATGAGTTTTAAGTAGTTTAGAAATCTTAACCGTAACATACTCGAATGGCGTATGGAAATATGGAAAAATTTATTTTCAACACAAGTGAACTACATCTGTCAATTCACCCACCCATTTGATTAGTTGCTGAGTCTCAGATGCAGTTCGAGGAATAATTTAACTTCAAATGTCAATTCGTATGTAACGTTTTAGTTTAAAGAAATTTGCATGCAAATTTTGCTATGAAAATCTGGCTTGGACTTGTAAAATACTATCATAGTCATACTGAAAACGTTTGCTAGCATTGAGGTAATATGGAAACGAATTGCTGCCTGCGATGTCTTAAAGAAAACCCTTACTACCCTCTGGAAATCTGAATAATCATTCATGAGACTTGTTAAGATCTTACCAGCGCAAATCCATATAAAGACCCGTATCTTCTATCGAAGCATCTCTAATGCTCTTTTGGCGATTTCTTTCCTTTTGATACGATATATTTCGTCGCTGGTTAACGCATACAAAGTTTGTTTTTGAGATCTTTGTGCCAGGTGGTGCAAAAATTGTCGACCGAAGTTTGTTGGCTGCATTTTTTTTTTATGAATGGAAAAGTTTGGTTCTGATTTTGGATTTCGGCTAAGTGGCCGCCAGCAGAGTTGATAACCAAACAATTCGGATCCGATTTATGACATTTCCCATCACTCTTGCCATTCGTGATGGATATTGTCTTTGAGAGTTTCAAGAGTCTGAGGCTTGTTGACATAGACTCGTTACCTTAAAAAATCCGGTTAAATTAGGCAATCTTGCCTTGCCGGCCAGTGTCAATCGTCAAGGCGAGAGATAAGGCGACTCAGAAATGCACCCCTCAAAATTTCTGTTGGGTCTTGTGCCGCTGTTCCTTCCTGTTGGAACCACATGTTCTCCAGCCCCATTTCATCCAATTGAGGAAAAAGAACGTCGTTGAGCATGGCTCTGTACTCGTTTGGCCCGCCGCGTTTTCGAAAAAATCAGCCCGATGACGCCTGCAGTGTAAGCAGCACAATATGCGATAACTTTGGTCGGGTGTAATGACTCTTCGTGGCTTATACGCGGATTTTCGGTTCCCAGAGCGATAAATTTACTTTTTTTATTGATGCTTTTACGATTGATGCTCAATTGCACGTCGTCTGGGCGATAATCCGGGTCTTCTGTGACATCTTCAACCAAAGCTACAATATTCTCAGCAGAACGGGCTATCTGCATGTGTCTTCGATGGAGTCCAAATCTTTGCGCCATATACCAGCAAAAGGATGAGCATGGTGTCACAAATATATCGCGTCGTGGTCAAGCCCTTGTTACTGAATTGCCTTCTTAGGCCAAAAATTGGCCAGTAAAATTCTTCATTTGAGGCCTGATTAAAAGTCATTATCAGAGTTAAAAGCGAAGAAAAGTTAGACCAAGACACAGCTCAAGCTTTAAAGCATACTTTTATGCAAGTTTATTGGGGGTGCCGAAACTAGACGTGCCTCGTCTCCACAGATACTGTCATACACCGCCAGTAACCATGATGATACCGCCAATAATCAATGATAAGATTCAATCAGATCGTCGATAAATGGTTCCTCTTATTCACGACAGGCAAGGTCTTGTACGCGATATAAAGGAAACTGGAGTCTCTGCAAAGGTTTCTACTGAAATGTTGTTTTTTTTTTTCAAACATTGGAGTTTAGGTGTCCCCGCGACAGTGACTACTACGCAATTTGCTCGCTCACCTCTACATGTTTCTACTCGATCAAACATTGCTCTGGGAGATCACCTCCTAGTTTCCTAAGATCGCTTTCGTAGAACTTGCGAGCTGTTCTTGTATTTTCATCTAGCGACGATTCTGATGAAAAAACCAACCTCGATGACACTTCATTATTAGATTTTGCAGTATTTTAGATGGCTCCTTACCATCTATGCCACTGGTCGTTAGTATACTACCTGCAAGTTGACCAAAGATTGAAGGGTACGCGATTGGCCTAGCCTCGGGCAGTATGTTGCAGTTGAAACCGTTCACATAGTTGATGGGTAGTTTGTCAATGTGTCCTGATAACATCACAATCGATTTACGATGCAGAAATGCTGTTTTATTCTTGTAAATATGTACATTGATAGGCTTTTGAGTAAGGTCGTTCACTCCTAATTGGATCAGAGAGAACGGTTGTCTAATTTATTCGTAGCTCACGCTTCATCAACATTCAATTCGCTGTACTGTTGCTCGTTCCGATCTTTTACCAACTCAATCAAGCTCTCACTTTCTGCATACCTTTTCAAATTTTGTGAAATTTTGCCTTCTTAATCCGAGAACTCTCTAAGTAAGAAATGGGAGACATTTAGATCTGGTGTCCACCAATTTGTCACAGAAAATTGCCGAACCTTTCAAAAGCGATTCTCAGCAAATTCTTGACATGCAATCAGAAGCAGAAACTACCTGATTCGAAAAGTCTGATGACGAAATCATATGTTCGATACATACGTTCCTCCGAAACACTAATGTCCCTTGCCACTGCCTATGCGAAAATGTACTTAAACTCTGATCCTTTTGATTACCGACATTAGAATGTCTGTCGTGCGAATGATTTTAACACACATATTCTGCAGTCCTGCGGTCTTTTCCTGGAATACATCTTTCTTCTCTTTATAAAAAGTGATTTCCTTTCAAAAAAGTTACAAAGTTGCATCCAAATCGGATCCTTCTCAGACTTTATTCTTCAGAAATCCAACCATCTTTGTTGTCAGCAGCCTCCTTTAAGATTTTTTAAAGGTTCTGCCAGATCTAGAACATGCAACAACTACCCTTTAAGGTGCATATCACAAGCATCACTGCTTTCCGCCGTCCGCCGTCCGCTTGGGAACGCATTTACTTTGACAGCGCGACAAAGTATTTCTAGTTGGTTTGGTTTGTCAAAACTACGTCATGACGAATACTTTTCAAAGAGCAAACCAGCACATTGTTTGGACTTTTTATTTTATTTTAATTCTTTAAAAATTCTTGTAGCAACCACTTCACTGCTTATCCCGTGGTCCCGTTTAAGTACCTCCACAAACAAAAATCAACAAAACCAACGAACTTTTTGTTTTCATTTTTGAAAGACGCCTTTGTATTCGTTCTTGGCATTATCCCCCTCTTGACAATTTGTTTGTGTTCCTCCAAATTTTTCCAGAACGTGAAACCTGGAACGAATGGATTTTTTTTAACAAAAAAAAAAAAAATTAAAAACAATAAACCATGGAAGAAAAGCAATCAATACTCGGTATATGGAGAGCGATACGAAAGTAAAATCCCGCCGTACTCGTACTCGTACGTATCCAGACCGTATCAATTGCGATTTCCCAAGAAATGCATTCAAAATATATGTATTTCAAAACTATGTAGGGTGCTGCAGGAAAAATTGGGGACAAGAAACGCAGCACGGCTGCTGGAGAGAATCATTTCGGACTGTTGGAAGACTGGTGTTTGTGCCTTCTCGTCATTGTCGTTAAGGGAAACTAAGGCAAGAACTACATCTAATGATGAGGAGCAGCGGTGTTCCATATTTCACGCTTTTGTTGTTATCGTCCAGGCGTATTCCATAGTTTCATAGTGCTGCAGCAGTATAAGATTCTGCTACTTGAATGGCCCGACCACGACTTCGGTATTCGGTGTATTCTTGTTGCGTATCTAAAGTGTGTCATGCCCAATTAGTAGGAGATGATTGTTTTTCTTGTACGTATCTGTACACACCCAGTTTCGGGTGTCTTGTCGAATGGTTGGTAAGATTTTTGTATTTTTTCCTTTATTTTGATTTTCATTTTAAGAAGAGAAAATATTTTCCCAACAAAACAGATGAGTGACAGATTATAGAGTCGATAAATTCGTAAAGGAAATACGATTTCGGTTCTCATTGGCTTGACAGACGGCGCGGCGGTGGCGTCGTAATGAGAATGGAAATTGAGTAGTGAAAACATTACGCTGCTGATGGATGTGATCTGATTCGATTTGAGAGGCACTTGAGCCCATACATAGGTATCTACAATACAACCATTCCGGATTCAAAGGTAATAACTCAATTGAGTTTACTTATGACAGAAAATCTGATAAAGATATTTTTAAAGAAATCAGTTTGACAGTTTGACGAAGATCATGATAACTTTCTTTTCCTTGTTGCAAATTGGTCAGGAACATTTTCACGTACTCACTTCATGATGATCGGAAGGATGATTTACAGGCAAAATTTGGCTGACACTAGGGAAGGTGCGTCCCATACGTCGGAAGGACCTCAGGATCATTATATCCCATCTAAAGCAACAAAATCTAGCTCTTCAAATATCTGGACATAAAGGCCGGTTTCTATGGGCCCTTCAACACGTCATATTTTTAGTAGGTCTAGCAATTTCACATCGAATGTTCACCTTCAAGTCATCTAATGTTTCTAGCTTAACAGCAAAGTGACAGTAGTAATGAAAATAAAAGGTGTCGGAGACAGAATGGAACCGTGTGGTACGCCAGTGTTTATTTTATCGATTTTTCCCAAAACGATATTTTTGAATCCAATTGAAAAGATACTCATACAACTTCATAAAATGCCTTCGAAATATCAAGTGCTATTATCTTGTTTTTCGTACTATACGTCATGTCGATTATTAAAACTTTTCTTGCCCAAAGCTTCAAAGCTAAAGGTTTGTCAGCGTTCTCAAGATTTTGTAAGTTGAATGTGTCTGCAAGAGGAAAGATAAGAAGATTCACGTTTTTTCCCATTAACTTAGAAAGAATCCTACAGGATTCCACTTTTAGCTACCGTAGCAACACCAGCTCGTTGCTACGGCTCTTCAGATCATTAATTGGTCCCAAAAGCTTTGATCGGGGAACTGTCTGACTTTTGATCATCCGAAAACTACTGGCTGTTTCCTTTCCCATTTTATAGGGAAGTGGTAGTCCCTGATAATCGAATGAGTAAACGCCTATTGATGGGGGCTAAATTTGTAAGGACATTGGGAATCATTGTAGGTAGGCTTGGACCAATACCTTTTTTGTATTTTCATGAATATTTTCTAACCGGTCATTCCAAAGAATATTCCAAAAAGGTTTGAGAGTTCAAACAATTGCACATTAAGTTGTGATGACTAGGTCCAACATTGTAAGAAAATTCGTTCAAGTTTCACTTGACAACTTGAATGATTTGAAGAGATATATTGAAAAGTAGTCAAAGCCAAGTAGACTTTTCTATAGCTTCCAAAATTGGTTTCGATGAACAATATTGGTAAGAGAGTGCAACCTTGCGGTACTCCACTTTGATGAGATCTTGCTTAGATAGAGTGAAAGCTTGTCGAAGACGGTTTTATGGTTTGGGAACGCAGAAGAATATCAACAATTGATTTACTGGATTCTTTTGTTTGATAAGTGTCGCGAAATAATTTGCGAAATCTAAGTTTGCTCCGATCTAGAGGACGTGAACACTGCAGCAGATTGAGTTAGTTCGACCATCCTAGCTTTAATCCCACTGTTGAATATCCCATGCAGAAACAGGTCTAATACGAGGGCGGGTCAATAAGTCCGTGACTTTTTGAATTTCTGACCTCTTTACTGAAACAGCAACACTGCTCCTGTCAACAGGCATCTGTCAGTTGACTCCTGTCAAAATTTAAACTTGCTGCGTCAGTTAGTTTGTGTTTGACAGCTTTTTTTTTATCAGACTACTCACTAATTTGAGGAGAAAATGGAAAAAAGTGAATTTCGTGTGCTTATTAAGCATTATTTCTTGCGTAAAAAAACCATTACCGAGACCAAGGCTAGCTTGATAAATACTATGGGGACTCTGCACCATCGATTTCAATGGTAAAAAAGTGGTTTACTGAATTTCGTTGTAGCCGTACAAGCACTGAAGATGCCGAACGTCCTGGACGCCCAGTTGAGGTCTCTACACCCGAAACAATCGAAAAAATTCACGATATGGTGTTGGCCGACCGAAGATTGAAAGTGCGAGAGATTGTGGAAGCCGTAGGGATCTCGCATGGCTCAGTGGTTTCAATTTTGAATGATCACTTGGGCATGAGAAAGCTTTCCGCAAGATGGGTGCCGCGTTTGCTCACAGTCGACCACAAACGCAATCGTGTAACAACTTCACAGGAAGGTTTGGCGTTGTTTAATCGCAATATGGAGGAGTTTTTGCGCCGTTTTGTAACCGTGGACGAAACATGGATCCATCACAACACACCAGAGAACAAACAACAGTCAAAACAGTGGGTTTCTAAGGGTGAATCGGCGCCAAAGAAGGCCAAGGTGGGTTTGTTAGCCAATAAAGTTATGGCGACTGTTTTTTGGGATGCACGCGGGATAATCCACATTGACTACCTTCAAAAGGGAAGAACAATCAATGGGAAATATTATGCCAACTTATTGGACCGATTCAATGACGATTTGAAAAAAAAAACGACCTCATTTGGCCAAGAAAAAAGTTCTTTTCCACCAAGACAATGCAAGGGTGCACACATGTGCAGTTGCCATGGCAAAAATCCATGAATTGGGCTATGAATTGCTCCCTCATCCACCCTATTCTCCAGATTTGGCTCCGAGCGACTTCTTCTTGTTCCCAAACCTGAAGAAATGGCTTGGTGGAAAAAGATTTGACTCCGATGATGAAGTCATCTCGCAAACAAAGGCCTATTTTGAGGACCTCGACAAATCATTTTTTTTGGAAGGGATAAAAAAATTGGAGAAGCCTTGGACAAAGTGTATAGAGCTCAAGGGAGACTACGTTGAAAAATAAAATTATTTTTTTATCAAAAAATCTGTGTTTTAATCCAAAAGTCACGGACTTATTGACCCGCCCTCGTACTTAAAGTGTCCAGTAATGCCTTTTGCGAATGACAAAAGGAGCGATTGCAAGCTCTGTGGAGAACGCAATTTCACTAGTGCAAACTCTATCGATATGGGATTTCGTTGGTTTATCGCACGAGAAATTCATTGTAATAAGGGGAAAGAACAGTCGATTACGCGATGACCTCAATGCTCAAAAGAACTTCTTTTACCAACGGTGGATTCTGTAAAAGATTGGTTACGTGGTCCGAATGTATCCAATCCGACTTCCAAGATGTATCGAGAATATTGTGTCACGGTCACTGTACTATAAAGTAGTCTTTTACTATCCCTGTTAACTTTTTTGAAACAAAGCTGCAGTCCATGTGGGCTTTATCAGTAAGTCCATCCAGCTAGTCAAAGATCAACTGCGTTTGATTTCTGATGTGATCTCTTGAATAGCGTAGTCGAGGCTCATAAGATACTGGCTATTTAAACGTTGTAGCTGTCTGAGTCGTCGACGCTATAGGTGCCTACTTATTGACAGTAGAGGCTTTGTCTTACTCTCAATCATAGTCAAATCTAATTTTGCTGCTCTTGTTTCAATATTTGCTAATGCACCAATGACAGCTGGTCATTGATATCTGTATCATCACCGTAGGCAAGCAGTTGCGGGGACTTTTGGAAAGCTGTGCGTCTAGGTTTGACTTCCAAGTTTCGAACAATTATGTCTGGTCTCTAAGAAGTCGTTTCTTAACGATGCAACAATCATTCTCTACTGCCATTCTGCGCAATCAGAAGCGTTTACTTCAGCTGAATGCATTCAGGATGCTTGGCAATTTTCATAACTAACACATCAGTTGCGGAGTTTTTAATGACATCTTGGAAGCGCTGCTACTGGTCTTCAGCACATACGACTTATCGAGAAGTTGAGGAATACGATTCAGTTTCTGTCAGTTTCTCCCGATTGCTTCGTTATATTGATTCTGAAAATTTGAATTCGGCAACAGATCATCGACAACGATCCGCTGATGAACGTACTTAAGCAGCTTTTTAAGTTGATGGCTATGGAGCGTCTCTTATACCGGGAGGCAGCAAACTCTGGTAAGCACAGTCGAACACTTAATATTTATTCAATAATGACAATGATGATTGAATTTTGCCTTTAAATGTCAACTTTCGTGAAATGTTATTTCCTTCAATTGGTTTGGTGTTTGCCCGAATCGATCAAAAAGCTATCCAAGGCTTAATCTGCTATCACACTCGTTCCCAGCTTGGACTGCTTCGATTATCAGGCGGTTAGTAAAATCACACTTTTTACGTTCCACTTTGTGCAAAATGGAATATTCAGATCCTGTTTTCCCACTGCTGCACTTACTGTCAATTTTAGTCTCTGTATATCCTATCTTTTTATTCACAACTCTGCTCGTTCCAGATCGATGTGAACGTATCACTCCAATGGTTTAAATGCTGGCTGGTTGGTTAACTTACGGATATTTGGGTTAAGAATTCATCACATGTATCTCAGATGCCTCGTCATTGTCAATGCGATTTTCTAGAATATGCTACCTCATGCCGCTGATTAATTTGGTATTTCACATATCTATAAGGCTGTGTCTATTTGGCCGTATACAGTCCTGACACTGTATTATGGTGATGTTTCGTCCTGTAATCTAAAAACAGATCATTTTATGTGCCTCTCTCGATAAAAGGTCTCCAATGTCCTGTTTGGAGTAGGCATGAAATAGTTAAGAATTTGACAAAATTGTCATTGCAGTTTCTGTGGAGGGAGTAACTTTCAGAAAGTGAATAGTATCCATCTGCCCTTGCTGAGAAGGTTTTTGCCACAAAGTCCTCTACCTCGTATAGGTATTACATACATAGGTTCCTGTCAATGGTACCTATCTGTCCCTAAAACAAACTTGACACAATATAAAGTAATCAAAACGAAGGTATCAAAGTGATAGTCAACCCTAGCACTCAACTTAAATTGTGTCTAACACCAAACCGCAGGTAAACCAACAGAATTCGAATTCGAATTCCAATTACAATACCAGTTCCGATGAACAGGTCAAAGGTTGTGATTTCCTTAAACAAGTTTCCGGGGTATAAAACCTAAAACCGAATGGCTTGAGTTACAAATTTGTATCTCTTTTATGAAAACAAGGAGGTGTACTCGTACATATTGGTATGCTGACAGGAATTTCTTCATTTAATTGAGCCATCGGGAGGCATGCCAACCATGGCCACATATCATCCTCCAGGAACACCAACCTAAACAACAGCAAAAGCAACCCATCACCACAAAGCCAAATAACGCAACCGGCACGAATGCAAACGTTTCTATATTCGAACACGCAAGCACTTTATAGATACACTCGCATACGAGTATATGCCAGCGTCACCTCTTATGACACAAAATTCGATTTTGTCCCGAAAAGGAGTCGCATTTACTGAATGGGAATAAATGTATGTATGTAGATGTGAATGTGGAAATCACCTAAATTTGGAAAGCCTGTCAGTATCACCCGAAATAAAGAATTTACACACATTCAAATGTATCTATTTACCGAACATCTAACCAATGCAAAACATCTCACGACTCTGACAGTACCAAGGGATATCGGTACCTTCCGAATGCGAGTTGTCCAATGTACTCGTACGAATACTCATATAGCAACGTAAAATGTACAAAATTCATCTTGGGGGGAGGGGAATTGTTTTATGTATATGTATGAGTACGAAATTCGGGATTTGAAATTCTCTTGTTTGGGAATTTGTGTCTCCTAAATCTAGAAATCCCTCTAACCAGAGAACGATTTTCGATTCGGACAGGATGCTGTTGTGTTATCCTCATTTTCATACACTCAATTCGTGACTGTGCATGTGAAGTGAATAAGTGTCGTCTGAATTTACACTCAACTCCCACATGGGGAACAGCCGGCGATCAAGGAAGAAACGTTCAAAGTTTTAGTAGAGGGCGGCAACAGGATACCCGACGACACCCGTCATATCCGTTTCTGTGGTTGAATCCGGCTTGTGAGTCCTTAAAATGTGCCCACATAGGCAGATATTTGTTTTTATTTGAAATCTCACACCTGCCTTCATCTATCCACAACAAAAAAAAAAAATTAAAAAAATAAAAACCATCTCCGAAACAAGGGTTCCCATTGTGTCTATTTTCTGGGAGATGAATCCTGGCTTCTGGGTCTGTGTCGGAGTTGGAGTCGAAGTTGATTTCGGGGTTTTGGGTACTTTTGGATGCCACCCTCCGGTGTTGTATATTCTGTTAGTGGTTTTGTGTCTTTATCTCCGTTTGGTGGTCTATCCACACCATTCACTTCTGACTCTGTGCTTATGTGACAATGAAATGTTTCATTTTCTCCACCTTCTCCATTGGGATGCTAGAACACTACACAATGGTTCGAGTTGATAGCCCAGGAATAGGAAGAGAACATGCTGTGCTCGGGTGAGCATAGTATGATTGGGAGTGTGTCTTATCCTGTTTTGCCGTTAATACCCGGGCTATTAATCTCAGTCAGGAGTTTGGGGTTTTTTTTTCTTCTCCACCAGGGTGGCAGACACACGACGAATATATATATTTTCGGGCAGCGCACAAGATAAAAATACGTTTCGGCTATGTCCTTTGTCCTGTTTTTGTTTCTGTCGTGTCCCTATACTCGGTATTCGTATATTTGTATGTATATACATATTACCTTGCAGTTACCATGTGTGTTCAACTGCTGAAAGGACCAACATCGACAACAAACAACCATCGACCAACGACCAACAACCGTCGACCGTGGACGATGGCAATGACAGCAGGAGTCAAAGCCGGAGCATGAGTGAAATATTTTCACTCGTTATCGTCGATTCTGGTTGTGCTTTGTATCAGTATTGTTTTTTGGGATGGGGTTTAGCTTTTAATTTTCTCTTTTCGGTCATGTCTATGCCCAAAAGTTGAAGGTGTGGGCCAAATGAAAATATTTTCCTTGTTAATGTTTTTATTCGTTTTTTTTTCGACTTTTTTTTTTTTTGTTTTTAGTTTTTTTTGTTTCGCTGTTTTGACACTTGTTCATTGTCGACGGAGGTGACATTTTTGGCACCATGTGAGAAATTGCAATTTTGAGCGTCAAACAATTTGCTGCGCCCAACCCATTTTGCTGTGGTGTACCCTCTAGTTTGGGAGGGAAGGTTAGTTGATTCATTTTTTTTTTCTGCAAATTGTTGTGATCTCATATGATGATAAGAGTATCTCATTTAGGTTTTACTGATAAAAATCGCCGCCTTTATTGACTGACTGATGGAACATGCCAATGTCATGTTGTACACGAGTAAACGCAATCTTAAGTATAGTCATAGAACTCGGAATGTGTTGTGTCATGGAACACATGTTTATTGGATTGACCTTCAGTTTTATGACAATTTCAAATGGCAGTGGTTGGACTATCGAATTGACAGAACAAGGACAGACCTAGGACAAGGATTTTGAGGAAGTTTTCACTTAACCTTGTGTTGTTTGCGGAAGTGCCTACTTTGAAGTAGCTTGAGTCGTTTTTCCATATAGAAACTCCCCATCAGTAGAAGTGAAGTCTCCTTTGTCGATTGCTATGGTTGGTATCGTTAAGCTAAATGGAAATGAAGATTTTATGTGAATACATGTTTTGGAAACAGCATGAATGGAATTCCTAATTCCTTAATGATTGGCGCCCAACATGGGGTTGCGTTGTTTCTTCGAATGCGGAAGTTTTCGATTGGAATTTTCCGCCTGCTAGCTTGAACAATTGTCATATCTCAGATGCTCAAAGAAGGGAATAATTCTAGATAAGAGTTTTTTAAAGCTTATGCAAGGTCCATTTGGCTTTCCAAGGACTCTTGCAAGAGGTTTGGCTATTCTACAGTATCCCACTTTGATTATGTACGTAGATAAGAATCGGCATTAAACTCTATATTCTTCTAATAATGTGACCTAGACTTGACTTGACTGAAATGCTACCACAAACAATTCAATAATATCATGCTGGAGCAGAGAAGATAATCTCAAGCTTGATATCTAAGAATTCTGTGTACTGAAATGGTGGAGAATTCCCTTCATATGCCACAGCCACAGCACTCTGGCATATATTTAATATCATGAAGCTCTTTGGAATGTAAGAGAAAAACCCTTTACACACGACGATACCACAAAGAATTATTTCACCAAATTCTGTTCAGACTCAGTTGAATGCATGTTGCCTTAGTCGATTCAGTTGTCGAGGAACTAAAACTCTACTCATGTGTCAATCGTCCGGCCACGTTATGAAATTGGAGACCTCTGCTGTTGCAGGTCGTCGTTTAAAGTCGATCACTTTATCACTCTTCCTGGTTTTCTCGTACTGTCATAGTGTTGTTTATAAATTACGTTGGTCAACAAGATATTAATTTCCCATCTCAGTATGTACACTGTACAGGAACGATGCAATAAGGCAGGTCATCTGTTCACTACTGATATTGAAAATCCTCTCCGATGGTCAGGTATAAGATGGTGTAGGAGCCCAAGCATTCAAACTTGGTGTTGATGGCCCCATGCTTAAAGGAAATATAAGTTCTGGATAAGGAATTTCAGTATGAATTTGCAAGATACAGTCTTGAAGCGGGCAATAAAAAGATTTGCATCGTCTCAATAGGAACAGTTCTACGTGGGTCGTAGTCTGCTGCTGTATTTATGGTGTTTCTTACCTACGGTTTATTTTGGCAACTTCGAACAAAGCCAAAACTTCGGAAGTTGGAGATGTCAGATAATATTTTTATCTTTTCCTGTATGTGGCTTCTAAATCGAACCTTTAACTTTTAGTGTACTAGTAAAGGAGCCTAGTTAGTGAGATACTCCACGCCTACTCTAAAGGTACTGAGGAACAAGAATGCTTTCAATCCAATCCCGTAACAACGTTGCTTCTTATTCTCTGATTTCTTAGTTAAAATGGATCTGCAAAAGCAATTTGCGATTGAATTCAATATCGATCCTACTTAAGGTAATGGTATGGGAACCAACAAACGCACTGCAAATTGTTACTAGGTTTACTTCTCAGTCAGATAAATTAGCCATTGGCAAGAGTGACCCTTCCCTGAGCTCTATGGTTCTGTCGCTGTTTGGGTCGGAACCCACGTAGACAAAGTCTTTGTCTGGTTTTTTGTTGTAGCCAATATCTGTACAGGATTTTGAGACATAGGGCCTCTATGCTGTTGAAGCACCTAGTCGTTACTAATCGAATTCCTCCTCAGTGGTCAGATCGTTTGTGAGTACCTCTCGTTCTAATTTTAAGGGCCGGGTTGTACGCCATGCGCTTTCTGGATCTGGCATCTGATGTCTGCCTGATAGGTCACCATAAGACCTATCGAAAGGTCACCAGAGATTCGAAAAGAAAATGCTCCAGAAATTTCAAGCCATTATAACCGAATCACGTCAATATTTTTCAAAGTAGCACGGGTACTTCTTCGAGGCGAAAACGCCTGGGCTACGGGGATTCGCTCCTTAACAACAAAATTGAAATGGCATGAGTTGTTGTTAACTTCACGAAATACTAGGTAATCTAGGCTATTGGAGCTATGTCAACTACCTTAAGCAAATTTTCTGAAACAGTGTCGTATGCCTACATTAGAGTTTTAACTTTAAACTCCACAAATTCGCTTCTTCCGTAACTTTCTGTCAAAATCATCAAAGACAATCTTAACATCGGGCTTCGAACATTGCTTCTACATACATACACTAGACACTTGTTCTTTTTTGTTCAATCTCGAAAAGATTGTCTGAGAGGCCATTTCTAGTGCACATGCCATCGCTGAGCATGGGTCCTACCTGAGTCGGGCTGAATTTAGGTGTCAGCTGGCGGAATGTAAAGCAACACACTTCTGCCTGCTTTTTATCATAAGAGAGAAGAAAGAAACAGCACCTGGTAGGCAGTCAGGCAAGAAAGACTATTCCTTCCAAATCTTTGGATTGGAATACCAAGTCAAAGAGTTGCTTTGGCAAGTACGCATAATAGGAGTACTGACCCACAAATGGCGTTGGACATTGCCACCTCAAATACCTATTGTGCCACAAAGTCGATTTAGGAAGGCAGATAAGGCTCAACTTAAGTGTGACTCTGGTGAAGAGTCACTTTCTGAGAAGTGAATTTCACGTTAGGGGCCATCATAACTTTGAATTTGTGTAGAATATATCGAAAATGGCCGTATTTCGTTAGAAAGCTGATCAGTCATCTGAGGATTGCCTTTTATAGCCCTTTGCTATGCTACCTGAGTTTGATTTTGTTTTCTTTAGATAGTTCCTGAACAGTATTGAAAAAGTGAAGCCTCGTTTTAGAGTCAAACAAGTTTAAGCTAAAGGCTTTTTATGCTGCTTGAATGTCCGTGAGTATATATATAGAGAGGACATTCATTTTTGTTCCAAGGATGTTACGATTGATGAGGTTCAGCTTACAAGTCGCTGGGACTTTTTTCTATCGGCTTGTGACGTTAGTTTTTGAGCCATAGATACCTGCACTAACTTCAGTATCCATCGAAGACTCATCCGTGTTACACTTGTTACCTTTAAGATTTGAGGTTAGGCCTTGGGAGTGCTGTACTAGTCGATTCGGCTTTCGGTTATTTATCGCGCAGATGAGGTGGAGTTCAGGAATTCGTGTGATGGAGCTGCGTAATCCGAATGTACTGCCAATTTTTATCTCTTCTGTTTGTAATGATCTCACTGAGCCGGTTCAAAAATACCTACATCGCGTAGGCTATATTTTCTAGTATAACTAATAAACCGTCGATGACAGGTGACGACGGAGTAGGTGAAAGAACACCTCCTTGTCGCACCGAGGTCTTATGAGCATCATTAGCGTCTTCGGATAGCGTGATTAATATCTCTGAATTTCTGTGGCAAACCCATACCATACTGCATAGATTCTTTTCAAAGCTGACAGTAATATCTTCCTGGAAGGGCATCTATGCATTTTATATATGCGCCACGGAATGGTATGATTCTATGTTGTATGAGCTAGCACTGCTTATTTGAGACTGAATCTTTAGCAGAAGGATGAAATTCTCTCTTTTGTATCTTATGAGCTATTATTCAAATCCTCTAGTCTTCGTCAGTCCCTTCCTAGTCGATTCGTTCTTGCGAGCGGATTTTACCTAGGAAAAGTCCTTTTTTAAGGAGATTTGCGGACCATATTCATTGCAGAAACCACAGTATACGAAGAAATAACATATGAGGCATCTCCCAGAAAACCTAAATTAATATTCACCCAACCCAAGACCAGGGAACTGGCAGTCTTTTAAAAATCAACAATTCACTGTTGAGTGATGAGCTCATTGAAGATTCTTTCATGCAAAACCAAATGAAGAGAACAGGTGCACCTTTCATAAATTACATCATCGCTACATCGGTTCCAAATTACAAGTTCCAAGTGTTTTTCCATGCAAATGCAATCGCGTGAACTATTCTTCCATGTAAATTCGAATCCAATTAGAAGTTACCAACTTGGCATATCCATCTGTCCGGATAACCTACATCTGCAGAACTTCAACCCTGGACCAATGTTTATTTAATCTTCAGTTGAATCTCCATATTTAATTGCATTTCCATGTTGATTGCCACTTCTCAGTGTCAATTATGAGTTAATCTTTGGCCAAGTAATTCACCATTTATGCAGATATTTGTACTTACTCGTACAACATCCCAATAAGTCCAGACCACGAGTAATTCCTCCAACCTAAATGATTATTAATTAACCCCTGTCGGTGTGCAAATTTACTTATCGAAAATATGATTGCAGTTATCTATTATTTATTGCTTTACTTAATGTACAATTGACGTTGGGCATAATAAATCTCTGACCAGCCAGCTAAACAGTCAGCTAGACAAGCAATTCAACTAGAGAATGCCATATCCCGGCATTAAATTAATTTTCAATTAAAACATTTTACTCATTTGCATTTTGGATTCAACTCGTGCACGTTTGGATTTACGTTAACGTTTAGCTTGGCTGCGGCAGAGAATGATAGCATACGCTCGCATCTAATTTCACTCATTTAGCAACATTTTCATGCGCCACTAAGCCCAGTACACTACTACTAGCAGATGGAAACCTGACGTTCACACGATTCGAAATATGTATATTCGTACGTTAAACATTCGTCAGAATCAGAATGCGGTTTTCATTTACGCTGATACTCGTACTCGTACTCGTACTCGTACTCGTATTCGTACTCATACTCGTACACTTAAACCGCCAGATGCAAAACAAACACAACGGTCTCTTCGTGAAAACAAAATTTAATTCATAAAATGATTTCACTCGACACCGAGGTTTTAGATTTAAGTTGAGAGTCAGATTCAGGGATTCGCACATTCGTGGATTCCTCGAGTTGTGGGTACGTGAATTCGGATATGCAGTCGGTTTTTGTGTAAACGACAGACATTCTAGCCCGAAAACGATACCAGTGTTGTCGTTGCAAAGTAGCATTCTTTGAAGAATAGTATACTTCAGAGAGGAGTGTATCAGTTTTTTATCAGAAGATGCCGGCAGTAGTCTTGATTTTAGACGTCAATCGTTTACATCTCAGCATCAACGTTCAGGCAGAATAGTTGATGCGATATTACGTAGCCTTGTCTTACTCTTTTTTTTGGAATCTGACGTGCACCGCCTATGAATAAAAACACACCAAGTAGATGAAGTTCCCTTTGTTTAGGGCGCCACCTAAGGCACGTCTTTTTTTTTACTGCGGCAGGCCTTTTGGATTAATTTGAATAAAATTCAAGCTAGAGAATGATACGAGTATACATTGACTTGTTCACATGTACTTACAACTATTCGTTCTTCCGTTGAATATCAATCGAAAGGTGCTTATTCTTTTAAATCTAAGGTCTCAGCCTTTCTAAAGCATCCAACATTCTACCTTTGTTATCCTAGCAGAACGGACAGCCTTAGAAAGTCTTGGATTTTCTCCAAAATCTGCGATCAGATGCATTTTTAGCCGATCGTGAACTTACGTGTATGTTCTCTAAATCCATGTTGATACGAGGTTTTGAAGTGGGCCATGCATAGGGACAGTACATTAGATAGGATCTTGCCCGGGACCTATTCCTTTAAAAACCTCGACATTGCTTTAGTTGATCAGGTGGATGGAATCGTTGCCGATGGTTATTTCCGTTGGATAGTTCAGTCCACCCGAAAGTGGAATGTTTGCAATCCACCTACCAAGTTTTAAGTATCATCAGAAGCTCATCTGTATTTAGGAGCTTGTCCTCTGAGCATTATCATCCCCCCGTGCGGTTTCATTAGATCGTGTATTTTTCAGTCATAATTTGTCCAGTGTTTCCCTAGATGTGTTGATCTGACAAATTATTTGTTTTTTATGTTGAAATCACCATGCTTAGCGGTTTGGTTGTAAGTCTCGTTAAGGAATCGGTGCTTTATGTTGACAGTATATAATCCTGTAGACAGTCATACGCTTCTATGTCCAGAGAAAGAGACTGCTTACCTAAAGACTCGTATGACGATAAATCATTTTCATGAATATGCTTCTACATTATTTGCGACTTTACATCCTTTCCTTTGCTCACTCAATCTCACTTAATTTTTTGAATGAATGAATATATGCTCTTGCAGTCGAGAGACTTAAAAAAATGTTTAACTTCCAGGTCTCAAGTAACTCTCACCTTTAAGACGATCAATTCGATATGCAGATCTTCCATCACTTTGTTACATTTCTCAGTCGTTATCTGTAGGCACAATAGATGCATTTAGGTAAATGGTCTTGCCTTTTCGACTGCCTAGAATCAAATCGTATATTTTCATGTTGTTACAGTTTTTTGTAACGTTTTTGCCTTTATATAGATGATCGGATAAGCTTTCACGTCAATGGTTAGTCATTTAACTTGCTCTAATAAGTTTCTTCTGAAAATGTACGACTACTTTAGGCCTACAAAGATCTGACATTATCTTGAATGAAGTGTCCTAGCTCACTTTGCCTTAGCTCTTTTAATTCCATCCGAATTATCTCGATTTAAGAATGGCTTTTGCTAGTTAATTGACAAACTTTAACTAGCTTCTTGTCTATACTTCCAAGATGGTGGCTAAAAAGACACATTTCAGGAGAAAGCGATTTCCTTGCAGGCGGCTCTGGCCTACAAGATATTGAATACCCGTAAAGACCATCTCTAGTTGGAGTGCTGCTGCTTCCAATCTCAAAAAAAAGCGAGTCATTTTGCAGCCATTGAAGCCACAAGTGTTGGCACTTACGATCTATGGCTATTTCGGGCAGCACCAATAGGTAGAATGCCAGCTCATAACAGCCTCTTCGTCTTTGTCTAGCACTCGACAATTTTATTTTGGCGTTGTCCAGCCGAGTTCAGTTTCTCGCGTTTTGGGTAGCTGCGCCTTTGGAAGGCCTCCGTGTCCTCATAGAATCATGGGCTCTCAAGGTTCCACACATTAACTTTCATAGTAGGACCAGCTGCGCCAATTATATAGCAAAAATGGTGTGCGACGAAGACTTTACATTGAAAGCTGGATTATTTTTTCTTTCCTTCGAATTGAAGTTGAAGTTCTGAAGTGCATACAGAAAAAATAGTCACCCAGCGGATCATCTTTATGTTCTGTAGTTTAAAGGCGTATTTTCAAATCAGTTACCTCAGTGAAGTCTTTACATTCAGAATACTGAGACAATTCGCAGTCCATCGGACTGCTACAGCTATCAACAAGGAGCATTTATATTCACTAGATACCATCTGAGAAAATATTTTACAATTCCGGCCCTACAGCCCAACCTTCTGGTTGCTCATTTTCTGATTTTGTGAAATATACAATATGCCCACCGGAATCGGACTCTCTCTTGATGTAGCCACCAAAACAACACTTGCAACTGTCAATCTCTAAAGAATGCACGTCTATATAGTAACTTGCATCTCCACATACAGGAGACACAGTTTTTCGTTTAAAACACTTTTAAAAATGTATGTCCTTAGTATATTAGTATCTTCACTTCATCCTATAACCACGACAACACTTCTTAACTCTGTGATACAGAACCAACAATCAGATGAAATCCTTCATTTTATCCATCGAACCATGGATGAGAGTAATAATGCCTGCCTACCACTGTGAACTGAGTTAGTATCTGCATCTGGATCCGAGTGAGTAATGTAGCGCATAATGAACACGAACTAGTTGTAAATTGAATTTCAGTAGTACAGCCAGCAGTGGCGGCATGTACCAACACTGTACGCGATATTGTCGACCAACTAGCTAGTTACTCCGCTTCGGTACAATCTGTACAAAATGTACTACAGTAGCGTATCGGGTATCCGTAACAATGTTAATTGCCTCTGGTTTAATACACCATGCAGATCGTATATCAATTTAATGTTGTGCCAGACACTTGCCCAGTGGTGGGTCAGATACATTTAGAAATCCAAATAGACCATTCTACACGAAATCGAATGTCGAATGTCGTTGTCAGAAAAATCGTGTTCCTCCTAAGTGGTGCGTAACTAGATACCTTAGTCCTTCTCTTCTACTCTTCTACTCCTCTGTATCTTAACCATACTATCTGTCTATTTATCGTCTGTGAATCTGCTACTTCATACTCCAAACTCCGAACACATTAAGCAATTAACAAATCGGATTCGAAGCGATTTGTTCCAAGACCAGGAACTGAGACCAAAGAGGTTCTACGGTTTTTTTTCTTTTATTTTGAAATGCTGATGGAAATCTACGAGTATTGGTATCCCGCTTGCATGAGGAATGGCAGTTGTGGGGGTGATCTACTTTTGGGGTTTGCCGGTTCACTACTTGAACGAGGTTATCAGTCGTGATAGTCAGTCCATTTGTTTTAATTCATCTTAATTACGTCCAATGAAAATGGAGATTAGAGAGACGCAGCTAAATTGGATGATGAAGTAGCTGGAGTGATTTACTGTTATCTAAGAGACCTTCAAAACCGAATTTATATTATAGTTTCAAAGGAAATGAACTCCTAAGTGAAAGAAGACGCGTGTATCTGTGCTGGTTGTGCCTCTGGATGAGTCACATACGAATAGCACGCACTTGTCATTTGAATGGTCTACTGGTGTCACTACTATCATAGCGCGAGGAATGCTAATAGTTTATAGATGCAGATAAATGAGAGCTAGAAGCAGACTGAAATAGGAACTAATGGGGTACAACGTGCAACCCGGATTACATGCATACATTAAGGCAGACCATTGAATTCGTGGACGCGGTTGGACAAGATAAAGGATTGACATGTAATAAGTAGTTGGTAGCTGGTAGCCATACTTGGAGTGATCTGGATAAGATAAGAAATAGAAAGGGAAACTTTGAATATCAGTGAATCATACAAACAAATTGGAACCCATTTGGGCTATGACTCAGTTCGTAGTGTATAAACAAGTAGAGATGTGGACAGGTTTGAACTGCTATCGGTTAATATATGATAGAGCGTTCCATTTGGTTAATGTGATTTTTTAATGGTAGGTTTCATCGTGTATCTTTAGGTGGTGGTAGGTTTGCTTGATGGTACCTTCCTGCTTTGTGGACTAACATTCCAACAATAAACATACCGTGGTGACATAAAAGCATTGCTTAACTTTTTTTTGGAAAAGGGCAGCCCAAAAAGGCGTGAACCCTCAATTCTATGATCAAATTGACTGGTCGCACTTTAGGATTTGAAGAAGGTATAAGTAAAGAAAGCTTACGGGGGCATTTTGCACTTCGAAATTTATTGATCCCTAGTACGCTTAAGACTTTATATTCTGCGAACTAGCAACTTCTTCTGTCTGTAGAACGATCAACTCATATCAGAAATACTTTATTCTTTTGAGGCCTTTAAAGGGATTCATCAGTTCTTGCTTTTCGGTGATATATCGCATTCATGCTCTTTTAGGGCCGGCACTCATAACTTCTTAGCTCCGACCCATGTGGCGTACCACAGGTAACGTTCTTTTTCACTTATCGGAATGGGCTAGGACGACTTTGTTCGCACTTTGTTGACCTGTCGACCTGTTGACCCTCAGGTCCTTCTGTTTCCAACTCCGAACTCGTGAAAAACCCACGCAAAACATTTTGACAAACTATTCTGCTCACTTTTAATAGGAGTTTTGTGAGACTTTTTGGAATACCCTCTAGTCACACTCACTTCATATGAAGTTCCTCTTCGCATGCTTTATAAAATATTTCGTTTTTTATCATAGTCTTGGCATTAGAGACAGACTTGTGCAAGAGTTTTGAATTTCCGGGATGTGATCATGCACCTCGATTTTCACAAGAAGTTTGAGCTGTCTATTGGTCTAGATGTCACTAGATGTAGGTCTGTGTCGAACGTTCCGAGGAGCCAACATCGACTCGGTTATACATATCCCTAACTCAGTTAGGTTCTGAATGATCATCCCTGCAAATCCTGTGGTTTAATAATGAATGCTGGCTGACGTGTTTAGAGAAACCATAGGCTTACTAAGTGCTGCTACAAAGGAGGACCTAAGCTCCTCGTGAAATCCTCAAACCGAAGGAAGGACGACCACTAGCTATCCAAAAAATGATAGGACGTGCTGAGAATATGAAAGTTCGATTTCTGTAGACTGATAATGACGATGATATGATACTCGTATTTCACTGGCAGGCACAACAATTCATTCAAGCAGCAGGACGACGGACAACAATTCTCGACCTCGACTATGTAGGGATAACCATGTTTGAACTTAAGTCCATCAATGCTGCTTCCGGCCCAACTTACGAGTTGTGCAAAGCGGCCGGAGATGATTTTATGGAGATCATATAGATCACAAAGCAAATCAGACGAATAGCACCTTCGCATTGTACGTCCGATCCTGAAGAATGAAAATCCTCTACTCTGCGCCAACTATCGTGTATGATATAAGCATTAGTCTCCTCAACAGCGCCTATAAGATCTTCTCAGCCGTACTATGTATTTGACTTAAATCTTTTGTCAACCCACTAATTGGTCCTTATTCGACTATATTTCTAAACTCATAGGCGGCAAAAAAATTATATCCAGTCCAAGCTTCGCATCCCTACTTAACTGCAGGACGATCATGAAAAAAGGTCGCTGCTCCGTGAGAGTCGGTCATGGTTTTCCCAAGATCGTTGATGTAAAAAAAATGCTTCCGACAAGGGGATCCACTGTCATCCGATTTAGTCAACTATATTCTTGAGAGTATTGTGCGAACCAGCATCTGATGCACAATCTTTCGGAAGTCTGTTGGTTGGTAAACTGGAGAAAAACGAAGCACTTACTGACATCGGGAAGGAACCAACACGATATCGACTGCAGGTGGAAAATGACGCGATAGACGGGTGTGAAGTGGTTAAGAACTTTACCTATACTCTGCACTACTTTAAAACTGATTCGAGGAGCAGCTTTTGTCAATTGCAGCGTTTTTAGTTAAAAAGTTGATTGGCTAACAGGGCCCTTTCTTGGAAATAGTTATTAAGCCCAATTTTTGCTTATGTCGCAGCTGCATATCTAGACTTTATCAAACATGCATAAAGATACGCTTGGTCGTTCCGGGAGAAAAGTTCCTCGAGTGCTTTGCGGCCCGGAATGCATCGAAAGAGACTGGATGTCTTTAACTCGGAAAGTTGTTCTTAAGCCTATCATCAAAGGAAAACGCAGCGGAGGAAGACCTATTGGTGGGGGTGAAGTCCATCCATAGATATCCCAAAATACTCCTAAACTGAAAGGCCCTCTTAAACCCAAAATACAGTGCTTTTTGTTGAACCTTGCCTTTTGTGTAATGTTGCTACTTTTGTCCCAGTGCCAACGTCTTTTGTTTATAGGCGACAGTTATATTACTGCCAAGAGTTATAGCTTCTTATTTTTCTAGTGAAGGATCGACCTTCAGTCCTTGAAGCCGATAGTAAGTAACTTGGTCGGTGTCATTGTAGAACGGTCAGACGCTGTGGTTTGCCAGTTCCTTCCTTCTTTTTTTTTTGGGAATGTTCAAACATACCGTCTCGACTTGGCTTTGAGTGCCAACGCAAAAGATTTGGGCAGCAAAGTTAATATCCCTCTTCGTATATTGACGGCCTTTGGTTTCACCGCCTGAAGGATACACTTTGTATGCCCATTTCACCACTGACGCTTGTCGTCACTTGTCATTGCAAGATTCGGGCTGCAAAATGGTGATTGCTTTATGGTTGTTACTAGTGCTTTATGGTACCCTACCTAAGCGGTTAAAAAACCGTGTCCATCTCTTTCTTTCCGAATGGGTGTTGGCCGTATACTATCTTGTAAGCTTTGAGTTTGCTTTCGTACTCTCTATCACTCTTTTCGGTATCTTACGTTTTCAAGAGTAACCACTTCTACCAGCTTGAGTTCCCTTGTGGTACTTCTGCAGACATTTTGAATAAGGACATACTCGTAGATACGCATGAGGACACGCACAACGGACAAATTTGTTGACCCTACACGAGCGTGTTTGACGAACTGTTCCGTCATAAACTCACTTATATACCTTATGCGCAAAATAACCACTTCTCGACTGACCAGAATAAATGGACTTCATTTTCCATCTTTTCTTTAAAGAACAACAGCTTAAATGCGCAAAGAAGACTTTCATGAGCCTGATGAACGCGCACCTTCTTATTGAGACCCACTTTCCAGGCTGAAGTAATGCTAAAAAGTAGCCAGAGAAGCAGAATCGTGAATACACTTCTGAACACTGTACTGGCTCAGTATATCAGGCCGTCTTATCATAAACAAGTTAGTCTTGGAGAATCTCTTTCGAGAACCGCACACTACCGGCCTGTCTATTTTCGTGGAAAATCCAGATCCCTTCAAGTTGGTCTAGGGTGTTAGTCTCTGGTTCACAACCACTGGCGCTCGCGTTTGGTGTTAACGTAAGTTTTTAAGTTTTCCACTCTGCAAAGCATATCCCTGAATATTTGCCAAAACCAAAAGCTGATATTTGTTGAGTAATCGCCACGGCTTTAGGTTTAGGTTCGGTTCCAGGCATTAGCAGGTCTCCGAAAGCCAATTTCTCGCCGTTCGTAGTCTTCAAGAAACCCAGGTCCTTCTGATGACACAAAGAAAGCTGTGAGTTGAAAGCTTGAAGGCATGTCCATACTGATCTGATAAAAAAGTAAGTGTGGCATGTAAATTTATAAACGCGTAATGGAAGGTCAAAGTTGCCTTGTACTTGCTTGCCAATTCCGGCCATCGGAGCGGCCAATCAATGAAAAATGTGTTGCTCCATCACCTCTCTATTTTTTTCGGATACTGATGCTATTTTGCGAAGAGTCTCATCTCTCATCTTACGCTATTGAAGAATTCATAAATGTCAGTAAAGGAAACTTAATGAAATTTGTCAAAAGTGTTACCGTCACTTAACGTTTTCAGCAAGAATTTTTAATTTCCCGAAGGTTGAGGTGATGTATTAAATCATAATGCAGTCCTCCAAGCTTGCACCTTGCCAAATTTGTCGAAAAAAGTTGACTCTTTTTCCGTAAGCTTAAACCCTTAACCCGAATCCGTTTGACAATAATTGCGGCAATGAAAGCTTGCTCCTCTTATGCATCCTACTTCTTAAGTGAGGCAACTAAAAATATATTTGGCAGATGATAAATAAATTAATCTTCTATCCACCAGTCAAGAATAAAATTGTCTGGTTGACTGCGAAAAATCTCGACATCCAAAAGATCGCCCCACGTAATTTTGACTCAAAAGGCGAAATTGTTTTTGGTCACGTCACCAATCATGAATCTCTTTACCGGTTCAATAATATGTCTAAACCAGCACCTAAAGTTAAATTTGGTTCAGGGGCACAAAGACTTACAGATACTCGGACTCCAGTGCGATGCTTCTTGACGGCGATAGAGAAGAGCTGGAGTTGTAAGAACCCAGCATTTATCGAACCATTGACTGTCCGTTTCAATTCTTAAATTTTCCACCAACAAAACCTACTGACGCAATCATAATTCAGAGTCCATTGCCATCCACTCTTGTTCCGTTCATTCACTTAACCCCTCAGGCAAAAACCACTACCATGAGCTTCCAGTTTCTGGCTTTTGCTGACCAGGGATTCACCACATAAAACGATTTCGTTTGTTGCAATTTCCGTATCATTTTTATCAAAATTGCCTCAAAGCAATTTCCGTCATAAAAAGGACAAATGCGGAACGAATTTGACTACATACGAGTACACACGGGATACTCGTGTATCTTCCCCCTTAGGGAGCATAAAACACAATTCATCCCCAACTGTCTGTAGGCACATTAAACAGAGACTTAAGGACTGGATATATCCCCCATCACCGGAAGACACTCTCTAATCGTATTTGAAGTGTACTGCAAAATTTGTAACCAAACAAAAGTGCCACATTCTAGTTGATTTTCAATCTGTATCTGTACCCTTTTCGAACAAACTTAGTGTTGCAATTTTTTGTTGTTGTTGTTGTCATAGATAGTAAATGCTGTCCGTAGTTCGTAGCAACCGCACTTAATCATAATGCAATTCCACTCTTGCCAGATGCCATAAATTCCTTCATAAATACCACCCATCGATACGGACACCACAGAGAGCCATAATCACGTTGTAAAATGAAATAGTTTAAACAAAAATCAATTATTGCAAGTATCCACTTGACGCCGCAACCAACACCATTTATCCATGCATTCATTCGCATGCATCTACGGAGCGGAGAGATACTCGTAGGCATGTAAATATTCATACTCTTACCAGTACGTGTACCCGTACTCATACCCTGTAATTGTCGTGCTCGTATTCAATGACTCCGTATCCGTAAATGCACTTAATTACGAATCTATTGAAACGGCTACATATGTGTATTAATGAGTTTATAGCCCCTCTAATGGGAGAGGTACGGATAAATCAAATGAATGCCCCATACACTACCAGATACAACATAGCTACTATACCCAGAGAGAGTGAGTCTGTTGAAGTGCAGTTAATTAAATCTATCTCTGATTGCAAATAAATAAAAAAATTCAAAAACAACAACAACAACAACAACAGAACATTTCCCAGTCCAGGCAAGCCAACAACATCGCGAAAACATTCCACAATTGTATCGGTCCCCAATGGTTTATTCTACCGCTCGCACAGTGCTATATTATAGATGTCGACCGTTTTTTCTTCTTTTTTTTTTATCGAGGGAGAATAAAAAAAAAACACAACCTCAACTCGAAATCAAACAACAAATAGCAATTTGTTAAGCCAAGGGGGGTAGACCGACCATACCCCACAAAGTTACCGCGCACCCTTACCGTGCCCCATTCAATATTCGTCGTTGTCGTCAACGTCACACTGCAAATTCAGTTCACTTGCACAAGCAACCGACCGACCGACCGACCCTCTGTAAATATTAAATATCCCCACCGTTCTTATATTTACAGGCAAATACAAAGTAGGATTCCCGTCATCATCAGACCCGATAACGAGTAAATAGTGGAATGTCCGCATCCAGATACAAAATATGTTACCAAGTAAATACAAAGCTAGAGCTACATCAAATATTAAAGGCGATGTACTGCTGAGTACGACTCGTCAATGTACAAATATCTAGACCTGTTAAGAGGGTCCAAGTCAAGGCCCGATAACAGTCGAAAGTAGCAACAGCCAATCATTAGGAGAAGAAAATACGATAAGTGCATTGAAATGGGAGCAATACTCGTACTCGTACTCATAGTCACAGTCAGAGTACAGACACAGATGGTGCTACTTAAAGGCAATTCCTATATGAAATTCTCATACATCGTCTTATCACAGTTAATTCCATTCAATCGAAAATTTCACGACACAATAAAATGCCTCCAAGTGGAAGTGTATACCACACTTCCTTCTGTGTGCGACTTAGTCTGAATCGCTGCTAAATATTTAAACCACCATCATCATCATTATCGTCATCCGCATGCCGTTCTCACATCGACAATCAACCAACTGAAGCAATGAAACGCTAAGAATCAATAAAATATCGTGTCGTTTGTGATGGATGTCCTTCTCTCTCAGGTCACACTTTGACTTTGACAGTCATTCTGACAAGAAAAGATACAGTTTGGGTAGAATTTGACTTAATGTTCGCTGTGCCATTACTTACGAGTAACTCATATCCCAGTCATCATGGATTTTATTAGCCTATAACCATTCGGAGAATCTGAGTTGCTTATAGAATAAATCGTTGGATGAATTGTTTTGTGGACTTCGAGATACAGATGAACAAACACAGAGAAACATCTTGTGGTGATTGGTCTCTTCTCATCTTAAAGATGTTGTTAACGATTATGATATTATTATGATTTCATCGTCTCTAGTTTATCGGTTAGACTGACAACTTCACATATCCCCACAGAAAATAAAGCAAATTTTTAAATGCGCACTTTCTTGGTGGCAGATTCACAGGTCCATTAAGTGAAGCTATGCCATGGAATGTTTGCTCGAATCTGGGGTTTTTGGCGCGTGCAGTGTGGAATATCGGTTAATTCTATTCAATTTGTCAGTCATCATAAATCTACTGCCCTCTCAATAAACTAAAACCTGATGGTTGGCTTAATTTTTTGAAGAAATATTGCCCGACAGTCCATAAAGGCACCAAAACACTGACGTTTTGTGGATTTTCTTCGACCCACATGCTGCAGTTGTGCTTGTTAACATAGCTATTCAACCGAAAATGAACTTTTATGCTGCACGAGTTAAACATTATACGCTTCAGTTAAGTGAATATAGTAGATTAAGCGTTTATCAATGTTGACTAGGCCCCTACATCAGGACACTCTTGCTCATCTGGATGAACTTCAACGTTTGAGTGACGAATTGGGTGAGATTGTGTAACCAATATATCAGGGTGCTTAAGTGCGTATCTGACAGACATTTATGGTAAGGATGGCTACATATCTTGCTGACTTGATCTGCAGAAATATATCGGAAAAAAAATAAATGCTCGTACCATGAGCACTAAACGCCGGTATTGATCAATACAATACAATCCGCCTTCAATCCGGGATGGGACCAGACAAAAAAACAATCAAAACCTTTTAAATCTATATCTACTACGGCGATTATAATCGCACGAAATTTTTTTTCAAACTCAAGACAACCAAGGAAGCATTAAAGCTGAGTCAGCTCATGGGAAGAACCATTTCTGCGGACTGTTTAACTCAAGTACATATGTATATCCCCTTAAAACCGAATGAACACCGCAAAAACATCCGTCTACATGACAAAAACGAAATGAAAAAATGTTTTTCTTAGCTCTAAAAAATCATATAAATCCGACGGTTGAGTCGGCGAGCTCTTAAATGAGAGATTTAAATACGTAAACTCTAAACTTCACTCCAAGCAGTTGAAAGAACACTTTACGAACGTAACTGGAGGCCGCTTGCTATGGATCGAGTGAAGAGGCGCTTAAGGCCCTGGAGAGGCCTGGTCAGTAAGATGCTATCAAAAGTAAAAAAAAAAGTACGAACCTCATGGATGCAACTCCAATTACATTGCAAGATTCCGAATCGACTCATATCATTCCTTAATACGACGCTTCATGGCAGCAACAACTTTTTCGGTCTGCTCTGTACGACATCTCTCCAAATCCGTATTGTCTATTAGAGTACGGGTGATGAGAATTACATGCTAAGATAGACAATTTACTTTTAAAAATGAAATTTATGTTTGATTTGATGCACTTTAGGACTGATACATTCAGGGGAGGAAATAGTTAAATGCGTTTTTGTCGAAGCTTTTGGGCGACTTAGTTCTTGCTCATAAACAAGTGTCTTATGGAATGCTGACTTGGAATACCAGTCAACTTATTAGATATACAGGACCACATTCATCCCTATTATGTTTGCATCGGCCGTCTTAGTATTCAAACCTTGCAAAGATAAAATTAAGCATGGCCCACTATCTACGAGTACTGAGTACTTCTCCGCCACACATCCGCTTTATCATACTTTGTTTGCTGCAAGATACGTGTATTTAAGCTGTAGAAATATATTTGAGTTCTTCATCGTGTAGCTAGAATATATATGATGATCGCAGCACTTGCCAGTTTGAGAAAATGTATTACCCTTGCAAGACACTTTCTTGCACTACAAGAGATCCGAAAGGTTTTACAATGAAATGAACCAATGTTTCTTAAACCTTAAAAGCTTCTCAAGTCTTCGGGTGCATCATTTTCGACTGTGATTCCGTGTTTTTTTTTTTTTTTAATTATTCCTCCAATTGAGGAATCTGTTAATTTGTGACAATGAACAGAGCTTCCGTGCTCTTATATATAGTACTATTAGGAAGGGCAACTAACTCCGCTCTCGATTTCATCCAGCGCTGGTCTAAGGAATTTCCGGACCTCCTCCGAACGTTTCTTCAGCCTCTTCTCGAAAACTCCAGTTAAGACTGGAGCATTCATATTTTGATCGCTTAGCGTTACAGATTGTGGGCGGAAAATTTCAACCTTCTACCCTATCTCGATCGCTTGAAACTTATAAACAACCCCTTATAACACGTCGTGAAGATAGTGAAATGATCTTTGTTCACTAGCTCTGAAGAAGTAAAATTTATTCTCCAGTTCTATTGCAACACATCTCTTTAAAATGTGAACTTACGAAACCCTACAAAAGATTTTCTCTTTGACTGTCACCTGGTAAACCTGGTAAACTCTCCCCAAGATTGCCCTTTATTCGTTATTCCAACCCCACAGCACTTAGCTAAATTCGCCAAGCGACATGTTGAAAATAGATTTTACTCGTTTGTACTCGGCAAATGTTAGACTGAATACGAAATACGTTGAGTGGAATTATGCTTTCAAATTCAACAATGACAGAAGAATGACTGCGACGGCAGTGCGCGGTTTTCTAAACAGAATTTCTGAGATGTGATGATAAGATGTACATTAGAACTCTAAAAGCATTCTTTTGCTCTGCGTACAATCTGGAGAGATGCGCGATCTTTGGTTGCTCATATATAAGTACCCCAACTGTTGAGGGAATCTTAGGGAGCATAGTACCATTGGTACTCTTTCTGAACTTTATCTAACAATTTAAATGCGATCACAATTCCCACGACCTCATTGTGGCAAGCGGATAAAATTCAGTGCATTGTCGAACTTAAATCTTACGTTAGAGTTCAGTAAAGCTTGCCTGTCAGTAAAGGCGCACAATATTGTTAACTGCCATCAGGATTGTACGAGTACATGGCTTCACTTCTAAAACAGGCAAAGGCTTGCCTTACGTTACTTTCCCGGTTTAGTTTGTTAGTGAAGCCAGTCTTGCTACAGGAACTACAGATTTTTTGTTACTGATTCAGGCTGTCAATAGTAACGCAGTCTAATACAGTCGTCGCGTTTAGTCAGCGGAACTCTAGTACGAGTTGGACCATTCAGAAAACTTTTTTTTTAACGGGAAATGGGCTTGATAGTGCAGATCATGATAAAAATATGGAAAAGATAAATCCATTAGAGAAGAGCTAGGAGAAAATCTTAAGCAGGCAAACATAGGTGATGCACAGAATATAAGTTGTCCTACCAAAGACATGTAGATCTAAAGGATCTGATGAAAATAGAATGCACCAACGCACCATATTCCTGACATTAAAAACACCGGTCTTTCGTCTATGGGTCCATGAGTGGTCTATATGGTCCACACAGATACCTGTGTTGGGCCAACGACCACTTGCTTCTTGAGTTAAAAAAATTCTACAGTTGCTGCATCTGGATAGAAAAAAAAACACTAATTTTCAAGTGGTTTGGGACTATACAATTGCCATATAATCTTAAGTATATAATGCATAGATGGGGCTGAAAATATGGTACGTCAGTGATGTCGCTGCAAATTGATTTCTTTTAGGATTTATGGTTCAAATGTTTGCGTTTGGAGGCTTCTTAGTCCAAGTTGCCTCTTTGAAATTCCGGCAACCGCCGCTTGTCTTGTAAATATCTCATGTACTGATCGGCTCTCTTGAAGGTTTCCTGTAATATGATGAATCTGAGATCTTAACAAACGTCTACCGCTTTGTTTGCAAGCTTTTGGAAAAATAAAGTGTCATTTTCCACTATTTTCTGCGTTGTAGAAAGTCACTAAATGAACTAAACCGATTTGATGTGTATTTGGACAACATATCTGGAGAAGGTTCACACTGCCCACAAATACAAGAGTTAGGTGCTACGATTTGCAACCGCAAAAGTGCAAGCAATAGGTCAAAAGGAAGCCACACTATCCTAAGTCTATTGACTGAGGTTTCATTTTAAACTTTTGTTGAAATCTTTGGAAACAATGACCGTAACCATGCTTCGGAGAATTACTCAAGCAGTTTGATTATTCAATCCTGATTATCCGCTTCAATTTGCATGACAAAATCAACCCTGAAACGTTTTACCTAGGAATGGTAGATAATCAGGAAGCCACTTTACTGTCATAAAACAATCTATCAACCCACTTGCATCACATACTATACTTTGTGTAGTACGTTTTGTGTTTACATCACGTTTGTCTTCTATTCTCACTGTAAGTTGGCTTATCAACAAATTATATTATCTTTTCACTTTTGGTCGGTTATCGGGCCGATAAATATCTTTCAGCTCATTTTGGGTCAATTCGGCAGTCGCGCCAATTGTCCAAACTCAATGGCCGAACCATATCCAACTTCCTCTTGTGTCAGTATCAGTATTTCAGCCCTAGTTTTCGTAATACTCGTATCATCCCAATAAACAACTCAATTGAGTCCGTAAAGATAGCAAACAAACGACGACGACGACGCTGACGACGTTGGTTATCAGACAACAGAACGGTCGGTTGGTTGGGCCACTGTCCCTTATACATTTCTTATTTGCCTTAGTAGGCGGGGAGGCTAAGGAAACTTCAAATGATTGATGAAGGGCGAAGCCGGTCCGATCCGCAGCCAAAGTCGAAGTCGAACCGTACACAAGGAATTAAAATGTCTTTCGTTTAAATAAATAAAATCGAACACAAGACGAGGGAAAGATCGAAAGAAAAATGTTTTTTATCAGTGAGAAGAGAATTTTTTTTTTCTTGTTTTGCCTCAGGAATTCACACATCCTCCTCCTGGGCTCGTCGTCGGTCCTGGTGGTCTTTCAAGAGAAACAGAAACTTTCGAAGTGATACTTACCGGGTATTTAGGTCTGATGTCATTAACCTTCTCATTTTCCTTTTTTATTTTATTTTTTTTTGTTGAACATAACATTCTTTCGATGACACATGTGTGTTATCAGTAAAAAGATACTCGTACATCACACAGGGCAAGTGTTTCGGTCGTGTCAATAGAGTCATATAGGAGTACGGACACAGATATCGATACCTCCTGACCCAACAAATTCAATTCGATAAGAAAGTTTTTATTTAGCCATAAATCATATCGAAAGATTCGTGCTTCTCTATACGAAAGTATCTAGATATGTACTCGTATGTACATATCCAATTCTACTTGTATCTTCCCACGATGATGTATGTTTCGCAACTTATGGCAGAGGGTAATATGTTAATAATGACTAACGAGCTCCATCGTACGAATATCCAATGTGTGGAGCGCCCCTATGACAATGGTGTTGGTGGGCAACAATCCGACAATTTACTGGGTAAATCCAATCGAAGTGGTTATTTATTAATTAAGCAAATCCAGGGAATGAGTTCACCGTTACGTTGTTACGAATATGAGAAAGGCCATCGAAAGAGATCCCCAAGTCCAATAACTTTGTGATTAACAAGATAATGGGGATTACATTGGCAATGTGCCCCTCACATGAGGGTAAATAGATATATTTGTTTGTGTTCATATTACACGGCTCAGGAATGTCTGGGGAATTTAATAAATCAGTGTTACAATGGACGCCAACATTTACCTATAGATTAGTGTTCTAAACATCGATGGAGTAGTGGGATTGATGGTCGCAAAATTACGGAATGTAAACATTTGTTGAGACAGGAGGAATGAACTTTAATTCACTCTCAAGAGAAGGTAGCTAGAGGTAAATGAATTCAATCAGCGATACTAAAAATATATTCACAAGACTAAATCAATCCCATGAGGCTTAGATACATACTCGTGCATGTGTATCGGCTTAATAATAGTTTAAATGCCACTCAGAGGTTAAACAATTTACCATGCCTCTCTTTATACAAAACAACTGAGACAAAGGCACCATGAATATAGAAGTTCGACCAGGGATGTGACAAGAGTCTGGAAATCATGATGACAAGGCATAAGATGCCTTAAGCTAGGCTTCGTTCCTAGATTTCGGGGGAAGTACGTGTCGTTTTCATCCAATAAGCAGTGAAAGCAAACTATCAATCTACGGGCTGAGAAGAGGCAAAATTGTAGACGTGGCACTCCAAAGACCAGTATCAACAAAAAATTTTCACACTTAAAGGTAGTCGCCATTGAAGTTTTCCTCGACATCCTCGATTGGTTCAACTATGTAAGGGCAGATGCGATTCTACGTAGATCTAGCTAGACCCTGTAAACTGTATTGTCACGATTCACAATCGGGTCAATATAACCGGAGAAATCTGGCGGACAAGATCTTCTTTATAATAAAGGATAATGAATTTGCTTCGACGGCCTACGT
This sequence comes from Volucella inflata, assembly GCA_928272305.1. Taxonomy (NCBI): domain Eukaryota; kingdom Metazoa; phylum Arthropoda; class Insecta; order Diptera; family Syrphidae; genus Volucella; species Volucella inflata. The sequence goes on along the minus strand of OV743717.1, from coordinate 80,444,234 downwards.
TGACGATATGCTCATCGAGGTATCGGACAGTTGTTCGTCAGTTTTCAGCTAAATACCGAATCACATACAACTGCTTTTGACATGTTTCTTGCAAGATATGTTCCCTGGTTTGAAATCCTTTCAAAATCATTTTCAACCTAAAGAAAATGCCTGAAAACACAGGGTGATCAGGAGAATAAGGAAGTTGGCGAACCACAGGTGTGTTTACTTAGCCCATAAACTCCGAATCACGTATGGAGAATGAGCGTTTATATTATCCTGTAGTTGCCAGCTGACCGTTTTCGTCTTATTGCATCAGTACTGCCGTGTTCCGAGTACTCAAGTAAGGCACACCACTAAAATTAAAGAAGATGATCAGCATGACTTTCACATTGCTGCGAAACTGTCTTGCTTTTTTGAGCCTCGGAAATGTCGCATGCTTCCATTGCAATGATTGGAACTTAATTTATTGGCCATACCCGTAAACCCTATACTAGTTACAACTTGAGAATTCTCAAGCTCATGCAGGTTCCAGAATGTGCCAGGGAGTCATCGGAGATTAAGTCTTGTTTTACTTCTCGAAGCATGCTGCTTCTTTTTCTACAACAGAGACGTTCATTCACTCCATTCAGCCGGGTTCAAGCAATCGACTCATTGCCTTCGGCGTTTGTAGATGACATACGGATAAGATCTACAATTAGGCTTATTGTAAGCCTTCACATGCGTACTTAAGGGCCTAGCATTCTTATTTTACAATATTTTGTCCATTTTGCAGCGTCTTTTTATTGGACAGCCGGGTTTTAACCGACAGAATACTATAATCCTATCGCATCCTATTTGCTGTGAATCATAATTCAATTAAGTACTTTTAAGCTCAATGGATAATGAATAACTGGAAATACCAGCGAAACACAACAGCCGAGGAATTTCTCAGATGAAGTCAACAGTGTGAACAAATTTCTGCGAGCGAACTTACTACCTAATGTGGAATATTTCGAGGTAATGGTCACTAATGGGCCCTCTCTTTACCGATAGCAACACTCGCTTCCCTTACACAGGTTACTTTCAGTTAACCTAATGTCCCAAGAGTTCCCTGCAATATTCCATGTTGTTCCCTTGAGACATTATCTTCGAACGCGAATATCATCAAAGATTCATTGTCAAAACCACTTCTGTGAACTATACTATACAGTGCTATTGTCACTTTTAAAAGAAAATTTTTTGTCGAAACACTATTTGGTCCCATGTGTGATGAGATCGCCACAAGATGTGGATGAAGCCCAAAATGTGTCTCGCCAACACTCTCTGCTCAAGAATCTTCTAAAAAAAAATGTTGTAAAGAGCCGGAAACACTGTTCCAAGTCAGTTTGCAGGCGATCACTTGCGAATCGAAAATCTTAGGTTAAAACGGCCAGCGATTTAGTTCAAAAAAATTTTTGGCCAGCGATCGAGTACACAGAGGTCAGAGGCTTTACTTGTTCGATTTCAAAAAAGGAATGAAACACGTACCGGCCAGTGAAACTAACCTAATATCGCCTAAGATGAAAATTTCGAAAGCTTTCGACAGAGTATCTGAAGTATGTACCCCGTTTAGAAATACGCGCTTCTTCTAGATATCAGGTTGTAACATTAATATTGCCCGTGATTTTCGCCGCAATTTCCCCTTAACGCGCAAAACCAATTAAAATGCTGAAACCCATATTGAAATTAATGTTTGTAATATACCAGGTGGCCCAAAAATCATCAGCCTGTTGGAAGATGCTATATTTTTTGCAATTGGCCGGAAATGGCAATTTTACTTTGACATTTGTGAGATGGACAGCTACAAAATACACGACAACACGACATGAATCGCCATACTACCAAAGAACGCGGAATAATTGTTTCGATTGTTGTGCGGAATAATTCGTCGGTAGTATTTCGCAGCGTAAATTTAGGCGCAGATTTTCCTGTCGGCCGACACCAACTGGGTTAGCACTATGACGTTTTGCAAAATTATCGCTCTGGGCACCGAAAATCCGCGTATAACCCACGAAGAGCCATTAAACCCGCTCATATATTTTAGAAAACGCCGCGGGCCAAACGACTACTGTGGATGGCGAGCGCTGCAGCGCCATGCTCAACGACTTTCTTTTTCCTCTATTAGATGAATTGGGACTGAAGAACATGTGGTTCCAACAGGACGGAGCACCAGCGCGCCACAACCGAAATTCTGAGGGCTGCATTTCCGGGTCGCATAATCTCTCGTTTTGCACTGGCCGTCATAATCGCCTGATTTAACGCGGTCTTTTTTTAAGTTACGGCTCTATAATAACAAGCCTCAGACTGTTTATCTTGAGCTGTTCCCTTGTTAGCAGACTTCGCTAGACGACGCTAGACCAGGAATGGCCAGGAGTGGGTAATAGAAGGGGTTTTCTATTTCATCGGGATAAAGCTCACTCTTCTAGAGGTAATACCACCTGCATACAGTAACACGATTTTGCTTAGAAAAAATTTGTGCCTCGTCCTATACTCCACACTTCCACTTCTCCTAAAGCCCGCAAAATTTCCTCGTTGGAAAAAATTATACACTTCGCCATGATGTCCAAGAGGCTCTTTGGGTATATTATTCGCCGAAGCCAACAATGTTTTTAGAGATGCCATTAAGAAGTTGTCTGAGACGTGGGCGGTAGTGTTGTCTAAAGAAGGAAATTTTTCGCACATTGACGACTTAATTTTTGTATTTGATTAAAGTAAATCAGCACTAAACAGACGTTTAAAAATTGCGTTCCAAAATTCGAAATATTGACATACTTTGGATTCGTCATTAATAACTAAAAAAATTTGGATGACGGTATCATACGAAAAGTAAGCGTAAGCTGACTTAAATGCCTCCACATTAGGAAGCCGAAATAACTGAGCAAATCAGTCAAGAACAAAGTTCACCGAAAATTCGGTCCAAAAGATAGTAGAGGCTTAAGTTCTATACGAATTTCCCAGGTGACGCCATGAGCAAAGCAATTTAATCACTCAAATGAGGTTGTCCAGACTGAAGATTCCTGTGGTATGAAGACTAAGAAATCCAAAACAGGTACAAAGCAAGGTATGATTTTAAAAGCAAAACCTTCCTCTTGTGTCAGGCAATGACTCCAAAATGAAGAAAATCGGTGCTTGATTTGTATTTATCTACGAGGCTTATTTTTCGCTTGGAAAAACAGATACAAAGGTCATCTGGGCCTTGACAATATTGTATGGGGTTTCCGCTTAAAATATTGCAACACCTTAACTGACAGGCAATTACAAAAACAATCAATCAAACTGACGTTCCATTATTTCATTTCACCAGCTTAAGCTATCCTAAGGTTATATTTTCAGACTTGACCCTGTCGAACCCGTCTTAGAGGCCTAAACCTAAGATAATAGAACCACTTCGAAAATCATCAAAAGGAAAATGGAGATACTATTTTCAGGGCAGGTATACTTGAAAAACAAACAAAAAACAAATGTCATGACCTCCGTTACAAAGAAATTAAAAATAAAAATAAAAATAAAAAAAAATTAATTAATCCCAAAACACAATATTCACTGTTGTATCTTTTCCAATTTTCCACTGAAAAAAAACATCCTCTCCAGCACCTAGAAATTTATTTTTTATTATTTTTATCACTCCATCCTCTGATGGATGGCCTACAAAACCCATTAAAAATTAAACTCATTTGTAACCCTCATTTAGATACGATTGGGGGAGGGTACGGTTTCCGTCTGGATAACTTTTTGCTGAAGCCTAGCCAATTTCAGCTAAAATTGTGGACCTCTTCTGGAGGCGGCATTATTTGTCAGATGAATTTTAACGGTTAAAAAACGGCTCACTCAACCATAATTTGTTTAATGAAGTTTTTTTTTCCCGCATATTCTTTTCAATATTTAACTCCCAGAGTGGCAGAACGTTGTAGTTTTTCTAAATCGTCATTAAGGTAAAAGATATAAAATTAAAAAAAAAGTCGTATAGCTCTCAAGACTAGAGATACTTGTGGCACTGTATACAGATTCAGATGCAGTCACATAACACAGTTACAGTCAGTCGGAATCAACATGAAAATAAATGTCGCCAGAGGCACGTTTCGAAACTAATAATCAGGCGAAGAATTATTGACTTAATTACGTATTCTCTCGGAGACAACCTGCTGCTGTTGCCTGCAGTTGCTGCTACTGCAACAGCTCCCTCCTGTCTTGTGTTCTGATGGTGCCTGATCTGAATGCTCCTCTGTCGGTTTGCTGTTGCATCTTGTCGAGTTGTTCGCCGCTTCCTTAGCATCGAGACAAGATGCAATTTGCCATCGGTATCTAGATACAAATTCACATAACGACACAAACCATTGAAGATACACGAAAGCATAAATAATCTAGCTCTAGACGCATAAGAAGTCGATGAAGAACAAGAAGAACAGACGACGGTGTACTGACACTGATACTCTCGTATGCCTGTATCTGAATGTATGTACCTATATCCATAGACATGAGATGACTTGTATTTGTATATGTGTCCTCTGTCTCTAGTAGGATTTATGACTCTTATGGCTGGCGCATTCGCCATTAAAATTAAAACCAAATAACATCTGAGTCAGATTTCATGGCACAAACAAAAAAACAAAAAACAGAAAACTCCCTTCTCCAGTCCAAGTTCCTGATGCTGGTTCTCGGGAACGTTGTGTGCTACAAATAGAGGGATGAAGTTCAACCCCCCAAACAACCATCTTCCTGAAGATTTTCAATGTTGGAGCCTTGATGATGGTAAGGGGATGGATAAAAAAAATGTTTATCATCATCATGCAGCATCATGCAATGAATACACGAATGACGGGACAAACAAACGAAAAAAAATAGAAGAGGAGTCTACAGCCGATGGGAGGAATCAGGAGAAACACTACCACAAAGGGTCATAAGGTTAGAGGCTACAGCGCTGCCAGGTAGCAGATTTTTATTTTTGTATTTCAAAAAGATTGCCCTCGGTTTTGAAGTCCGCTTGGGTTTTGAGATATAAGTTAGACTTGCACCATACTCATTTAATGAATTTCTAAGGTTGTTGCAACGTAGGTATCTTTTGCGTCGACGATTTCCTTCCAAAATCAGAGTAAAACTTTGTTTTCAAGGAAACAAGAAATCGTTTCAACATGAAGTACGCTTACTATATTGCCGGCCTGAGAGTAATGAAAGAGACTTCCAAGATAGATCATAGCTACAGTGAATTCAGCATCGAACGCGATGTCCGACTTTGTTGAATAGCAAGGATCCAAGAAAAACCGACTGAAGAAGTTTTAAGAAGAGCTAAGGGTACCATCGAAACCAGCTGCTTTAACCGAAACTCCAAGTCAGCAAAATAACACAATCTACTGCGGCTGCTATCTGTCTGAAGGGCGACGTTTTGATTTTCATCAGCACTACCACTTATTGTACCTCAGTGTTTGGTTCGAAGCACCACAATGTCATGATCACTAACCGGTATTTCCGTACCTTCTGCATTGATCATAGAACTTCAATCAAAATTCAGCAATACAGAGAAATAATTCCCCCAAGCATACCATGGTATTGGTCATGTGTCGTGATTTCTGTTTTCATTTAGACAAGAACTTTTGCCAGTCTCAAAACTATTTTTGAGGGTTTTCACTTAGACACGAATTGCTTACTGCCTAACCCTTCTTTTGACTTCAAATGAATTTATCATCCCTGTTCTTTACACGATAGGGTTCCATTTCAGGATACGCTGCCACAATCTGCAATGTGCTTCTGTATGCTGCTACGACTTTGATCGAACCAAACACTTATCTAGTGCGGGATAGCTACCAATCATATGCGGTACATGTAGAGTGGTAGATGTGATTCCACTGTTCATGTACTTCAGAGTCCTGTAGTCTGTCCCCGGCTATTCGCCTCTCACTCAGGTATGACAGATTCCATGATGGTAAAGTCCATATTGGATCTGGATCTAGATTCTTGTCTTCTGCCAATCATAGTGTATTATATATCAAATCGCTTTCATTGATCAAGGGTTGCCAGATGGCTTTCCGTATATGCTGACACTTGGTCCTTTGAGCTACTAAGTTGCACACCGCAGCGAAGCCGATCAAAGTCTTTTCTTCGTTGTCGTTTAGTCAGCATTTTTGACGTTCATCATCAAGTCGTCAGCCATGATTTATCCATGGGTATGAGCCTGGAGACGAAATGCTGGAGTCTCTTTCAAACTCCTAATTCTACTTTCATGTCAAGATTGGCTTCTGAAAGCATCCTCGCCCTACACTCATCGCGTTTTCTGAAGGAGAGAGATGTCAGCTCTCAGGACATCTATCAGTTGTATAGAGAGGCACGCGTTCTGCAAATTTCAGTTTCATACCCGTAAATTGGGCCAACGTCAAAGCAATCCGAGCCATAGTTTGATTTTTTTAATAAATTACAAATTATTCTTACGTAACGGCTTCAACAACTCGAGAGTTCTCTATACCCATTGGCTCAATACGTACCGATGTCCGTAGCTTTTCAGGTCACCAAGGGTCTATGCCAACTTGGATTGAGAAGGGACAAATGTATTGCAGTGAATTTTCAGATTGAATGTGCCGATTAAATGAAGAGAAGAAACGGATCGGCAATAGGATAAAAAGCAGAATATTGTGTACGAATAGAAGGTACGCACATGGCCATTGGGAAAAGAGATGCATGGACAACAGAAAGCGCATAAGATTGCGCGTAGCCATGTAAGTTACTTTGGTAGCATCATCTACAGAGTTGCGATGATACCAAATTAGGTCTGCAAACTCTTGAGCGCTGCCTAACGTTTCCTTGAAATCGAAAAGCTGATTTTATTTTTACCTTTGAGTGGTGCAAGGTGACGATTAGGGATTTGTCACCTTCAAAAGCGCTTTAGTTCCAATCTAGCAAATTGCAAAACCGAAATTCTGACTGACAGTTGAACCAGGACACTCTAAGTATTTGCCGAAAAATGGGGGAATTCGAGGATGTCTAAAAGTCTCTGGCTTTGCTACAGATCAAACCACAGATGCTGTTTAAGTCGACTTTGGTTTGGATGCCTAAGTAGCAAGGTTGCAACAATCTCTTCTACCACTTTCCTTTAATTTTCCAATCTATCCAAGCTTGGTGTAGAAAATGATTGGTAAGCAAACGACTTGCTCGCCACATTATGCCTAAGAAGATTCCGAAACGGGGCTGAAGAACTGAAAGTCAGAACTCGAGATGTCTCAAAGTCATATGATCCGGCTTATGACACCAGTCTTTGACGAAAAATAAAGCAAATGCTTTGCTTCATTTTATCCGTCCGAATAGATAGTGTTGTTTTGGATTTAGAAAACCACTTCCCTGGGCAACTTCTATATTTCAAAAATTCAAAAACACTGTGGCGCTGGCAGCCCGGTATGGGCTATGGCCTAGCTTCCTGACACTCATTTGTGTTGCTCATGTTGTCATTTTCGTCACATCTGAGCGGGGCCTACGGTTTATCGACGAGACCGAACGGCACTCCCTAGAAGCTTTTTCGTAGGCAATTTTACTTACGGGACTTTGCCATTGCCCGTCGAAAGGGTGATGACGATTTAATGGGCAACTACTATATTTCAAAAATTATGCCGATTAAAAACAGTGCTTACAAAAATGCGCATTTCAAGCACCATTGCGGGACAGTATCTTATTCTCAAAGTATTCCAACTAAAATTAAGATATTTCGACAGCCAGTTACATTCTTACAAGATCAAGGAGCTCCTCTCCAAGCGCGCTACCTAACTACGACACAATCACCCTCCTATCCACTCTCTAATTTGGATAGTTGTTGAATGCATGTCTTCTAATCAGTCCTGTTTTGTATAATATTGCATCGTTTTGTGGTAGATATAGACATTCCTGCATAATTCTGCACATCCGAACGAGCATAGACCGGGTTACAAAGGCTTTATATGGCTCAGCTGTACGCACATTATCTTAGCGACCTAAAAATTAATAAACAGATTGTCGAAGTTCTGTTAAAATTTAAATTCTTGATAGTTGGCATGACTGTACCCCTGAAGAAGTTCCGAACACTCGACATGAAGGAGACTGATACTTCCAAAGGTGACATAGTTGAGGGTCACAATAAACGCCGTTAAGGCTGTATCCACAGTGGCAGAGAACCGCTCACTATTAAAATAGTTCAGATAGATGGAATATTGCCGTCGCTATCCACGTTCAATGATTTTTGTTGCTTTTTTATGAAGTGTTGCCTATCGCCGCTATTTCGCACAACGTCAACCTCTTATTCAAGATGCTTATAAGCGACTTTAGCTCTTGTAGGCATCTATTCAGACCTTTTTACCTTGCTGATAAAACCGTTAATCGTCGACAGCAAAATTCCTTACGAAAAGTATCTTCCGTAATTTGAAATGTTGACGAGCAGATGGTGCACAATAATTCCGTAGCGATTCCGCATGCATTTGTTGACACTCTGCGACAAATTAGTGATGTGTGCCTGCCGGAGGCATATCTTTCACCAGTCACAACGTAATTCATATATCTGGTTGGTGGTTTGTTCCTTGGGATATCGTGAAAGGTTCTTATAAATTGTTTTTAATTATTTCATGTCCCGCTGCAATTTCTCATCAGCCAGTGTAGGTTCTCTGGGGTGAATTTTGGGCTGTTCCTTCTAATCGCTTGGTCAAAGGTTTGCATTGCTTTAGTTGGAGTATATCGGATCATCGTGGTAATCCCCTTGTTAATGCCAATACCCGCTCGATACAAACTATTTTGTATTTAATTTCCACGCGGTTTTTTTTAAACCACCCAAATTAAGCTCTGTGTCAGGTGCTTTCGACCTAAGAACCTCAAGACACAAAAGTTTCAATAGTTCTTGTCTATGGTGTGACAGCTGTCAATGTCAATATGTGTTGACATTTCTGTTCAGTAAGGTTTGACAAGTCATCATGAATCGTTTAACGCCAGAAGAACGCTTCCAAATTCTGGAAATATACTTTGGAAAAAATAAATCTGTTCCTGAAGTTCATAGAGCACTTCGTCAATTTTACAGTCAACAAAATCGGCCCAGTGAGCAAGCAACTCATGCAGTTATTGATCATTTTCGCACTAATTTTACTCTTCTCGATTCAAAACCATCAACAAGACAAAGAAATGTGCGCACCGAAGAGAATATTGCTGCTGTAGCGCGAAGTGTTGAAGAAGACGCCGAAATGCCGATTTGTCGCCGTTCTCAACTTGTTGGCTTTGTCCTTCGATTTTTTGTTTCCAAAAAGTAATCAGCTAAACATCGATGACATTTGGTTCCAACAAGACGACGCAAATTGCCATACAGTGCGCTTAACCATCAATTTATTGCAAAATCAATTTGGTGTCAAGTTTATTCCCAGAAGTGGTCCTGTTAACTGGCCCCCTCGTTCGTGCGACTTAACGCATCTCGATTACTTTTTATGGGGCTATGTTAAGTCATTGGTTTATGCCGACAAGCCAGCAACTCTTGAAGCATTGGGAGCCAATAATCAAGCCACCATTGACACCAAACGGCCAGATTTATTGGAAAAAGTAGTAAAAAATTGGACTGATCGGATGAATCATGTAACTCGTAGCTGCGGCGGGATATGCCGGAAATCATATTAAAATAAATAAATGTCATGAAATTATCTACCAGTTTATATAAATTAAAAAATTCATTCCAACAACATTTCTGTCTTGTTTTATTATTTAAAGTTCTCAAGCTCTTGAAAAAAAAACACCGTTTATGTGTTTTGTTGTTAAGATGGTATTCAAATTTTTATATTTAGGGTAAGTCCTACTATCTGGCAATACTGACAAATACACGGTGGCATTTATATTATTTTCAAGTGCGGTGATTCCAGCCGAAAGAATTCAAAAGGAGTTTCGCCCATAGAAGATGAAATGCATGTATCCCGTGAATGTGTAAAGTTATTTCTGCCTCTGTAGCTGTAGCTGTGGTTTAATCCTCGCAAAACAGAGTTATTTGCACCCCATCCGAAGGGTTGGTTATTGGTTTGTCCTGAGCCTACACACTCCTTTCTCCGGGTTATTCTAAGTATTATTCTTTCAACGGAAAATTTCGTTTTTTTTTGTGTTTATAATTTTTTCTTGGTCAAAACCAAAAGTCTGTGATGTGCTTCATGAGGCGGAAAATGAAAGCAAAAATTGTTTAAAGCCGAAAGTGTAAAACAACAACAAGGCAACCGGATAGGGAATGGATGACGTGGAATAGGGCGGTTTGCTTGGATCAGCCAGTGCTTGTAATCGATTGACTGAATCATTTACACATTGTTGCAGATGGGTTGTGTTACGCTACATTGTCGGATGGTTAGTTAGTTGGTTCGTTTGCCCATTTTGGCGTGATGTTTTGAATGCGATTCAGTGAATCGATTTTTGAATCTAATATCGAAAGCGAACACAAGTTCATTGGTAATCGCTTTAATCGATTTAATTCGATTATTTATGTCGAGTTTTCAATTTTTCTTCGATGTTGGAAGTGTGAGTATTGTTTTGGGCGGGAAACCGCCGACATTTAGGGCAGAATTTTCGAAATGTTGTTTATAGAAAACAGAAGACTTGGGAGGGCTTAACCAAACAAAACACGAATATGAATACTCGAATGTATGTACGTTATGGCAATTTGTTTTGAAATGGTCGTTTATGAAATTGTGCGAGAAACGAATATGATTTGTGCATACTACTCGTATGCATCTCTAGATTTAAATGCAAACCGTTGTGTTATGCGTTTTCGAAATGTTTGTTTTGCGTTTGGTGTGAGTTTACTGTAGCTTTTCGAATGCAAAATCTTATCCGTGGCGCCAAGTGTTTATGAACACCAGACGACGAATTGTTTTTGTTTCAAGTAATAGTTCTTTTTTTGAGTGAGGTTTTTAGTAACATCAAATTCCGGAAGTGGATCTTTTATGTTTGTGGATTTTTCTTGGAAGAACACTGTATCAATTTCACTGAATTTTCACTTTGATGTGATCCAAATGTTCGTTTAAATTATTATTTAATATCTGTAAGGCGGATTTATAACTGGGGAACATAAAACTTGTACTTGTAATGAATCCAAACCTACATACATCAACGTTTAGACAAGTAAATAACATAGTAAAGAGAACTCTTTCTAAACAGCTGTCTAAGGAAGTTTCTTGAAAAAGGAATGATGACCGTATTAGTAACTTTCCTCCAAGGACCCTACTGAAGGTGGTGTTCCATGTCGTAAAATGGTTATTCTTAACTAATATGCCTCTCAGGAGTCATTTACTACGAGAAATAAGTTGTTTACGAGTAGGTGACTTATTCGAAGTGAGGCACACGAGTTTGAAGTCACGAGAGTCAGTCATTTCTTTCTACAGAATGGTCATTAGTTGGGCACAGTTCTACAGTACGCTTCAGTTTCTTCCTCCTCAAAATTTTGTGATCCTACCTCAACTGTTCTTTTCCACGTTTTCTTCGGGCGACCAACGCTCTGGCTAGAGAAGTAGAGGACGCTGCACAGGTGCAGGTGCGACAACAGGTCTATAGAATCACAAAGGAGGTGACGGGTGGTCGCAGCTTCAGCCAATCCCCGGTAAAAAGCCTAGACGGCTCTTTACTTAGTTCGAATGAGAAACAGCTCAAGAAATTGAAGGAGCATTTTTCTACGTTTTTAAATCGTGTAGGCCCTAGAGATATGCTCCTAAATCAGACAGAAATGCCCAAGGTACAAAACTCTCGAATGCGTACCACGACCCCCCGGTAGGACTTGACGGTATTCCCGCCGAGCTCTTACGAGTAGCGCCAACAACATCGGCTGAGCTACTGTTCCCTCTTATTGGAAGAACTTGGGAAACTGAGAGCTTTCCTGATGAGTGAAAGACGGAAATGATCGTCAAGCTTCCTAGAAAAGGAAATTTAATGGAGTGCGAAAACTGGAAAGGTATCTGCATCCTCCCTACTGTAGCTAAGATTATAGCTAAAATAATCCTGGAGCGAATCAAACAGCACCTAGAAGACACACTGGTTGACGAACAAGCAGGCTTCCGCTTCCGTTGAATACCCACCTCCGCTTCACCTGCTGTTCATCGATTTTAAAAAGGCATTCGATAGTGTCAACAGGGAGTTTATTTGGCGTGCCTTACGCAGGAGAGGTATCCCAGTTAAATTAATTGCTATTATCAAGGCTACATATGCTGGGTCAAAATACCACGTGTTGCACAGAGGAAGATTGTCAGAGGAATTCGAGATCCAAAGTGGGGTAAGACAAGGTTGCATTCTTTCACCAATACTATTGCTTTTAGTGATTGACGATGTGCTTCGTGCAGCTTTATCGACACGAAACGGAGGAATTCGATGGACTTTAACATCTTAACTAAAACATATGGAGCACGCTGACGATGTATGCTTACTTTCTCACAGAATTATGGATCTCCACCAAATGACAGCTGATGTGGAGAAAGAGGCAGGTGTCGTCGGGCTAAAAATGAAAAAGTTATCAGCCTTGGTACAGCCTCATCAGCTCAAATATAGTATGCATTGCTGGACAACCGGTAGAGAGAGTAGATGATTTACTGTATCTTGGGAGTATTGTTTCGACTGACAGTGGAACCGAACTGGATATAGCCAACAGAATTCCCAAAGCAAAATCTACGTTCGGTTGTTGTCCCAGGTATTGCGGAACAATGCTATCAGCTTAAACACCAAGTCACGTTTCACGTACTAGATCCATATTGTAGCACCTTTAGACCGAAATAGTCTCAGCTTGGTTTTAGCGCTCATAGCATAGTTTTTTTCAGATTTAAGCCATCATCCTGAACACAGATATTACTTTATTGATCCTGCTGTTCACGTACTACGGATCTATGTATGCCTTCATCTTCTCCACTTTGTATCCAGTAATGTTATTTTCTTGGTGTTAGTTTGAGCGTCGGAAGATTGAAATGCTTAAGATTTTTGTGTAAAAGCAGGAGGCTTCGTAACTTTATCCAGCTAAAGAAATCATCCTTAACCTTGTCGTTCGCATAGTTTGGTGGAACGTAGGACTGCTGGAAGATGGTGATATTTTTCACTCTACCCAACAACATCTTATCGACGCGTGGAACTCCTTTTTATACTTATGGATGTAGACCTAGACTACGAGCTAATTGCAGCAGCAACCTCAAAGAATACTCGTATCTCAGACCCCGCAACGCTAAGCAAATATTGTACTTTGATGTGGTCTTGTGTTGAACGCCCACAGTAACGATAAATCAACAGAACCTCATCACAGGATTATCCATCAAAAGTGCTGAAACTGATGTGCCAACCCCCTTCACAAAGCAGTAGCATGAAAGTAAGCGAAAACGGATGAAGATATCCTTAGATATTTTGTGTACAAGATTCTTAGCCCCACTTTCACTGCTGGGCTCTTAGGAGAAGATGCAACAACGTAACCTTTTTGTCGTGCTTAGGGAAGTAAACATCAGCTGCCTGAGATAGCTAGTACATGTACACTGCTCCGACGCGAATATTCTCCGATTCCTTCCCGGTTGGGCAACGGAGGAGTGGTAAATCCCATCGTAAGTGACGCGCACAAATAGGGAAGACCTTATGGCCCCTTGTTGGTCATCGCACTTGAACATTTTCTTTCACCAAATCAGTAGAAAAAATTTAAATTTTCAATTGGAATTCAACCCAGCACATGCACAAGCAAACATCACCAATGCCACAATGACTAATTTGAACGGTTTCGATGATGAGAAGGAGTCCATCTATCAATGTGTCTTTGTTGTATCAGATCACGCCATTAAATTCCGAGGCACGAGGTAGTGTAATTCGGCTACTACGACCAAGTGGATCAAATCGGTTTCCTCAAAGCATCATCTCTTGTCACTATTCGAGATCCAGTGTTGGGTGTATTATTCAGCACTCTGCAAGCTTCTTTCAGTTGAACTGTTTCCCGAAATGACTAAACGCAGCATGCTACAAAAATGACCTCTGCTCCCTTGTATTCAAAGTGGTACAACTGCCATTCCCAAAGTATTCAAACTCATATAACATTATTTAGATATTTTGTGGAATATGTGATAACGAGGTGGCCGAAACACTTTGTGTCAATCGATTGTGTCTCCTAAAATGTCATGATCCGCACCTTATAGACTGTGCTCCTACCTACACTGGATTCACTTTGCTCGAATACTTCATACACTGAGGATCTTCGTGAAATTTAAGGTAATTTCACCGAAATATCTCCCGATTTTGGTTACTCATCACTTGGAAGCATGCCTGTCTTCTCAGCTGTTCTAGTCACCTGGAACGTGAGTTATTGATTTCTATTGTCGGTGTTGTATCACATCGTGACGGTGATTTCTTAGATTCTGCACAGTACATAACATAATTGCCTTTAACCATATGACCCGTCATTCAGATTAATCAAAGGCTTAATTTGACGCACTATGGGAGGCCAAGGGCAACATTATGTTGCATTTGTCTGTCACCCCGTCAAGGACAATGAAGCCAAAATCAAGGCAAACTCGAACAACTGTACGAGAACTTAAAACGTGCCTTCATGAACCTGGAACCATGTTCGTTACACAACCAAACTGATCGGTCTTGATTCCAATTGTAAAGTTGTAGCACTGAGATTTTTCTCAGATTTTCCTTCTGTTCGCTAACAAGCTCGAAGCGCGAAGCTATATTTCTTTGAGTGTTGGGAATTTTTAATTCCACATCTGTATCTTCAAAACTCTTCGCATAGACACGTTAGTTGCTCTAAGTATGCGACGCATGGGCCTTAAAAGTTATGCCAGCACACTGGCGCTTAAAATATGATTTACTTGTCGATTTCGATCCATAGTTGCAAGGTCACCCTTTGAATGTTTTCAAACAGTTCAAGAAGGTCATGAGTGTTGAGTTAATTGTTTCTTAACGTTGATGACCAATGTTTGTCTGGCCAAACGAAATATTGCAACCACTTTACGGTTAAATTTTCTTGAAAATGTTGATAAAAAAAATACTGATTGCTTTTGATTTATTGTATATTGGGTCACTAGTACACTTGTACACTATTCTGCGTACTCTTATCCAGTTTTTTTTTTTTTGTCTTATCTTGATGCGGGTTTTCTGCCTCCTGTATACATACATAATGACATTGACTGACATTCAGTAATATCCGTCGGTTGGTACGATTTATACGTACTTTTATCAACGCTAAAGAAATTTATTGAAAACTGTTTTTTTTTTTCTTAGTTCATTCGGCCTTGACTGTGTCGGCCGGTCGGTCGGTCGATACTTAAGTGCATAATTGCTGACATACTATTGCAGTCATTATGTCGCTTGCTTTTGACATCGTTTTTTAAGTGTCAGATAGATTGTCTTTCCCAACACTACTCGTATAAGTGGATATCCGTAGAGAATTGTTTTCACCTTGAGTGACATGAGATACTAGCACATATTACATGCAAAAGTTTCCATATCTGTATCTGTGTCATTAATTTGCAATCCTGTTATTTGTCATGTCTTTCAAATTGTGGATGTAAGATACTGTTCGTAGTGCCTTGATTTGTGGTCTCCCTTCAGGAGTACTCTCATTGCCTAGGAGATACAAAATACCTATCCGAATGGGCGTTAAGTGTTTCTTCAAATTCGGAATGAGCTTTGTGTACGGAAGAAAGTTGGTATTCTTGAAAGGTAATTTGTTGGAATTTCGAAAAGCAAAAGAGTCTGCAGTGGGGGTCTTGCTTAAAGAGGCTGATAACTATCATGTATATATCAAAACTACATTCTAGCCACCTGTATATAACCATAGTTGCGGTGAACCAATAGTCCGTTTTGCCTTGACATATTTAATTAGTATCTCGCTTCCGGCCATACGTTCAATTCTGCGAGGTCGAAGCACCTTATCGTTCCCAATTCCGCTGACCCTTGCTTCCGTTTCTACGAAACCTGCTGCAAAAAATTCCTAGTCAGTGTAACGTCTGGTTTCAGTTATCGCTGTTGATGTTGGAAGTGTCAGTGAAAATCAACTCAAGGTATATTTTCACGCAGCTCAAGGAAGCATATACCTTTCTGCTACAATTGGCTATATAGAGTGCATAGCTACAGTTTTTGGAGAAACTTTTGACGGAAACATTCATTCACGCCTTTTCCCTTAGCTTTTTTAAGTTAAACACCGCACAATCTATTGACTAGAATCTTTATGGTCTGGTGTGGTGTTTTGGTGGTGTAGGACGACGAATGGGACTCGAGTTTCATATGCTTCAACAGCATGAGTGATCCAAAAAGCATTAAAGAGCCTTGCGTCTTCGCGATTAAGGACTTGACCAAGATACTTAACATGCCAAATCTTGTTACAGATAGTAGTCCTACCCTTTTAAGCGAAAGAACGGATAAAAAGCCCTCTTTTTGGGCCGATTCATGAAATGGACCGCTTGAAATATCTGCGCGAAATTTCATAATTAGGCAACGACTAGACTTTTGGTGCAAACTTGTGGAACTTGGTAAGTTATCATGCAAGCGTTGAAAGCAAAGTTAACGAAGTTGCCTTATCAGAGCCCATATCAGTCTTATTACAGAATTGCATTGTAAAACCTATGAAAGACGCAAGGGAATAGACAAGAACTCTTTGGCAGATATGAGGAATTCTATACAAGCCAAGAGGCCTTAAAAAAGTCTCTAATAGGGTCAAGAATGACATCTCCAAAAGCTACTGTTTGGGTTGAAGGGAATTGGTGTTGTAGGAAATTACAAATAAGCCTCCCAAAAAACCTCAAAGTTTATGTTCTCTCTAAGTCAGAGAGAGGGTTAACTAGGTTTAATCTGAAAATGTTTTTGTTAAGGTACAATCAAGAAAATGAGACCTTCAGAAGTGATCTGCGTATCTAAACATTGAATCTCTTGCATTGCTGAAAATCTCCTTCCTGGATACAACTTGTCTTGGGGCTTCCTTATAAACCCATATTGGTGTGCTGGGTATCAGAATGGCACAGAAAAACATAAACGTGTCGACGGTGTCTCATATTTACAATATTATGTCCCAACTACTAGAATTACGTAAAACATTGGGGAAACAGGGAGAACGCCTCTTGCGGCCTGAGCTTTTAGACAAGGTCTCTATCAACATAATCTCTAGATGTGACCCACACCCGTAGCAGGAAGAATGAGATGTTTTTGGTACCGAAATATTATTGAAGAACAAACTGCAGGTATAATAATATACGCCGTCAAGAAGCAAATAGGAACTCCCGCAAGGCGGCCAGCCTCCTAGTAATTAAATTCTTCGCTTTGTGCTTTCAACACTTCTTAAGCATACGCAGATAAGTGTGTATTTTACCAGTTATATCAATTCAAATCACATTTTCAAGTTTCATACATCTCATACTCCATATCAATGCCCATTTATATTGAAATTCCAGCTCTCAGCTGACAAGGCCAATCTACAGGCCTCATACTTTGTGGCTCGAATCTTCAATGTCACAATGTCAAGATAGTCTTTTCCACTTGTACTGCACAAGAGTGCTTAAAGGCCTTAACACGAGTGCACTGGTCAACAGGGTATATCTATCTCCCCTTCTTCTGGCAAAACCACTGCGAAAGGTTTTCGGTTAGTCCTAATCTTCAGGACTCTTTCCAAACCGAAGAAAATCAGCATTTGTCCTACTTGTCCCTAAAAAAGTGATAAACGTTGGTAAACCGCCAGCTTTTGAAATATCTCGATGCACGAAAACTTTTAAATGAGCCACAGTACGGATTTCTTAGCAACAGGTCCAATATGATTTTGTAGCATATCTGTCCAAAAAAGTTGAAACAAAGCGTACATCAACCTGGTGAAAGCAAGAGTTGCTTGGCTTGAAGCTGTTTTGTTTAAAATGTGCATTTTTCAACGACATTCTTCTTCAATAGATTAGACATTTTTTTTTTAGATAGTTACAAGTCTGATATTCACAAACTAAATACTGGTTGCCTCAGGGCTCCATTCTTTAACTAATACTCTTTTTATTTTTCATCAATGACCTCTTGGCTGCTACTTCTATATAAACATATTTCTTTTATGATGACAGTCAGTCTGAATTAGGCTCAATCTTAAATCCATTCATGCGCACAAGATTGTAGTATAATGCATCAACAATTGGCACTCTCCAACAGCGACATAATGTCTCCTATCTTACTTTGGTCTATTTAATCAGCAGTCAGTAGCATACCTCCTTTTCATTACAACTTACCAACATTTAATAAGACCAACGTACACCGGTACCTCTCTTTCTTTCCTTTCCAACCTTCGACCGCTTTGGGTACAAACATATTTAGGGTACGCAACATCCCCTGAGTATCTGTTTAAACACAAACTCAAAAACATCCCGACCTGTCCTAATTCTCTTAATCTAAACCAGCCTCTGGCTTTTTATTTTTACCCAATCAATGATCAGAATTCTACCCCGAGGATACAAGCGATCTCAGGAGGTTTTTCTTTCACGTATCAGTTCAAAAGATTTCACGGGCAGACCTAATGTTCGGAACAGTCTTTACCCCTTGTCTTGTTCTAAAATTTGGAAGGAGAATCGACAGATCTAACCAGCTCCCTGTTAAAGCGGGTTTAATTTGTTTTTCTCGGATTCGCCCTCTTCGATAAATCGGGATTGAAAAATGTAGGGAACTAGCATAGTAACTATCATACTCGGAACCTCCGAAGCTAACCTGCCTTAACCCGTTGGCTATGGATGTGTAGTCTAAAGAAATAACCCCTTCATTTGAAAATTTCCAACGAAATTCGAAACTTCGCTCCCCGAACCCACCAATTCCTGTAAGAAGCCGAAGCTTGAGTTCAAAATACACAAGGCACTTTATCATTTCAGAAATAAGCTCCGGCTCTTGAGAGGGCATACGTTTACGTCGAGTAGAAGAGAATGAAAGATGAATATCCCCCAAGACGTCTTCATTAAAGTTTAAACCTCCATACCAGCAGAATCCACCTCCAAGTTCTTCTTTAATCCTAGGAGGTTATAAAACCCATCAACCGCCGCCGTCCACGTTCCTGAAATCTAAATTCATCTGAAATTTTTTTTATTCATTTTGAAATTCTCCTTTCAATCTTTGTTCTGGCAGCAGTTTAATAATTTTCTTCTCTCTTACAGGTGAGTGATCCGCTTCTCTGCTTCTCTCTCCATTCATCATGCGGCATTATTTCGCCACTTCAAACCGTAAGTTTTAAAATTAAGTTTTTAGCTTCTTCCGTGAGGTGATGGCATGGCATGGCATGGCACCGGTAACCATATCGGAGACAATCAAGAAATCCACTCGACCGCCAAAGTAATATTTTCCTTGGAAATGCATTTTTTCGCATTGTAAAACTCATTTTGTCTGCTGTGCATCTTTAAAGACGTATCTATGGAGGAGCTAGCGCTTCGTTGGGTAATCCTTTCATCCGTTTTCATGATCTCATCATCGCATCGCCATTACCATTGAATAGCCAATAAGTTTGTCAAATATTTGTCTGCTCTTAGTGATGAAAGATCTTTGATGGCCACCATTCGCTGTTCGTAGTCCTAGAGATAGTCACAGTCCATCCTACGTACTCCGTTTGGATAATTAAAATCATAAAAGTCTGTCCAGAGAGCAGAGAGCATTGTCATGGTCGTAGTGTGTCACTGGCACCAGCACAAACACTACAATCAACGGTTGATTTCTGGCGGAGCTTGTCTGTAGAAGGGTATCTGGAGGAGTTATTTTCTGGATGAGAGCCTTTAAGAGGCGCTATTCGTCGCTATGGAAGCGCCAGTTTTTTTTTTTTGATCTCATTTATAATTGCAGCCGTTGATGCGACCTATGGGAGGGTGTTAGGGCTTCGTGGTCGGCATGGGTAGTAGGATTTTTATGGGTTTTCCTCATAACAATAAAATGAGATGAAATGAAGTGGGACTGTGAGAATAGAGCGATACACACGATACATACACGATATTATTTTTTCTAGTAAAGGACATAAAGCACAACCTCCACTACTAAGAAACGGCATCCATCCAGCACGTCCATCAAGCTCGTTATGCGTGAGTTTTTCGCTTCCTGCTTCCGACGAGTGTGTCAGGAGGAGGAAGGACTCCCCCCCCCCACTTCTATTTCTGCTTGCTATGTTTTTCGCTGTGCAAAGTTAGACGAGAAGTAGACGAAAAAGGAACCCTAAAAGCAGGTTATTATCATTGAGGGAGGGTTATATTGGAACACAAACACACCATTAAGGTCGTTTCGGGGCCAACATCTCGCATGGTTTCTCCCTCCCCATCATTAAAGCGAAGATACTCAAACATACCCTTAGTCGGTATGGATAGTCGTCATCATAGTCGTATCTAGAGGAAAGTTCGCTTGGCCTCCTACTTTTATGGATGCCAAGAGTCGGAGTCGGAGTTGTAGTCGCAGCCGTAGCTAGAGCAGGAGTCAAAGCAGGAAGTGGAGCTGGAGCCAAAGTCAAAGTCGGTGTAAGAGTCAGAGTCAAAGACATAGTACATAAAGACAAGGAACTCAAGGTTTTTCATAAAAATGAATCGCAATTCACTTTTTTTTTCGTGAATTAATGAAACTGAAAAGACGACCCCTGACACAAGGGTAGTGCCAGGGAATCATTTTCTGTTTTTTCTTCTTTTTTTTTGGTATTCTGATCAAGGAAGCTATTTTCGATGCTCGGCTTTGTTGTGAAAAATTGATGATTTTGGGCGATGAAGTGTGGTTTATGGTTTTCTGTCTCCTCGAACCTGGGACGGATTTGTTTCCACTTAAAACGTGAAGTCGCATAATCTTAATCTTGTTCTTTGAGATTTCGAGGCGAGGGAGGACTTGGCTCTGTGTAAAGTCGTCTACCTGAGACCGTAGACACTCTGTTTTTGACGACCATGTTGGGATTTGTTTCATGCATCGATGGTTACATAATGTATTGGTTCGCCGGAAAGGCGGGTTTTTATCGGTTGTAAATTTTACAACGTTCAAAAACGTTGTTGTAGATATCCCAGGACGGTTGAAAAGGGGTGTGTAATGAGATGATGAGAGAGGTTAAGCCGATTTAATTTATTAGATTTCTTATGACCAATTCGTATAATGATGGTAAAGGATGTTGTATCTTTAATATCGTTTGATGGTGTAGGATTGTTCCTACAGCGTTTCTTTCACCACCTTAAACTTAGGATTTAATGTTTGTGGAGCGATTTTATACAAAATACAATAACAAAGTGGAATGGGTATTATGAGATACTTTTTATGGATTTAATGCATAGTCATGGATGACGACTAGCTTTATGGGGTGTCTGTCGTAAATATTGGGTTTGGCCGATTTGCTGATTTTGTAGTGGGCGAGATTTTCGAAATGGATTACGTGCTGGCAGCGGTTGTTTTAGTCCTTAACTTTAATTGAATCTCATTGTGAGCTTTTTTTATAATAGCAGCGGATTTTATTGGTTTTGCTGTGGCAAGAACTCTCACCTCACACAAATCGACGTTCTAATTAGTCGAGTAGAGGCTTTAAAATTCAGACTTTGGCTTTGGTAAAAATGTAAGTCTTCAATATCTCTCCGTTAATTTGTTGTTCCACGATCTAAAAGACTGCCCGAATCACGTTAAATCTTAATCGAAATTTTCAAGTTCTTAGAATCGCACGTTCCTTAAAAGCACCTCAATTAATCTTGACAGAAGCAGCGCCACTATGCATAGCAAGTCTCCAGTTAGAAAAGTGTAAAAATATGTAAAACATTTATTTGACAAGAGATCTATGTGGGTAGGATTAATTCACAGGCATTTGGAGTGAACGAAACTATGTTTCTATCTCCATGGCAAGGTATTGAATCAATATGACGGATTAGGGAAATCTTCAGCCAAAGCTCTTCATAACCGAAGAATCTTTTTATAAACAGAATAATGGAGTGCATGCTCGGTCACCGGATCAAATTTCGAGAGTCTTTCGCTGTAACAATCCCGCATCAGTATGACAGTATGTGATTGCATTACCGACCCAAAATTTGTACGGAAGAAATCAAGCATTCGATGAGAGTTTACATCTTTTTTGGAAGTGGAAGTCCCGAAACCAAAAAAGCTGTGGACAATCGAACTAAATCCCAGCTCATAATGGCATTTTTAAGCTGGCTGCATATTACCAGTCTTTCATTTGTTCGATTTCAAGTCATGGTGTGCTCCGGATGCCTAATCTACTTGATATTGTACGAGTAAAATTGGGTTAATAAAACGAGACTTTCTCCCAGCAATAGGTGATGAAACGATGAACGGCCAGAGCGTCTCAGGTCGTGCTGGGATAGGTGCCTTCATTGTGCTTTCTTAGCCTATAGCTATCCAATAAACCTATGAAAGAAATTAGAAAATACTTATTCGCCTTCATTTTGCATCGAGTTTTACATATGCCTGTGCTAGATGTATGCCAGCGAAACGGCAGACGAATCCCCACTAGCAGTACTGAACTTCCTTTTCTCAAAGTTCGCGCAGAAAATATCAGACTCGTACGATTTTCTTGGACGTTCGCATTAAGTTTAGAGAAATGCTGACAGAACTTTGTTGTCGTGATGGTTTTGGCAGGTGAAAGAAGATCAAAAATAATTTTACCCCTGGAACCCCACCAAACAGATGTCACGGGATCTGCTCCCTCAGCTGGTTGTTTCCAATACATTTTTCGTTGCACGTTGTTATACAGAATCTACTTCTCGTCACCTATTATGCTCGATTCAAAAAGGCACATTTTCATGGCATCTACACAAATATATGGCCACGGAGACCGGTTTAGCCTAATTTTTGCTTCATACAGTAAGGCACCCACGTGCTAAGCTTTGAAGTGAATCCAAGTTTTTTTTTTTAAATGGCGAACTGCTGACGAATGGTCAATACTAATCCTCTCAGTAATCTTCTCAATTGAGGGAATTATTTTTCACTAAGGCTTGCACAATTTCGTCACCAATCTCGGGAGGCGATTCAGAACGTTGTTGATCGTCTAAGGTTATATTACCATACCGAAATCTACCAAACCACTTTTAATCGGTCCTCAGACCAGGAGCACTGAGTGTTTCTTGTTGCAGTTTCAACACCCACTCGCAGGGCCTTATTCGTTCTCTATTTTAAAATTTTTCTTTCACACTCAATTAGACTTAACTCAACGGGGTCTAGCGTTAAATGCCTTTTGATGCCATGACCTATCACTTGTATACAAGTTCATAAAACAAACAAAAGTTCCCTCATACAGCAAAATTTCCGCCACGTATGAAGATCGGGGGCAAAAGATAGTGACACTATGATCGTTTAAAATATGATCAGTTGGGCTATCTATTTATTTGTATTTTTGAACATCCCCTTTTGCTGGACGGAATTGTGCACCCATATTCGGAGTAACTTAGCCCAAACCTAACAAAAGTAAAGGGCAAGAGACGATCCTGTATGAAGTGCTTGCCATGAATTTAGAAAGCCTCATACCAAACCGTTTCCAAAATCCCTTCAAACCAAGAAAATACTCGATGTGCACAGCACGACACTATCAAACTTGACAACATGTATGCTCAGCGACAGTACGTAACACGTTGGCATTACTGCGATTTATTGACAGGATGAAGGCCTTTAATTTGTTGCTGCTGCCGAATTGGAAATAATTCATGTGAAGCGCTGTTGTAGATACGAGTATCTGAGGTTTTTTGCGATCAACGTAATATCAAACTTTTTTTCGAAGTAGCTCCTTTCAGCGGGCTCAAACTGTGAGTGGAGTAGAAGATACTAAACTAAACAACAGTATGAACATGAATTTATACGCTTAACGAAATCAGTGACAACTATGTTAATTCGTTTAATCATTTCCCAATTCTATCGTCTTCCAATACCTTACATGTGCGTCACTATCATTCTAAATAGACCGAAGCTTAACGACAACGCGTTTC
Source organism: Volucella inflata (assembly GCA_928272305.1). Classification (NCBI taxonomy): domain Eukaryota; kingdom Metazoa; phylum Arthropoda; class Insecta; order Diptera; family Syrphidae; genus Volucella; species Volucella inflata. The sequence continues at coordinate 80,420,394 of OV743717.1, read as the reverse complement.
AACATTAATCCTTAGAGCAGTAGACAGTGTAATACAGCTGCAATTGAGTTTCTTAGAAAAGTTTAGTCAAACAGACTACTGACGATTAACAATTAAATATTTTTCGCAAGGCAAACCATTTGTTTGATACTCGTAGTGAGTTGATTGGGTAGTTGTCATAAAGGCAAGTTTCATGCCATACGTACATCGTCCATTGAACTTTAGTTCATTTAATAACGTAAATTAGTTCCCTTTAAATGATTGATGACTTTTAATTGCAGTGACAATTAAATTTAGTTAGTTGTTGGTATACGTTATAAGTTGTAAACAATTTTTAGTCAAGCACTAGATCAGTAATCACTTCTAAAGCAATAGTACTTGTATGGGCAAAATAACCCACTTCAATCATTAGAGCCGAATCCGGTATCTTTATTGAAAGAAAGGGATTCACCGAATGGAAGCAATTACTAAATAAAAGTCTGATGACTCCACTGTATAGTTCGATAACAGGGATAAAGCGCTGCACTGATAGATTAAGAACTAAAGACCAAATCAGAGTTCTTTTTGGCAATCAGTACTAGTACTCCTCTGGCCGAAGTACACTCCATTAATAGACGCATATACATCAGTTTTGTCAGAAACTAAAAAATTTATGACAGACTACCAATATCTCGTTGGTGGCTACTTTGATCAGAACACAAGAACCTAGGTTCTAACTTAGTGAGCTATTGTCGAATTCGAACATCGGGGAATTGAGATATTTTTTTGGACACAAGTTTTGACTTTCAGATTCTTGGCATTGGCTGACAACTCTCTGATAGTGTCAGAGGTTTTTTTTTTCAATAAATGGTCTGGGGACTTAACTCAAACCTTTGGCGAAGAAGTCGACGAACTTAACAACGAAAGAATATTGAAATATAAAGAATCAAGAGTTCTCGATTGATGTACCACTGATTTTCAGTCAAAGATCATTGCTATCTCCATTGCAGTGATACTTTTCTAAACAGGTGCCTCCTAAGATTAAAGGCTTCTTCACATCATCAAGAATGCTCAGAGAAATACTTATTTACGAGGGCTGTATGATAATTATCCGTGTTTACCGACTGATGGCACCACTGATGCAAAATGTGTACGCCATCATAAAGCGTCATTTTTACATCGATGACTGTCAGAAAGAAACTACTCGATACAGTTTTGTTTTGACAGCTGTTGAAAGTCATCATGTTCGACTGTATTTGCAATCATGGAGAAAGAGCAATATCGATCAGTGATTCGATTCCTTTTTTTGGATGGGAAGACGTGTGAGGAAATCAAAGTGAAGTTGCATGCCGTTTATAAAGACCATGCACCTTTGATGACTACCATCAGATATTGGTTTGATGAATTCAAGCGTGGCCGAACATCCGTTTCTGATGAAGAGCGCCCAGGCCGTCCGATTGAGGTGACTTCGGAGGATATGATTAATAAAATCCATGATATCGTGTTAGCAGATCGTCGGGTGAAGGTCAGTGAGATTGCTGGCATTGTACACGTCTCAATTAAACGCATATAAAATATCCTAAACGAAAAATTGGGCATGATAAAGCTATCGGCGAGATGGGTGCCGCGTTTGCTAACAGTGGAGCAAAAACGAAATCGCATGACAGCTTCGGAGCACTGTTTGGACATGTTTAAGCGCAATCCGAAGGAGTTTCTACGGCGTTTCGTGAGTGTTAACGAAACATGGAACCATCACTACACGCCAGAAATAAAAGAACAGTCAAAACAGTGGTTTTCACCCGGCGAAACTGCTCCAAAGAAGGCAAAAACGGTTCTATCGGCCGGAAAAGTCATGGCCACCATTTTTTGGGATTCACAAGGCATCATCTTCACCGACTATTTGAAGAAAGGAAGGACAATCACGGGGCAGTACTATACTGATTTATTGGATCGATTCAATGTTGAATTCATTAAAAATACGGCCTCACCTGGCAAAAAAAAGTCCCTTTTCACCATGAAAACGCACCTGCTCACTCGACCGCAATCGCCACAGCACAACTGGTTAAATTACGCTTCGAATTGCTGCCTCACCCACCCTATTCTCCAGATTTGGCCCCATGTGAATTATTTTTGTTTCCAAGCATGAAAAAATGGCTTGGCGGAAAGCGATTTCCTCGTTTGACGAGAGGAAATCATTGCCGAAAAGATGCCTAATTTGCGGAGTTCGACAAATCATATTTTTTGAATGCATTGAAAAGTTAGAATATCGCTAGACTAAATGTGTCGAACTGAAAAACAAATAAAAAAAAAAACACTTTTTTAATGCGTTTTCCTGCCTAATACAGGTACTTATCATACAGGCCGCGTACGTAGTCCTATTTAGTGAAAGTGGCTGTGAAAACATTCAATTTATCGGTGTACTGCCTGGTGGTTCGTTTGCTTCGATCTTTGAACCACAAAAAGCTCATACTTGAATGACTGCTTCTGGTTTCACCTTATGCACATAATGACTCCTCAACATACTGAAAAGCGGTATCAAAACTGCGCGGTTGATAGCCATGGGATTGCTAAGAAACTGTTTGATTGAGCTGACTACATCAGGGGTTAGCTCATCCACTTCTCTCTGATCTCAAGTCATCTTACGTGACAATGTTCGATTCACAGTGTTGACAATTAGAGTAAAAACAACTTAAACAATCTTTGACATTTCAAAGATCTACATGAATTCATAAAATAAATTACTCCAACCGGACTACCAAACTGTCATGTCCTGCATTATATTTTTCGCTTACCACTTCACTTACCAAATTTATCCACCTCCGCAGTAGTCACTGTGGTTTTTTTTAATAAAAATTCTTGGTCGCAAGTAACTCCTTTCAATTACCGTAAAGTAAAAATTTACATCCACTCACTCATCGATGGTGCTCTAATAGAGCGTTAAACCGCAAACACCAATCGTACCAACAGCGTATCCTTGGCTCACCTATGTTGTGGTTAATCGCATGTAAAACCACGCAGCCTTTCCGCCACAAACCTCATGTTTGTCGATGCAATAACAACTTTAACCTAACTGCCAATTCAACCATGATAAAGTAGCGATTTTTATTCACCAAGAAATATTTTTGATTTTCATCTTCAGCCACCTACACATCGCATCTACCAACTGAAATCTGACGGCCATTCAACTAAGTACGAGTATTCGTATAATGTTGCCACTGCATCTTATGTTTGAAAGGATTCTTACAAAACCCCCTAACTAGGTGAGTAGTATCCTCTGGAGTACGTGTAACACCACAGTCTTGAGAGTGTCCCGTCAGCCTACCATCACTGTCACCGCCAACGCATTATCATCTTTTACACACACTCACGGAATTATTACAACGCGCGCGCTCGTAATTGATTTGAATATCAACCGTGCGGCGTATGTAAACGTTCCGACACCCAACAACCAGCTCACATGAGCATGAAGAGCCTGATAAATCGGACAATTTTACGCCGAGGAGCTCTGCAGTAGAGATAGAGGATTATGACAGCGACACGCGCGTGGGCCCATCTACACTCCGTTTGCAGTTGCAGCCAAAAATTTATAGCTCATCTTTGGATTTGAATGAAATATTGCTTACGACTAAAGAATCAGCCATGATTGGGCTTAAGTACCATGTTGATTGGGCTCTCTTCAGATGTAACCGCTACTTTTGTACCATGGCAACAGGTTGAGATTGTGGTGAACAATTGTCGCCCAAAGCTCTTTCGTATCTTACGCAATCTTGAACCGCCACACACTTGAATATGAGTTTTTTTTTTGTGATTTATTATCAAAACAATGCAGAGTATTGGAGAGTACGAGTATCTACGACCTCAGAGGGTCTTTATGCCTTAAAGTGGACATCAACATCGGCAAAAGACATGATCGTAGATACATAATACTGCATAAACCGCAAACTATATTTCATACAGTATCCGCAAAAAGGTGTATGTTTACTCGAACATTGAACAACTTTCTCTATCGTTTAAATAGCCTCGAGTGCTAAAACTACTTTCGATACTCGTATCTAGAAATCCATACAAATCTCTCAACAGACGGACGGACACAAACGGCAAACCACTTTGTGGTACTTAAGTATCTATGTATCTTAATGTTACGAATATGCGTATGAGTACTCGTTTGTAGGTACTCGTACGTACTACGTACGAGTATCTGCCCAATAAACAATAATGATGACAATCAGATCTCGTACATGGTCGTTGATTGAACCCTTTTCTCCTTAGAGGAGAGATACACGCGAATTCTTGGAAAATCAATAAAACACCAAGTCTGGGGCTGACTGGAGGAGATATTCATTTGTATGTACTCGTATCTTGTACCAATTGGAGGCGGTTTTTATACGTTTGTTATTAGATAGATGCCTTTTGAGGACGCATCTTGTGTCGTATCATAGGTTTACCCACTTGCCACTTGACGTTTGTCTTCGGTTGTGCGTCTCCTCCGGGCATTTCAATTTACAGTCATCCCTCCTTAGGTACCCTTCGATCGAATGAAGCCAATTCAAGTCATCGTTATCGTTGTAGTTGTCGTTGCCGTCGCAACAATTGGAAAACAATTAATATTGATAGAAATTGAGATCGAGACACATGTATCTTTTTGTTAAGAGATGTTATGGTTACATAACATTCGATGCAACACTATATACTGTAGACTGTAGAGACACTATCGAATGGTGAGCAATTAAAATTGATAAGGATACAAAAACTTAAGCAGGACAAGGAATTTTCAATCTAAAAAAGGCCACACAGACCAATTCATTAATTCTTATAATAATGGAAGCAACTCGAGAGCCATGAAGATCAAAGTCAAACTGTCAAGAGTTATCCATACCACCGCATGGACAAATAATCAAATTAAGTAAAGATTGCTACAACAAGATACATCGATGTGATGTGATGTATCAAGGTACCTACTTGGAGACTCTTACCATACTCGTCGTACACAAGGGTTTCTTTGCTCATTTTCTTTGAGGTACTGAAGTGAATCTTTGAACAAGTACAAGTACTTATGCCTAGGTACCACCAGATACATTATACTGGGGGTGTTGTAGGTGAAGAGATGGTAAACAATGTTTTGCAATCGACAACAACCCTCGAGGTAAAGATAACAATTTTCCTGGATTCAGAAATGAGGCCATTTGAAGTTATTTGAATGCAGTTATTGGCAATGGTAATCGTAACTAAGATACTCGAACTTGTATACAAATACAAAATTCCTCTTGAGATAAAAGCAACACTGGCTTTGGGTGGTAATTCATAAGCAAATGTAGAAAGATAGGTAAACTGCTTTCTGTTGTATTGGCATTTAAGGAATTTGTGGTGCCTGGTCATGGTTTGGAGAGTGGATGGTTGGATTAAGGTATAAAGTTACTCCTGGATCTGATTAAAATAATTTTCTTGCAAGGGGAAAGGAGTGTCAGTTGGTCATTCATTTAGTTCTTACACAAAAACATTTTCCTTATGCACTAGTACATTTTAGAGTTTCAAATTCTCTCATTAGCATCCACATCATTGTCAAAATAGACTTGGATAAGTGACCTGGATCTAAGTGATTTAATAGTTCTTTTACTAAATTCCTAGCTCAGCTGGTTAAGTCCGTAAGTTGGTGCAAGAATCTAAGAGTTCAAAGTACCACTTTAGAATCTGACTTTGCGATGTGAGTACTGCCATTTGCCATGACTCTTTAACCACCACTATACCAATCTCATTTCCATTTTCATCCACATTGAGAGTGTGGGATGCTTAATTCGACAGACAATACGACGAATCACCAGTTTCGTGGATAAAGCAGTGCTAGTGGACAGAATCTTGGTCGCGGATCTTGACTGCCGTTAATATCGAATCACGGGCACTTACAGGAGTTATCCTGTTTTAGTGCTCTCGATAGTTTTTACATCTACGTCTAGTCATATGCTTACAATGTTGATAAATTGTCTGTTATATCATGTCTACATTTAATCTTTGTCAGTCCCTGACATAGTCGACGGTTGGTGCATCAGAAATCGGTTTCCGTCAATCCTTATGCTCGTTCACAAAAAAGTGGAAGCTTTCTGCCTATGAGTAATCACTTAGCCTTAAAGACGTCACTATCCGTATCTTCAACCAGCTATGTATCTGAATATTTATCCGGATACCAAACTCTTATAAAAGAAGCACGTCAAGACCAATACTATGCGTCATACATATATGTCAGTTGTCTGTCGGAACAAGCTTATAGAGTCCTATAGTCTTTAGTGTTCTGCACTTTCAGAATTCGCACTGGAGTTTCATTGACCACCCCTCTCAACTTCAATTTGACTCCCATCTCATAGACATCTCGTTTGATACAATAGCATCGCATCTGCGGTTGCTATGAGAATACGAAGTCTTTTCTCCGGATTTGCTTCGGCTTCGGGTTCATATAATATTGGGTGATTGGTATCCATCTATCAAGCAGTGAGGTAGATCTGCTCCTGTCGCGACAACCAAGCTGCGCCGACCACATTATTTGGCCGTCAATTTTTTTTTTAAGGGTTCTGATCCCTGCGATATACAGGCCTTGTGACCTTAATGATCCTTTGTACCACAAAATCAGTATTATAAGCCCTAGAGAGGCCAAGCGGGTGGACCAGATCTACGCGCTGCTTCCGGGCCTAATGCAACACATGTCGTAATGGGTACGCACATGGTGTAGCAAACTGTGAAGGTCCTTGGTGTGAATGTCAATTCACTGATTAGGATCGAACGAAAGACCAAACTCCTGATGTGCGAAACCAAGCTAACCGATAAGCACAATCTGGAGTACAATAATTATATTGTTGGAAGGAGAAACCGGCCCAAATCCGAACGTGGAGGCGGTGTCGAGATCTTCACTAAACAGGGTACATATAAAATTTCACAGAGTGTACATGAGAGTGTTGCGCAGGTTCCGGGTGTTGGAGGCAGTCGTCATTTACATCCCGCTCCGCAGTGGAAAGCGGCTGTACTTTGCCTCTGTTTATGCACCTGTTTATTACAGAGCCCACCACGCTTTTTCGACATCTGAGACTGGAATCGGGGGAGAATTATTTTATAATCGGCGGGGATTTCAACGCTTAGCACACAGATTGGGGAAAAAATTTGCCAAATACTAGAGGAAACCTTCAACTCGATTGGTGGGGTCAGCACGATGTCATGTACAGACTCTGTCTTAAAGCGACGGATAAACCGTCGTTTCCCAGAAGCGTGTCTTATTTGTATCTACTGCTATACGATGAACGTATAAGACTGACAGGTACGAGTTTACAAACACTAAACTGTTTGCGCACATTCGTGTATGACAGCGACCATTGCGGTTTTAGCACCGAAATAACAGTTCCCAACAAAATTACAGAATTGGAGGAGTTTGTCCAAAGATACTATTACAACTACAGTAAGACTCGATGAACACGATTCCCACAACCTTGACAAGAGCACTCTCATCGAACACGCTCCACCCACTGTCCAATACGAATTTGTCAAACGAGGAGATCGATAAGTACATTAAACGAATGGACCAGACAATAAAACAAACTATGGATACTACAATACCGCGGTATAAAAAAACGACTAACGAAGATCTGTTCCGCAATCCTACTATTGACGCACTGCACCGACAGAAAAGTAGACTTCTGACAAGACTGAAAAACTTTTACAGACAGTTTACAGACAGACAAGACCCAGAGATTAGGACACTGAAGTCGTCGATTAAAAACCTTGAAACCTTAATAAAAGCGAATTACAGAATTTCTGTAAGTTTGTATTGGAACAACAAGGTGCGGGATGTAAACACCAGCAACCCGAATATGTTCCCGCAAATAAATAAACTATTTCGGAGAAAAGATCAAAACGACCTTCAGTGTGTGTAAATAGCCCGGACAACAGACAACGAACGGTCACTGGCAATAGCAGGCATTGGTACAAATGAGTCCGCTGATGATGACGACTTCTTTGTGATCGAGGATCCACATCAGAAGGTTGAGGCCATAGGGGCGACTTTCCAGGAAGTATAAAAGGCCACTGATATCATTGGCCCTAATTATGACCTTGACAGGTGTGTCTGGATGCACAACTTCTACATTCTAAATGAACTAGAGAACTGGCGATCCAAGGGCTCTGGTTTCACCCGGTTCAGCGACGAAAATATGGCAATTGCCAGAGAGGGTGACCTACCCCCGTTCATTTCGAGGAAGAACGCCTTGAGATCTTCGACACAATCAGAAGTAAGAAATCAGTGGGGACAGTGCTTTCGTTTTCTGTTAGAGCTTTTATTGACGGCTGTGTTTGTTATGACCCCAACTGTAAGTCACTTGATTCCAGGTTTTTGCCAACCGAATGCTTCCGAATGAATCGCCTAGTTCGATTTTAAGGTCGATTTAAGGACATTGTTTATGTGACTTGTTGAGTAGCTTGTATAAATATTTGTTTATTGGCAACACTCCATAACCTTAATGCGGCCAAAGTGTGCTGTATGTGGAGATCGAACTTCCTGAATGGTGGAGATATCTACGGTCAAGGGCCTCTGCTTATTGCTCAGCTGTACGTGGTCTGTTAAGGGTCCGAATATTCCGCGTGCAGATTTGAAGGTCGTTGTCCTTTAAACGTCTGATCGGGTCGTCAACAGTGACTTCATTTATATTCGAGGTCAATATTTGGCTCGTCACATCAATAAATCTCTTCCGTTTATGGTTGTTAGCCCAATGATGGCGTAAGCCGGTGTATTACTACTGGCCGAGCATGTCCGTGCCATTTTAGTTACCGCAGACTACTGGGAGATACGGTATGAACTTTATGGTTGTGCTGCTGACCCAATCCAAGTTATAGAACTCTTAACAGTATCTCGATCAATCGCTACGTAGGTCTCCGTTCATCCTCGATAATACAGGAGAATCTGTAGAACCTAGCATCTTTCACTGGTGCATTTCTCAATTTGTATTAGGTGACAGTGGCGGTTCTAGCACGGATCCCTGTGGTATATCAATGTTAATTTCTATAAGCTTTTTTTCATCCGAGACTGTCTATTATATTAGCTTAATGCGTTAGCTTCATGCTTGACGGTATATTGTGAAGTAAACTTCATTCCTCAGTGACCTTTTTCTTCTATGCAGGATACCAAAAAAAGCAACTTTCTGAATTCCTCTCTTGAATAATTGTCGGCCCTCAAACACTCCAAGCCAGATAGAAATATCACCTACCAAACTCCATATTGTCAAACTATCCCGTCGTAATTGGGTAAAAATGAAAATAGGCAATCAGGCGCGCTAGTCTCCTTCTAAAAAAAGCGCTTCATTAAGTGTTAAATGCTAACTGGGATTTAAAAAAAAAAAAAAAAAAACATAAACCAGTCGACAGTTACTAATTCCAATGATTAGTTAAAGTCACTAACTGGAAATGCAATGCCACTTTAACTGGCCGAACGTAAAAGTTTTTAACCTTTTTGCCTTCTGTGACTTTACTCATAAAACTTGTCATTTCGGATTGTTTTTGTTTTTTCTCTACTGTCACAGATGCATAGATTGTAGATTTTTTTTTGTGTCAGTCTGTCACTGTATTTGGTTGGTTTGGTCGTTAGAGCTGATTGAGATGTCAGCAATGATCGTAAATCAAAGTGGAAATATGGAAATATGTGCGGAGTTTTTTTTTTTCAAATAACTTTTGTCAGAAGTCAATGTAGGTAATTTTTATGTTAAAATTAACTTAGCCCATGTAGGCCATTGAGACCTTGCAATCTACTGAAGAGAAATTGTTATAGCAGAAGTCAAAGTTACTTGAATTGAGAAACTGCATACGAGAATGTAAAAGTATCCATTATGGACAGAAACGCCTTCGAAAAATCTGCATTTGGCTGGAACTTATTAGTTTCAAACATGAGTCGCAGTCTGGAGAATTAAGACATCAAACATCGTCACAGCGACTATGTCAAAGGGTGAAGCTAAGATGGAATCTATGAACTCTTTTCAATGTGCCCGAAAGCACCGTATTTACGGAGCTATTTCTCTTCAAAAAAGTTGGATGGAAGAATCATTCGGTGCTGCTTCTGGTCAAAGGAGAAATTAATTTATCCGAAAACAGAATATTATGTCTCGGAACAAGAAACGTCATTGCACTTTGTCCTTCGACACGAAAGCTCTTTCTAGTCGATCAATAGAAATATTTACTATCCGATTCTTCTTAATTTATACTTCTTTCGATCAATAACTGCATACACGCATCTTTGAATTGTTGTTTGAACAGAATCATTACGAACAGAGACGGGGGAGTAGCAGTTTGAAGACTTATCTATATGAATACTTTTGCTTTGTCGTAAATGCGGCAGCTGGTTGGATCTTAGGCATGCTGCGATGCAAATCCAATACAATATTTCTCTGGTCTTGTGTTTTTTGTGGGGTGCCGAAATAACGCCTGGAAAGCCAGTGTCATCTCAATCATGTCTCCGCTCGAGTTTCTTTGTTGTCATCTTTGAATGTAGACCGCAATCTCAGCTGACTATTCATTTTTAGCGCTCGATGCCATCTTTCAGTAAACCCTTTGGGGGATGGTAGGGAGTCGTCTTCAGATGCTTTATTCCAAGGAAACATGTGAGTTGCATAAAAATGAGGCTTACAAATTGTCGCCCAATATCCCTTTATATCCCAGAGCTGGACGTCGCCGAAGCAGGGCTAATACAAGCTTTGGACAACTCAATAATTAAGTCGATGCCCGTGGGATCGTGATGTACTCATTTATAAGAAACAATACAGAACCTATGAAACAACATTACTAGACAGTGGCGCCGGCGATGCAAAAACACATCGATAAGGACCTAAAAGAGATGCTGGATGCGGGAGTTATCGAAAAATCGAACAGTCCGTGGGTATCTCCAATAGTCCTTATCAAGAAAAAATAAGGGCCATTTAGGTTCTGCGTCGAATTTAGGAAACTGAACAAGGTTACAGATAAGGATGCTTGTCCATTGCCATTTATATCAAAGATATTAAATGGAGGGTCGGCCTACTGGCAGATCCCTACGGAGAAGAGATCGTGCCTTCGCGGTTCCAAATAGAGGCCTGTTTACGTTTTAAAGAATGCTTTTCGGTTTACAAAATGCTACGTGGCAGAGACTTACAGACAGCAATACCTTATCGAGAAATCCGCCCTGAAACCAAAGATCATGATAAAGTTCCAAAATTGTTGTCAGGAAAGGTCCCGTCTTGAAAACCGGTCGATGCACGTTCGGATGCAGCTGCATCCTAAGGAAGTTGGCAGCGACCGGGCCAGGTCTATGTTTTTATCGCCGAAAGGGGCTTTTGGTGGTGAATACGAATCATATTGTGTTCTAATGTAGCATAAAACCTATCTTCTTTGACCAGAGATGGAGCTATTGATTCCCGCTGTAAGCTCCGTTCGCATTCGTGGCCAGGCGTAACGTTCCTCAATCAGTTTTCACATTGTTTGGATAATCTAGGTAACTGTTGAATAATACCTTAAAGAGTTTCCAGTCTATCGGTCGGATTCTTGCAGTTAAGGGACTTTGTAGCCCCTGAAATGAGAAAAGATTTTATGTTGAACGATATTTAATTTATGCCTGAAGTGGTAGATCCCCCGTTCTCCACGCTGTAACTCTGCTGTGAGTCAGTGAGCGGGCCGCACCCAATTATCAAGACTTCATCCGATTATGACACGTTGTCTATTTAAAAAAAATGGGGGCAGACCAAAACTGGATTTACCAATAACATTTTCAGACTTAAACGCCACTGAAATTTGCTATGATTTGTCTAGGTACAAGCTGCCGGTTATAGGTCTTATTGAGTGCAAAATCCCCGGTAGTCCATACCAGGACTTAGAACATGGTATCTTGAGAGTCAGGAGCCCCACGAATTTCGATCCGGGCCTGTACTTGTCGTCTTGTGGGAGTGTCATGGTGGCTAAAGTTTTAATATAACAAAAAATGGAGGGTGCACCTGCTGGTCTCACTCGATGAAGAGTTGCAAAATACCGGGTTCTGAGACTCTTCTTCTTATCCTTTTATTAACCCTTTCCTCGTTATACGAACTTATACGTTACTAGTTTCCTACTTTTACGCTTATGGGGTTGGCTAATGTCGCAGACCGCAGAACGCGTCTACATAATGCTCGGTCCTGGATCGCTTCAGTGGTTAGCCCCAGGCGTTGTTGCGCATTTGCCATCTGAGGTATCCAGGAATTCTTTTTCCGACCTCGTTTTCTTACAGTTGGAGTGACCGTAGTTGATAGTGCCTTTTTAACCGGATTTTCCGCAGATCTTCTCTGAACGTGGCAATACCAGCTTATTCTATTCGCCTCAAGCTGTTCGGTTACCGAATTCTTTATATGTAGACTTCCTCTTATACACGTAGACTTAATGAAATCGCTTTTAGTGACTTCACTAGACATCCTTAACATTTTCATTTCCGCTGCCGTCATTTTGTTTTGTCCAGCACTGAGAACCGTACATAAGAGCTGATCTAACAACTGTGGTGTAGAGTTTCCCCTTTAGTTTAAGTGGAAATTTTCGGTCGCAAAAGATTCTCGAATTTTCCCGCCATTTCATCCACCCCACACGAACTCTGTGGCTTACGTCGTCGTCACATTTCACTTCCATGTTAACGATTGATCCTAAGTACTTAAAGATAGTGCTTTTCAGAAGAACTATTCCGTATATCTGGAACAGGTCCCAATGGATGCGTAAATGGGCACGTCAAATGCTCCGTCTTTAAACGACTTATTTTAAACCCGTTTCTCTCTAGCGCATTTCTCCATGAATCTAAGGCGTTCTGTAAATCTTTGACGTTATCGCTAAGTATAACTGCGTCTTCAGCGAAGAGAATTGGCGTTATATTTGCTTCGCGAATGCAGTCTTTTAAAAGATAGTCGAATACTACGTTAAAGAGGAAAGGGCTAAGTACGCTTCCTTGGTCCACTCCGACATCAACTGGAAATTCTCTCGTACGTACGTTTCCGGTACCTTTTGAGACCTCAGCGCGGCTCATATGAGATCCCTAGGCACTCGATCGAATGCTTTCTCGAGGTCGATAAATACCATGTGTAAATCCTTAGACGAATCTCGGTGCTTTTCCATTATTATTCGTAGGCTTTGGATAGCGTCCACTGTCGATCTTCCTTCAATAAATCCACACTGGCTATTATCGAGTTTTATTATTTGCCGAAGACATTCGTTTAAGACTCTATCGACGATTTTCATCGTGTGTGACATCAGCTTGATTGAACGTGTTCTAAAACTCTAAGAGCGGTAAAAGGTTTTATTGTTGATTGGCCTCGACTCATACCAAGGGTGAAACCTGTCCCCGCAACATGGGTTCCGAATTGGTATTAAAGGCATTAACGGAGAGAAGAAGGCAAGACGTATCGTTGCTCCCAGGAATGCATTAGCATTCCATTTAAGTCTTCCATGACAGGTCTTCACGAAAAACAAAATAGACGTTGTTTGAGTCAGTGAGCTTATTTAAAAGAAATCCCAGAGCTTATGGTACTCCGTTTAAAATTTAGTTAAGACGGTGCAGATGGCTACATCTGTTACATCGATATAGAGCAATGTTGGCGCATTTGAAGCAGGATAGAAATGCTCCCGAAAAAATGTAGTATCTGCCCCGTTTTCCTCTTTGTTTTACAAAACTCGATGTCTTATAGCTGAGCATTTTTGAGAAAATCCCTGTCCATCCTAATTAAAGTTTTAACGGAGAGTTGGTGACAACATAAACTTGATTAATTCCTCATTTGCTTCTGGGCTAAACCGTTTGGTCCGCCGACTCTGATTCAGAGTCTCTGAATGAAGTAAAAACTGTCTTCCGCTTGAGATGCCACATTCAGTTTGAAACTTCTTGGTAATGGGCGTTACTTTTCCTTGGGACCAAGCGACTATAGTATTCCAATCAATCTAATCCTTCAATCTAGGAAGTGATATCAATTTATATGCACGAGAAGATGCTGCAAATATCATATAAAGAGATACTCGTAAGATACCGCACTCTCTACATATAGTCAACTCTAAAATCTCTGATTAACAGCTCATCTGTCAGAATAAAAATAAACCGAATGCCAACCTTCTGGTAGTACCACATATTTCAAATTATGGAAAATCATGTTTTCTCAAACTTGAAATGGATCGCCGTCATGTTTGCCGTAAGTGCTTCTTCAATAAGATCAATAGCCCGTCGAGGGCATTGCACTTAAAAGCATAAATCTCATCATTAATTCAATCAAATAATTTACATTGATGAATCTCTCCTGCTTGTTCGTGTTGTTGTCATTTACCCCCACTCCATGCCTCAGGCATGGAATCAGATAGGCCACTTATGTACACGTACCCTTAGAAGAATCCCCCATCAGATTCTCGAGTCCCAAACCAGCATCAATCAATGCCTCCACTCTATTCGTACCATTTGCATTGGTTTCCTTGAATTTAATCTAAACCGCAGGGTGATTCTCTGAGTCGTCTCCATACCCTCACGAGATACATTTTTTCGGTTTTAATTGAAAATTGTCTATTAAAAACAAAAAAATGAAAAATTCTATATAACAAAAACCCAACCCCCTACCCTGGTGTGTAGTGTATCTTGTGGAACGTTAGGATGGTCGGTTGCTCTACCGCTTGGTGACATTGAAAAATGACATCGTTAAATGTCACTGACAGATTGTGAACACATTGTCGTGTGGTAGACCAACAGTCAGACAGAAATAGTATGAGAATAATCGTATCTACGAATGTGCAACAGACAACCAGACAGACAGATAGATACGAGTACGAGTGTTAAAATATCCGAAAAACTATTTCGCCCAAGCAACGACTATTAACGACACTGACACACAGGAACATGGACATCGACATGGACACAGCCACGGAGCACAGAGTCAAAACTGACAGCTGACAACTGCTGGTTAAACAACAATAAATCTAAATAAAAGCGAAAAAGATGAATTAGAACAAAGGGCAGCTGATAGATACACGAATGAATAGCTATATACAATTGTTGGCAAGAAGAAAAGATCAAAACACTAATTAAGAAGACATCGTCAGCAGAATCATAATTGTATATTTTTGTATTTCTGGTAGCCCAATCTTTGTTTGTCCATTTTGATAATTTGTCCATCCGTCCATCCATTTATGTACTATATATCGGGCATGGTCGTATCTTCTCTTCTCTAATGAAGCAGCATCGAGAATTGAAATTCATTTCCCATTATGTCAGAGCGAATCTTCTTCATCGAGAATGATGTGCGATAGCAATAATAGAACCTGCCACGATATTCCGTCATCTTATGGTTCTTCAATTGGCATGCGGTTGCGAATATTAGCCAGTGCCAGAACTGATCAGAGCACCAAAACCACAGACAGACCATGAGAATTTATCTCCATGGTGCAGTATGCTATGCCATCATGCAGCAGCAGAACAGAGATAATTTATCTTCATCCCCAAAAATTGATGAAAGTACTCACGAATCTGTATCTCAACATGTCAGTGGTCTTTCAAAGGGGCATCTTGTCAAATGGAATCTTTAAACTTGAGCACTTTAAGATTCAGATGCGTGTGGATTTATCAGTCTGCATTCTTCGAATTTCTATGGAACCTGGACAATGCCAGGTGATAAGCATACAGCGGGTCTTAATTGCTTGCCATCAGTTTACATTTATGAAGGGGGACATCTCTGTGGTTTCAACTTGAAATTTAATGAATTTCGTTCGCATTTTGAAGTTCTGTCAAAGTCGATAGAACTTGTATTATTTGAATGACTTGCAGACGACGTTATCATTTTCCGCAGTCAAAAAGATTAGGTGTTACGTCAATAAGAAATGCGACAGAATTGTTTTAATCAGATGACGAACAACTCTGAAATGGGTAGATACGAATGCGTTTGTGTTAAATTTGTATGCGCTGACTGGTTTGACTATGTGTCATGAACAATTGATACGTTGAAGTTTTCCTGTTTCCAGTTGTTTCTTTTCATTTCAACGTAAGAACTTGCACTTTTCCATTTGAGTTCGAAGCATGACCTATTTGAGCTAAGTTGTGGAGCATAATCGATCTTAATAAAACGAAGACTGACGTTGATAAGTTTAAGATTCAAGTTTTTTACCGTCACTCACGACTGGAGCAAGCTAAGCCTATGCTGGCTTAGAGCATCGATTCAAGGGCCAAAGAGTCTCAGCTAAATCTGCGAGGCATACTCGTAGTGTTTAGATTGTTTTGCTGCAGAGTTTCGGGTTTCGGACTCTATATCTCCTCCAGGAACTTCCTTATAGTTCATTTATTAAGCATTCCTGTGCAGTAAAGTGTAAGTCTTGTTGCCAAGTGGTGTAGCTTGCCCTTGTTTACTCCAACAGACATTCCTTTCGTTTTTGTTTTGTCTCCCAACATGGTTTCCAAGAGTTCTGCTGTTAAACCTTCGCCTTTTGCTAACCAGGTTTGCCTTTTCTGGTCACGGTTAACTCTACGCTGTACATACTACACAGTCATTGATCTTCTAAATCCGGAGAGGAAATCTTCAGCTTGTGTCTGGGAAGGTTTTTTTATGAGGGTTTTTCAAGTCGTTTTCCGCCCGGAACATCAAGATCTGGGACAAAATTTTAAGCAGCGGTAGGCAGCATGCAATCCTTCCGACGGGTAAACAAAAAAAAAGGTACTAATAGGTTCTAGATACGTTTGGGACCGTGGGAATGCTTCTGTTGGAGCACCTTATCACGTGTTAAGCCCTACAATGCAGGTAATCTCTTCACTTCAGTAGGGGGCTGCGTTGTGAAACGATATTGGAAATTGTTAAAGAATTTTCAAGATTTTCAGTGCAATCTTCTACCTATTCGCTTTTTATCGCTATCGCATTGTCAGCTACTAGTATTTTATTAATATCCTTTCTAGAGGGTCCCTTTAAGTTGTCACGAATTATGATAGTTCCCGATACAATGCAGCGGTGTGGTCCTGGGAGTGGGTTCTGTTTCTTCTTTTATTAGAACAGAGCGATGGCGATAGCGCGAAAGTTAGCTCATTGGACTATCACACAGCCTGGGTTCGATTCCTGGCTGGGTGACCAACAATTTTTCAAATCGCCATTGCCTACGAAAAATTTTCTAAGGAGTGGTGTTCGAATTCGACGATAAACCATAGACCCCGCTCAGATGTGACAAAAATGACAGCATGGACAACACAAATGAGTGTCAAGAAGCTAGGCCATGGCCCATACAGGGCTGCCAGCGCCACAGTGTTTTTTTTTTTAAGAACGGAGCAATCGCGGTCTGTCGGATGGGTAAACGCTTTCTTTTCACAGCCTACATCCCAGCGTATTATGTCACTTATATCCATACAATAAGATACCACTCAAAACCAGATGTGAAAGCGCCTTTAAAATGTTCGGTGTCACTTAACACCAAGGATAGAACCTAGATACTAAGCTTAGTTCCATAAAGGACTAGTAAGGTGAGAGATCTTGAAGAGATCAACTATTTCTGGTGCACGAGTCATCGATTAAGTCTATGACTGCTTGTGGTTTGTACTCGTACAACATATGTATATGCCGGAGCGTAGAGTTCGAGATCTCGTTTAAAGAAAATATCGTTTGACAGAATGCTGAACAAAATTCGCTTTAAAAAAGATACACAAACAAGACTCCGCTTTGAGGGGCAATCTCTGTACATCCTTGCCATCACATATTGACTGTAGTCAACATCCGCAACCAAGGTTCTCTTACCATCGTATTTTCAATCTTCAAATTATTCGGCGCCGTGTTGTGCGACTGAGTTTTACATGGTGTCAGAAGATGCATTGTCGAAAGTATCCCCAATGTCGATATAAATGCTCAATCTGCCTATCAGATTTAGAAGCACAGTCTTACAGGATCTTTTGGGTTGATAAGCAAGTTTCATCTTAAACAGAGAGTCCATCCGCATGAAGCTCTACCATTTATCGATGTTTTGCGATGTGAAGGAAGTCGGACTCATTGGTCTAAAGCTGTTGGCAACCGTGCGGTAAATGCTAGTATTGAGGTCAGCAAGGAAGCCGATATGTATGCCAGTATTGGGCAAACAGTGAAGATTCTTTTCAAATTTGGCGACGGCTGGTCTGTACCTTCGTAGAGAATAATTGGATTTATTGCCATCGACGCCGGACGACAGCGTTGCAGCAATGCCAGATACTAGCTTTGCCGAGTACTCTTCGGAATCAGAATTCGCAATTTATATGCTTTTTTACTTCTAACGGCCTCAGTTGACAACCAGATCAGGCGATAGTTTATCCAGAAGATACTTTCCTCTCGCGTGTCGTAGTCACTGCTGTCCAAGCATTAAAATGGCAGCATATGGTAGGTTAAATCCTACTGAAATCACGAGGTATTTCCGAATCATAGGAAAGTTAAGTTGACGAAACCATATATGCGTGTTTTGCACACCTATGACTCAAATGGAAATGCTTTGGGTTATAAACGCAAAGAGGTGCTACTGCAGGCTTAGAATATTAAATTAAATTCGGCATATACTCAGGCAATACTTGTACAGGAAGAACGTTCTAGTCATCATCAGGTTTTTACATCGATTCCCCTTTTCGTATGTTCACAGCACAACGGAATCCTGCAATCATCGTACGGATTGCCTTAAATTAAGCTAACGATTATGCTTGCAGGGAACTATGAATCGAATGAGCTTCTGTAAGAAGAGGATCTATTACGTACGCAACAAAGTTTTTTTTTGATGACAATGCAACTTTATTGTGGAAAAATGGTTACAAATGAATTATGCATCATCGCTAGCTACAACTTTTTCCCATCTTTCTGTCAGAGCTCGAATACCGTTACGGTAAAAGTGATCATCTTTTAAGGCTATCCACGAATCAAGCCATTTTTTGAGGTCTTCGTATGAACGGAACTTCTGATCAGCCAGATCATGTGCCATCGAACGAAATAAGTAATAATTGGCAATATATAGTGAATAAGGCGGATGAGGTAGGACTGCCCATTTAGGCGTTTCCAGGTAGGTTTTAACGGGCTTGGCAACGTGAGGCCGAGCGTTGTCAGGCTGTAGAATCACTTTTTCGTTTCTCTGCTCGTATTGTGGCGGTTTTTGTCGCAGTGCTCCGCTCAATCTTCATTACTTTCTTCTCTTTAAGTAGCTGTAATGAATCCATTTTCCATCACCCGTCACGCTGCGATGAAGAAAACCCTTCCTTTTTTGCCACCGGATCAGTTGTTCACAGGCGAAAAACGACGCTCAACGTCCTTTGGCTTCAAATCATAAGGAACCTTGTTTCTTGTTTTTGAATCATTCCAATCGCATGCAAACGCTTGGAAATGGCTTTGCGGGTAACCCCTAATCATACGTCCAAGCTTGGTTCATAACGTTTTGGATATGTTAAAATCGACCAGCACTAACTGCTGAAGCCAGCCATCTATTGACAAACAGCGAGAACTTAGCTGCGCACCTTATATTTGGTATCCTGACTGGATCTAAATTTTTCAATACCGTGGCCGCTTCGAAGGGCACTTTGAAATCAATCATCCAGTCATCAAGACGTCTGTCCCTCGTATTTTCTTTGTTAGTTTGCTGTTTGGCCAAAGATGAAGTCGGTGGGTACCGACGTTAATTTTCAGATGAGTCACTTTCCTACTGTACGTAATACCTTGATATATTCTCTTCCACTTTTTACCCTCTATGACCACGTGTATTTGGCAGAATTACTGTCACGTAAAACTTCCATTATTTAACACAACACCAGGGTTTAACTGATGTAACTACGGTAGAAGTAGAGGAAAACAAAAATAATATACTGTGGCATGTACCAGATTTGTAATAAAATCTAAAGACCAACTGCTGCACCATTTGGACAATAAACCACCCTCAGTTGGGAAAACTCAGCGGCAGCCAAATTCCTTTTTATCGTTCATCCCTTTGCGAAATGAATATTTTCAACACTGTGCACCCCTTAGTAATTTTTTTTTTTTATAAATTAATCCTATTGAGTAGCAGAAGGCCTTTTAATGCATTCCTTAATGGGTGGCCGGATATACTCTTATTATTCTACCGAACAATTCTATGCATCAACTGCAAAGATTAATTCTTTTTTTTTTCTTTGCTGGCAATTGAAAAAAATGCTAATCGAAATAGAAATGACTAGAGCCGTGGTAGTGGTGGTGGTTTTTTAAATGACTGTAAGTAGCTTATTTAAGGACATCAAAGTAGAGTCCTGACAAAGCTTGTCAGAAATTATTGACATTTCTGACTCAAAGTGGTCTACTTAAGGGTTCTTGTGTAATGAGTCAATTTTACAGTAAAAATTCTGCGGAAGGGTGGAGTTTGGGTAGTGTTAACCTTTCGGTGCACGAAAATTTTAACCAATTTCAAGCATCAAAGCTTAATTCTGCAACATCGGTTTGATATATACTCGTGGCCAAACCCTTCTTCTACGACCTCTTTGGCAAAACCTACGAGCGATAGTGTAATTATTGTTTACACCTCTATGCGAAAAGGAGATATCATTGGTGGCACATTCGAAAGGCATAGCCCATCCAAGATCTCGTCTGAAAATAGACGAATTGGCAGTAACCTGCGGAGGTTTTCAAATCCATGAATGAGCCAAATTGACCAGGCATCAACGCAAGTCACGTATCCAGTGACTGTCTTAACCTTCCGAGGGGCCAATTTTTACAATGAGCAGTACCTAGTTGCAGTCAAAGTACGAATATGGATATCCTTGATGCTTATAACTCCAGAGAAATTCTGTGGGGACATTTTACATTGAACAGCTAAAAGCACCGGAAAAAAATCGTTTCGGGGGCAACTCGTTCACTCTGTTAAGAAATGGGGAGGGAAGGACGTCTGCTCTGGATAAAATAGGAAGCGCTTATGAAGTGAATTGTCAAGAAAAATAGAGTCTACTCCAAGTACAAAACTTGATAATTTTGAAAAGTTAGTAACAACGCGACACACCAACAAGGTCCAAAACAGAAACCTATAAAAATAGAGAACACAATTTAGTAGTAGAGCCGCCGTCGGTGCTGTGGTTATTTGCAGAACAAAACATTCAACTTGTGCGATATAGCCTAAGCAATGATTTCCATCAACTCGAACCAAAGCTCCTATAAAAGAATGGCACGTCTTCCTTATCAAGCGACATACCTGTCGAGCTATTTAAGGCAGAAGCGAAAGACTCGGTTAAGACTATTTACAAACTAGTGTAAGAGGTTTGTTGGCACAAACGTTTATCTGCGCCAATTACAAAGGCATCAAACTTCTTAACATCGCTTATATGATTTCGCCTACAGTATTGTGGCATCGTTTGTCAACGAATGGCCCCTTTTGTAAGGTCTTATACGTGGTCTATTACTTAAATATTCAGACTATGTCAGAACCTAGAGTAGGGCAAGGCTAGTACTCGTCACCTTTTTATAGACAAATCCCTTAAAGAACCAAACTGTACAAAGTACGGTCGCCGGTTGAATTGTAAATATTGAAACAGAAGTGACAATGCCTTTAAATGAAGGCAAGTAAATTCAGTGAATAGGTAGGGACATGAAGTACGGGCAGTAATAGACATTAGAAAAGGTTTTTGTCCAACTTAGCTTTTCTTTTATCTCTTACATCGGCACTCGCCACACTCGGTCATCGCTGTTTCTTTAATCTAAGCGAGCTACTCAATTGCTCAAGGGCTTGTTAAGAAACCAACTCTATGATGCAAAAGTGTTGGAGTAAGCATACACGCGGATTAAGATATCGTTGATCATTTAAAACACAAAATTCTTGGATACGTTTTTGAACTTGGTTGATCTGTCGGGACTTGAGCAGACTTTGGGAGCTAAATAGCAACACCGACCTGGTCAGGAAAGTGTGTATGGCCAAATTCGTAAACGTATATGTTGCGCAAAATGTGCAAAGCAGCAGATTCGCAAACGCACAATGGAAAATTGCTGCAAAGCAACTATTTCTAAAACGTAGTAGGTTCAGTTTTTTTTTTTTACGCGAAAGGAAGAGCATCTGTGCAACTGTCATTGGAATGTTGCTTTTGCAATGCAAACAAATGCTTTAGACGTTTCAACTGCTCTATTACAGGTGCTTTGCAGATAATTTGCTTTGCAAGTCGTGCGTTTACGAATTCGCCCTATAAGTCACCTTAAATAGGTAGGGAATACAAAACGAATGAATTTTGACGCTCGCGTCCAAATAGTCTTCGATTCCGAAATGAAAAATAAAGAAAAGGAAGACTCCGCTCTACCACGCTACTAGAGATGTTTATTGGTTGAGGCTAAGCTTCACTCCAAACTACATCCATATCTAAGTAAGTAAGCAAGTATAAAATAGAGCAACTGAAGCGCCATCAAAGCTGAATAATGAAAATTGGTAACGCAAATAAAGGGCGACCATGTTGAATCATCCCATTTTGCCTCAAAAAGAAGTCAAAGTATTGTATAATTTCTGGTTATTTTCTCTCAAGATTTTCCCCCAATGATCATAATCCTCTTTGAAAGTAAAGTCGTTGGCTGTTAGCAGATTCTTTTCCATTAAAATAAAATAGAAACGAATGACACTGTAAAAAGCCTCTTTCGAGGTCGATACGATACAGTATCGCCGGGTTGATCTAGGGCTTCAGCTAACATGTATTTCTACCTATTGCGTTCTTTTGCCAGGTGCCTCCAGTTAGCACTATAAAGATGTCAAAGACCCTTTCCACTTCTGTGCGCCACATTAGGTAAGGTCGTCCTCTACCTGGGTTGGAAACGTATAACTTCATAAGGTGAGGCGCTGCATCTATGCATTGAAGGTGATATAATCTCTAAGCCGACTTTTCTGATGAACTCGATTTGCTGCACACCTCAGTTCGTCGTTGAAACGTCTCCTCCAAACCCCATTTTGCGTCACCTAATTTTCGAAAGAACTTTTCTCTCCAATCAACAAAGAACATTTTCATCGAATCTCATCAGTGTCTAAGCTTCTACCCCATAAAGCCGTCTAAGCCCAAAGAAGTAATGATTTGCAGGAGCGATTCTTCGCATTATTTCCGCATTGATATACTTGTCGGAGCTCATGGCCGTAGAAAAAATCGCATGATAATGTATCGGCTACTTTGAGTCCTTTACTGACATTGAAAGTGTAGGTTCAACCATAAATGTCGGAGCAGTGTACATTTTCCATCGTCATCCCGCATAGTCGAATGGGCTTGGCAGGGATGTTAAAACAAAACATACCTCTGTTTAGTCCGTCTCTGAAGATCCTGTCAAATACGGCTTTGAAATCAATGAGAAAGTTGTGTGTATAATACTGAAACTCTTGAGGTATTTCTAAGATACATATGTCGAAGGGTGAAAATTTGATTAATGGCTGGCTTTCCTGACCGAAGACCACACTAATTGGAGTCGATCAGATGGTTGACGAAACAGAATATTCACTCAAACATCCAGTCAATTGCAGTCCTCGTTTCAATAAAATATCTCAGGCTTTTGAATGAAAGTTTTATAATCCAGCTGCACCACATAAGTAGCTGCAGTCTAATGCGAGAGTACGCTGGAGAAGGTGGTTTATGGTATAATTTATGCTTAGTAACGTATCACTTGGAAATGCCCTAAAAAGCTAAAAGCCTTAAGTCTTTCCTATCGCGGTATATTAAATAAGGCCCTCTAAGTTGTTAGATCTTGAGTACCACAGTGCTTTTAACATGTCAAACTGTCAATGGCAGCCTTAGTTCAAACTCAAGTTCTAACTCAGACTAAGGTGCTGAAAATTCCTCCTCCAGGGCCTGAAGGCGATCTTACTTCTAAAACTGTCAGTGCCAAGTGTACCGAAGCTCGCATTTATGCTCGACAAAGCTCTCAATTTACATTATTAGAGTGAGGACTTACGAGCTTCAAGCCGTGTAGGTAGACAGAGCTCTCCTCGAAGTCGCAAATCTTGTCAGAATCTCCTTTACCTTGCATGTAAGTCGACAAATTTTTAACCACCCAGATTCTAAGCTTCCCCCGAACGGATGGTTTCTTGTTTTAGTGGGTACGCGTTACGGCAACCACAGTTCTTTTTACTATTGTTCTGTTGCTCTAATCTCCAGAACTATGGATTCCTCTTCACTGTGTTCCCTAGCCGAGTGGCGCATGTCATAAAATATTGCCTTATCGAAGGCACCTTAGTCAACATCAGTTAATGTCTTTTAAGCGTAATTTCACACGATAGTGCCCATTGTGTATCCTAGACAGAGGACGCATTCTCAGCGAAATGTTGCGTTCATGAAGCTTGTACACTCTGGACATGCTCTTCAGTGGGATGGAAATGAGACTAATAGGTCTGAAAGGTCACGCCTTAATACTCGTATATCAAACTCCTAAGATAATTGAATGAGGAAAAAAAACTTTCTCTCTTCACCATTAATAAATAAGGCGTTAGGGATACACTCTTCTTGTGTGAAATTCTTTCAGAACTTCTACGTGCTTCATGGTTTGTGATAGTTATCAGTTAACAATTTCTCATCCTCTCTCCCAAAGGATTCACGGTGCGACTGTAGTACCTTTTTTTTCATATCAACAAATCTCTCTCCCAGGAGGAATGTGGCCAACCCTTAGTATCCGCATAGTCGTACTACTAGTACTCGTATCACTGATATGCAAAACATTCCGTTCCTAAATTGAATCATAAAAATTGTTGTGCTATTGTCCATATAATTGTCGCAAGACGTCATAAATAATTGTTCGCCTCCCCAAGAGGGCGTGCGCCCCAAATTCAACTCCAAAGTTCGGTCACTCACGTACACAAAGTACCTACCTACATTAATTGAAATTTTACGATCTACTAGGTTGAGCATTTTAGGGCTTTTTTTATGAATCGCGAATATCCTTAGTCACGCACATTTACTACCGCTACGCACCTGAAAATTAATTTTGCTTTTCCTCAGAGGACAGAGGACCGCCAATATCCAGGCCAGGTGGTGATACTGACTACTGATGAATATTTTGACTGTTTTGGGATAGAAAACTCTCGAAAGCGACACGTGCTGGTTATTAGGTACTTAGAACTTCAAAACAAAAAAACAAATCCAGCTATGAAATATCTCATCAACATCCCGGAGATGTCAGCTCCGTCCTCCTCTGTTGATAATTAAACAAAATCCCGGCAATAAAATTTAGATTATCAAACTAATCAAACACTAACATATCATCGTTGGCTTTACTTGCTGCTCCCTAACTAAAATTCCATAAATCCAGAGATGAAATTTGTTTTTTTCGATTTTCCTAAATAAATCCTATCGACGCTTTGAATAAAAAAATACTTCTCATATGCACTCTAGACCTCATAAATCAACTGCGCCTTCCCCTAGTGATATTTCGACAAAGATTTTCCCTATAAATCTCGCATATGAAAATTTATACACAAAATATCTCGAATTTAATATGAGTAACAAATTTGTCTATGTGAATATGTGTGCTGGGTGCAAACACACAGCCAATGAATAGTATCATTCTACTATAGTGTGCCATCAGATCCGTGCCGACCGATGAGAACGGTCCTGTTTCTCTGGGTCTTCTTTTTTTTTTTAAATAAAAAAAAATTAACGACCAAATAAATGACATGACTCTATGGCTGGCTGCCTGTGTAAGTAGTATTTGTATGCACGGGGAATAGTGTTGCAGCTTAATCTCACCATCCATCCCTCCGGCCCATAAATCAAGATCTTGCTCATACTTTCGCCCCATATCAGGCGCGTCACGGTGTTATAGACAAAAATCTCTCCCCCTATACGCGCAGTCACGATTTAAATACATATACACACACATATATGTACATATATTTTTTTTTTTAATTTATTAAAAAAGAAATAAGTTCAAGGGTTAAAGTTATAACCCAACTCTGTCGACTACAAACATCGAGACTGAAACTAAGACCAAGACCAAGACCAAGATGGGGGCTTCTTCCCCCCTAATGGATACTTAAATCGCAGTCACATCCAATATTAATGAAAAGCCCGATTCTTCCAAGGGGAATACCCAGTACCAGTACCACTACCACTACCACTACCACTACCACTACCACTATGTTGTGCCAGTGCTGATCCACTGTATTCGACTACGTTACTCTCTTCAAAGTTTCGCCTCCAAGTAAATAAATAGTTAATGTATCTCCGTATCCATATCGGTGAGTACGGATGGTTAAAGCGATGAATTTATAAAAATAGAAGAAGGAGTTCTCGCTGTCATAATCCACCCTCGGGAAAACCAAGTTGACAATGTTGACAGCGATGGTGGTAGGAACATAGTTAAGGCAGAAGCTATATTTGTGCTACTGTGTACGATTACTTCTACGAATATCTGTATATCTATCGCCCGTTTGGGAAGTAATTAACGTTTTGAGTGAGGTGAAGTGAGGTGAGGTGTTGTCCCGTAAGCAAGAAGAAAAATAATATCCATAATGATCGACTTAACATGATTAGCGTTGCTGTGACTGTGCAATATTGTAGTACCCTGACTGACTACCTTGTGTATCTTAAGTAGATTGACTACCTTTAGTATCCTCATCTAAAGTAGGTATCTTTCATTTGACGATAGATTCATAATCCTCCTTTCATACCAAAGGATGTAGGACACTGATTCCAAGTGCAGGCTTTTTTTAGTTTCTTTTAGCAGCCACTCATAGAGTCGTTACTTAAGGATTAACTGCCTCCAATTAGAGCAGCGCTAGTGCATAAAAACTTTGGGTTAAGTCAAAGGACAGACATCGTTATATTTAACTTGATGAGCTTCACAATTTTTTTTTTTTTTTTTTTTTTTTTTTTTAATTTTATGTAAGATGATCCATCTAACAATTAAAGGACTTTTAGAAGTTAAAAGGGAGTTTTGAAATTATTAAAGAAAATCTAGGAAAAATCTGGTAAACATCATCAGGGGATAATTGGTATCTGTGAGAAGAAAAAATGTGGAAAATTCTGATTTTTTTTTTCTGGAGATGTTCAGTTGAATGATTAAGTAGAACGTAAAGGACTTAGTTTAGAAGAATTTTTGACACACTTTGACTTGTAAGGAAAAAGTTGATGAAAAGAGAAAGAACAAGTATCTTGGATGATTTGTGAGTACGCTCACGAACTGGGTACTATGTACGTCGCAAGTAAAGGTCACTTAGTTAGGAGTTTCACGGTTTAAAAATTACAGAAAAGGGACGTCGGCAAAGGATTTACGTCAGAAAGTGGGTTAATTCATTCTAATGGTGAAAATATCGTCAAACCATTTCGACATCTCACTATTTCAATTGTGTGGAAAGTTAGAAATCTTAGTGTTAGAAACCGGAGTTATAAAGATTATACGTTAAGAATGCACAGGTACAATTGCGGTATTCATTAAACTTAACAACGGTGTGAGATATAAGATTGATTCCGGCCTTATTTTGACGCTACGTTCATACCATTTATATTTGTAGAATAGCACATCATAACAATGGCCGCCGCGGCTTCGCTGGTAGTTCTTCAAGCGGTCGGTCTAATTTTTGCTTACTCTCTTCAATATGTGGAGCGTTATTCCGGCAATAGCGTGTCGAATGTTGGCCTCTAGCTCGTTCAAAGTGGTTGGCTTGTAAGAACTTGACGTAGCCCCAGAAAAAATAATCTAGTGGGGTTAAATTACGTTATCGCGGTGGCCAATTGATGAACGCTCGCCGTTAGATGAGCCAGTAGCCAAATCCCCACTTCACAACTTCGAGCGTTGCGTCGCTTGTACGGGACCATAGCTCGAATTATATCGCTGTTGTCAAGCTCTGACCACAGAAAGTCGAATAACATCGGTCTATACCTGAAACCACTGACGTTAACGGTGTCTCCTTCCTCATGTCGAAAGAAATAAGGGCCGATGATGCCGCCATGCCATGGTTTATGGCACCAAATAGTCAATCTTTGTGGATGCATTGATACTTGGCCGAACACATGTGGATTGTATTCGCTCCAATAACGGAAATTTTGGTTGTCAACATAGCC
This sequence comes from Volucella inflata, assembly GCA_928272305.1. Classification (NCBI taxonomy): domain Eukaryota; kingdom Metazoa; phylum Arthropoda; class Insecta; order Diptera; family Syrphidae; genus Volucella; species Volucella inflata. The sequence continues at coordinate 80,392,469 of OV743717.1, read as the reverse complement.
GGTGAGCCCAAAATGGGCCTCGTCCGAGAAGATGATTTTTGGCCAAAATCCGGATCTCCGGCCAACATTTCCAGCGCCCAATTAGCGATTGCACGGCATTTTCCATGTTCGTACGGCTTCAAATTTTGCGTCAGCACAATCTTATACGGATGTAGCCTCAATTGCAACCGCACAGTAAACCGGGTTGACTTTTTGGCGATGTCCAATTTAGCTAATTGCGCCGAATCGACATTTCTGAGTCTTTTTCGATAGTGCTCTCTATGTTTTCTTCATTTCGCACCAATCTCTATCTGGTTGGTGGCTTAAGATCCAAAAGGGTGTTTTTACGCTCAGACTTTTTCACGGTACGACGAATTGCCTGCTAACTGATTCCATGTTGACGGCCGACCTCACGACAAAATTCACGTTGCTTATTTTCAACTGAGCCGGAATTTCGACAATATTTTTGAGTAATTTTTGCACGTTCGGCAAGCCTTACTGCATATTTTGACAGGTGGATCTCATTGGTAACTTTGACAGCTGCTTAAACATAACAATTGAAAGATCTTTTACTTCTTGGTCACTCCTTAAATGATTTAGTCAAATCATGCTCATTGTTTACCAAGATTAACTTAAAGAACTTCACGTGTGTGCCCTATTTGACCGACTTTTATCCAATTGCCTCATTAAGTAGGTATAACCACAAACTGTCCTATAGATGTAATATTGAATGAACAAAGAAATGAACTTTATCGGACCTCAGTGCGATAAATGTGGTCAGTAGTGATGAAATAGAAGGCCAAACTATTTTCCTGGTTATGTTACTTTCAAGGATTGTGAGTAACTGGGAAGTCATTGTTTAGTTGAAACACACGAGTATGTACGTCTTTTGTCGAATGTCTAGTTCTTAACTTACCTTTATGTGAGAATCCTGAGGAATCAGTACGAACTCTGTCAAATGTGCACCATGTTGATAAGATGCGTCTTTGTGTATAGCCCAATGGTTGGTAAATCGTTTATGCAGCCTGATATCAAAAATTGTATCCCAGCAAAAATTCAAAACAACAATCATTGCAAGATTCATTGATTTTTCATGTTTCGTTGAAGGGCTTTATATGGTAAATTCTAATTTCCACTTGAACTTGCAATCTATTAATAAGTGAAGGCGTTCGAAAGTGGATGGTGACCTGTGGCCACTTCTGTTTTGATTTCTATAGTAAGAATGTCTTTGATTCCCGCCACAAAACATTTTCTAAATTTCCTTCTTGATATAATCGAAGACGACACTCTCTGCGAAACAAAAGAAACAAGTTATGAGCGGTATTCCTTTGCATCAACTTTTCTTCCCACTATTTCGTCGAACTCTACAACTTTCTCTATCAACGCTAATTAAATATCCAATCTTAAAAACGACCCCAAGTCCTTTTTTTAATTTGTCAATGCAGAGTAAAACCGGTGGTTATCCTTCCTTTGTTTCTGTTGAAAACAAATCTTTAAGTAAATCTCAAACCATCGTCCACTTCTGTGTTACATTCTTCATACAATCATTTGGCAACAACTCCTGCGTCTCAGCACCCTCTTTCTTCAATGATCTGCGACCCGTTTTTCTTAACATATGCTCTTCCAACCATTCTCCAGCTCTTTCCCATGTACATATTTTGTTTATCATTTTCATAAGGAGAATTTCCCCATATTCGGAAAACCTCGAAACACAAAAAATGAAGTTGTTAATTATCGTCGCATTGCCAAACTCCTCTCCTGTCCATAGACCCAAACTCTTTGCAAATCTTTTATTTAGCCTAGATAACACGGTTTTCTGAAAAGTAGGAAATTCGTATCTTTTGCTCTTGCAACCTTGCAACAGAAATGGCAAAGAAATCGAGGTTATCGCAACCGATTTCGCTACAGCAATTGGTACGATTGATCCTCTTCAATTTGACTCCTCTTGGCTTTGAATCTTTTTTATTAAAATCGATGTGTTCTTACTTAGTAAGCCGACATGACAATGTTCGACTTAGAGCCGCTCTTTCAATTCTTTTCCTGGCCGCCTCCGGGGTTGCACAAAGCAGCCATTTTGGTCCCCTTCTCTTCAATCCTTAAACGATATTGAGAGGGTCAATATGCACTCCGATCTCTCTCTTTACGAAGATCGTAGGAAACTTTTGATAGCAACGATCGATATGCCCCATAGGCTATCTAAAGTATATCCTATAAATTCAGGAATACTTGATGCAGTCCACAACTGCAACCTAACGAGTAAGTGATTCTTTTTTTTTATAGCTCTACGGTCCGGAGTAGAATTGGTCCTCACCTAACAGCTCAATGCATTTAGCGCAGTCTCGTTCATGGCAACTCCAGTTTCTTTCCATGTAAGCGTAATACGGAAAGCAGCACCTTCTTAAGTACGTTGTTCATGCTTGAATGGATCCAAAGACTGTGGTTCGGGGCAGTGGTGTTCTTAACCTGTCTACAATAATTATCCAAGACGATGAATCCGGGTTATACAGATCCTTGCTGTAATTATCTTCTTCTTGAATTACCGTTTGTGCAGATAAGACCGTGGGTTTTGAGGGTTGAATATCCCGGGACTTGCCGGCTTAAAATCACACGAATTGGGACCAATCAGATTGAATTACTTTACACTGATGGATTGGATGGATTATTGGAGCAGTTTGGGACCCAGAGATGGTGTATGATGCTGATCATTTTAATCCCCACTGCCTTATAAAATTCGGCGGGAAGCTCGTCGGGTCCCGTAGCATTATTAATCGTTGGTTTAGGTAAAGCTTATATCGAAATGTAAAGCATCTTAGCAGATAAAAGGATGTCAGGTGTTTGTTCCGCTGCTTGAAGCTCAGAACTTCTTGTCTAACTCCTCTTCAGATGACAAATCTACATCCACATAGGCGCTGCTTCTGCTCTCTACACCAAATACTTAAGTAGATGTCACAGTTTTCTATTCTTATTTCATACGGTGATTTGCAGTGATATTTATTTTGCAGTGGTTTAGAGCCTCTACCAATTGTAGGGCTACATGTGGACTGTCAGAACTCGATGATTCCTAATAGGTAGCGGAAAGTCGTTGTCCGTTTTTCGTTTTCCGGTTTGTTGAGGTCGTCAAAATAATTAAAACTCCATCCATCCATTCAACAAACGGCGGAGTTTGGTTCGCTTGAAATTTGTACGCAGCATGGCTCGAAGGTGTAGCATCTTCACATGACCTCCGAGTATGTCTAGGAAGTTTGTATTAAGTTATCGCTGGATCTGGCTCTGATGTGTCCTTTGGGTTTAGGAGGGGGGAAGCTTGTTAAATGTCACGCTTTCTAGATGGCAGCAACGTTAGATTTATAGATTTCTGTTGAAAACAAATTCAATGTTCGATTTTGTGACCAGTTGTTACCAGTTTTCTCTGTAATTTGAAACTTGAGTGCACCGAGTTCGATAAAGTTGCAATCTTTGCGAAAATGTCCTTGAGAGTCATCTCTGTTGGGACCTATCGAATGAACTTCCAACAGCTGTACCACGCCTGGTTACTTCGTGGACTCTCTTATTCAATGCTATGTTGCTGTTTTCAGGGACGCAGAGATGAGTGCTATGCTTCTAAATTAGTTCTTTTCAGGTGGATCTTTTTGAAAAATTGAAGAACGAACTTAGGTAGGTTAGCTTAGTGGCGTTTGGAACATTTACACAGATTCAGACCTTTGATTAATCGACATAATGTCATAAAACTTTGCAAAGGACAAGAACTTTTGAACGAATTTTAAGCCTTTGATCAAACAATGTCATCTAATTGACATTTACCATGGCACGTTGCATTAAGTGTCACATGAAACACTTCTTATACCGACAAGCAGTCAGTGAAACTGACACTTGAAGACTTTGACTCAACAAGAGGACTCGTGTTCCCTTTAAAACCTTAAACCTTGCCACCCCAACCAGAAGGTACTTAATTATTATAGCTAACTACAATAATTCTCAGATCTGTCATCTTCAGAGAATTGTAGTGTTAACTCCCATCGTATCCAACACTTGAAAATTCTTCTCGCCATCCCGTCGTTAGTATAAATCAAACTCTCCGTTTGTAATCCCAAAGGTTCGGTTTCATTTCGATTAGCACCTACAACACACCAGCCTGCTATTCATCATAAATTGCCTCATTAACGTTCCTTTTGTTCTGGCACCCTCTCTTGGTATTTCATACCTTCCCGCAGCAGGAGCCCAACAATTGTTATTGACAGATGGCAACCCATCAATTCGAATCTTTTTGATGATCACTTGGCATTAATAAACAAAAGCAATTCCCTAAACCCAAAGCACAACACAGAAGGAACAAAAATAAGAGGGTAGGTACTATAATACTGGAATGAGAAGTGATAACTGACGACACAAAACCCACAGAAAACAAACACACAAAACGTAGCACCGAACAATACAAAGAGGTGCCACAAAACTATATTTTCTTCCCTTCAACTCCCAAGAGGGAACGCTGGAGAAGCAGAGGAACAAAATCTCCTTTGAGTCGTCCGGGTAACATTCGGAAGCAAAACAAAAACGTCCAGGACGCACTTAAAGAACAACACAACAGATGCCAGCAGCTCCAGCTCCCACGACCAATCCCAACCGACTGACCGTGCCGTCGTCGTCTTCATCGTCGGCTAAGTGGATAACATGGAATAAATAACGAAACCGAAATTGAAACTGAAACCTAAGCCAGAAACAACGGACGGACAGACACAGGGACCAGCCAAAATAATACAGGAAATATCTAAAGGAACTAATTTACCAAAAATTTATTTAAACGCTGACACCACAAGATGGTTCTACTTCCAGGAGGACTAACAGCAGCAGTACCCATCAGAGGAACAGGAACAGGAACCAGAGTAACCGAAGTAAATACCCTTTGTTTGTATACACAGAATGGATCTAACACAACCGTAGGACCTGCAGCGCCAGGAACTATGTTTTTCGCAGTTGGATGCAGCCAAACAAACGCAGATTCTGTATTCTGATTCTGATAGGAGAACCATTAACGAAGTTCAGCAACAAAGGAAGGCAAAACCACGTCGGAAGATGTTGGCTTTTAGGTTGTTTGTTCAAAAGTTCCTCCTTCACATTAAGTCTGGTTTTCCTTGTCAAATTGTGTAGGTTCTGGACTTTTAGACACACTGTGCTCCTAAAACTAGATAAATCTTCCTCCGCAACCTTATAAAGTCAAAATAATCTTTTAACCAACAAATAGGTTGAAAGAAGAAGTTGAAGTCCTGTGAGTGGTAGAATAGCAGCTGATAAGAGAGGCAACTGTAACTCGCTCCGCAGAGGACAATTTGAATGTGGCTGACTCGCACTAAGAAATAACAACTTCCGGCAATGTCCTGGCAAACTACTACTAACTACGAGAATCTTCACAACTGGAAGGACATTATCATTTGCATTCAGATTCGCATCTACAGATCCTTGTAACTAAGTAAGTGTTTTTATTTTTTGACTCCTCAAAGTTTGTACTGTTATAAAGGATCTAAAGGACAGGCAAGATGTTCCGTGCTGGAATTGGAATTGGTATCTGTTGTTGACTCTGGTGGCATTGGGAGGATAAAGGGTTTTTTTTTTTTTTTTCGCTACTCCATCTCGTCTTTTGTTCAATGAATCTCGTTTGCGAAAATTTTAAACTTTATTTTCCACCATTCAAACAAACACACACACACATTGTCATACTAGTGGGAGAAGTTTATGAGTATGAATGGGTTAGGTATCGCCCCTGACAAATCCAAGCTCACAGAGTCATCCTCTTATCGCTGCGGAATGAATGTCAGGCCAAAGCAGCTGTGTCTGCCAAAACATCTCTACTCAAACTCTCATATGCATTTCCCTTTAGTCCGTTTACGAGTTGAAACAGATTTTTATCTTTTTTTTAAAAAAATTTTCTCCATCACTGCATTAGTTGCATGTGCAGATAGTCGGGCTGTCGGCTAGGTGATGTGTCGGCGTTGTGTTCATTGGACTTAGGTGGTCGCCGTCCTCGACGACGTTGTTGTTGTTGTTAGCTGGCGTCTGGTTAGGAGTGAATATCATGGAACCAGAAATAACTAACCGAGAACTCGTGTTAGTGTCGTCGTCGACGCTGTTTTCGTTTTCGTTTTTGTCGTCACCTCTTTACTCAGTCTGTCTTTAAGCCTGATGCTTTATTTTTCTTGTGCAGATGTTACCCTTGCTCATGACGACGACGACAATTGTCCTTTATGAGTTGCGGAACTATACTCTAGGGGATGAATACTCAGTTTTTTTTACTTTATTTTTGTTCGGGCTGAATGGTGATTTCTTTAGCTGCTCTATAGACGTAAAAGATACATACACTTACGTTCTACAGATGTGTTTTCATATGGTATGCCGGTTCTAGTATGGAACGGGTATATCCTGACACTGAAAACTGGAATATTAAATTGCAGTTATGTGAAATGTGAAACTGCAGCCTCGGATCCCGTTCAAGTCCAGAGATAGAGACCGCGAGAAGACGAAGAGATGATTAGTGCCCAGAATCACGACCATATGGATGCAGTTTTGTGAGGTTTTCACGTTTGCTAAGGGGTGGATTTTGTCTCCCTTTTTTTCGCTTTTTCTCTTTTGATCGTGTTGATATGTGTGCGGGCTTTGATTGCAAAGATGACACGCTTACAGGGGTAGAGTATGATTTTTTTTTTCTTTTTTGGTTTTAGGTTTCTGACTTTTGAATTGGAGGAGTCTTTTGAACGATGATGATTGCAAAATGCTGCATAATAGTGCGTAATTGGATTAATTAAGTTTTCCTCGTTGGCAAAGGGTTGCCTCTGGAGATAGTAGAATATCTTTAGCGGATTCTGTGAGTCTTTTCATCAGAAGGTAGGGAGTTTAAATTAATTAGTCTTGAATGAGCACAATGAGAAGCCATTTTGAAGTCAGCAAACAATAAAAGTTAAAAGAAGGCTTATTTAAGTGAAGTTCTCTTATTTATTTGATTTCGACCGGTGGATAGTTTTAAATTTTCATAGAATATGCCCAGTTGTAACGCTTTGCTTTAGGTACTTAAAGCAACTAGGTATCAACTGTTATCTGAGAGACAGTCTCTGACGTCGGTGGAACTAAGAATACCTGCCCTTACCAATAATAAGATTGATGGTGTGCTTCGTTCATAGAAAATCTTGCTCGACATTGCCTAAGTAGGTACCTACCTATCTTTAATTCAAGGACGTTAACTTCGAATTCTCCTATTGGATTTCCTTAAATCTAAGCACTGCTTGATCTATCAGAGTTCTATCGAACTCTTCCTCCAAATCGGTGAAGACCAGATACAGATACATATGTATGTATTTTGTGACGTTATCCGACTTGCCTCTGATAAAGCCGTACTATCATAAAATTTGCAATAGATGTAAGTAGGTACCTAGGTAGCTCCTATATTTTCATTGTATGCTAGGTAAAAGTTGTTACAGTTTTTCGTGACGTTTTTGCCTTATTTTATAGGTACCGTGGAACAAGAGAGTTCTGAGTGAGTAAGGTTGAACAAACTGTCGAGTGATTTAGCTAGAATCGAAGGCAAAGGGATCTCGATCGAAAATAGTGTTTTGAGGACTCCAATTCATCTTTGGTGTTAAGAGACGTTATGATTTTTAAGTCGCTGCAATCAGAAAATCATTGTAGCAATACCTACTCGGCTGGCTTTGGATGTACGCCACTCCTTAGCCAAACTAGTTCATGAATTTCAAAAAATTGGTCACAGATGGGGACTATCGGGTATATGAAATGCTATAAGTTTAACCCAGAAGCAACCAAATATCGAAAGATGACACCCCCCTTCGTTAGGGATGAAATTTCGAAAAGCCATCCATGCAGATACACACATACTACAATAGTTATTAGATGCGTGGACTAAAACTTTTTAAAGATACTCGATTGTTCAACTTATCAGGTAATTTGTTCACCAAAGTCTATTTAAAATACAATTTTAAGTTAATAGAGTCTCCAATTATTTGTTCCAGCGCTGAATTTTCTTTCCTTCCATGTCTGCCTCTTGACGCTTTGATCAGCAAGGCTCGCTGGCCTTAGGTTCATTTGATTTGAGTTCACCAAAGCGGTTTGGCTATCGCATAGATACAAGCTTCCTACCTACCTTCACAATGTTGCTTACTGCCATATACTCGTACCTTCAAACAAATGAGGGGGGAAATCAAACCTACAGCTGTAGTTCTTGGAGAAATCCAATTCCGCATCCTTGATCGGCCCTGTAGCCTTCTGTAAATGCCGGACTATACCTATTGGTTTCAGATGACAGGGTAAGTTGACTTCGCACTTTCGCCACAAGAGTTTTGGTGCCACTGCAGCAGAATACAATACCATAACATCAGATTTAATGATATTCAAATTCCAACATAATTGTTTTTATCATAGCCGAACAGATCCAACAGACTATCTTCAGTGCCCAGCTCTCAGCTCAACCTCCGTTCTCTTAAGTTGGTTCGGAATCCAACAGATTTTTTGTTGGGATTATAAATAGGTGCAGGATATTTGTACGAAGAAGTGCTTTGGGCTGGAAAACTTTTAAAGTCTGAGTTCGTTTCTAGGCGGGGTGATTTCCTGCACAAATTGACTTAGTTATTAAGGCTGAGTGCTACAATTCACTTATCAGCATAATAACAGCCCTTTGCTGTTTAAGTCAGCTCTCATTATTGGTTTTCGAAGTAAGTATTTGCACTTAGCGTCTTGGGAATTATTGTCGTTGTCATTGTTGCATTCTCATGGGGTAGCAGGCCTTGTTTTTTTGTTGATTGGTTTTCTCCATTTATCAACCGATCGTTGTGCGCCCCTAACCAGAGTTTTTTTTATCCAATTTCGTTAGTTGTAGCAGTAGGCTAAACCGTACATCGTGTGAGGCTAAACCCATCGAAGATGCTTTTTGTTTTTGTTAATGAATTCGTAGATCATGGGAAGAGCGGAACGTACATATTACAGTGACCGGCCGTGAATGCCAATAGGCATCTACTTTCTTCACTTTACACTTTGCTAAGGTCATTAGGGATTGAACCTTGTCATGAACCCTGTTTAGTCCTGAAATGGGTTTATTAGCCACTTTCAAATAGTTTGCTATCTGTCATTGTAAGTGTTGACGACGCCGTTGATTCAGCGAAGCAAATTCATTCGACCTACCTGCTCCTTCTGAAGTCAGACATTTCTAACATGTCATTAAAGAGTTGCTACTATCTCCTCCTCAACACTCGTGCCTATAATTTTGACAAATCAAGCCAGATAGTAGTATCCTGTCGCTACCATCAGGGGTATAAATACCTAGTCATAGTTAGACCAGAGCATATCCTAATGGTTCAGAACTCCGGTACATCAGAGATACTAAAGGGTTTATTGACAGCCACAGAATAATAGATGCATAGTATCGGGCAGAAATTTATTCCAGGTGTTAGTTCACATGTTGAATTGAAGGAATTCGATCTCGTTCATGTGACAACCGCGAACACGTTTTCAACGATCGATTGTTTGGAGCCAATTTTACACAACTCATTCACACATATCGGACGGAACGTTGGCAATCTCGCAATCTTCGATACTGTTCCTGAGCTTCTCTGACGTTTTTGGCGTAAACCGTCGACTTAATGTATTCCCATAAAAGAATATCCAACGGCGTTTAATTGTAAAGGGCCGTTCATTTTCCGATTTCGAAAATAAAGCTAAATAAAACACACAAAGCGATACATTTTTGATGAAAATTTTAATTCATTATAAAGTTTGGACTTTGCCATTAAGTGTGAAAAACAACATCATCCGGCTCGGGAAGATTCGCAGCATGCGATTCTTTTAAGGTAATTTTTAACCACTTTTTCGCACATTTTGGGCGGTATCTCGGCAATAACTTGAGTAATGTTGGTTTTTAATGCGTCTAGAGTTCGGAGATTATTCATGTAAACACGGTCTTTTGCGTAGCCCCATGAAATTACACGACCAGGAAACCATTCACGCAATAAAGCCATAATTGGTCGTGTTGTGTGGCTTGTGGCCTCGTCTTGTTGGAATCACATATCGTCCAAGTCATGATCTTCAATCGCCGGCCAAAAAAAAATCGGTTATCATTCGACTATCTCGCTCCAAATTGACTGTAACCGTCCGGCCATTGGCATCTTCGAAGAAATACAGACCAATGACACCTTTCGACCATAGAGCACATTAAACAGTCACTTTTTGTCTGGATGAACTGGCACCTCTTCGACCACTTGTGGGTTTTCTGATCCCCATATGCAGCAATTTCGTTTGTTTACATACCCACCGAGTGATTAATGCGCCTCATCACTGAAGAAAATGTTGTTCGAAAAATCTGTTGTTCCAACACCCAAGAAGCGTATCTACGGCGTTGTGAATGGTCATCAGGCTTCAATTGTTGCGTAAATTGAACTTTATAAGGATGAAGATGCAAATCCAAATTCAAAAAACGCCATAGTGAGGTGTACAACACGATCAACTGCTGCGAACGCCGGGAAATCGATAAATTCGGATCATCAGCAACACTTGCACTTACAGCAGCAATATTTTCGAATGAGCGTGCATTTCGATGATGCACAGGCCTTATAACGCTTCCACTCTCTTCAAATTTCTTTACACAGCATAATTTCTTTACGACCATAATCAGCGCGTGATGCGCGAAAAGTGGCTACGCTTGAATCACCACTTTTGTAGTAATTTTAAAAAGTTTTAAAATTATGTCGAACTTGTGTCCAATAAAGCATACTTTGTTTATTGACAAAACCATTAACCCTCCGTTAGGCGCGGACAATCTAATAGATCACCCGGGAATCACCTCTCACTAAGGGTTGGCAACAATGCGCTCTTTTCCATAATAGCTGTTTTGTGTTGTTATTGCCTATTTTGTTTCATGCGTACCTACTTCTTACTTCTTAAACCCTTTACGCACTGAGTGCGAGTTGGTAAATCTAAAATTTCAACAAAAATACAAGTTATCATAAAGGGATCTGATCTGCCAGATCGCCGCGACCAATATGACACGTTTTTTAGCCGCGACTAGCGGAGGGTTAAGCCAAAAACGGCCTTCATTGCTGAAAATGATTTTTCTATGAAAGTCAAGATTTTCTTAAAACTCTTGCCAAAGGCCAATCGGAGAAAATTGGCTTTTGAAATGATCAAGAGACTTCAGTTTGATCTTCGAAGGATAGGTCAAGATTTTTATGCAAAATTTGCCACAATGTCGACTGATCGATTCCTAATATATGTAAATTACGTAAAATCGACTGATTTGGCTCATTTTTAACTGAAGGATATACGGCTGCTATATTTCTGGTACTTTGACCGGTGTGTTGTCTCACTGTCATAGGAACATTCAATAGTGAATGTGTTGACTCGAGTCTATCCACATGCTATAACATGTGCAGCCAATCTGGTGGGATTGTTATTATGACCGAAAATTGCCCTTGACTAGGTATGTGGGGTATGGGCAGAACGACAGCTTTTGTGGAGGAAATAAATGAAAACAAGGTATTTGAAGGCCAATACAGGGCTTGATGTTGATGTTATTTTGACCGGTACCTCAGTTGAGGGGACAGTTTTGGCTTTCTAGAAAATCCCTTCTAATCGTTGATCATCATGATCATCCGAGTTACGGCTTCCTATTTTGTGAACCCCTTGTTTGAAGTCAATAGACTCTTCCTTGAATGATTAAGAAGCTGGCTTATATCATAGATTGACTATTGGGCATTACGCTGAAGTTGAGTGTTCGAAAAATTTTGATTTTAAATCCCAACTGGCGCCAACGTACTACTAGAAAGTTAGTTCGCCCTTTGGCCTATATGTACTTGAATTCTTCGTCATGATATCAGTTCAAGGGTTAGATATACCAGCATTGTACTACAATACAAAAGGCAGCAGGGCCTATTTGTTAGTTTGCAACTCATTTTCATCGCTTGCAAGGTCATTTGTCATTCTTCGTTAACTATCGGCTACTTCAGCAACTTACTGATTACCCACACACTACGCCCAAATTAAAACAAATTCACGAGGCAGACGTTAAGTTTGATTTATCGCTTCAATTTTCAACACCCAAAAATACCGTGAATCAATTTTAAAGTAATTCCAGGTTGGGGAGCTACCTCTTGACTAAGGCAGCTGTTAATGGCTGCCAGCCGGCAGCCAACAGCCAACAGCCAATATCATCGTCATCGTCGCCAACAAGTACACATCGTAGAATGATTACAGCCCGACGACAGAACGACTGGCAACCTAATTAACTTAATCTCATTCTAGTCGAATTCAATAGCACATTAATCATAAAATTGTCAAAATTCAAAACGGAGGCATGAAGATTGATCCAACAGTTGAACGGCGGACGGGGGGGTTTTATGAGACTGGTTGGGTAGCACAGTTGATATTCGGTGGTTGATAATAAATTGATTTATGCAAAAATCTTGGAAATTGCTTTTAAATCGTTCACCGTCGTCGTACGTATAGATACAACATCTACGGATACTCTAGCATAAATACGACGACAGTTTACGTTCAAATCATCCTTGCAACAGTGAGTTGGCAGAACAATTTTTTTTTTCCATTTTCCTTAAGGCAATTTACTCTTAAGGAGCTTCACACAGGACTTCAGTTTTCAGTTTTCAGTCTTCAATGATCTGAAGGTCTAAAAGGATACAAATGAAAATCTAGAAAAGGAGAAAGCGTTCCCTTTTTCAAAACGATTTTCAAATGAAAATGGAAAATTACTAACGCAGCCTTTGGAGAGAACACTCCCTTCCATTTACCTATCAACCCACCCGCAAACTTACTCTCATTTTCTCCCAATGAAAATGCACATCGATTCGAAGGATGATGATTATTCACTGCTTCTGGTTTTGGTTTGTCCTTTTATGTTGGAGAAAATCTACGAATAATAGAACAGGATTCATGTTGAATTGAATTTTGTGGTAACTTGTTTGTGGTAGCAATTGAGGATGGGAGACAGTTGAAGATACGTACTAAAGATATGAGTACTGTACAAGCACTCGTTCTTTCGTAGAGATACTACTTCACAGGAGTGAATGGAAATGAATGTGTTCGAAGGGGAAGTGCAACGTTCGCAAAACGAATTTGAATGAGGATTGCAATTTAGTTTGATTGTGTTAACTATAAGCAAATAATATTTAAATTGAAGGCTGGAAGTGGTGTGGAGAAGGTTGCCAATATATTCCTCTATCGGTTGGTTTTTTCTTCGGAGAAACACAAAGACCAGGACTAGTATTGATTAGATCTGGTTCAACGAGTTGCACAGATTTGGGATAGTCTCCTTATATTTGTAGCCAGAGTCAGAAAATTCCTTTATTCGATTATGAGATAAAAGTCAATACGGTAATTTGGTAAAGTTAGATTAATTTCCATTGGACGATGGAAGTTAAATGTTTTCATGTATTTTTAGAGGAACTAGGGGTTTTGGTAGCAATATTGGGTAATCCCAGAGGAAAGGCACTCATCTTCAGTTCATGAAGTCGTTTATTATGTTCTGACGATTCGTTTGGTATCAAAAAATTGAATATTTGGACACTTAACCGACAGGGTTATCAGAAAATCCAAAGAGTTGGGTTGAAGCTATTTTTCGAATACTATTGGTATGTAATTCAAAATGAAAATTAAGTCGTCCTTCTTCCCACCTTGGTAGATTCTTAGACCGATAAGCGTGTAAGGCTTGGACTACTCTACTCGAGATTTAGCAATATTTTTCTGGGCTCAGAATGAATTTGCAAGTATTGATGTACTTCATCAAGTGATTTTTTACACACCAAGCTTAATCATCCTTGTGGATTGGCACACTTTTAAGAAGAAAACTTAGTAAATTTTGAATTATTGAAGATCAGCTGTTCTTCATTCAGAAGTTCCATTTTACAATTGAAGATACTTTCATAATGGCTAGACTCCACAAAGCACTAAACATAGAACCTTGAATTACTGTTCCGCCATGTGAATACTTTTTTACTCGTGAGAGACTAAGCACATTATCCCCGAGAAACCCTGCAACCAGTCTAGAATGGCATGCAGTGACTTTTTCAATAGAAATGGCCGTACTATCATTTTAGACAGTCCTTTGATATTTATGTGCCGAATTACAAGAAATCGTCAACCAAATTGATCATATTGCGGTCGAGGACGCCCGTGTGTTTCGGATGTCCAAACGTTCCAAGAAGCCATCATCTACGGTTATATTTTTTTGCCAAGATCTGAATATCCATTACAGCCCAAAACCACTAAATCATTATGCGGAAATTCGACGTCGAAGAGTTACAATTCCCAGTTATTACAAGGGTTCAGTCTCCCTAATTTCTCAAACGTGGAAGGCCAGTGGCATCGCTACCGAAGAGCAATCAGAAACGTCTGTCCGATGTGGTGGGGTTTGAACGAGCAGAAAACAAAGGAAAAACGAAGACTCCTTAGGAAAAAACAGAGAAAGCTCAAAAAGCGCTCAATCCAGGTCTTACAAAGGTTCTATCAGTAGTGTGAAGTTTGGAGGTTTCGCAGACTATTAAACGGCGATAACGAACATCATTCCACCGTCACGCACAATGAACCCTTTAACCTAGACGAAGACGGACGAAATTTCCAACCACTCGACTAAGAGCAAGTCAGGAGCCGACGGCCTGCCGAGCTGTTCATAGCAGCAGGTGATTGTTGGATGATAACGGCAACGTCTCTCAAAAGTCTGTAAATTAACTTAAAACTCAGTGACCTGTAAATAAGCGGAAGAGACGGTTTTGGTAGTCTCTGACCACTGAGTCACCCCTTTTCTGAACATGTAGAAGGCTTTCAAAATACAATAGCTATACCGTTTGCCGATTGCAGAGTGACTTATTCGGTTTATAGTGGCTATAACGATATGCTGTAGGTACCATCTATGAAGAGAATCTGACATATCGTACAGGCAGTTCTAACGGTACGCTGCCAAATATAAAGACTGTTCGAAAATTTTCAGAGGTGCTCGTAGAAGCAACTTTCTTCATTTTTTGAGGTGTGTAGCAAGACAAATTTTCCTTTGATGTGCATTAAAAATAGTTAAATAGCCGAACTTCAAACAATTCCAATATGCAACGTGAAAGCTACTTCAGGACTGCGCTACAAAATCTGGTAATCAGCGTCGGTTTAGGTATTTTCTTTCGCTACAGTACAGGGTTGACCTGGGCCATGCAAGCCAATTTGGCTAAAGTCCCCTTCCACTTGCGTGCGTCACCTGAGTCGCGTTCTTCCCTTCCTGCGCTGTCCCTTGAGGGCGGATTAGAATAACTTTCGGACCGGAGAGTTGATATCCATTCCCTCTGCATGACCCAGTCATCTCAGTAGTTGGACCTTCACTCTTCTGACTAAGTCTCGTGATAGCACATCGCCTTTGCCTTTGCCTTTGCCTTTGCCTTTGCCTTTGCCTTTGCCTTTGCCTTTGCCTTTGCCTTTGCCTTTGCCTTTGCCTTTGCCTTTGCCTTTGCCTTTGCCTTTGCCTTTGCCTTTGGGATACAAAAACCAGATATCGCTTTTTATAGCTCGTCTCTACGATCTCACGATCTTCAAGATATGGATCTTTCAAGTTGATGACGAACGTCTTCAGGCAGATAAGATCTTGTTTGCGATGTTAAAAAGATTGATGCGTATGTAGTTGGGGAAAGTCAGAAGGTCTCCTTACTTGAAGATCGGACAAACAAGGCTGTGATTTTATTCATCGCCTACTGCATTACAAAGCTTGGCAGTCAGGCCGTCCGCTTCAACAGCTTGATTGGGCTTAAGCTAGCTTTACTTTATCCAGGTCGGGTGGATGGTTGAAAAGTTTATTCTGCTTGACAGCGGTATTTGGTTCGTTATCGCCGTTATACAATATACAGAAATGTTTGGTGCACCGTTTTGTCAAGTTCAAAACCTCTAAGACGGTGCGGGCTTTCTTGCAGTGTAAAGAAATCTCCCACAAGACATAGGGCTTGTCCTCAGTAAGCGTTTTCTGAATATGCTATGTCACTGCTGCTTTTGCCGAATTCCAAAGCGCTATGTCACGCCTGGCTCTGCTCTAGTTGCATTGATAAATCTTCCTTACCTTCATTTGTACCATTTGATTTTTGACTCTGGCTTGAAAGTAGGAATCGGGTCTGCACTGAAAGCGTCAAACCCGAGCCCGAACCCTTGATAGTTGAGTCTTCTTTTTGTGGATTTTCAAGAGGGATAAGGTTATACGGAGCAGTTTCTTTGTGAGTGTCCGACCTGCAGGTACCTCATATGGTCGATGCTGGTGCTCTGGTTATCATCTTTCCACGAAAGATTAAGAAAATTCACTCTTTGTATGGTGGAATGGGCTAGTGCTTTGTCTGGAAGCGCATTTAATAATCATCGGTTTCGATCCTAATAAATACAAATGTCGCTTGAAATTCTCATTGTAGTGGGAACTTCTATTTGCGTCCTGTCAGAGAAGTAAAGTATCTACGACGGCCTTTGAATATTTGTCCGAAAACTGGGACTGTTGTGCCTTCTTTCACTGTTTTTCAAGTCAAGAAAACAATCGCAATTTTAAGGCGCATTCTTGGTGTTGGTATTCTCCAGGACTAGATGACCCTGGTCGACTGAAAACGAACAAACTCTTGACTTGACAAACTCTTAAGTGGCAGGACTTTATGATACTAGGAAATAGTTTCTCAGTGGCCTAAGGGAAATAAATCCTCAAAGTTTAATACGGGGCTTTGGAACAGAGTACTGTGAGTTTGGCAGAGTTCATAAGTGTAGTTCACATACCCTACAGTATGGCTCTTGTCCAGAGAAACTTCGGAACATATTCCAGAGATGCCTGACCCTTCCCATTATCAACTCCATAAATTTCTAAATCATCATAACATAACGAAATTTCCAACTTCAACTTCAACTTCAGCATTGAAAATAGGTCCTCCTCCCTCCACCTTGGTTAAATAATATGGAAATCTGTAGATTATCGTATCTGGTAGAGCAAAGATATAAATATTTCTGTCTCAATCTCCAAAATGCATAACTTCTCAACTTGCGGCCTTTTTACTCTTCTGTCAACAATTAACAATCTCTGTTGGTTGTTGTTGTATTCAGAGATTAACTCCCACAACAGATACAACCGAATTGAGAACTCTCCATGATAGTGTCTCAGGATTGACTTAATCCTCTGGTAGAGTAGGTATAACCGACATCGATTTGAATGATTATGTGCGGCCCAACCCTTAAAAAGTTGAATTTTCTATGCAAATTCGGATCATGGTTTAGTGGTTTACAATAAACAGTATCCAAACGAGTACACAACATCGGACAAGAGTTTCGATATTCTTAGTCGAGTATCGAGTTTTGAAAAAATAAAAAATAAATTCTACTACTGTACATTGTGTGCGAATAGATATATGAGAATCTCAAATTAGTGGGCCTAAGTTAGAAGAGTTATTGTGGTTTGACGCCTATTAGGCTGGTCGGTCTTCATCCGGTGATATCAGTAAACACATCAGCTGAACTTTTTTGGACATAATTTTTGCTTAAAACCGGAGAAATGGGCATGTAGTTTGACAGCACAGTTATCAATAGAAAAGCAGAGAATAATACCTGCATTGACTATGGTTGGTTGTAGACTTCAAGCTATTTTTGTGAAATATTCGTTAAATTCACTCACAATAACTAGATTGTCTGAAACTTCACTATCACCTACACCACTAAGTCGTTGGTCTTTTCGAAGAAGAGGGTTTCTTGAACAAGCTGTTTACTATCTGCCATTCGTCCATATCATATATCATCCGCTTTCGATAGCCTTCAAACTGTAGAACCATAAGCTGGATAATGTTGAGTCAGTGTGTAACGTCTTAGCCTCCTCTCGTGGTCACTTAAGTTCACGGGATGCCTTAAAACCATTTGGCCAGGTTACCCCTGGCGAGCACTAACCGTGTCTTAGTGATACCAAAGTCTGAATCTTTGTTGAAGGCACAAGGCTTTACCCTTGAGTTGAGTTGAGGCTCTATTTAAGGCTCAAACCACAGAAATCATGACGATCTCCCCAGAAGGCCTACATATCTCAAATTTGGCCTAGACCGGAGGTCCCTGACCTCAATGGTACCGCTTATAAGTGGTTGACGGACAACCGGTGGTCCTGCTTCCCAGATTGGATTAGATAAGATTGTTGTGGGAAGTGGTATATTGAATCCCAAATCACTGCCGCTATAGTTGAGCCTATAGTGATGTCCTCTATTTAAAGCTCATGTACGATACCGCAATTTGCGAGAAAGGTGGCTAAGTCTTTAGGTGAGCTGGCAGCTTTGTCCGCCGCTTTGAGGTAGAAGGTAACATTGACGTGTTTTGATTAAATCATTGCAGTCTTATAGTGTGTGTTCTGCTGTTTCCACGTCCTCGTTGCACAATCTTCATGTATTGTCTGTTGCTAAGCTAATGGTCATCAGGTGTTTTTGGACACGGTAGGGCCCTGTGAGAAACTTGTGATCAGTCGAATCTACTTAATTGTAGTAGTTGTTTCGTTTTTTTGTGACAACTGTTTGGCATAGAGTAGTTGGCCTGTCTGCTTTCTACGGTTTGCCTCCAGAAATGGAGTCATTTCATTTAGCCAGGTTTTGCTTTCTTTCATGGTTTTTATTGATAGCCCACAAAATGGTCTTTGCATCATGAATTGGGATGCGGATCCTTTTCTGTCTAGTTCGTCTGCTTTTTCATTGCCTTCATGTCCACTGGCATTCAAATAAGATGGATTTTTTTTTGTGGTGGCCAGTAGTTGTATGAGTTGATTTCAAAGGCGTTGGTTGCAAGTAGGGCTGCTCTGGTGGCGGAGAGAATCTAATTGTTTTTGATTTTGTTATATTTCTGCTTAGATTCTCTCGAATGCAAACCTCTATTGCGTATACTCCGGCTCCAACTCCTTCATCTGTTTTGGATCCGTCTGTGTACCATACATATATGAGAGTCCTTGGCAAATGTTGGTTTTTTCTGTTCTTAGTTAAGATGGTCTAGAAATGTTCCTTAAAGTTGTTCTGAAAGTTATATCGTGGTAGACATTTGTCTACTAAGTGTAGGATTGCAGTGTGAAATAGTTTGGAATTTGATTCATCTTCTGTGATGAGCATGTAGGCATTTATCTTTACTTCTTTCATGAGTTCTAGATGAAGTGGTGGGATGTTTAGGATAACTCCAAGAAGCTGTTGGTGTGGTTTTCATTAGGCCAGTTGCACAACTTGACTTCTGCGTTGTTTTATGCCACCGGACGATGATGATGGGTCTCCTTATTGTCATGTACATTCACAGTGTCATTTTGGGATTAAGCCCTCAATTTTTCCGAGCAGACTTTTGCTGGTTCATTGTGAGGTTCTGGCCTTGCTCCGCGTAAGTTTTTCATCCAGTGTGGTTTCTAGATATTTGATTTCCGTTGAGAACTCTATTGTTTCACCGAAGAGTGCGGCATTTCTAAGTAATCCTCGCCTTCTTCTCTTAGTAAATGCAACTCTAGTGCTTTTCTTGGGGATTAACTTCGAGGTCAAGTTTACTGCACCATTCAGCAACTAGGTTCAGAGCCCACTGGAGGCGATCCGAGATTGTGTCTTCGAATTTACCTCTGATTAGGATAGCAATGTCGTCTGCATATCCTTGGACGCCATCATTACTGAGAATAATCAGTAGTTCATTAACTACGATGGACCATAGTAGGGGTGAGAGTACTCCTCCCTGCCGGCATCCTTACGTAGCTGGTAGGTTTTTATTGTTCTATCCTCTAGCATTCATTTTATCCATTTACATGTGGGAAGAATTCTGTATTGAGGAAACAACCGACCGCTACCCTTTTATCTCTGAGGGATCCTTCAATCCTTGTGGTAAGATTTTGTAGAGCGTATGTGGATGGTTGTAGGCATATTGATACCTCTGTAGGGCGTTCATTTGAAGGGCCTCCTCTTTGATATGTCTGCCGAGGATTTTTTTTCCCATAGTTTTGAGGAAAAAGGAAGTGAGGCTGGGTGGTCTATATGTTTTTGGAAGCTCAGACGGTCTGCGTCATGCCTAAGGTATATATTTGTGAGTGTTTTTCTGTATATTTCCCATTCATCATTGCGTTTATCGCGGTTGAAGAGCTTTTTTGCCTGTTTTTTCTTTGTCTGAACAAGTTTGATGAAAGTAAGTTATGATTGCTGAATTGAGATAAACACACGTAAGTACTTCCAACAGGAATATTACTGGTAAAATCGTATGAACCTACAGTGGCGTTATTCTGAGAGCCATTACGATAAGTTAAGTATTGAACTGGCCCCGTTTATTATTAGAATCCGTAGTTAGGCTTAGGCTTGATAATTGGGCAGGGGCCCGATAAGCAGGATGAGTCCCAATAAACTCATATGCGGAGTCTTCTCCGTTTGCTTGAAATAAGACCTTAGAAACTGGCGACAAAAGTTTTCTGCAACGCCACTTTGTCATTACCTTCACCGGGCGCTCTATTTCTATTTATTCTTTGGGTCAAGAAACGGAATTGTATACATTCGGTCTGTTTTTTTCCTTTATTCGTAGAACTATCAAGCAACTAAAGGTTTTTTTCACAAACTCGATTTTCAACTCTCCTGCATTGGTTTATACGGTGGTAGGTACGTCGCCTTAAACTAGACATTGAGATAACGTTCTTAATATCTTATTTTGGAAATAAGTAGCAATCCGAATAAATGTTTGTTGCTCTGTTTAAGATTCGGACCATGTATGACGAAGGATCTGGTTGAGGTGGCGATTGAGCGTGTGTACTTGCCACCACAAGGTTTCAAACAGCAAGTTAATTAGTTTAAAGCCTGTGTTGAGCCAACTTTTGGATGTCATGTGATAATTTTGGCCGCGAAAAAGTGTCTTCAGAAGACATCTTTGTGTTTTTTAAGTACAACCGTCGGAAAAGTCTTTATTCGAGTTAGTGCATACTTTAACTAACTATATGTTAGAGCTTTTTAAGTGATCTTCCAGCTTGCCCTCACGACATATTTTCTCAAGTCTCACCTACATATGTAACGACAAATTTTTGGGTTTTTGTCTTTTCTTGTAGCCTGCAGGAGAGGTCCTTGGTATTTTGTTTACGTTCGGCTAGGGTCTATTTATGACACTTGCTAGCATTTATCGAAATCATCCTAAGTTACCTTGTGTAGCAGGCTATTGGTGTAAATTACACAAATTCACATCAAATTAATTTATTTTTACCATTTGAGCCTGAAAGAAATAAAAAGTGAATGGCCCGGTAGCTCCTCTCATGGTACAAAAATAGTAGCCGAATAGAATGAATCTGAGGACCGACGACGAAATCGACTACCTTTTTAGGAGGAAGTAGACAAATCCATCAAAACCTCTCCGAAGCTCAGAATAGCAGATAAATACTTTTCGGAATCTGGATGGTGCACACACTTAGAAAATTAAGTCGCACCAACGCTGAAGCCAGCCACTCGTACTATCTTCTTTGAATTCACGATTGCGGCCGTTTGGCTTAAAACACAAGTGGCCATAGATCCATACTGAGAATGAGCTCTCAGTCTTGATAGTGATGTTGTTCCCTAATCAATCAGAAGGAAGCTGACTGGCGTCACTATCCGTTTCAGCAATAAACCTAGGTTTCTTGGGCATTGCCGCTCAGGACAGTTATTTAGATCAACACGGTTGTGCTAAGGTTAAAACAATTTTATTTGAATGAGTTATTTGGTTGGTGGGATAGTTACACAAACACATTGACGAGGGTTTCTATCGGTTGCTTGGCTGCTACACACAGCACTCCTGGGTCCTTTTCTTGCATTAATGACGTAGTTCTGGGTAAGTCTTCTTGACATTTCCTTTCGACTGTCATTCGACCAGTAGATACATGTTGTCTGAGGCGTTACTGCCAGAACTTTAATTGTTTTGTGGTTTTGTAATCAACTGACTCTGTATTGAGCAAATCTTTCTGCCAGAGACTTTAAATGCGATTCTCCTTGTATTGAGGAAAAAGTAGAAGTGGCAACGTCCCTGCCCTGTAGCGTCAGCTGTGCTTCAAAAAGTCTTTAATGAGACCTTCTTTCACCTCCAATGATAATTTGAGGAAACAAGTCTTTTTTGAAACTTCTGAAATACTGAATTCCAAGAGTCTTTTATGAGATCCATGTCACAGTGGGATCGCGACAAACATCACTAAGGCCATTGGCATTGGTGGCCAGTTGATGTGTCTTAAATAACTCGTCACTGAGTCAATTAGTTGCTATATAAACGAACATATACTCGAGGTAGCTTCGGCAAGGTCTACCTACACTATTGACAATTACATTGGTGAAGCTGGTGTAGCAAGGGTGAATTGTTAAGAGACCTTGTAAATATTGCCAGTTTACATCGTGTTTCGATTAAAATTTTAATCGGCGAGTACATGCCCCACAGATACGCAAAGCAGATCTCTATCTCCCTAACCTGCTTTGGGTGCATATTTTATTCATTTACTCGTTTCTGCATGACATTATCTAGAAGGCACATCTTTATTATCCTTGTTAAGCGTAAACTATCTTTTTCAAATCTTAACCTCTGTTGCTCTTTGGAAATTGTTCACCCTTCTACACACGGCCTTTCCCCATCCACCACTCGTCGTCGTAGTTAAAACGATGAAGACATAATGTAATTGAATCAGAAGTGCACTGTAACAACACAAGTAACCCAGAAGGCAGGAGATAGTGGCGCTGTTGTTGATGCTGGGTGGTGATTTCCAGTGCAATTTACACTTGTATCTCATGTCAGAGATTTATCTTATCTAACAGCATTGGGCCATACGAACATACACGTTTCTATCTTGAACCAATGAAATTCCCAAGAGACTTGTCGTCAAAAGATATGGGGGAAAAGCTATACCATGAATCGAATTCGAAATCGAGGAACAGATACACCAACACAACAAAAAGAATCTCACAGGCCTGTTTCTACTTTTTATACCTTCACACTCTATAAATCTGTTGTAACTTCGTGTACCAAATTGTAGCTCACATGCCAGGTTATGGGCAATAAAGTAGAGAGAAAAAATATTTCTAAAAATTGTATTCCGGGTGGTGTCCCGATTAAGTGAATCAGTCTACCCTTCCCTCGGCTCTATCAGCACGTTCTGGGTAACGATTCATCAAATCAGCATACATATTCATTTGGGCTAAATGCGTTCCCAGTTCCCAGTTCCCAGTTGGGAGATTTCGACAATAACCCCGAAATGCGCTTTCACTTAACAACCCTATTCATCAGTGTCTGTATGCAACCCTGATTCACCCTCTTCTATAGTTAAACATCCTTCATCCTGATAGGGATGCAGATGTTACCATTCAAAAACGTTGCCACTGCACTTGGGATAAAATGGATTTGAAAAACCTAGCCAGCAACGGCAGGAGCATCAATTTAGTTGATGGCATGGGATGCTTTCCGTAGTGCGCTCTGTCTTTGTGTATGCATCTGAAAACTACTCCTGAATCGTTCCAACGCTCGTATGTAGTTACCGGTGATTGTGGTACTTTCATAGTGCTCCTGTGCTGTTTTCCACACTGTCTGTGCACTTTGTACAGCCGGGTGGTGAAGTTACCTTCATTGTAAACGATATCACTTGTGACCGGGTGGTGATGGGTGAGATGGTGGTACTGGGGTTTAGCACAAAGCGGTTGGTCGTAGTATGTAGTATGTGTAGGTGACACACTTGTGACTCGTGTCATTGTTCTGAGGATTATTTCTAGAATCGGCGGATTTCATTCCTGGATTTAGGGCGCGGTTGAGCAACGGATTTATAATCGTCAAATGTGTCACAGAATGATTTGACACGTTCTCTTGGATTTTTTTTTTTCTGTTTTTGCTAGGAAACCTGACCTAGGTTGTGCGAACATTTAGTAAATCCTATTCCGATGGGATGGGAAAGATTCTTTTTTTTTTTTTGCCAGCAGATGCAGTGCGGTAATTGATTTTTGACTCAAAGAAATCGATTAACTTTAATGTACGGACCGACAAGGGATGAAACCGTTAAGCGTTGCATGCGAAAAGAACGAAGGGAAGAACTCATGATTGCTTAGGTCACGCAGATAATTGGGTCAGTTGAACGAATTCACAGAGAATTCATCAGAATCTAGTCCAGGATTCACATGATGAGAAAACATTTTATGGTTTTCCTTAATTTGGCTTGTCAATGCTCACCCACATGATGTTTGCGGGCTCCACGATCTTGGATGTGTATTCTCTTACCAATTAATCAGAGTTGTAATGTTAAGGTTGGGGCTGGGGTTACGGTTGTGTAGCTTGGAGCCTGCAGTTGATGCTTGTTTTTATGTCAGTAATGTTGCCGGTCTAGAGAGGGGCAACAGTATAGTAATTACCAAGCACGATTGGGTTGTTGTTTTTTTTCTCTTCATGGATTTCGTCTATTCTTTGTGATAGGAGGAGTCTAGATAGTTCAAGTTCTCTTCTGGGGATTAATGGCTGCAAAGATTTAGCGTTTTTCTTCGTGACACCTTCTACCCATTGCACTTAATGAATTTGTCCTTAAAGAAATGCCAGCTGTTGCCATTTCCACCCCCCAATTGTCGATGGAAATACTTTAAGCTTTCGAGGCAATTTTTTTTGCATTATGGAGTTTTCTCGGAACGGAAGAATGTATCGAATTGCATGTGTTTCTTCAAAAAAAATTTTCGAAATTGATTTTCTTTGTAAGTTTTTTGTTTCTGTTAAAAGTTTGTTAAAATTGTGTTTTTCTTCTTTTTATTTGCAGGTGAGTGAGTGACGTTGTGTCCTGCTCGATGAGAGTACCTTTCCACTTCGATTGTAAGTTTTGAAATGTAATTTCCGCCTGCTGTTACCTTATGGCCATTTGGAAGATTTTACAGAATTTGTCACGCTTTCGTCCTATATGGACCCGTATGAAGTGGAGTAAGTCTAGGTTTTGTGTGTGGTTTTGTGAACCTTTTTGTCAGATTGGTGACAAAAAAACCTGCCACTCAAAGGATCCAAACATCCGGTCAAATGTTTATTTTGCTGAATTTTCCTGACATTGTGGCACTTGTAACTCCTGGAACCTGAAACTTCTGAAACTAATAAACAACTGTTGTCACTGCTTACTTTTGTAGCTGTCTGCCTTAGCTTTGGATTAACATCTGTTTGTTACTCGTTACTGGCCCAAGATTCAATTACTCAGCTAGTTTCTTGTTGATGGTTGGGTGATGTACGTTTTTTTTTTTTTAGAATAGGGAATGATTGCCAACGACAACCTTGCTGATGGGACAGCAGTACTTTACTTGACAAACTAATAAGCCCGAGTGTTCAGCAGGAAGGAAATTGTTAGAATAATCCTGTCAAAATGAGGATGAACTACCACGGCTGATACAAAATTGCGTCAACAGTCGCTAGTGCAGATTGTTTAAATGAGCTATTTCAACGCATTGGGAGCGGAGGTCAATTAGAACTTAAGAGAGAGATTTATCCCCAGATTGGGGAGCTAACCGACGACATCAAAACAGCACCGCTTCAAAGCCTCAGGCGGATTTTCAGATATACGAAAAAGCCAAATGGAAAGACCACTTCTGCAGACTATTTAACGACGAAGCTATTTGCCAAAGGTATTCGCTATTAAGCAAAGCGATCATACACTCAATCTGGACAAAACAGGGATAGCTGTTGAAACTGGTGGTTTACTAGTCGAATGTGACTTAATAGAAAGCTTGCACACACCCGTTCAACAGCTTGTTTCCAGAGTTTGATCGAAGACAAATACCAGTAAGATTCATGAATTCGCATTAAGTACTATTCTCAAAGGCAGGGATCTTTTCAGCTCTGCTAGCAGCAGAGGTATAAGCCTCCTTAACATCGCCTAAAAGATCTTTTCTGTTGTACAGTGTTAACAGTTAAGCTTTTTACAACTTAGCCGGAAAAGTCACCCCAGTTCATGGAAGAATATTTGAGAAAATCAAGTCGATACTCATTGTTTCAAAGTCATTTTGGCATTTAGAGGCCTCTTTAGGTTTGCCAAATCCATACTCTTGCCAATCGCTGCTTCTGTTGGCTGCCTATCAGACAATTTTCATCCCAATCTTCCTCTATGGTACACAAACATAGGCTTCAGATGTTTTGAGCGTAAATTTGGTAAGATAAAGCGAGAAACTGCACAGCGGCATCGACTTACACAGGCCAGTTCTAATATGTATTACAACTTTTGAAGCTGAGGAGGGACAACGAACGCCGGAGAATCTATTCTACACCAAACAAACTCTTCAAAAATCAATCCTCGAGATGAAAAATGGACACCTAAGTTCGTCCTTGAAGCGATTTCCTATGATCTTGACCAACAGCCTTGGGCGATGTTGAGATTGAAGACACTGTTTTGGCTCGGAGCCCTAATGTTCCTTCTGATAAAGAGATGTATCACGTTGTGTCGTACATGCGCTGCTTTGCATTATATCCAAATCTGCAATTTCTAGCCTGCCACTTACTTCCAATAACTATAGATTGCTTGAAACGCTCGAAATCCAGAATGATCCTAGCGAACTTTGTACTTTTAATACACCGACTTTTACCTAGTACTAGCAAATGTTTTGGTACATGAAATTCTCAAGAACTAATGAATGCATTCACTCCAACTTGACGTCTATTTAACAAGTAACATTTATGAAAAGTTTCCACGCAAAAAGTTGTTGACGTCAGTTACTTGTATAGGGTTTTCCAATAAGGACTTGGCAACTTTTTTTTTTTTAAACAAAACGCAAACCATTTGAGATATTTCAAAAACTTTATTATCGGCGGTCGATTCGTTGGACCCAATTTTCAACGACTCGGCCACACATTTCGGCCGAAACGGTCGCTATTTCGCGTTCAATGTTGGCTTTGAGTTATTTTTTGTAGATGAAGTGGTGATTCATGAAGCACATGTGGATTTTCACCCGACCAATAACGCATATTTTGTTTATTGACGAACCCATTGAGCCAAAAATGAGCTTCGTCACTGAAGATGATTTTGCGATGAAATTCACCATCTTGGCGCATCTTCTCCAGAACCCAATCGGAGAACGTATAGTACGTCGCTTCAAATGGTCCATCGACTTCAATTCTTGAGTCAGCTTATTCTTGTATGGGTGTAAACCAAGATCCTTGCGCAAAATACGCCATAATGTGTTCTGAGCGATGTCCAATTCTTGGCAACGCCGTGGAATTGACTGACTTGAAGTGCGAAATGAAAGGTTCTTTAAAGGATAAAGTATATAAGGCCAACCAACCGTTTGAATAAGAGGAGATTTAAGAAAAATTCGAACTTTAAATCATCATGGAGCCACTTAGGATACTCGTAGAGACTCTAACAGGGCACTGATGGCGACCTACAAGCCAAAAAAGACATAGTTCATGCATATAAAGGGTGCGTTCGATCATTACGAGTGTTGTTTGACCCGAGTTAGCCTCCAGTTCCTCAATCGTAGCAGGCTGATAGACTTTCAGCTTTACGAAGCCCGAAAGGAAAAAGTCTAAGTTGTGATAGAACATAATCTAGGAAGCCAAATTCACCGGTTCAAAGCGTGAAATTAACTGTTCATTGGATCATTCTTGCAGTTAAGTTTTGGTTTCACGAGCGCCATTCACAGTTACGTTTGTAAGTACCGATGATTCGATCAGCTTATAATCCACGCCAAGCCGTCGTTTTGTCTGGATGTATTGGCAGCTCTTGAACCTCTTCGGAAAGCTCCGCACCTCAAATATAGCTATTTTGCTTATCGAATTAGTCATTAAGTCAGGATTGAGCCTCATGGCTGAACAAAATTTTGAGTGAAATCGTGAATTTTCTTTAAACTTTTCAACGGTTACGATTTGAAATGTCGGCCGGCTTCAGTCAGTTCTTGCATGAATTGAATTTTGTATGCTTTTGAACCAAGATCCCCGCGTTGAATACGCCAAGTTGTTGCATACTACAATCCAAGCTGTTGAGAACGACGTCGAAACGATTCCGTAGACTCTCCGCTACTACTCCTATGTTTTCTGCACTACGTACTAGATAGGTCTCCTTGGTCGCACATCAACTAATAATTTTTTTTTCGACAATATAGTGAATTTTGCGTTCGATAGGCCGGTTATATAAATCATAAAACTAAGCACACCAAACACATTCCTCTTACAACACTAATTTTCGTTTCAAAGGTGAATTATTTGTAGATCCTGCCTCGAGCTAAATCTTACTATGATGAACTCTCAAGCAATACTGAACAATAATATCATATCAGTGTGACAAGAGGCATCCGTGATATCTCATGAAATGCCCCGGGAAAAAGTACCTACACAAGAATCACATCTTACATCTGAGATAATGGATTGATAGTTTGTGAGGGCAAAGTATCACCATCAGCATTTGTCTTCAGTGCTAGGACATTGCCTATATATTATTGCCCAGAATGCTATTTGATCTCCAGAATTACTCTATCGATCTCCTAACTTTCATTCAATCTAAAACGTGGTACAAAATGTAGGTCGTCTATTCGGACTGAAATAACAGGTCAGCTTAAGTCCCTCTGCGAAGATTCGTGCACCGGATATGTTGTCTATTCTGTAAAGGTGGTATTTAGTTTTGACGACAAGTATCTGTAGGTTCCATCTTTGCAAACCTTCGTTACCTTCTGTTTTTAGAAATTTCAGTCTCTGCCTAGTAATACTCATGACATTGATGGTTGTTGAACTTGTTAAAGTCTGAGCTGAGACACGAACTTTTTCCGAATCTTTGACGTCGGCTTCAGAACGAATCAGGGATAAGTGGTCTAGGTCTTCAATGATGGGGACAATCTTCGACTTCACCCTCCATAAACTTGCATGCTTATGGCCAGGAACAAAATCGTGAAGAATGTTCAAAATTAGCGTAGTGTCTGCACCTGCGAAGATAGATTTGTTGTGCTAAGAACCCCGCACAACTCTGCAACTACTCATTGTGCACACTTGGAAGTCTGAAGTTGCTGAATTTGATCTAAATTTGAATGAAGAAGTGCGTCCTTCAGTATTATACTTGTTTATTAACATCTGTGGAACGATGTTCGACCTCCTCCTTGAACGTACTGAAGGAAATTACGTGTCAACTCCTTTTGGACCCTGAGGTTCAGTATCATGATCTATTACTCTCGTCATGATGACCAAAAACCTTGAAATCTGTCTTCGTTCTGTCGAGTCAAAGCAGCTTGAAAGGAAAATTTTACTTTCACCTTGAGACACACTTTTACCCTTTTCCGAGTACGCTCTAATGAATTCGATGCGAAATTCATCACGGTTGGCAGTGCTGTCAACACTTCATCTCACAGAATGAAAGCTGATTTAATCTGTTATGTCCTTGCGACCAGACACCACTGATCAGCTTGAGACAAGTGTCACTCCAATGATATCCCTCATCAATATCATCGGACTATCTTCTTGCTTTCATCATCCTCTCGACTTTTCAGAAATATAACTTGACCTAGTGTCACTTCAAAGAATCTCTCGTCCAGAGGAAGGATAAAATAACAACTTTACTTCACCACTTATGCTCATCGAATTTTATCAGCCTTTTCTCTCATCCATCAAACGAAAATTACATTCATACGCACGTAACCCAGTTTTCGATTTCACTTTTTAATCAGAGCTCAAAACAACAAAAAAAGAAATCCAACTCGCGCGCGCAATTCACTTGGTCAATTTGTCTTCCTCAGCTCTGGTCTGGACGACCAGAGGAGACATGCGTAGATAACCACTTGATCGGTTCTTTCGACATTAAAATCCCATCACAGTAATGATAATCCACTCCAATGGCACAAAAGGCATTCGCGTTCCAATTAAGGCCACCTTAAAGTCGAAAACGTGCGTAAGCCATTATGAAAAATACTCACTTCGATAAGAGGAAGCCTTCACCAAGAAGTCAACCATCCGAAATGGCAAGGTATGGTATGGTAAGACATGGAAGTGGCAACTGTGGAAACTGCATCCGGAGCTAGACCATTTACATTCACTGCCATCTGATGACATGTCCAATATCGGATCCAATCTGCCGAGTGCAGATATACTCGTAAACCGCGAAATGGTGCAGAAAAATTCAAACAAATGCCTGAGAGCACGTGATCTCCTTCTGCGCCATGAATCGGTTAATCTATTTATCGGTTTCAGTATTCGTTCGATACGATGTTCCTTTTTTTTTTTTTTTCTTATGCATAAATTACGAGTACCCGTACTTCATGCAAGAGGGGCTCCAATGGATCTGATGTCTGGAGTCCATGTTTCGCTCGGTCTATGCAATTCGAGCGTGCTCCAGCAATTGAGCATAGTTCCACTGGATCGAATGAATCCAATCCGCATCATCAGAGTTAGCAGCAAGAGAACTTATTCGTACGAGTATGTGAAGCTTCCAAAGATGATATGACTATACCTAGCTTGTGGTACTAATATGTACGAGTATAATGAAGGCATACTACTGCTGCACTATATAGGATTGTACTTTAGGTGATTTGAGGTTGTATCTGTGTATCTAGGTGTTCATGTTCGATTGTAGTATAATTCACTGTCGCGGATTTTTATTTTGCTCTCTGTATTTTTCGTTTTTTTTTTTCTTCTTCCTGGTTTGTGTATTTAAATTCAGAGAATTCCCCTTGGAGGTTACAATACAGTACAGAGCTCCAATGGGGCACGTATCTCGCGTCGGTAATTATTGTGGGGAACGCTGAGAACGTGCTGCTGCTCGGAAGCTGATTGAAAAATTAATTCGCTACCTCTATTCTAGACGGCGAACTGCTGAAAAATTTCATGCCAAATGGAGTGGCGAACGTGCACGTGATTTCGCGGTATATTCGTACGAACACGAACATGAGCATCAACATCAACATGAGCATGAGAACAAGCGCCTGCGATACGAGTATTTAGCGGCAAACGTAATTCAATTGAGCGATTTAGCAATGACAGAGTGCTGTAAGGGCTGTTTTGAATGATGGAATGTTAGAATCCATTCGACTGTGACTTTTGGTTAAAAGGGTTATGCTCGTGGACGATACATTTTCAGAATCCTAATTTTTTTTATTTTTTTTTTTATATGAAACTCAATAACATAGACTGAAAAACCTTCCAATGTCACCGAAAGGATATGAGTTCATACAAGTTCTATGCTTATACGACCTAAAGCCTTCGTCAAACAGAAATGGAAGCGGATCTCGAGGAATGAAGTCAATCTAATTTCTTTTAGAATGTTGGAACCTCGACGGACAGATGTCTTGGACTGGTTTTGAAATCGACGTCACTTATATGTTTCGACGCGCGTAGCTTTGACGATATTTCTAAGCGACAGCGAATATATGGTCATTCTAGCGGAGATTTCCATTCCGGAACATGATTGGGATTTTGAGCTTTGCTTTCAAGCCGAAAGACGTTCCGAGTTCTTGAACTCACTTTGTGAATGGATATGACAAGCAGAGAGTACTTTCATCACCAAGTGAACAGATTGGATTAGTAGTATTTTGCAGCAGATTTTATATGAAAAGAGAGTGTCGTAGACAGGATGGAGCCCTGAGGGATATCAGCATTTAAAGCACCAGGTAACAGACTATACAAAACAACTTGAATGAACATTTGAAAAGAAGAGACTCTTCATTGCACACATTTTCGACAAAAGAGCCTTATGGCATTCTTTGTTTTAGTTGGGGGGCTGAACCAACATGCCTCTCAAGCAAGCTCTATCCCTAGTTAATTGACTCCAGTTTACACGCCCCAAGCTGGTCGAGGTCTCCCTTCTAATTCCGTGTGCAACCTTAAATACAGTCTTCCTATACTGCGTTACCCCATTGTGTTGGAGCCGAAGATCTTTCTGGCTGGGACACTGTTTTTCATGTGTTCTAAATCTAAATGACCAAGCCATCTTTCTTCAGAGGCCTTCAGATCAAATCCATATCGTTGTACAAGCTGTATACGAGTAGATCATTGTTACAGCTTCTTCTCCAGTTCACCCAGTGAACACAGACGGGGAGTTATTCGCTCAAAAACTACGAGAGTTTAAATCCGTTCTTGAAACTGGGACCATAATGGTTTACTTTGCTTTGCTACTTGCCCAAGGCGTCGGTGTTAGTTTTCTATTTTGACGACAGCATCTAATTTTGATGCTTCTGCCTCGGTTTTCAAAGAAGAGCACTGATATTCCGCAGCTTCCTCCCGATTATGTCAATTGTGACTTAAAAAATGAACCTTTCAACCGATGATGACCAACAATTCCGTCCACCCGACCTGGATGAAGTGAAGATAGCTATATTGAAGCTTAAGTCCAACAAAGCTGCTGGAGTGGATGGCCTTACTGCCGAGCTCTTCAAAGCGTCAGGTGATGACTTGGTAAGGAGCATACACCAACTCATCTGTAAAATATGGTCGGACGAAAGTATGCCCGATGAATGGAACCTCAGCATTGTTTGTCCGATTCTCAAGAAAGGCCGTATTGTGTGAACGCCTGAAGCCGTTCGTCAACAACGTGTCCAGGAAAGTCCACCGTCAAACAAATATTCACACCACGGCAGATCTTGGAGAAGCCCCATGAGCTTCAGATCGATACACACCACCTATTCATCGATTTTAAGGCCGCGTATGACAGCATCTATAGAGACAAGCTATACAGAGCAATGTGTAGTTTTGACTTCCCTGCCAAACTCGTCCGTCTGTGCAGGATAACGATGGAGAATGCACGCTGCTTCATCAAGGTTTTAGACAAGGCGATGCGCTGCCATGCGATTTTTTCAATAGTTCAAAACTCACGAGCGAACACAAGAGGCACTATCTTTCAAAAGTCCGTCCAACTACTCGCATACGCCGGTGATACTGACATAATCGGGAGAAAGCAGCGTGATGTCAGTGGCGCTTTCGCGAGTATTGAGACGGAAGCGGTGAAAATGGGTTTAGCGCTCAATGAGGGCAAGACCAAGTATATGCTGTCAAGCAAAAAGGACAACCAACACCGATGTCTCGGGCAGAACGTCACCCTCGATAGATATAACTTCGAGGTAGTTAAGGACTTTGTCTACCTAGGCTCCGCATTAAATACAGACAACGACACCAGCGCTGAGATCAAACGAAGAATAACTCTTGCCAACCGCTGTTTCTCTGGGTTAAGAAGGCAATTGAGTAGCATAGCCCTCTCTCGGACAACAAAAGTCACCCTTTATAAGACCTTAATAATCCCGGTCCTGCTCTATGTCTCAGAGGCATGGACATTATCAAAAATGGATGAGGGTGCTCTTGGCTGCTTCGAAAGGAAAATTCTTCGAGTGATTTTCGGAGGAGATACAACAATTCAATGGACTGTACAGCGACATCGATCTAGCCAGAAGAGTGAAGATCCAAAGGCTGAGATGGCTGCGTTATGTAGAGCGCATGGGCACCAATGCTCCGGTCCGAAAAGTTTTCGAATCCGCTTCCGAGGGACAGCGCAGTAGAGAAAGGCCAAGACTCAGGTGGCGCACGCAAGTGGAAGGGGACCTCGGCCAACTTAGCGTGCGGATCTGGAGGCAGGTAGCACAAGATCGAACTAGCTGGAGACGCTTGTTGATTGAGGCCCAGGTCCACCCCGGACTGTAGCGCCACCTTAAGCAAAGTAAGACTACAAAAATAAGTAGGAGTGATTTTTGACGTAATATGCCTCTGAAGATTCAAGTCTTCTCCAAAACCCACCACAGAGTGAAGAATTTTTCGATTCTGGATGTATCACGTTCAAAATCTCACAGGTTATTGGGGACCGGTTTAAGACGCTCACATACTATAATTCGGCGTCATCGATCTTGATTTGTGTTCTTCTGAACTGGGAAGATGGTGCTCAGATTTCACTCAACATGCGTTCACAGTGCTTCCTCCTTACCAGATCAGTTCGTCTAGCTTTAAGAGCCCACCGGCTTAACCCTCAGATCCAGAGAATTTGGAAGATTTAAGTTTGGTCAGGTTTTTCCATGTCCCAATTTGAGTTTTGTTGCCCTCACATGTCTTTTTTCTACCTTTCTGGCAAAATTACCGAACCTCATTGGTACAGAATCATCCCTCGATCTCTCCAACTTCGTGTTCTTTGAACTACCTCATTTCTCTTGGAGAAGTTTGTGTTCGATTATTACTCTCTGGTGGAACGTGTTGACAGTATCGACGTCGTCGTTCATCGCCAAACCATGGGTTTCTTATTTAAGTCCGCTTTGTGATATGAAGCACATCAGCAGCACGACGGCTTTCTTGCAGCATTACCAGTGGTCCTACGCTCTTAAAGTTCTTGAAGAGTTATTATGCAAAGTCAAAGAATTTGCAATTGTACTTCCTGACGTTGAAGCTCCTCGCTATGGACACATATAGTACATGCCACTAGCGTTGTACCCTCTTTGAAATTACCATTCGCTACTCTGTTTACTACATTGATTGTCCGAATTAATGTTGGCACCTCGGAATGCGCAGACGTCTAGAATATTTGAGACGTATCTTCCGTCTTCTGTATATGGGAAACGTGCTCTTAGCGAACTTTTTCAAGGACATTTTGTAGACTCTGGTTCTACGTTTTGCTCTTATACTAGCAAATGTCGTTTACCAACATCTCGAAAAGAGTTGTACTAAGAAGGATTGATAAGAAATTGGAAAAATGCAAGTGGCGTCGGACATATTGAAGCAGGAACAGCGTATGAGTGTTTGGTGGCCTTACCTGTCGATGCTTCGAGATGCTGCATTACTGAGCTCATTTGCACATCGAATATCCGATGATACGAATTGGTTTTGAGCCAGTCCCGATCGGATTCCCTGGAAATTAAGTTTTGAGGATAATAATGAGAGTCTGCTTTCGACATAGTGTAAATGCTATCTCGATCTTCTGATTTTCGATACCGAAACCTTCTTAGTGAACCTGTTGCTTAGTACTTAGTCGATTATTTGTCGATCGCTATACTTTCCTGGCACCTTCATTGCATTCATTGGTGGCTATACTACATTGAAGAACATATGCCATTCTGCCTTCATTTTATTTTATATAACTGCAGCAACACAGGTGGTAGCGATGGCGATATGGTAAGCTCATTGGACTATCGCATAGACGATCAGTGGTTCTATCCCCGGCATCGTCGACAATTTTTCAAATCGGCGGGCAATGGCAAACTCCCGAAAGTAAAATTGCCTATGAAAAGCTTCTAAGGAGTGCCGTTCGGATTTGGCGATATACCGTAGGCCCCGCTTAGATGTGACAAAAATGACAACATGAGCAACACAAATGAGTGTCAAGAAGCTAGCCCATGTCCCATACCGGAAGTATGACGCTCGCAAGTGAAACGCTCTAAATAAGGGACTCAGATCCCGTCAGATGGCCAGATATATCCGTCAGTAACAACTCTCGTTACAAGGGTAGACCCAATACATCAAATCAACTATCTTAAAGAATTCGGGTAAATTATTTACAGAATCAGAAAGCTCAACTTACTGATCAGAGCTCGTTTTCCTGACTGAAATTTTTATCTTTATTCGCGAAGGTGATGTTCTTAAGGATCTCCCAACTTCAGCTCTGTTTTCAGTTTGATGGTCAGGCCCAGATGGTCAGAATCTGCCATGTCTCCGACATAGAAGTCTGTTTGGCACTGGGAACTGTACCTGTATCTTGTTCGAGGTAAGGATTGTCGATTTACCAAAGAATGGTATCATTTTCAGCACCCAACCACATAAACCTGATTAGCATTAGCTGTAACACGTCTGTCCGGGTTCAAACTTTTAGTGTAGTAGACTTTATAGTGTTGAATAGTCGACATATCCATGTAAATGTTCCCAGTCCTTTAAAATGTTCACATACTCACACTCCATCTTCATAATCTTAACCATGGGGCGTATCTTGTGTCTACTTTGTCTGAACTCATAATCTCTAGGAGCATTCGGTGTATCCTTCTCCCAAAGCAACGGATTCAAAGCAAATTACGTGCCTTGAATTATTCTTCGCTCTTAAGCCATCAAAACGATTCGCCTGGCAGTTTCTGCCGTTATACTCATAAAAATAAAATTCCTCTAAATTTCTCATCCGAAATCCCTTTGTTGCAGAATCCATCGCCACAATGACACTCGCCACAAAATATTCACAAAACGCGTCCTCTTAATGCCTTTCTAACCATATTCGCCGTAAAGTCCTACCTATGTTGGTAGGCAGCCACTCAGCACTATGAATAACACTTGGTCTGGCGCAGGACACTCGCATTAAAATCCCATTTCCGGGCTCTAAAATAAATTACATTCCTTTCCAATTTCCTTGAGTGTTCCATGCTGCAGAAGTTCAAGTCGGACGACGCGCGGTTCACAATTTAGAATCCATAAAATTTGGTTTCTATCCCGTATCGTTGTTGATCCTGAAAGTGTAATATTTTTTCCATTCTGTGTGTGTGCTTTTTTTTTCTCTGTTTTCTCTTCTTCTTTTTAGTCATCGAGCCACTTGGCTCTAATGTTTCTAATTTGTGCACACGAGACACAAGACCGACCGAGGATGAGACTTTATCTAAGTGAGGACACCATAGTTGTTGGCAACATCAGGACATTGTAGTTGCCTGGGAACTCATAAACAAAGTCCAAGATGCGTTCTTGACAGCGAAGTATAGTATAGAATCCTGACCACGAGCACGACTACGAATACGAATACGACAATGACTGGAACTGTGCGACCACGTTTGCGAAAATGATAGCGGCCGCTTCAGAGCAAGTGAAGTGAAGTCATGCGAAAATTGTCGTAGCACTTTCATCCAACTGATACGCCAGCGTCGGTCCATGGCCGCGGCGTCGGTGATAGTTGAGAATATTCGTGAAAGTTGATACCGCCACTTCCGTGCGACAAGTACAAGGAGAGAGTCCTTCTGCAGCCGGATCTGTATCCCGTGACAGGCATTTTCGTTTCGGTCACGTTGAAGTAGTTTTGAATGGTTTCATCCATTCTCACCGTTGAGGGGCTAGGAGTCTACAATGTTTTCGCTGTTGTACTCGTAACATCGGGAACGAGGTGATAAAAGTTACACTCAAGCGAAGCGCCTATATCCACCACTACTGCCGTGTTGCCACAGCTGGAAGAAGGGTCGGAGGTTAACCACAACAGAGTTATAAACTTTTCACTGTGCAGTAGATTGCGGGCGAAAATAATTTTGATTTCGTGGTAAACATGTTTTTGCCCCGAAATTGTGTGTCGTTCTTTAGTGAGACACTGAGACACCCTTTCGAGTACACTTCTATCCATTGTGGGAGGCTGATGTCAGGGTTTGACCGTGGACAGGGTGGAAAGTTTATCCAGAGAATTGTAATTTAAAGAGAGGACAACTGGGTCATATTGTCGGTCTGGTGCGGAAGTGTTAATTTAATTCGCCGGAAGTGTGTACTCTTCGTCAGTTGGGTAAACTTCTGTCGGTTTTGTTTTTTTTTTTTTGAAAATTAGTTTTGATTTGCGGGACTTACATTACTCGGAATATGCGATTGTGTTGTTGTTAATCAGGAAGTTGAAGTGGAATATGTTAGTTTGAATTTAACTGGGCACAGGACAAAACAACATATGTTTGCTTAACTTTGGGAAAATGTGTCTGTGGAGTGGATCCAGAAGCCAGAAGCTCATTTGGGTGTTTGTAATTGTTTTGTGTTTCGTCGGAATGCATAGATATAGCTAATTACCCAGGACATGATGTTATTTAGTCGCATGTGCAACAGCAATTTCTGATTGAAATTTGAAAATCGTTTCAAGGAACACTGTGCAGTGCAGAGTCGAACGACACGATATTGACCCGCAAGATATGCTTTTATTAGCTCTATTGCTGTTGTTATCACATAGTTATTTGCTGATGTCCTATTTGCACTTCTGAGCTCTGGAGCCTGTCTTCATATTACGCCTGTGCGCCATTGTCTTCAGTTTCCCGCACCGTTTCGTGTTTCGTAGTTCTCCCCAACTCCTTCCTAGTGACCGTGAATCCTCTTCAGCCGTGTTTTTTCCGGTTGACCAGCTGCTCTACCAGCGGTGCCAGTTCTACTTCCGATGGCTGTGAATATACATAGATATAAATCTGTCGAGGCGCGATCATAAGAGTGCTCCTAGAAAGATTCCATTCACTTTTTAGGCCAACATGATAGCGATTCTTCGTGTTTGTTACAGTTCAAGGTGGACCTAAGCCTCAACTAACAGGTCTTTTCATTTAGGGCGAACTTGCATTAATCGAACTTAGTTGCGCACACCAAGCAGATAAAGGTCTCCTTCCATTTAAGCCACCTAATTCTAAGTCTGTTTTACCGCGTTATCCTTCCGGGATGTATTTGAAGTCCCTCCAGCCCGGAGCGTTAGTGTGCATTCACTCAACCCTCCGAAGCAATCTAAAGCCTTTAAAGATATCGCCATCCAAGTGGAATAGCTCATTTGGATTGACATTGGACTGTTGGTCGTCTTCGCTGTTATCTTTTGAAATTTTCAGCATCAACTGTGACTCTACTTGTCTTCCCATTCTTATCTCTGATGGCCCCCTCTGGATTTGTCTTCTTGTTATGTTCTTTTGAACTTTTCATAGATCCACTGAATGTACAACGTTCCTGCAGTAGCACCTTTCCAAAGCCTAATTCAAGTGCCTTTCTGCCTTTTTCTATTTCCTTTTGAGAATCCAGTGTTCCGATCCACAGAGTTCGCGAGCATACCGTCTTGAATGCTTCTCATTTTGCTCCGTTGTGGTGGTGGTAAAACACAACACATCAGTTGCGGCGGGTCTGATTTCTTTCTAACAACGATGCTACTGGTCTTCTACACTTTGTCCTGGTAGCAAAGGGCTTCCCGACAGGTTTTGGGAGATTTGATCAGAAAACGCTGATTGCAATTGTAGCTGTAGCGACAAATTTCCTTATAGTACTGCTTCTGTTATTCGCATTTGTACATTGGCTACAAAAAGTTCGTGCTAGCTCCTCGGATCACTCGGACATCCACAATATTGGAACTGTCGTGGGTTCAGCACAATGTGATAGTAAAGTCATTCTTCTCCTCTGTGGAAGCATAAGCACGTATCAGGCCCATATTTGTGAATTTAGCATTAAAGGGAATTGTTACCAGTTATTCGCTCAAAAGCTTGAAACTGAAGACATTTTCTAAGTCTTCCAAAGTTGGCAAATCCGGATCCAAATAATCAGAGTTCCTTTCTATATCAATCAACATAGCTTGCCATTCTTCTTTGGCCCGGTTCTCGCGACTGCTCTTTGGATAGCCGTAATGTCCACTTTGTAACGATCCACTCGTTGTTTGGCTGCACATCTTCTCTAAAGGGTTCGAATCTTCTCCGTGCATAGACGAAAACTGTTGTCCGTCCTTCATTTGCAAGAATCGTCAATAGTAACATCAGCCACGTCCACGTCCAAGGCTGCTTGTTGTCCCAAAACATTAAATGTTTTACGTGGTCGAGCGTCGGGTTACGCAACAAACCTTATTCTCGAAGGCCAGATCCTTTTCCACAACGGGATATGAGTGCTGCTAATGATACCCTCTTCTTCAATGGATTAGAAATTACCCTTCGGAACGTTTAGGTTGTTTTGGATGGTTACAAGTACAAAATAAATGTTGGTGTGCCCCAGGGCTCCGTTCTGTCTCCGACACTCTTTTTAATTTTCATAAATGATCTCTTGTCTGTTACTTCTTATCCAATTTACTCCTCTGCTGACGACAGTACTCTCTGCTTTTCATATTCGTTCCCGGACTCACGTTCCTGCTCTTCGGCTGTAGAACGGGAACGCCAGCGTATGTTAAGCTCATTGAATTCCGATTTCCGATAAATTCTGCTGCGAAATGTCGCGGTTTCCTTCAACGGTGTAAGAAATATTTCACCCCCTCTGATCTGGCTCCAATATATAAGGCTTTCATCCGCCCAAAATTGGAGTACAATGCTCACATCTGGTCAGGTGCTCCAAAACTTCTTTGCGCCTACTATATAGGATTCAAAACCGTGCGATAAAACTAATACGTGATGCTAATGTTACACAGTCGATTGACATCCTCGACCACCGACGTAATATCTCCTGTCTCACCCTGTTCTATCGCTATTTTCACCATAAGTGCTTCACAGAAATTGCCAGTAGCATTCCACCCCTCCAAACCGTCCAACCGTAACACCCGTCCCGCTTTGAATGCTTATCAGTACACCCTCAAGCCCACTTTCGGACGTACCCTGAAATATTGAAATATCGTGATTCTTTCCTAAGCCGAACAACTCGCTTATGGAATGCCCTGCCGAGCTCTTCATTTCCTAGTCATTATAACCTCCAAACATTCAAGACCAACGTACATCGGTACCTCTCTTTCTTTCCTCCCTTACTTTCCATCGCCCGCACTGTGTGCAATCATTTGAAGTACCCTTTAGCGCGCGCTAATTATAAAAAAAAAAATACGCTAGAAAGTCTTTTGTCAACATCTCTATGTCGACATCCTGGCTAAATGGCGAAAATAAATACTCCAATGACCTCAGCTGAGAATTTGTCGAAGTAGCAAAGGAGGCAGTCGCTAGATCTACGAGTGTCGTGGTTGTTGAGAGCCCGCGCCCAATTATTCTTTTATGAAATCGCCTTATAAAAAGTGAGGGTAGTGCCAACATTGGTCTTAAAATAAACATCTTCAGAATGTCGGCACCGAAGGTTCCTATAATTTGGCCAGTTACAAGCTGCCCTCATTGGCCCTGTTGGATGGCAATACCACCGCTAGTCCACACAAGGCTTAAAACACGGTATCGTGGGAGTCAGGGCCTCCCAGAGTTCGGTCACGGACGCAGTCCACATATGTGTATATCTTCTCTATGTATATGCGCATGCGGTGCTATTTACAATATTCTTATCGCACACCAAGCGATGCGCACACGATCTTAGGATTCATTGACTGTACTTGAGTATTTGTCTTACGTCCTGCTTACAATTTTTTATCTACTACACGATGATAACGCAGGCAACGTTAAGACGGGATATTCTTGCGTAAGAAGATAAGCTGGAATTTGCCACAGTACAGACCTCTACAGTATTTAACACGCATCCTTGCTTCTATTGTTGTATTGCCTTCCCGTCAAATTAGATCTCAACAGACAGTATTTCGCGTTAAAATCTAAAAGAGTTGTCGTCTCTGTTGACTTCATCTTGGGAACTCCTCTGCCAAAACACTGTTTTGGGCTTTCTCCTCATCATCTCGTCAACTTAATTCCACCCAGCAGTACATGTGCAGCTCCGAGTGTTTAGTTACGTTCGTACGGTTAGACTCAGAATATTACGAGTGATGTTATTTCAGCGGCTACCCTATTATTTTCTCAAACAAGATTTGGTAGCGGCTGTAGCGGATATAAACAAACGGCAGCAAGTAAGTGTGATTCTTTCTGACGAGTGGATGTCATTCTTAAAGTAAATAGCAGAATCGATAAAGACAAAGTCCTTAACTACCTCAAAGGTAGTTGACTTTTTGTTGACTTCACATGCTAGGTTTTGCCCTCATATATTCTTTGAAATAAACAGCTCGGTAGGTAGGCTGTTAGGTGAAGGTTCCTTTATAAGAGCCTGGCTTTTATCGCCCAGATCGAATGGTTCGTTCTGGATGCAGTGGAATTCGATACGTCTTAATTCTTTCACAATCTGCCGAACCACATTGACTGCACTACAACATTATCTTGCTCATCCCTCCACGTCTCTGTTCGAGTGGCTTGAGATTTTCTTTTAACCTTAATTTCCGAATATTGTTGTATTGCCCTCGCTTCTCTTCGAAAACATGTTCTAGAAGGCACGAAGTATTCTCTGTTTCTTATGTAGCGCCGCCTCATAGGGAAGTTTCATTGCCACATGTGCTCGCTCGCGACCTTAATTAAACCATTGTCTTCTTATCTTCAGTTCTTTATGGAGATTGGTAAGGTCTTGACGAGAGTTTGAAGGCAAAGGTTCAAGCCGTTTGTCGCCATTCCATCTTAAATTTCCTCAGAGTACGTCGCTGCCTATGTGACGTCTGAGATATACAGAGAATTATTTAGACAATTGAAGGAGCATCTTATGTCGATTCGCGATGTATGCGCCACTTGGTGAAATGGAAAAATTTTGTGAGCTGCTTTGACGTGACGATGTCCAGTGATCTAACTTTGTCTGCACATCGATTGTGCATATTTTATTTCTTAGGCAGTCCCGGATACTTGTATAGTCCAACTCGGCCTGCATTTCCAAACTTATAAGCGCGAGTTTTGAGCAAGATAGTGGTATCACCATTGGGCATGGGACATTCCTTATATGAGCTTCTCCAACGTTTATATAGCTGAGGTCAATGAGAACTTTTCAGGACAAGTAAGAGAAAATAGAGGTGCCAATGGATGAACCCTTATTAGGTTAACGACAGGTCTTCCTATTCGCGATGCGCGTTACTTACTTCGAAATATCCGGGCACATTTGCTCAAATTTACTGCTGACGAATCTGCATAACGAATGAAGGAAAAAAATGCTCGGTATTTCATGAAAAACCTTCGGACCTCTTAGAACCCTTGTGTAGCAGGAACACCACTAGACTTACAAATAACAGATACTCGTATGTACTGAGGATAGTGTCTACTATATTTGAATGCAGAGTTGTTGTAAACGACAGAATAAGGCAATAAGGCCAATAATTTAGTCAATCTGTCTCAGGACCAAACTTCATAAGATCTATTTTCTAACAGCTCTTCGACAAAAGCTACGAGGAATCCCCTCTAAAACATGGAGTATATGGTCATCCTACTGTGATCTAAATTCTCTGGTTCTATAAATCACAAGATTCCATTCAAGAATGGATACGAAACTCAGAGGAATGCTATCTATCGTCAGCCTTGGATAAAATTGAGAACTTGGAAGGAATTTGGATTTCGTGAGAATCTTGTTATCATAAGCTCTCTCTCTGTATTAAAAAGCCGCTTTGATCCACTTGTAATTCAAGTAAGATGGTCGAGAAAGGTCCGTCCTGCCTATTTTGATATGCAATTAACAAAACATGTCCAACCGATCGTCCTTACTGTTTCCACTGAAATTTGTGGTCCTTGTGAATAAAACAAATAGTTGAATAGAGTGGTTTTATGTGCGCTTAAATGCTTTAATCCTATTAGAGACGACTTGACACAATGTCGAAGCTTTAAACCTCCGATTGTTGGTTGAAGATAAAAACGGTTTCATGAGGTTTTAATGGTCACGCTGTTGATTTTTCATTCCTATGCCAGTCTTCATAGTCTGGGAAAAAAAAAATGCAAAACTATCTGCCGTCCTAAGTTCATTTGCATGTCCCGCACAAGCCCTGGAAACCCAAAAAAAAAAAAAAGAAAAAAAAAAGAGAAAAATACTTCAACACGGAATGGTCCCTTAAGCAAAAGCAATGTAATCCTGATTACCTCATCTGCATTGTAAAGCACTATACCTGAAAGCTGGGGCGCATTATCATGAATCGAGGACAGTGTCCGTTTTCGT
This sequence comes from Volucella inflata, assembly GCA_928272305.1. NCBI lineage: Eukaryota > Metazoa > Arthropoda > Insecta > Diptera > Syrphidae > Volucella > Volucella inflata. The sequence continues at coordinate 80,349,083 of OV743717.1, read as the reverse complement.
GTTCGTGCAGCAAATTTATGCGAACACCTCCCACATGCAACAATTACAAAAACATTTTTTTTTTCAATTTTTATTTTTTTTTGTAGAATTATTCTAGTGATGAGGATGATGGGAAAAATTTGTCACACTAAGACTGCGTGACACAAAACGTCATGGTTGTCATTGAAAAGCTTCTCCACCTTCGCCGGAAGGATTATTCTCTCCATCCCCATCACCCCAATCAGGCGGGAGATAGTAAATCTTTAAGAGAACGCAATCCATTTTAATTAAATTTAAGTCCTTCATCCCCTTCGTTGTTGAAGAAGAAAAATGAAAAAAATAAAAATAAAACAGAACAACGAATGTAGAAAAAACAAAAGAAAACACCGCCAGACGTAATTACATTTGTGGGCTAAGGGGGGTACTCGTACCACCTCCACCATACACCATAAACCATGCACCATCTTTTTCAAGCTACAACTTAAATCCATACCGTTGTAAGCACACGTAGAATACGGTACCACAGCCCAACGAAGGGGAAAAGAGAGAACTTAAACTTACAAATATAAGGTCGCTGGCATCTCATGGATATGGAAATGAAAACAGACGGACATTTAGTTGGTTTGTCTTTCTCTCCGGAGGGATGTGTTAATTAAGTGAAGTAATCCCACGCGAAGATTAATAAAAAGAAAATTTGCATAACATTTCCAATCCGCTATAGTAGCGCCTTCCTCCTCAGATACTACCTCAATCCTCCACCCGAAGCACGTCTCTTATTTCGGCTCTGATTGCCTTTGTCTTGCTTTTCTTAAAACGAAATGTCTCGTAGAGTCGAAAAGAATTGTTTGCCGGTTATCTGGCGTTTTTTTTTTTGAATAATTCATGTCGAACGCGGACAGTCCTGTTGCGTGATGTTTCCTTGTTTGTCTGTCTATCCGAGTTACAAGTATATCTATGCGCCGGCCGGTAACTATTAATTAAGTGGTCTTGATTATGTGACAGGCTACTGGCGTTTTGTCATGGAAATAAAAATGCACTAAAAGGTCTAATAAAAACGGTTCGGTTCGTATTGAGTCATATGTTCGTTTGTCAAAGAAGCACCGACACTTGTGTTGGACATAATGGCCTTCGACAGACAAATACACCGGATGTCGTTTAATGACTTCAAAGTGGGCCAAATTGTGGAAATAAAATAATCAGATACCATGCGTCGTTGTTGTGCGTAAGAAAGTTAAGCTCAAGTTCAAGGTAGGTCACCACAATGCAGGCGCCAATGGTGTAAGACAATCAACTGTGATGGGAATTCAGTGTGTACGAGTATATGTAGACATATAGATATTAAGCCTTGCCTTGCTTTTGGGCACGAACATCAGCGCTCTGAAAGAAATTTTGCTTCATTTTCGTTTCTCCTTTTAAGCAGATTGAATGCCTTTTGCCTTGAAAGAACTCTTTATTCTACTCATTTTGAGTGTTTGCACCCTAGCTGATGGCTTGGGTAAATTCAATATCTCTTAAATTTTCAAGAAATGATGTTCTGAACCCTCTTTAGCAACCCATCAACAATTTAAGATCTTGCAATCTCATTATGGCCTCCAGTATTAGTTTGTTTGAAACTACTCAAAATATTTTCGAAAATCCGGTTCGGTTTTAATACGCAACGTAAATTTCGTCATGAGGTCGGTGGCTTCAATGTGCAGGCAATTCATCGCACCGTGGAAAAGTTTGAGTTTGAGTACGCTCTTTTGGATCTTAAGCCGCCAATCAGTCAGAGATTGGTGCGAAATGAAGAAAACATAACCACCGTAGCAACCAGTACCCAGAAGATGACCTAGAAATATCTATTCAGCGCCGATCAGCTGAATTGGGCACCGCCAGAGTCAACCCGACTTATTTTGCGGTTGGATTTGGACCTACATCTGTATGAGATTGTGCTAACGCGAGAATTAAAGCCGGACGACCATAGACAACGCCGTGAGTTTGCTAATTGCGCCTTGGAAATGTTGGTCAGAGCTCCAGATTTCGGCCAAAAAATCTTTTTGTCGGACGAAACCCATTTTTGGCTCAGCGGCTATGTCAACAAGCAAAATTGCCACTATAGGGGCGAACACAATCCGCACATGTCCGGCTAAACATCAATGCATCCACACAGATTTGGTGCGGCTTATGGCATGGTGCTTTCATCGGACTTTATTTCTTCCGAAATGAGGAAGGAGACACCGTTACCGTCAATTGTTTCAGGTTAAGAGCTATGTTAACCGACTTTCTGTGATCAGAGCTCGAGAGCATCGGTATGTCCGAGCTGTAGTTCCAACAAGACGGCGCTACATGCTATACAAGCGACGCAACGGTCAAAGTTTTGTAGCAGGAATTCGACCAATGGGTCATTTCACGGCGACCGTTCATCAATTGGCCGCCGCGATAATGCGATTTGAGACCACTTAATTATTTTCTCCGGGGTTACGTCAAGTTTTTAGTTTGAGCTAACAATTCATGATGAGATCCATTGGATGAGATCGAGGGCAACATTCGACACGCTATTGCCAGAATAATGCCGCACATATTAAACCGAGTCATCAAAAATTGGACCGATCGCTTGAAGCACTGCCGGCAAAGCTGAGGCGTCCTTTGTGCTATTCCAAACATAAATAGAGCCATTATCAATTTTATATCCCACACCCTTGTTGTTGGTCATCCATTATTACCCTATGCACTCCGCTGCGGACTATGTGCATTTTTAATATCAAATTTGGACACTCCTCGTTAGTTCTTCCCAACAGCCAAGCCCTTTTCAAGTTACCGTTTTTTTTATTTGGCAGAATATATGCTCACCAAGACTAAATCTGTTGAATGTCAGCCGAAAGACAAAGTTTTCGACCACTTATTCAAGAATTTATGGCATCAGATACGTCCTCAGTAACACAAGTAATTTTGACTTCAAATGCGTCGATTTTTGTTGGTTTGTCTGGCGACTTTATGTATCCCCAAAGAAAATAATCAAGCCAAAATGAGCCTCACCATAATTTTCCGATAAAACAGCGGATCCCGTTGATTTTGACTCCATTCACCGAAATTTCGACTCAGACGATGTTCATTCGGCTTCAATTCTTGAACGATCTGTAACTTGCAAGCCTTCAAACCAAGAGATTTTTATGTAAAATTTGCCATAAAGTGGGCGGACAAAGAAAAGGCCGTTTAAACAACGTTGAATCGATAAATTTGAGTCTTCTTCAGTACGCACTCTTCTTATGTCATTTTAAAATTGCAAAGACCTACTGAATAAAAATAACGCTGACAGTTTGCTATCCGAGAATTGGTTTGACAAATATAAATGTGTGAAGTACAACCTTTATTTGTTAAAAGTGGTGCAAAATTAATCATCCAATTTTGTTTTTGAATTGCTTTTTTTTTTTACTAAATAAAAAAATATGATTTTGAGTGATGGAAATCTTTATTTGGACCTTTACAATTTCTATAAAGTGGAAAAGATGATATCCGCCAAGTGGCTGCCGCCAGTATTGATACACATTTGTGCCCGTTTTATCGCATTTTTCATGACTTTCCGCAAGGTTTCCGGTGTTAAATGTTCGCATTCCTGTCGAATATTCCCCTTAAAGGCTGGAATTTTCTGAGGCTTATTGGCATAAACGCACGACTTCAAGTAGCCCCAAAGGCATGCCAAATTGCTGAAACGGGAGATTACGCGACCAGGAAACGCTTCCTTCACAATATTCAATGTGGCTTGTGCTGTGTGTGCGGTTACAACGTCTTGTTGAAACCACATGTTTACCAAGCCCCGCTCATCCAACTCCGGCAGTAACGAGTCGTTTATCATGGCCTTGTAGCGTTCGTCAGTATTGCAGTATTGCTGGTGGCGTTCTTACGAAAATACGGTCCAATCACTCCTCCTGCCGTACCAAACAGTGTCGTTGAGTAGATGTAATGGCTCTTCGTGCATCACACGCGCGTCTGTTTGTATAATGCAGCTTCACAGATGCGATTGACGTAAGACGCCATTCTCAGAAATTATAACATCTTCCGATAGGATGATTAATTTTGCGCCACTTGTTATAACGTATGCATAATTGGTCTGTTTCCCTTACGATTACGACGTGGATGGTATACTGCTGGTATGATTATCTTTGAAATGAGGTCCGTTATCCCTCGTCGGATTTAGAGTAGCAGCCCAAAAGAAATGGTCTGGTCCGACTCGAGCTGTAAAGAGGTTATCAGAGATAGGGAATAGATTTTTCGGTCCTAAAAAGACCAACCCGAAAGTAGAAAACCGAAAAAAGTTCAAACCTGATAGGGTGACTGCAACGACTTTCTTAAACGTGTGGAGTTTCAAAGCGTCCAAAAACTGAGGCAAAAATGACTACAGTGTGCCAAAGATAGTAGAGATTGTTGGTATTTTGTCGACAGCATTTGACCGCTAGCTTGCCTAAAAAAAAAAATGCCAAATACCATCGAACAAACTCAAATTAGGGAAAATCTGATAGACTGTTAACTCAATAAATATTTCAAATATTTCAATATACAATAGCAACAGGTCCACTGATGATCTGATGATGTCCCGCCGAAAAGCGGAACCAAAAAGTACACCATCTGGCGAAAACATGGTAGTTGCACTTGATATTTCTAACGCATTTGACAGTTTGTCGTTGAAAACACGTCCACTTGGGACGAATCTCTTCTTTAATAGATTAGAAAATACCTTCCGGAATATTTAATTCAACTTGTCTTGGATGGTTTTGAGTCTAATATTCGTATTCACTAAAAAAAATTCTGGTATGCCTCAGGGCTCCGTTCTTTTTCCGACACTTTTTTTAATTTCTATCAATGGCGTTTTGTTTTTATCTGTAGCACGGGAATGGCAACGTGTGTTAAGCTTAATCCATCTGTTGAGTGGAGACATACTTTTCTGCACTTTGATCAATTCAATGTCTTAAAATCACCATGTTCTTCGTGGTGATCTCTTGCAGGCCCACTCTAAAAAAAGGTTAAAGTCTATCTAAATTTAGTTAGGTTAAGTTTTTGTCATGACCTCTTCATCACGAAGACGGGCGATGTCATTCTTTTGCTATTGATCTGAGTCAAGCTTGAACACCTAGGTAAAGTCTTAAGAGCTGTGGTTGGGAAAGTGACTGCTATCATAGAATTTAAGCATTAAATTGAATCGTTTTGCTTAGAGCCACATCTTGGGCAGCCGTCTAGGCAGGCTTCTTTATGGTCCACTTAGAAAATCGTCTGCCTTTTTACGTTTCTTATTCAATCTTAGAAGTCAGAGCCTCTGCAATTGGAGGACCAATACTATGCATACCACTATTAACCGACTACCTACTTTGTCCTTATTTTTTATTCAGTTCAACGAGATTCCATCATATTTTAAATGTAGGTACTTCCCGACCATCGGCTGACTTAATCAGCAAAGGAAGTCCATAACAAAAACCAACAAAAGCCCGAACTTGATTTCATGATGATAAAACGAAACCTTTCATCCCCAACAACAGCCGAAGCAAAATACTGCATTCGATTGCATCGCTATTTCAACCAAATTGTCGATTTCCACACCTGGTGTGCCAATCTGTTGTCGAATCAGTCTGGAAAAGATCTGCCAAAATAAACGCAACACCACCAACAACAATAACACGACTCGAAACATTGCATACAACTTCAAAACAGAAAAAAAGCAGCTGTTCCACACGACGAGATAAACATCCATCCAATGGGCCATTCTTCGTCATCGTCATCGTCATCCACCACTTTGCCAGTTGCCACTCTCTAAAGCGCACTCACGCTCCGGACTATGAATACGACTCCGACTCTGAGTTTGACTCCTTTACACCGATGCGGCATGCATTCAATCCTCTGGAAACAAAGGCATCTGTGCAAACAGGCCCAAAGGGTATCGCATCAACTCGAAACCAGTCATCCAGAGACTCGGTACGGCGAAGTGAAATTATAGCCCAAAGGCAACACGCGCCAAGGCACAGTATTCTTGTGACTGAATGCGCGCAATCTAAGATAACCCCCAAACTTCCTTATCCTGTCAAAGGGGTGGTCGTGCTTGCTCTGGGTCCTAGTCGGCCGTAATCGTTGTCGTGGAAATGGGCCAAATGCTTTACCCTTGTTACCACGAATAAATGTCACAGTAAGCAGCAAGCACATTAAAAAAAAAAAGCGCCGAAATCGGCTTGGTAATCAATTGGGAGGGTAGGTGGTGGTTCTCCCAAATATGTCAGATTAAGTCCACTGAGCGTTCGGGGCTTTTTAGTGCCACGGAACTGAAGAATTCCATGTAGCTCGACTGTGTTTTGTACTGCGTACCGTTGTACTAATTGGGTGCTCGAGAATGCACGCAGGGAGGCTTGAAACAATATTTTCGGTTTTTGTTTGTTTTTCTTTTTTGACGAATAACCAGAAACGTAAATCAAAGCCACGGTACGACACAATAAGGGTGACGAGGAGGTCAGGACAGCAAGTGCATTCAGGTAGAAAAATGCAAAAATTTGTCAACAAACTGTGAGAGGGGATTACCTACTCTGACCACGACCAAGTTCGGGTAAATGACTTCCACTCACTGGTCGAGGAATTTATGTTTTTGTCATAATTCTGCGAAGAATTGAGAGATTGTGGGCATTGTTTCCAACTTTTTGGGCAGAGTTTTTGCATAGACACAGCCGACCGGGTGTTATTCTCCAGTGGGTGGGTCCTAGGTCTGGGCAAGTCCCTCCTGAAAAAAGAACAAAGTAAGTCCCCCAAACCTCTGTAAAATACATGGTATCCCTAAGTGGTTTCATAAAAATTACGCAAACCATCACAAAAACATTATTTTCGACTTGTAGATACGAGTACACAGATACTTTTTGTCGACATCCTAAGGAACACAGACGACAATTGTTTGACTTTATGCCAACAAATGAGCCCGTCTATCTGAAAGACACCAAACAACGAAAACGACAACGACGAGAGGAAAATTAATTAAGTGACATAAATTTCACTTACTTAAGGAGAGTAAATTACTATCGGATACGCCATCAGTTTTACCAGATACTCGGCTGCTTCCAGGCGGCCGCTCCCCCCCTTTCTTCCTGATTTCAGGGCTAGACAGACAGGGTATTACATATAGAGATGCGAGAGCCGCAATTCTCGGTGCCATGGTTAGTAGGGAAATCTGGTGAGTATCTAGGGTGGTAACAATATTCGTATCTGAGTGCCAAGATTTTAATGGGAAATCTTTTTTTTTGTTTAAGTGGAAAGGAAAGATGAGGTAAAATGGAGACCGAAAAATGCGTTCGCGTAATTTAATAAATATCTTGGTTTTTGATGTTCCCGTTAGATGGGAGAATTATTTAGCTTTTTGAAGTGCCACACAGCCAGTCAAAGTGTTGGGAGATATTTTGTTTTTGCATCAGAGGTTGTTCTATTTGCGGGCTTCTTGTGCTCTACAGCTCAGCTGTGGTGGGCCTATTGTTAGATGTGAGTAAGTGTGGATATATCTTTTAAAGAAATTTCCATGCGAGAGATGGATTTGAAGTAATTTAAAGCTGTCGGACGAGGAGTTGGTTATATTGAAATGTGCCAGCACAGCGGGGTGATTGATTTAATAATGAAGGTGGTGGCACTTAGAATGGGAATCTTTAGATGCTTTTACTACTCGTATTAATGAAAGTCACTGGAAGAGGTTTTGTTATTCCTTTCACCCTTTGGCTGGTGTATGACAGTATGTATAGAGACCAGCGTCTTTTGCCAATAGAAGGGTAAGGAGTCTGATCGCTGCTTGACTGTCTATATTCAACGCGGGTATTGGGTTCAGGTTGATCTTAACCACAACCTGTCAATTTTAATTAGCAGGCTTTGCAGTACAAGGTATGAGTAGACTAAAAAATAACGACTTCTGATATTTAAGAACCATTTGTGAAAATGCAGATAAACTTATTAAGAATTGAGCAAATTAGCCAGTTTGGAATTACTTTGAAGATCCGACAGCACCTTCATACGTACACTAAGTCGAAAGCTGAGGCTCTGTGTCTCAAGTTTGAATCTCACTCCCCAGGCAAACTGAGCACAACCAACTCACAACCAGTCGCTTTAATTGAAACTATTAGCCTCGCACTGACATATTCATGTGCATACCAAATACCTGCCAAACTTTAAGTGTACACTTCTCACTACAAATTGTAAAAATGACTTCACGCCAGCCAACAGATTCAGAGCTATCAGTCTGACTGATGCATCTTCGAGACGTGATCGACAATTGATGCACTAGAAATAGGCATTCAATTACATAGAGTTGGTGTCATAGGCATCCAAGGATATAGTTTCACATACAAGCAAGCTGTCTCAAAAAAATACTGTTCAAATTTTTCTGAATTTATTTTATATCCACTTGAAATGGCTTGAAATAATGTAAATTCTTCTAATGAGTTCCGGATCCGGATCGATGTTTGTTATAGAAGAAGAAACAGTGTGGTTTTGGAAGAACTTTCGAGCTACATTGCCGTTATTAGAGTTTCGAAAGCCCGGTTTTGGTTTGTCTACAATTAGTGAAAGCTGGTTTTTAAATTGTTCTTGAATATTCTTTTTTGTTTTCTCAACCAAATCTTTGCTCTCTTATGATATGCGCCAAGAGAGTGCTGGTAGTTTATAGCTCAAGTGCAGCAATGACTCAAACAACCTTATCCAGGCATGTAGTACAGAAATACCAAATGAAACGTAATCGGGTTTGATTGGTCTCTGGCAAATTCTTTCAAGATTATTAAAATCTTTGGATGTGGCATCGCATAAGTAGCATTTCATACTAGATTTTGTTACAGAAAGTGCGTTGCATATCTTTCCATCTACCATAGTAAACATAGTTTGATGTGTAACGAAGAACTTTTGCCCATCTGAAGTGATTTTTGTTGGTGTCAGCGCTCCTATTTGACAGTCTATATTTTCTTTTTTGGTCATTGATAAGTCAACTGTTTCTTTTTGGTATTCCAGGCTTATTGGCCTACAAAATCTTGGGGATGGATGATGGCTTAGGGTTTTGCCCTGAAACAAAATTAAATTTTCAACATTCGTAAGACGTAAGGGAACAAGACAAAGTCAAAAACATATACTTATCATCTGCCACTTCAGATAAGAATTTTTGTTTATATTGAGTATGACTCGAACTGCCATCAAATCCCCATTTTGAATATAAGACCATCTTATTAGACCTTTCGGCGAGTTTTGATTGAATAACTGTTTTTTGGCTTTGCAACAAGCGCGTAGCTGTGTGATCTAAAAGTGATTGCAGAGGTATTACAGCCTTAGATTCTGTAGCATAAAGATCTTTAGGATACGAGTTCCGTTTTTCTGCTTGTACCAATCTATAAGATGGAAAAATGTCTTTAGTACAATTCCTGATGATATTATATTGACTTCTACTCAACCTAGCTTCGATTATAATTGAAAGAGCCTTACGAGGTGAAACTTTCACTGATATGACAGAAGAGCTTTAATCCATGCAGTCCTTAGCATATGTCGGAACATCCATGGCTTTTTTTTAAACTACATTTGCTGCAGCAGTTTTACCTTCAGCCCTTAAATTCATTTGCACTGCATCAGCCAAAACATCGGCACTGAGCTCAGAACGAATATCTGCAGTTTTTCTGCGTTTCTTAACCGGGTAAATTGTGAATTCACAATTTTCATTTAGCCATGAATTCTCATTTAACTTAAGTTTCTCATGATGCCTACCATGCTTGAGCCATTTTGATTTTAATTGGCCTTTGAAGTTTCGCAACACCTTTGATAAATTTTGCCTGTTTGCGGCTGAACAGTTTAATTTTTTCGCCAAAAACTCAATTATTTCATTGAACTTGCATTCAAATGTCTTTTTATTGCTATTGCACAAAACTTCGAATAGCGTTTTTCTATTAATATATAGTTTTGCGTCGAATTCTGGAACAAAATCCGAAAATTTATGTTAGACATGCACAAGAAAAAAATTGTTTTAAAAAATTCGAGCAACAGGCTTTTACTTTTGACTTCAGTTCAGTATAAAGGATATATTTGGGCAACAATTAGCATAAACAGTTTCAAAAGCCTGTTGCGCAATTTTTAAATAAACTGTTATTTATTAAAACAGGCTACTGTTTATTTCAATCTTCAATATATCCCATTGTATGTCCAAAAAACACTTCTAAAAACTGTATAAAAAAATTCCTCTTGCCAATTAACTTTTGTTTTTTTATAAATAAAGAAATACACTCAATAGAATTATTAGAATAAATTTATTATCACACCAATAAAATGATTAAATACGAGGGCGGGTCACTAAGTCCGTGACTTTTGGATTAAAACACAGATTTTTTGATAAAAAAATAATTTTATTTTTCAACGTAGTCTCCCTTGAGCTCTATACACTTTGTCCAACGCTTCTCCAATTTTTTTATCCCTTCCAAAAAAAATTATTTGTCGAGGTCCTCAAAATAGGCCTTTGTTTAGGAGATGACTTCATCATTGGAGTCAAATCTTTTTCCACCAAGCCATTTCTTCAGGTTTGGGAACAAGAAGTAGTCGCTCGGAGCCAAATCTGGAGAATAGGGTGGATTTTTCATGGATTTTTGCCATGGCAACTGCACATGTGTGCACCCTTGCATTGTCTTGGTGGAAAAGAACTTTTTTCTTGGCCAAATGAGGTCGTTTTTTTTTCAAATCGTCATTGAATCGGTCCAATAAGTTTGCATAATATTCCCCATTGATTGTTCTTCCCTTTTGAAGGTAGTCAATGTGGATTATCCCGCGTGCATCCCAAAAAACAGTCGCCATAACTTTATTGGCTGACAAACCCACCTTGGCCTTCTTTGGCGCCGATTCACCCTTAGAAACCCACTGTTTTGACTGTTGTTTGTTCTCTGGTGTGTTGTGATGGATCCATGTTTTGTCCACGGTTACAAAACGGCGCAAAAACTCCTCCATATTGCGATTAAACAACGCCAAACCTTCCTGTGAAGTTGTTACACGATTGCGTTTGTGGTCGACTGTGAGCAAACGCGGCACCCATCTTGCGGAAAGCTTTCTCATGCCCAAGTGATCATTCAAAATTGAAACCACTGAGCCATGCGAGATCCCTACGGCTTCCACAATCTCTCGCACTTTCAATCTTCGGTCGGCCAACACCATATCGTGAATTTTTTCGATTGTTTCGGGTGTAGAGACCTCAACTGGGCGTCCAGGACGTTCGGCATCTTCAGTGCTTGTACGGCCACAACGAAATTCAGTAAACCACTTTTTCACCATTGAAATCGATGGTGCAGAGTCCCCATAGTATTTATCAAGCTTAGCCTTGGTCTCGGTAATGGTTTTTTTTCGCAAGAAATAATGCTTAATAAGCACACGAAATTCACTTTTTTCCATTTTCTCCTCAAATTAGTGAGTAGTCTGATAAAAATAGCTGTCAAACACAAACTAACTGACGCAGCAAGTTTAAATTTTGACAGGAGTCAACTGACAGATGCATGTTGACAGGAGCAGTGATGCTGTTTCAGTAAAGAGGTCAGAAATTCAGAAAGTCACGGACTTATTGACCCGCCCTCGTACTTACTAAAAAAAATCATAGCAGTATTCATTTTAAATTTTGAGTTTTGGGTATTCTTCCCATGTGCGCCGTCGGCTTTTTCCACCACAAATGAGTTTTCGGCATGACATGGGGCTTCTCACCAAGAAGGATCACTTGGATTTAGGTGTAAGGCTATGACAAGACCCACGTATCCTATACTTTGGTTTGTTCGGCACATAAACCTCTACAAAAATACTTCACTCTTGCTCTTCTTAGACTCTGAAAATCGGTCTAGCCCGCATATGGAGTCTTCCCAGCACGCCAAGTTCTGCTCTTATTGCACTCATGAAGCTGCCTTCTCTTGATGTTTATATCATGGGCCACACTCTTAAAGCGGTCATCCGTTTTAAAAGTAGTTGTCTTTGGTGTTTTGATAACTTTGGCCGCCGACTGTCTTTTGACTGTAGTCTTCATGACATGCTGACATCAGAATGCATCAGAACTGCTGTTGATGCGAAAAAAGGTGTCCGGGAGGTCAGGAAATGAATGAGCTCCAGTTTTCACGGGCTACTTCAAAATTGATTTCGGTTGGGCCGCTGGTGTCTTTTTGGGGGATGACAACGTTCAATTTCACTATTCGTAAAGAAAATTCCTTCTGTCGGAAATTTACGCAATCCCAATGACTTTGAACTCTTTTCAGAGAAACCGGCACACCGGTCGAAATATTTGCTCCCAAACCGGGCTACGATCGTCTGATTCCAAATGGAATCTCAAACCTCCCTCGCGCCATTTTTAAGTTAATTGCATAAAGCAAGTCTTCTCTGGACGCAGTAAAAAGGTTGAATTCACTAATCCGTATTTAGGTTCCAGGTCGCAGTGAGATCGCAGATGAACTTCTGAAGCTTCCAGGATGTCTAAAGAAAAAGACGATTTTTGCGATTTTTTTTGTTTAATAGATCGATGTTTGGTGTCTTTCCCGTGCAGGCTAACAAATGGTCGTAAGGGTTCTTAGATCGTGCAGCATTTTCCTTAAGTCTCAGTTTACCGTTTAGGAAGATGCCTAAGTACCTGCCATAGCTCAGTAAACTCAGGGGGGGGTGTTTAACTTGAGTAGAATGTGATTTTTTTTTAGTGAAAAAAGCCAGCCCTGGTGTGGTCGAAGTTACATTTATGCCACCCATAGGAGTCCGATGTATTCCTAAGGCGAATTGCCAAGGATCTGTAGATATTTATTTGATTTATAGAGAGTGACCTCGTGTCCTTTAGTTACCACACCACATTCAAGGCCTTTTGGTTTGCTGACAGAACTAGGTTTCAGAATAAAGAAAAGTGTTTTTGCTCTTGTGAAACACTGATCTGGATTTTTTGTAACCGCACTACTGTCGTTTAAGCTGCAGATGGCGTTCCTTATGCCCAGTTCTTCAACGGATTTATAGATCGATCGCATAAATGAAGCCTTAAATTGCCTATCCTGAGGAAGACGAACATCAGATTGTTATTATTATTGGCCCGGGTCTACCCCGGACAACTTTATTTAATTTATTAACAAGCAAAAACTTAAACCTAGGCTTAAAAACTAACAAAAACATTCTTAACCTAATGGGGCGAGGGATAATATTAGTCGGGGGAGATGTTATGGGCGTGACATATTCGGCAGGACTTTTTTTATTTCATGTTTGCTGCTATTTAGGTCGAACACTTCGGCGTAGTTGTTTGTTATACGCAACAATCTTGATAATGGTTCGAAGTGACCGTAATTGGTGCGGTGAGTTTGGATTAGGAGAAGTGGGACAGATCTTAGGTTACGATGATTGGGAGTGAATAAAATATTTTGTGTTATCCCCGGGCAGTTGATGTTTCCAGTCAATAACTGTTTTTTTTAGGGTATGCGTGCCGATTAGTTTTAACCTATTTTCATAGGGAGGTAATCCATATGGATTGGCCCTAGGTAGACCACGAAGTGCAAATCGGATAAACCTGCGTTGGGCTGCTTCGATTCTTTGAATGTGGATTTGCTTATAGGGTGACCAAACTTGGCTGCAATATTCTAGAAGAGGCCTTACAAAAGTAATGAACAGAAACCTTGTAACGTAGGGGTTGGCATTTGATAAAGCCAAGTGCAGAGTTAGCTTTATTTATAACGCTGTCAATCTGTGAGTCGAAATTCAATTCCCTGTCACATATTATTCCTATATTCCTTATTTCGATAGTGGAGGGAATAGGCTCATCGCAGATAAAGTAGTTTCTTGGAGGCGGAGGAAGACGTTTGCGAGAATAGGTTATCGCTTAGCATTTGTTGACATTAAGCTCCAAAAAGTGTGGCTTGCACCATACCGAACACTTATTTAAGTCATCTTGCAAGCATTGGGAGTCAGAAGGCATTGATATGACTTTGGAAATTTTCATGTCGTCAGCGAAAATAGAAAGATCAGAATTCGTTAAAACGAGATTTATGTCGTTAATCGTTAGGATAAAGATGATTGGTCCAAGGTGACTACCCTGAGGGACACCAGATGTTGCTTTGATGGCGTCGGATATTGAGGATCTGAAGATGACTCTGTATTCTCGGTCTTCTAAATAGGATTTGATCCATGCCACAAACGAAGGGGAAAACCCAAGTTTTTTTTAGTTTTGTGATGAGTAAATGCTAGAGAGAAAGGAAGTTCCTACTTTTACTTACCCCCGGGTATTGTACAAACTGACCGACATTCGCTACACACATTTTTAACTGTTCCTTACGAAAGAGTCTAGATGTGTCTGATTGGGGCAATACCAGTTTTGAGTTACGAAGTCAGTAAAGAAGTCAATTTTAATCTGAGCTCCCTAGTTTTGGGAAGTCATCAGCAGATTTATTGTTGCGAATATCCCTATGTCAAAGGCCTGTATAAGTGTGCATTTGTTGTAAAAACAAATGCCGCAGCAAGATCTGTAGTCGGTTCCAAACCACATTCATAGTTTAAGGATTTGAGATCTACCTGGCTATCCAAAAGTGTTTTGGTGTGGGGTCTTTTAAGATTACTTTTGATGCTCTCTCTGACAGATGTAGTAGCTCGGTATCATACTCCTCTGCTTGGAAAATAGAATAAAAATGCTCTAATGGCGCGAAATGATTTTTTTGAATCGTCAATGTCCCAGTTAGAGTCAGGTGCTATTTGATAGATTTGAGAATGATCCAGATAACTGCGAAGAGAAGACAACTTAAGTCCAAAATGGAATTTTTTCAATGGTTTTCAATGATGATGTTATTTTTGATGCATAGCAGGTCTGCATCTGCTGCTTCAGTGCGTATGATAAGTATCTTCTCCTAAGGACGGGAATGATAATATGGGCTTTTTGCTATAATTAGCGCCTACTAATGCGGTTATTTGCCCACAGCAAATAGGGTAAAAAGAAAGAGAGGTACCGATGTACATTGGTTTTGAATGTTTGCAGGTTATAATGACTAGAAAATACAGGGCTCGGCAGAGCTCCTTTGTCTTTAGCTATCGCGACAAACGTTATCTGCAAAACATTGAATTAGAAAAGCACAAAAATGAGGTTGATTACAATTGTGTTTGATAAAATTTGCCGAAGCAATAAAGGTAGAACTCCCTCTTGGAATCAGGTAGGTACGAGGGCGGGTCAATAAGTCCGTGACCTTTGGATTAAAACACAGATTTTTTGAATTTTATTTTTCAACGTAGTCTCCCTTGAGCTCTATACACTTTGTCCAACGCTTCTCCAATTTTTTTATCCCTTCCAAAAAAAATGATTTGTCGAGGTCCTCAAAATAGGCCTTTGTTTGCGAGATGACTTCATCAGTGGAGTCAAATCTTTTTTCACCAAGCCATTTCTTCAGGTTTGGGAACAAGAAGTAGTCGGTCGGAGCCAAATCTGGAGAATAGGGTGGATGAGGGAGCAATTCATAGCCCAATTCATGGATTTTTGCCATGGCAACTGCACATGTGTTTGTGGTCGACTGTGAGCAAACGCGGCACCCATCTTGCGGAAAGCTTTCTCATGCCCAAGTGATCATTCAAAATTGAAACCACTGAGCCATGCGAGATCCCTACGGCTTCCACAATCTCTCGCACTTTCAATCTTCGGTCGGCCAACACCATATCGTGAATTTTTTCGATTGTTTCGGGTGTAGAGACCTCAACTGGGCGTCCAGGACGTTCGGCATCTTCAGTGCTTGTACGGCCACAACGAAATTCAGTAAACCACTTTTTTACCATTGAAATCGACGGTGCAGAGTCCCCATAGTATTTATCAAGCTTAGCCTTGGTCTCGGTAATGGTTTTTTTTCGCAAGAAATAATGCTTAATAAGCACACGAAATTCACTTTTTTCCATAGATAGACTTTCCTTCTCATTTGCATTCCCACAACTGCGACGGTTGTGTTTGTGTTGAATGCCTAGTTTGGCCGTATTGTCTCAAAAAGGGAAATGCCCCGTGGGTCTGGCGGTATGTGGGTGACTTTTGTTAGTAGGTCTTTTGTTTGTGATGTAGAGGTATATTTTGCATTAACTCTTGCGGGCCGTTCTGGAGGATTTCGAACAATTCATTAAATTGAGGAAATCGTTATTTTGTGGTTCGTTATGTTAAGATTTCACTGTATTCAGTGATTCAGAGTAGACAGCGGCCCCCACACACCAAATCCGTCGGCTGAGATGGCCGTTTCAAAGTCCTGTACTACAGCAAGTGTAGGGTGCTGTATGCACAATTTCAGTCCATTTATAATCTTTCTGAGTCTGCTTTGGACTAATTCGAAGAGAAGCAAATACGGAAACGAATCACCACATACTCGTATCTGTCCAAACATACTTGTCCGAGTATCTACGTATGTGTTCAGTGCTTCCAAAAATACTGAAATCATTTAGACGAATAACATTGACTTTGGGAAATTTGTTCTCCTTTTTTGTGGAAATTTAATGAAATTCGTTTGTCGGGCGGGTGGAGTGCAATGTGAGTTGGACACATAACAAAACGGAGACAAAAAGGCATTAACAGGATATGGTATGTGTCATATGCATGCAACGTTACCGTCGTTTGCAACGTAGTGGGACTGCAGATAAAACAGATGGTAAAAAATAATTGAAAATCTGTTTTAAACGATATTTGTTTAAACGAAGGGATTCGTTTTATGTTCCTGTTTGGGATGGACAAGGGCGCAGAGGTATCCGTACATATTGCACACTTGGCCACAGGTTTTTCGGCATATTTGGTTGGTATCCGTACACTGTTATTTATTAACCAAGATAACCGGAGATGTCAGCTATTAAATTTAACAGTAGGTGGTGACTGCGAGGCGAGGAAATGTTGTAATAAATACTGTCTGCCTGTCTGATGGTTTATGTTTTAAGAGGTGCCGGATTATTTCGGGTAAATAAAGTCTAATATGTTGTATTGGATTGAATTGGGATAGAGAATGAAGACAGGATATCAGCATGATACAGTGGTTAAGTTTAACTGATACTTTGTCCGAGGTCTGGGTTCAATTCCCAGAGAATATACGAAAAAATGGAAAAAAACTTATTTCTTTCTCTTTTGCCTATGAGCGAGTTTTTTTATTCCCTCGTTGTTTGGAACCGATTGATACCGTAGGTCTTGATATTTGTTAAGTTTTGGAATTCAACGCATTCATTGCAGTGACTTTGCCTTAATCAAGGACTTGCTACACATAGTTTCTGCTATGCTAATTAGTCTTGAAGTTAGTTTGTCAGTAGCTCAAGTCATGGAAGTGCACTGGGTACGGATCTTGTGTAGATTAACCGTATAAGGGTAAAATGTTTGTCAGTCACAGCCTTCTGAAATGGCTAGATTAAGTTTTTCTTCCTGGTAAAAGCTGTTATTAACCTTGCTACCTAAAGTAAAGAAGTTTTTTGTGAGCTACGTCAAGGATACCGTCTTTCTTTATCGAATCGTTTTCTCTCGGTCCTCAAATAAACAATTGTGCTAAATTGTTGTACGATTCAGTTCTCTGTCACAGTAGACATTCAGTTCAAATCTATTGGTTTGCTGAAAAGTCTTCCACATTGGTTTTTAACGACGAATGCCAATCACCGTGATTCTGTAATATGGACATTTACATCTGCATATGAACATTGATATGTAAATTGAAAAGATAAACATACTACAGAGTTTGCCTCTCGGTAAATTAACAAGCATATTTTATAGTCTCATTAACACTGGCAGATACAGCAGGGATATTTTCCTTTGTAGGTAATCTACGCATACGGGTAGGTGGCTTAATAACCACTACACCCAGCGAAATTCAATTAGAGGCAACTTATTTTCGTTTGAAAAATTAAAAATAAAGTTGATTTAAGTGTAATACTATTTACAAACCTATCGAATACGAAAAGATGATTTATTAAAGCGAAGGAAAACATTTACTAAAACAAATAAACATATCTTTACTTAGTGGAACAAAAAAAAAAACTCAATTTATACTGCGAAATTCGATTAAGGCGGTAGTCAATGTAAAGTGAAAACAGAAGAAATTTCAGTATAAAAAAAAACGTAAAAGTCTGAGTTAATAGTGAGTCCAACCGCCAGACTTGATTATAAATTCGAGAATCTGACTTGGCATCGAATTCACTCCAGAGCTAGAATTAGAGCCTATTCCATTGTAACTGCCTAGCGTAAACCCTCCACCGAAGCGAATTCGCGCCCGCCAATATAAACATGACGAGACAGATTTCCCCAAATGTTTTCGATCGGGCTTAAGTCCGGTGAACTTGCTGGCCAATCTAAAAGTTGAATTTATTTGTCTGAACTTGCGACTGGCCGCGATACATGAATGGCAGCAATACATGAATGGCAGCATTGTCTTGCTGAAAAATTGTATTCTAATCCGGCCAAAAATCTACCAAAACGCCTTCCAACAAAGTGATATAATTTTCTGATTTCATTCGGCCAGGAAGTTTGCATATTGGAGTCCTACAATGATAGCTAAAAGCAGCCCAGACCATCAAAGATCCACCTCCAAAGTTTCGCTTGATGGAGAAGCTCTCAGGACTTTTTATATCATGCCAATAATATTGGGTATATACGAGGGCGGGTCAATAAGTCCGTGACTTTTGGATTAAAACACAGATTTTTTGATAAAAAAATAATTTTATTTTTCAACGTAGTCTCCCTTGAGCTCTATACACTTTGTCCAACGCTTCTCCAATTTTTTTATCCCTTCCAAAAAAAATGATTTGTCGAGGTCCTCAAAATAGGCCTTTGTTTGCGAGATGACTTCATCATTGGAGTCAAATCTTTTTCCACCAAGCCATTTCTTCAGGTTTGGGAACAAGAAGTAGTCGCTCGGAGCCAAATCTGGAGAATAGGGTGGATGAGGGAGCAATTCATAGCCCAATTCATGGATTTTTGCCATGGCAACTGCACATGTGTGCACCCTTGCATTGTCTTGGTGGAAAAGAACTTTTTTCTTGGCCAAATGAGGTCGTTTTTTTTTTCAAATCGTCATTGAATCGGTCCAATAAGTTGGCATAATATTCCCCATTGATTGTTCTTCCCTTTTGAAGGTAGTCAATGTGGATTATCCCGCGTGCATCCCAAAAAACAGTCGCCATAACTTTATTGGCTGACAAACCCACCTTGGCCTTCTTTGGCGCCGATTCACCCTTAGAAACCCACTGTTTTGACTGTTGTTTGTTCTCTGGTGTTTTGTGATGGATCCATGTTTCGTCCACGGTTACAAAACGGCGCAAAAACTCCTCCATATTGCGATTAAACAATGCCAAACCTTCCTGTGAAGTTGTTACACGATTGCGTTTGTGGTCGACTGTGAGCAAACGCGGCACCCATCTTGCGGAAAGCTTTCTCATGCCCAAGTGATCATTCAAAATTGAAACCACTGAGCCATGCGAGATCCCTACGGCTTCCACAATCTCTCGCACTTTCAATCTTCGGTCGGCCAACACCATATCGTGATCAAGAACATATCGTATCTGATCCCACCAAATACAGAGCATTACCTTCGCGCCATGGATATTCGGCTTTGCCGTTGATTTGGCTGGTTGGCCGGGTTTCACATATGATTTTTTGCGCTTGGGGTTGTCGTAATGGATCCATTTTTCATCACCAGTAACAATCCGATGCAAAAATGACTTCCTTTTGTGGCGTTCCAGCAGCATTTCGGACATGCAAAACCGCCTTTCGACGTCTCTCGGCTTGAGTTCATGTGGAACCTAATTTCCTTGCTTTTTGAATATATCCAGCTGCTTTTAAACGTTTTGAAATGGCTGCTTGAGTGACACCCAACGATTCTGCGAGCTCTTCTTGTGTTTGGCAACAATCTTCATAGAGTAATGCTTCCAGTTCTTCATCTTCAAACTGTCTTGATTGCCCAGGACGTTCATCGTCTTCCAAGCCAAAATCACCACTTTTAAATCGTGCACACCACTTTTGGCACGTTCGCTCAGCTAGCGCATGTTCACCATAAACTTCCACCAAAATACGATGACTTTCGGCAGAAGCTTTCTTCATATTAAAGTAAAGAAGAAGAACTCCCAGCAAAAACACTTTTTGGGGCACAAAGTTCGACATATTTGAGTGAAAAAAAATTATTATTGTTTACGCTTCAAATGAATGACATATACTGAAATGACGTACAATGACAGTAGCTTTCCAACGCATGTTCCGATAGAATAAGAACATTGAAATAATACAAGTTACGCCATCTCTTAGCAAACCGCTCGAATTAAGTTATAGACCCAATAATTAAAACCTTTCTGGTCCATCAAGGTTAAACATTTTTTCGTTTGAAAAGATCACGCTTTTCTGTGAGATGTGTTCTTTGGCAAAGTTTAGGCGGGCAACTTTATGTGCTTCTGTAAGAGCTAGTTTCGACTTCACTTTTTCCAAACCAGTCGATTACTGCCAGCTAAAATTTTTGTATACGCCGTTCAGATATCGGCAACTTAAAATCTGAAAAAGTTGCATTTGTTTTGTAACCCAGCTCGGATAATGGCTGATTTCTGCCTTAGTGAAATTTTGTGATTATTTTTATTTCTCCGATTCGCGTTGTAATTACCTACCTCCTAATTTAATAACATTATCGATTACGGAAGCCGATCGATTTAGTTTAATGGAAATTTGCTGATTGGACATATCATTATCCTTATACGCATGGATTTTAGCGATTTCCTCATCCACCAATTGCAAACGCCAAAAAAATTTGATTATGTTTGCAACTCGCAGCTTTTCAGTATAAACACGACTGCTTTTAATTGAATTTCGCACGATCATTAGTGACAAAACAACAGATCTTGAAATTCTCTGAGCGGGAGTAACGGTACTTTCAAAACATACGTTTAAGAAAGCAAAAACAAAAGGAAAAAATTAGACATAAATGTTCATTTACACTACGATCACATTTTTTGGACAAAAGTGCATCTGCCTTTAATTGAATTTCGCTGAGTGTATGGCTGGATTATGACGATCTTAAATTGGTTGAAGTCCGCGAAAAACACTTTTCACAGAGCACGAATTTTGATAATTAAATTCAGTAATTTGTAAGCGTTGTTCGGGTATAAGTCTTTCAATAATGAAATGGCAATGCTAACTGATAATGTTTGACTTTGTCATCTGTCACAAATCACACGGGAGCTGTCAGAAATAGAAAACCGAAAAAAAAACCCAGTAGTTACGGAGATAGGAGAGCGCTCTTTGGGCAAAACCTACTCGTATGTTGTTCATCACATATTTCCCACCATCATCATTCACAACGTGTTCATTGGAATATTCATATAGAAATATGTCACTCATGTCAGGTAACTAAACTTGAAATTGTCAAAACATACAACATAATACCAAGAACCAATGCGGATTGTTGTTTGTCATTTTGTTTGCGACTGAAGCTACCTTTTGGGGCCGATTCTGATTTTTTCGAGCAGAAGATTGAGATTATCTGTTTTTGATTCAGTTAATCCAGGTGGAGAAGATAACGCGCGTCAAATTGGGTAACCCAAATTTAAGGTTCGCAGAGCTGTGATTTTCGACATAGAGTTGGTATGCCATTCGAAAGGTTGCTGTTTACTCTGAGCGGAACATTTCCTTTACTTAATTGCGAACATTCTTTGCCTTGGCAAATTCTCATAGGAGATCTCCAAAGTGTTTGGATTCTGCGTCTTTCAGGTTTTTGTAGTTGGTATCCTTTTCAATATGATGCGTCAAAGAGAATATTGCGACACTTTCTCGGTAAGCCGATTTCCAAGAAAACGGAGCTGCATGCAATGATAATTGCGGAGAAAATCACAATCAGTGTTGTTTCTGTTGAAGGATCTCCCCACAATAATCGACTTATTTCCATCAAAACTACTACCTAGTCAAGTTTTTATTGGGTTATTCAATGGCTACAAATCTTAGAACAACTTATTCGAAATGACTTCCATTTGCCTTCCAGCACGACTTAAGACGATGTGGCCACTCATCGATTGCGAGACGCACTTTATGCATGGGGAAATTGTCCACTGCACGGACAAGGGCTCGCTCCAACGACTCAATATTTGAGTGTCGAGTAGAGGAATACGAACCAAATCTTGTAATCCAACGGGTTGAGGTTTGGACTACCAGCTGGCCAATCATCCGTTGATATGAAGTCCGGAACGTTGTTTTTGAGCCTCAGTTGAGTCGTTTTTGCTTTATGAGCTGAAGCAAAGTCTTGCTGGAAAGTCCATGGCTTGTTGTTGAATATTGATTGGTTGAGAGACTTCACAATGGGTTCCAAGACGGTCGATTGACATACTTTGGCCGATGTTTTCACTCCTTTCTCGCAAACATGGAGCATACCATTACAGATGCGGGATGGTGGCCTCTTTGGACCCTCGGGATGAGTTGGGATGCTTCTCTGGATGACCGAGCATACACACGATCGTTCTGCTTATTGAACGATTCTTCTACGGTGAAGATTTTCTCGTCAGTAAACAGAATTTATCTGTGAGCGTTCTTCGCGTATCGGCTGAGTAACACTTTCGATCTTCGCTTGCGTTTTTCCTTCAATGCGGCCGTGAGCAGGTGTCCAGTGTGTCGCTTGTACGCGCAAAGTCCTAAATCTTCTTTGATAATGCGATACATGTTTTTTTGCGAAATTTGCATTTCCCGCGACAAGATTTTCTGTTTTCTGGCCGGATCTTTGACGGTCTCGTACTCCACCAGTATCCTCAAACAACTTCACAGCACGATACACAAAATTACGAGTGATTCCAAGCGGTCGCAACGTCCTAAAGATATCGCCTTTTTCCATGTTTCATTTACTAAACACTACAACAATACGATTTTCGATGTCGCCCCATTCCATGATTGTAAGCAATTAATGTCAAAAACTTTTTACGTCACAATAAAGCATAAATATGAACTGTCAAATTGCAATCAATACGAAATGGATGCGCCCAGTGTTGCATTCGTAATGAGTGAGTTCAATTGTGTACCAGTATTTATGACTTGACTAGGTATATAACTCTTGGTGATTTGTAGCTCCTGATGAAACAGGAATATCGTGTGTTGGTAAAACTAATACTGATTTTGAGTTTGCCAATTACCAATTGGTTTGTCCGCTTCAACAGATTTATATCTACCGGAATTCCTGCCTTTGCTGATTGCAATTATCGATTTTATGCGGAGATTGTGCATGTGAAAAGCCACCAAAAAAGAGAATCCTCTATTCAAGGCGGAAAAAAAGAAGTTAAATTCAAATTTGGGGTTGATCGGTTTCAGTTGGTGGCATTTTCCCCGATCTGTTTCTTTTTACCGACGCAGCTGAAGACGAAATGCTTGTGGCAACTTAAGCGTTTAACTGCATTTGTAAATATAACGCCTTTGTTCGTCTGCCTCGGGACTTCTTCTACATTTCAATTGTCTTAAGATGGTCATTAGGGTGTCCCCTATATGGGTGAACAATTTTCTTTTTTAGACATCGAAATGCATACCTCTTATTTCTTTTTAAACTACCCAGACTTACTTAAATACAAAATTTCATCTTCCTACGTCAACGTTAACCCGTGCCGACAGAACTCTGAAGATTTTGAAAATTGTTGTTTTTAACCCTTTCCGTTATATGGCTAAATCAATTGAAATATTAAAATTTTTATGAAATATTTATTAAAAGAAGATAAAATTACAGATCAGGCAGGATATTTTCTTTTGAGGGTCTCTTTTTTACAGTCTGGATACAGATTTCTATGCTCCTGAACACAGCGTTATATAAATAGAGTAAATGGCTCTAGCCATCCACCTTGCTTGATGCATCGCTCCAGGAGGTCTAATTTTAATTCTTTTTCTACTGTCTGCTCCTAAGAAAACAAAAGATAGTTCAATCAGTTCCCGATAATCGTCACGTCCAATGGTTTTTTGCAGTTCTTGATTATAAAATGTCAACAAATCTTCTATTGTTGTGTCACAAAAATGTCGTTTGACGATATCGATGTACATATGTTCCAATGGCAGCAGGATTAATAGTTTTCCAGTTGTCTCTAAACTTTTTGTACAGTGGGATATCAGGTCTACTTGTGACTTGGTGGATTTTTGTTTTGAACACACATTTTAAAACCAGTTCGTAAACGCGATGAGGCGCAAGCAAAGAGCAGTAATTCTCTGTCTGGTTTTTGTTCCAAAAGTACACAAGCCCTTCCGGCTCTTCAGTTTGGGTACAGCCAGAAGTTGTCCCTTTTGGACCAGCGCACACTGGACAAACTTTACCCCGATGTTCAACCGCTTCATCTTTGGATGAAAATTTTACCCCGTTTTCTCTTCACACTTCATCTCCCTCGTCTATATAACCAGTAATTAGTCCAGTGTGCGCTGGCCCTTTCTCCATATTGAAATTAGAATTGGCAGGCGTTCTTCTTAAGAAATTCAGGTAATAATTTGCCATCCCAGTGAACGGTCACCATTTCAGGCATATTATTCTGAAAATCTGATTTTATAGATTCCGCTTTATCTTTCGACTCTCATTGCGAATACGTTGAATAGACGATTTGTTTATCGGAAAATCATTACAGCTAAGATCTAGTGCTTCTACTACAGCCTGAAGTATATAACAGAATCCCTTATGCTTAACATCTATCTAAAGCTGCAACTAACTTAGGCGTGATAAGGTTTTTCCTTCCTCTTTTTGTAGTAGTTTCAGAACTTACCATTCGGGAGGTGGATGCCAAGGTTTTCTCAAGGCTTTCATCAGAGCTGGTAAGTTGATCGTGATGTCCTTGCGTTTGAATAGAATCTTGCGTAGTAACAGATGACGATAAACCTCCGAAACACATTTGCTCACATCTTTTTGTCTCTTCATTTAATTTCCTTTGTATTGGCCTTTCTTCTTTTTCGGCTAACTTTTTGTATATACGAGTACCCGCTACGACAGTGCAACTCTTTGCAGCTCAAAGGACATATTTCTTACTCAATTGCGCATAGCCATACGGAATTACTCTAATTTTCAGTCCTAATTTCGGGGACGGAAGCTTAATTCAAGATGGAAAAAATGGTTTTTTTGCTCGTTATTGGATAGTGCGTATCCATTGTAGTATCCTTTCCAGCTATGGAAAGTATATGGTACCCTTGTGATATCTCCCACCTTTTAGAGGACAAGTTTTTGATGGATTATCATCTTGACTGATCTTTGCATTAGATGGAATCGATGTGTCCACTTGACTTTCGACTTTTTGCAAGGAGTACGAGAGCCTGAAGTTGTTTCATTGAGAGGTTCGAGGTTCATACTTAAATAAGGGAATGGTTCCCATATGCTTCCGTGCATTATATCGGGCGATTAGAAGTCCTTGATTTCCTTTTTCGTCATGCATGGGTTTTTCGTAATTTAAGACAGGAAAGTGTCCAATATGTCTGCCTTTTCTGTCAGACGAGTGCATAAGTCAACTGTGCTAAAGGAGTATCCCACGTCACTCTGTGGTAGAGAAGCCCAAGAGTATCTGCTTGGACTCCTATTTCGCGATAAGATTAAGAAAAGTATATAGTCAAAGTATATATCTTTTAATACGACTATGTGGGTACAGTGGAGGAGAAACACTCCTCCCTACAGATGTTCCTCGACTAGTTTCAATCTACTCGTATCTCCTATTCGGAATTGCTTACTCAACAACCGAATATCCTTACGAATTTCGTCATATCCTGTCCTTTATTCTGGATCAATTGTGTAAAGCAGACTTTGTCTGTTTAAATGAACGTTAGATCAAGCGCCAGCATCTCCCCAATTATCCAATTACTTATCTCGTGTCCTTGTGATTCAACTTAATGGCAATGTAAATCCATGACTTCTAAGACTCTCCCAATCCATCTGTTTTTTGTTTTCCCCCCATTTCATTCGTTTTTTTTTTTCGTTTCATTCGCCCATTTTAACTTAACAAAGTATTTTCGTGAACTTTACTTTACTAAAACACAAACACCTCCCAATCGGCCGACTGGCCGTCTTTTCGTCGGCTTTTGGACGGCACTGTTAGTAAAATAATTAAATAAACCCATTTACCTGACGAAAGAGTCCTTTTGATTATTTTTTCTGTCGTTGGTTCTGTTTTTCTTTTGCGCCTTCCTTCTTCGTTTCGTCCTCTTTGTACTCTTTTTTTTTGGGCTAAGAACTTTCAACGACTTATTTATGCATCATCGCAAATGAAATTTCCTCCACCTTAAATGGGAGAAGAAACGAAAAGAAAAGAAAGGAAAATTGCCTCTGCCAGGCCCTGTGTCCTGTTGTGTTCCTCAATACTTATGGAGTCTTGCTTCTTTCATCGTGTGTCTTGCTATTTTAGCTTGAGCTTCCTTCATGTCATCCACGTCTTCTATTCGAGTCGTTCATTTCTGTCGACTGGAAATTGTAATTTAACAAATGCCGATAAGTGTAAGTAAGTAAGCCTTAAGGATATTCGCCTCTTCTATGGCTTCCTTTATCGGGGGATTGTACCTATACTATACTATACAGATAATTATTTTTTTTTTTCTTCTTCTTCTTCTTTTCTTTTTATTACACAATTTCTTGACAGGCTCTCTGGTGTGGCAGAGCCATGACTGTATAATGAATGGTCTTTTGTATGAATTCAACTGACACATGCAGAGTCAGAGTCAGAGTCAGATGGTTAGAGGCGGCCTCTCCTAAAGACTCCCAAAGACGACGAAGACAATTCCAAAAGGACGAATGAGCCGAAAGCATGAGCTGGAAAATGGGAATAAAAATTTATTAGCGGGAAGAAAGTAAATACGTCCTTTCAATTGTATTGAGGGGGATTATTGATATTACTCCTTTGTGCGAGGATTTCGGGATGTGTTTCTCTCACATCCTGGCTTGACAAATAGCCGATTGGGGATGGTGTACGAGTACGAGTAATACGAATGAGAGTTACTGGGGTTAATGGGGAGTACGAATACTACGTAGTAGGAGTCGTTTTCATCTCCTTTTTTTCTTCCACTTTCTTTTTCTTTTTTTTAATTACGTGCGATGGTGTTTTTATTCATTTTGACACCATATCCCCTCCGGGTGTGCAGATATCTGATAATGGCTGGTTAGATTGAGGATATGTCAGTAAATATTTTCGACGAGAGGTTCCTTAAAAGGGAGCCTCCAACACCTGCTCGATGGAGTCTTGTTCTTTGCTTTGTTTATTTTCTGTTTTTTCCTTTCTGTATCTTTTAGAGATGTTTTGGTTGAAAGCAAATGGCAATAATACAACTTGTTTTCTTTTCAGGTACGTTTTGAGGGGGATATTTGATGTAAACATTATGTACATAGATGTCTACGAGAGAGAGAGAGAGAACATTTTTGTGAGTAATAAAATATTAAGGACAATGCGGGGTTGTAATGGGTTCACTTTGAAGACACGAAAATATTCAATTGTGCTTTCTATGAGCTCGTATTTGGAATAATTCTCCACAATCCTTAGCATGAATCGTTTGGTTTTATTTATGAACTGACATTTGATCGGCTTGTAAAGCATTTAAAGTGAATTGAAACCATTTGTACTTGGATGTGTGGGTGGCATACATATAGTCCTTTCGATTTAGACATTCAATGGTATGCAACCAATTTGTGGAATTACTGGGTGCGGTACCAAATGAATTGATGAATGTTGATAGGCTGCTATTTGAAGGTAATTCCCTACTAATTCATTCCTCTTGCCTGTGCCTTTTCTTCTCTTAAAATCCGGACAAACTTACTAGACTAATTCTACGAAGGAAGTGAAAGAAACTGCAGCGGCATCGAGTTGAGGCTTTTTAGCAAATTTTAAACACTATCGAGACGCATTGTACGACAATATTCGTACACTTACCCGAATTGGTAATCAGAAAATTTATCGAAATGCATTCCAGACTCATCAGAAGAGATGTTAGCTTGAGAAACTTTAATTGAAAGCCGCAAAATCCCTCTGCAGATGGAAAATGCGCTGCAATTTTCTCAGTCTGGTGTTGAAAGTAGATTTTTTCAAAACGTTTTGGAAAAGAAAGTAAAAAATACGAGTATGTATTTGCGGATTTCGGAGGCGGTAACCCCAAAACAAAAGTTTATTTTCAAATCAAACCTGACCAGGTACATCAACTGCTATATTATTTCATGAATGGCAAGAGTAGAGAGGTTCTATAGTAAGAACATCTTAGATTGGCCAACAAGAGACAGGAGAGTAGTTTTGAAACACAGTCAAGTGTCGGCACGTGTTGAATTCTAAAACTGATCGCCTGGTCTGTCGTCCTCAGCTGTAGATTCAGGCAAATGTTCATCAGGAAAGCCAGCCGAAAGTTATCAAAATACCAAGAAGTAATTCATCGTCATCGTACATCGTGTGAGGTTTGTGTGTCACATTCATTGTCGTGGTGAGGGATATGTTACTCCAAGGTAGTCAGTGGTCGAAACACGAGATATTAATTCTATGAGGAAGAGACTATTGAGTGAGCTTAGTACATGATAACACAAGCCAACATGCGCGGTATACAAATATACTTAAAACGCTTATGTTGCACGGTTCGATGTACTGGATTTTGTTATCGTATTGAGTGTCCCGTATGTATATTGCAACAGTATACAAGTCTAGAGGCAATATTGCTGCTGGAGGTCTTAAAATCGGGAAACTCAGCAGGCAGAAAACCTGCACAAGCTCTTTACATCATCGAAAGCCGAAATTCCGAGTATGACCAAGCTGTCTATACTAACTTTTATTCTGTTCTGTCTTTGGCCATACAAACATCCGCTGGACAAATGATAAATACCCAAGTCAATAGTCGAAGGGATACTGAGTCAAGACATCATAAAGCCGTCGATCTCGGGTTCACATAAAAGTACGAAGAAAGTGATATTTTTGTATTCAATTCCAGGCACTTTGTAGAATCGTTAACTGGGCGTAAGTTTCTTAAAAGAGTAGAACTCACTAAGAGGCGCTTTGAAGATATGTGTACCTTGTTGAAAGTGGCAAAAAGTGTATTGCCATTGGGTTGGCAAGAAAAGCTTCATCAATGCTCCTTAATGTCCACCAAGCTCGGGAACTCTATGAAACATGTGTGAAATGTGTTTCGGTGGCTTCTGTTTGGCGCTAATTAACCCCCAGTCATGTAGACAGGGATGCCGTCCTCTGAGTTAATGTCTCTGAGTCGATGCCATTGAATCGGATGACTCTTCTGGCAAAAACTGCCAAAATTCTACTTGTACAAATTTAAGACCCAGTTGATCAGTAGATTACCAGTCGAAAACTATGATGCAATGCGAAGACCGACACAAAGCGGAATTGACATAGATTTAAGCATGTTGACTCATTTGTGCACTTCGAAAAGGGAGCATGCGACATTTTTCATAGTCAGAGGTTGTCCTGACGACTTCATCCTTAACAGCATTGGCACAATTCCAATCTCTGACCGTCTGCATCAAATCCTGTTGTGCGTGTAGTCTGTTGTAATTACTTTTACACGTATTCTGCCAGAAGCTAATTTCATATCAGAAAGATCCTTTGGTGCTTAAAATAATGTGCAGAAGTCTAGTATTTACCGCAGTTATCTAGGGTAGCGTCTTGATAACTGCGATAGAGCGCATTGATATGTTCAACATAGTCAACTATTGAACGGATATGTTAAATATTGTTCGGCGACTGCAACAGGAGAGTCATAAATGCAACCTTTGCTGCCTTACAAGAAAAAAATCCGGCAAAGGAACAACCAAAGAAGATGGATTCGTTTTCCAATGTGCTCCCCATTTGAGCATGGAGCTATGTTCAATTCGGCAAAAACGGAGCTGCTTCTTTTCACAAGAAAAATTAAGATAGACTGCATCATCTCACTCAAACTTAAGAGGATTCCTCGGGGGTTTTCGAGAAGTGTTAGGTATACGAGTATATGTATGTGCAATGAGGTGATAGGTGAAAGAACGAAAGATACTCGTGCAAGAGGATCCAGATGACGTGATCAAAGCCAAGCATAAGGGTCACACTTTGGTCGTAAGACGAATTCCGCCTTGGTGGCCTTCTCTGGAGAGATGGACTAACGTCATCTTTGAGAAGCCTTTCCAAGGTAATTTTCCAAACTCTGGCACCTACAAATTCTTCGGCATGTAGATGGCAATTGAGTTTGCTTTTCCAGTCTGAAGATTGAATGAAAGACACCCAGCAATGGCAAGATCTAAGGACAAGCCAGTCTACTCACATTACATCACAGTATTCCTAACCAACGGACCTTAAATTACTGACCTTCTCCAAGCTGGAGTCTCAGCTATTCTTCAGATCGCTACTGGCGTCGGATATTGCAATAGATGTAGGTACATGCGAGACAATTTTAGACAGTCAAGCAGAGGTCAAATATCTAACTTCGATGCCTCGGTGCATCTCTTAACGAAATGGCTAAGTAGTACATAATTGCAACCTATTGCTTTCCGAGGCACTTGGACGTCTAATCCCTAATACCTAGACCAAATAGCAGGCTTCTTAACAGTGTCAGCTACCAATGCCATACATGACACTCTTTCAGGCGTTGTGTAAAACTGCTAACTCACAAGTATAATCGCGAGATACTGTACAAACGACATTCATAACGATTGAGTTATCCTAACAGCGATTTCTGAAAGAACTGCTGAGACAACAGCAACGTGCGACAGAATGCAAATCTTATTGATCCCTCCTGTGTAAAAGTCCCATTGCCAAGTTCGTCAAGATAATCCAATACGGTAGGGCTACTCCGCGCTCTCCTCTAGTATCAAAATACAGCGAAACCCGCTAACTTGAAATCTACCAAGGTAGTGTGAGTATCAATATTGGATCTCTGCTACTTTCAGCGTTGGATTGTATAGAATCTCTGTTAAAAATCCTCCAGATCTCTCCCAGTTTATATCGAGGATATTCAACATAACTTTGCCATTTGTCCTTTGTTATGTGCAATTCCTTCCATTGCTTGACAGCTTATGATAGATGACAAATGGTAGTTGGCAAGTTCCGCCACCTTATTCCACAGAGCCACACTCTTTCAAGTCTCATTCCAACAATCCACCTTTTTAAATAAACGGAAAGAAAAGACTCACATAACTCTTGTGTACCCAGGACTTCCACCACCCAAACATTGTTCGTGTGGCAACATAAAGATAACCGCCTTTGATTAACTGCTTAGCTTAAACTTGTTTAACTCAAATGTTTACCATTTGACCACTTCCAGAGTGGAAACACCAGAAAAAGGCTTATCTCAATGCATACGAGTATATACGACTACAATATATATCCCTTTATATGACAAAGTAGAACTTGTTGAAAGTCGAACCCTCATCTTTCAACATACCATCCCCAGGGGACATTTTCCTACCATATGCTTGCAAACTTTTATGCCAAAATCACCCCTCACAATATTGCTATTCATAAGTTTCATTAAATTTTATTCTTATGCTCTACAGATACATCCCCTCGTTTGTTTGTCAGATTGCGTTTTACAATTTAACATTTCAAGCCAATCAAAGTACACATCTGTGCTGTGTTGTACTGCTCTTAAACAGGGTAATGATGTCTGCAATCATGTGGAACAAAGTGACGAATTGTACTTGTAATATTCAAAGCCCCTTTTTAAATGTTACTTAGGGTTGGGCATACCCGTACAAGTTTGGTTCTTTACGGAACTTCTTTGAGGTTGTGTAAATCCTTCTTAGAATCCACTAAAGATGACAGGGTGATGGCTGATATCTCGACTACAACGAGTTCAATAACTTACTGTTTGGGGTAAGGGAAAAATTCCAAAGAATCCGTGCCCTGTCGTTAAGGAAGGAGGTCATAAGGTAAATTAATTTATTTACCAAGATAAATTTGACACTTTGTCTTCGTAACTCTTTAGCAAGTGTCAAATGTGATTCCATATCCATTGTCGGCAATCTTCACTTTGAACTCGCATACAAATGTCATAAGGCTGAACACAAAGGTAGTACAAGTAGATACACTCCCTCTACCTCTGCCACCATGTAATATTTTGATGCCCGAAATGTGAGAGAAAAAAAAAAAGAACTGTAACTTGATCTTAAAGAATTCTACCCACAACTCGTCCGTGTCTTAAGGAGTACATTGGCATTCATCGCACTTATTCAGCGCTGCGTGCTCTTATGCAAGTCACACAGAGCACCATTATGCAAATTCACACTCCAACTTCAATTCCGATTCCAGCGCACCGACCGACGCTGCTTCCACAATTCCCAGGAATAGCTGGCTCTTCACGAGCACATCCAGAAGGATAAAAAAAAAAACAGAATAAGACCTTTTTACGAAAACGTCTTCAGGAAGAATTTGAAAAGTTTTAGTTTTGTGTCAAAAATTCGTTCCAATGAATTGACTCAGAAGAAGATGAGGCAACCAACGACAGTAACAACGATAACGTCAACCTCGAATTCTAAAACAAAGAAGTGCTTTATGCCTTTCATTTGGGGAAGTGTGTGACGTCGACGTCGACGTCGTCGTAGACGTGCCATTGCACTCGGAACTGCAAATTGATATCCCAGGGGGATTCCTCCATCTTACGCGGATACATTCCTTAGGCATTGGCAGTCCAAAAAAACTAACAAAACCCATTTTGACAAAGAAGAAATAAAATTGCCTGCCTCCATCATCTTTGTTAGTCCTCGTACTTGTGTTTGCTCTTCAGAATGTGGCTCCACCTTAAGTATTTCTTTCTTCTTTTTTTTTTTACATTCCAGAATCATCATGAGTGGTAAACTTTGCACTGACAGTTGTGACCAGTGGCCAGGATTAGGGATTTACCTAATGCGCTGTCAAATTCTGTTTAAACGTTTTCGAGTTCGAATGGCGGGAAACTTTGATACTCACGTTGTATGTACTCGTAATTCGAGTCTAGTACAATTTTTTTTTTTTTTTTAACAACTGTCAAAAGTACAACTATAATACATTGTATGTAATATATATGTATCTACGAAAATATCTGATTTTGCGGTAACAGGGTGTATTTACATGGCGAAACGAAAATGTCACAGCAATTTCATGATTTGTCAATGGGAAGTCGGTGATAGTGTCATGTGGGGAAAATTGGATTGAAAAATACTGCAGCAGTTCCTGAAAGGGTTGCTTCCGGCTTTAGGAGTGACAGATTGAGCTGAATACTTTTACAGGAATCGATAAGTTCATTACGAAATAAGATAAATACGTAATCAGTGACAGGAAGTTGACAGGGACTACTTTGTTGCACAGGAATGTACTGGTTCACAACCAGGCTGTGGTTTTTGGTATTAGAGGATTACTACGATGAAGAGTTGTACAAGGAAGGAAGTAGATTTGATTGAAGTGGTTATTGGATCGAAAGAAGCACTTTTGTCAGTTTACTTACTTTAGGTGGCGCTACAGTCCGGGGTGGACCTGGGCCTCAGTCAACAAGCTTCTCCAGCCAGCTCGATCCCTGGCTAGCTGTCTCCAGTTTCGCACGCTAAGTTGGCTGAGGTCCTCTTCCACTTGCGTGCGCCACCTGAGTCTTGGCCTTCCTCTACTGCGCTGTCCCTCGGGGGCGGATTCGAAGACTTTTCGGACCGGAGCATTGGTGTCCATGCGCTCTACATGACCCAGCCATCTCAGTCTTTGGATCTTCACTCTTCTGGCTAGGTCCATGTCGCTGTACAGTCCATACAGTTCGTCATTGTATCTCCTCCTCCACTCACCGTCAATGCAGACGGGACCGAAGATCGCCCGAAGAATTTTTCTCTCGAGGCAACCAAGAACACCCTCATCCATTTTTGATAATGTCCATGCCTCTGCGCCATAGAGCAGGACCGGGATTATTAAAGTCTTATAAAGGGTGACTTTTGTTGTCCGAGAGAGGGCTTTGCTACTCAATTGCCTTCTTAACCCAAAGAAACAGCGGTTGGTACGAGTTATTCTTCGCTTGATCTCAGCGCTGGTGTCGTTGTCTGTATTTATAGCGGAGCCTAGGTAGACAAAGCCCTTAACTACCTCAAAGTTATATCTGTCGAGGGTGACGTTCTGTCCGAAACGTCGGTGTTGGTTGTCCTTTTTGCTTGACAGCATATACTTGGTCTTGCCCTCATTGACCGCTAAACCCATTTTCGCCGCTTCCGTCTCAATACTCGCGAAAGCGCCACTGACATCACGCTGCTTTCTCCCGATTATGTCAGTATCACCGGCGTATGCGAGTAGTTGGACGGACTTTTGAAAGATAGTGCCTCTTGTGTTTGCTCGTGAGTTTTGCACTATTCTTTCAAGTACGATGTTGAAAAAATCGCATGACAGCGCATCGCCTTGTCTAAAACCTTGATGAAGCAGCGTGCATTCTCCATCGTCATCCTGCACAGACGGACGAGTTTGGCAGGGATGCCAAAACTAGACATTGCTCTATATAGCCCGTCTCTATAGATGCTGTTATACGCGGACTTAAAATCGATGAATAGGTGGTGGGTATCGATCTGAAGCTCATGGGTCTTCTCCAAGATCTGCCGTAGTGTGAATATCTGGTCGATGGTGGACTTTCCTGGCCTGAAGCCACACTGATATGGACCTATCAGGTTGTTGACAAACGGCTTCAGGCGTTCACACAATACGGCGGATAAGATCTTATATGCGATGTTAAGGAGACTGATGCCTCTGTAGTTGGCGCAGTTCAGAGGGTCTCCTTTCTTGAGAATTGGACAAACAATGCTGAGGTTCCATTCATCGGGCATACTTTCGTCCGACCTTACCAAGTCATCGCCTGCCGCTTTGAAGAGCTCGGCAGTCAGGCCATCCGCTCCAGCAGCTTTGTTGGACTTAAGCTTCGATATGGCTATCTTCACTTCATCCAGGTCGGGTGGACGGAATTGTTGGTCATCATCGTCCAGGTTGAAAGGTTGATTCGGTTGATTCTGCCTGACAGCGGTATTTGGTCCGTCATTGCCGTTATACAGTCTGCGATGTTGGGGTCGCTGGACGACAAATTGCCGACCAACTTTTTAGGCAAGGCTGAGAGGAGAGTTTTTTAGAAGCAGAACCTGCATAAAGATAACTTTGTCCTCAGCTAGGACATTTAGGTTTGAGTTTCATGTGTGTGCAGAACTGTCTATTCAGGGTGCCAGCAGGCCGAACGAATGTGTTCCTACGACTCAAAAAATTAAGTTGTTTTCCTGTCCACCTTCAGTAGAAACGACTGTTCGAATAACTACGAAGTCATCTCCATATGCTTTCAACAGCATGGCCCGTTGAAATAATTTCCGATGTTGGTCGGGTAGGGAACAATCTAGACTACACCTGGGTTTTGGATATCCCCAGCACTGTAACTCTTCCACTAGATTTCCTCGCTTACTTCTATAGGTCTGCGCTGGGGTCTTCTAACCGTTAGTCCTTCTTTTTTTACTTTTTTTTGGTAAAACTTTCGAGAAATGTCACTGGACTAACATTTATTCTTGTTCTTAACCGCTCACTTTTCATGGTATTTCACATTTATCGGAAGAAGCCGGAGCTTATACGCCCAAATCGCACGCACCGATCATCTAAGTGGGAAGTAACTCTTCATCCATCTTCTGTCTTCTCTTTTAATTACACTGCATTACTTACGTTGCCTGTTTGAGGTCCTTACATTTCATGTCCACATCCGAATATCTTTGTCATTTTCTTCTTTTTTTTTTGCGAAGTCGTCTCCCGAGGCTCTTAAGTTAAATTTATTAATATCCACCAACCTGGAGGTTTGGCTGGATTTCTCGCAAAAGCAGATAGTTACCATTCTATTGTCATTGAATATTTCTTTTAAAATTAAGATGTCATTGATCAGGGAGGGAGTGTAATTTACACTCTTCTTCCGTTTACGAATGCAGTCGGAAGATTGCCTTAATCAAAACTGCAATTTGCAACTGCATAATTTTTTTCTATTTTTCGTGTAATGTCTTGAAATTGAACCTAGATCTCTTGCTAAGTAATCGACGAAGTTAACCACGACAGCAACCTGTGAGAATTTTAAACTTGACGAGAACTACGAGTATCATTGTAAGGGACAGTCTTATGCAAAACAGCATGTTGGAATGCCTTAATCACTTTTGATAATTTGTCCGCTTTCTCATCTCCCATTTTTGACATTGAAACAGCACGTGGACTGTATGCGCGACTATGTACTATACGAGTACCTAAATATTATTCCTGTAGACCTCAGAAAGGACTTCAGGGCGTAGGGACTTCAAAATGTGCATTCTTAGCAGATATTGAACATTTTTCTGGCGGTGCCTTTTTAAAATGAAAATTCCGATTCCAACTCGTATACTTGTAGATAGTGTGTAGCTGTAGTCTTACGATAGTCGATCTTCTGAGCCAGAGCTTCTGAGTGATACAAATTTCTAAGTTTTTCTGTTTGAGGGAAATCAACTGATTCTCTGAATCAACTGCTAAATGGTGGATATTTCCATTTCGACCGGCGGGTCACTAAGAACAGCTCGTCGGATTCATCACGTTTACTTAAATCGGTTTATTGTGAGATCAGTTGTTTACAGCGATTGCTGCAAACTTTGCTCTCGTTGGTAAGCAAATTTACTTCAGAGTTTTTTTTTTTGAGATTTCCTCATGGTCAACATCGTCGTCTTCTCCGCTGCTACCCTTCATTGCGCACGAGGTAAGGAACTGAATAGAATGAATAGGCTTTCACACAAATTCGTCTGCGTTAAAGCAATTGACCGGTTTTCTTGCCCAATCACCAGTAAGTTTCTACCAACCTATGTGAAGACTCAACGCAGTTTGCTGAGCATTCTTGTCCTAATTTCTCCTGGAGATATCTCCCGAGAATTTGCGTTTATTTTTTTGTTGATGATTTTGGTGGATGTCCTCCTCTCATATGCTATTGTCCCATGTAATATCAGCTGCTTCAACGAATTTAAATTGATGTGGTCCAAAGTGTGTGAGATCCATAGGGAATCCTGACATTGCAGTTATTATACTTGCAGCTCCAATCATCAAACGATTTAAAATCCATTATTTGGGGAAAATTGGTTTTTCTCCGTTTCAAACGAGGATGCCAGAAATGTCTGTGATTTATTGTACTTGCCTTACTGACGGATTTGCTTGTTGTCGACTAAGTAGATGTCAGCTATCTTCGCATATAAAAAGCTAGGAACGCTGCTGCACACAGGTATTCATTTAAAGTAGCTCGATAATTAGACATGTTAGCTTTGAACCTTCCTCAGATTGGTATCCAAAGCAACAACAATTAGGTATATTACATTCCTGCCATTCCACTGTTTAGAGTCGAATTCACTTTGTTTATCGATTTGCCATAGCTTATAGAGTGCACGTATGTTGCAACATTCCCTTCAGAGAAACGTTTGAATGTTCAAGAAATAAAATGAATTCCATCTGAAAACATCAGGCGGAAGGGAACATTTAAGTGTCGTTTCAAATTCCCTCCTGATCAATAGGAGTACAACACAGAAAATCGCAATAAATTCCCTCAAGTAGGTCAATCAAATGGGGCTATCTCAAAAGCCATTAAACACCTACCGCATGGTCGCACTCTGTTAAGACAAACTCCCTCAATTCCATGGAAGCCGACTAATAAAAAGAATCTCCAACATTCCGTCAAACACATCTTCTCGCAATTAAGTGGATTTTTTCTTCCATTCAACCACTCCATTAAGATGAAGGCCTAAACCCAAAAAATAACTTTAAGTGCCTCCTTTCCTCAATAAACGAAACACTGATTCATTGAGTTTATTTTTTTTTTGTTGTTGTTTGGTTTCCAAAGCCAATTACAGTTTAAATTTCCCGAGAATATCAGTCCAGATGTTGATGCCTCTATAAATAAGCGCCTAGACAAGCCTACCGCCGCTGCTTGCTACCAATTCACTATCGTCATCGTCATCGCGCCATCGATACCGAGAAAACCAGAGAAATCCTATTTTAATCAGAAAATTATTTTAATTGATCAAGTCTGTCTATTGAAGACCCTTTCGAGCCAGCTTTTTTATCCGCACCAGAAACCTAGAATACGAGTAAGTCAAGAGTATGACGACTCATAAATAATAAGGTCTACTCAATCAATTAGCTAGCCAAACACGAAAGGAATGTCAGCAATTTTATTTCCGTCGTTTCCATCGATTTCTTCATTTTGTTTTCCAACATCTTCCTACTTCTACTCCCGTCCTGCTTCTCGAAGTGAGCCAACAGAAAAAAAATTCCAGAAAATCCTGAGCCTGTACCTTCTCGAATCTGGGGGCAACATTCGCAACAAGTTAACGATCATCTCCCACGAATTGTGCAGCATCAGCCTCATTCAGCCTCCGATACATTGCTGCATGCACCCGTAATCTCATTTGGAATTGAAACAAATCTGATTGACAGTATAGCGCCCCCGGTTGGACAATAGAGTGTGTACATGGACCAAAGCAGTTCCGGCGCAAGACCTACTCGTTCTCGTAAGTCCAATTCGA
This sequence comes from Volucella inflata, assembly GCA_928272305.1. Classification (NCBI taxonomy): domain Eukaryota; kingdom Metazoa; phylum Arthropoda; class Insecta; order Diptera; family Syrphidae; genus Volucella; species Volucella inflata. Next base: position 80,310,750 of record OV743717.1, on the reverse strand, counting down.
ACAGTTCATTGTAACTTCAGTGTCCAGCCCTGGGGACATTTTCTACAACAAAAACCGAGCGCTGTCATCGACTCGTGGATAAATCTATGTCCGATCGATTTTTGCGTTGGTTACGGATACCTGTAATGCCACTGAATGGAAACAACACAGTCGTCACCCATCGTATCTCGAATGTAGAAATAAAAATTGCTGGGATTTGCCGCGCGGACCCTGTACGTGATTTCATTGCCATATTGGCAAATTAATTTATGGCAACAACCTAAAGGGTTGCATTACTGCGTCCAATACAATTCACAACGATTCCAATCAGTGCAGTCAGTGCGTATTCAGATAGTGAGGAATGGCTGCGAATCCAACTCCTGGTTATGGCTACTCGAGTTAGTTTTAAAAAGTGAAATACCTAATATGGATCTGGAAAACTTACGCAATGGGTTTGGTCTGGCTGGTATCTTTCTACCTCTTTGTGATTATGAACCGGTTAGGTGGAACATAGGTAGTTCTTGGAAGATTTTTTTTCCAGACCAGCTACAACAGCAATGACAAACAGACATCATCGTCATCGAGTATGCAACAGGACAATGAACGCCGAGACGATTTTGTGCAAAAACCGCAAAAACTTCGCTGCAGATGTTTTAGGCCGACTTGGCAGACCGTCATCATCATCATCACCACCAGCACCGTCTTTGGCTTTGTCGACGTCGACGTCGTCATCATTGTGGTGTTCCATCATTGACCAAAGTAAGATGAGCGAGCATACAATACCACAACAAGGGAGAGTTGCTGTGGTCAGGATCAACTAACGAATAGGCGGTTAAGTGGCTTTCAGTTAAGCAATGCAGCGATGGTAACATGCGTGCATACACGCGGTTGCTTTACATTGTTTTCACCTACGGCTACAACTACGTACGAGCACGTACGTACCTCATTAAGTAAAGCCAACGCTAAAGTCTTTCTACAAGTTTAAGGAGGTCATTGATTTAAGGACTCTGATGATGGGCGAGTAAGTGACGGATTATGGAAACCAGTTTATGTGGTCAACTCATTGTTGGTGGGTGTCTTTGACTCAGAATTTAATTTACACATTAACTTGTAGGTGATGATCTTATAAGTGAAGGTTTTTAACGCATGACTCGTGTACCAGATGCTACTGATATTAAGTCCATCTGTTAACCAACATGGTCACACTCAATTCAAGCAAGTATCTGGAAATGTTTTTCGACAAACTGAGACTTGTTCCACCCGGTTTTTTCCACCTGATGATCTTTAGGGATGAAGAGAAGCAAAAAAATGGATATGACACCTTCAATGGTGAAATCAATGAATTAAAGTAGTGACAATGCTATTGATTTATTTATACCTTGCCTTCAATACTCCTACGTAATAGAAACAATTTTAGACAACTTACCTCAGAATATGTCCCCAAACCAAATCTGATGATTGAAACCGAATGACAACCATTATATCTCAGCGAAAACAGTTGTGGAATCCATTGTGGAACCTATTTTAATATTTTTAAATTCTATGTATCTACAGGCTATTTCTGGCCTATTGAAGATTTGGTTTCAAATTTAATTAAAGGAACTTTTTCTTATGAAATTCAAGATACAATGGTTGGCACCATTTCTGTATTTTTACCAGACACACTTGAAAAATTCTGCAAGATGTTTGGAATGTTAGTATGGATTGATCTGTCCCTATGATGGGCCATAATTAAAGATTTGAAAATTGGAAAACAACAAGTTTAAATAGTGGATCTTATTTCGAATCTTAAATCATATTTCTGCCATTTTTTACTTTTTTTACGATATTCTACGTGATGAACCCATGACGTGTTCTCTTATGAAAGTGTCACCAAAAAAAAGACTAATCTAAAAGTTTACTTCACGAGTACTCTGTCTAACATAAATTGACAGTACACGTCTTATGGGAAAGCTTTTTAAAAATCAGTAGCGTGCCATATTTTTGCACCATACTGAATTGAAAGAAACCCCCCCATAAAAAGTATTTACCCGCCAGTGAATTTCCAATTGCATTTTTGACGTAGACCTAACATTCAATGCACATCTGATCGGCACTGATTGACTGTGGCCTGTAGCTGCTGCTATTCAACCCCTATTAAATTGATGTGCATTCAGAGTTACCAGTGTCCGTTTGGTAGGTCGTTCAGTGTTTTTTTCTGTTGAAGAGCTTTTGGTTTTAGAGCTTTGAAAAAAGTTCTTAATGAAGAGTGTTCTCGTGGAGATCTTGGATGCAGTTATCAAGTTGTAAGCTGTTTTCTTTAGGTTTAGGATCAGGCCTACTGGGGATACCCTGCAAAAAAGCGCCTTTTAATCTTACCTCTTGGTGGTGTGAAAAGAGATAAATTTGTTTTCTTTTTTATAAATTTCAATCTAAACAAAAGGACGCTAACCCTGCATACCATTCTTTCAGATTTTTGCTAATTTTAAATGCTTACTACGGAAGCTCCTACAGGGTGATTTTGTTGGAATGGAACCTTTCGAGAAACAAAAGAGTGCGAATGAGAGACAAACATGCCTTTCTTCCCTGTAGTATAGAGTATAGTTTCCCAATTTCGGGTGCGTTGAGGGGAAATTGCGTAAAGATACGGGTGTTGTGCGAAAACCAAAGAAACCAGTTCGCTTAAGGAGGTATTTCACTCAATTAAATGCGTACAAGATGGTAGAGTTGCCTCTGCAATTAACAAATATCTTTGAGCAGTTATTGATGTACAAGGCGGCAGGGAGAACAATGAGTGAAGTTAGACGTCTTAGCATAAGTATTAAGATATATTGTTCTATAGAAACATCGCGACTGGTGTACGTCGCTTACGCGACATTAGCGATGAAAGCTCCACCCATTACTGACTTACCCATACGACGCTGCAGTCCGGGTAGGACTAGGGCCTCAGCTAACATTCCTCTTCGGACAGTGCAATCTTTTGCCAGCTACCTACAGTTGGTCACATAAAGTTTGCTGAGGGCCCCTTCCACTTATGTGCGCCACATAAGATGTATCGTCCTCTAATAGGTTGGTCTACTGGGCTGGACTCAAACACTTCCCAAGTCCGGGACGGTGGTCCCAATGTATTGAATGTGACCTAGCCGTCTAAAACGGGTTAAACGAAGTTGGCATTGCTGTAAGACCTGCATAATACTCTACTGAAACGTCCCCTATATTCTACATTTTTCGAAAAACTTTTCTCTCGAAGCACCTTAGAGCATTTTCATCTACTTTCGTCAGTGTTAACGCTTATGCGTCGTAAAGCAGGACTGGGATAGTCAATGTTTTGTATAATGTCTTTTTGATAGCTCGCGAAAGGGATTTACTACTCGATTGCCCAAGGGGCAAATAAAGTCCCTTTTTAACTCAAAGTTGTAGCTGCCTGGCGATGGCGATGGCGCGATAGTTAGCTCATTGGACTATCACGCAGAGAGTCTGGGTTCGATTCCTGGCTGGGTCACCAACAATTTTTCAAAATCGCCATCATCCTTTCGGCGGGCAATGGCAAATTCCCGAAAGTAAAATTGCCTACGAAAAAATTTCTAAGGAGTGCCGTTCGGACTCGGCGATAAACCGTAGGCCCCGCTCAGATGTGACAAAAATGATAACATGAGCAATACAAATGAGTGTCAAGAAGCTAGGCCATGGCCCATACCGGGCTGCCAGCGCCACAGTGTTTTTGTTTTGTGTAGCTGCCTGTCGTGATGTTTTGTTCTAGGCGTCTATGTTATTCCATCTTGGTCGCTCCTGCTTTAACAGTCGCTGGAACATTCGGGCATCCAGAACACTGGAGAAACAGTTTGCCTCAATCCCAATATCATCAATTTGGTTGACGATTTGTTAATCAAGAGACAGCCAGATCCTTTATTTGTGTATCAAGGTGTGGAAACCGTATTCTGGCTATAGTTCTGGCGTAGAATCATTAAGCTTGTGTCCGTTTCCGAAGCAGGCTGTATCTTGGTGGGCACTAGTCATAGGTTCGTGTAAGTGTCGTCTTCGGTAAGGCCGTCTTTCTCCGTTGTCGCTCCATTGTATCACAATTCTTAAATGGCGATTTGTAGCAACTTAGAAACTCCCCTAGAAAAGGATTGTAAGGGATCGTTTAAGCCTCTTACAGGTAGATGCGACCCAGAAATCAATTGTTGGGCTGAATCCAAGATCTGCAGAGAAGTGGAACTCTAGTTTTTGGTGAACTAACCAAATCTATCAGATCGCTGGCGGTCGATTTTAGTTTAGTTGAATTTAGTAGTTTAGATCTTGTATGCTATGCTTAGCAGGCTTATGCCTCTTGATGCCTACTTAACACAGTTCAGGAGATCCTATTTCTTCATGATCATGACAGACTTTGCTAAGATTTCATTCATGTATTCAAGCATGCGATCCTTTCAACGAATTTTACAGATTAACTAATGCATGCTCTTCACTCGATCATTGCGTCTTAGTTTATAAAGTTCGGGGGAGAGGCTATCAACTGCTGCGGATTTATTGGATCTGAGTTTGGGTTTTGCTGTCATCAAATCATTTTGGTCGGATGGAGAGTAGTTTTCGTAGTTTTTGTCTTGATGGGCTGCAGCATTTAACTTAACTTCCAGCACCGTCGTCGCAGGCTTTCAAAAAGAAGCCCCATTACTTAAGATAACCGATTTCCAATATATAAATACTGCTATGATCCGTAAGGCTTGATTTAACGTAAGAAACAGAGAAACTATTTGAATATTACGATGTAAACAGTACAAGAAGAGTAGGCAAGTCCCTTCAATCGGTAGAAAAACATAGATCGAACCACTATTCTTCTTCTTCTGCTTCTTTGAATCAGAAACAAAAAAAGATTTAAATCTCGCCGAGGTTATACCTAAAGCTTTCCATCCTACTTACCACCTGTGGAGTCCGAGAACTATCAATGAGAAAGATCGGTTGTGCTTTTGAGATGTTGAGTAGCAGCTGCTCTTTGTTGACAACATCACAAAGTCTTTCCCTCCTTCCTGCCAGCACTGAAAAGCTAAATGTAATAACAAAAACCAAATTCCTCAATCAAATTGTTTGCCATTGTCAAGCAAATCCACTCACATTGCCTTATACAACTTCATCTCATGTTTCACTTTGTCTTATCCCACAAAGTGATGGCTGATGGCACCAAATTGCCACTGCTCTTAGCAGAATCAGCCCCAGGGTAAGGTAAATGCAAATGCAAATTTGATGTGTTTATTTCTGATTACTTACCGCAAGACAACAAAATGTGCATTCACCTCAAATTACCTGTTGTGAACCGCATAGTACGAGTAAATATTATCCAATCATCTACACCCCCTCTGTGTGTCACCATATAACCAGTTACAATTTACCACTGTGCCACTCCAAGAAACCACTCTCAGTAATACTTGTGTAAAAGATGACCATTCCCGCAGTCAAGACCGGAAAATAGAGATGTTTGGAGGCGCATTCTGGTACCCAACCTTGGATTTGAGAAGTCAAATTTACCATGCAAATGAGTTGCCAAATGAGTTGGCAAATGGGTCGTCAAACTTCAGGGTAGTGAAATATAATTTGATACCACCACTCGTTTTCGAATTAAAATTAAAATCAATAAATTATTTCGAAAGATACACCTTGAGACTGAGATTAAGATGTAGATACGAATACATGCACAAGTCAACAGCAATTCACAAAGCACCAAATGCATTCGGGAAAAAAAAACATATCTGCCTCTTGGGTCCACTCAATCAAGCGTCCAATCGGAGAGAAACAATAACGATAATTACACGCAAATATTTCCATAGCCAGTCGAGCAGCTTCCTACTCAGGTGTCGCACAAGGCGTCACAGATCCTGGCGCTTTGAGACTTAGACTTGGGCTGCATCACAGACCCCACACTCTGTATCACCGGAGAATATTGAAAGTAGGTACCAACCAACGCCACAACTACGAGTAAATACGAGTACTTGTGTAAGAGTATCTGCATCTCCAACTGTAAGAACTGACAATCTCACTGTGTTTACTTGTTTTGAGTTGATTTAGCATTTTATGCGCAGCACCTCCCACCACGCCTGTTTGTGACGTGCTCTCGCCATGTCAATCTCAATCAACATTATTAAACCTCATCGCAACGCAGACAAACATCTTTTGTGACAAGTCATCACCTTTTTTAGTTGCTGCCGTTACTGTTCAGATGCAGATACTACTATCCATGCCAACCATCTATCGATGAAATATTACACAGATCTTTTGAAATGACATCGATAAATATCCAAGCAAGCAGATGGTTGGTTGTGGCTCTCTTGGGGGTACGAGGAGATACTTAAGACAGCAAAATTCCGATAACAGTTGTTTTGCCGGCTTTTCATGCCACTTAAAGCCTACCCACGGTTGCCAACTAAAATTAGAATATCTTTACTCGCAGGTTTGCCAGATAAAATAAGGAAAACCAATTTGACTGGCGTTGAACGGTACCAATGGTGGTGTTCGTTTGTCGTTTCTTATTATTGAATTGAACTGAACTGAACTGAGCCAAACTGAATACCTGCATCTATATGTATTCAATGAAGTTGTTTACCCCGTTGTTAGATAGTTAATTGCCAGAAAGTGCGCGCAAAAGCGTGTCAGTGAACTGTATCTGGATCAATGTTTTGTGTAGAGGTACACATTCTCCCATTATATACGAGTTCACTTGCATATGAGATACTTGAAGTAACATGCGCCATGCCATCGTCTATTGACAGGTTAATGAAATTATTTTTAACGGTATTAGAAGATTCACAGATACGAATATCTACCTAGTGTGACTATATTTTCGTATTCGTATCTTACATCGAGTCAAATGGCATTCTGGTTGAATGCACTTGAATGGAAGTTCTCTCTCTAAAAAGGGCTCTTGCGAAAATTCATTTTTGAAGTGTAAATCTCGAGTTGTTCTCGAAGGTATCGATATACTTTTTTCGATTTGAAAAAATGCGTAAAATTATGGAGAGTATTTATGGCAGAACAAACCTCTTTCTGTGACAAATATTACGGATATCTGAGTACACGAGTACCTACATAGGGGTTAATATACTTGAGTTTACCGTGAAATAGAAAAGAATGCTAGACTCGTTTAGTTACTTACATAGATCGGTATTGTCCCCGTCACTGTTACGCCACATAAATATCCGGCCATCGGCCAACTTCCTATATAAAGTCTTAGCTGAGCATACTGGGATTCTAGACTCCGGGCATCATTCAATCTGACCATGCGTATATTTTGCGTTTGTAGAATTTCGTCTCTTGTCTTGGACAGTTTTGGTGCCCTTAAAACTTGGTCATCTATACCATCATGAGTGACTGGGTTTGTTTAGATCGATTTCTTCAGAGATGTAAGTGCCTTACAACATGGGTGTCGAGTTTTCAAAGTTTACGTGGTCCGACTTTCTTCTCAGTCTTTTCCATATTTTTGAGGGAGCTTGTACTCTCAGGAGTTAACGGTATGTTGGCTTGCTTTACTCTCTATTTCTCTATTTGATAGCGAAAGCATTGTTCTACATTTGGTGGTATCCTTCGGTTTAACATATTCGCTGTGCTATATTTCTTTTCTTTTGTCTATTGTACAGCGGCTGTTTCTTAAGATGTTGGGTTCTGAGTCGGAAAGTAATAAGAAGCGTTACATGCACGTTTCAAAGGACCCTAAACAAGCTTTTTCAGATATGGCGTGTACTTTTTGTTTTAATGTGGCACAAAAGTTGTCACCCGAAGTTCTTTGGCTCGTACAGTTGTGGCTCGTGCAGTATGCGCCGTTGCTCCATCCTGTCGCAATTTATCCAATTGAGAAAGGAGAAAGTCGTTGAGTATGGCTTTGCAGCGCTCGCCATCCACAGCAGTTGCTTGACCCGCGGCGTTTTCGAAAAAATAAGTCAAGATGATACCTCCTGCGTAAACAGCACACCATGAAGTCACTTTGAGAGTAAGACGTGGATTTTTGGCGCCCCAGAAGTGATAATTTTGCTTATTCCCATATCCACAGAGACCTGATTTTCGATGTAAAATTTGTCTCTCTCATGACCGAGATTCAGGATGGCTTGAGCGTTTGTTACACACGCTTGGCGATCAATAGCTACAAGCTGATGCATTATCTGCAATTTGTAAGGGATTATCTTACAGTCTTTCACCAAAATTCTCTGTAAAAATCGCCGATTGATGCCCAATTTCGTGGCACATCGTCTTGTTTATGCTCCGGGGTTTTCTGCGACATCTTCACCCACAGCTACGATATTCTCAACAGAATGGCTGTGCGAAATCTGCGCTGAAATTCACGCTGCGCCAACACCACCGACAAATCATTCCGCAAACAAATAGTTACAATTATTCCGCGTTTCTTAGGAGTATAGCGATTCATATCTTGTTGACGTGTATTTTGAATCTGTTTGCTTCACAAATATCAAAGTAGAATTGGCATTTGCAATTATTATAGCACTTTCCGATAGGTTGATGACTTTTGCGCCACGTAGAATATGTTTATAAGTTCTGCTTCCCTGCTTGTCGTACAGAAGAACTGCCAAGGTCTTGTGCAGGAAAATCTTTGTCTTTCTAGTTCAGGAGTTTTAACCTCAGCTGCTTTTATATACTGAAGTCCAATAACAGCTCTTAAGTAGGGTCATTATTTGTTGGATTTCTACTAAGGTGTCATTTGTAGAGTTGATGTTCACTCCAAGGCAGCTGAACGCTTTAACTACCTCGAAATTATAAGCAGCTTCCGACTAACTATTTTTTGAGATAGGATGTTTCTTTGTTTCTCGACAGCAACAAATCGATTGAATTAAGCGCTAATGTCAATGTTGTCTGCATATCCCAATGGCTGGTTTGATTTGTGGAAGATAGTGCCTCTAGTGTTAACGCCAGCCCTATGCACTTAAAAACAGTCCCATGAAGTGCATTATATTTACGAAACTCGGCGTATACCTAAAACAGTTCTGATAATGTGACCAAACTGCACAGCACACCGCGTGTTTTGAAGTGTTTTTTAGGATAACTGGATCAGTTTACTCGAGTTCAGCCTTCGCCATATACAGCTCAAAGTGGTGAATGCTGGCAAACACGGCCGTAATATCTACAAAGAGGTTTTGTGTCTTGATTAAAAATTTGTTGTGTGGCTTCTGCCCACGTACATGTCGATAAATGTGGCGTAAAAAGGCTCAACAATTTCACACTGACGCCAAGTCAGGGTGCGAGTTATAGCAAAGATGAGCAGTTGTCTCACGTAGTGCATATCAAGAGTATAGGCTTATCAATGCGTCTATAGGAGAAGTATGCTCGTTTGAGAAAGCACACACGAACTGTTTTGCACATTTAGTGCAAACGAGCTTTAAGAACCAATGCGAACGCTCATTTCACCGATCATCTCTTTGTTCCTGAAACTGAAATTGAAGTTGAAAGGACGCTTTTTTGACTAAATTACTACCATTCACGCAGCTTCGACAAGGGCCCTGGAGGCAATTCCGCAAAATAAGCTAGACCAGGCATTTGAATCACTATTGAAGCGCCGTAACACGTGTATTGAAACGGGAGGAGGTCCGGGATATTGTTTGGTAGACTGTGTGTATCTTGCTTTTCGTGCAGGACGATGCAGTAATTGTTCACTATTTTCCTGAGCAGAAATAATAGCTTGGTGGACTTGGTCAGAACGAGAAGAGTTTTTCCAACGAAAACTTGACAAATGTTTTGTATTTTGCTCCTTACTGCCTACAGGACTGCTTCAAATTTATAAGAAAAAACCTAAGGGGAATCGCCGAATCGCCATCAGTTCGGCTGATGCTGAGGCAATTTTTCGAAATTAGTTCTTGAATTAAGCGTCTTTGGATCGAATTACTAAGTTTCCCGCCGTGACTCTACTGTATTCATACAAAAGTTAAATTTTTTGAATTCTAATTGACGAAATCGAAAGCTATTGCTTTGACGATTTCCTGGCTAAAGACTGAAATGTTAGGTGTAATGACGTCATCAACATTCCTGCCTGAAAGATTTCTTTCTAAAGGGCACATAGGACCAGAGCTTATAGCGTAACTCAAATTTATCAAGATAAAGGTCTGTGATAGGTTCAAACTTAGTAGTCCTGTAGATCCTAAATTGCTTACTGACGTAGAGGACGAATTACCCAAAGTCTTGACAATTTCGCAAGGCGATTTTCTGGCTTATTTTGTTTTACCATGACCACTTGTTTTACCATCTTCCAGACGAGGGGAGTCCTGGGCCTCAACCAACATCTCTCTCCAGCTTGTTCTTTCCTTCAGATACGCACAATTAGTTGGTTGGGGTATCTGCCTCACTATGGTGGAATCGAAAAGCACTGTTGTCAATGCGTTCTAAAAGAATAGGCCATCGTTATTGCTGTAAGCAAAGCCTTCTGTCAAAATCCACGTCGTTGTACAGTCAATATAGTTCTTTCAAGCTTCCCGACACGGAACAACAGGGATAGAATGATAAGAATATTGTGTCAGTGTCTTCTTTATTGCTGGAGATAGCACCTTGGACTCATAGAAACAGCAGTTGGCAAGAGCTATTCTTCGTTTAATTTTCGCGCTTATGTCCTTACTTGAGTTCAATGCAGAGCATAGATAGATAAATTTAATTAGAATATTCAAATGATAGTCGTCGGTAGTCACTTGGTTGTTTATTGTAACTTTTTTTGGCGACATCAGCTTCTGGCCCAAGGCTCATAAAAGCCCCAGTTTCTCTCGGTTATATCAATGTCATTTTTATATTCTAAAAGATGTGCAGATTTTTGAAATATTGTGTCAACTGCAAGTACGATGTAGCCCTGACTGCGACAATTTTCAATATCACAACATTCAGTGATATTTCTTCCGATTTTGACAGAGCAACGAACGTTGTTATCGATTTGGTTGGTATTCTCGGCTCTTGTTCAAAATCTGCCACAGAGTGGATAGTTGGCGCAGTTTATGATGATGACGGAGTCGATGATCGCTGCCCTAGCAAAGCCATACCAAGGCGTAATAAGCAACCAGACAGATTCTACATATTTATCGAATCAAATTTCCAATATTCAATTAGCAAATGACATCGTGGGCAACATTAAAAAAATTCTCCCTACATACGACGAGTATCTGCGGTACTCAGCATTCCCATGGTCACAGATTTAATGTTCTTTTGTGAATTTATCGAACCTTCCTGAATACGACTTAATCCTTTTACAATCATAGCACTTCCGTCCGGGTTATCCTCTCCAAGCAACAGCAAACGAACGAATAGAGCTAAAATAAAAAGGACTCAAACTCCAGTACGAGAACACTTAAGATTTAATCGAAAAATCCCTCTTCGAATGTAAGTACTTTTGCATGCAGTTCCCTACGTTCTTGTTGTGCTTTCCTCGGAACAATGAAATCTCAATCAGATAATCGACAGAGAACAGAACGGTTCACCCGTTAAAACCACCATCACCGTCGTCTGTCGTTTGTCGTTTGTCGTTTGTCGTTTGTCGTTTGTCGTCGTCACCATCATCAGCATCATCGTCTGCCTTGAGTTCACACCCTTTATCCAACCTGAGTCTTCTGCCAGAGTAAAGAGTAAAACATCTCAATAAGTGTTGCTCGACAAAGCGAACACAAAAAAAGGGAAAAGAAATAAAATACGACGAAATATGAGAGGACTTGATGAAACAAAACAAAAATTGGAAAAATAAAAGAATAGCGATCCTATTCATGATGAAGAAGAAAAGAATGGCAAAAACAGTGCGCGCAGAAAGAGGAGGAAAAGATGAAAACATATGGCTATGACTTAGGGCCTATTGTGGTTTGACAATATGCTCTTCGTCGTCTTCACCATCTCCATTACAATACTGTACGCGGGTTGAGGACAATACGCTTTTACAATACCAGTACGATGACGAGTATTGCCTTTACTATTGGAATATTGCCCACCCCTCGCCTGTTTGGGCGCTTTTTTGTTGTTTTTTTTTTTTTTTTTTTAAAGACCTGAACCTGAACATGGACTTCAGAGTGAGTGACACCGTTAAGTACTTCACACGCGATGTAAACAATAAACACTGTTGAATGAGAGCTGTGATTTGTCGCTGTTAATAATGTGCTTCAATTGTGAAGAGGTCGGTTAGGTCAGTTTGACATTAACAGAGTGAAGGTTGTTGCATTTTCATTATTGAAACTCTTGTCAACACTTTGCATATTGAATGAGTTTTGACGTTTGAGAAACTTTTCAAGAACGTTTCGTTTGACTAAGGCGCGGTTTTGAATTGCGGTTAAGTGGGGTCGAGCATGCTTGTAAGTTATACCGACAAATTGCCTGGGATCAGGAGAAGTTTAACGAAATGACAGTTGATGGTGCTTTCAATACGTTTTTTGAGATATACTCGTATCTCATCGATTTGACAATATTGACGTACAATAGGTGTGCATTACGTTCCTTTAGTTGAACAAACGATTATTTTGGGTTTTCTGCGACGAAAGGCCTTTGTTTCAATGACAGCTATCGAACTAATATTATCGTCAGAAAGGTCGAATAAAATAGAAATAAGCTCTCACTAAGAGCTAGAGATGTTTGTCGGTGCAGATGGGGCTCTTTATTGTTGGTTTTATACCGATGTCTGCTGCAAGTTTATCTTGAACGTCTTCAATGCAATTTTGTAAGCGTCGGCTGATCGCTATACGATCGATGTTTGATAGCTAGTGGTCGTCAAGAAAATATCAATATGTATCTGAGGCGTTTATGTCCGTTTTGGGCTTATTGTGTTTTACAGTTGCGGTCTGCTAGGCCAAGAAATAAGCCACACTTTGCCTGTTATACTTATGCGGGAGACTCGACAATCGCCCCCTTTCAGTGTTCGCTGTTTCGGATGGAACTCCCAGGAGAAGCCTTTAAAAACTGACTTACTAACTTACAAATAGTGCTTATGTCTTCGTCATTTATCAAACCAACATTTAATTGACAACAAAGCTGATGAATTATCTTTAAGGGAAACACCTGACTTGTCCATGTTAACTATGTCTGCGATCGTAGCTGTGACTCATTTCTATTTATCAAATCAATCCCGATTATGTACTGTGCGCTATTTGACACTCTTGGAAGTGACCGTAGTTTGAGGTTGAACAGGCTCTGAACAAGCCTTTTCTTGGCTCAAAGTGTCAAAAGTTAATTGATTTTTCACTTCCTAATTGATCCTGCCACTAATATTAGCTTTCACCTACTTTAGGCTCTTATAAGGACTATTATGAGGACGACGAACCCATTGCGTGTAGGATTAGTGTAGGTTATAAGGACTAGAGTTTGGGCGACCAGATGATAGCGATAGAAAAAACCATTCAAATAAAACAATAACGGTGTGAGATATAAAATTGATCCTAGCCTTATTTTGGAGCTACGTTCATGCCATTCTTCTTATCCTTTTATTAACCCTTTCGTTGTACGAACTTATGCGTAACGAGTTTCCCATTTTTACTGCATCGCTGCTGCTCCGCTTATGGGGTTGGCTAATGTCGCAGACCGCAGAACGCGTCTACATAATGCTCGGTCCTGGATCGCTTCAGTGGTAAGCCCCAGGCGTTGTTGCGCATTTGCCATCTGAGAAATCCAGGAATTCTATTCGCCTCAAGCTGTTCGGTTACCGAATTCTTTATATGTAAACTTCCTCTTATACGCGTAGATCTAATGCAATCGCGTTTAGTGACTCCACTAGACATCCTTCACATTTTCATTTCCGCTGCCGTCATTTTGTTTTAAAACGCTTCGTACATTGTCCAGCACTGTGAACCGTATATAAGAGCTGGTCTAACAACCGTGGTGTAGAGTTTCCCCTTCAATTTAAGCGGAAATTTTCGGTCGCAAAAGATTCCCGAGTTTTCCCGCCATTTCATCCATCCCACACTCACTCTGTGGTTTACGTCGTCGTCACATTGCGCTTCCATGTTAACGATTGATCCTAAGTACTTAAAGATAGTGTTTTTCGGAAGAACTATTCCGTCTAACATTATATCCGGAACAGGTCGCAACGGATGCGCAAATGGGCACGTCAAATGCTCCGTCTTTGAACGACTTATTTTAAACCCGTTTCTCTCTAGCGCATTTCTCCATGAATCTAAGGAGTTCTGTAAATCTTCGACGTTATCGCTAAGTATAACTGCGTCGTCAGCTAAGAGAATTGGCGTTACATTTGCTTCGCGCATGCAGTCTTTTAAAAGATAGTCGAATACTACGTTAAAGAGGAAAGGGCTAAGTACGCTTCCTTGATGCACTCCGACATTAACTGGAAATTCTCTCGTTAGTCCAGCAGAGCTTTTAACCGCAGTTTTCACGTTTCCGTACAAGTCTTGTATAATTCTAACATACGTTTCCGGTACGTTTTGAGACCTGAGCGCGGGCCATGTGAGATCCCTAGGCACTCGATCGAATGCTTTCTCGAGGTCGATAAATACCATGTGTAAATCCTTAGACGAATCTCGGTGCTTTTCCATTATTATTCGTAGGCTTTGGATAGCGTTCACCGTCGATCTTCCTTCAATAAATCCGCACTGGCTATTATCGAGCTTTATTATTTGCCGAAGACGTTCGTTTAAGACTCTTTCGACGATTTTCATCGTGTGTGACATTGCTTGAGTTGTTCCATTCTCGAGTGTCGCCTTTTCCTTTGTATAACGGCACCAAGAAGCTACTTCTCCATTGATTCGGCAAAGGTTGTCCACATTTTAATTTATTTAAAAGTTTCGATAGCCAAACGCTGCCGATCCTCTCCATCTTCGACCAAAACTCTGATGGAATGCTGTCTGGTCCCGCCGCTTTCCCCCGCTTCATTTTTCCAATTGCTGTACTTATTTCTTCGATTGAAAAGTCCGAAACTTCCTCCTCGAATAGACCAGCTGTCGGCACGATATCACGTGGAAACTGTTTGTTAAGCAACTCCTTGCAGTATTCAAGCCACCGGTCACAAATTTCCTTTTCATTTGTTAGTAAGCGACCGTCTGCGTTTTTGATGTAATACGGCGAGGTTATTTCCATTGAATTTTTTTGCCTCTGTGCAGCGAGCTTAAAAATATTTGAAATTTAATACTGTACGACGTTTGAACTTCTTGGATAGCTTGTCTTCTATCCGCCGATCGTGAGGATATTTGTTCCAACTCCTGGTACAGGTTTTCCGCTTCTGCCGCTCGAGTTCGAGCCAGGACTTTCTTTGCGATCTTTTTAAGACGCTCGTATTCAAGGGCCAGTCGAGCTTTTTCGATATCGTCGCTCCGATCGCATTTTGTCCACGCTTGGAATGCACTCTTCTTGTCGGCCACAGCTCGTTTGGTTTCGTCATTCCACCACCATGTTTCTTTGCCGACGTAATGGTATTTCGATATAGTCCCCAGATGGGACTTTGCGAGTGTTATGCATTCCTCGTGCATACTGTTCCACATTTCTTGCGGGCTAAGTGAGTCTGCGATACCGTTTATATTTTGAAGTACTTCTTTAGCCAGTGCGATAAATCTTGCGCTTCGTTCCTTCGATAGATTATACGAGTACCACCGGATTTTTGGCTTTCAAAACGATGCCCGTGTTTTCGGTGGTTCCGCTGTGAAAAATTCTGTAATGAGCAGACGGTGTTGGCTTACTAGCGATTCTCCAAGTATTACTTTACAGTCCTTAACACGGTTTCTCATCAACATTTTGCAGAGGTGATAATCTATTTGCGTTTCGTGGCCTCCGCTGCTATATATATATACGTTCATGCCATTATGTGTGGAAAATCACATCATTCAAATGGCTTCTTGGCTTCTCTGGCAGGGCTTCAAGCGTTCGTTCAAATTTTCGATGACTCGGTCCAATATATGCGGCGTCATTCCGGCAATAGCGTGCCGAATGTCGGCCTCGAGCTCATCCAAAGTGGTTGGATTGCAAGCGTGGAATAAGGACTTGACGTAGCCCCATCGATATCTAGTGGTGTCAAATGAAATGATCGCGGCAGCCAATTGATGAATGCTCGCCGTAAGATGACCAAGTCGCCAAATTTATCCTTCACAACTTCGAGCGGTGTGTCTTTTGTATGGCATGTAGCGCCGTCTTGTTGGAACCACAATTCCTATATATCGATGTTGATATCCGAAAGAAATGAAGTCCGATGATGCCGCCATGCCATAATTCACACCAAACAGTCAATCTTTGTGGATCCGTTATTGCTGGGTCGAACGCTTGTGGATTGTGTTCACTTCAATAACGGCAATTTTGTTTGTTGACAAATCCGCTGAGCCAAAAATGGGCCAGGTCCGAGAAGATGATTTTTTGTTCAAAATCCGGATTTTCAGCCAACATTTCCATGGTCGAATTAGCGAACTCACGGCGTTGTCTATGGTCATCCAACTTCAATCTTATACGGATGTAGGCTCAAATCCGAACAGGATTGTTACCCAATAACAAAAGAGATAATAATGAGCACTACAATTCACAGTGGGCTTGAGTTTTTAAATTGCAACGTTTTCAAGTTAAGATTGGTTAAGATTGCCTTTCTGTGCGGACTCGATAATTCTTCAAACCGGAGTTTTACTGATAGCTCGTCGTACACAAATATTTGAGCTTTCAGCCTTTAGACTAAGACTTAGACTGAGATTACCGTGCTATGATATTGTATTCCGCGGATTCCTCTCTCCATTACCGGTCTTGGTGGAATAAGCAAGCGTGCATTTATTTTGTCGAGAAATACAGTGGCTCACAGAGAACGTAAAGCTTCCGTAAGTTTACTTAAACGTGCAAAATTGATGAAATTAAGTTGGAAAAATTATGTCGGTGAAATGACCACCTCCAGGTTTAACCTCACGTGACGTTAAGCAGGGAACAAAAAGTAAACGGTTTGCACTTTATTAGGGGACATCTTCCGATCTTACACTTAAATTCGACGCCGTTTTTGGTCGATATTTGTGGACACTTGGACGTCTCGGTCACAGTAGTGATATTTTCGGTTGCACGAGCAATTCGCGGCCAGCCACTTCTTACGACATCTCTAGTGAAATCAGTTTGTAGCTCATGGTGCAGAACGACAAGGAAAACGCTACGTTCAAACAACAGACCGGAAATTGGTTAAATAAACAGTAACAATACGTAACTCCTAACACTTCTAGGCCGATTTTGAAATCGCCCTTGCGGAATGGTATGGCCGTTGTTTTTGATCAAATAGTCGCGCACAAGATGAAAGTTGTTTCTTCACAACTCTGGCCTCTTGCGATGAACATTTTCCCCCAAAACGCCTTAATACGCCCACGTAATAGTCCTTATTTACTGTCTGGGCCGTCGGAAGAAATTCGGAGTGGACCACGGCAATCAAAGAAAACGGATTTTGACTCATTTGACAAGCGCCATTCCGATGATTGTTAGTTAGTTTCGATATCATATTCATATACCCATGTCTCGCCACTGGTAGTGATGCCATCGATAAGATTATGGCCCGTAGAAAGCATTTCTTTAGCGACAACAATGCAGTGCTGCTTCTGGAAAAAATTCAGCACTCTCGACAGAAGCCGTGCCTTAACTTGTTTCATCCCCAAAACATCATGGAAGGCACTCTGCATTGATCCGAATGAGACCCGATGACCGGCTGCTACCTCCCTAATGCTCACACGACGATCTGCGGGGACAATTTTCTTAACTTTTCCGGAACGAATCAATAACATCGTCATCAACCACAGTATAGCCCCCATAAACTCTTTTACCATACGCACGCTTGTGCCTTTGACACTGTCGAGTCCCGATAGGCCACCGTTAACATTTGCATGACATGACATGACAGAAACACAAAATTTCAGGCACACTCTTTGCTCAACTAAATTTAACATTGCGAGCTTATTAGAATACAACAAACACTGACTTGTTTACAAAGCTAATTTACTTTAGATAGCGCGTCAACAAGTCAACAAGCGTCTCCAGCCAGCTCAATCTTTTGCTAGCTGTCTCCACTTTCGCGCACTAAATTGGCTGAGGTTCCCTTCTGCTTGCGTGCGCCACGTAAGTCTCGGTTTTCGTCTCCACCGTCCATGTTCCGTTTTTTTTTTGTTCCTTTAAGTAAAACTTCCGAACCTTACTCCTGGAGTACCATCTCTCAATTTCCTCGACCACGAACTTCTCATGCTCTTTCTTTTTCCTCCTTTGAAGCCGGTGTTCATCTCTCCTCTTCAGCTCATAAAGCTCGTGAGCAGCTCTAGTCTTTTTTTTTGCAGTGCCGCATTGCGTGCTTTTTGCTTTGCTGCATGTACTTGCTGGCATTCATCATCAAACCATCGTATTGCCATCGAACCGTAACTTGGTTACAACAAGGTAATGGTCCGGGTCGATGTTGGCTCATCAGAACGTTTGGACTTCCATAATACTGGAGGAGTGTCTTGCGTCGATCGAAATGCGTTCAATCTGGTTGATGGTTGATTGATCAGGAGTTTTCTAAGTCCCCTTGTGAATATGGAGATATGGGAACCGCGTGCTTGCTACGATAATCTTTCGTCCCGGCGCAAAGTCGATTAGCCTGAATCCGTTATCGGAGGTTGTGTCGTGCAGGCTATATCTTCCGACAGTACTAAATACCAAAGATGCCCTCTCTTCCTAGCTTTGCATTAAAATCACCAAGGAAAATTTTAATGTCATAGCTAGGGGACTGCTCGAAGGTCTTGTTTAAGAGTTCATAGAAGGCATCTTTGGTGTCGTCATCTATCTCCTCTGTGGGGGTGTACGCGCATATCAGGCTAATGTTGGAAAATTTAGTCTTAATGCGGATTGCTACGAGGCGCTCGTTCACATGCCGGAAACATAAGACTTCTTGCCTAAATCTGTCTCCAATAACAAATCCGCATCCAAATAGGCGCTGCTTTTGCCGTCGATAACAGTCGCAGTTTTTCATCCTCTTTTTGCCTGGCCCATCCCATCGCATTTTTTGGATGGCGGTAATGTCTGCTTTGCAGCAATCTACGTTCTCCGCTTGTTGTTCGGCTGCACGTGGCCTGTTAAGGGACCTACCATTCCAAATGCATATCCGAAGTTCGTTGTCCTTGAATAGTTTGCATGGGTTGTAAACAGTAGATCCATCCGTATCTGAGGCTTGTTTATGCTTCGGAAAATTTATATTTTTCCATGGCTGGGTAGTTACCCCAGCGGCACAACCCCCAACCAAGAGAGAGTCCGCGTGGACATTGACCAGTACCCGACGGTTGCCACGTGGAGGTATTATAAGCACAACTGATGTGTAGAAAATAGCTACAATACTGGATATCGCTAGGCTGACATCTCTCAGTGCGTTCCCTGATATTTGAGCTTCAGATGCCAGATGTACCAGTCTAAGAATAAATCTTCTAACAATATCTCAAGCACGGTTTGTTGGAGCGGGAAATTCCGGGTATATCGCTCCATTGCTTGTTGTCAAAATAATTCTCCAACTGTCTAAAACATTTGACACCATTTGCTAAAATTATTTATTTAAATTATGATATCACGAGTGAGTTGACTTTTTCGTTTTTTTTTTTGTAGCTGAAACAAGGCAAATTCTATTTTAGGCCGTCATTCCACCAAGTTAAGTCTGTTTTTTTTTTTGGCGTTACTGTCATCATCGTTACCTTTCACCTTTCTGACAACGGATGCCATTGGCATTCAGAAATTAAATGATTACCTCCTGAGATCCATTAGAAATGCTTTGATTCCAGCGCGAAATCCTTCAACAAATGGCAAGGATCACATTTCCATGAAATTGTAATTCCTTTGTCATTAAAATTAGTCGCCCTCCATAATTCGGTTGGTTACTGTGTAATAAAATTCCTCCCAAGAAACCGATTAATAAGGAAAAACTACACCAATCACTGGCAATGTCAACACCATCGCTCCCAGGCCAACTCAACTCCACTCATCTCCTTCATTGCCAGCGCGTTTAGGATCGGTCCATCCGTCCGTTCGTCTATAGGTCTTTCATAATTGTGCGCGCCAGCAATGAAAATCGAATAAAAACCTATTGAGGAGGACGAATCTCATTTAATTCATTTTCATTCTGCCCTGACGTCCTTGTGTCCCGTTTTCCCTATAAGTCAGAATTTATTGCTTGAAAAGTGTCTGATGACAATGGGCGGGTGAGTGTGCTCTAGAATCAGAGCTGGTAGTCGCAGCTCATGATGGACTGCCGGAGGAAGATTGATTCTATTGCAAAAGCACTCCACAGGAGTCCGTCCATCTGTAGGAAAAGCCGATGGATTTAAGAAAGATGTGGTATGTGTGGAGTATTGTTACTCGTACACTCACTGTTGGCGCCACCGTCACATTAAAATTCTACAATTGTCGACAGAGTATTTCAATTTCAATTTCAATTTCAATTTCAATTTAAATTCACAATTTTTGTGACGACGTACGGCGATGACGAGAGGAGAAGGATTGCTTCACTTATTCATTCCCCTCGTATGCAGGACAGTCTTTTGTGTGAACGGCTTCTGCTTCCACCTTCCAAGCCCCATTTTTAGAGAAATGCACAATTAAAGGTTTTATTTTGGAAACTTTCGGTCTTGTTGCTGTCAATGAGCATAAAGTTGGGAATTGTTCTGTTCGTAGCTAGGATATGCCAAGTATTTGTACGAGCCCCCAGTTGGGGTTTAGCTCAAACAGCAAAAACGAAGAAACGCACAGGAGCACTTGTGCTCATGTACGAGTACTTGTAGAAGAGAAAGTTCATTTTACCGTTAAATTAAATTAACAACCCTTTGGGTTTCATAAATATCCTGTTCCTGGAACAGTTGACCCCCTGTGTTGCTTGAGCGCTCATGTTGTTCGGTTTCTTCGTTCGTGAACACTAGTACATATGTGTGGGCGTACGTATGTCCGTTTCCTTGTTTTTTTTTTTTTGAGGAAGTGTGGGAGAGAAAGTGAATTCAGATCCTGAATCCTTGTCGCACTTTACTGTACGAGTATAGGATGGGGTGGTGGGATGTGGCTCGCCAATATGAAATTGGATTTTGGGTTTTTTTTTTTTTCTCTCTAAATTTTAGAACAAAGCCCCACAGGGTGTAACATGAATTAATGTTTATATAAAGCGGATTAGGGTTGACAGGATGTTGTGTGGGGGTGGTTCTGGTTGTGTAGCTGGTAATGGTATGAATACGAGTTAAGGGAAGGAGCAGAAGGTTTGGTAATTTTAAATTACATTTTGGAATGAAAATGAAAGGCATCCGTTATTATTTTTTTTCTTTTTAACTTTTGTCTTGGGGAAGGAAGATGGTATCTATGAGCATACACAAGTACAAGTACACATAGACTGCCTACAACAAATGACATTGATATGGGGATGTATGGTCAGTTTTTGGGGGGGATGTAAACGTATCTATGCAGGATATTTTGTCCACTACACAGGAGCCTGGTAAATATTGTAGTTAAACAAAAGACAATTTGAGAAAAACTTTATGTAGGAAGTTGAATGGGTTTTACGAAGCAAATGGCGCAAACTCTATTAAATGGTTTTGGGGCCGGACTTTTTTGGTCTAGCAATCTGCGGTTCCAACATTGACTGTGTGTGTCATAAAAGTGCGGACTCTTATGAGTTTTAAAATTCAATTTGTAGTGGCCGACCGTTTGGAAGAGAGACAAAGTGAAATATTTTGGAAACATGTACTCGTATTGGATTGTACAAAGCGTTTGAGTAATTGTGCAGTGATAAAGTGGCCATAGTAATCGTAAAAGGACATACGACATCAGTATCTGGAGACCTATTCAAATGTTGAGTGGATAGTTGTGAGAGAGAGTTGGCAGTGTCGGTTTTACTTTTGAAATAAGCATTGCACAAGATGGTGTAGGTAATGAATATAATTTTAATATACATACCTCCCATTCGGTTTCTAGGTTTTGAGAGGTCCTTTGTGTCACTCGAGTGACCAAAGCTGCCTCATCGATTTGCTTACATATTCTTATTTGTCTGCTAGATGGCAATCCAGTCCGGAGTTGAGCTGGGTCTCAACTAATAAGTCTTCCTAGTAAGTGGGGTTTTGGTCAGTTGCTTTTAATTGTGCGGTACAAGATTTTGAGGTCTCTTTCTACCTGTGCAAGCCATCTACCAAGATACCTCTATTGACTTGTTTATCTGGGTACTTTAGGCGACTGACGCGAAAGTTATTGTGCAGCTCATAGAAATTGGTCTGTTATTGGTCTTTAACAAAAATCGATCGACGAAAACGAGACGAAAACTCAGCGAGAATCAAGGATATCTTCATAAGCTTTTACTTTCGTCCATAACGAACTTCGAAACCCAACTGGAAACGAACCTCGACTTCGGCCATTTGTTCGCCTTCTATAAGGAAATGTAAATCCTGGTTTGATTTTTGATCCGATACCATGGGTAAAAAGTTGTAAGCTACATATGTATCTATTTTATGCATTGGTTCTGGGCACCCTCATCAACACAAGTCAATGTCATCACCTTCATCCATAATAGCAGTGCACTTTTAATTTTCGTATCCCAAACAATTCCAAGCAAATTTTGTTATGTTTTCCCTGAATGCAGGTTGCAGAAATGTATAACGGTAAGTGACAAAATAAATACTGATCATATTTTCCACTGCATGTATCAATCAGTCGTTAAAGGTCTAGCGAAGTGCTTATGCAGCTGTTTAAAAAAAATAGTAATGTGCTAATTAACTGGCTTAAAATTGAAGGTAGTCCTGGACGAAAAAAAAACCACCAGAATCGGAGGACAGGCGAATTGTGAGATATAGCAAGACGCACCCCCCTCTGCACCTTCAAATTTCATCCAAAAGGAGTTGGGGCTAAGTATTAGTGTTGTCACAGTCCGCAGGCGGCTGTTAAATGAAGGGCTATACGCTCGGAGTCCGCGCAAGTTACCCTCCAAAAAGCACATAGCAGTTCGGATAGCTTTTGCTATACTTCACCTGGCCTGTGGAAAAATGGCGCAATATATTATGGCTCATGGAGGATGTGGCTCCCGTCAATATGTTCGCCGTCCTCCCAACACGGAATATCGCCCTCAATGGGGTGAAAAGTAACCTCCTTGGGAATGAAAAATTTTTTTTTTCTAAATATTTTTAGCTTGATACACTTATTCCAGCGATTTAACAATTTCTTGATTCCGTCCGAAAAGTAATTTTCCGGAAGGCCTGCAAAATACTCCTCCGTGGCGTCGATGATTTCCTCGCGTGAGCTGAATTTTTTTTATTGATGAGCCATGTTTTGAGGTTTGGGAAGTGATAATAGTCCGAAAGAGCCAAATCGGGGGAAAAAGGTGGATGCGACAATCGAATTGCAGCTGTAAGCCATTGATTTTAGCCGTGGTTGCGATGCTCTTATGCGCCGGCGCATTGTCTTGCAAAAACAAAACAATTTTTTCGCTTCAAGTGAGGCCATTTTGCAGCGATTTCGGCCTTTCGCTCCAACAATGCAAAGAAATACTCGCTGTTGATGGTTTTTCCTTCTTTGAGGTAGTCCACGAAGAGTATGCCATGACAATCCTCCCAGAAAATCGACGCCATAACCTTTCCGACCCATCGAGCCTTCCTCGGCCGCTTTGGGGCACTCATTCTGTTCTCTGGTGTGTAAAAGTGGATCCCGGTTTCATCAACAGTTATCAATCGACGCCAAAAGTCCAACCGATTCCGCATCAGCAAGTCCAAATACTCTTTCGAAGTGCTCTCGCGTTCGTGTTTTTGGTCAGGAGTGAGCATGTGCGGCATCCAGCGGCAGGATAACTTTTCCAGCAGCCCGGTATGGGCCATGGCCTAGCTTCTTGACACTCATTTGTGTTGCTCATGTTGTCATTTTTGTCATATCTGAGCGGGTCCTACGGTTTATCGCCGAGGCCGAACGGCACTCTTTAGAAGCTTTTTCGTAGGCAATTTTACTTTCGGGATATTGCCATTGCCCCCCGAAAGGGTGATGGCGATTTGAAAAATGATTGGTGACCCAGTCAGGAATCGAACCCAGACTCTCAGCTGTCAAAACAAAACGAAAGACAGTATCGCACTGAAATTTGGCATGTCTGCCTAAATATGAACGGACTTCAAGGCACCATACCCTTTTTTGCAGTAGGAGCGCATTCTGGCGGTCAAGGAGGTTACTTTTCACCCCACCTAGTACACTGTAAAGACCACAAAACACCGCGGTTAAAAACTAATGATTTGGGGCTGTTTTTCGTACCAAGGTGTTGGGCCTATCCATCTTATTTCTTGGATAATGGACCAGACTGTAAGGATGATGTTGCCTTATGCAGAATATGAAATGCCGTTAATCTGAGTCTTTCAGCAAGATAATGACCCGAAACATATCAGCAAAAAAGTCAAGGAATGGTGTCGAGTCAATGGGGTTAATGTTATGATGTGGCCCGCACAGTCACCAGGCCTTAACCCCATAGAAAACTTGTGGTGTGCCTTAAAGAAAGCAGTGCCGAACGCAAAACCAACCAATAACAGAGACCTTTGGCAAGTAGTGCAAATCACGTGGCAGAATATTACCGCCAAGAGATGCTAAGATTTGATGGACTCCATCCCACGTCGGTGCAAATTCATGCTTGGGTATAAGGGGTTTACAACTAAGTATCTGTTGTCTAAGACCTATTTTTTTTTTTAATGCCTAATAAATTTTGTTTTTTTTTTGTTTCAATCAACACTACTATTTTTTTGAACAGGTAAATTTTGTTTGCATTTTTTTTTGCTTTATATATAGAATGAATTATTTTTGTATATACGAGTACATAAAATTTAAAAATAAGTTGTTGTCATTCGACGAAGCTTGAAAAATCAATATGACTAGGCGCTGTATAGCCTAGACACTGTATAGACCGTCTCTGTAGTTGTTGTCATATACGGCAATAAAACCGATTCAGAGGGATTGGGTATCGATTTGCAAGGATGTTTTTGCTTGGTACTGTATTTCAAAGGTACCTCTGCAGTGGGGCTGAACTTACACCATCTACACCGTCTACACCTGGTAAATTGAACAACGAAAGAAGCTGGTTGCCCATTCTATAGCGCGTCTAGAGAGCAGATGAATAATGCTTTATCCCAGGCTTCCTCGATTAATCGATATATTGTTCAAGTTCTCATTACAGATGCAGGACAAGCCGCCCGGTAAATTTAGTTTCTTAGAGTTCTTGTTCCCGGTGTAGACTAATGCTATTCCTTTTAGCTTGTCCTAGATCTTTGGTATCATTTGTAAGTGCCACCGTGTAGCTTTGTCAGTCCTCCGTTAGAGTTTGAATGTACGGAGTCGTTTCGGATCCTAGTTTTACACATTTCTGGTCCATCAAGGTACCATCTTTTACATCTCTCTCCCTCAAACATACCTCACATCCGTGATGGATATTGTTATGTCCTCTATTGCATTTTAGATCCCGCTATCTAGTGGGCAAAATCTTTTCAAAGTCAACCTGCTCCAAACTGTTAGGTAGAGTGTGCTTATACATTTCCCATTTAGTCACCTTGGGTTGCTTACTGGGTTTCATAAAGTAAATGCACTGAAGTGAAGTCGTCTTAGAACCTCGGTGATAGAGGCTAAAAAGATAGCTCTACGCGCGATGACTCGTTATTTCGCGCGTAGTTAAAGGTCTCCTCTCATGTGGTTTCCACGAAGTGTGCAAGAGCTTTATTTGTTGATTGAATTTTCCACCTACCAAATCTCGAAGACAAGTTGCTTGTTCTCTTTCAAGTCATTGCCTTATGCTTTAATGTAGGTTGTCCTACATTAAAGCATAAGGCAATGCTGCTTTGCTTAAATAAAGACATTGCCAACTTTACTTCTTTGATGGACAAACATTTTGACTTTCATCGGCCAGATTGGATGGTTTTTTCACCTCGAAGCGGGGTTCGGTTTGTGCTTTTTCCATAACTCGACAGTGCACTCTAAAGCAATGGTAGCCTCGGGCGCCATCGCCTCAAAACAAAGGTTTTCCTTTTTACTAGAAAGAGGAAACGGAGTAGCCTAACACATCTTATGCTTCAAATTATCTCCATTTGTTCCTCCAATGGAGCTTAGTGTTGGATGCAATTCTGGATAAGAAACTTCTTTCTAGTGTTGACTTTCTGGCAGTATGAGGGAGCTAATGGCAAGACATTATGCTTGCTATCGAAGAGGGTTATGATAAGACCAAATATGTTTTGGAAGAATCTGTTACGAAATTACGTCAGAAGTGCTTTTACCAGACTCAGACTCGAAAGAGCCTTTTTCTTGCACATCTTGCTTTGGCCTATTCATTGGCTGCACTCTCTAATCCATCGTCCCTTTAAAAAGAAACGACCTTTGGGCTATTTTGGATGTTGCCCTTTGGACATGCCCTCTTATGCAATGACACTAGAATTCCTGTTGCTGATAATAGGCAAATTCGATATTCCTCAAGTTGAGTGTTCTAGAATCTGAGCTAGCTAGAAAATTTGCCTCCGTCTCCTAGGCAATAGGCTATATTGCTAAGACGATTATGCTAAGAATGTTAAGTTTCAGTTTCTCTATGGTAAGAAAAAGTTTGAAGCCCATAAATAAGGCGGCGGCCATTCGGAATCGATTTTTTTTTGAGACGTTGTGGTTTGAAAATTGTTCTCGCAACAAGTTCATTGTCTCACAAGGGGTGTGAGCGGTTGCACCATCATCCTGAAACTAAACGTGCTCAACATTGTTGTCTACTTGCACGAGTGGAAAGAGGAAGTCTTGAAGCATTGTTCTGTAGCGATATCCATTGCTCGTAACGCAATGCAATGCAATTTAACTCATAAGTCTTACGCGAGGTCATATCACACCAAACAGTAACACAAAGTGGGTATATGGGACGTTGATAGAGATTTCTGGGATTCTGTGTGCCCCGACATCCGCGAGTTTGCTTGTTCACAAACCTGCTCAGAGAAAATGTGCCTCGTCCGTCATCATAAAATTTCGCAAAAAATTCTCCTTAATTCGCGGCGATATTGAGAACATCTCTGCAGTACTCTAAACGTTTTTGTGGGTCATCAGGATTGAGCTGTTAGACCAACTGGATTTCATAATCGTTGTACGCGGTATACCCAAATATGTTGAACGTCTTCGTGTAAATGTTTCAAGACCAACCTTCACGAATGATCTGGACGGTTTCGGCCGATCGACCACAGGCATGCCTTAACCCTTTTACGAAGGTCATGTCTAATTGTTAGTGAAGGGCGATGGTATATATCAACAAAACGTGGCAGAAGGGTGACCCATATGGTACGTCATATGCGTTCGTACTCAGCGTTCCTAAGTCCTCTGCACTCAAATGTACTCTGGATTTCTTTTCTTCTTTTTTACGGCATATCGCACTTTCATTGCATCCATCTTTTCATAACAAAACTTCTGCCCTTTTATTAGCACAAATTCGAATAAAACTAGACAAATAGATACTTCCCTTCTGATAGTCATAATTTTACGTAATTAATCCTCACCCTCTAAAGGGCAATAACATCCAGCAGTTGGTAACTGCTTGGTTTAGAACTTTCCCAAGTCAATAACCCAGCAACTTTATCAACCGTGCTCGACCGCATATTGCAAGACCTGAAAATAAAAAAAAATAAAAAAATAAACCGCAAAAGTCAATAAAAATCCAAACCCACCGAAGGAACGCCATTCATATCCATTAACCATGACAATTTTGAAGTTTTTTTTTTCAAATTTTTTTTTACGATAAATTGCAGCGGAAAGACACCATCTTTCGATAGCATATTGCAGTGCATGAAAACTACTAGTACCACCTTCCCTATCACCCCTGGCAAGTACCAACTTCTTTCCCATAGTAACTCCAACCGACGGTATCCCTTTGCAATTATTCGCACGGCACCGCATACTCGTTTGGCGTTGGCAAAAGTTAACTAACGAAAGAGCTTTTAACAAAGGCACGAGGAAAAAAGAATCTGCAAAAAGGAGCAAAAAAATAAAAAATAAAACAGAATCATAGTTGCATTCAAAGAAAAAGGATTGAGTGGGTAACTGTGGAAGTTCGAGTAGCAGTACCAGTACACTGTACAACAAAATAGAGTTCTGAATGAGCGTTAAAAGTCGACATAAAAAGCAAAAGGATTGAGAAGAGAAAAATTGTGGAAAAACTCGGAAAATAAACTCAAACTTCCGCGTTAAAGTCATAAATTAGGCCCTAAAGTTTACTCTTGCGTTCATCCATTCATGATGTGAATTTCTGTTTTGCTTTATTCTGTATTGCTTTCTCCGTTTTGCGCAGTCATTCGTTGAAAGGACGAAGGTTAAAACGGCCAACATTAAGGGGAGAAACGACTAAGGCCTCGTTCTCGAGCTGTTGAATTTTCGCATGTACGGATACTGCTTGCAGTCGTGGTGGTAAATGGTTGATGTTAAACTCCAACTCCAACTCCAACTCCAACTCGTACTCGTATCTATGGATTTACGAGTATGTATCGTATCTAGGATTTTGTGTAGTCGTATCTGAGCGCTTTGCTGTGTTTACCAAAGGTGAACAAGGAATAAAATTAGACTTGGACCAACATGACGATGTGAGCTGATGACGACTACGATGGCGACAGCTCTACGGAACGACCGATAGACATTCCTCGTTTTCGCCCAAACACCATCGATAAGTCAACATAGACATGGAACGAATGATGGAAGAAAGCAACGAGGGGAATTAAAAAGGGGATACCCAGACAAGAATAATTGTGTTTGTCGATCGAATACCCAGGCACGAGTTGGGTTTGATTGTGGGTGTGGTGTATTGAGGCCAGGGTGCAGATAGAGGAAGAAATGGGAGTAAAGTGCAAATCCGAGCGCTTAGAGATGGATCCCAGTGGAGATTTCCGGTTTCTGTAATGCGAAAAGCCATAGCACCCCTTGTTGGTGTAACCTAGTCTACCATTGTACCAGAGTATGGCATCAAAAGTGGTTGGGGAGATATGTAATACTTCGAACTCCATCCCCAAAGCTACAGGGGATTTTCCGCCAATATTCCGATTGTTGATATAAGTACCAGTGTTGCCTTTTGAGAGTATCTATTAGGAGTTTAAACTTGGGATGGAATAAAATTTAGGAAATTGAACTCGAAGAGGACGGTTTTAAAAGTATGTACCACATAGTCATAGAACGAATACAGGTTTTAAGTCCAATAAGCAACTCGACTATTCAATAATAGAAAGCTGCTACAAACTTGCTTTTGTTTTGGTGCTCAGTGATAAAATTTGAAACAAATTCAGTCACCGAAATATGTTGAAGCCCAGCAGAACGGTCGATAGAAAGAATATTTCAACATGTCGCTTCCCCAATACTCCTTTGCGGTAACATTTTCGTTGCTATTTCGTATGATGAGGAGTCAGACAGTTTTATGGCAAGAGGAATGAGCCAAACAGTAAGCAGTCACAAATCTTTCGAAGTATGAATTGATACCGAAGACCGAAGAGTTTAACTATGAAGAGACACAGCAAGATCTTTTATCCTTATTGTTGCACTGTATAAAGGCAAATACGTCACGAATAAGTGTAACAAATATGAAAGTCAATGAAAATTTGAATTTGAGATTTGAAAAGCTTCAATCTGAACGTGTCATCCAGAATTTTCAGGGTCAAGTACTTGTAAGGTCGTTTCAAAACTCCGCCCAATAACAACTGATATTGAAGGCAATATCGTCACCTTACTGACTTAATGCAAGAATGACCTTTCATATGTCATTTCTTCCCGTCCTCTGTTATGTTTGTAACCTACTTGGTCTGTATCCTAGCGTCCTACGTGCCCTAATATTTCTTCTAAAAACGCACTAAGATTCGAAATTCCGTGCGAGGTTATTGTTAGTGAAGGTGCGGAAACGCATGTGTTTTATGACAAGCGTTCTTTCCATAGATTGTATGCATTTTCTATTGTTGGTTAAACATTTTAGCACTTTTGTTCTTTGTCCACAATGGTCTTGCAGAATATCTGACTGCTTTCGACTTAGACTATGAACTGTTGAAAGAAGTGAAAAATGGCTAAAAATAACTGCGCAAAAGATCAAATCTTTAGCCCTTCAAGTTCTTTCAGGTGTCTTTCACTGTTGAAAGAATCGAGCAGGCTGTGTTCGACACGGTTAAATTTTTTTCCGCCAGAATACAGCACTCGTACAGGGAACAAATTTATTGTCCTTCTTGTATGTTCCTTCTACTAGAATTATTCGTCCTTTCCCGCCATTATGAAAGATATGCCACTTAAGCCCATATGTATGTTCCAAGCAAAAGCATAGTGCCACATTACGTCGCCTGTTACTAGTTTGAAGAGTTTCTTCGTCAAGAGTCCCAGGCCTCTAAGAGGCGTTGGGAAACATATCTTTGAGGTGACACTTGTTGTATTTATGCTAAGAAGAATGAATTGCCCAGGTAGTGGCAACATAAGTTAATGCTCGAAGAAATTCTCCTCTGAGGCCTGCCAAATAATTTCACCCGAAGTCTTATTTTTCGTGACCCTAACAAAACTCTGAGAGGAGGTTAACAAAGGCTTTAAACAAAGCTTGTAATCCCGTTGCACCGTTTCCTCGATCGGACTTAAACTATTCTATTACATAGGGAAATTCGTAATCTTATTCTTGCGCAAAACGAGCTCTGGATCCATCACAATAGACAGTTGGAGCTGCCTTTAAGCCCTAGATGAGTTAGACCAGTCAAGTTTCTCTTTCTCAGAAAGAAAACAATCTCAGTTTTGAGGAAATTAACTGAAAGCACATTCCTCTTGGACAAATCCTTGATAACGTCTAAGGTAACCTTTACGCTTTGAATCCAACATCATGATGATTAAATCCATATGCACCGTAGTAGTGGAGACAGATAGAACTCTATCCTTCTCTCTGACGGAGTTACAAATGCCGAAAACGCCCTTAATGTTGAGTGCCTCTTCAACTATGCGCAATAGATTTTGAAGCACAGTCTTCAAGAATACTTTGCGTTGCATCTGAAACAGCGGATGTATTCGCAAATCGTACATGTACCATTGTCTTCACACTCGTTGAATGGCAGACTGATAGGTCAGAGGTTCTTATCTTGCTTATGGCCTATTTTTTCGAGATTCGGTCTTTACCTTTTGGTGGCATTTTTGAATGTATGATATCGGTGGCAGGCTATTTGTATGCATCGAGGGAAGCAACCGCGTATCTGATGACCTCATCCGTCAGCACAGTCGATGATAAATGCTAGCTACTCGTAGGTTATGTTGCTGAGCTCAGTCGCAAATCAGTGGGAAATAATTTTTTTAAGACGAAATCTTCAGCCTGGATTCGTCAGTTCAAAGCATTTGGTAAGCGCACGGTTTAGGTCCTGAATAGCTTCATCTAACTTTTGCTCATGTCTGAGTTCAGGCAGAGTTATATTGGACTTGAGGAGCTCCTCTTTGGAGCATTTCTAAATGTTACTTTGCAATTTTCTCTGTTTCAAGAAGGCAGAGACCTCGCATTTGATTGTAAATTCGATGTACGTATGGTCGACACTGAAGCGTCCGATCGCAATTCTCAACCGATCAACTCCATAGGCTACCTGTTGGATAGCCTTAGCTATTGCTTCAAAAGATACGTCTGTATCTCACAGCATATGATAAGTCGCATCGTTCTCAAGCTCAACGAGTTCGACTGCTGGCTTTGATGTGGGCGGTAGAAGCGAATCATGAAGGAAATAAACTCACTTACTCGTACTATTAAAGAGCAATGTTCTTAACGAGTACGTAATGTTGCATGGATGCAGGACGTGGAAATTAGACCCTACAGTCAACCAAGAGTGTCGAGCCTTCGTAAATATAAAGACCTCCTCGTTTTGGGAGTTCACTTACCCATACCACAAATTAATAGCTCCACGTGAGCTATTCTAGAACAGACCAGAAACTGATGTCAAAGGAAATGGTAATTCGAGTAGTGACACTCTTAGTCGTCCAAACTCGTATTTCTTACATATAAGGTAGAGCGCGTGGCCTTAAGTAGTTGTGAGAGAGTTGAGTCTAAGGTGATGGCAGTCGGAATAGATTTGGGGGCTAAAAGCGCGTTAGAGGAATTGCAGATGAAAAGTATGAGACAAGCTAAGAAGTACTCGTACCTGGGAAAAACTATGAATTCCACTCAAAGAAAGCACTTCACCCATAATCTGTGAAGACAAATCGAGCGTCGCGTTTGTGCTCGACGATAATTAGGAGAGTAGAGGAGTTCTTCTGAAAGTTCGAGGAGAAGTTGCCAAAATAGTGTAATCGCTCGTTGCTTGGTTTAGTCATGCTCAAGCTATGAAGATTTTCGTATATCAAGTTCTGTATTTCAGGCCAAGTTATTCCCAATGTCAGGGCAGTGGATGTGGCTTTAGCGGTCCACTGAATCTCACTCATCATGTTAACGATCTATGATTGAGTAATGACCAAAACATACAAGTATCTGGAACCCAGTTAAAGACCGAAAATTATAGTTAAGATATTCACACATAAGGTACGTTCCAAAGCAAACAAGACTTTTTGAAAGCAGACATTTCTACTTAGGCCATTTATTGGCAATTACATGCGTCGGTAAGGTAGACCCTTCACTGAATGACTGTCGAAAGTGCATGATATTTGAGAGAAGAAGTTATCGGGCCTGACGTGACGGTATTTTGGGTCATCGTTACATAGACCAATAATTGCTCTGAATTGCTAGACCAAAAAGGACACAGCCTGCCTTTACAGCATTGTAACTGTGGATGAAATGTGGTGTTTTCAATATAATCCAGAAATCAAGCGCCAAAGTGCCGAGTGGAAGGCGACAGAAGAGCCAGAATCAAAAAAATCTCATTTGGAGGTCGTTTTCCGGGGCAAAGATTTAATGTCGTATTCGCCCAGGATATCGCGCAGGAGAAAGTTGGCATTTGTTGAACGATAGGGCGCTATCTCATTGATTGACACTTGTGACCGATTTTTCGGGTAAAGATCGCATTTTAACTGTCAACCACTCCCCATATCCGCCTGATTTGGCCCGACTAGAATAATGGTTGCCGATGAAAAGAAAGCGGTTTGTGGACGAGAAAACAATCCAAAAGGCTTGTACCGTCAGTATGAAGATCATCCAGTCCGACTATCTAAAACACTAATGCAACATCCTTTTAGACCGTAAAAATCGCTGAATTCTGTCGGAAGGGGGCTATCGGGTTTCAAAAAAAAAACTGTTTACTTTGGAACCCTACTAGTGTAGGGTTCAGTCGGTGCCTGACCCCATTATTGAAAGCTGCACTCTTACAAATACCCTCTCCGAATTCATCTCCAACAAATCGATTTCGCCAACATCAGAAATGGCAACACTTCTCGTAACTGACACTCTAAGAGCGGTCGGTTTGGTTATGTTATCCCTAGATACTGGAAGTGTGAGTCTCTAAGAGGATATTTGGTAAAAACTTTCATAATATTCCCCACCTTCCACCATTTACTTGGGTTTCTGTTCTTTTTTTTTTGTTTCATGTCGTTCTCTGGTGTTTTGGCTTTTATTTGTTTTCTCCTCGAAGGATAAAGGAATCAGTTTTGTTTGCATTACATCATCGGTCTTGGTACTCTTAGTTGGCCGGTTGGATGGTGGACCCGGATGTGGAATTGAACCTAAACCCCAACCGTGTTGGTATTGGTGTTGGTGCTTTTTAGCGTTCAAGTGTTCATGTTTATTAAATTGAAAAGCAAATTCCATTTGACTTCCATTAAAACTGAGCCGTTAAGTGGCTGGAGCATTACTTTTAGAATTTAATTTGGCTCTTGATGGATTTCAGTTCTCTACGAGTAATACTCCTCCATCTATATAGTACGAGTACGAGCGGTGGTGTTTTGCATCCCTGATAGGCACTTAAAGTATTCAATTATGGCAAGATGCAATTACACTCAATGTCATGGTGAATAAAATAATTTGTTTTCCAGTTTAATGATGTCTCACAATTGAGGAGGGGTTTGTTTGACAGGACTTAAAAACTAACTATGAGCCCCATAGGTCAAAATGCTTTACACCCTCTTTTTGTACAAAGGAATCATAAATATCTTGTTAGTGCGAGTTGTCCATTTGACTCAGAGTCCTAAGGGTAAACAGTTTTGATTGTCTTGGGGTAGTAAGAAATATTTATAAAGATTTTTTTTTTTATTGTCTGTTTGTCAGGATCTTTCGCGTCCCTTTTTTAAGAATCATTTTCGAAAATCAAATTACGTGTAAATTGAATTCTTTTCTAAAATGATGTTTTCGAACGACCAGACGACGAGGAGGGAAATTTTTGATTAAAAGTGAACTTTGCCTTTTTTTTTTTGAAGTTGTTGAACGCAGGACTTAATTTTGAGCGCTTAAGGACAATGGATGCATGTATTTATTTTTAAACTAAATTTTGGGGTGATAAAGGATGTAGTTGTTCTCTGGTGGGGTGTAGGTGTTGCTGTCATGTGCCAGGTGTTTGGTATGAGTAAAATAAAGATTTTCCTAAAGGCGGCCTTTTTGTAATGTTGTCATAGGGTGAACCTGATATTTAGCCGTCATGAGCCCTAGGGTAAATATTTTGCGGAAAGAGATGAACATATTGCTTCCGCTAATTGGGTAAAAGCAAATTCAAAGGAACTGATGAAGCTTAAATATGCAATAGATGCTCGCAAGACTTTCGTATGAAGACAGAAAGGCAATTTTAATTATAATGCATATTTGAGCCTAAAGCGGGTTTTAAAAGTAATCAAGTCTGGTCGCCATTCTGAGGGAGAGAACCACCAGGGTTTTTGGTTGTTGAAGAACAGAACGTTCTACCGTGTGAGGTTGTTGGCGTTTGGTTTTTCGGTGTTCTATTTTTGATAGCTCGCGCGTAATTAGTGTCATGTGCCAATATCAAACAGGCTAAGTAAGAATTGCCATTTTTTATCATGGAAAGAACAACAACTCGAACAACGCTTACAAAACTTTGAATTTTATCATCAAAATTCGTGCTCTGTGGAAAATGTTTGTCGCCCACTTGACCCATTTCACGATCGTCATAATCGACCTATTGGGCAAGCAATTTAAGTCATAGTGACCATTTCGTACCAATTTCACCCTATTGGATATTAAGCTATTAAACCGTATGCGTAGAGTGCGTACAGAAGAAATATTGCTGCTGTATGTGCCAGTGTTAATGAAGACCTTGATTTGTCCATTCGTCGCCGTTCGCAGTAATTGGAATTGTGTTACTCGATTACGTGGAAGACTTGACGCAACGTTCTTGCTCTAAAATCTTACATAATACAGCTCGTGCAAGAATGCACTGTTTGGTGGGGCTTATGGACCGCGGGAATCATTGGCCAGTATTTTTTCAAAAATTAACATGAGACGTTACCGTCAATAGCATCCACTTCTGATCAATGATTTCGAACTTGAAATCAGCAAGTGCACGAGCTCAACCTGGTCGACATATGGTTCCAGCAAGATGGCGCTACAAGGCACACAGCACGTGCATCGATCTACCGGTTAAGAAATGAGTCCGGTGAGCAATTTATTTCCCGTTTTGGACCAGTGATCGTGCGATTTGATGCCTTTAGCTATTTTTGTAATGGGAATACGTCAAATCACTTATCTGTATCGAGAAGCCAGCGTCAATTGCATCTTTAGAAGACAAAGTTTCACGCGAGGTACCAGGAATATGCTTGAGAAAGTGACTCAAAATTGGACTCTCTGTATGGACCACTTAAAACGTAGTCGTGGTCAATATTCACATAGAATAATATTTAAAATATAAATGGCAAGCATTGATTTATCATCTTAAATAAAAATTGTATACACTTTTGGAATTTTCTTGATGGTTCTGTTGAAAGAGATCCCAAATCTGAGTGGCGTTCCTGCCAACTAAGCAAACGTTTTGAGAATCCATTTGCATTCAGCGAGTGGCTGCATCATTTAGGTCAAATGGATGTCGAGACCTGTGCAAGAGGCCTTACGAAAGCCTCTTATATCTCGATGTTCAGGTACCCTGCAGATATGAGAGGAGATAGTTATAAGCGAGTTCAAGCACCTTTTAGCTACTTGGATCTCAGAGCAATTGCAGATATGTCTAGTGAATATCACACTCCACTTCAGCTGCGAGAGAACTTTCGAATTTTTCGCCTGGAATACGTAACTCATACAAAACGCTATTTGAATTTCCTCTAAACATGATAGATTGATTGATACTAGGATAGATGAGCGACTTGTTCTGAGACTTATCCATTTAAAGGTAGCTTTTAGACGCCTGACAGTGAAGTCCGCATCTGCTGGAAAAATGTCTACAGAAGGAGAAGAAGAGTATTGCAGTTAACGAGTAGATGAATGGAATTCGAACATAATAGGCTAAAGCATTCCCATTAAAACCCCGAAATGCTCAAAAGGACTTGATCGGTTTGGCTATAAGGCAGGTATAAGAATAAGCTGTGTACAATGCTGTATATTCGAGTAAGAGATAGATACAGTAGGGAATTTATTCCAAGATATGTCTTAACGATGGCGATGGCGCGATAGTTAGCTCATTGGACTATCACGCAGACAGTCTGGGTTCGATTCCGGGCTGGGTCACCAACAATTTTTCAAATCGCCATCACCCTTTCGGCGGGCAATGGCAAAATCCCGAAAGTAAAATTGCCTACGAAAAAGCTTCCAAGGAGTGCCGTTCGGACTCGGCGATAAACCGTAGGCCCCGCTCAGATGTGACAAAAATGACAACATGAGCAACACAAATGAGTGTCAAGAAGCTAGGCCATGGCCCATACCGGGCTGCCAGCGCCACAGTGTTTTTTTTTTTTGTTTTTGTCTTAACGCAGTCAGAACTATGAATTCATACAGCCTTGCTTGGTTTAGAGAGAGGTTTTCAGGACTCAAACATACATTTTCGATTGGGGGTTCCATCTATAAAAGATCAGCCATTTATCGCCTGTTGCTCAGCAGGACTGTTTATTGCCGTCATAACGAGGCAATATTTTTCGATTTCACCGACAGTCGCTTGAAAAGTGATAGCATGTATCAGATCCCCGGTTATTAGCGTGGATTAGTTCTGTGAATGTTGCTTTACACGCTTTATCACTGAAGGAGTACCTACTTTAGTGTTCTGTACTCTCAGAGTCCTTACATTTAGGACTTTTGTCGCAAATTGACCCCAACGAACCTGCTTGTACTTAAAAAAATATCTCTGCTTGGTTCTGGATTACTAAAGGAACGATCAGGTCATTTTGTTTAAAGTCACTTTAGTTGACTCATTTGATCTGCCTATCCGTTGACGTCCCTTACTGATATTTTGAAAGGACGTGTTAAAGAGCATCTTTCTAGTTTCGACTTTGGCACAATTCTTAAAGAAAATTGTTGAGGAATCGCATGGGACCGCATTGTCTTCGTTGTAGTTCTTGTTTTTATATCGAAAGTGTGTTGAGGTCTTTGTGATTGTCTTCAAAATTTGCCAACAGCGACTTCTTGGTAGCGTTGTTTTCGGTACTTGATGTTGGCGACGTAGACGTTGTTAAGAAATTTCGGGATATGCGTTCGGCGAGTATTCGGGCCTTCTCTTGCGATTGCAGCTTTTCTGTGTTTAACCTTCTCACAGTTATTGGCATTCGCAGCTTGACTGCGAGTCATTGTTGGTTGCCCGGAACGTTCGGACGTCCAGGATACTGTAGGCATGTCTTACATCTATCACAATATGCTAAACTTGATTTAGCGTCTCTTGACCTGGAAATCGCCACGTCCCCTTGTGTGAAATGATAACAACGAGCTTGCTATAGTGGTATTTTGCCCCACCGCAAAGTCAATAAGCCTTAGCACGTGTAGGGTATGCTTACCAGCTGTCCTACTAAAGATGTCTACCTATCCTAGAGTTCGGGCATTGCTCATATGTCTTGTCGAAGAGCTGGTAGAAACATTCTTTGGCAACGTCGCCCTTGTTATCCGTAAGATCGTGGCGAATATTAGGCTTATCTTAGCGAATTTAACTTTGATTCCAATTCTCATTAAACGCTCGCTTACGTATAAGAAGCTCAAGAATTTTTGCCCAAGTCTGGAAGATTGCAAATCCGCACACGAATATGTGCTGTTGCTTTTTCTTATAGCAATCCCTGCAGTGTATCTCACAATTTTTTCCTATGTTCGACCTATCGCCCATCCTAGATGGTGGTAATATGGCTGCCAAGGGCCTTTGCTTATTGCTCGGCTGCACGTTGTCTCTTAGGGACCCGAGCATTCCGCAGATTCGAATCCATTTCTATCCTTGGCCGTTAGTTGGTTCGGCTACTAGGATAATCCCTTCCGAATAAGATTGTTAGCCCTATGACGGCGTAAGTTAGTATATTGTTACTGGACAGAAACGTCCTTGGCATTTTCACTTACATGCGTAAGGTCGTACTCTTGTAATTTCTTCGTCATTGAGGGAATGAAAGCAGAGTGTGGTGGCTAATAACGAAATGTCAGTTTTTATTGCTGTTGATATCGACAAAAAACAGGGTTCCATTCTAAGACCAATTCTCTTTACGTTGTATGTAAACGACCTCCCCGCCCAAAATTATTATTGTGTACACATTTTTGCCAAAGATGTTCAATTTACGTTAAAGCGGCTCCGTCGTGTGATGCAATG
Organism: Volucella inflata; assembly: GCA_928272305.1. Lineage (NCBI taxonomy): Eukaryota > Metazoa > Arthropoda > Insecta > Diptera > Syrphidae > Volucella > Volucella inflata. The sequence continues at coordinate 80,272,291 of OV743717.1, read as the reverse complement.
TAGTTGCAAACCTCGTACTGTACAGAAGATCTGCGTATAGCTTGGCTTACTTACAAAATAGGTGACTCTATCGCAGTCACAACGTTACCTCCCAACCAAAATTGGACTATGAAGTAGTGAAAATGTCGTTATTTGAGAGTGTCGCCGTGTTAAGATAGCCAACCTTACACAGTTAGAGAATTTGTTGCAGTATCTCCTTGAGATTTTTGATTCCTGAATCCTTCGTTAAACAATAATTTCATAAATCATTAAAGAAGCCAGTGCTTTTCATGCTTCAAAATATTACCTCCCTTTCAGTTTCATCATCAACTGCCCTACCAACTTTACATCATTCTTCCATCAAAAGGGCTAATTAACTTGTGTGAACGACTATTACCCGTAATTATATCCACTAAGGGCCTCTATTGTACTTCTAACTGTTTATTTACTTAATATGCCATCCAGAATATCATATCAGCTCCAATTCACCGCAAACAATACTGTTCCATGGCATGCGCCGATATTTACAATGTAGGGACTGAAATGTGGAGCACTCTTTCGTCATATCCGTATCACGACCCAAATGCAACTCCATGCCACCCCAATCGATTCGTTAAGCCGTCCTACCCTTAAAGAGCCGCCAAAGGCCCACTACAAAGAAGAGTTGTTGCTGCGTTTTCATTTTATTTATTTATTTTTTTTTTTTTTTATGAAAACCACAAAAGCGGCAGGCATAGCCTTTTAATAAAGCAATTATACGATACCAACCCATGCATCGTGATTTTATTTCGGTTAATTGCGCTACCAATGAAATCCATGCAGTCAGTCAAGGCAGTCAGTCAACCGAACCAACTAACCCAGCCACCAAGTCAGCCAACCGACCATCACGAGTAAATTCAAAATCTGTAGTGATTCGGGCGCGCGGTCAACCTCTCTATTTATATCGAGGGTGCTCGCGGAATTATTGCCACGTAAAGGTCATCGGCGTCCTTCACATCATCAGCTTCAATCATTCCCTGATCGTCAGGCGCATCCATTTCTCTGGTGCGGTACCGTACTTCCCTCCTCATTTCAATGGAACATGCCGGCTGGCACTGAACCGTCATTAAAGCTCTTAAATCATGCAAAATCAATTTATTTCATTGACGTGACAGAGTAGACGTGAAAACCTCCACAAAGAAGGCACACACAACATGGCTCACAAGAAAAATCACAAAAATCGCCAATTTATCGGAAAATCGTAAAACAAAAAGAAAAAATTGCAAAACAAAAACAAAAAACACCTTTCGGGGTGGTGTTGAGGGCGCACATAAAAGCGACGATGGCTGATGCTATGACGACGAAGAGGAGAAATCCAAATTCAAAACCGAAACCGAAACTGAATCTGCCTCTGACTCTGACTCTGACTCTGACTCTGAATCCCAGTTCAGCCTGAGGGGTGAAATCGGAAATAAATCAGAAAAAATTAAATCGCCGAATCGTTTGGATCGATTCTTAGGTGGATGAGGATGACGATGCTGAAATGAGGCGCAGGCATCATGGCAATCTGCAAACAGTGTCAGTAAATTGCCTCTCCGACAATTGCACGTAGGACGGGCGTCGTAATTGCGCATGTGCAACAGAAGTAGCAGCAGCATCAGCGGTGGCAATGGCAATGGCAACGGAAAGGGGAATACGAGTAGATGCTTATTTAGATTTGGATAATCACGCTTGAGATGATGGTCGACGGTTTATGGTTATGCGATGATTTACAGAGGTATCCAGCACCCTGGAGAAGACGTTAAGGCTATCTGATGTGATTTTAGCTTAAACACGAGTTTTGTTGATGGTAGAAGTGCGATGGAAAGGAGGAAATTAGGAGGGACTTTGATAAACTGCTGTTTTCCACAAATGGTACCAATATCCATTGAACCTGAATGCAAGATTAGTCTTTGAAAGTATAAGTTGAAAGACAACATTGTCAGAGTCTTCTAGTTGTTCCTAAGTGCTTCAAAATATTGGCATACATTCTGGATTACTGATGATACCCCCCACTCATCAGTCTTACACGGTGTTGGACACTTTGAAAAATTGAGCAAAACGAACCAAAACTACTAGAAAGAGCTGGCATCATGTACCAATAAACATTTAAAGCAAACCCACGCTGGTAAGAGCCATCCTATGACTCTTTAGACATTTGGGAAAACAGTAGTTATATTGTAAAGACAATAACAGCCACGAATAAGGCTAATTTCATTGTCAAAGCACAACGAAGTTCAGCTATTTACCTAACTTGTGAGGACACCTCACAGATCAGATGCTCTCGAACATCAGGAAGAAATATTGATAGTCCATAAGTATTCGAGGAAATGCGGTGGGATGGGATGAACCAGTTGAGATAAAAATCAACATCTACGACAGCGAATACAATTGTGTGCCAGTATATATTTGGATGGGTTAGCTGACTCAAAGGCAAATCGTATCAGGGCTAAATCCACCAAAATAAGACCTGTTTTTGTGCGCCCATATCCTAAAGTCGTGAAATAACAGAAAGTTCGGCGAACTTAGCAGAATTTAGACTTCCATGAGCGTTGTAAGAAAAATATGGATTCTGATCCAACGGTTAGCAAAAGAAATGCATCTTGTACTCATGACATTGCTAAGTAAGAAACTTCATAAACTAATCCACCAAGAGCATCGATCAATGATACCTGATGAAAGGAAGTTTTTACTCCAATCACCTACAAGGTTTCATTTGCTGTACTATGTAAGCACCTGAAGTGCCTTTGTCAAGAACATGATAAGCCCATGTCAGAGTTACATTAGGCAGATCTTGAAGATCACCATGAATTTTGGGTCAGTGCTTACCATTCGTAAATCGATTTGAATTCTGGTTATGGCATCATTTAGAGAAACAACCTTTACGGAGTCATACCCAGATCTGGCGCCCCTGATGATTGCGTAAGATGATGATGGAGAATGGCCGTATTCCGTCAAAAGCGGTGAAGACCTTACCTAGACTTTTAATGTGAAGACAAAGTTAGGGCTGTCATGCGATTTCTTCAACATCGTTATTGAATTGTAAAAAAAAACTCATATACCAACAGATATGAATAATTCGCTCGTTTGTAACATTACGGGAGCGCCAAAGGTGGGTTTTCCTGTTAACGAGGCTGATTGGAGTTTTCTACTAGAATGTCATCTATTAACTCAGGACGAACATCTCAGACAGAATTTCACTTGACTTCTTCTATCCTCTTTCAAAAATGATAATAACAATGATAACAGTTCTAAAATGAAACAAAAAGTTAAAAGTTAGAGGCAACTAGCACACCTTACTGTAGAGCCCTCTTAGGTATTGAATAATGAGGTACAAGCAGTTCTCCATGACACTCTGGTTTTCACTTTAGGTGTGAGTTCATTTAGATAAAGTAGCATCACCAAGGGACTTTTCTTACCCGATGCAGGGTACCTTTTATTCAAATTCAACTTGCACTTCCAACAAGCAGTTTCTTAAACGTTGCCTCATACAAAAATTTTGATTGCCTTTCAGTGCTGTGACAATGTTAAGATAATTGCAAATGTCAAGACAGTGTTCGCCTTGCTCATACCGATGATAAGGTCAACATCGCCATCAGCCATTAACTTCAAAACAGCTTTTGCGGTTTCGTCACCGCGAGAAAATAGTGATCTTATTAACTTGCTTACTTATATAGAGCTACAGTTACAATATCCACTTATTCTTGATTTCCGAAAGGAATTTAGTCTAAAAATAAAAGGATACTAGACTTATCACGCTTACCATCCATCCGAAAGGGCTAGAGGCGGATCTTCCCTACTCATTAAAGACAGTACGCGATGAAAGTTAGTACAGATCGCGTAAAAAATAAGCACTCGCACTAAAATATCGCCTTCATTTATTGCCATCCGTGGTATAAGCTAGAACAGACCCTCTTAATAAATCTGTTGAACTCACTTCGATCGAATTTCTTTGTTAGTGGCGATCTTAACTTGAAACACACGTTATGGAGTCCAAGATGGGATTCAATTTAAGGCAGACTACTTTACGAAGCCGTTATGCAATTTAATGTTTACTTTTTTTTCGACGGAAAAGCTACATATTGGCTCACCGACACAACAAAAACACCAGACCTCGCAGATTTCTTCATTGCAAGAGGCAGCTAAAAATTTTACAAACGTCAAGGAATGTTTCGATCTCTCCTTAGATCATTCACCAATAATCTTGACAGTAAGTGAACGTCTAATAAAAAAAATGGAACACCTTTGAAGGATAAGCACTAATGGAAGACTTTGGTGGTGCATTTACGACACCTGGCAACTTTAAAATAAAGAGCTTGTCGTTGGTTGAACTTTACCAGAGTATAGTACAAAAACCTTAAAAAGAACAAAGCACCTGGATATGACTAACCGGACACAACCTCAACGAATTGCTAGATAAAACCCTGATCAAACTTATGCATATTATAAATCCACGCTAAAATAATTATAAGTTCCGAAACCGGGAAAGCCTTCTCCAAACGACAAAGAATCTTACAGACCAATATCGCTCTTGTCAGTAGTATCTTAGGTTTTTGAAGAACTTTTGTTGAAGCATCCAGAATGGCCTCAGAACAAAGCATTTCACAATAGGCCAAGTTTATAGAATAACAAATGAAACAGAGAAAATTCTAAAGGAGAAAATGGAATGTTGAAGTTCTTTTCTGGATATCTCTCAAGCTTTCGAAAGGTATGGTACGAAGTCCTGAAATTTAAGTTACGACAGGTTCTTCCGAAACAATTATATGAGGTTTTAGAATCCTTCCGTCCTTAAACACGAAACGGAATACTCCGAAATTAATGAAATCGCACCTGGAGTATCACAAGGGAGTGTTCTTGGTCCAGTCTTGGTTTTACTCTATACTTGAGATATACCGCAAGAAAATGTATATAGTTTTGGGGTTGTATTAAACGAAGCAATCTCTTTTAAACAATCTCTTTATAGCTATAGTAAATGTGCCGTGAAATATCAAAAAGAGTGATATCCACAGAGACATAGGAGTAACAACTGTCGATGACGAAATAACGAATTTTCCTTGAAAACTCCGCATTCGTTTTCATGGATATTGCAACGAGACAGGCGTTGTTGTGTGCCGACAATAAGGTCGAAAACCCTTTCGATCTACCGCAGTAAGGACCAGCCGCATTTAGTGGCGGTTTTTAGCAGGTTCGCTTCCTGGAAAACAATATGCCCAACGCAAATATTATATTTTTAAAACTACGAGTAAAACTACTTGATAAGGAACCGTAGTTGTAGTTAACCAATAGCATGGAGGTTTTGTTTACTGCACCTCTGATGCTGGCCTGTGCATTTCGTGCAATTTTGTTGTGATGTTAAGGGTCACTCTCCACGTGCTACATCCATATAGTAGCACGAATATGACGTTGGAGCGGGACAGTCTTAGCTTGGTGTTTAAGCTGATTGCATTGCTTCGCCATACCTTGGACAACATTCTGAACGCAGATTTTGTTTTGGAAATTCTGTTGTCTATATCCAGTTCGGTTCCACCCTCAGTCTAGACAATACTCCCAAGATACAGGAAATCATCTACTATCTCAACCAGTTTTTCAGCAATGCATGTTTGAGCTAATGAGGCTGTACCAAGGCTGATAACTTTAGTTTTTGCGATATTAATTTTCAGCCAGACGACGCCTGCCTCTCCACATTTGGTGAAGATCAATAATTCTGTGAGAAAGTAAGCATACATCGTCATCGTAGTCAATATGTTTCAGTTGATATGTAAGAGTCCATCGAATTCCTCCATTTCCCGTCAATAAAGCTACACGCAGCACATTGCTAATCACCCAAACGGAATAGTATTGGTGAAAGAATGCAACCTTGTCTTACCCCAATTTGGATCACGAATTCCTCTGATATGCCGGACATTTTGACACAGCTATGTAGCCTTGCTGGTGGCGATGGTGCGATGGTTAGCTCATTGGACTATTTGGACGCAGAGGGTCCGTGGTTCGATCCTCGGCATCACCAACAATTTTTCGAATTGTCATCACCCTTTCGGCGGGCAATGGCAAACTCCCGAAAATAAAATTGCCTATGAAAAAGCTTCTAAAAAGTGCCGTTCGGATTCGGCGATAAACCGTAGGCTCCGTTCAGATGCGACAAAAAATGACAACATGAGCAACATAAATGAGTGCCAAGAAGTTAGGCCATGGCTCATAGCGGGCTGCCAGCGTCACAATGTTTTTTTTTTTTGTTTTTATGCAGCCTTGATAATAGCAATTACTTTATCTGGGATACCTCTCCTGTTTAGGGTACGCCAAATAAACACACTATCGAATATTTTTCGGAAATCAATGAACAGCAGTCGAACTGACGTTCAATATTCAACGCACTGCTCGATGATGATCCACAGGGAGTTGATGTGGTCAACACAGGAGGATCTAGAGCGGAAGTCTGCTTGTTCGGCATCCAGTGTGTCTTCTATGTGTTTTTTGATTCGCTTCCGAATTATTTTAGCTACAGCAGGGAGCACGCAAATACCTCTCCAGTTTTCGCACTCCATTAAATTTTCTTTCTTCGGAAGCTTGACGATCATTCCCTTCTTTCACTCATCAAGAAAGCTCTCAGTTTCCTAAGTTCTTCCAACTAGAGGGAACAGTAGCTCAGCCGATGTTGTTGGCGCTGCTCGTAAGAGCTCGGCGCCTTGTTGTTTTTTAGTGCTTTTATCGCGGTAGTGAACTCATCCTTATTAGGAATCGTGGTACGCATTCGGAAGTTTTGTACCTTGGGCAGTTCCGTTTTATTTGTGTATTTGTCTTTTTGTGTATCGCCACGCAAATACACGATTCAAACCCGTAGAACAATGCTCCTATCAATGCTCCAAAGAGACGTCTACGCTTTTCACCGAGTGTTGCCTGAAGCTGCGATCTTGTGATTCTATTGAAGTTCCTGCTGCCGCACCTGCGTGCAGCCTCCTCTGCTTCTGTAGCCAGCTCGTTGGTATAGTTGCGCTTGTCACGTCGCACGCTACGCTATACTTCTCTTATCTTCATGCGATATAGGGACTCCACCTCGCTCCTTCATGCTGCTGAGGTAGTAGTAACTCAGAATTAGTTGCTCAAGACAGAACCAGGCATTTTATAGAGAACTCAGTGCTTCAACATATCGATTGACTAATTGTCTTAGTCTCTGAAGGTAACAAGGCTCTTCATCTTCCAGAATAACGTAATTACCTAAACTCGAAAGGCAAGTTACTACATTATAAGCACTGATCACTTGTGGCATCCATTTGTTTATCCTCAGAACTTATCGTAACCTTCACTATCTTCATCATATTTTGTAACAGATTCAGCAGCTACAAGCCACTTTAATGAAGTATGTATGTGTTATTTCTGCTTACTTGACACAAATCCCATGACATCGGCCTTAAGGCCTCTATTCAAGGTATTCCCAATCAACATAAGAGCTCCTTATCTAAGCCTTGAACTAGAATTTCCCACAATTTCATGAAGAAAAAAATTAAAAATAAATTTAAACTAAACTAAAGTCCGTGAGAGCACTCAACCCATTTATCCCACGCCCGCAAGACCATATACCACCATTTCCAAACCCATTGAGCTGTACCCATTTAGCTCTTAGCCTTGGTAAATTTACGTATTCATGTAATTAATTCCTCATTTTTATTCACGCTTATCCTTTTTGTTTTGCTCTTCTCGTTGCAGGTACGTTAAATATTCCATCAAGTCATCCTCATTTGAAATTCCTCTCGAGAATATCCGTAAACCCTCTTTTGATGCGCGAAGAGCCTAGGTAACGTATTCGTATCACCGGTAGATATACTATATGTATTCGTACTCGTATGCAATCAACATTGTTGCCTTCATTCCTTCCATATGGAATTCCTATAAGGAATTGATTAAAATCTTTTAGGTCACGTGACATGGAATTCTTAATAGATCGCAGATACTCGTACTCGTACGTTCACACACATGTTAATTCCTTATAATTGTAAATCCTTTAACCTGAAAGCACCTCATAGTGAGGGGCTTAGAGGGGTAAATCTCACAATGCCCTCTAGTTGCATTGTGTGCATATTAAGTAGAACAGTATGGATAGTTGGTTTGTATCCGTATCCGTGCATCTGCATACATGGGCAAAGGGCAAAAGAGTATTAATTACCCCGTGTTGCCACCTTGGATAAATTTCACAAATCATTTAAAAAATCCATCACAATCATCCTTGAAGCGTGGTAAATCAACACAAGCCGTCCGTTTGTTGCAAGAAACACTTCGAAGAAACCCCTAAAGTCGAAGTCGAAGCCAAAACCTAAAAGTACTACGAGTACATTGTTGAAAACAAAAAGGAAACAGAAAATTCAACTACTGCGAGAGTACAAGAGTAGATACTCGTATTCGTATCTAGATTCTCATGTATATAGTTGCCCCATAGCTCCTAGGTTTGCATTAGACACGCTGCATTGGGTTTTCGGTTCTTGTTCTCGCGCCTTGTACAGAAAACCTCCAGTACCCACTACCCAGTACCCAGGACTTAGATGCTAGTGTTTGTTTCATAACATGGATATGGACGTCTGACTATCCGTATCGTATCGGATACACCACATTGGATCCATAGAGTGCAGTAAATAAAAAAAGAAGAAAAGTTTTTCATGCATACGAAATGTTCTTCCTATCCCTGGTCCCGAGACTTCATCATTCAGTTTTATGTGCCCTGAGATCCACGACTTTTTAGCCGTGCCGTGCCGTTTCTAGAGCTCAACTCTTCTTCTTCTTCTTCCCCTCCTTTCTTTTGGGTTGTTGTTAAAAATTTTTTTTGGTTGACTTATCGATTTTTTTTACGAGTTTTCGTTCCACATTGACGGTTGAATGGAATCGATTTAAACAAGAGAAAGAGGTAGGAGTTCCAGCGGGGTACGATAGTTACGGGCGAAGCCGTTCTATATGGATTCATAGCCCAGCTACGTATAATAGTTTGCAAAAATTTTATCTTTAGACGACACGATGAGGAGAGAAGTGTCTAGCACCTCTCAGATACAAGTACTACCGCATTCAAATTCAGTACATGGCCCATCTAGTCAGACAGACAGACAGACAGATGGACGATCGGACAGGATAGAGTACAAGTATGCCCTGAAGATGTTTGTAATCAGATTTTTTCCGGTTGCATTTTAATATAAACGCTAGTTCCTTGAGTTGCCTTTGTCTTCGCTGTGCTCTAGCTTTATGTGGATCTTTCCATACCTTTAGACATACTGGACCCCGGTTTTGGATTTGAATAATTTTGTTCGTTTGGTCAGCCGGAGTAGAAGATACGGAATAACTTTGCTGTTGTTTGCTATGCACATGAAGAAGATACACAAACTGAATTATAGATGGCAAACTGGTGAACTTGGTTAACTGAGGGGAGGGGCGACTAGAGGTTTGAAGAACTGTACTGATGGAATGCACACACAAGTTCAATTGGTCAGAACTGGCAAATCATTTGCAGATGGAATTTATTGCAGAGCATAACGAACAGACATCTGCACTTAGGGAAGACACAGCAATGACCAACGAAGTACCAGTACCGGATTTTAAATATGGTCGATAGCAGTCTCAATAGTCCGGTATGAGATGCTGAGAGTGGTTTTCTATGCGCGCGCGATTACGTTATGCGCTGTCGATTTGATAAACGGTAATGGGATTAGTCACTAATATGGCAGATGTGGTGTATGAATGTTGCTTCCATTTTTGGTATTTGCCCGATAGTTTATTACATCGGGAAGTCAGTTGGATATGATTGGGATGAGAGAGCTAAGAAAATTCCTTTTAAAGATGATGTTAGGGTTGCCAAGGTGAATTCAACAATGAAATGAGATAGTTCCTGGTTTGAATAAATTGTGCAATTGGGACCAGGTCAATGGAATATTTTCCAGATAAAACTGGAATGTGAATGATTGTATTAATATGAATCCTTGTCATCATCAGACAGTTTCAGCATCTTGTTTGGGTTCGTATGCTCAATTCGTCAACATAAGCGACATCAAGAGCATTCGGTCAGATTTGCGAAACTCTTGTCGAGATCCGTGGTAATGACAAGATCTCATCGGATTTGATCTGCTTCAGCTTTCCTATTTTCTAAATACTTAAAAAGATTTAGTGTAAAACATCTGTAAAACATCTGTAGTTTCTCCAACATTGCCAGAGGACAGCCCTTGATAGCTTGTTTGAGTTAATAGTCAGGCAGACATGAGCTCTTCTTTCAAGGGAAAAAGAAAATCTTCTGACACAGATTGATCAATATCCATATCCTTTGAATTATTGCCGTCATCAATAAGATCCTCTTATATGGTTGAAATATACAAATGGACTTTCAAAGCCCTCCTGCTGCTTCCTATCAACATTTCCAGTCTGAAAATGTTGATGAGGGACTAGAACTTTCTCACCTTTCAACTGCATCAGAAGTCAATGCCGGAAAAGCAATTTTAAAAAATGCGGGCCTTAGCCGTAGATTAGGATTCGATATTCCAGGGTGGGTATCTAATTGGTTTCAAAAGGAGACGATCAACTTAGGCGTGTCACCTTATTTCTGACTGGGTGTCGGAAGAATTCTCCCATGAGCTTATTTCCGCGTATATTGAAGGAGTTCAAATAGGAATTCCACTAAATCGGGCTCTAACATGAATCTTTTAGTCGTTCAAAGAAAGATAAGCTATCGCTTCAATGATAAAGTGCCTACAATTCCAGCAACCACCACCCGTTCACAGTGGGAGTGATTTGTTGTGTCGTCGTCACTTTCACAGCAATCATGCCACTTATACTGAAATACAGCAGGAATGTTGCTAACCTTGTAGAAACATCGAGAAACATTCGTTGGGTCTGCCGGTAACCTGTAGAGTCATGCTATCAGCAGTTGTCCTCATATGAAATCCGGCCGACAATAGAAGTCCTAACCGAGAACACAGGTGACCTAACATCAGGTCCTGAAAACTCTCCTCTTAGCCTTGCCTTGCAAGTTTATTGGCGATTTCATTTCCGGTTATTCCATTGCAACTTGGGACTCAAGTGAAATCGTGCATTCGCAAACTAGCTTGGAAGTCGTAAGAGGTTTCAGAAAGTCATAAGATGCAAATGCATCGCTCCCTGCATTGGTTTTTCACAATATAGTTCGTTTCCATCAAAATTGATTGCATCTTCACCTGAAATACTTACGTTTTCATCCTCCAGGAAGGCCAGACTACATTCATCTCTTGGTTGAGACTCTAACCGAAATTCTGACCAATCCAGTCTTGGGCAGAAGAAAGTGATTTCTTTTTTTTTTCTACACTAGGAGTTTCAATGTTATTGTGTCAAACATATCCATAAAACCAGAGTCAAAAGACAGTCGGCGCCGAAGGTCTTCAAAGCTTCGACCAACATGCACCATACAAGTGGAGACAGAACGCCGCCTTGCGGGTCACCACTATTTAGCCCCGCCATTACATAAAATGTGTTTTTTTTAGCTGCATGAGAAGTTTCGATGATTGTTGTCTATGGTTTGACAGCTGTCAATGTCAAACTATGTTGACATTTCTGTTTAGTAAGATTTGGGAATTTATCATGAATCCTTTAACGCCAGAACAACACGTCCAAATTTCGGAAATTTACTTTGAAAAAAAAAATCTGTTCGTGAAGTTCATAGAGCACTTCGTCAATTTTACGGTCAACATAATCGGCCTAGTGAGCAAGCAATTCGTGCAATTATTGATCGTTTTCGCGAAGACAATCCTCAAGCTGTTAACGAATCACCATTACATCAATTAAAATTGACTGTTTGGTGCGGTTTTACACGATGGCGGCATTATCGGTCCTTATTTCTTTCGAAATGAGGAAGGAGCTGCCGTTACGTTGAATGGCGAGCGCTATTGAGCCATGTTGACTGATTTTTTGTTTTCAAAAATTAACCAGCTAAACATCGACGAACATTAGGTTCCAAAAACACGGCGCAAATTGCCATACAGCGCGCTTAACCAACAATATATTACAAAATCAATTTGGTGTCAACTTTATTTCCAGAAGTGGTCCTGGTAACTGGCCCCCTCGTTCGTGCGACTTAACGCCTCTCGATTACTTTTTATGGGGCTATGTAAAGTCATTGGTTTATGCCGAAAAACCAGCAACTCTTGAAGCATTGGCAGCCAATATTTAAGCCAACATTGACGCCATACGGCCAGATTTATTGGAAAAAGTAGTGAAAGATTGGACTGATCGAATGGTACATGTAACTCGTAGCTGCGGCAGGTATATGCCGGAAATCATATTTAAAGAATAAATCTCATGAAATTATCTACCAGATTATAATAATAAAAAATTCATTCCAACAATATTTCTGTCTTGTAATTTTATTTAAAGTTCTCAAGCTTTAAAAAAAAACACCTTTATAAGCCACAGTCAAAACCCGCCATAAACGTCCTTTTTACCAGCATTGCTTTTATCCGCAAAATTACTGATTCATCTACGTCGTGTTGTTTGCCCGAGTCACACATGCCGTCAAAAGTTACGTTGTCGAAAATGGCCAGTGCTCATTCCTTCTTGTCGAATGCGCCTCAATTCTATCTACCAGATTTTGAAGCGCACTGTCGCAGGATCTTTCGTATTGTTAGGGGTGTTGCATCACAGACAGAGGATATATTCGAAAGCAGTTTTACACACGTGAATCTGGACCATTCTTTCCATGAATTTTAACATGAATGAAGCCAGTCTTACAGGTCTTCGGCTCTTGGTGAGCGTGGTGTAGTCGTTTTTTCTGATTTTCGGTATAAAAACTCCTCTCACTGATAGTAGTTAGGGTTTTGGTATGTATGCCAGCACCAGGCTTATGGGGAAGATTCTCAGATTGCGAGTAGGTACCATCAGATTTTTTTTTTTTGTGACTCCAGCCTGGTTGAACTTCTCGTTTTGAAGTCGTTGACCAGCCTACTGGTTTCACGGACTTTTTATCTTCTTGCAAAGTCTTCATAAGAGGCATCCTTTGAATTCCAAACAGGCTTCTTATATCCCTTTTGATTTGATCTATAAAGATTCCAATCATCTTCCAAATAAGTGACCTTTTTAAGAGTTTTCTGCTTTTCTTACGAAGACGCTGCAGATCTGCGTTCCTTCAGGGGACGAGCTAGACATGCCATTTCAAAACAGTTGGGAAGGCACTATTCAGTTCCCTCTTGCTTTTATTCGGTCCAGTTGGTTTTCCGCAGATTTCTCCTCTTCAACAAGGTCGAGACATTGCATGCGATTCTGAATTTGTTCCTTTTATGGTCTGAAATGGAGTCCCGGCAGTACTTTTCATCCGGTAATTTACAATAATTAGCATACTTGTTGCATAACAATAAGTCGATAATTTGGTGCTGTGCTCTCGTAACAAAAGTTGGCTAAGAGCCAGGAGTTGATTGCCTCTTACGTTGCATTTGCTACTGCCCCAAAAACTATTCCGAGCATAAGCATTGCAGCAAATAATACAATAAGTGTTATCTTTCAGGAATCACAGTCCATAGAATACGGTTCTCTATCTAAGCAACAAGAAAGGGCGATTTTTTTAACAGTTCCGGCCCATTCTCTATTGTTTGTGGGCTTTCGTGAAGATTGCAACTTATCATTATTATCCGAATTGTCATGGTACTTTGTCTTTCAGCTAAAGTCACTCTCAGCAATGATATAGCCAGCAGGCAAACTTGAACGACAATTACACAAACCTTCATAGTTTCGCAAACGATGGCCTTTCGATTATAAGGCGCCTATTGAGTCAACGCGTTGTATATAGCCTTGACCGCCCTGTCCTTACAACTTCAGCTGAATCATAAAGCAAAATTAATTTAAAATGTTTAAGATAGTCGGCTATTACGCTAGAAGTTTGGGTTCGATTCCCAGACCATATATCGAAAATTATAAAATCTGCTATCGATTAAGAAAAAGCAAGACCCCACATAGTATGGTGGATCACCAAACCGCTCAAATGGTAATGCTGCAGATAAAACTTCAGGTCTTACGAAAGAATTTCTTGTTGTGCTTCTCTGTAGGTTTCAGGCTGAGGGCTTGTAGTTTCAATCACCTCAGTCCAATTTAGTTCATCCTGACCTTGCCATTTTAAGTGTGAATTTCAGCTACGATGTAGTAGTTTCCTATTTTGACTTGGCTACGATGATGGAAGCCCTTCAGACTGACACGCACGACATTGAAGTCCCCAATACAGGCAACATGATAGAGATTCTTGTGCGCCTTGTGGGGAATCTCTTTTTTTGCCAACCTTTACGAATTCAATCGATATGTTCAACTTGGCCAAAAAACATTATAAATGTGGATAGCTTTTTTCAAATTGTCCTTAACCCATTTGAATTTGTCTTCGATGATGCAAGTATTTGATTGGACTTCCATGATGGACTTCTTTCGACGATGGTTGATCTGGAAGTAGGTAATGGCAGAGATGACCTTGCAGTACCATATGAACAATTTTTTCGATATTTTTCTGACCAGGATCTGACGGTTACTTCTTTCAAGTCCGCCTTCTTGCTATCGAAGCAGCTCTTATAGAAATGACGACAGACTTCTTTTAGACAAATGCTGACCCCAAAAGTAGGCATAAGCAGGTATGCTAAATGGGATTTCGATGTAACCGACAGATCCGAAAACCACCATTAGTGGAGTTTCCAAAGTGGTTGCACCTTCAGCTACCTCCTTCCCTTTGATTTTTGATCCAGAACGGTATGCCTTATTGACAATATGGATCATACCAGCATTCTATCTGACAAAGAATGTTAAATGCTCTTACTTACCATGATGTCTAATTCAAGTAAAGAGCTATTGCCTATCACTCCAAACGACGAAGGCAAAAAGGATAAAGAAGTTAAAATGTGGAATGCACTTTGGCTGTTTACGTCAGCTTCGATATATATGTTTGACTACCCTGGCTAATCATGGTCCGCAACGAATGAGACTCCTTGGCTGCGAGTATATTCAAGTCGGGAATAATCGCGATAAGAGTGATCTCATAGTGGCCAAAAGGAAAACGGAGTACTCGCTAAGGATATTAAAATATTCGAATTTGTTTTGGACAGCCAACCACTCAAATCCTTGGCAGCGGACTGTATAAACTCTGAAGTAGCCCTAGTTATCTCTAAGAGAAATGGAGCACAAATGTTAGGTGCATGTGGGTCTTATGAAATCGCCTTTTCGCTACCTGAAAAAGGTGCCAGAACTACATGCAATCTTTTGTTAAGCCTAAAGCGAAAGAACAATTCTAAGGGCAACAAGTCTCGCATGTCAACAAAATAGATTTGGCCAAATAAAAATCTTAATGATCATCTATCTCAACAGAGATACGAGGTGCAGACTGCTTAACAGCAGCAAAGACATTTTCCGGCCCATACTCTGAAATCGCTGCGATTTGGAAAGAACTCTTGCCAATACCGTCGTCGATTTTGAGGTGTATCTAATATCATTGTGAGACCTTTGAAGTTCACTGTCTTCGTCTCATAAAATCGGAAAACTACTGCACTAGTATATTCCTCTGGATTTGCATTACAAGAGAACGTAGACCTAGCGATGGTGGTGACATTTATTTAACCAAATCCCAACCGCCCTTTTCCAACTTTAATCAAATCAAATTTGCCTGACTAGACAAATCTTCTGCAGTCGCTACTGATGGCAGAGGAGTCGTTAAATCATAAATCAGACATCACCCACTCATCCGTCCTGTCATTGCCACCAATTACTTTGGAAAGTAACAATTTGCCTTATCTTCGATGCCAGCTCTATGTTTCTGAATTATTAGATTGTATCTCCTAGACACACGTCGCCTGCAATAGTCAAATTATATCTGAATAGCGGGTGATCCCACTCGAATTGATGGCAGTTTTACTCCTCTTCAGCTACAAGTAAATCCAGGGTGACTGGCAAGCGCATCACTATGCTAATTAGGAACATCTCATCGTACCATCAGTCATTCAATCTGATTGCCAGCTGCAATCGAACTGATAAGGCCTGTAATCCAATTAAAAAATTCGCCATGGCTACTGCAAATGGTACTGCTACTGCCTTCTATACTCTAAAAGAACCAGCAAAGGGACTTGGAACGCACCAGAGACTGTGAATGTGCTGGTTCACTGATAAAGACCCACTTCCGTTCAGCAGCAGCCCACCAGCCTAACATGGAATCGTTTTTTGAATGAGATTCACCACCAAAAATGGAAGAAATTTCATT
Organism: Volucella inflata; assembly: GCA_928272305.1. Taxonomy (NCBI): domain Eukaryota; kingdom Metazoa; phylum Arthropoda; class Insecta; order Diptera; family Syrphidae; genus Volucella; species Volucella inflata. Next base: position 80,256,087 of record OV743717.1, on the reverse strand, counting down.
ATTCGTCGCCGTAATGTGATTGAAAAGCGATATCGGCTGCTTCTCCATACCAGGCAGCCCCAAGCAGGCGTATTTATTAGCCATCCACAGGGTAGTATAGTAGAAGTAGTCTTACTCGTAGTTACCATCTCTCTGTCTCTGTTGTTGTTTGAGAGAGTTTCGATTTTAATTGCCTCCTTAAAAGGTGCGCGCAAGGAATCTGAAAATCGCAGTTACAGCATCTGGATGTTCATGTCCATATTGCCGTTGGTCTATGAGAGTTGGCTTGGAACAGAGTCCTCCCCATTTCAGGGCATCACCGTCCAGCTACAAAGTCTAATTAACAAAACTCGGCGAAATAATTGAATTCTATTAATCAACTTTGAAGCTACGTGGTTGTGATTGTGGTTGAGGTAGAGTGAAGTTATGTATCTCAACTTAGTGAACAACCGGCAAGCACAACAAGAGACCTAGAGTCCGAAAGGTACCTTAGACTTTGGCTGCTGTGACCACTTATCGTCGTGGAAGTGATGCGAGTTTCATAAATATTTATAAACTCCACTCCACTTTATAGGTGAGCAGCAGCAGAACTACGAGTAGCAACTCCTATAGCAAGCAAATGCATATCTGGTGAGGGGTTGCTGTAGCGACTCTGTTGAAAGGTGGTTGGTGGTTCAGTGTGCCTTTGATAGATTCGTTTGTTAGATTTTTGTGTCTGACATTTGTGGTGGCAGCGCAATGGGATATGAGTATAGATACAGTACAGAGGTGGCGGTAAAGTTCGTCGGTGTCGCTGAAGTTGTTTATTAGGTGCAGATACTTTTCTCTCTCGCACGTTGCATATAGATGAGGTACACCTTACCCCAATAGCAATACTAAGTCCCAGTGGACGAGCACCAGTACGAATACGAGTATCTGTTGATGCCTAGTGGTATGGTTGATGCTTCATCATGGTATTATGGTCGACTTTGGCAATTTTTGCAGTCAGAAAATTTCAACGAGTTATCCACAGATACAAGTACTTTATCCCCTTTTAGAGTAAAATCGACTTTTCCGTTTTGGTTCGAGTGGATAAGGTGATGACCGGAGAAACGCATTGGTCTGCTTGTTTGCTGGATCGTTGAATTGCCGATTAGATACTCGTAGATGGCGAACGAATGACGATGAAGAAGAGAAGTGATTTAGATGATGCTACATCAGGGTTGCCAAGTCGAAATCGTTGAGACTAACGAGCAAGTTGAGTTTGCTTTTTTGGAGAATGAAGTCGTTTTGTGGTAGGTCTGTCCTCTTTCTTTTTTTCAATTAAAAAGCTTGCCCTGATAGCTTTCAAGTATCTTGGTACCAATCGAAGATACTCTGAACATTCCTTGGTGCATCGGTGACTGTTGGTTATGCTTTCATCTACTGATTCTTCAAACACTTTGCGACCTAGATATTGGGAATATTTCTTTACAAATACAGCTTAAAAGTAAAGGGCCAACAATGGAACTTTGTGGCATATGCTTTCTGGATAAAAAAAAACTCCTTGTGGCTGAAATTTCTGGGAATTCTCGATCTGGATTTTGTATCACTTTGTACAGATACACTAACATCAACCATCGCCACTTTCTTTTCAATTAAAGGTGTGCTTCAATGTCCTTGGATTTCCTCTTCGAAAAAATCCCTCACCTGAGTGAGAAATCTGTTTGTCAATCATTACTTTCGTCAAGTAATACGCCTTTGATGGATTGATCATTGGATCAGCGATTTTCTCTGCTCATCTTCATTTCCAGTTCCTCCGGCATTAACACCTTAACAGTCGATTTGTCATTCAACTGTAATCCTCAGATACATGACTGAACTGTCTTATATCTATAAGACAATATTGACAGAGTGTCGTTAATCCAGAAACAAATTGAATTTGCCTTTAGGTCTTCTGCATATCGATGTTGTGTATGAGTATTTGCCCTCAGCTGAAAGATTTACGAAGATGAATTTGCCAATTTCTACCAGCTAGCTTTACACAGAGATACATGGTATTGCCTACCCTAAGCCAACCATTCATTTACGAAATCCTCCGAAAAATTGCGAATACCCGAAAATGTATCTTAATGAAATCAGTCTTTTCTCTTCCCTTTGTATTCGACTAGTCTACATCTTACATACTCATCATCTGGAGCATTACTTGCTCGTCCGTAGCCACTTTGGTATTCCTGAAGCGAAGATGCCAATCTGTGAAGTGCAAACAAACGTTTTCTTCGTGCTCCATTGTCCTCAGTCCATATCGATGGTGTGTCGTGAACTCGTAAAACGTAAACTGCATTGCAGTTGCGCACTCTGGCAAAAATCTTGTTACAGCCTTCAATCGTCGTCACTCCCCAATCTGAAGAATACGAGTTGTATCCCCCCATTGTGCATATGGATGGATACTAAGCAATTCCATTAGGCTGGTGTGAATGCCAGTGGAACTAATTCAGTGCCGTCCCGATGCGGTCATAAACGGAACTTGATGCGATCGATAATATTTTATGTTGTCTAGCTGGTAAGTAGGCAGCCGACAGACGTCTCCTGTCGCCGTTGTGTTGTGTTGTGTTGTGTTGGTTGTTGCGAGATATTTTTTGTATCAAATTGTATGGGTATCTACGAGTATGTCTGTTGCACATTAACAATTTGCTAAATGGACAACAAGATGCTGATGACGATGCCAATGACGATGACGATGCCGATGACGACATTAGATACGAATACAAATTCATAGAAGAGATTTCGACTTATTGGTTGCACTAGTAAATTTTGGTGTCGCAAAAGGTGGACTCTTACGCGATTCTCGTGAATGAGGTGCTTGTGTACGCCTCCTGTGATACCCACAAAGATGAGATCGTAAAATATCAGAGAAAATGTCAAAACCTGCACCAAAGTCACTCTTTCGACACTGTCATCAACGACGTTGTTGAGCTTTAATGTTGTGTAAAATATTCTAGATACTTTTGCAATTTTATAATATTTTTAGATTTTAAGTACCTACCACCACACTTCCAGGAGTGAGTCTGGAGTCTTTGACAGTGGAATCCGTCCATCAGTGAGAGCTCAGGCAGAGGAAGGAAATTGATATTTTAAAAATGCATATGCGAAGGATGATTGCAACTGACGATGATGGTGATGACGATGACGACGACGATAATGATGATGGTGATGCCGATGACTGTATGGATGAGATGTGGTTGGTTGTCCGGTAGAGCGGTGGTAGATGCCCCGATGATGATGGAACATGTGAAGTGGTACTTAGGCTTTAGCACTCAAAGTTATGCGGTGTAAATGAGGCGAGTAGACGAAATTGCCAATTGCCAACTGTTGGAAGCTGAATGTTACCATTACCTCGGGGGACGATTTATTCGTACATAACCAAAGTGTTTATGATGTCGATTTGCAGGAAAATCATATCTGATTGTCGATCAGAGCGCAGCAATATCATATTGCGAGTTATGGAATATTGAACGACTTGACAGTCTTGTTAGTGATTCCCACGCATCATTAGATGAGGTTTAATTCTTTCTTCTTTTTTTTCCACTCTTAGAGTTTTTTGAGGTTGGTTATATAAGTATGTATTGCAACCGGCCATTGAGACTGTGAAAAATTGCCCACCAAAGTCATAATGCAAAAAAAGTGAATTGCACTGCAACTTGCGATATTGCAAAAGTAATCGGGAGAGAGGGTCAACGATCCAAATGAGTGGGCTTTGCCTCAAATGACTTGTGGCGAGTTAAAAGAAACCACAAAATAGTTTTAAGCAATCAATGGCAGCATATCACTTAGGCAATATACATTTTAGTATGATGAGGCAGTGGGATTGAGCACACCCTGTACAATACTTTTTAATAGAACCAGTTGTCAATCCAGGACCTGAATCGGCTAAAACTTTGACTGAAACCTCGCGTAACGTTGTTCATATTGTTCACTCTGCTTTCCTTTCAATTCTGCGGTTTGGGCCTCCTTCTGCTATGAAATGGCTAATAGTATTGTATCCTCCGATTCGGTTTTTCTTCAAGACGAGTGCTGCTTGGCAGCTCTGTGCGGAAAAATGACAAAAGATTGCTTGAAGTGGGAAAATGGAATTAACCTCAGAAGCACTTTGAGAGGCTTACGACTACTGGCTTTATTATGATCAACTTTCATACAAAAATTTTATGAGATGAAGATATTTATCGTCCTGTGAAGTAGTGGCAAAACCGCAGGGCTATATCTTTCAGCCCAGCTTTCTTCTTGCGGATCATTGCTCCTTAGAGTCACCTGCTCAAATAGTGCTTCATGAGATATGTTTGGGCACGAAAACCTCCCCAAGACCAGCAATTTGGTCTCCTTCAGCTCATCTAGTAATCTAAGGACACGTTCTACCGTAAAGTAAAGTCAGTGTCTACATCATTATGGTAAAGGCAAGGTAATTGGGTTTAGTTTGTAGCGTCGATGAATCACTTTTGCAATTTATAAGATTTTTAGTTCCTCAGATGTCCGAGAAAGATTTGAGGTGCACTTGGGGCAATTATAGAAGAAAAAGCTTCTCTAATATCGGGTTCAAGTTCTTTTCTAGTGTACCTTATCTGAATGTTATTTCCAAGGATCTAATTAGATTCTATTTGTGCGGTCCTGAGACTTGATTAATCAACAATTGGCCAAATACTGAAGCTACGGCACAATTATACAGGAAAACCGTTCGGAAAAGAACTTTCACACAAAGTTATCTAAGCACAGTCCAATGAAGTTTGAACTCAATTCAGACTTTACAATGAGAGGAAGATAAATCGAGGTGTATCCCGTGTCACAAGGTACTTGAAGAACCGTGTTGGTGGAGAATTAAGCCTCAGCCACAGATGAGTCTCGAAAATTTGCAATCAAGATATCGAGGCCCAGCATTTTGCATGTTGCTAATCTACCTTGTAGCCCTTGGATTTGCACTTCTTAAGGAGGCCTTTTTTTTTATCATGTTGTCAAAGCACACTCGATGTTCATAAGTGTTCAGAGGCCTATGGTTCCAGAGTGAATATTACGATTAATTATGAAATACGATCTCATTTATGTCGTTGCCTCAACTGACTTCGCGGTAGTACATCGCGTCAACTCAATTTTCCATGACCTTGTTGACTGTCTATGACTCTATCTCAAATATGGTCCGCTTTTAGGGGCTTGGATTGTTCGCATAACATCGATCTTTAAGGTCTTAAGGTCACTCCACATAAGAGGTCTTACTGTTCAAATCGTATCCTCTAGGTGGTCAATTGACTTCGCTAAGGCGGCTAGTAAGATGATTACCAAATTAAGTGCACAAAAAATCGATATTTGATGAGCTGTGTGGCATAGCGCTCCATCGTGAAGAAACCAAAGATTGTCCAAGTCTATGTCTTCAATTGCGGCCCACAAAATTTCCAGCAGTGTTTTTCGAAATTAAATGTGCCACTGATGCCACCACTGGCGATGGCGATGGCACGATAGTTAGCTCATTGGACTATCACGCAGAGAGTCTGGGTTCGATTCCTCGCTGAGTCACCAACAATTTTTCAAATCGCCATCAACCTTTCGGCGGACAATGACAAATTCCCGAAAGTACAATGAAATTGCCTACGAAAAAGCTTCTAAGGAGTGCCGTGCGGACTCGGCGATAAACCGTAGGCCCCGCTCAGATGTGACAAAAAATGACAACATGAGCAACACAAATGAGTGTCAAGAAGCTAGGCCATGGCCCATACCGGGCTGCAAGCGCTACAGTGTTTTTTTTTTGTTTTTTGATGCCACCACTCCAAAATCCATACCTAACTGCCACTCTCTGCGGATGTATTGGCTTCTTGACCATCGCGGACGGGTTTTCAATTCCCAGATGTAGCAATGTTGTCTCCTACTTAGCCGTCGAGATGAAATTGCGTTTTGTTAGAAAATTTTTTCGACCAAATTCAACGTCAAATTCTAACTGCTGTAAGACCCAAACTGAGCAGCGATAGTAGAGCTAATGGTGATTTCCCTGCAATTGCTGAGTCAATTGGAATTTTTAAGAGAATAGTCCGAGTTCTTTAAACGAAATTCTCACCAGGCTAGTGCGTACAAAATTTGAGTTTTTGAGATCGATGGCGAGTCGATGTTCCTAGATTGAGTAGAACACTCTCGGCCACAGCAGCCACATTCTCGTCGGTACTTACCTCACTGCTTTCCAAGCCAAAGGAATGTATTGCAGTGTGAAATTGGTTCTTAGAATTCGCACTTATGTCAGGATAAATCTACCGGGTACCTTTTGCCAGAAATGATGTGAAAATACCACCCGTCCCGGGTTATATATAGGATTTCCGTTACGTTAGTCCTGCAACACTAGAAATGGTTTCACAAAACGAATTCTAATGCTTCCCTGGAAGTGCCTATGGGGTATATTTCCACTTCGAAGACAGAGGCGAATCATAACATTGTCTTCCTTCAAAAAGACACCACCCCCGCATCCCAAGTCGATCGGCGGCACTCCACTCCTGGCTCGGAAGATGCGACGTAGTTTTGCAAAAGCATAAGATATAATTGGTCTTATCTTCGACGGATGGATGTGAAAGATCTTCGATATTGCTGAATTTCGCCGATACAGCGCTTAATTTGATTCTTCAAGGCGTGGGTAGCCGAGGACTTGTTGCTCCAAACCTTAGATTTCAAGAAACCCCAAAACAAAAATTCCAACTGTATTGAATCTAAGAACACGATCAGGCAATGACTCACTAATTGAATTGTTTCTTGGGCTGTATGACATGTGGTACCGTCTTGTTAAAATCGTATGGCGTCAACATCCATACCTTGCAATTGACGTACAAATAATTGGATTATCTTGAAGCGATAGCGAGCACCATTGCCTGAGCTGGCGAATTTTCGAAGAAGGTCCAATGTGACACCCTGCAGATGTATTTTTTTCTCAACAATCTTGGGGTTATTCGACAATTTTGACTAAGCCATCAAGATGAATATGAGCGTAATCGCTGAAGATGATTTTGTTTGAAAAATCAGCATCCACTGATTGTTGTTGCATGATTCATTCAACGAGCACTCTTTGCTGTGCTTGGTCTGCAGGCTTCAGTTCTTGAGTTATTGCACTTTGCAGGCATGAAGATGTTAAGACGCATGTAAAGAGCTGCTTGAAATGTCGAACTCTGGACCACGGTGCCTTGTTTTTTGGCAGCATTCAATTGCACATATGGCGGACAATTTCAAACCAAAAAAATCCATCAGAGCATAGCTGTAGAATAAAAAAATGTCGCCATAGGACAGAACGTCGCCATGGCGGAAACGCCAACGAGGTATAGGACGGAAAAATGGTTGCCTTCCGAAAACGACGTGCGTTATCACCCTATCCAATCCCAGAGCATTGCAGATGGAATCCAGTTGGGATGACTTAGAGTCAACTTTCTATCAGAAAAACATGCTGACTCTTGGAACACTATTCGAGTAGGAAATGAAGGACAAACTTTTAGACCTTAAATCTAGTCTTTCCTTTCACTACATATAATTGTGCCTCTTTATTAAGATTTCTTGAAATCAATGTCCAATTCGAAATCCTGTAATCCTGTTCCAAATCGATTTCTATTCGAAATGTACGCCCCCTCTAACTGATTTGCATCGGTAATTGGCAATTTGGCTGATGGAAGGACCAAATGATTCAGTAGGATTTGGATTGTGCCTTCTTTGTAGAGCATCATTGTAATGGGTGACATTACTTGGGGCAAATTTATTTCATTTCTTCCTATATATCGCGAATCTAACTGTACACAAGATACGGCATACATGTACTTGTATACTTGTAGGTACCCTGTGACATGGTAATTGCAATTAATTGCTCATAAAGCCGGCAATCTAAGATCCCAAACCCAGGGCATCTGCATTATGCATTCAAATTGCCTCCTTAGAGGATATTCTTTGCCATCGAAATCTATAAAAATAACAACAACGTTCAAGCAAAGTTGGTTGAACCGAATGGTAAGGCGAATCCAAATCAGGAGGCTAATCAGGATTTTATGCAAATTTTTATTGCCGCATGATTTTTGATCGATCGAAGTGATATGAGGCGGATGCTAAAGGAGGTCCACTGGCATCGTCATCATCGTCGTCATGCAACAACCTCCTCAAAAGCATCAGACAGTCGTCAGATTCTCTGTCAGTATCAGTATCAGTTCCAGTTTCAGTCAACAGTCGATGGTCTCCGTTTTTTTTTTTTTTTTTTTTTTTTAAATCAACTCCTCTCTCAAGCCCACTTGATGAGGGAGCAAAATAAAAAAAAGTGGCACACGAACCCACCTTTTCGGGGTGAAGTAGGTGTCGTGCTGCAATAGGAGGAGGGCTCCTGAAAAAAGGTGCTCAACGGCATAAGTGCCTGGTGAATGGATGATACCTTGCAGATGTGCTTGTGCAAGAATGATGATAATTCTTCAGCGCTGGTATGCCAGAAGGAGTCCGCCAGGATATTCAACAGATAAACTTCGATTATGGGGCAAATATTTGTTTTCTTTTTCGACTTCCTGACTGGGGAAGGAAAGACTCGCATAAGCAAACAGGAGACAGTCGATGAATTTGCGTGCCAAGTTCGATTTAAACGAAAAAATAAAAAAGAAACTCCTTCAGTGGATTTTTTTTTCAGTTGGTCACGTGTTAAGTGATGGATGTCGGTGGCAGTGGCCAGCGAGCAGGTTATAATTTTCGTAAAAGGATTCCAGAAGAAATAAAATTAATTCGCTTCACCGCAATCATGACGTTTTATGATTAAGTGATCGGATAATGAGGTTTATTGCGTGTTGTGAAACGGTTAGGGGTGCGCCATGACCATCAACGTTAAAATGTATAGTATCTCGACTCGAATGAGTATTCATTCTCAATAGCGATTGACGTAAATCGAAAATGGATGCAAAGATTATGTTCGCTCAATTGGATATTGAATCCAAATGGCTTCATCGATTGCTGTGATCGACAAATGGGGGACAACAGTGAGAGTTTAACTGCTGCATAGAGCTGCACTTTGAAAGGAGAAACGAATTTATATATAAGCATCGCAAACAAAGGGGTTTTCAAAAATATGCTTAATGAAGTTGGGAGCATTGGCAGTCATTTAGACTTAATATTGGTCAACTATTCTATTGGCATTTGTGAACACTTGCTGTGAACTTACAATGTTATGTGGAAACTGAGATGACTTTTGCAACGAAGGATTGATTCCGATTCAAGAAAATTGTAGAGAATTTAAAAGACATGTCAATCGAATCACTCATGCAATCAAACGATATTCAACTGGTTGAAATTCACGTTAAATTTGACAGAGAAAAACAAGTGAATAAATAGCAACTCTATGTCCATCTACACAGATGGCTCTAAATCTAAATCCAATACCTGCATCGGGTATTTCATTAAAAATAGTCAAACATCCCTAACAGCGAACATCTTAAACTCGAAAATCAGAGGTTTCCGCACGAGATGGTTGAGCAGCAAGAAATGACACTCTGTTAGCACTCAGACACTGTTTGTAACCACTTGGGCTTTTTGTACGGCATTTTCCATCGTTATCTTCAGATCTCCGGGCGATGGATTTTCCACTTCTTGAGGGGTGTTCTCCTTGAGGGTTGCTAGAGTTTGTTTTGGCTAGTTCTTACACACCCGTGACTATAGATAGAAGTCTAGGGTGGGAAAATTGTCAAAACGCAATTTTAGACGAGCGGGAGACATCTACTTTGGTATGTCGGTTATAGCTCGTACAATATGCACCGTTGGTCCGTTCTTTTGGAATCATATTTGCTCAAGATCTAATCCATCCAATTGTCGAATGAAAAATTCATCCATCATGACTCTTAGTGCTTACCATCCAAAATGTAAACCGCACATCATACAGTGAATTTGAGTGGATGTAATGACTCTTTGTGTATTGTTCGCGGATTTTCAGTGCCCCAGAACCGCAAATTTTGTTGTTCAAGTCAAGTTCAAGTCTTTCACTGAAATGCACCGCAGAGACGTACGTTTAATGGCCAATTAAGAAGCACGTCTTCTGCTTGCTATTCTTGGCTGAATTAAAGGTTCAAGGATTGCTCGCCCCTGTGTTGTTGCAGTATAAATCAGTCGTGCGAGTACACACCACATTGAACCACCAGTGGGAATCAGGCAGTCAGGCTGCCCCAAAATCACTGACAAATTGTACATCAGAAATATCTTGTTCTTCAAGAGTATAGCGTTCCAATGCTTATTCACACAAATTCTGTTTGTTTCACAAATGTCAAAACCGAATTAACATTCGACGGCTTCCCATAGGCTTATACATGGCCCATAAAAGTTTCTGATCTACTGAAGAATAGGGACCGGGATCTCCAAACGCTGAAACATTATCATGGGACATTGAAAAACACGCACTAAGATTGAGTATTTCCCACAACGATCTGCAATTATGAAGACGAAAATACCCTTCCTTCAGATTTATTAATCTTTAATCCCCAGGCAGTTACAATATCTAAGATCTAAGAGATACCTGATCTTGACAAACTTGTTGTAGACCATGAAAAGTTCACTTAGAAATCTCCCCCTTTCGAGGAACAGATTAGGCATGCTCCTTAAGTCAAATCATAATATTATCGACGGCGATTCCAATACACAGAACACTCTATGGCTTCGACAGGTAACTCCCAAACGACGCGATGGTTTTGCAGAGGAAAACTTCTTAACTTGGAAATTAGCACACAAAAATACCCGACCTGTGCTTGCACTATTCTGGCATTTCAGTTAATAACTCGTATCCTAACTGCAAAGTTGGAGAAAACATTTTTGAAAGGCAATATGAGAAAGTCATTTGAAGCGCACTTAACTTGTCATTAGGTTTGGTCGCTAATATTGTCACAAACATCCCTCACTTGATTATGACTATTTATGCAAATTTAAAAAAAAAGTTGCAGACAACAGCAAGCAGATTGTCCTTGTACGCGCACTTCGCAGCCAGCCCTAGAGTACTCAAAGATCTAAATAAACAAGATGGTATAACTACTCTTCTTCTGGGGAGGATTTCTTCTACCCTGGCAAAACCATTATTCTAGCTTTTTAATCAACTCTTACCTTCAGAACTCATCCTAAGTAAATGGGAAACAGCATTGCTCCAACCGGCTGCCAAGAATGCAAGTATTCTTCTCCTTCCTCATACATTCCACTGTCGTTTGTCTCTAACAGACAATTCATGAAGTGTCTTGGGACGTGAAAGCTTCACAATTACCTAGATTGCAGTAACCGTGAAAACAAGTTCAGTTCACTGGTGATTTGATGGCCTATCTCTACAAAAAGTGAAACTAATCCTCCAACCGATCTGGCAAAGCTAGATATTTCATAGCCTTTGACAGAGTTTGGCACACAGAGTATGGCACCAGTCTCTTTGAGGAAAGAAAGTACATGTTTCGGGCGGTTTCATTATGGACATCCACAAAATATATGCTAAGATGCCTCAGTTATCCATTCTTTATCCCATACTATTTTTGATTTTCATCAAAAATTTCTTGTTGGCCACTTATTGTCCAATTTTACCCCTTGTTGACGACATTCCATATTTTTTCCTGGACTCGCGTCTATGTTGGCTTTTGTTGTTAAAACGAACTTTAAATACACACTTGCATCACCGAAACCGAATGGTGTGTCGTCAATAAAAACCTGCAGGGGAAAGACTATCTACATATTGGGTGTCGTCGAGCAATATAAACATATCTAACCTATCTGAACCGGACTCAATTGGACCTTAATGCCCACATCTGGGCAGATTCTGCCAAAACTTATCTACACATGTGAGTGAGGATTCAGAGAGTTGACAATCTATAGCACAGACGTACTCGTAATGTTAATATCTTGCCTTACCTTGTTGCACGATATTTTCTCCACCAGTAATTTCAAATAATGTTGCCTGCTGTATAAGGAAACCGCAGCTTTTTAGACCGCTTTATGGTGATTCGATAATATCAGGTTCATCTCTCAGAAATTTAAGAAACTTCTTGTAAAACGGCGAAGATAGAGCCTTTTTTAATAGCATAGAAAATATTTACAGCAAAGGAAGGAACATCTTTGTGAAACCAGCAATAAAACGAGATTTTTTTTTGGCCTTTCGTGGGCTATTTACGGTATTGAACATATTGTTCAATATTTCTCAACGATTCTTGCTTTATTTAAAAGAGTAAACCTTCCGATTAATTGTGGAATATTTTATTTTATTCAAATTACTACCTCGGCTGGCTTGGCTCTGGGCCATCCTGTCAATTCTATACATTTCTGATGGTTTAGGCCCCGATTTCAAGAACCCCTTGACCAATATTGTTCTTAAGTGCCTGAATTATCTCTGGATTATTCGCATATCATCGATCTTTAATGGCACAAAAAAGTCGCAGATTCCTCCAAAATGGATTTTGAATGCGGCGGTGGTGTATTGTTGTGAGGCGACAACACTAAATGGGCCAGCGTACACTGGACTAATTACCCCAGGGCTACCCCGGGGTAAAATTGGTTTTATAGAAGAGGGAGATGAAGTGCGAAGAGAAAACGGTGTAAAATTTTGAAGCAGAGATGAAGCGGTTGAACATCGGAGTAAAACATATACACGCATAAATCGTCAATTTTAAGGGTGAGAAAATTATTAGAAACACCACTACAAACAAAATCGGTTAAAATGTATTACACAATTTTATCCCGAAATATTCATCCCGTGTGCGATTGAAGTAAAAGTTACCCCGGTTTAACCCTGGGGTAAAAGTACTCCAGTGTGCGCTGGCCCAATCTCACTGCCCTTTGGGAAAATGTACAGTCTGTTTGATAACATCGTACACGACAAAAATTAAAGAAGATCTTATAATAATAATAAAAAAATCAATTATACTGGTTTATTTTGTTTATTTACTTGAATGCTTTTCAATTAATATGTTGTCCACTCTCCTCCATTATCAACAATTGCTTGGAGCCTTCGAGGCATGCTTTCTACTAATCTTATAGCATAATCTTAAGACAAAGATCTCCATAAAACTCGTATTTTTCGTGATAATTGCTTGGCCGTCGAGATCTTCTTTCCTTGGAGCTTTAGCTTCATGAATGCCCAAACATTTTCAATTGGAGTTGCATCCGGCGACTGTGATGGCCACGCACTACACAAACGGCTGCGATGTTTCGGGTCATTATCTTCTTGCAGTAACCAATTCTCACTCCTTCTTTTAAACCACCTTTGGGCAGATGGTAATAAAGCCTTCTTATAAATTTTGACCATGCTGTGTGCGTTTAAGTTATTTATAAACATGAACAAACTGCCAAATCCTTGTTTTGAGAAGCATCCCCAAACGTGCACCTTTGCCGGGTGTTTGACGGTCCGCTGGATTAATTTATTGGATTGTGTACACCAGGTATGAGTGATAGGAGACTATGCCCAAAAAGAGGCTTCATCTGAAAAAATAACATTGTCCCAATCTCTGTCCAAATTCTCCTTGGCCCAACTGAGTCGTTTTTCAGCGTGTTTTTTTAACAGTAGTGGTTTCTTTATTGTGCTTCGAAATTTTACATTATTGGCTAGTAAACGTCTTCGTATCGTATCACAACACACATTTAGACCCCTCTTACGTAAAATCCCTTGTCCTCCACGTAACGATAGAAGAGGATTTTTTTCAAACACGCGTAGAATCATTTTGTCCTGCTTTTTTGTTGTTTTTGGCGTAGACCCACGATCCGACAAATCATCCACATTTTTAACTTGGGAATAACGGTGCACCCATTTGCTAACAAATGCTTTTGACTTTTTCATGTATTTAGCAGCTGCTCCGTATGACATTTTCGGTCCTTTTGGATGCGTGCACAAGAATACTGCTTCATAACGTGATGCAAACGCGACACTTATTTTAAAATACTTCCGTCTCTGACAAAAATTGAACACTCTTTAAATTTTTTTATTCAAAGCATGTTAGCCGAAGTATTTTTTTATCTGCTAATGCAAATGCCACTTCCAAACCGGTTTTCATAAACGAGTTTTGCCGTATACGATCTTATCAAACGGACTGTAGGTCTCTCTTTCAAGCTAAGCAAGTAAGTAAGCCTAACGCCAATGAATTATATTGAGAACGACAAGTGCAGGGTTAAATTATCTCCGTCTTTACCAAATCGCGCTTGGACTAGGCCAACACTCCCGGACTTCTAAGCTAAGGTCGAGAATATAATGCTTCTCTGGACCCCGTCAGAAGTCTGATTTCGCAGAATTTTATTTGAACCCCAAGCTACAATAGATTCGTGGTAAACGATAAACAAGGCTCAAATGAGAGTTTCTTAATAATATTTGGGCTGGATATAAGCATAGCTCCATGGTATGACTCTTAAAGAAGCCTGCAGATACTGGGCGCTGAAGTACTGGCGGCTGGTGCTATACACACTTCATCACTGAAGCGGCTACTTACCTCTCTAGAAAAACTCTTAAATTTTAGAAAAGAAAAACTCCAAGTGTAAAAACGAATTAGTTCTTTGTCTAAGTGAATGTAGCGCCTGAGTAGCTTCCTAATAAGGGGACTGACAAGTCAGAAAGCTGTCTGTTCCGTTCCAAACAAAAGACCACTTTCCGTCAAATGACTATTTACACACTTAAGTGCTTCTCCATAGCCTGGTGTAAACAAATCAATTTTCCGAAGAATAAAAGCCACAAGGCCAGCCCCAAGACTCGCCGAATTAAAATATTTTTTTTCATTAAAGTCTTTTCCTTAACGTCCAGAAAATAAATTTCCGGTCATCATCTTTGGAAAACTTTTCGAATTAAAACTCCCTAAAAACAAAGGCAAGATGGGTCGTTTCTTTCCACCACCCCAATAAGGGACGGAACTGTCTCCAACATAAAAAGCTAATCAATCACGCAATCCTTTAAAATCCACTTAACTACGTCCTTCCGTGATCTCTCCATTAAAATGAACCGAGCCGAACCGAAAAGATACAAATTATCAATCAAAGACAAATTTGTCCTTGCACATAGCCATGGTCTGAGTTTTAGACTGGTATCTTGGTATTCGCCTGTGTGCTTAAACTGTGTAAAAGACAAGGACAACGATCATAACCAGAGGATGAGGACGATGATGAAAGAGAATAGAGCTTCCTTCCCTGCCAAGGATGCCTAATAATTTATTTACCTAGATGACACTTCCTTAATTCCTAGCTTCCTTCCCGAATGCCTTTTCGGCATCTTTTTTTGCCATTTTTCGGTCTTTTTTTGTCATCAAATCATTAGACGGAATATTCGTTTAATTACAGTACGGAGAGAAAGAGGATTCTTTGCCACTCCTTTTGAATGGATATCAATTCCTTTAGGGATGGGACTGGAGGCTGGGATTCGGATGGAACACTTTTATGAGCTGAAATGAATTTCGTATCCAATGCATACAAACGCGCGCCAAAATGAAAATATCTATCCGAGACGACGAGAGAAAACGCACATAGTCTTTCGTAAACTTGTGACATGCAGACAGACTAACACACATCTACGGATACACGGGAATATTCCGAGGAGTAAAATTAATTTATTTGCCTTAAGGACTTTCAAAGTGACAGCTATGTTGAGAAGGTATTTGTAATACGTCACCGTCGTTGAGGTACGAGTATGAGCTTGAGCCGGGTGTTGAGAAGTGTGAGTGCTTGGGGGAGCTGAGGAAGCAACAGTAGATACGAGTAGCAGCGGACGCACTAGGAATTTATTTCGAATGGCGAGATAGTGAAGGAGAAAAAAGCCAGGACCGAATCTAATGTAATTTAAGCATACCACTGAAGGAATCCTCTAAAGGACGATAATCAGTTTGTGGAGGAAACGGGCAGATTTCGAGAGACACGGGAGAAAACGACACTAAAACTATGGGCGGTATGCTGGAACAAATTGAATCTCAGTTGAAGGTAGGCAATCCACAGAGAGTGGGACAGAGGATGAACCACATCAGGAAGAAAATTCCTTTCAAGGTAAACTTGCAGTTAAAATGACGATGACAAAAACGGACGGCAGTCTGGTGGCTATGTGCCTTGCCAGAGTAATGCAGACGTCGCTAGTGGTTGCGAGGATATATTATACGAGTATATAGGCGACAAGTGCTTCGGTAAATTGAATTTGCTCCAACGGTCCATCGTTGGAATGGCTGCTTTCACAAGTTTTTCGGCCATATAACTGCAGGGAGTGGAAGGTTTTGAAGTTCTTTTGCAACACAAACGGCGTTATTGAATGCGAGTATGGTAGTGATTCCGGAGATGGGGTTAAAGATAATGAGTTCAGAAACCACCCATCCAAGCGATAATCAGAAAGGTTGACCTGGAAATAAATGGATACGTTATGCATCAATGAGTTCTCGTTTTGGAAAATAAAACAAAAAATGCTTGTGCACAAATTCGGGACTTAAATGCTGTGGAAGGTGACCGCAATATATCCTTTGAACTCTCCGTGAACCTAGAACCACCAAAAGACGGTAACCATCAGGTGGATGGTTGATAAACCTAGCCCAAGTGTTAGACTGACTTCAGTAAATAAATACCTGCTTGGCCACTAAAAGACATCAGGACACCATAAGAAATGGCCTCACCTTATTGAAAGCTTTCTCGTGTTCCATAAATCGATTTCTCATCCCTTTTCATCATATGTCGGGAATTTTGAACCGCCGACCGTCAAGATAAATATGAAAAATGCCAAATAGTGACAGCTGCTGTCCCATATATGAAAAGTGCAACAATTTCCAACCATGACAGGGGTGGTGGATGCGTGTCAAATTCTAAAATTCCATATTCGTGTATTGAACAAGAGTGGCTTTCTGTGTATTTCTTTCTTTTTGTTATTATCTGTAATTAGTTCGTCACGCAAACGGATGAGGAAAGTCACCTAGTGTACGCTAAATGTCGTGAATGATGAGTTAGTTCCGTGGCGGAACGAACGCCTATTTCGCCGTTTTACACGCAGCAAGCTTCTAGGTATTGTACGAGTACGTATGCCGGCAGTGGTTCTGGTCTTCGACTATATGAAATGGAATTATCCAATTTGAAGTATGACGCCCACGCCTCTTTGTGTTCGATTTGAAACTAGATATTTTCTTGTTTTCCTGCAGCTACGCCTTCTTGAAGTAAGTTGTAGTCGCAAACAGACGACCGACATATGGAAATTGTGGAAATGTTACATACTCGCACTCCCCTGGGATCGTTGACCTGTTCGATGAACTGATATTTTGTATTATGATTTCCATGACAACTGGGCGGTGTATTGTGAGATATTTTGTTGGATTTTTAGGCGGAAAATTATTTTAGTTGCTGATTAAGATGTTAGAATACGATAAAGACCTAATCGAAGTCTGTCAATTCCCCGGCAGTCCATTGTACCAGCACTGTTGATGCAATTATTCTGTTCTTTTAAGTAATTAATCTGTACTGTACTTAAAAGCTAACAGATACAATACCCTTTACTTCATCGTCTAATACAGAAAAATTCGAGGAAAGGCTTTGTCATTTATGTTAGCAACCCACAGTCTACAGTTTGGTTTGCGAGCAACCTTGAGGAGCTTACCGTCTGCAGTTATCTTCATATCCAATTTAACTATCGCAAAGCTTTTAGCGCAATTTAGCTGTTGCAGCAACTGTAGATATAGATTTTGCTTTCATAAATTTTGTACAATATAATATATCCGCTTGAAAGACCGGAAATACACCATCGCCGCATCCTTGTTTGGACCCATCTATGAACACCCGATTACTTTTCTGGCTCAGACTATGGTCCCGAACCTCTTCCGGGCATATCGAAAGGCGACTTCCTACTTTCATAATAGCAGGCATTCTTAAGTCTGCAACAATTGGCACGTCCATGACATACAACTGATGCATAGGGTATAAATGGTCTTCTCATAGCCGTATTCAACTAGAGGACCTTTCTCGGTAACAAGCCCCATGTCTTGCCAGAAAGCCGACAGAACTTTGTAAATTTTCGAGATGACATGTTTTCTGACTAGAATGACAGCTATATATTTAGTTTCATTGCAAATAGGAATAAAGAAGCCATTCAAGCACTAGCCGAGGCAGACCAGTTAGCAGTCTGCTTTTCGTAATGAGAACTGAAGGGTGGGCCATCTTTTGATTTCCTTTTGAATCATATATTCCTATACACTGACAGACATTATGCCCTCAAAAATTTGACAAAAATTTAGTATTTTTTTTCGCAGTATAAAATTGATCGATTTACGCTTGAATTACGTTGCCAAATATTGTAAAGTTGCTTCCAAAGTGGAGGCTGTGTTTCGGAAGCAATGTGATTTTTGAAAAGTAATCTTGGTCGAAATAATGCACCCACCATAGATGGGTTCTAGTGCACGCTTGTTTGTAAAGAAAATTCGCGAGGCTAGTTTTGCTGATTTGCGAAAACCTGTTCGCGTCAAAGATCTCATCAACTGAACATCAGTCTCACTAGCCTGAGTAGAATTTTGGATAAAGATCTCGGATTATTCGCTTACAAGATCCAATTAACTGAGGAGTTGAAGTAAAATATCCCCTTGCTTCGTAATCACTTCTCTGTTTAGGCTAAAAAGCAACACAAAATTTAAGAAAATTTTGCTCAAAACATCACTTTTTTACATTTCCATCTCGACGGTTACCTAAACAAGCAAAATTGCCAGAATATTTAGACTTGTTTGGTGGGGTTTTTGGAGTTGCCTTTTTATTAGTCCGTTAGTCATTAGAAAGCGCTGCCAAGGCATGACAAACGATTTTTTATGGCCAGAAATTAAAGATTTAGACTTGAGTGAGCTATGGTTTCAGCAAGACCGTCCAACAATCGATTTATTGCACACCAAGTTCAATAATCATATAATCAGTCGTTTTGATGATGTTGCTTGACCGTTTAGGGGGTCGCCATAAATGATTGAAGCTATGTGAATAATCTAGAGACCATTCAGGTACTCAAGAATAGTATTCGTCCAGCGTGTAATAGCGACCGAGCACATATATTAAGCAATTGGATTGATAGAATGGGCTAGTCACAAGCGAGACGAGGCAGTCATTTGAAAGATGTAATATTCCATAATTAGTGGGAAAGGGCACTCTTTTGAAAAAAGCAACAAGCATTGAAAAATATTGAACAGTGTTTTTTTTTTTAACCTTTTTAAAAGGATACCAACATATGGGCCATCCCTTACCTCAGTTTTGAGAGATTTAACTTAACACCCTTAGCACATCTACCAATGGTGCAGTTCTTGGCCAATTACGTTTAGTTGTTCCGTTCTAGATGGTTGAGGTCGCCTTCCACTATTGTGACCTCAGGCGATACCTAGACCCAAAGATTGTGGTCCATGTACTCCGCAGTTATCTTAGTCGCAAATGGGACCAAAAATCGCCCGCAGAATATTGCTCCCAATAGGGCTTAATATCTTCAAGATTTTCATTAACACTTAAAGTCATTTATGACTTAAGCCCTTATAGTTAGGAGTGTAGACCGGAAGTGTTGGATAAGTTCCATTTATCGGGTATACTTTCCTTTGATTTCTGTGTTCTAAAGCGGACTAGTTTAAAAAGGGAAAAATGGTTATATATTTATGATATCGAGAATATCACTGTCTTCTTATTTTTAAGGTGGCACAACAGTCCAGGGCGAACCTGGGCCTCAGTCAAAAATCGTTTCCCGCCAGGTCGCTCCTTTGCTAGCTGCCTCCAGTTTCGAACGCTAAGCTGACTGATGTCCCCTTCCATTTGCAGGGGCCACCTGAGTCGCGATCTTGCTCTACTGCGCTGTCCCGCGGGTGCATGTTCGAAGACTTTTCGGCCAGGAGCGTTGGTTTTCATCCGCTCTTCATAACTCTACCATCTTAGTCGTTGGACCTTCACTCTTCTAGTTAAGTCGATTTCGCTTGTATGCCATCCTCTACTTACCGTCTATGCAGACGGACCGAAGGTCACCCGATATTTTCCTCTCAAAGCAGCCAAGAGCAACCTCATCAATTTTTTTTATAATACCTATGCCTCCGCTTCGGCAGCTTTTTTTGGGCTTAACTTGTCTTCACTTGCTGTCTTCACTTCATCACGGACTTATTAGTGCACATCGTCCATGTTGAAAGGTTCATTCTATTTGACAGCGGTGTTTGGTTCCTCATCGCCCTTATAAAGTCTACAGAAATGTTATTTCCAAATCCTCTGCATCGACTGCGACTCTCTAAAATGTTCCCTTGTTATATCCCTTTTGGTAAAGCTTCCGAATCTCGTTCTTGGAGTAGCATTTCTCAATTCCGTCCACCGCACGCTTTTCATGCTCCTTCATTTTTCAAATGCTGGTATGCTTCTCTCCTATTCTGCTCATTGCGCTCGTGAGCAGCTCTAATGCTTCTTGCTTATCTGAATGTATTTGTCGGCATTCGCCATCAAACCAGGGTCTCGTTGTTCCTATGGGAATCTTTATCTAATGAAGATTTAAGTCTCAACACGAGTCTTCAAAGGCCACTGCATTTTGAATGATCTTTCAGACATTAGTTGTTTCCTCTCGATAGGATAAAGTATTTTTTTTTAATTTTTCGGTACAAACATCTGGAATCGAACCCAGACTTCCTGGCGTAGTACTCCATTGAACAAACCATTGTGCTACTCAGAACACCACTGTTAAGTTTTCATAAGATTATAAAAAACTTTATAACCATCATTTCCTTCTGGATAGTTTTTAAACTTTTCCCTTCTTTCTTTTATTTTCAGGTGAGGCAAATTCGGTTTTAATGAACCCATCCCTATTTGGACGCTGTGATAGCATACATTTGGAGCTTTATTAAGGAATGCAGATCTGTAAAATTAGCTAGTAGTTATTCTTGTGGTCATCAAGATGGTCATCCGAAGTAAAACGATGTAGTGTTGCTCTTTAAAAACTGTGGTCTTCCATATTTGCATTTATCAAACTATATTTCAAGTTCTGTTCAAGAGCAATATGGCTTTCTGAGGTTCTTCATTCCGAAAAACATGGTTCGTCTTCACATTCCAAACACAAACCTAGTCCGGTTGTAATGATCAAATTGTGGTTACAAGTGCCGAGATTCTATAGTCCGAGAAGCTACTTCGACCAGTCAGAAACTGTTTTGTGTTTCCTTATCGCTAGGAATCGGCGTAAGTTATGCCACAACAATCCATTGGAAGATATTTTAAGGTCGTGCAACTAATTTTTGACACTACGAGTATACTCAGAACAAGTTGCACAAGGAAGCTCCTCCAGATAGGTCAGTTTGGCATTGAAAGGCGTATGTTGTAGTAGATTATGTGGAATACATTCAAGCGGCCACAAATTGGTTGCAAACCTGTGATTTTTCACTGTGTGCAGTGTTTTGTTGCAACTCGAAAAAAAACTTTTAAGAAGCATTCATCAATTTCTTTGCTCTCTGCCTGTTGATATGTAGTACTATAGAGGACGAATTGTATACCAACGAAAGAACAACTGCGAATTGGGTATCTCCAACAAACTGCTCAGCTACTTTCCTAAGTTTTCACCTTTCATCTTTCCAGACTTTCAGACAGGCTTATTTCAAAGTTCATCTCCAGGTAAAATCTTCTCTCAAGTAAAACTTTTACTTCCTTCCTTATGCTCAGGTCAAAATCAATGATATCCTGGCAATATTTTCCAACTGACTTTTGCTCGTTCTTCCTCATCGTTATGCACAAAAGTTTGAACCTTTATTGGAATCAAAAATATCTCGATAATTTTCGGCAAAAATGTTCATTCCCAAAACATTGTCCGTACTCCTCTCGGTCATCACATCTTCGTCCTGATTAGGGATTCAGCAGTTCAACCAAAAAGACGACAAAGTCAGGAGGATTTTTCCTTTGAAATTGCATTTACGAGTAAGTTAACTTGCCAACTTGCATTGCTTGGAAAGGAATTACTTTTCAAAACTTCTTCATCCATTCTCTGTTCATGTGTTTGTTTCTTTCGATTTTTTTTAATTTCTTAATTGGAAAACTTTGCAGCAATTGTTTTTTCAGTGCTACAAAAAATTTGACGAAAAAAAACAAAAGAGGAGAGAAATCTCATTAAAAAGTCCTCCTCCTACTCGACTCGGATGTCCCGCTGGAGACATCTTAATTAAAAAAAAAAAAAAAAAAAGAAGAAGAGTAAAAGAATCCTAAAGTCAAAATGAACAACAATGGGTTTGTTAGATAAACTTCGTATTCTTCCCTTTCAAGGTTAAATGGAAGAGTTTACAGAATTAATTTACCCACAACCATCACTCCCTGGTGATACGAGAGGTGCTCGTATATTTGTATCTGTGTATGACGCCTTTGCAGCTATCTGTACTGTCCCTGGCATTGGCATTGCTGTTACCATATTGCCACCACTGTCCCTGCTCGTCTAATGGACAAATAAAGTATCTCTCGTTTGTCAATTTGTTAGACAGTGGTGCCGCTCTGGGGGATGCGAATACTATATAGAGGGTTTGGGCTGGTGTAGATGTGTTGTATAATTACATCCTGCGGGGACAACAACGACGACAGTCCATTGAAAGTTGACTTGAATAGAGTCGCCCCACAACTCTGTGATGATAATGGTAGCTTCCTTCTATGGAAATTACTATAAATGCGCCCTTAATTCGACATAACCACAGAGTTTAGACCGAGTATAGTATTTTCGTACCTACTACTTATTTCCTTTCGCATAATCCTTAGGTAAACAAATTGCGAATGGCAATGTTAGTCAAGGGGCTGGCATCGAGGGTTGATGGAAAGTCAGTTGTTTTATGAATGTTTGAACAACACTTTAGATTTGTAGTGTAGCCGAGGGGTTGCTCAAATGACTAGTGTTTACAGATGGTTTCGATTTTTGTTCCCAAGAATTCTTTCTGATAGAAATATCGAATAGCGAAGTGCTAGACATTTTTTTTTAGAGGCGTTCTTTTGGAACCATTCCCGAAAGATATCTTTGGTGATTTTCTTGGCTTCTTCTTCTGATGTGATTTCTGTCTGAGCGTCCGCTTGTCCAAGATGTGTTCGTCTATTCTCTTGTCTGCCGTCATTTTGAATCTTACTACCAAAGTCTTACTGCACATATGGAAGCCTCACTCAGCCTCATTAAGAGCGCTTAATGATTACCACTGCTAGATTAGCAAATTTAACTAGAAC
Organism: Volucella inflata; assembly: GCA_928272305.1. Classification (NCBI taxonomy): domain Eukaryota; kingdom Metazoa; phylum Arthropoda; class Insecta; order Diptera; family Syrphidae; genus Volucella; species Volucella inflata. Next base: position 80,233,020 of record OV743717.1, on the reverse strand, counting down.
TATAGAACATGGAACGTGGTATGAAATAGTTTTGAAATCCGGCCTAAGAGCTGAACCTTGAGGTAGTCCAGTGAAATTTTTCTTTTACTAAACTCAACATAGGTCGTGTCAAAGACCTTAAGACGACTTAGCCATCTGTAGTTGAAGGCTTTGCCAATAAAATTTTTTTTCTTGAAGCAATACTCTTTTCCACTTTCTTCGTTGCGTTTAATTCCTGTGACTTGTTGTGCGGCACAGGATGTCAAGAATGCCTGTCCCTTACATTCAAGGTGTTCTTCTTGAATTTCTTGTCGACTATTCTGCAACAAACTTATTTTTAAGATTCCGACTAGGCTGTGTATATCGCATTCGGTGTCGCTATAAGCTGGAACGATGCTTTCTTCTTCTTCTTCTTCTTCTTCTTATCGTTTTAATAACCCTTTCCTCGTTATACGAACTTATGCGTAACGAGTTTCCCATTTTTACTGCATTGCTGCTGCTCCGCTTATGTGGTTGACTAATGTCGCAGACCGCAGAACGCGTCTACATAATGCTCGGTCCTGGATCGCTTCAGTGGTTAGCCCCAGGCGTTATTGCGCATTTGCCATCTGAGAAATCCAGGAATTCCTTTTCCGACCTTGTTTTCTTACAGTTGGAGTAACCGTAGTTAATAGTGCCTTTTTAACCGGATTTTCCGCAGATCTTCTTTGAACGTGGCAATACCAACTTATTCTATTCGCCTCAAGCTGTTCGGTTACCGAATTCTTTATATGTAGACTTCCTCTTATACGCGTAGATCTAATGCAATTTTAGTGACTCCACTAAATGCTTTCTAAATTGATAAACGTAAACTTTTTTCTAAATTCCTATTCAGGAATGTTCGATTCCATGGTATAGCTTACAAGACTAAGGGCTTTAGCTTTGAGCGCATTTACCTTAATCCTTACTCTGTTCGCCTTGGATTTTAAGATGCTGTCTGTATGAAGGGTTTTGATGAAATTCGTAAGCAAGCAAATATCGTCGACTTCTATTCAGTTATTTTTTCGATAAGATTTTCGACAGTGCAAAACGGATAACATTGCCAATAATCAGCAAAAAAGTAAGCGGTGATAAATTTCAACCCTGTGGCATACCACTTTGGATGAAAATTTGTCCCATCACACATGTATGTAGTCTTAGCCGCGACCATCTTATTGAGCGTGCCACTGTTATGTAGGACTGTTCATAAAATCTCTCGATTCACGCGGCCGAAATGCTTCCCGGAGCCCATTAAAAGCAGATAAAGCGAACACTTGTTAAAGTAAAATATATTAAACTTTATTTTCACCTGCAAGATGTTTATATGGTCGATTAAAGCGTGTTTGGTCCGTGATCCTGCCCGTGGAAAATATAGTTAATATTTGGTTACAAAACCTTTATTTATGATAACCGCATCCACTCGACGACTCATGGAATTAACCAGCTCCTGCCATGATGGTGGATGACTCTCCAAAGATTCGCTTTGTTGGAAGAGTGCCATTTGCTTATTTTAATTTTTAGCTCGCTCCAGAGTTTCTCAATCAAATTTAGACCCCGAGATTGAGTTAAGTTTTGTTACTTTTGCTGAGTGCTTAGGGTGTAATCCTGTTGGAACCACCATTTAAGGGGCATATTCTCTTCGGCTCACAATAGCATGACATTCCTCAATATGTCAACGTAGGATTCCCTCGTCAATATGCCTTCAATAAGGTATATATATAAGACCTACATATGCCTCACCATAAAAAACAAACCCATATCATTACACTTTCCCATGCAGCATATGGTAAAATTTAGCAAAACCAATGCGCTCGGAGCTTGAGCGCGTTCTCTAAGACGCGGCGAATCGTCTTGGCACTCACTTCAATTTGAGTTTCGTGTTTCAAGTCTTTGGATGACATGAACGGGATGACTTGGGCATCTCTTTTCAGGAAGTTTTTTTTTAGGGTGCAAAGCGTTGAAGAGAATAGTCGAAGAGCACTTTACTGCCTTTGCAATGTTTCGTATGGATTCACCCTGGTTGCGTAAGATCAAAATGCTTGCATGTGAGCTTCAGTGCGGTATTTATTTCTGCCCCTAATATTCTTTATTGAAAATTGTTATATTTAAATAAATTACTTTAAAACATCAGGACACTATTTAACAAACACAACTTAGCAATTTATTAATTACCACTGTTATTTATTTATTTTTTTTTTTTTAACTGACTTATATAAAATTACAAAGTCAGGGGAAAGCACGAGCAACTAAGGCCATCGGCTTGTTTTAAAATGGGTTGTATAAGGTGATATAATTTACATTGTTTAAAATATAATAAAACGGTGTTGATGTTTTTAAGGGTGGGGTTCGAAAGTAAGTTTATTGGGTTGGTATTGTGAAATATTCGTCCAATTATTTTGGCCATCGCTGTTTGGTTCGAGGTATAGGAACCTCGTTCGCTTTCGCAAATTGCCCCAACTTTGGCATCTTGGCGATCATTTTCGTTGTTTTATTCGCATTTTATGAGAATACTTCAGATATTCCGTCAATGGTTGATGCCTTGTTCTTCTTAAAGAGCTTTATCTCGATTGTTATCAGCCTGGATTCTCTGTCCAAATATTGTAGTTTCGTCGAGAAGTTGGCTTTACATTTATTGAGTTCTTCCAACATTATTGTTATTTAACAGTGCAATGATGAGGCATAAGGGGTCTTTTTCGTAGTGTCGAACCGGTTTCCTATTTTGCAGTCTTCGCGAGAAAAGCACTTTCTACTTGCACTTTCCACAGTACTCTCAATCAAATACATTTGGAGCAAGATCTTCGTGCTGCTATTGAAAAAGGACAACCTCCCTTCTAGTACTGTGGTTGAAAGTCTCAATAGTTCTATGTAGAACTTTACTCTACATCGGGCTCCTACGCATTATTCCTAAAAGCATAAGACAATTTCAGCCTTCTCGGTCTTAAATATTTGATAGTGGTATGTGTAGGTTTGCCTGTTTTGAATATAAAGGGCAGCTTGTCTTGAACTAGATAACAGAAATAGATAAAGAAACAGAAAATAAAGCCAAAGCCTCTGGTTCATAGGCTAAATATTAGGGAAGGCTTTCTCTTACCGTATCTAACCGCAAATATGCCCGATGTTAAAATAACAATTGGATGAAACCGAATGGCAGGAAAGTCATCATTTAGACACAAGGATACTAATTCCCTGCAGCTTTCATTAAAGTGTCATCATATCTTAAAATACATGGCCGTTCTTATAAGCCCTGAGAGTCTAGTTTTTCTATCGACAAGAATGCTAAATTAAATTGGACCTTGTTCCGATCGGGAAAATACTTCCATTCTGTCCAGCTTAGTTTAGCTAATCTTTGTACTCATCAATAAAATTTTCAAAAGCAACTACCCGTGTATTCGCAATGAATTAATAAAAAGGGGCTCGAGAGCCTATACTCACAAAACGCAGTCGTTGGAAACGAGGACGAAAGGTATTTGTCAGAAGAATTTTGAGCATGGCATAACTGTTCGGTGCACATAAAATAAACAACCGTTTTGGGACGGAAATATGAATAAAGTCCTCTACAAATCTACATGCAGGAATTCAAATTATTAAGTAGTCAATGGCATACCACAAGTATCTACCTAAGGACCTCTTACTACTACTTACTTACTTACTACTCCTACCGATTCAAAGGGAAGCGATTAAAATTTGAAAGATTGAAAGATTGCAACTTATTGATCACAATACTGAAACAGTGCTTATTGAGAAGTGGAAAGCTTGTGACACCGCACTGTTTATACTGTTAAATCACCATCGAGAGCATACAGACTCGTACATACTCTCACAAAGTCATAGAGAACAATAAGTGTATCTTTAAGGTTGATGTGAAATATCGAAGGACCAAAACGGAATAAGCGATATTTTTCTGTTAAAGCTAAAGTTTCTCTACAAATTTGCCGCACAAACGTAGTCAAGTCCGTTTACCGTCTCAAAGCAGTAATATTCGCCATTCATTGTCGAATTTGGCAGAGATGTCAGAACTGGACATATTGTTGCGTATGTCGTCCCTATTTAAGTTATCATATGCGGCTTTGAAGTCGAAAAATAGATGGTGAGTGTCGATCTGATATTCTCAAGTCATTTCTACGATTTGTCGTAATGTTATTTTTTTATGGATAGTAAACTTTCCTGGGCTAAAACAGCATTGGTATGGGCTGCTCATAAACCTTGTCAGATAGTCGTACGACGGAAACATCTTCTAGGCGGGACTTAGGAGTCTTCTAGTCTCTGGTGCTGAGATTCCAATAATTGTCAATGCTTAGTTTCCTCTGACCATATTTTACAGATGGTCGTCATCTCTAGCTGCTTTAAATAGATCAAAAGGCAGATAGTACGTCTGCGCCTACAGCTTTATTACTCGTACACCTAGACTTCTCTGTCGTTTTACCCCAAGGTTAGCGTTTAATTCTGCCTGGTAGCGATATTTTGAACATCATCGTCGTTATGCAGCCTATAGAAGTAATCGTTGTATGATCTCAGTATCTCTAGTTGCCCAGGTTCATCTTTACGGGCTTCCCTTCTGGTTTTGTAGCCGCCATGCTCGTGATATTCTCTAGAAAACTTTCAAACGCCATTCCTGAAGTAATATCTCTAGAAATTTTCGAACTCTAGCTTCTCGTCAAACCAGAAGTTTTTTTTCTTGCGGCCTGAAAACCAATTATGTATATCAAAAGTAGCTAGCTCTGATGGCTTGACAATATTGTTCTTCAATGATTTGTGCATGAGAGCTAGGCTTTTGAGATAGCTTGGTAGAGTCGGGGTCGTCAACGATTCTAGCGATTGCAGCTTTTCAGCATCTAACTTGGGTCTTACTTTAAGCCTTTGTATCCGCATCTACGTATACCCTGGCTGCAACTAGATAATGGTCTAAGTGTCTGGCGGCGAACGCAATATGATCAATATGGTTGACGGTTGATTGATCAGGGAATAAGGAAGTCTTTTTCTTTAGCTGACCTTGCACCTTGGTGTGGATCGTAGAATGAGGCGGTCTCTGATATGCCTCAGCATTTGCGACCGAACAGAAAGAATGACAGTCGAAGATTAAAAATGACAAGTTGAGAAAATGTTTGAGAACGATTTTCTGATTTAAAACTATCTTTTCACTAAGATTTTGTTTAGAAAGTACCTTATACTCGTATCAAAGCATAACTCCCTTAAAAAATTATGTTATGAAAAAATCCCAAAAATTAGCCCAAAACTTCCCCCGGCATGCGAATACTATTGAAAACTGCAACCAACTAGTCGTAATACTCGTGTGTATAGTATGTATCTTTCAATGCGAATTTTGAAATTTATTTGCCAGTGATTTAGGTTGTGGATATTTGTTTTGCCTTTGATCCAATGGATGGAGGGGGGTATTCGTAAATGTTTATCTGTAGATACAGAATGCACACAGTCCTAATCATTTGAAAGTCAATGTGCTGGGGGGATTTAACGTCGAATGAGGTCGGCTTGTAATCGTAAATGTTGCCGTTCGATGGGCTTTTGAAATGCAATATACTCCCGATCCCGTTGAGTATCTGTTTGTTTTCAAATACAAAACTGCAATTCGGTTGATTGATTTTTATTTAAATTTTAGATATATCTTTTTTTAAGGCTTATGGTGTGCGTTTTTATCTGTAAAGAAGCAAATTATATTCAAACAACTATCCGTACTTCGGTTGAACAAGAACAATATCCATTTTCAGATTCTGACAAATGTATCTCATATCAGATTTGGTTTGGGGTTATCATCGTACATCTCATATTTGACAAGACAGAAGGGGGAAGAAAAAAATCAAACAAATAAGCAGATTGACAAATCCTTGAAACTCGACACAGGCACATAGGGGATACTTTCAGTTCAGTCACTTTAGTCACCCTTATCTCGTTTGAGAAAACGACGATTTCTCTTCAGACAAATGATTTGGGGGCGGCCAGTGCTATAGTCTTTCAGTCGAAAACGATGGCACTCATCAGAAAAGATGTTATGAAGACAAAGATACAAGTACGAGTACTCTTGCTCTCGTACAAACTCATATTTCTTGTTATTTGTGAATTTTTTATGCTAGACAAACCATAACAGCACTATTGAGGCACGCATAACAGACTTAAGGGATGATTTCGCCTAAAAGCTTATTATTGTGGTTATGGCGGATTTTTTTTTTTCTCTTTTATTTTTTGGCGGAAATGCCTTGGAGAGGGCTTCAAAGAAATAGACAGTGTTTGAGCTAATAATTTACTATTTATCGCTCTTGAACATTACTTTTTCAAGATACTCGAGAATAGGATTGTGTATGAGGATACTTGGTTAAGGATTTGGGGAATTTTGTATTCCTTTTTCTTTCTTTTTTGGCAGTAACGACGTTGCTTTGTTGGCAGGCGCTATTGCGAATTGTTGGAGATTCGTTGGAGTGATACTTGGGAAGAGATATTTCTTTGAAGAGCACTACTTGAAAATGTTTACTTTAAATGCTGCCCTGGCAGTATCTTTAAGAAGTCCCTAAAGCTGTTAAATGTTGTATTCAGCTGTAAGCTTAAAATCGCATTTAGCGGGATATTTTTGTGGCTCTTAAGATTTGTATTTGTTCGTATTTAAGTCATTAATCTGATGACACGCACTAATCAAATCACTTGCTGATCGGTAAAATGTGGTCCGCAGAAGTACCCTTTTTATGAGCCTACCTTACCCCCTATCTACACCGCACTTTCTAACTCATATGGTCTTTACCATGTCTGCCTGAGGTACTAGATCTGTGAATATAGCAGCTAACTTAGCCATTCAGACAACAAAGCTGTTCTTCGGTGTTTAAGATAATTTCGAATATGCGGCTTGAAATTCGAAAAGTCGCTGCGCTGAAGCATTGTTGTCCATCAATTGATATTACCAGTGATTTACCTGGGTATCTGCCGTGAAGATTCAATGCCATGATATGTCTTCGTACGAGATTTTGAAGACAATGCTTTGAAAACTGCCCTTCGAGTAGTATAAGTATCACCACGTACCAGATTTGAAGACGTGTCTGCAACACGAGCTTCTCTTTGTTTTTCCAGGCTTACGGGCTATCTAATACATTAGCAATTCTATTAGTAATGGCATCCGCTTGCAATACAACTCCACATCGAGCAGACTGATTGTTTTCATATCCATCAAATGATTCAACACAAACCGAATCACGCTACACGGTATGTACCTATGCTGAACCATCAGATGTCCAAGCTCCAGTCGGTCAACCCTCCACGATACGCGCACAATGGCTTCCTTGTCAGGGGCCTAGGTTAGTCTAGAACTAAAGTTCCAGGGACCTGTGGCCTTTCACGGCACAGAATAAATTATAGCTTCCGGTCGAGCTTCGCAATCTTGCGGTTAACTCTAGTAAGGCACCTGTATGATGGCCAGCAGCTAATTGCATGCGCAGCTACGAATTCTTTTGAGAGTGAAACTCACCTCTGATAGCCCGCTCACGGACAACTCGACCTGAAGAAAGATTTAGATTTGTCTTAATCGCAGAAATAAGCGAGACACAAACGTAAAGTGTTGCGAGTGTGCTGCGTACTATTCAAGATCCTTTATTGGCTTTAGTGCGGTCGTAAAGATTCAGTTTTATTCCTTTTTCTTCACAGGCTGTTGGCAAAGCCAGTCCATAGCATTAGGACTCATAAAGAAACCAAGTTTGATAGTACAACACTTCATGCCAAACTAGATCGACATGGCATGTAATCAAGGCTCTTAACTGAGTCCTTATGAGGTAAGATTACAATAATGCATCGCTAGCAGAAGCATTCGTTCTTTATCGGCTGGGTAAACAGCGAAGCCGAATGCTGCCGCCTCTCTTGTGATTGAAGGAAGTATTAGACTAACGTTTATCACGTTCTCAAAAACGAACATAATACAGATCCTTGTGGCACACCACTTGTTGTTCTGTAATTCTTAATTTCTTAGTCCAAATTATAAAGCAACTATCGGTCAGTTATATTTTACAGAGGCAACTTATGAAGCCTTACATTCTTCTAAGACTTGTGGAAGTCGAAGCATCATCGAATGCGGAAGTCTGCTTTCTAAGATTGTTCGTAAGCTAGCAGAGAGACTTTATCTGCCGACAAGCACTTCTGGTACGCAGTAGCCTAAAGGACAATCGACTTTTAAGGACAAAAATTTGAGCTGGAAAGCGCTTGATCTAAAACACAGAGATATGCAACTGCAGAAATGAAGCTAAAAGGAATAGAGGCAGTACCTGTACAAAGTCCGAACAAAAAGCTACAAGACTTTCAACGAGAACGTATTGTACTTTTAAGCAGTCGGTAGGGGTAATTTGTATACGTCTGACCACCGATGGTGACAAACGATTCGCGGTGTAAATGTTCCAAAAAGTCCATCATCTTAAGAACGACGAAGTTTCGATAGCGATATACGGGTAAGTGGCCAATAGACTAGCAACGATAGACAGATGAAAGTATCGCTCTGGAATGATTTCCAACGTTATCTACCAGATTGACAGCAGAAATTCGATCAGGATATGCTCGGACCCATTCAATCTAATTATGAAACGCTTCCGACCAAACCTTCTCCGAATATTTGGAGAATACTCAAAACTACTGAGGAGGAGGCCTTTATGCTCGAATCTCACTACCCTGGATCAGAACTAATTCACAACCAGCCTTGGAAATGAATAATACAACCCGTCACGGCTGCTTACTGGCATCGTTTGTGGTAACGGGTGATCCCATCAAATACAGTGCGGCTCCCGTCGAAACCTTTAAGTCACCTGGCATCAAGGCCATATGTATATCAAATTATCCTACTAAAAGCTATAGACCAGCAGCTGAGGTTGTTCGCTTCATAAGAGAACGAAAAGGGGCGCTTGCTGACTCTCCTTTTCTCTATCGATGCTGCGTGTTATACCAGATAGTTAACTTCCTTGAAATCAACATGTCGCCTGTAAAATACTTTAGATGCTGTCGGTTTTGGCAATATAAACGAGATTTTGCTGATTTTTGACAGTGCAAACGAGATTTCGCAACACAAGTACCCGTTTTTTTTTTTTTTTTTTACCAAAAAAAGGTCCTCTGGATTTGCATGGTTATGATAAGACGGATTCTATCTTTTGGAGTCGGCTATTTGGTGGAATAAGCTTTTACCAGACTACAAAAAAGTGGCTTGTGTCGGTTTTTTAAGAGCTCTTCGTAGTGTTCCTTGGGCTGTTCTAGACACACTGATGAATCTTTGGTATTCATGTCATGTCATGAGTTACACTCCCAACGCCATCACCGGCAACCCCGATTGCTTTGCTTTATAGTTAAATTGGTTTCGATATTTGGGCCGAAATTTCACTTATGGCTCTTAAATCAATTAAGGATGTGTGCTAGCGTCTTAGTGCTCGTTATGATGTAAATTTGCAATCCGTCATTAAATAATGTTACGACAAAATGGTTTGGTGCTTGTTCCGACACCTAAAATGCGCTTAAGGCATAATCTCACTTTACCACGTCCAATATTTTTTTTTTGGAAAAAAGTCCAAAGTTTTTTGGAACGCAGTTGGGAGGCTGAATTAACGTTCATTTTTGGGTTCAAATGTCAAAATAAAATCACGAAAAAATATTTCGCCGATTAAACTACTGGATAAAGCCCGTTAGAGGACTTTTCAGAAATATCATTATTTTTGTTACGAGGGCGGGTCACTAAGTCCGTGACTTTTGGATTAAAACACAGATTTTTTGATAAAAAAATAATTTTATTTTTTAACGTAGTCTCCCTTGAGCTCTATACACTTTGTCCAACGCTTCTCCAATTTTTTTATCCCTTCCAAAAAAAATGATTTGTCGAGGTCCTCAAAATAGGCCTTTGTTTGCGAGATGACTTCATCATCGGAGTCAAATCTTTTTCCACCAAGCCATTTCTTCAGGTTTGGGAACAAGAAGTAGTCGCTCGGAGCCAAATCTGGAGAATAGGGTGGATGAGGGAGCAATTCATAGCCCAATTCATGGATTTTTGCCATGGCAACTGCACATGCGTTTGTGGTCGACTGTGAGCAAACGCGGCACCCATCTTGCGGAAAGCTTTCTCATGCCCAAGTGATCATTCAAAATTGAAACCACTGAGCCATGCGAGATCCCTACGGCTTCCACAATCTCTCGCACTTTCAATCTTCGGTCGGCCAACACCATATCGTGAATTTTTTCGATTGTTTCGGGTGTAGAGACCTCAACTGGGCGTCCAGGACGTTCGGCATCTTCAGTGCTTGTACGGCCACAACGAAATTCAGTAAACCACTTTTTTACCATTGAAATCGATGGCGCAGAGTCCCCATAGTATTTATCAAGCTTAGCCTTGGTCTCGGTAATGGTTTTTTTTTCGCAAGAAATAATGCTTAATAAGCACACGAAATTCACTTTTTTCCATTTTCTCCTCAAATTAGTGAGTAGTCTGATAAAAAGAGCTGTCAAACACAAACTAACTGACGCAGCAAGTTTAAATTTTGACAGGAGTCAACTGACAGATGCCTGTTGACAGGAGCAGTGTTGCTGTTTCAGTAAAGAGGTCAGAAATTCAAAAAGTCACGGACTTATTGACCCGCCCTCGTAGTTGGGAATCCTTGGTTAAGGCTTAGTTTGCCTGTAAGGCCTCCTAAAAACACGACCGTATGTGTCATCACCAGTCGATGGCGATGGCGCGATAGTTAACTCATTGGACTATCACGCAGTGAGTCTGGGTTCGATTCCTGGCTGGGTCACCAACAATGCTTCAAATCGCCATCACCCTTTCGGCGGGCAATGGCAAACTCCCGAAAGTAAAATTGCCTACGAAAAAGCTTCTAAGGAGTGCCGTTCGGACTCGGCGATAAATCGTAGGCCCCGCTCAGATGTGACTAAAATGACAATATGAGCAACACAAGTGAGTGTCAAGAAGCTAGGCCATGATCCATACCGGGCTGCCAGCGCCAGTGTTTTTTTTTTTTTTTTTTTTTTTTATGTGTCATCATCCTCCAGATTGTATTGTGGGTATTTTTACGATTTTTCGTTAAAGTAAGACGTCTTTCTGGTGTCTCTTAACAGGGCTTCTTATTGGCGTCTTATCAGAGCAATATGTTTTCGCTAACTATCTGAGTGTTCTAGGCAAAATTGACAGAACTTCGTGTGAATATTTTTGTAGAGCACTTGCCTTGTTAATGGTTGGCGTACGCTAACATTACGGGGCAAATACTCGACGATGATGTGCTCGATGCTGGTATCGTAGGTACTTAATCAAGCGATCAATTTCTCGACTTGCTACTAGGAAATGTTGAATTGAGTGTTGCTATTGACACTGATTCAAATCTATTTTTAGCCATTTTTTATTTGCCTCTGACGTTGAGATGCAAGCCATATTGTGCAGGTCCAATATTCTGTGTGAGAGCATCATCGTGGACCGTGGTTAGGATGTTTCTTTCCTCCAGGTAAAGTTGGCCGGATCGCATCACCATTACTAGAAAGAAGAGCAATGTCGAAAGAATCCAATCTTCCTACTTCTCTGCGAATTTCATTCCTTTACTGGTAAATTTCTACGGTTCGTCATCTTCTTAATTCAAGCTCTCTACGACCTTCTTGAAACTGATAAAACACAATGCTGCGAAAATTTGTACTCGACACGTTGTTCAATGATGATTTGCAATGGGTTGATGTCAAGCATTCATTTAAGATGTCCTTTCACTCGATCTGGAAATCTCCCTCTAAGATCAACCAGAGCCGAATGAGCGCGTCTACAACTCTTCAATTGCCACATTCGATTTGGTTTCTCTTTGTGGACAGATGTGTCTTGTGTTTTTCGTGAATGCCTGTTGTGAAGACTTAAGTTCACGGGATGCCCATACATCCATGGGAGCAAGGATACGCATTGCCATCGCTTACCTACATTAGAATAATACCAATGCGGAACTGTGTTGAGGGCACAGCTCGACCCATGGTATGAGTCCAGGCAAACCTCTTACTGATCTAAGGGTCTCAGTACCCAGCACTTATAGCCATTCCACTCCAGGTATGAACCCTATCAGGGCCACCCTCCTTGCGTTTTAGGTTTGAACCACAGCCACCGTGACGCTCCCACAAGAGGGCTTAGCTCAACAAGATAGGCTCGGACCAAAGTCCAGGGTGCTCCTAACTCCCACGGTACCGTGTTTCAAGTCCTGGTATGGACTACCGGTGGTCTTGCCTCTCAACAGGACCTATGACCGGCAGCTAAAAACTGGACAATTTATAGCGACCATCAGTGGCGTAAAGGTCTGATGATGTTTGTGATGGGTCCAGTTTTGCTCTACTACCGATTCTTATTAGACAACGTCATTGATGGAAAAAGCCATCTCGGCCTTCTCAGTGAAGGAGTATTCATTGCGCAATACCATCTAATTGATGTTCCTTTGAACACATTTTGGATTCTGAACAATTATTCAAGTCGGTCCGAACCTCATACCCTGCTACTGTCATAAATTTATAATTTTAGGACCGAGTTGATGGATTCAGATGGGCCAGGAGCGTATTCTGAATGTCACCTTCGTTTTATTTAAATATTCCATCGTCCTCTACAATCATCTAACTGCATTGATATATAAGGTTTCACATAGAAATCAACTTAATCTTGGTAAGCCTCCATTGTATTAACTCTGTCCCTAAAAAGGTAACACCTTAAACCCTTTACAACGGCCTCCATTCCCTTTTAAATACCAGTAACCCCTTAACCGGAGAGATCTCTCCGAAAATAATTTAAAAAATAAAAACAACTTCACTGTCCTAAACCTTATTCCAAAAATAACATCATCAGGTCTGACATTCTGATACACTGTCGCCGATAAAGAAACATGTGGTTGTTCCAAATTTGAAAATCACCTCTCAACTTGTACACATTTGAACATTGGCCATTGTACGGATGCTTTGGACATGTAAACCCAACAGTTATGAGGCTCGTAAGCAAGCAAATAAAAATTTTAAAAATCATCTAACTTTTGACTTTGTTACTTTATTAACCCATTTCCACCTCGGTGCTCTCGGTCTTACCCTTTCCAACTCCCCTATTAAGGGTGGTAAAACCATTTGTGCCATGAATATGTAATAACTTTCGACTTTCTGCCCCCAAAAAAACCTGTCCTTTCCACCATCCAGAAGGTAACATCTGTGCCCGGCAAAGGATTGAATCAAAACGAAAAGTATGTTAGCTCTTACTTTTGAAAAAAAAAAAAAAAAAATCATTCTCATTCATATTTTTCTTTATCATATCCCGTTATAATTTATTCATGGAAATAAAAAGGATTTGTAGAAGGATAATGGCGCTGACGAATTTTAAACAGAGCCGGGCTTTACTAAGGGACGAACTTCTGTCCTCCATTGAAGAGGAGAAAAAATTTGCGAAAATGATTTTGAAAATTATTCATCCCTCTACCCAAAGAGCAGTAGCCTCGGTACCAGCAGCAACACCAACACCAGGACGATGGGTATGTAAAACGGTTTATATGCCAAACCTCAGTATTGATGATTAATTAATCATGTCAACAGGCGTTCCAACGTTTTCCCGTGCTGCTGCTGTTTGGAGTGGAGTACCACACGGATACTCTCCTCCTGATTCCCACTGCCCACGATTCCTGTGAGTACAAATGAAACACCCACTAACGCAATCACTATCTCACTGCCACCTCCACTTACAAAAACAAAAAAATCACTGGCTAACCTGTGCACGGCAGACGGATACAGTGTACACGTAACATAAACAGGTCTCTCTTTCACCTGGGGTGGGTGGGTGTTTGCCGTTTGGTAAGACTGTTGTCAGAGGGTACAACGATAAACACCCGGCAGCTGAAAGTACATGAGCTACGCTCCCGTACAGTGATAACGAAAAAAAAACAAAAAAAAAATTGTTCACTTGAATAGCGCGCGTAATAAATCAAATATCGCCTACACCGACCGACCTATCGATGGTGGTTGTGTCATGGCATGACGCGTCGTCATACCGCACCACCATTTAATAACGCTAAACCCGTGCTCAGTGTGGTGCCGGCCGGCGTGTGTCTAAATGCGCGTCGTTAACCCGACTGCACATTTCCAATTTGCGGCGCATTAGATGACATGCAGCAGGCAAGAGTTATGGTAGCGCGTTCGCGAGGTAAAAGTTAGTTGAGGGGGCGTTTGTATTCTTATGCTTGCCTCTCGCATAAGGTGCAATGGAATGAAGAGTGTCATGTTGGATCGCTTGTTAAAGTGCCGCGTGTCACTTCAAAAGCACAAAACATTAACCGTGCACACAGTGTAACATCGGATTTATGCCATAAAGTGTTTTGTTATATGTTATAACCCTGTATTCCGTTAGACGTGAGAGGAGATTAATTTCGAACGGTATGTGGTGCATTATACTCGTAGAGTAGCCAAACACGATACACTTGTACACATACGTGGGGTGGAAATGAACCCCTTTGCTGCGTTTCTATGTGCAAACATGAACGGTGAATGCGAGGGAGGATTCATTACCATCAGTCGATTACTTTGTCAAGAGGGTGAGCTTAAATGCAGGCTTGGCTCAGTAACTTGTCAATATATTGGAAATAGCAATACAAAAGGGTTGGTTACTTTTGATTGTTCAGTCGCTGAATAGGGAGACGGTCGCTGTTTTGATTAAAATTACAGAAACGATATGGTGGAGGGTTTGATTAGCTAAGTCGAAAAGAAAACGCGGGGGTTGATGTGTAATTAAGATAAGAGTCAGTTGACCATGTTAAGTAGGTTGTGATGATAAAGGATTAGAGCTTGGGCGTGCTTTTATTTGATAAACGGATAGGGTATCACTGTTCTAACAGCCTTTCGATTCGTTCCCCAGCCTTAGTGTTTTCGACGCAGCGCAAGTGATATAGTAGCAATTCAATGTTTTTTGAGTATTGACTGTAACGTCGTAGCGAACGTTATTTTAGAGGAAATTTTGACCACTTATTTCACAGCCAAACAGTGAAAGGTATTTTGCGGATTAGATGGACTTCAATACAACTGCAGGACAAACAAAAAACAAACAAAAAATGAGCTTACCAACAATTTTGTAGTGAAAAGAGCAGTCTCGCTTATGGTCCATACACCGAAGGCGACGTCTACAAAGTGAGTGGACACAGCTCCACTTGCTAAGCACAGCGGTGAACCGGATAATTCGGGTTCCCCTCAATATTATGATACACATCCGCAACAGCGTTTTTTTTTTTTTAATGAGGACTCAAAAGCATCGAAAGCCTAAAGGTCAGTGTGGGACTTTAACCGCACTAAAAACATGTCCTCATCGTCCGGACGGAAAGCTCCTCCTGGAACCACCGTTAGGTATTTCGTCAGAATTATGTCCTGAGCTCAATGCGTTCGTCTAGTCGTCACTATCAAGTTCGTGGAGAAGTTACAACTCGCTGGAAACGCTCACTCTCCCGGCGGCATTCTATAGCTCTCAGTTCCATCAACAATGTCACGATTGAACGTTCAATAGCCTGCCATCTACGTTGGGGATAAGGGCATACGTCCATCTACCCTTTTGGGATCGGCTCCATCTACTTTCGCATGCACAAATTGTATTATGCCGGGCGTCCTCTTTTGGCAGGTTGTCCCGTCGGATCTTCTGCAGCTCTTCCGCGATCAGGTCGATCGGCGGCATGCCGGCCAGGATGCATGCGGCGTCATTAGAAATGATCCTATATGCGCTCACTACACGGAGCGCGCTCAGGCGGTGTGTGAAAGTTGTTCCGGCCGCGTAAGAGCGCTTAGCCATTGCCGATGCCCAGATGGGAGCCGCGTACAAAATCACCGAGCCGGTGACCCTTGGTAGCAGTTTTCGCTTGCTAGACCGAATGCCCGATATATTTGCCATTATCCGGGACAGAGTCATCGTCATCCTGTCGGCTTTACCTTTTACTTGCTTAAGATGCTCCTTAAAGCAGATCCTTAAGTCTAGGAGGACTCCTTGGTATCGCAAGAAGGGCTTCGATGTGACCATGAAATCGAAATTGCTTCGGTCTTCTGTGCCGCCAGGTCCAATCCGTTTCTTTGCAGCCAACTGGTCACCCTGCCGACCGATCTAGTCGTGATCTCTTCAATAGTCTTGGCCACAACCAGTACGGCCAGGTCATTCGCGTACCCCACGATCGTGCACTCCTCTGGCAGTGCAATCTCGATCACGTTGTTGTGCATCGCGTTCCAAAGGGTGGGGCCCAGCGCCAAACCTTCGGGGACTCCACATGTCACTCTGTAACGCTGCACACCGACATCCGTTGTGTATTGCAGCCTTCTATCCCTAAAGTAATCGCGCACGATTCTCTGGAGGTAGTTTGGCACCCCATGGGCCTCCAGTGCATGTAGAATACGGGACCATCTGCAACAGCTTGTTCAGTGTGCACTGTACGCCGTCACTGTGGATGCGAATAATCTATTAAAGTAACGATTACCATTAATTCTCTAGATTGGAGATTATGTCGACTGTAAGATGTTCTGCTAGTTGAACCACAACCGAACTGACATCTCTTAAGAGAGAAGAAACTGAGGTCTTAAGCTCAGTTTACGAGCAAACGATAAACGCAGCAGTGACAGCAATCCCATCTCGATAATTTTGATGACGACCCACCTGATAAACGTCTCCCGCAGTTTTCTTCCAGAGCTCCACCAGTTGGCCTTCAACTAATAAAGCTTCCTAGTTAGAGCAGACTGCCTTCTCTAAAATGAGGTTTTCTTCTACTGAAGTGTCTTTCCATCCGGGAAGGAAACGCTGACTACTAGACTCCTAATGGGCATGTAATGCTCCGCAGCGTCGCCATCTCTCTCACAGCAGAGATGTGTCAACTTGGCCCTCAAAAAACCAGACTTTCCAGTTTACTCGGTTTTTACCTTAATGCCATCAGTTGCGCCCTCTAAGTCATCTTAGGTTCCATTCCACCTAAGGTGAGATCTTTCTCTACTGCGTTTTCTCTCCGTGTTGGATTCGACGACTGTGCGGGCCAGAACACTGGTGTGCATTCGCTTTACATTTCCTAGCCATCCCAAGTGAATGAAGTGCAGTTTTCTGACAAGGAAGATGTCGGTGTATAGCTCGTATAGTCCGTCGCTGGATCTTCTCCCTTTAAGCATGTCACCTCAATGATTTTTCTCCCGAAATGACTGACTCGACAGAGTCCATCCTCAAGGCCGAAGTAGGACTGGGATGATTAACATCTCCTTAGTTGTTTGGAATAGGGCCTTACTTTGCCCAAAGTTAAAGAGTGACTTATCTTTTTATTTCTGCTGCAGTATTTTTGGTAGAATTTATCGCAGAGCCAAGGAAGACAAAATCCGTTCTACTTCGTCTTACTTAGTTTTGCCCGCGACAGCAGCTGTTTTCTCCCAATTATGTCGATGTCATTGGCGTATGCTAGTAGTTGCACAGACTTGTGAGAGCGTATGACTTTGTCCGAAATCTTTTTTGACACTAAAGCTCGTAACCGACTTTGACGACATAGACGGACGACCTTGTCAGGGACGTCATAACAAGACACAGCTCTGTATAGCTTGTCTCTTTAAACGCTATCGTATACGTCTTTAAAATCGATGAAAAGGTGGTGGGTGTCGATTTTGACTTCTTGGGTTTTTTCCAGGTGATTCATTATGGCCTTTCCTGGCCTAAAAC
Source organism: Volucella inflata (assembly GCA_928272305.1). Taxonomy (NCBI): domain Eukaryota; kingdom Metazoa; phylum Arthropoda; class Insecta; order Diptera; family Syrphidae; genus Volucella; species Volucella inflata. The sequence goes on along the minus strand of OV743717.1, from coordinate 80,215,376 downwards.
CACTCTGATATGGACCAATCAGGTTGTTGACGAAGGGTTTTAGGCGATCAGATAGGAGTTTGGGAATTATGTTGGTGTACGCTTTCCACAAAGTAACTTCCAGCAGCTTTGAATACTTTGACCGGAAAGCAGTCAGCTCTAGCTGCATCGTTGGATTTCAGCTTAGATATTTCTGCCTTTGCTTATCTTTGGTCAGGTGGAAGAAACTTTTGGCTATGATCGCCTAAGTTGATTGGTCTTTTCTATATGATGGCGAGAACCACTTTTTCCACATACTCAGGCCCGACTTTGACTCTATTACAAAGTTTTCTGTTTCATCTCTACAAACTTCATTGAGGGCTTTGACTCGTTCTTTCTACGTTGCATGCATTATTCTTGAATTACAAGCTGTCAATATCCTCGGTCGCTTGCTTCATGTCCTCTTTTTTTCTTCTTCTGGAGAAAGAGGTGATCTTTCCGCCGTTCTGCTGCAATGGCGCTTTGGGATCTATAAATGCCTGCCAGCATTCTTTATCAAACCACGGACGAGCCCACATTAGGCTTATGTTAGCGAATTTAAGTCTTAAGGTACCGTAGAGAAAGTTTGAACTTTGGAACTGATGCTGCCGAAATAGCCTTTTCGTTGAAACTTTTGAGGATGTCGTATGCATCAGGACGTCACGTAAGGGGAGAACTCCTCCTTGTAGAGTTCCTGTGAATTAGTAATTCTGTTCTCGAGTATGTTCGCAATCCATTCTTTTGTCGCTGTTTTACATTGAACTTCTCCAGGGCCGTACATAAAGATCCGGTGTTAACATTACCGAATGCTCCTAAGATATTTCGGAGGCAATCTGTTTATCGTTCGTCAGTGTCTTAAATTTCGCGTGGAGCATTTTGTTCGAAGACTCCCATGACCTCAGCAATATTGAGTCTATGTGTCTTCTGAGCCATTATCGAAGGCTGTTCCCTTTTAGATATGCTAATTTTCGAAGAATTCCTTGTTATCTCCAGTTTTCACCAGATTACTTACTCTTCAATCTAGCTGTAATCTATCTATATACATTGGGATCAGTCAATGAAGGAGATACTTGGATGAGTTTGTCAGAAATGTCGTTCTTACTTAGACCTTCTCCTTCGGAGTTTGATAAAAGATGATGTCTTTGGCCTGATAGGATGATGATACGATCTAAGGTCTTGCTCATGGAACGTTTGTTATAAAGTCCTATTGTGGCAAGCCCCATGTTATGCCCTGGAGTCATTCATTTAACAAGGTGCCTTGTCAACTTAGACCTCTTTGAAAGAGTTTCTAAGGCCTCAAATTGATTGGGCTTGCTGCGAAGGGTCTTACGATTTAACAAAGCATCAGCAATGACCACGCGGACTGAATGGTAAAAGTTTAGAAATCATTCGCTGTTGTCATATCGAATCCCACGTAACTGAAATGGTTGATCTTTGCTACTGGTATCAGTCCTACGACAATGGAATAGATGTTAGGCAACAAAAGCATTGAATTCAGAAGCACAATATGCTGATAGAACTGCAATTTATTTGACTGCTCTTCCTCATTACTGAGAGAACCAACATACACTGAATTGATAGTGCTTAATTGGGCCTTCGTTAGTCAGCTCGAAAAGATACTCAGCAATATCGATTGATAGTACCGGGGCCAGTTATCTAATTTTATTACTTGTACGTTATCTTTAGTCGATTATAGCTTTCCTAGAAACTTCGATTGACGTTCGACTTCATTGTTGTCGTGAACTGCTGAAGAACGTATCAAAGTAGGCTTCTTGTGAAAACCCTCCAAAGTGCTGACAGGGGCCAGTATCGAAAAGATACCACTGAATAGTATATAGTACTAGCTCGGCTCTCATCCCACGCTGAGTAAAGAGCACTACTATCTGCTTTTCGCACCAACAAAGGCCTAACTCTCTAGCAACTGAAGAAAGAGATTGGGCTGATTGACAACACTGAACAGTTCCATCAAAAACAACACTAACACCAAAGCGTCCCGAATATACCCATACATGAACGAAAGTCTTACACCAGTGAATAGTTCTCTATTAAAACCTGCTCTTCGTCTGTGCAAAGAGGGCTTATTGTTCTCTGTTAGAACTCGTAAGGTTTCGTTTATGTAGAAAAGAGTGCAGATAACAAAATAAAATGACACCAACATCGACATTGACTTGCAAAATGTTCTTTACCCGAATCTCTTCTTCATAACAAAGAGTTGTAAATTTGTTGTTCCTTTTTTTAAATATTTTTAAATCTAACCATGTTTATGATTAAGTTATCTTATCGATACTACGAGTATTATTTTTGCTTCCTCTCTTTTTCTCCCTTTCCTGAAGTTACCGTGCGTTCAATGATTATTATTCCGTCGAATTCGCGTATGGTTCAAAATATTTTGTATCAATGCACGTAGCTTGAATATTTCTAAGAATTGGACAAGCATTTTAATTGGTTCGGGTGTTGATGTTATCTGTTTTACAGAAACATGACTAAAGCCTGATTTGGACGAAATGACATTCCATCTGTCAGCTATTTGGACAAATCCAATCTTCTTGCTGAACACTTTGCGGCCAATTCAACTTTTTCAGATTGTGCTATGCCTCCTCCTACACTTGAGTTCGTCGAACTCTTTACGACTCTTTCTGAGCAGATGGAAAACGGCGTTTGTCCAGCCCGTCCCTAAAAAAAGGTGAATCTTCTTCTCTTTCCGCTTACAGACCCATTGCACTTACGTCCCTTCTTTCCAAAATCATGGAAACGCTGATAGACCGTCAGCTCATTAAATATCTCGAAACATGAAAACTTCTCAACGACAGGTCCATTAGTGATTCGATGGCATGTCTCACTGAAAAGAGGAACCGAAGTTTACATAAATCTGGCGAAAGCAAGATAGTTGCACTTGATATTTCTTAGGCATTTGACAGAGCTTGGCATCAGGCTCTTCTGTTGAAAATACGCGATGGATTAGAAATAACATTTCAAAACGTTCAATTCAAGTTGTCTTGGATTGTTTCAAGTCTGGTTTTCATAAAATAAATGCTGGTGGGCCCCAGGGCTCCGTACTGTCTCCGACACTCTTGTTAATTGTTATCAATGATCACTTGTCTGCTACTTCTTATCCAATATATTCCTTCACTGACGACAGTACTCTTTGCTTTTTATAATCGTTTCCGAACTCAATGCCCGGCTCTTCGGCTGTGGAACGGGGACGGCAACGATAATAACACCATAACCAATTGGGGAACTATCAACAGAGTAGAATTTAATGCTGTCTCTGCTGTCTCTAAAGCGAAATTCAAATACCCAGCCATTATTCATGAATGGTACTTGCATCGTTGAAACCGAAAAACTTTCCATTCTCGGTATGTGTGTCAATGAGAACTTACGTTGGAAATACAATATATCCGAAGTCTCTAAAAACGCTGCGAAATGTCTAGGTTTCCTCAAGCAATGTAAGGAATTGTTCACCTCCCCTGATCTGGCTTCAATATATTAGTCTTTCATCCGCCTAAAATTGGAGTACAACGCCCACATCTGGTCACCTACTAGATATGATTCAAAACCGTGCATTAAAATTTGTGATGCCAATATTACACAATCGATTGACAGCCTCAGCCACCGACGTAATGCCTCTTGCCTTACCTTGTTCTATTGCTATTTTCACCACCTGTGCTCAACAGAAATTTCCAGTAGCATTCCGCCCCTTAAAACCTCCAACCATAATTCCCATCTCGTTATGATTGCTCATCAGCACACCCCCAAGTCCACTTTCGGACGTACCCTGAAATATCGTGATTCTTTCCTAAGCTGAAAAACTGGCTTATGGAATGGCCTGCCGAACACTTTACTCGTATTTCCTAGCCATTACAATATTCAGACTTTTAAAACCAACGTACATCGGTACCTCTCTTTTCTCCCTCTCTATTTTTTGTTCGCCCGCATAAAATCCTTTGTGCGCGCGCCAATCACAAAAGAGAAATGGGAAAGTCTAATTTGGAAGATCCTTATCGCAAAATTGTGGGGTATAAAATAGTTCAAAACGTTAGAGCTAGGGATACAGTAGGTGATGGAGTAGCTCTTTATTGTAATATTTCCTTGAATTGCCATGTAATTGGGAAATCCAAGCCAAGTGCTATTGAGTAGCTTCTAGAAGTTTCTGGCAATAGTTTCACCCGGAGCGGTTCTCCGCACTCCACGAAGTCTCCCCATTTTATGAACACATAATTATATGCGGCGATTTTAATGCTGACCTATTCAAATGTGACAGTAGATCAGATCTCACCAACTCTTAGATTTAGTTGCAAGTTCCGCATTAGTTGTTGTTAACCCGCTTCGCCCCGAACTGCTCTCCAAGTCTTCTAGACCCTTTGTTGATATCTGATTGGTCAAATGTGTTATTACAGGACTAGTTGTCATTGAATTGGGTAGACTCCTGTCGAGCACGTAAATTCTTAACTTCTATCACGAGACTCTCTAAGGAAGATATTTTTTATCCAAGCTGAGAAAGGACCATAATCCCAAAAACCATGTTTTAGACATCTTACCTGATCTTGATGGTCTTAATGATGCTTTCTTATCCAGTTTAATAGAAAGTACACCTTCACTTCTTGTCTTCTCTAAGTTGTCATTAATATCATTCGATCACTTACATCAGATGCCGCTGGTGAGGATCGAGTTCTTTTCCGGTTTGTCAAAATGAAAATTTTGAAAAATTGAAATTTTGTCGAAGGCGTTGCTGAAATCTGTGAAAATTGAATCGACTTCATCACCTCACCGTCTGCTAGAGCACAATGCTTCCTAGACACGAACTCAGTTAGGTTAGTTTTGGTTGATTTACTTTTCATGAAACCGTGCTGGTTTGTGCAAATAGATGGCCTACAGTACGGAAGCAATTGTTGATAAATTATGCTTTCGAACATTTTGGGTATGGGAGAGAGTTTTGCTATGGGCCTATAATTATCGACTTCGGCCTTGTTTCCTTTTTTTTTTTTTTTTTTTTAATAGGGATGATTTCCATAGGAAAGGAAAAGTGCCTGTTGAAACAGACAAGTTAAATAGGGCAGCATCTCTAAGTTTGGTAATATTTTCAGAAACCAAAGATGTTGTTATATTTAGTGAAATGGATGACGACTCTGGACAGATAGTTTCTCATAAAGCTAAAGTAACTAGCTTCGAGTTCAGGTGTTTGCTTACAAAAGGATTTGTTAAAATAACAGGCAAAGAAATTAGCAATGGCTTTTGTATCGACAGAAGATTCACTAAGAAATTTGAGTAGCCGTCTGACTTTCTTTTGGTATTAACAAACTGGTAGAAGCGTTTGGGGTCCCAGACTAAGCTAAATGGTACTCAAGGTAAAGTGACTCACAATGTTCAGAAAAACGATTATATACAAATCTATAGTTACTGTAGTCGGAAACAGATCGAGTTCTTAAGAATTTATGCCGCAGATCGCTTCTGTTATTACGGAGAGAGCGCAACTCCTTGTTATACCAAGGAGGAGCTGACATGCAGTCTTTTCGATAGGAATATGGAACCTATTGGGCAAAGCAGGAGAAAAATAACGAATATAAAGTTATATGGCAAGATCAATGTTAGTTGTTTCATCAATAAAATCAAATTTAATGTTGCTGATAAGGATTTTAAGTTTGTTAAAGTCGGTTCTTCTAAAGTTAAATGAAAATGAATTTTCCGAATCGACATATGTGTTGCCGTTTTCCTAAGGGTATAGAATTGTCAAGGCGGGATGGAGGCGGTCTAGGGTGGAAAGAAGTTGATCACTCCTATAAACGACACAGTTATCCGAATCGGAAGTGAGGACAATGTCGAGTTGTCTGTTCATTGTATTGGATATTTCACTAATCTGAAATAGACTTGAGTTTATTAGTCAGTCCACTATCAATATTCCTACTTCAGATGATGAATTAGAAGAGACGAAATGAGACGAGTCGTCGGAAGGCGCCCAGGTGAGGAAGATTCAAATCCCCTACTATAAAAATACTATCTTCAGGTTGTGTATCATCAGTCAAAAAATCCTCTGCTTGAACTACAGGTCGATAAGACTGAATTGGTTGAGAACAAAGTACGTAAAGACAGCGTGTGGAGAGTGTAATGCTGACACATATTATCTCAAAATTGTCAGTATGATGAATGTCAACAGGAGTTGTATGAAAACAGTTTCAGATTGCTAGTAAGACCCCTCGGCCATAGGGATTATCAGCTCTTTCAAATCTATCTTTTCGAAAAACGTTGAAGTTTGAAGGAAACAGCCCATGATTTTTAATATCAGAAAATAAATTTGTTTCAGTAAAAACAATTACGTCATAGGGAAGCTTTTGAGAATTGAGATATGCGGCGGAGATTTTAGAGCGCAAACCTTTTACGTTTTGGTAGTAAATAGACAGGTATTTCGGACTGGAGGATACAGAGTTCAGTTGAGAACTATAAAAGACGGCGTGGAAGATCTTTTTGAACTTTGTCGGAAGCTCTCATGGTAACGAACGAAAATTTGCATCAATCCCTCTGGCTTTATTGGAAGGCTGAAGACTTTTTCGTTGAATCGAAACCATAATATTGGTTTTGGTTATGCCATTGGGTTTGTCGCTCAAATAGGCAAGGTAGAGCCGAACATTTTCATAAATGTGGCGGTCTCTCAAACGGGATACTACAATACATAACGACTGTCATCATTCATATCTGAAAATTGTTTTGTAAGTTTGACAGTGGGTGGAAGAAATGGGTCAAAGTATTTCGAGTGAGAATCGGCAGACGAGCTAAGAAAACGAGGGAAAAAAGAAGGGGCAGGTTTGTCAAGCACCTCAGATCTATTAATTTGACTAGAAAGGGGAGTTTGGTTTGGGTGGGGGATTGGTTGATGAAGATGATTAAGAGGTGACTGGGTTTAGTATCTTCTTTTTCTTATCCTTTTATTAACCCTTTCCTTGTTATACGAACTTATGCGTAACGAGTTTCCCATTTTTACTGCATCGCTGCTGCTCCGCTTATGGGGTTGGCTAATGTCTTAGACCGCAGAACGCGTCTACATAATGCTCGGTCCTGGATCGCTTCAGTGGTAAGCCCCAGGCTTTGTTGCGCATTTGCCATCTGAGAAATCTAGGAATTATTTTTCCGACATCGTTTTCTGACCGTAGTTGATGGTGCCTTTCTAACCGGATTTTCTGCAGATCTTCTTTGAACGTGGCAATACCAACTTATTCTATTCGCCTCAAGCTGTTCGGTTACCGAATTCTTTATACGTAGACTTCCTCTTATAGGCGTAGATCTAATACAATTGCGTTTAGTGACTCTACTAGTCATATCCTCCTTAATATTTTCATTTCCGCTGCCGTCATTTTGTTTTTAAACGCTTCGTACATTGTCCAGCACTGTGAACCGTACATAAGAGCTGGTCTAACAACCGTGGTGTAGAGTTTCCCCTTTAATTTAAGTGGAAATTTTCGGTCCCGAATTTTCCCGCCATTTCATCCATCCCACACTCACTCTGTGGTTTACGTCGTCGTCACATTTCGCTTCCATGTTAACGATTGATCCTAAGTACTTAAAGATAGTGCTTTTCGGAAGAACTATTCGGTCTAACGTTATATCCGGAACAGGTCGCAACGGATACGCAAATGGGCACGTCAAATGCTCCGTCTTTGAACGACTTATTTTAAACCCGTTTCTCTCTAGCGCATTTCTCCATGAATCTAAGGCGTTCTGTAAATCTTCGACGTTATCGCTAAGTATAACTGCGTCGTCAGCGAAGAGAATTTACGCTACATTTGCTTCGCGCATGCAGTCTTTTAAAAGATAGTCGAATACTACGTTAAAGAGGAAAGGGCTAAGTACGCTTCCTTGGTGCACTCCGACATTAACTGGAAATTCTCTCGTACGTACGTTTCCGGTACGTTTTGAGACCTGAGCGCGGCACATATGAGATCCCTAGGCACTCGATCGAATGCTTTCTCGAGGTCGATAAATACCATGTGTAAATCCTTAGACGAATCTCGGTGCTTTTCCATTATTATTCGTAGGCTTTGGATAGCGTCCACCGCCGATCTTCCTTCAATAAATCCGCACTGGCTATTATCGAGCCTTATTATTTACCGAAGACGTTCGTTTAAGACTCTTTCGACGATTTTCATCGTGTGTGACATTGCTTGAGTTGTTCCATTCTCGAGTGTCGCCTTTTCCTTTGTATAACGGCACCAAGAAGCTACTTCTCCATTGATTCGGCAAAGGTTGTCCACATTTTAATTTATTTAAAAGTTTCGATAGCCAAACGCTGCCGATCCCCTCCATCTTCGACCAAAACTCTGATGGAATGCTGTCTGGTCCCGCCGCTTTCCCCCGCTTCATTTTTCCAATTGCTGTACTTATTTCTTCGATTGAAAAGTCCGAAACTTCCTCCTCGAATAGACCAGCTGTCGGCACGATATCACGTGGAAACTGTTTGTTAAGCAACTCCTTGCAGTATTCAAGCCGCCGGTCACAAATTTCCTTTTCATTTGTTAGTAAGCGACCGTCTGCGTTTTTGATGTATTTCGGCGAGGTTATTTCCATTGAATTTTTTCGCCCCTGTGCAGCGAGCTTTAAAATATTTGGCATTTTAGTACTGTACGACGTTTGAACTTCTTGGATACTCGTAGCTTGTCTTCTATCCGCCGATCGTGAGGATATTTGTTCGAACTCCTGGTACAGGTTTTCCGCTTCTGCCGCTCGAGTTCGAGCCAGGACTTTCTTTGCGATCTTTTTAAGACGCTCGTATTCAAGGGCCAGTCGAGCTTTTTCGATATCGTCGCTCCGATCGCATTTTGTCCACGCTTGGAATGCACTCTTCTTGTCGGCCACAGCTCGTTTGGTTTCGTCATTCCACCACCATGTTTCTTTGCCGACGTGATGGTATTTCGATATAGTCCCCAGATGGGACTTTGCGAGTGTTATACTGTTCCTCGTGCATACTGTTCCACATTTCTTGCGGGCTAAGTGAGTCTGCGATACCGTTTATATTTTGAAGTACTTCTTTAGCCAGTGCGATAAATCTTGCGCTTCGTTCCTTCGATAGATTATACCACCGGATTTTTGGCTTACCAAACGATGGCCGTGTTTTCGGCCGTTCCGCCTTGAAAAATTCTGTAATGAGCAGACGGTGTTGGCTTACTAGCGATTCTCCAAGTATTACTTTACAGTCCTTAGCACGGTTTCTCATCGACATTTTGCAGAGGTGATAATCTATTTGCGTTTCGTGGCCTCCGCTGGTATAGGTGATAAGATGTCGTTGATGTTTAATAAACATTGTATTTAAGACGGTTAAGCTGTAAGCCCTACAAGCTACAAGGATGTCTTCGCCAGCTGAATTTCTGGTTCCAAATCCTTTACCGCCGTGGCAGACGAAGAGCATCTCATCGATAGGTATATTTCTAAGCAAATTACCGAACTCTGACCAAAATGTATCTTTTTCCGATTGGTCGCATCCATTTTGTGGAGCGTACTCGCTAACAATGTTCCACGTTTCATTCATTGTGTATGACGAGTTTAACACTCATCAAGCGGTCGCTTATTTTCAAGATACCAACGATGTTGTTTAGAAGATCTGCTGCAACAACGATTCCAACACCGTTTCGTCCATTGACCGTTCCATGGTAGAACATCTTAAATGCCTTAGTTTTTAAATCTAGAAAACGCGCTTTATTTCCTGTATTACACCACTTCATTTCCTGTACGCACAGGATTTGTAGAGTTCTGCGACGCATAATCGCTTCCAGTTCTAAAATTTTTGAGGTCATCGATCCGACGTTCCAACTTGCAAACCGAAGTTTATGAAAATATTTTGGAAACTTCATTTTGCCCGCCCCCAGAATCCGTCGGGCTCTGACACAAGCACTTCTGCTTGCTCTGGGATCACCCAGAGCTGAACTACAATACTGAACTTTACAATACTGAACTACAGCCGCCCATTCATCTCAACGACACGCAACTGCAGTTCTGTTAATAATATATTGGTTATTCACCTGCAAACTCGACTCCCTATCTCAGCAAAAACTGACTGTGGCATTCAATGATATGGTTAGGTATGTGTATGAGCTTCGTCGACATGACCATAAATCCAATTATCACACAAGTATCCTTGGTTGTACGCTCTAGCAGTTCTTGCATTTTTGGAGCTGTATCTTCTTGCACAAAATTATGCAGAACAGGTCGCCACCATACCTATTTGAAAAACTTCAATTCGCTCGTTCGGCTGGGTCGTACAGCCTTATTACTCCCTCCTCGAACAAGTTGCAATTGCTACTACTGCGAGTATGTTGTCCCCCTCCTTCAAACTTTCTTACAAAGGGAGCGTATCGCTTTCCTCACTACTGTATCTTTTGTTCGCTACAATGTTAAATATATTTGTAGATCCTTAATAGCACCAAATATGTCGAGCTAAGAGCGCTCAATATCTTAAATCTAATAGTCATGGGTATGAGGCCCGATTGGTCTATCTGTTACATCGATTGTCTTTTGCCGATTGTCCCAAATGGTTTCTGGCGGTCTCTGAGACGCCAACAATAAATGCTCCTGATGACCCTTCTTATCAGTTAAAGCCCCAATAAAAGATAAACCGATGAATCTACAGCGGCAAAGTCTGCACCGTTTCAACTGACAATATCCTTTACCAACTGACAGATGAACTGTCATCTCAAATTCCATCTGAGATTTCTTCAAAACCGTTTCATTCAAGCCACCCGTTCGTGAGTCAAACTCATTAAAAGGGAATGCATTCGTTTTTATAATTGAAAAATCCCTTCCAGACCGAGAGACCTATGCCTTCCACAGTCGTCTGTGGTAAGTAATTCAGGTATTAAACCGTTACCTTATGGTCATTTTTCTACATAAACGACAATTAATTAAAAATTATGACAAATAATTGTGGCAACTGGCAAATGCAAATCATTATGATTGAGCAATTTGTGTGTGGCACACGTGTGCCAGCCATAAGAACTGAGGCAGGTTCTCACCATCATAGTCGTAGCCATTGTCGTAATCGTACCAGAGCTATGCAAATCCAGTCCTAGCCGCCTGACAAAGACCAACAACGAAATGATGACTTGAAACCGCCACCACCACCGCTGCAGACGACGACGACGTCGTCGTGTTCGTCCACACAGCACACGTTGCTGAATTGCTGAAATAATTCCAACTCGGACATTCGATTTGGCATTGACTGAGAAATGATTGTGGAACGCTGTAGACCTGTAGAACGGAATAAAGTGAGGGCGCGGTGCTAAAAGATATAAATCGCTACATTCAGGTGCAAACCGATGTGTCAGTGTTATGGACGAGAAGGTACTCCTCCAACTCCACTCAGTTGCACCTCCAATTCTTGGACTCTTTCCCGAACATAAAATATGAGATTGTCGTTGCATGAGTACTCGCCTCTGTATAATTTGCATTTCAATTTACGTTTTATGGTTAAATAAGGAGCCAATTTGTGTGTACAACGCTGCTACGGATTTGTATTCGTTTTCGTATCTGTATCTGTGTTGTTTATGAGGAATGACTCTTTAGCCGATGCAATAACCATAAATCCAATATTCAATGTCCAAACACTAGACCGTTCTTAAGGCGGGCATTTCCGAAACGTTGGGTGTGAATTTTGAATTTTCATTCAATAATTTGAGTGGAGCAACGAGTTGGAGTTGGAGTTGGAGTTATGGAATAGACGGCACAAAGTGTGTCCCACTGCCGAACCATTGTCGTCAAGCCCACTGCTGGAAATAGGTTTATGTTGAGCTTAATGTCTAGAAGGTTAAGAAATCGAGTGGTGCTATCTATTGTGAAGGTCTTTTGTTAGAAATATCATCAAACACGTCTGGGGACTGAGTTGTTGAAATGGAAAAAAAAAAAATGGAATGAAGGAGAGAAGAGTTATTAATTGATCTGTGTTGAGAATTTTTGACGTCGTGACTGCCGAAAGAACTTATTTTATTGTGGTTCCAAATGCTGCGTTCACATTGACTTGGTTTCGAAGTTTTTGTTTTGTTATTCGACTGGATTTTATACTCCTCTAAGGCTTAAAGACTTATTCACTTGCTTATAGATCCATTTACAGTCCGTTTGATAAGATCGTATATGAAAAACTCGTTTATGAAAACCGGTTTGGAAGTGGCATTTGCATTAGCAGTTAAAAAAATACTTCGGCTAAGATGCTTTGAATAAAAAAATTTAAAGAGTGTTCAATTTTCGTCAGAGACGGAAGTATTTTAAAATGAGTGTCGCGTTTGCATCACGTTATGAAGCAGTATTCTCGTGAACGCATCCAAAAGGACCGAAAATGTCATACGGAGCAGCTGCTAAATACATGAAAAAGTCAAAAGCATTTGTTAGTAAGTGGGTGCACCGTTATTCCCAAGTTAAAAATGTGGATGATTTGCCGGATCGTGGGTCTACGCCAAAAACAACAAAAAAGCGGGACAAAATGATTCTACGCGTGTTTGAAAAAATCCTCTTCTATCGTTACGTGGAGGACAAGGGATTTTACATAAAAGGGGTCTAAATGTGTGTTGTGATACGATACGAAGACTTTTACTAGCCAATAATGTACAATTTCGAAGCACAATAAAGAAACCACTACTGTTAAAAAAACACGCAGAAAAACGACTTAGTTGGGCCAAGGAGAATTTGGACAGAGATTGGAACAATGTTATTTTTTCAGATGAAGCCTCTTTTTGGGCATGGTCTCCTATCACTCATACCTGGTGTACACAATCCAATAAATTAATCCAGCGGACCGTCAAACACCCGGCAATGATGCACGTTTAGGGATGCTTCTCAAAACAAGGATTTGGCAATTTGTTCATGTTTACAAATAACTTAAACGCACCCAACTTGGTCAAAATTTATAAGAAGGCTTTATTACCATCTGCCCAAAGGTGGTTTAAAAGAAGGAATGAGAATTGGTTACTGCAAGAAGATAATGACCCGAAACATCGCAGTCGTTTGTGTAGTGCGTGGAAACAAGAAAATGACGTCGATATTTTAGATTGGCCATCACAGTCGCCGGATGCAAATCCAATTGAAAATGTTTGGGCATTCATGAAGCTAAAGCTCCAAGGAAAGAAGATCTCGACGGTCAAACAATTATCACGAAAAATACGAGTTTTATGGAGATCTTTGTCTCAAGATTACGCTATAAGATTAGTAGAAAGCATGCCTCGAAGACTCCAAGACACTTTATATAGAAGTCAAACACTGCTTGGGTCGACTCGACTGATGTATAATTTTTATGAGCTTGATGTCGCTGCACTCTTTCCAATGCATGTTACGTTAAACACGACCAAAAATTACTTAAAAACAGCCAAAAGCATCTTTTCCGCGACTTCGCTAACATCATTGCCTTTTACTTTTACTTCCTCAGAATTAAAGTTGTGGACTATGACGTTATGTCCGATACGTCAGGCATTGTGCGTCCCTTCTTGTTAACAGCACTTTGTTATGCCTTCAAAACTTACAAGCCCAGCAGGGATAGTTCGAATCATTTTCCCAATTACAATGACTTGCGCGTTCGTAATTTTTGCACACATGAAGATAATAAAGCCACATGACAGTGCACTGATTAAAATCGAAAGCAATGCCTTAAAGGATTAGGAAGCATTCTCCATTATTATTTTACACCAGTTTACAAGTTTGAAGGGACCTCAAGACTACACACTGTGGCAAATAATATCCCGAGCACGAGCCATATTTTAGCAAACAAGTACAAAAAAAAAAAAAAAAAAAAAACAGTGGCCCTGGCAGCCCAATATGGGCCATGGCCTAGCTTCTTGACACTCATTTATGGTACTCATGTTTTCATTTTTGTCATATCTGAGCGGGGCCTACGGCTTATCGCCGAATCCGTACGGCACTCCTTAGAAGCTACTTTCGGGAGTTTGGCATTGCCCGCCGAAAGGGTGATGACGATTCGAAAAATTATTAGCGATGCCGGGGATCGAACCACGGACCCTCTGCGTGATAGTCCAATGAGCTAACCATCGCGCCACCGCCACCACCTCAGCAAACAAGCCGAAAATGCGTTTAAGAGCTTAAATCCTCTTCTACTTTCTGTCAAAATTTCATGACATTTGGTTGACATTTAACAATTATAAAAATTATTTTTCCAAAACATCTTTTTATTTGATGTTGAAATTTCAACATATTGGAGAACAAAGGGCGTTCATTAAATTCTGCTCGAAAATTGGTAAAAATGCATCAGAAAAATTCCGATTGATGCAACAAGTGTACCATGATGACTATTTGCGTAGAACAGTTGTTTTCGAGTGGCATAAACGTTTTTTGGGCCGCAGATCGACGCTGGAGGATGAAAAACACATAGCAAGACCAATTTCAGTTCAGACGTCTGAAATGATCCAAAAATTACGTGATTTTTCTGCATGAGACTGCAGTGTTTTACTGAGAATGATATAAGAAGCCTTCAATGTCAACAAAGAGTATGTTTGAACCGTTCGTCGTGAGGATTGATGATGTTCAAAAATTGATGAGAGTTTGGCATTCCTTGTGGGCTCAAGGAATTACCCAAACTTCCTTTGAAAATGAAGACGATTCTTATTACATTCTTTGATAGCAAATACATCGCAATACAGAAAGTTGGTCTCTGTTGCACGATAATGCACCGAGTCACGCATCACTTATTGTTCGTCATAAATCATCAGCCGTATTCACCTGATTTGGCGTCGTGCGGCTTTTCTTTGTTAACGACAATGAAATTAAAGTTAAAAGAATGGTTTGTTGATGACATTCCGAGCATTCAATCAGCTTTGACATGGGGACTGGAGGCCCATTTCCCACATTCCGAAAAATGAGCTAGAGCAGGCATTTCAATCACTATTGAACCTCTGTCTCAGGTGTATTATTCGGGAGGAGACCATCTCGAATAAGAATACTGAAAAATAAGAAGAAATCGTATTTTAACTATGTTTTCAAGAAACAGTCCGGGATATTATTTGCCACACTGTGTAGATGCTGAGATATTTACTTACTTACGTGGCACTACATATGTCACTTATATTTCACGTCACTCTGTGTGAGACTTAACTTGTAAGATAATATCTATTTAGAACTTGCGTTGCACAGGCTCTATCCTTGATATGAGTCGGATCCGATCTTAAACCTCTTGTTGATCTTAGGGTCATGGAACTCAGTACTTATTTGATACTCCACGACGGTGACTTTAAGGTGATCAGAGGAACATACAATTTACTATATGCTAGTTTTAAGAACTTAAACCAGGCCTCGTCTTTCGATGATCCACTCAAAGACGATTTCCTAAGACTTGCTAGCACAATGTTCAATTTAGGCGGCCATAAAATTCGTCTTTGATGCTGCAACCTTATCCTTCTACAGTGGACGCAAATTAGGCTTATATTTCCGAATTAGGCTGCGGTTGGCGGCCTTAATCTGAATTTATTAAGTTTTCTCTAGAACCTTCGTAGGGGAGTTGTTTTGCATTTTAAATATAACTAGCAGATCAACTGCGCTATTTCTAATAGCTTTTAATCATAAATGTCACTTATGTTCAGGACTGAATGCAGATTGTCAGTTCGACGACAAGTTGAGCGATACGCGATTGGCAAAGGTTTGTTGCCAATGGAGCCGTTGAACGTTTAATCTCCTCATCGTATTTCTCCGTAGTTGTGTAGTCTTAGATATATGTAAACGTACCTTGCCTTTAATTACGAGTATAACAATGGTCGAGGAATGTTGGCCTGTAGAATTCCCAATTTGGTACGCTCCATAACTATTATTTCTTAACAAATTGGTATTACAGGAAACAAATGACCTCCCTTTCAGGGTTGTGGGTTTGATTTGGACTTCTTCGTATCCTGTCGGCAGCTTAACATCTCTAGGGTGGTGTAGGATCTTTTAGTGTCTCTCGACTGTTTTCTATTATTTCCTTTAAAACAAGAATCTCCTAGCCCTTAATTAATCTTGTTGTAGTTGTCACATAGTCGTCAAACACCTTGAAATGCACCGTTCTATACTTTGCTTGAGTTTTCTTTTCTCATAATCTAGCCTTGTACTGATATAACATCTAACCTTTCCATTCACTCAGTATGTGGTTCTTCTGTTCTACTAACCTCCTTTGTGTTCATTTGTATGCTTCTTTACCGTACCTCAGATGCGTGCGAATTTGAGATTTTCGTGTGGAGAAGCTTCCCATTGAAGCTTTGCCTGCCGACAGGGCAGTGACGTAAGAATTTTTTTTGTTCTCTTTTGTGGTGTTCACTCAATGAATCGAACCCAGATTCCTTGTAGTAGAAGTGAGGGATCTAAACTTTTTTAGGACTAGTTATTACCAACTACGCACTGTAGTGTTTGCTTCATAAATTCTAAATACATTTAACACCTTCTTCAAGGTTTGCGGCACGGAATTATCTCCGTAGAAGCTGGATTTTTGAAATAATTGATCTAGTCCATCGAGAAGTGTATGTTTCTGAACCGCCTTTCCTTTGCATCTTTATGTATCCATACTAAGTTGATCGGCAGCTATCATCGTACGTACATCGTACTCGTATAATCGT
This sequence comes from Volucella inflata, assembly GCA_928272305.1. NCBI lineage: Eukaryota > Metazoa > Arthropoda > Insecta > Diptera > Syrphidae > Volucella > Volucella inflata. Next base: position 80,198,826 of record OV743717.1, on the reverse strand, counting down.
ATGCACTTTCCTTAATCCCCATTCAGTTGATACTTTTTAACCGTCTTTCTCCATGATTCTCAACTCAATCCCTCCTCAGCTAATTGACGTTTCCAACTCAGTGTTCTCTGTGAAAAATCTGGACGAAATCACTTCCCTTATGTGTGGTCGTGTTTATGTTCTATTCACTTTGCATAAATCAACGACAAATCACGCCCTTGGCTAATTTTCTAATTTAACGCATTTCCACTTCAACACCTGTCCACACGTACGAGTACAATCTTACTGCGCCACTTAACGCGCACACGTTTTCCTCGAATTCTCCTCCACATTTAATGGCCCGCATAAAATCCAAATCCATACGACGACGAATGCCTGCACAAAAGAAAGCTAAAACCCTTTGCCACCATAAAACCGAAAAGCACCAATTCCTCCAAGACTTTACGACTTTTGATTGCTCCGTAGAAACTATTCCACCAAGGCCTCCCCTCACCGATCATCATCGGCATCTTCAAATTGCTGATTATTTTCCAACTTTAAGAACCTTTAATCTGCCCCCAACGACACATGAGTATCTGATAGATTGTGGGATACGATACGAGGGCAAACTCATTCAGCTATTAACCGCATTTTTAATCGATGGCTTTGGTTCGTTCGAACTCAGATTTTTGAGTGTGTGCTCTGTCGTCCGTCAAAGAGTATCCGATGATGTAACCGAGGCCAAGTCGGCGGGAAAAAATCTCATGCAACAATTTCCAATCTATCACTATACTCGTATGTACGAGTATGACGGGGGTGAGATACGGGTACATATACATATCAGCAATCAGAGTAAGGATACCGAATTCGATTTGTGGCACACATTTTGCTACGGATGAACGAGCTGCTTTACCATCAGACAGATCATGCACGGTCGTATGCACGCAGCCCTCGGTATATTTTCATTTCGATACGTGAAATCGTACATTTACGAGGTATGGTGCGTTTTTACGATAAACACGGTCTCGGATAACCGCCGCCGCCGCTGTTGCCACCACACTGTCATAGCCGCTGCTGCCGTCGAATTGTAATCGTTTGACGGTTCAACGTTCGGAGAAATTTTCAAATGAGCGGGACGCATTTATGCTTGCGGGTGGTCGAATCTTAATCGGATACAACGGTTAATGACATTCCAAGGGAAATTACATTGGTTCGTTCTGACCAACCTAGACGAAGGTACTTTCGTTTAAATGCAACACGTATCCATACACTATAAATGTATCTTTAAAATCTTGGATTTATTTTTTCTCTCTTGTTTTGGTTGTTTTCGAATTCCAAAGGGATATCGATTTGGACAGATATTTTCAGGCCGTTTATTGTGCTCATTATTTGAGGGGGTTCTATTTGAAGACATTTAACTGACAATTGGAGTTTTACGAGAATGTGTGGCAACAACTTCTGATTAGTTTATTCAAAGTCGGGATAGAGTCGGGTCAATTTCGGTAAGTGCCTGTCTGCCCTGCAGATCATTGTAGTTAGAGATTGAAGAATGTCATTGCTCTTTAAATGAGCGATAAACTGTTTTGGTGACAGCTGTCCGATTTATTAGAATGGAATTTTTTTCGACTAACGTCCTGTGGAAGCCATTTCAAGGGAGGAGTTTGTGAAAGTACTCCAGTTGAAGTTGCAAGCGCTCAAAAATTCGTACCTTGCATTACTTCGTTCCAATTGAACACGCTCTATAAGACGTGGTCTTCTTCACCACGTTGTCTGTTCAGGTTTGTATCCAATAATACTCCGAGACCATTGTATTCTAACCGTGTCAAGAAGTTGGCATATAGTTGTTGCTCTTCTACTTGTGTGCGCCAACTCTCCTACGTTGTACGTTGTCCCTCTGGTTTGGAGTGGAAAACTTTTCCCAGCCAAGGCATTTAATCGGAGTTAACTGACGATCTCAGCATCGCTCAACAGTCCATATAGTACGATGTTGCAACTGAGGCCGAGCATATCCTCGTTGACTGCCAAATTAATATTTGCCGCTTCTGCTTCAATAGCCACAGGCGCCTTATTAACAGTTCAATGTGATCCTACCAAATCTGATGTCAGTGTCACATACAAGGTGGCGCAAAATTTCTCACCCGTATGAACGAAAAGCTGGTTCTGCTTTTGGATTATGTGTATTTGATGTCTTAAACTTGTTTCCATTAAGTCGAGCAAATGATATCGCCAGAAATGATGACCATTCGGTCCTCGCATTCTTGGCGGATATTCTCTTTGAGGGCTTTAAGAGTCTGAGGCTTGCTAACATAGACTCGTGATTTCAAAAAAACCCACAAAAAGAAGTGTGGAACAGTTAAATCAGGCGAACTTACCGACCCTTGCAAATTGCCAAAACGAGAGATTAGGTGACCCGGAAATTCAGCCCTCCGAATTTTTTGTTGTGGCTCATGCAATATGCGCCGTTGCTCCATCATGTTGGAGCCACATGTTCTCCAATCCCAATTCATCAAATTCAAAAAGGAGAAAGTTGTTCAGCATGGCTCTGTAGCGGTCGCTGTCCACAGTAGTCGTTTGACCCGCGGCGTTTTCGAAGAAATATGGCCCGATGACGCCTTAAGCGTAAACAGCACACCATGCAGTATTTTTGAGTAGGTGAAATGGCTCTTTGTGGGTTAAACGTGGATTTTCGGTATCCCCGAAGCGATATTTTTCTTTATTCACATATCCACAGAGATGGAAATGGGCCTTGTCGCTCATGATAATTTTCGATGAAAAGTTGTCTCACTCGTGGTCGAGATTTAGGATGGCTTGGGCGTAGGTTATACGCGCTTTGCGGTCAACAGCTAACAGCTGATGCAATGTGTGCACTTTGTAAGGGAACATCTTACAATCTTTCACCAAAATTCTCTGTAAAGATCGTCGATTGATGCCCAATTGTTTGGCACGTCGTCTGATCTTCAACCACAACTGTGATATTTTCAGCAGAACGGTTGCTCCGAGGGCGGCCAGGCCTGGCAGCATCTCATCTTGTCCCAAACTCTTCTAAGCGAGCTGCTAAACGTCGTAAAATTTTCCCAATTAGTGTCGAAAGACGGGGAAATCTGCCCCGGAATACGCGCTCCGCCAACACCATCGACGAATTATTCCGCAAAAATCGTATCAATTATTCCGCGTTCCTTAGTAGTATAGCGATTCATATCTTGTTGACGTGTATTTTGTATCTATACGAGTACTTCACAAATATCAAAGTAGAATTGACATTTGTCACCACTTGCAAAAATTATAGCATCTTCCGATAGGGTAATGACTTTTGCGTCATTTATTACACGTAACTAAACAGACTCTGGAAAGATGGCGCTTTTTCAATTGATTTGCGAATTTCCCATCTGAAAGATCTTTTCTGACATTTAAGGTATCGGTTTTCTCATAACAGACCTTGGTGAATCGACGTGCAGCCTCCATCATTATCCCGTAAAGTCGAATGAGCTTGGCAAGAATGCTAACACTAGATATGGCTCGATTAAGTTGGTCCCTATAAATGCTGTGAGCGAAAGAGATGGAGGCAATCGGTTGGAAGCTTCTCTGTATTTCCCAAGATCTGTTGAAATGCGAATGTCGGGTTGTTGTTGGATCTATCAAACTTAAAATCGCACTGATGAGCTCTTATTATATTGATATTAAATATCAGCCTTTCAAAAAAACTAAAGAGAGCACTGTTTAATATTTTTAAACGATTTTAACGGCCCCTATATATGGCTTGACTAATTTTGTCCTTGAATGCCTTAATCGTCTCTGGATTGTTCGAAGAGCACCTATCGATCTTCAGTGGCACCACACAAAGAAAAGTCCAAAGGCGTCAAATCGCATCTCCTTGGTGGCCAAGCAACCTTACCAAAACGACTGATGATTACACGATTATTGAAGTTAGTGTGCAATAAATCGATTGTTTAACGGCTTGTGTGACGCGTAGCTCCATCTTGGCGGATCCATAGCTCGCCAAAGTCAAAATCCTCGATTGTTGACCAAAAATAGTCGGCTGTTATGCCTCGGTAACGCTCTCCATTGATCCATTGACTATACCTTTTGCTTGTTTGCGTAGAGGCTGAGATGGAAATGCGGCTCAAATAAAAAGATGATTTTTTGAAATAAATTTTCTTTCAGAGAAGCGATAACGTAGCGACCACCTTTAATTTTATAGTCAGTTGGACCTTGTAAGCCAATAATATGAGGTCTTTATGCAAAATTCTCCTCAGTCTAGTGCGTCTTATGTTCAGTTGCTGAGGCCTTTGACGCGTTGGTGTTTAGGCAGATTTAGGCAAACGCTTTCTGCAACACTACAATATTCTCTGCTGAATGCATAAAATGAACATGGGAATATGTCCGAGTATCAATCAGCAAACCAGTCTCACACTCAACAAACTTGGTGGTGTACACCAGCTGCAATTGGTGTAAGAAATAATTATTAAAATTCGCACTGTTTGCCACAACCTCCACTTAAGAAGCAACTTTGCAATATTTTACTACGTTATTCAAACGTTGATTGATCCATTTCAAACTGCGAAAGTACAATACTGAGTTTCTGACAATTTTGTAACCACATAAGAACTGTCAGAACTGTTTATTTTGACAGTTTGATTCAAAAAGAAACCAATTGATGGACGCCATGGATAGATCCTCTATACGGAAACTAATTTATTTATTTGAAGCAGCTCTTACCTCTTGAAGTTCAGACTAACCACACTCCATACAATTGGCTGGGCATACTCAACCATTTTGCTTTAAATTAGATGTCGCTGTCCAGATCTCATGGGTCAGCTGAATGGGGCTGATGTCGTCGTATTTTAAACAGTCCATGTCGGCCGTCACCGAAATGCTGTAAAACAGTTTGCGAAAGTAATTTTTTCAAATGTTCAGCATCCACTGACATGATTGCCTTTGAATGCTTCTGTTCGATACTTGTATCTTTGACAAGTTATTCTTTTTATTCACAATAGTGCTTCTGAATAATATTTCATTAAAAGAATTTGTCCATTTCTTCGAGTTCTTCTCTTGTTTTTTTTTTGGTTTTTCTTTCCAGAAGCCGGGGTTCTTCCTGTCTTCCCGTCTTCTTTGCTCATAGGATTCATGAGCAACTCTCAATACTCCCTTCAGGAAGCCTCTTGTTTCGTTCTTTTCGGGTGAGGCCCAACACGGCATCCTTCATGGCTTCCTGCAAATTTTAACACTTATCTTCTGAGCCAGCATCAGTCTCTAAAAAAGGAATTTCGGGACTCGATCAATTAGGAATATTTCGGCAGTCTTTTTCCACTGTAGCTGGTCGACATCAAATTTGTAGTTCTTCTAGTTCTTCTCTGGCTTTCTACCATCCAGAATATTTGCATCTTGTCTGTAACAAGTAAGTGTCATGAGTCGATTTTGGCTTTTCGAAAGGTTCTGACATTGACAATACCAGAGCTGTGTCTTGCTTCGTTCGCCACGTAATCAAATCAATCAAATTCTGTGTGATCATGTGACTACAAGTCCTGTTGTGGACGTTAAAAGGGTTGGTAATGTATGCAGCAATGATGACATTTCGCCCTGTCGCAAAATCGGTTAACTCCATCTTCAGAACTAGTGTCAGAAGGCTATGTCTTCCAAATCGAATGCCAAAAATGCTCTTCTTTTCTGACTTGATGATCTTAATGTTAAGGGCGTCCTGATTAAGATATTGGTCGTACATACTCGTGATCACAGTAATAGCGCGGTTATCAGGCTTACGAGTATGCTGGCGAATTTGGTCTTCTTGGGGATTTTTTCCCCAGATGTCTAAAACTCAAGTTTTCTGCCTCTGACTTCGCTGGTGATTGCATTTAAGCTGTTTTCACGATTGTATCGAGCTTTATCTGAAACGTTCGTATGAATTGCTGTTTACCCAGCTTTGGTTTCGTAGGTCCGAGGGCTTAGACACATTTGCTCAGTAAGACACAGCATAATCTGGAACCACCGTAACTGGTGGTTACCTACGAGTATGGAGATGGCATTCTAGCGAAAGTGATTACTCTCGTTAGCCGATAGTAGTTAACGACTTCAGCTTTTAAAAAGACACTTGGCGTGCGTTTGTATATCTACTCGTATTTCGTTTAAATACAAAAAAAAAACTGTGCGATGCTGGAAGGTTCTATACTTGGTCCGACACTGTGGAATAATTCAAAGACGTTGGTCTTTTAACTTCTTTTTTAGGGGTAACCTAGCATTAATTTCTAGTGGCGTACATCAAGTTTTAAGAATTATGTTATGTTAGTTCAATTGGACCAATTGAAGTTCCATTATGATACCACTGGTAGGCTTGAAGTGGCGATGTTCCAGCTATTTTCGGAATCATAGTCCAAGTTGGCGATTGATTGCCTTTTTGTTAAGCCTACTTCTTGAAAAAATCTTAAAAATAAAGTCAACAAGGTACTCCTTAAGGTACTTAGAACAATCGATGGTCGCCAAACTGGTATGAAGAATCTTATCCCAACAATGTGGATAAGAGCCAAGTATTGAACTGAAGCACGACCATAAAAAATCTATTACATCTCTCGTGCCGCAAACTAATCTTTTCGAATCCACCAATGGTGGGCTAGTTTAAAACCTAAGAGCACAAAAGTGTACTCAAAGACATACCTCAAAGGTGCGCGGTAAGAACGATTTAATTAACACCCCCTCTCAACAGACTACATATTCATAACAGCAACAATCTTCAACCTTTAAAATTCAATCTCTGAACGTCAAACTATCAGTAATTAAGCCATTCCATGGATTATGGGAATTAACATCCCTGCTTCTATATACCTCTAATACTGAACACTTGTCTTCCTCTAGCTTCCTTTTCTTGAATAGCAGTGCAACGGTATTATTAGCATTATTAAGAGTTATTTTACGGAGGTTAGAATTTACGATTACGGTCTTTATGTTGCAGAGTACTCAAACGGTAATGAAGAAGTACGAGTATAGTATTACCATCATTGCGATACCATCTCTTAGAAAGCGCAATAAACTGCGAAGTCATGTCGTCATCGGAATTCGCAAGCAGAGGAATTTCTGTATCAAATGCGAGAGTACCAATGCAAAAGGTTTATTTCTAACTGTTTCTCGTAAATAATAACATTTTCTGAAATGCGGGGGATGTGTGTATAAATTTTACGATACGTCGGTGAATTCGTCTTGTAGGAGTAGAAAACATAAAAAAGGGTTAACATTCCTTATCTCATAATTATTTATGTAAGACCGAATGACTTTCGGAGCAATGGTCATTGGGAAAGTCAAGGATTATCTTCGTCACATAACTTCAGTTAACAAAGGGGTTAAGAAGAAGGCAACAATAACTTCGGTTAACGGTCAAAATCTATTTGAATCCAAAAGGTCTGCTAGAAAATGGGAGCGGAAAATGCGTAAGAAATGTGGGCGTTTCGACACTTTCTTGGGAGCAATGCAGCTTATACCGAGAGACAGCTGTCGATATTATGGGGAGACATTTCCTCGAAATTCTATTCACCAGTCTACTCATTAACTTTTTCCGGCCAAAAATACCTTATTCTATGGCAAGCTTGGCAGATACGCAAAAATTAGACCGAGTGTCCTTTACATAGATGAAGAAGAGTTGAATGTCAATCTGGACTTCTTGGGCCTCCGCCAGTATTTGTCATAGTGTAAATATTTGCTTAATAGTGTACTTTCCTGGCCAAGAAGGTAGTACGCGCTGTAAAAAAGATTGGTCCTGTTGTAGTTGACGCGACTTAAAGGGTCTTCTTCTTGTAAAACAGACAAACGGTTTCATCTGTTGGGAAACTGGTGGACGGGTAAAACCCAGCATATCAGTCGCGGCATTTTGGATGACTTCTTGGCATAGATTTCCTGAACTTTAACACTTCAGATATTTGTGAAGGGCTTCGGAAGTTGACAGATACATGACTGCTAAAATTTCAGGCAGCTTTTAGCGATTGCTGCCGTTCAATGGGGTATCTGTTTCGGTACTTACGGTGTAGATTACGCCTAGTAATGCGTTTAATCAATGTTTAGATTGGTTATAAACGGGTGCAGGTCAATAGATGGTTTTAAGCCAAATGAATAGCAGACTTTTGACGAATGTACAACGCATTCGACTTGCTACATTTTTGAAGACGTCGGTGAACAGTCTTAAGGTTTGTGGAAGTCATACTGATATCGTTAACAGAGGCTTTATTCTGGCACCATGGTAGTCAGGAGTCCTTGAAAGATCGCTTGCAGCCTGACTTTTTAGAGATAGGCCCCATTGTTGGAGTATAATGATGGCTGTGTTTTAAACCTTAATCCCAGGATAACTTCTTCGATTACTCCCAAATGTAATACATAGTGCCATGACTTTTAGATTTTTAGAGATTTTAGTTAGGCCCCATCCCTCACCAAAATGAAAGGTCTTGTCTGCACATGATCGATATTTGGTACTGATTTGAAATGGGTTTTCCCAAGGAACATCTAAGTACCGATAAGTGATCAGTTCGATTTAAAATTGTGGCACTGATTAAGGCTAATTTTGCCTTGCTACGATAGAAAAAAAAAATGTGGCGCTGGCAGCTCGGTATGGGCCATGGCCTAGCTTCTAGACACTCATTTGTGTTGCTCATGTTTTCATTTTTGTCACATCTGAGCGGGGCCTACGGTTTATCGCCGAGTCCGATCGGCACTCCTTAGAAGCTTTTTCGTAGACAATTTTACTTTCGGGAGTTTGCCATTGCCCGCCGAAAGGGTGATGGCGATTTGAAGCATTGTTGGTGACCCAGCCAGGAATCGAACCCAGACTCTCTGCGTGATAGTCCAATGAGCTTACTATCGTGTCATCGCCACGATAGAAATCAAAAACTAAGTAATTGGCCATCTTCATTTGAACCGTCGTAAATTTGAGCAGTTCCTTACATATTCGTCTTCAGTGACATTCGGAAACTTTTATCTTGCTACATTCAGAAGCACCATTATCTTCTTGATCACTAGCATTTACTGCGGCTATTCAAACTACTGTCAGGTGCTTCCTTCAAACTTTACGAGATGAGTCCAGTTTAAGTCAGTTCAGAGAGGATTAGGAGAATATCTTACTCGTTCGTATGAGCTATACCTTTGGGTCATTAAAAGACCAATAACACAGCTCAGACTCAGAATTTAGGCCATGACCAAAAATAAATTTAAGATTTCTGTGGCATACCTCAGGGTTCCATCCTAAGCCTACTATTTTTAGCCAAACAAAAAAGCTGGTGGTCTTTCATTTTCAACACTTAGTGGGCCAACTATTTCAGGTTTCGAACGTATTTTTTCTTGAAATAGGGCCGGCCTAGACTGCGCTTCTATTCTCTCTGCAAGCGGCAAAACTGAGAGATTAAATCAGAAAAAGATGTTAAACTTTAGACCAAGTCTCTTAAGGTTTCAATACTGCAATAACTCTGCGGCTTGCTATCACAGGTTTACTGTCCGTCTTGGTAATGTCATTGCTTTTGGATCCGCCAGATCTGTTGTATTTAGTTCGACATCTCAGTACCCCGAGTAAGCCAGAAAGAAGAACCCTTTCTCATGCGGACGGCTTACAATGCATTTACTTTACTACTAAAGTTAGTCAAACTATAATACTTACTGATTTCTTTGCTTATGCCGGAAATCAGACAGCTTAGGGCACCCTGCTACAATCGCCTTTCCACATTAGGAGACAAGTGTGTCACTAAAGAACGTTAAACCCATTTCTGGACCTCCCTTAGACCAATGTTTTGTGCACCAAAGAGAGAAGAACTGTGTTTTTGCAAAATTTTGCAAAAGTTTGCTGAAAGGACGAACGGTAACCTCATTGCAAGGATCACACAAATGGGCAAACAATTCTATGTAAGGAAGAGTTAACCATATGGTGGCATGCATAAATCGTAGCGTTAGATCAAGAAGTCTGATGATTGCTACAAAATTCGCAGAGAACAGGACATCATTTCATCGAATAAACTGACACTATTGGGTCGCTCCCAAGGTTGGTCATGTAGACACATCAAAGAAAGGTGGTCAATCGTGGGTTGTTCAGTCAAAATGTAAACACAAAGCAGGACTCCCAAAATGCCATTTAATCAGGAGTATCCTTATTTTGCCATTGTTAATTATTTACTCCTCAAAAGTGTCAGTCTCACCGGAGGCCATATTAAACTTCAGATGCCTGAAACATGCTACGACATTTTGTCTTTCAATTCAATCACCATACGCCCAGGGCTTGCTGTTTGTCTTCCTTTTTGTTCAATGTCAAAAGAAACATCATAAATTAGTATTTTCCGGATCAAGTACTTACCCCAGATTTCCTTAATCAAACAAAGTTATACTCGTAGACTCAAAGGTGGTATGTGTTGTGTAGAGGCAAAAGGCACTTCCAACATAAATTCATGGCAAAGAACTTTATGGCACATAGAACTGCCTTAGGTCATAATTATCTCATGTTAAATGAATAACCAATGAAAGTCCTAATGAGGCTTTAAATTGAAACGAATATGTAATTCAATCCCATCGCAACCCTTTCTTCTCGTGAGCTCCAATTCCAATTTCATATCTACATCTCAATATGTTCTCTCGTGTTGAAGAGCGTGTTTTCATGTTTTTGAAATTTTTTCTCCGTTCGTTCCTCTGTCAATCCCGAAGGCCATTGTAATAAATAAATTATTTGTGCTTCATCCTTGCTCCTTCAACTTGGTTGTTTTTAAAGTCTAGTACACGCACCAACCCCCCTATTCTCCATAAACATACACACACATCCATTGAAAGGGAGTTAAAATGTGGTAATTGCATTGCAACTGCGCTGCTTATGCTCGTACTCGTTCGTACTTAGCTACTCACACCCTCTTGAGCCTGGAGCTACATCAAAAATTCATTGTTCTCCTTAACCTTCCTTAACGGAGAGGAGAATGTATCCAAACAACTTTGCTTTTGAATTTTAGAACTAAGCACCATGATGGAGGGAATTTAGGGAGAACGTAGGGGGTGTTAAAATAGAGATATGCCGCCACCCCCAAGACGATAAATCACCCCGAAGTATTACACAGATATTTTAATGAGATGGAGACATGCTCTTAATAAACGCCATCTACTGGTTTAATTAGCCTTCGGAGACAACTAGAGAGGATATTACGCTTCCAGAACTTAGTTGACGTGCTAAAACAGAGACAGAAAGTGCCATGGATCCGTATGCCTCCTTGTGGTATGATTCGCCTGCTCCACCTGGAGGTATAAAAGTCATTCTGTAAATACTGAACGAAAGGCGGATAAAAGGAGCAAAGATTAATGACCCTCAGTTGGCTGGCATGCGGCGCTATTATCTATGCATCTGTGAGTATATGAATGTGCTTTCGTATCTCCTATGATTCATACTATTGTAGTAGTACTCGTCCTCAAATTCGTGTATATATACGAGTATGAGTACGTATTTGTATCCGTGTTTTATGCTGGAGTTAAGCTAAGTGCATCGTAGTGGATATAGTTTTTTTTTGTTTTGTTTTTGTCCGCCTGTTTGGGAAAAGGTAAACGGGAGTAATTCGTTTCCTACAAAGCACAAATGCACGTTACAGATACTCTTAGATACGTACAACAACACAGAGTACTCGTATACTCCTATATGCACGAGTAAAAAGCAATGGAGTCAGCTGTGTTGGAAAGGTTCTGGCAATGAATCACTGAGGAAATTCTTCTATGTTGCAAGGCTTTAGCGCAAATGTGCCACAAAGTTAATTCACAAAAGGTGCAGTGGGTGTGGCACAAAGAAGTACGACTTTAGAGCTCCCTAACTGCGGTAAGTTTTCTAATCACTTGGGATTGCTTTGTGCGCTTTTTTTTTTGCAAGTTTTTCTACCACCGACTCGTTCAGATAGGGTAAGTTGTGATTTTAATTGTTGAAGGTAGGAATGTGAAACGTGGAATAAAGCTTAAGTTGGTGATGCAATGTTTTGGTTTAGGACTTAAAAGGTGCAAACCTATAAGAAGTAGTTCAGCTTTCTGATGGCAATATTTCCTGGGAAAAAGCGTTCCGTCGAAATCGTTCAGTCGATTGTCTAGAGGTACATGGAAAGCCGAATCAGTTTTCTCTAATTCACCTATTGACTACGGGACTGGTATGCTACCCTGAGGTCCGCAAATTGGTGGTAATGGGTCTCGACTTAATATTCGCTCATTTCTTCGACCCTTCATCGCACTGTTTTTTGGCGACTTTTTTGTGCAAAAATTCTTCGGACGCTTAGAGTATGCGTTCTAAAGGACGCATGTTGGGCCTTGTCCATATAAAAAAAGTTTCATCGAGATGAAGCCCAGATTCGAGTCTGCAGGTGTCGTGGCCGTCTAGTCATTCCTTGTATGTAGCTGCATTAATTTATTTTTTTGAAAACAAGGAAGACGTCGTCGTATAGTTTTTTTTTTTTTTTTTTGTCTCAGTTCTCTACTGGGTGTCGACAAAAAGTGTTCGTAAAGTGATTTAGAACGTGTATACCTCCCAATGCTTCGGTAAGTGAATTCATTTCTTGCGTCTCAGATTCATGGCCCAGATTTCCAGATTTGGTGAGGATGGTATGACTCTTCGGTATTCCCAAAGCACTTTACAAATATTGAAAGTAGCAAAAATGAGAAAATTAGATGAATCACTGCTTAGACAATGGATCCTATCTGTTTCTCTTTAGATAATTTATCTAAAGAATCCAAATGAACATCAAAGAAGCCTGGGTAATCACAGTTGGTCAGGAAGGATCACTTATCGTGTAACCAATTTCGTAGAATTCTTTCGACATAACAACATAAAGTCAAAGTATCTAAAACTCCGAGAATGACAATGGTAGCAATAAATCTGAACTGGTAAATAGAGGGTGAATTGCAGGTTGATGTGAAATATTTCCGTGATAACGAAGTACACCTTGGTTCGATCTCCAGCTCGAGAAGAACGTTTTTATGTATAAAATCGTTAAAGTCGCTTCTGGTGATGTTGGATCAGACCTTTAGGTTGCATTAATTAACATACACTAAAATGGGAGTACATTACCATCCTTTGGTATGTTTATGGTCAGCCTCCTGTTGTTTATTGAAAGACCTTTGGTCATTAAATCCGCTCATACCCAGTACGTAACACTTATTGACTGGACGTCGTTCAATTAGGATAGACACTGAGGAACTTGAACCTACCTACGACCAGTGCTCCAACTATAACTTCACATCAACTGTGCTTATTTTACTTCCTCGTAGTAGCCAATGGATACTGTTCCCGCCCAATAAAGCTTGACTTATCATAATGTCCTGTCAAAAATAACTTTCCCTCAAAGAAAGGACAAGCGGAATTCATGCGTCGTCAATAGCCATAGAGTTCAAGGCAATTACGATTTATAAGTCCAGGTCGCTGGCTTAAAGGCAACGAAAGCTCTCATTTGTGTATCCGAATGGCTGAAAAATATCCAAGTATATGTCTTTTGCGCAAGAAGAGCTAGAAAACGACTGGCTCTTCAGGTTGAGGATTGTGTCCTAACTACCCGGCCACGAAAACATCCTGCGAAGCAATTAAGAACGCTGGATAAGGACTATTTACTGCTGGCGACTCTGTTAAATGAAAAAGAAAATCGACATTTAAATATGTGTATTGAATACTGGGAGCCTTAAGAGGTCACATGAAATTGAGCATTTAGAGGAGGCCTTAAACTGCTACTAAGCAAGTTTCACTGTCATCCATCCATATTTTAATGTAATTCTAACTACAGGGACTGCTATAGAGAATAGATAAAGGTAAGCAAAGCTAAAAAGATGGCTTTATTACGGGTATATCGACTGAGTGAGGAAAATTACGTTGAACGACTATTGCCCATAAGCGTATCCCTCAACCCCTTGTCGACGACTTTAATACCTTTGAATTAAAAAAAAAGTGCTGTTGATGAAAAGTATCGATGCTAAGAGTCCTCGAATGTTCTGCAACATATGTACTGGATCCTTTCCGTTCAAAGGACATCCTTTTTTGCATCTTTCTTCGAAGAAAAATAAAGAGCACGAGAAGGCTGCGATCTAGAAAATGTAGGGATGTTACCACAGGAACAAATCAACATGGCTATCTAGTAATTTGGTTAGGCCGAGAACTTTTATAACAGCCCTCGTAAAATATGGGAAAACTACATCTGCAGGCGACTGTATGATAGCGATGATGGTCAAAATACCATTCACCCTGAAGAAAGAATAAAGAAAATTCCATTCATCTGACCTGGACAAAGTTATGAAGTAATACTGAAACTAAAGTCTAAGCAAAATACTGTGCCCAGACGCACTGCCTACTGAGCTATTTAGAGCGGCTGGAGATGTCCTAGTTGAGAACATGAACCAAGGAAAGCATGCACAATGAATCGAATGTATGCTTCGTTTTTAAATCCATAAAAAAGGAGACCGTTTTGACTGAGCTAACTGTAGAGGAACAAGTCTCCTAAACATAGTTTTCTTGAGATCTTGTCTGCCGTGGGCATCGGCATCAACATCGATCAAGTATATACACCACGGTGGATATTGAAGAAGAATACCAGATCAATGCTTACCATCTCTTCGACTATCTCGCTTATGATAGAGATAAAATCAGCTCCCTTCCGTTCCCAGGGAATGGAGGCGTAGATTCAACCACGAACTGTGCATGCTGTACAGCGACATCGATCTATTCAGTCGTCTAAGGATCCACTGTTTGAGATGGCTAGACAATGTTGAGCAAATGTGCACTGTGGGCTCAGGCTAGTGGAAGGTGAATACGGCACTGAAGGCAGCTGGCTAAAAATATCGTGATGGCTGAAGCGTCTTGTTCGCCAAGGCCCATTTTCAATCTGAACTCTTGCGCCATCTATGAATCGGATGACCAAAATTATCAGCTGTAGATGTACATTTAAAGTAATGATTCGGAAAGTGAGTGTGTGAGTCGATAAGAGTCGAAAAGTTATTCTGTAGAATGTTAAAGAATTTCTCCACCAACTGCAACTGTCATGAAACTGATTTACTGGTTGATAACCAAACATATTTCCGTGTTTGTCCAGTGGTCTTGAAGTAGAATATTACACCGGTTGTCAAAAGTGTGTGCCTAAATTCGAGAACCTCAACGCGTCAAAGATTTTAGCAACTGAGAGAGAATTTCGTATAAAGATCTCAGATTATTCGCTTACAAGCTTCAATTGACTCATGAATTGAAGTAAAATGAACACCCGCTTTGTAATCCCTTCGCTGTTTGAGCTTAAAACCAGTTCGAAATTGACGACAATTTTGCGACTGCTAAACGAGCAAAACTGTGGTATTTAGGGTTCGAAAAATCCACCCGTAGTCATAGAGCAGCCAATGTATCCTGAACGAGGTACTATTTGATGTGGTTTTCGGAGTGGCGGCATTATGTGCCTCTTTTTCCAAAAAGACAATGAAAGAAACTTTACAGACAATGAAAAGCACTACCGAGGCCAAAAATTAAGGAATAGGTCTTAGACGAACTATGGTTCCAGCAAGATTGGGCTACGTATCACACATGCCTTTCAGCAATCGCATACTAAAATCAATAACCGTGTAATAAAGCCGCCACGGACCTGCGATTTGACGTCATTGAATTTTTTTTGTGGGGTGTCGTTAAATCTCGATGCTATGCGAACAATCCAGGGACGTTTCAGATACTCAACAACAATATTGGTCAAGCTATTCCTGATATAGGGGTCGAAACTATCGGAAAACTGGCCCCTTTTGATGAATTTTACGTCGCTGAAGAGTTCAGAGTTGGTTAAGCTGTGAGTGGTACGTTGGTTAAGCCCGAAAATCCACTTTCGATAGATATTAGTGTGGTTGTTGCACATATAATGTCAGGTATCATTGTGTATCCGGATATCATTTTAATCACAATAGCCATCAAAAGATGAAATACACTTTTTCCAACATCGTGCATGTAAACCGGTTTCGCAGAACTCCAGATTTTTAGATTGAGGCAATTCTATGAAAGCGTTTTTGAGGGCTTCTTCATTGTTGAATCGTTGTCGCAACAAAAAGTGATCCAAATGTTTAGAAACATGGCAACAGGTCAGATAAGTATGGTGGATGAGAAAGAACCTGTTGCTGCATCATTTTTAATCTCTAAACCGTCGTTATGAGGCAGTATGGGTCCATCTCTTTGACCAATTTATGCTCAAAACACACGAACAGAATTTTGTATGCAGTGAAATTAGAATGCACATGTTTTAATTCGCGAAGCTACATATAAATGCCGCTCGCAGCGCTGTTCTGCAACACATCTCTATTTTTAAATTCGCTGCAATCGACAGTGTCACACATAAGTGACAGTAGCTGTAAAATGATTGCAACCGATGCGATTGACTTCAAAAAATATCTGCACATCTGTTTCACGGGCACAGCTGCCAGCAGTATTGCAAGTAGATTTTCTTTTTCTTTGTTTTGGGCATTATGCTGCTTGCCGCATATGCCGTTGATTCATTTCTTTCAGCCAGTTAAACTACTTCTAAATTTTGTAAGTTTCACCGCTTTTCAAGAAGAAATAATGGATAAGCAGAGGACCATCAAAAAGTCACCATTATCTTCCTTAGATGAAGTCTTCGATTGGGCATGTGTTTAAGTGCTTCATCAATATCTAACCATCGGTGATGATTATCGTAGAGAATCCACTTTTTATTACATGTCATCAGCCTTAACAGAAACACATCCTTTCTGTCTCCGGAAAGAAGAGAAGTGCAAATCTCCAGCCGATGCATCGTGTTTTACTCAGGCAGCTCATTATGAACCAATTTGTCAAGTTTCTTGACTTTTCCAAGCGCTTGTTTGTAACGTTTTACCCAATTGCTATGCAATGTCTCTTGTGGTTCGGCGAGGATCAAGTTCCACTTCAGCTCGCAGCTCGCAGCTCGTCGTTGTCGATGTCTAATGCTGCGTGTCCGAGTGGCTCGCTTTCAAGAGGCATTTCGATAAATTGGATTTTTTCGAACCACTGCTGTACGGTTCTTTCATCTACTGTATAAGGTCCAAACGCATTGATGATGTTTTTCGATTGCCACCGCTGTGTTGTGGCCAAGTTTAAACTCATGAGCAAAAAGTTATAGGTTTCGGTAAACATCCATTTTCTTCTGCTTGGTTATCCTGTCTTATCACTTTGACGTCTACAACTAAAGTAATACTGTACCACTTCTACGAAAATCAAAAACGCTGTGTCTGTTTTGAAGCATCCAACTTCGCATCAACCCGAAATCTGACATTATAAGTGCAACAACCTAATGCCAACTTTAACTGACGATATCATATCGTCGAGGAGATGGTTGTCTGCCACGTTACTCTTGTTTCTGTCCCTAGAAATGTTCTGAGTGTCTATATTGTCGCAATAAGTGCAATCTTCCTGCCTTCACAATTGTCAATGAGTTTGATACAAACCACCCTAACATAGCAGAGGAAACCGTCATAATAACTAGATATTATGTCAGTTATAGCTTTTGACAGCGGCGGCCAAATCTTGACAGCAAGTGTTCCAGCTTGGATGCTAAATGCGAATTCGGAAGAATTAGATACACCTTTCGGTTTTTGCTCGTTATAAAGTCATTTTTGACCTCCGAAAATTACCAAATCCATTGAAGAGGTAGGTGGTAATCTCCTTCCTTCATATTAGAAGCTAAACCTTGGAGCTTTTATGGAAAATTTTCAACCACTACTCCGTTGTAGGCAAGGATTGTAAAACTGCCACTCGACGGCATTGGACGTTTCTCATATTTTTAACGATTTACTCGGTTCAGTTGGCTAAGTGTTCCCGAACCAAAGAAGTAGTAAAACTCATTCATTCATTGGAAAATACTTCATAGTCGGCTTGCCTAAGTGCCTAATAGTCCAAAACTACCATAATATTCCTAAGCAGAAATATAAATCATTAACAGGGTGCTCCCGATGAGGACTGTTTAAGTTTGGAAAAGGTCAGAGCCCTTCGATATTAGTTCTCAAACTCCACTTCAAGTAAGTGAAGCCATCCGTCCGCAAAATCTACGTACTTAGGCTTTAACTACAACTACTTCAACAATTCCACCAGGTTCATTACCCTATAACTGTTTTTATTTTCGAATGCTCGCCATTTTATTTTTATTTTTTTAACTTTATTTTTCGTTTCCTCTTTACCGTTATAGTTGTGTTGTGAATTGTGATCAATGGAGAATAGTTTTTTTTTATTTAATAAAGTTTACAGCTGGGGTTTGTTGGCGCTCCTGCTGTTCTTGTTGCTGTTGCTGTTGCTGTTACTGATGCACGGCTATTTGCACCTTAAAGTGCCGGGAAGAACAAAAGATCAAGAGTGAGTTGATAAGCGTGAGAGATGGATGATGGCGCTATAAACCATGTGCTCCATGGGCAGGATTTTCTACAACAGTGTTGGCATTGCATTGTACAATAGGATATGCATTCGGGGATGCAAATGAAATTGGAAATGGAAATGGAAATGCTGCACATCCCTTGCCGAAGTGCTACTCATCGTCACCACTCACTAGCCCATGCCAAACTGAAATAGTACATATTGTGTGCTACTCCTCCATTGTTTTCTGTGAAGTTGCTCAGACGTGAAAATGCCCATTTAATTGCTGCGTTAAGTAATTACAGGGTGCATATTATTCAAGTCCGGCCTTACGAGCCAGCGGAGTTTGAAGTTGGAAGTTGGAAGGTTGATTTAATGAGGGGATTTGCATATTGAATATGTCTACCTTGCGGCGGCGTTGTGTATTTGTTTCCTTTAGTCGATGAGTACGTGTGTTTTTGTAAGTGAGGTGGCTTTAGGGGGTTGCTGCTCAGCTTAAAGCGGATGGCAGTTAATATTTGGCTGTAGCAAGGGAAGATGCAATGACTGGCACTGTATATCTTCTGCTTCAATTGATTGTAATTTTTAATGGATGAGTGGATTGTTATTTTTTGAAAATTTTTCTATCGAAAGGGATGTCGGATGTTGTAGCTCACAGTCGGTGGTGGATCGATAGAGATAATAAGCTAAACTACCACTGGGACTCTTAACATTCAAAGTAGAATTGCAAATGTTTACCGAGAGCTTATGGTTGATGTGCAGTGAGTAAAAGGAATTGGTTTTCAAAAACCAACCAAAAGGATTTAAAGGGGCAGGATTTGTTGAGAAAAAGACGATAGATGTTGATGTCACTGAACTTTGGTCTGAGTGTTTATTGTCCCAAATGTACTTTTACTTATAAAAGGAAACAGATGAATGCTCTGGTACCACACAGTCTCTTGAAAGGGTTAAATCTGGATGTAATCTCGCCTATAGAATAGCCACATGTGTAAGATCTACATACTTACTTACTTAGGAGCCGCTACAGTTCGCTTTCAACCGAAATACCTTTTCATTCAGCTCTGATTGCTAACTCCTTTCACTTTCGCAGTCGCGTCACTTTAGGTGAAGCCTTCCTTTACGGCATCATTACTCGGGGATGGATTTTAAGATTTTCCGCGCTAGAGAGCTGGTATCCATCTGCCATACTGCTCTACATATCCCAACAATCAAAACTAATGGTATCTGACTTCTTCAGCTAAGTCAGTTGATGTCATTGTACACCTCGCACAGAGCAGAGCCTGGCAAGTTAAGAAAAGAGAGAAAGATTCAAAACTGAACACGGCACTGTAAAATTTTTTTCTTTAAATTCGAAAAATAGCATGGAATCCTGGTTCTGCTAATCATCAACAAATTTGGTCATTGCTAGATTTTTTCCGGCCCTAATGCCTAAAGCGAAAGCCACTGATAAAGTCAAGTAAGGTAGTTGACAAAAGCCAATAATATATGTACACAGGGCGACAAAACAGAGTATAAGTGACGCAGAGGTTCTATTCTTCCGGCATGCCTTCGTCAATTGTATATTTTAGAGATGATTTTGTGCGTGCTCTTAACAAAGAAGTATCCCGCCAGCGTCACAGTTCTGCAGATATGTCGTCAGTACCCGAAGCCTAGTTAGCAATTGCTGTTAATCATCGTCGATATTGAGTAGTTCATTCTGGCTGACTCTTGATTTCGAGGCGCTACACTCAATTGATTTTTCGTCGATTTTTCACTTCGAATCTGTCACTAAATCTATAAAAAAAACTCCAAGATCTGGATCACAGTATCCGATGTTATGGAATATTACTCACAGAATTTGGTACGAGCATCGAGAAAACCAGATGACTGAGTTGGAAAATATTGGATGGAACGTATTTTCTGCAACAGAATTGAGGAAGACCATAAACGAAAATATTCCCGCTAAATATATGTACTCGTATATGATTCTCAAGACCCTGCTATGGAACTAAAACCAAGGAAGAGCAACAACAGTAGTCAATGGTCCTCTATACGGCTCTGCCGTACATCGATTCACTTCCTAGTGCCTTCTAAATTTCACTTAAATGTCATTCCATGAAATTCGTTGGCGATAGCTTTGTCAAAAAGGAAATTCAATCTATACCTGATGTGTGGAAAACTGTGATGGTCAATCATAAATTGTAACCATTGACTCCCTTGCTGTTGTACATTTGTGCCATCAAGCTGTTCAAATTGTCGTTAAAAATGTAATATCACGGTAATACCACACAACATTGGTGTGCTCCATTTTTTGTTCTCTGTTGTGATAGAAACATTTAAGAACGAGTCCAATTTGTGCTATTCTTTGTCCTTTGTCATTCAAAGGAATATGAAGGTTGCAGACAACACCAAATAAACGGACGGTTCCGCCGAGATTTTTCCTTTATTGAGTCAATAGCGAAGTCATAGGTCGATTAAGAGTAAAAACATGTATGCTTCTCGATGTATTTGTAGATTAAGTTATTTGAAAATTCCTTGGCATTTAGCCGTGATGTCAGAAACAACGTTTTGACGGGAAAGCATTCAGTAAACCAAGCGCCAATGCCATCGTAGTGCACAACGAAAAGAGAACAACCACCCCTGACCTGAAATGGACCGCATACTTATTGAGCAGTTAAATATGTAGACAACTTAAAGGCCACCCTAAAGGCACGACATGCCCGTCGCACAATCAATCTTTAGATCCTAAAGTTCCAAGAAGCCAAGATAAATTTGGGATGTTATTTTCTTGAAATCAAAGCAAAGGGTGAGCCAACAGATGGTTTGGATGCTGGCTGTCAATTACTGTCATTTACTGAATTCAATGTGGTTGATCTTTTTGACAGATGTCAACAATCTTTGGTAATTTTAGTCATGTAGTCGTTTACCACCCTTGCCAATCGCTGCTTCTTTGGGCTAAGAAGGCAATTGACCAGCGAAGCCCTCTCTCGAACAACAAAAGTTACCCTATATAGTATAAGACCTTAATAATCCCGGTCCTGCTCTATGGCGCAGAGGCATGGACATTATCAAAAATGGATGAGGGTGCTCTTGGATGCTTCGAGAGGAAAATTCTTCAAGTAATTTTCGGTCCCGTCTGCATTGACGGTGAGGAGGAGATACAACGACGAACTGTACGCACTGAATAGTGACATCAACCTAACCAGAAGAGGAAAGATCCAACGGCTAAGATGGCTGGATCATATAGAGCGGATGAACGCCAATGTTCCGGTCAGAAAAGTCTTCCAATCTGCCCCAGAGGGACAGCGCAGTAGAGAAAGACCAAGACTCAGGTGGCGCACGCTAGTGGAAGGAGCACTCAGCCAACTTAGAGTGCGAAACTGGAGGCAGCTAGCAGAAGATCGAGCTAACTGGAGACGCTTGTTGATTGAGGCCCAGGTCCACCCCGGACTGTGGCGCCACCTAAAAAAAAGGAGAAAGAAGTTGTATATCACGCAACAGTGTATTTTTGTTATTTAATCTTATTACGAAAATGGGTGATCTGTAAACGTAACATTTCGTAAAATTCGTGGTCAACATAATCGCTCTAATGATACCGAAATTCGTACAATGGTGATGCTTTTTAAAGAAACTTTTTCGGTACCAGGTCAAACTCCATATCAGCATGCTCGGGCCAGTACATACACATCAAAACATCACCACTGTGAGCGAAAGTGTTCAAAACCAGCCTGGCCCGTAATTCGTCGCCGAAGTTAACAATTGGGCCTCACTTATGGCATTTTACGGCGAATTTTAAAGTTGATCTACATCTGCAAAGATGATCCAATCCAAATTAAACAATGATTGAAGCCATTGGACTATCTGCGACGTCGCTGATTTGTTAACTGGATGTTGGATCGCCAGGACAATTTGCCATTGAATTTGATCCTTCTCGATAGAGTCCATTTTTGGGTGGGTGGGCACGTAAATAAACAAAATTATCATTTCTGGGTACCGGAAAGCCAATTCGAGATGCACGAAAAACCATTGCATCCCAAAAAAGTCACTGAATAGGCGGATTATGAGTTGGCGGTATCATTGGCCTGTACTTTTTCGAAGATGAGGCTGGAGAGACAGTATATCTCCGCAATATGTTGAGCGGCTATTTATTCTAAAATTGATGGTTCTAGCGTCCCCCCACACAAGCCATAAATCAATCAATTTATTGCGTACGCAATTGGAAGATCGCATTATTTCGGTTAGAGGAGAAGCTGATTGGCCCCCAAGGTCATGCGATTTGACATGAGACTTCTTTGTGCTGCGTTATTTGAAGAGCAAGGTCTATGACAATAACCCAAACATAACATCCAAACTGCAATTGCGGCTATTAACCCACTTATTCTTCAAAAAGGCATCGATAATTTTATCGTTCGGATGTTCGCTTGCAACATACAGTCCGTTTGATAGGATCGTATACGGCAAAAATTATAGAAGAACTTATAATAATAATAAAAATTAATTGTACTGGTTTAGTTTGTTTATTTACTTGTATGCTTTTCAATTAATATGTTGTCCACTCTCCTCCATTATCAACAATTGCTTGGAGTCTTCGAGGCATGCTTTCTACTAATGTTATAGCATAATCTTGAGGCACAGATCTCCATAATACTCGTATTT
Source organism: Volucella inflata (assembly GCA_928272305.1). Lineage (NCBI taxonomy): Eukaryota > Metazoa > Arthropoda > Insecta > Diptera > Syrphidae > Volucella > Volucella inflata. The sequence goes on along the minus strand of OV743717.1, from coordinate 80,175,932 downwards.
TTCGTGATAATTGTTTGGCCGTCGAGATCTTCTTTCCTTGGAGCTTTAGCTTCATGAATGCCCAAACATTTTCAATGGGATTTGCATCCGGCGACTTTAATGGCCAATCTAAAACATCGACGTCATTTTCTTGTTTCCACGCACTGCACAAACGACTGCGATGTTTCGGGTCATTATCTTCTTGCAGTAACCAATTCTCATTCCTTCTTTTAAACCACCTTTGGGCAGATGGTAATAAAGCCTTCTTATAAATTTTGACCAAGTTGGGTGCGTTTAAGTTATTTGTAAACATGAACAAATTGCCAAATCCTTGTTTTGAGAAGCATCCCCAAACGCGCACCTTTGCCGGGTGTTTGACGGTCCGCTGGATTAATTTATTGGATTGTGTACACAGGTATGAGTGATAGGAGACTATGCCCAAAAAGAAGCTTCATCTGAAAAAATAACATTGTTCCAATCTCTGTCCAAATTGTCCTTAGCCCAACTGAGTCGTTTTTGTACGTGTTTTTTTTGGCAGTAGTGGTTTCTTTATTGTGCTTCGAAATTGTACATTATTGGCTAGTAAACGTCTTCGTATCGTATCACAACACACATTTAGACCCCTTTTACGTAAAATCCCTTGTCCTGCATGTAACGATAGAAGAGGATTTTGTTCAAACACGCGTAGAATCATTTTGTCCTGCTTTTTTGTTGTTTTTTGGCGTAGACCCACGATCTGGCAAATCATTCACATTTTTAACTTGGGAGTAACGGTGCACCCACTTGCTAACAAATGCTTTTGACTTTTTCATGTATTTAGCAGCTGCTCCATATGACATTTTCGGTCCTTTTGGATGCGTGCACAAGAATACTGCTTCATAACTTGATGCAAACGCGACACTTATTTTAAAATACTTCCATCTCTGACAAAAATTGAACACTCTTCAAATTTTTTTATTCAAAGCATCTTTGCAGAAGTATTTTTTTAACTGCTAATGCAAATGCCAATTCCAAACCGGTTTTCATAAACGGGTTTTGCCGTATACGATCTTATCAAACGTGGTATTCACATAGACAATGTTGGAATGTAGACAAAGTTGGAATGCTCCGAGCGATGTCAGCGTTCGTTGTCGCTGTTTCTTCCCAATTTGCGGATATGGCGATGAAATGGAAGTAATCATAAAGTTTTTACGAGCACAGATATGCAAATTTGACAAATGATGATATAAATATGTAGCCTAGATCATAAGCACAAAATCATACAGATAGATGTAAGTCGCGACTCACAATTGAAGTACTCATCAAACGACCTCAGCCCTATATTTCAGAAGCCAATAATTGTAAAAGCTTCACAGTTCAGGGGGAAATAGTACTCGACATTTTCATAAAAAAAAAATTATTTATTAACATCTGAAATCTTCAACTGTAACAACATAACTTACTGGCCCATCTCTTGTCAAACAGCGGAAATTGAATTGTACTCCTAATACACATTCCCGGTCACTACGTATTCATTAAATCCCGCCAGCCTTAATAGCTCAATTTCGATTTAGTCCAATTGACAGGTCACGCCTAAAAGGATAGTCATAATCTACTTATGACGGACCTCTCTACCATATCCAAGGTGGTAAATTAAAATTCGTCTTTGCATACTCGTAGATTTAGTATTTTTGTTTATAGAAGACCTGCGCTCCTAATGGTATTTACTTATACGGCGATCTGATCTGATTCCGGTCGGAGAGGTCACTCTCCCTCAATACAAATTAATTATTTACACATCTATCTATCCTAATCCTTAATAACAATCGTATTTACTGTCATTTCAGTTCTGGAATTCACATTAGAACCTCAAGATGTGGTTGTACCCGAAGGAAATTCTGTTCTATTAGACTGCTCTGGAAAAACACAGTACGGTTCCCATCAGAAACCTGGTAAAACATCTCCCAACATTCGATGGAGAGGTCCTGATGGTCAGGATCTCGGCATCGTCGGCGATACATTCAGGTAGGCAACTCAAAGGTATTGTATATTGAGGTTAATACAAATATATGTTTTTTTTTTTTCTTTTAGAACACAACTTCAAAATGGTTCTCTGTACATAAGTTCAGTTGAGGAAAATCGAGGCCTAACCGGCTCATATCAATGCTTGATCAGTGTCGATGGCATAGGCACAATAGTCAGTAGATCAGCAATCGTGTCTATTGCTCGTCTACCCGAAATCAATCAAGATTTCATGGAATCATATCTGTTGCCAGGTCAAACAGCTTACTTTCGCTGTATGGTTAGTCATATCCAGCCCGGCATAAAGAACATCGTACAGTGGCTTAAAGATGATGTGCCTTTGGCTTTGGATAGTCTGCGTATGGTTATACTACAAAATGGTGCTCTAGAAATAGATGAAGTCACAAGCTCTGACCGAGGAACATATCAGTGCAATGTTACATCTGGAATTGTCTCTAGAATGAGTAGTAAAACGAATCTAAACATCAAGAAAGTATCAGAAGGCGGAGAAATCCAAGTTCCACCATCGTTTCTAGTAGGACCATCACCAAAGATTGTTAAAGAAGGAGACACTGTTACTCTAGACTGTGTAGCAAATGGTGTGCCAAAGCCACAAATACGTTGGTTAAGAAATGGAGAGGAACTCGATTTGAAGTAAGTTACGAGTATACTGACATTGGATTTAAAATGAAATAATAACTCTCTCCTTTATTGTAGTGACTTGGATTCGCGTTTCTCAATAGTTGGCACAGGATCTCTACAAATCTCCTCAGCTGAAGACATCGATTCGGGTAACTATCAATGCCGAGCAAGTAATACAGTTGATTCATTAGATGCTCAGGCCACCCTCCAAGTGCAAGTTCCACCGAAATTCATACAAAGTCCCACCGATAAATCAGCCTTCGAGAAAGAAGAACTCGAACTAGAATGTGCAATTAGAGGTAAACCAAAGCCAATGATTCAATGGTTAAAAAATGGAGATATCATCACACCCAATGATTATATGCAACTTGTTGCCGGACATAATTTACGTATCCTTGGACTCCTTCAATCGGATGCAGGAATGTTCCAATGTGTTGGAACAAATCCAGCTGGCAGTGTTCAAGCATCAGCACGTTTGAAAATCATCCAACCAGGTAAGGCATCGATGTGTTAATGGAATTTTTATTACAGAATTGTAACTCACCCACCTGTAACAAGGACAACAGTTTATTTTTTTTTCTGTTTTTTTTTATTGTAAAAAACGAATTTAAATTTATATTGATATTGAAAAAGTTGTTAAATGTATAACCTCGTATTGTACCTGTGTTTCCATTGATGTTGAGAGTCCCAATGCTATAAATTCCAATCGTAGAATGGCCAGAAAAAATGAAAAATATTTTTATCAGAACAATTTTATGGCTTTGAATCCTATGTCCCTATAAAATACTGCCTCCGCAACCAACAACTGTCTTCCCTTGTTGCTTTTAATTTGGTTTTGTAATATATTTATTGGTTGCTTTAGTTTTTCTTTTATTTTAATTTCCATTTTTGTATATACATTTAAAATTTTTTTTTGTTTGATCTGTACAAAGTTTTTTGTAAAATTCATTCGATGTTGAAAGAGCTTGTAAAGTCGGTTATAAGTTATTTATTGTTCACATGCGTTGGTTGCACCTGTTAAACTAATTTTAAAGTGCCTTTTTGGGTGAAGTTTAACATTACAGCGCATTAAAACATACCTTGCGCGTGCATTTAGTCAAGGACTGTGGAAAATACTTTAAACTTATTTAGAAGTGCTGATTCTAAACATTGTTACAGTGTCTTGCCCGACAATCGTTATGACCATCACAGTGTGATAAATGCAACTTATTAGAGCCTTTAAATCTATTAAAGAAGTGTGATACCCACCCTCATTTGACTACTAAAATGCGCATATTAAGTGATTATGTCATTGAACCATTTCTCGACGAATTTAGCTTTTAGATCAATCAGTTGCCTAGCATTTATTGCTGGTAATAGCGTTCCATAATTTTCTAGATGAAAGTAAAAATTTTGTAGGTCAATCAGAATGTAACACTTATTAACCACTCTCAGGTGGAATAACGCTTACTCGCTGAATGGTACGAGTAAAATGTAAAAAACGTGTGAGTCAAGGGTTAAAGCTTTTTTGCCCCAGGAGTGAGCTAGCATTTGATTTTGTGTAGACGCAATTCTGTATTCTATTTCGGCAGTAAATAGCCCTATGCCATTGAGGCTTGAATTAGGACGAGAACTTTACAAATTCACGATAGTAGTGAGTGGCCTTCTATTAAATAAAAAAGAAATTACCTTACACTTTAGTGAACTAGAGTTTTTCTTTCAGACCCTTCTTTGAACTTGGACGAAACTTGGATCTCTAATACTTATTATTAAACAATGACCTTCGTTGTACGCGGAATAACTAGCCGATTTTCTAGGCCCGAGGTTTTTTTTTTACTACAACTTCTTAATGTAAAGGCTTACACGAATGCGCGTACTCCATATATATATATACTCCACATTTCGTGGCACCAACAGAGCCTATGTATTCAAATTCGATGTATAGTATGTCTTACATTACTAACTTAAGGTGGCGCTACAGTGTGGGTCGGACCTAGGCCTCAGCCAACAAGTGTCTCCAGTCAATTCGATCCTTCGCTAGGTGGCCCTTGTTTCACATTCTAAGTTGGCTGAGGTCCCCTTTCACTTGTGTGCGCCATCAGAGTCGCGGTCTTCTAATACTGCGTTGTCCGTCGGGGACGGATTCGAATACTTTTCGGACCGGAGCGCTGGTGTCCATCCGCTCTACATGAGGAACCATCTCAGTCTCTTTTGGCTTTGGAGTCGATGTCATTTTAAAGCCAGTTGTACCTCCTCTTCCACTCACTGTTTATGTAGACGGGAACAATAAAAAATGTCACTTTTGTTGGTTAAGAGACGCCTTTGCTAGTCAATTGCCTTTTTATTCTTCATTTGATGTCGGCGATGTCGTAGTCTGAATTGATAGCGGAGTTTAGGTAGACAAAGTCCTTAACTACCTCTATGTTAAATCGGTGAACAGATATCAGATATGTTTGCGAGACCTTTATCAGTTGTGACGATCAGCTGATGCAATTCTTTAATTCTCTAATTATCTAATACGGCTTCCTCAATATGAACCACACCGGAGGGAAAAGCACGAGAATTCTTCGATAAATATTAATATCTTTTCCATCTTTTGCACATTTCGTTGTCTCTGCTCGTCTTTAATATGTTTCGGGACTTGAATTTCTTCTTCTTTGTGCCATATTCTTAAAAGTATTCGCTTTTTTTCTAGTCCTATGACCTTGCACGTCTATTTTTGCTTGTCGCCTGCTTGTAGGTTGTAAATGTACCTCTTTTTATTCCCAATGCTATTGCACGTTCTCTAGCCAATGCCTTTTTCTTCTCTTTTTTGCAGCGTTACTTAGCTATTTTAGCCTTGAATTTCATTTATTATTACTGCAGTTTTCATCTTAAGGTTCCATCACCAAATTGTGGAGCTGTCCGTTATGTAATACCGATTAGGAGTTTTGCACTTCTCTTAAACTATTCTTTGTTATCATATATCTTATGCGCTTGTTCTTTTCGGTGTATTGTATTAGGTGCTTACCATATTCCAGGGTTCGTACTAAATCAACAATTATTTCAATTGTTATTATTTCCATTTTAATGCGCTAACGGTTTCACCTTGGAGCTTAACTGCTGTCACAGACTTTTGGTTGTTTATGCGTTTCTTAGATGCTAAGATGTCTGCAAATTATGCTTTCACTTTAAGTCACCTTCTACGATAAGTAGAATAAGCAGTAGCAGCAAGCAGCAGTAAAAATGTGCTTGCTGCAACCGAAAGTTGCTACTACTTGACCAGTAACAAGCTGGTCTTGTTTGTGGCGGAACCACTGGTAGCCCAGACCAGGACCCAAAACATGGTACCGTGGGAGTTAGAGCCCCCCGGTCTTCGGTCCGGCCAAGACATCTGAATTCCTTGTTATCACATTTCCTTTGCTGGCATTTTTCAGCCTATCGTAAAAATTGAATTCACGGCAGCACTCATCTAATTAGCTTCGACTAATTGCAACTTGATGGCAGAATATGCCGAACATTCTATGGGTGCTCTCAAGAATTTAGCCTGCTGCGCTGCAGCCGCAGTCCGGCTGCAAGTTTAGTTTTACGTTTTCTGCAAATATTCTCTCGTCTGCAGCTTAATATTTGAACAGTCGGCTGCGCTGAGATGAAGGACGCACGGTTAACTTCTGTCAAAATATACGAAAGATTTCATTAAAATTAATATTATCAAATTCTGCTTTAGAGCTTTTGTCTCTATCTCCAAACAAAACTCAACGTTACACAAACTGCCGTCTTTGTACATGTTGTTTATGTTGTGCAGCCAGAGCAGCCAGAAAAAATTGCTGCAGGAAATGTGCAGCGCTGCCGTTACTATCTGAATATTTCAAAGCAAGGATGCACGTAGCCGCCTTTAAGTCTGAATATTTGAACGGTCAGCTGCACTATCTGTGCAGCCGGCTGAATTCTTGAAGGCACCCTATGTGCTCTGCGGTGTCATCATCAATCTCAAGCCTTGCGACTGCGTTCTCGAACCAGCTTGGAAGTGTTAAGAGGGCAACTGCCGCAGTAGATGCAGATATTTCCCCTCCTTCTTCAATTTTTTTTTTACAATGTATTCATTGCTATCAGGATTCCGGAAGTGTCTGCATTGAATGGCATATCCATAAGCCTGTCTTTCGGCTCGCAAGGTCATTAAAACTTCAGTACATGTTGTATTAAAGACCACCTGCCCGTTTCAGAGCCAGATTGGGGCCTATGATATGAATGTCATCAGAAGGCATATAAATAGAACAGAGGCAAGCGTGTTTGAAAAAGCTCTCAGAAAGTCGAAACATACCGTTTCTTGAAGTCTTGTGAAAGAAGTAGTGAGTTATTTTCGCGAAAGCTTGTTGTACCACACAACTGACACGTATAACATACCTGGTCTTATAGCCGAGTAGATCCCCTGGGCCCTTTGCCAGAGGGTCAACAGAGCCTTTGAGCCTATTTACCTAAAATATTTACACCAAAAAAGTTAGTTATACAGTATGGTATCCAGATACTGAGTTGGAAAATAGATGATGATGCCTTTTATGACAAAACGAATCCGACCAGTCAGTCAGCTTTTTCCTTCTCAAAAGCAGAACAACGTCAGTTGTTTCTAGTACAACCAGTGCCTATCAAATGTTAACATGAGCCATGAATTGTATCCACATCTACATCCACATCGACAGAAGCTTTGTCTAAGCCCTCAAAGACTAGAGAACCGTCCTCTGTTTTCCTGGTTTTTGCTATTGTATATGAGAAGAGTTTTCCACTTTTTAGTGTCAAGTGATTTTTATGGTAATGAAAACGCTTCAACACATTCTACTTTTCCCTGAGTGGCTTGAGTCAATTTCGGTGGTTTAAAAACCCCACCTAGTCTTAGTACCCAAGAAGGGATTTATCTGCACAAACTTGCTTAATAATTGTAAAAGGATTTGCTGCATGGAGAACTTCATTCTATGAGCTCCGATTTCTATAACGCAACTGTCTCAATGAGGACATTCGACCTTTCTAATAATTCGGAACAAGCCGCTAAAAACGGCACTTTTACTATCCACTTTTTTGACGCAGTTTAACCTCCAGTGCATTCTTAAATCTCATTTTGTCCTATCTACCAAAATTGAAGTCAAAGAGCTGCGGAATCCTTGGGTTGGTAAGAGCCTTCTTAATTCATGCATACACCTGTCACGGCCGAACAAATCACAAGTGAATGAAAATTATTGCAGTGCAGCCAGTACCAATACAGTCGTTTGGTTCCTCGATTCTTTCAAATAATTAAACGTCGGCTCAGGTCGTCTTTGGTCCTAACTCGATCGCTTTATTGGATTGTTTATGAAGTACTTTAGGATTTCTGACTCTTCAGCCTTCCCTTTACGACGGCTCTTGATTCATCTGAAGTTAAAATGATCAGATATCAAGTTGAGACTACTCTGTTTAGTTTTCTGCGAGTGTTGAGTGCTATCCTTTCCCAGAACTGGTACGTTTTCAATAGTCGGTTGGTTAATTTTATTTATAGCCCATTCCCCAGATAAAAGTAGTAGCGCACCTCTCTTGAACTTCTTTCTAACCTTTCATATTCTCCTTGAATTTTGCATCTCAAATTCCTGCTTGGACATTAATATTCATACGACTACATCTTTAAGTATCCCGGGACCCTTGTTTCCAACATTTCCTAGAAGTTCTTGTCGATTTTTAAAACCCTAGAGTCGGTTGACTGTAAAAGATATTCCTAAACTTTGATCTACTCAAAACAACGTCCAACAACGATGCTCTTTCTTCAACTTTGTATCTCAAGAAATGTAAATAACTTAAAATTGACTTGTAAGTCTGCTGAATTATCACTCCCACTGTTAATAAGAAAACAACACTCGCGTTAAATTTAAACCGTAAAGCATCCAAAACCGCTGTACAAAGGAATTGCTTTCGCTGTACTCGTAACACCGTCGTTATTGTTTGTTGTTGATTTTTTATTTTTTTTTTAAATCGTTTTGATTTATTTGTTATGTTGAACTTTTATTTTATTCAATTTCTTTTTAATTTTCTGATTTTTTCATTTTTTTTATTTATTTGTGACCTTCTCCCCCTCCTGTTGGATAATAGAGCAAAAGTCGAAAACGAGGAAGCCCCAATCACAGACAATGAAATCTTTACAAACTGTCAGCCCGAAGCGTCGTAAGAAGGAGGAATTGAACTTTGACGAAAGATTTTTGCGAACGAAAAGCGCAGATAATACTCGAATTCTGTCGAAAAGCGCTCTTGACAGTTTATTGTCCAGCGGTGTTGACATTGCTTTGAACGACAACACCAACTATGACAATAATTATGATGATAATTCAGAATCACCCGATGATGATAATGTGGACAAGGATTACGACGATGATGAGGTAGTACCGGGCAACGAAGACATTATAAACGCCTTTAAGCGTGGCGAAGATCCAAATAAGATTCTCAACACTTGGAAGAACCAACAGGACAATGAAAGGCGACAAGGGGCGGCAATAGTAGCCGCCTCCTCATCGTCTAGTCAGAAAATTCGTAAAAAAAATCCCTTACCCTTGTCTTCACTTGATTCCTTAGATGAAGATGGCGAATTGACTGCAGCTGGTATCCATTTACCGGGACCGCCCAGAGATTTGGTAGCGCAAATAGTAAAACCCAGATTTGTGGCAATCAGCTGGATGGAGCCTGTTAAGAATCCCGATGAGGTCATCTCGTATACCGTCTACTACAAGATGAACAACAGTGAGAGGTAAGTACTGGGGCATAGAAATAAGGTTGGGTTCTTCCTTAACTATAGTACTACGAGTATGTATTGTTAGTATATGCAGCCGCATCTAGTGCTATGGGGGTTTGTTCTGTTTTGGTTGTATGGTCTGGTGTATAAAATAGGGTGTGGGGTGCATTTCGGACGTGAGTTGGTTCCCATTTAAAGGATTATACAATATATTCTCAAGCATGCAGCCTGAAAAGGGTTAAGGAGTGTTGATAAAATTAAGTAAGAAAAAAAAAAAACAAACAGGACACAGCAACTATTTTAACAATGCCACAGAGATTTCAATGCTGCACAGAGAAAACTCTCTGTGTGTGGTAATTCGAAAGAAACCTTTTATATCCTGAGTGCATTTTTAAGGCTGCTGCTGTTGCCTTATTTTTGTGAGTACAACTTCATTTGATTGTATGTTTATGTTTGCTATTACGCGACGAATGGAACAAAAAATCTCTTAAAAGGAGTTGGAGATTCTTTTTTTGTTGTGAATCTCGATTGCATTCTGGATTGCAGGATATAAACGAACAAAACATCTCCTTCGGCACAATCAATAAATTAAGTGTTTTTATTTGAACTGCTTGAATTAAATTTGGAAATTGGCAAGGATTTTTAATTTTTCAAATTGCATTGAAGTCCTTTCGTGCTTGTGTTTGATCAAAAAACTAAATGGGTGAGAGACAAAAACTTCGACAGAGAGTCGCCGTTTAAGGGAAATTTTTTGGAAGCTAACTAAACCATGTTGTTAAGGCACATCTTCATCCGCTTTCGATGAAGACGAAGTCTCTGTGCTTTGGACCTAGATGTTAAGAATCTTGTAAAGCGCCAGTTTTATCTTACTCAACTGCCTCTTGAGTCCAAGGAAACGATTAATGGGAAAATAATTTTACGCCTGATCATCTGTGCTGATCTGTGGTCATACCGTTGCTGCTTGTAAAAGACGAAGCGCCCCTTACCACCGTCAACGATGGCGTTTTCTTCAAGCTGTCGAGGTATTCGTCGTGAGGAACGGCCAAGTGATGCTAGAATTCCATCCATTGAGCATTCTTTAATCCAACTATATACTAGGCGCGTTCCAAAGTAATCGGGACCTTCATAAAATAAGAATAACAAAAAGTTTAGTTGGCAGAACTTATTTTATTTATTCAAAACAGCCCCCTTCCGACTTAAGTCTAGTCCAAAAGCTTGTCAAATGAGTGTTTTAGATCATCGGTCGGGATGTCTTTTAGGATGTCGGTAGAAGCCTTTTGAACACCTTCAACATCCTTTCATCGACGCACTCGCACGGTAGTTGAAGTGCGATTATAAGCCAAAAAATCGGTCGCGAACATAGATCGACGAGGCGATGGGTTATCGTGCAAAGTAACGAAGTAACGAAGTATTTGGTTTTTTTTTTGTCCTCCTTGATGATGTACTTCGAATGTTGAAATCTGGGCAATTTTTAATCGGCAGTCATTTTTGTACCCATGACATAAACACATTGTCACTTCAGACGCAATAACCCCGCTTGTATTCGTCCAAATGTCATGTCGTCCGATTTGTACAGTACATCAGCGAGGATCTACCTTTCCGACACACGGAAATGCCAATAAATGGCCTCACTAGAAAAACCTTTTTAGAGTACCGTTCGTCCGAATGAAAAACGGAACCCTTGTAGGATCACTCGTGTGTCTATTTGTCTGTCACAGCCAATTTGCTCCGAATCTACTGGACCGATTAAGTTGAAATTTGGTACACATATGTATTTCTGTGATCCAAACACGGACGCGTAACGTAAATAAATATATTTTGGATCAGATTTAAATAAAACATGGTAACATATTCAATGTACGGAACGCTCTCCACGTGAGGTTAACTCGCACTTGTCCATTTTTTTTTAAAGTACTGCTTTATTTCGAACGTACCTTGTATTTTTAATGATTTGGTATATGCTCCTGACCAAGTAAATCCCTGCTTAAATAATCTCTTGTTTTGCTGCTTGCGCTAGCCGACTTTCTTCGAGTGAAATCTAACAAACAAGATCTACACGTTCGCCAATTATATTGGCAGAACTTCTCGAAAAATGTTGGGAGATTCGAACAGTTCACTCTTTCGACTGTAACCGTCCAACGTCAAATTTTTTCATGGTACTTCTCCGGTCCCAGAAATTTAGATTAACAGCTTCGCTACAATAATGTTGAGATCTGAAGCGATGGTGGAACCCCGAAACTTTCGGGTGATTGGAATATGCGATATGATCAATGTGTTCACGGCATTTTTATCAGAGATCTGACAAGTCCCTTTGTGTTAGTCCAAGTCTATTTTCGATGGTGTCCTTTTCAGCTTGGAGTTAAACTCACCTAAGGCAATCTATACTTAGTGTTTAGAACATTGCTCATACATTTTGTCGAGGAATATTTATGTGAACGTTGTCTTATTGCGGATTGTATGTAAGAACACATTCGCTGAGTTTTACGTGATCGGGCAGCCAAACCGACCGAACAACTCCCAATCTATAGAACCAGATTCTTCAAACTATAGTACCAGTGGTAACCTAGCATGAGGCGCTGGATTCCTACAATCCACAACAGATCGATTTGCGCCATTTATGGTATCGCGGCAAGGAATTACTTTGCGTAAATCATATATTGTTGTAGGTTTGTCAGCGTAGATTAGCGACTTGAACCAATTGAACCAAAAATGAAAAATGAACAGCTGCAATACAACATTCGCGGTCAATTCTTCCACATGCTGGATCTTGTAAGTCCTTAATCTAAGATTTATATGTAAAATTTTCTATAAAATGGACGGACAAAAGGCCAAGTTGTTGCGAATAACGTTCAAACGATAAATGTTAATGTTCTAAAACGTTGCCCTGAATGGATGTAATATTTTCTTCACTACGAACTCTTCTTATGCGCCTCAGTGCCGCCGCATCTTCCGAAGAAAATGTTGAGCTGAAAACTGTCATAAATACGGTTAATAGCGGTCTCCGATGGTCGATTATGTAGAGTGAAGTATGGTTCAAGTGCTCTATAAGTTTGGCGCTCAGAATCATGATAAATCCCACAAACGCTTCATAATGGTTACATAATCTTGCTCATTCACTATTTGATCCACCGAAGGAATACCTGAACTGAACAATACCACGAATATCGAAAAAATAGTAATCGAAACTGGCTCGGATAAGGCAAGTTTTCAACAACTTCGCGATCCTCTTTGAATGATTTGTTCCACTCAAACGATCTTGCTCTTCATTTTACAGAGACACTGTAGGCTTCTTCCAACATTTTTAACTCATCCCAACAAAAAATTCCGCTTCGCAACATAAAATTTCAAATACACTATTTGCTCAATTGCACTAATGTCTTTGGCAACTAAAAACAAACTAATTGACAGATGGTGCTGAAGCTCGACGTCAAAAAAATATGAGAGTTGTACCAACATAGGACATTGTTTTTTTTAGAAACTATTAATGCGTCCGTTTGAACGACGTCCAGATTATACCATATTTTGACAGAATGTAAACCTTCTGATCAAAATATACCCGGAATTTCCAGTTCAAACAAAACGCGCTTGAGATATTGTCAAGAGCTTCTTGTTTTTAAGGTTAGTGCAAATGTCATGAGTGCCATTTGTCGGAAGTTTTGGCGTGATAGCTTTGTAAATAAGTCAGTGTTGTTGTGCTCTGCAAATTTCGCAATGTCAAATTTAGTTGAACAATGAGTTGGCCTAAAATTTTGTGTTTCTAACAAAATCTCATGAGCGGAAGCGTTGAAAATGTTAACGGTAGGCTAGGGGAACTCGACAAAGTAAAAAACATGAGCGTACGAGTGGTACAAAGAGTTTAAATCGGGCCGTACTGTGGATGATAATTTGCCCCTTTCCAGTCGTCCATCCACCAGTATGACTGACGTAAACATCGAGAAAGTTAAGAAAATTATCTTCCCAGATCATCGTGTGAGCATCAGGGAGATAGAAGCTGGTCTTGGTGTATCGTTTGGATCAGTGCAGAGTGTTATGCACGTTGTTTTGGGGATGAGACGAGTTGAACCGCGCCTTGTACCGATATTGTTGAATTTGTTGCAGAAACAGCATCGCACTGATGACGCTAAAGAAATGCTTTCTTCGGCTAAAATGTAACTGATGGCATCATTGCCGATGACGAGGCATGAATCTATAAATACGACATCGAAACCAACCAACAATCATCGGAATGGCGCTCCTCAGACCAGCCAAAACCAAAAAAAACACGACAGAGTCAATCCAAAATGAAGGCTTTGTTGATAGTTTTCTTTGGCCAGACAATAAATAAGAAGTATTATGTGAGCGTATTAAAGCGCTTGAGTGAAAATGTTTGTCGCAATAGGCCAGAATTGTGGAGAAACAATTCGTGGCTTAGCTTCGGAAAATGCATCTTGATATCTCCTCGACGCTCTTGGTCTTACAAAGCGAACACATTTTGGTTTTCCTTTGGAGGTTTTGAGTCCGTTTTCGCCGCGTCGAATGCAAAACCCTATTCGTTCTTTAGGATTTTTTGCAAATTGTCCAAACCCAAAGCACAATTTGTTCTCGTATTGGCCAACAAACCCCGTCGTTTCGCTTTTTTTTTTAATTTTCAACAACTTGCTCGCGATTTTCCCGAAAACGTTTAATATTTCTTTTGTCTCATAATGACTAGTAGCCATTCCTTCCAAAGAATCAGAGGAATTAATGGCATTTCAAACTTGATAAAGAACATAATAGGGCCTGGCTTAGAAATCCTGGTGATACCCCGAGTTAATGCCTCCAAATCCCAGTTGCTTAAGATAGATGTTGTATGGTATTCTTTTAAAGACTTAAATTTGTTGGAATAGACAAACAAGAACGGTATGTAGATTTTTCAAAAGACATAAAACAGATTTTTACGGTTTTATTATTCAAATCTGATAATAAGCCTTGAGCTCGCAAAAGTAAATTTATTTCCATTTCACCCGCCCTAATCATTGGCAATGGTTCTATCCCCCTCTTCCAATGCTTAATGTCTTCAGTGTAGTCCTACTGCTGAGTTGAAAATCCATCTATCCGCCATAGAACTACATATCATCCTTATTCGGGTATCTTTTGTCATTTTCTATCTTCTACAACTAATTGTCCTTTGTTTTCGAATTTTATGGTCTTCCCCCTTCTAAATTCCATTTCAAGAATAACCACACAAAGACGAAAATTCATTGAGATGCATTATTTGGCACATCTACCAGACCATCTGATCCAACTTCATTTTATTTTCAAAAGTTCACTAGCTCCACTTATAGACTCCTATCACTGTAAACCTTTCCTCCACCCTAAGGAACCATGCCAAAAAAAAGAAATGTCTATCATGAAAGGGAAACTATTTGTTCGTATTCCGATATCGAGAGAGAATTTGTTGGCAACATCCTTGTTGTCCTAACCAACTAACATTAACTGTTATTCCATTCAGACTTTCATTGAGATGAATTGCTAAATCGTCGAAAAAGTCTATACGGGCATACTCGTAGCAAAGAGTGACTACAACATTAGTGAAAGTTTTTCGCCCCCACCAGCCTGTGGTTCGTTGTTGTTCGATACGGAGGGGGGTTGGTGGAGAGAATTGAGAATGTGATCAGAGTTCCTTTTATCCCTTAACAAAGTGTTTCGGAAGTCAAAGCAGACAGCAACAGCAGCCGGAAATCATTGATTTTGAATTGAAATTCAGTTTTTTAGCCAGAAGGAGAAAAATTAATTTCAAGACTGCATCAGGTCCACCAGCCTTTATTTCTGCTCCTCACACTCCCTTGACAATTCGTCTGTGTCAGAATTGTATCACGTCGACTTTGCCCAGACAGTGGAAAAAACATTTTTTTTTTATAATTTCTTCCTGGCATGCATAACACGAGGGGGTGGAATACGTACATATTCGTATCCTTTAAGCTGCTAAAAGGATAGCGGAAGAAATGCTGCTTTCTTGATTTCCAGTTATTTTTTTCCTTTTATTGATTCCTTTTCTTTTTTTTATTTCTTTCATTTTCCCGCTTTTATTGATTTCATTATGCAAATAGGGAACAGAAAATCATCACAAAATCCCATGACGACCAACAAGTCAACATTCAAAGTCTAATGCCAGGCAAAACATATCAATTCCGGGTGATTGGCAACAGCAATTTCGGTCCTGGCGAATCATCCGAGGTGAGTATGGTTTAAATACACTTGTAGTATGTACTGATGTTGTGGTTTCTAACCCTCTTTTCTTTTCGGATCATTTGGTTTTTAAATTAGATTCTGGAGGTGAGAACACAATCGGAAGAGAATATAGCTGGTCCACCACGTAGCGTTGAAGGATACGCTCTCAACCATAAGGAAATCCATGTAAAATGGGAAGCTCCAGTCATCACCAATGGCATTATCTCGAAGTATCGCATCTATTATTTGGAGGTATGTACACATAGTTTAAAATCATTAAAATGCGAGTAACTGTGATGTGATGTGCTGATGTTTGTGTGGTTGCTGATGTTTGTGTGGTTGCTGGTGTGTTTTTTGGATGTGAACGATGAGTGGCAGAATGTCTGTTAATTAAATGATAAGACGTGAAAGAGGTGGGATTTTCAGAAATAGTTGTGTTAAACCTGCCCGCCACATTGGGTTAACCCTTCATATGGTATTAATGATGAAAAGAGATTTTTGCAGAGGTATTTTGGAACCTCTGTTAGGTTTTCGTTGTAAAATAGGAAAACTGCTTACTAGTGTTTCACTGGTTTGTAGTTTTAAGTGCTTAAATTCGTTTTGAAATGCACGGTTTCGTTAAATTGTCATTTCCGGTTCCTTTAAAGACTGAATACTATGAATTAAGTCTCATCAATAAAGTTTCTTTCCGCCATAGAGGCTGATTTTTCAAGTTCTTTGGCTGATGTTTCGTAAAATTCGATATTGGAACTCCACACTATTTTTCTGTTTTATCAATCAATTTGGGTTAGACTTGCACCAGATGAAACGTATGGAGGTGATTTGTTGGTTGGTCTTCATAATCGACCAACTGCGCTTGGATTTATCGGGAAATTACTGACTTTTCTACAACGTGTCATGAGCCAGCAACATAAAAATCTAGTTCGTAGCGTAGTAATTGCTCTGTTTCCCAGTGACGACCCCCCATATTAGCAAGAGTAAATGCTTACATATACAGGCTAAAATTACGAAAGCATGCTACTGTTGATCACGATACTTGTCTACGCCGTCATAGGGATAAAGCCGATAGGCAAGAGCTAAAGAAATGTGAAGAGCCAGCTAAAAGCTCCGAAAATACTGACGGTTGATGACGATGACAAGCTATTAAAGGACAATGATACTAGGATCTGCACGTGTAACGTGAGGTAGGTACCTAAACAGACCACGTGCAGCCGAAAAACTTGCGGAAATTCCCGACAGCTACAGAGCAAACATAAACAGCTTATAACAACCAGCGCACCAAGAACACTAGTCGCAGAGCTTATTCGGATTCTGATGTAAAGCCAGAAACATTGTTCCTACGAGCCCCCCGTACCATAAACATTGCTGGAATCATGAATTTTTTCCCGCTTGGCTGTTTTAATAATAAACAGGCAACGAACACATTCTTGGTAGTACAGCCTTCACGATTTCACCCTCGGAAACAAACGAAGGCATATTATACGCCCCGTAACCTATCTAGGAGTGCGATGCTGTCAGCATTAAACGTAAAAGACCAGTGTCATCACTGCCAGCGAGCCCACCACTGATGTACTGGATTTCAACCTGTCAAAAAATCTCCTGGTTCGATGACGAATGCAGATAGACAAATCTAGAAAAGCAGCCTTTGCATAGAACAACGAGAGTGGCTCACGAGCGGAAAAAAAGGCCTATGAAGATATCAAAGAAACGAAATTCTGAAAGCCCGAATAGAAATTAACAAAGATCTCATGGCAGAACAAAAGTCGGAGCTGAGAATCTGGAAAATAAAAGAGCGATTACAAAACACCCACTGTCAGGCAGAATGAAGACACACAATATTTCCGTTCACTCGATGAATGATAGAAACATACGAACTTAAGTCCGACAAAGTTGCTGGAGCCGATGACGAGCTGTTTACGGATGCAGGTGATGATTTGATGTGTGGATACATCAACTTATTTCTTAAATTGAGATGCTAAAAATGTTCCCTCAAATGAAACGTAAACATTGTTTTTCCGTCCCTAAATATTGGAGATCCCCTGAACTATTGCGGAATAATTCTCCTCAACATCGTTCACAAAATCCTGTGAAATCATCAAAAGCCTTATCGGCCCCTATTAGTGTGGTTGTATGCCAGAAAAGCTTACCATATAACGGCAGCTATTGAAAAAAAACACAAGAGTTGCAAATCGAGATACACCACCTCTTTACTTAGCATCTGCAGGGACGAACTATTTAGAGCCATACTTGTTCTTAGCATCCCCGCGGAGCTCTTTCGATTATGTGGGATAACGACGGTCGGTTATGACAAAACGGAAACATTCAAATTTAAACAAGGCGATGCGATAGTACAAAACACCATAAAAAGAAAGGAACTTTATCTGCACGATTTTGCTACTAATGATACCAGCGCAAAATTCATGCAAAGATTCACTTTTGCTATTCGCTGCTTCTTTGCGCTTGGAAGAGAATTAAGTATCTAAAACCTCTCTCGAGTGACAAAAACGTCTTTATACAGACCCTGATCACCTAGTCCTGCTTTATGGCGCAGAAGCTTGAAGGCTGACGAAAGGATGAAAATGCTTTATGGCGTTCCAAGAAAAGTTATTCGGGTCCAAATTTGCTTCGATAAATAGATAGAACGTAATATGCGTACAAAAACAAAAAGTAGCCACTTTGAGTGGGAATGTATCGAAAGATCTTGAATTGGAAGCAGTTCACCGACTTATTTTCCGGGGAAAATGTAAAAATTAAAGGTGCACTTAGTGATCAGACAACGGTTTCCTTAAAAACGCCACAAAGATCAATGTTAGCACCTCTGCTGTTTAACATCGTCATAATCAAACTGCTCCTTGTTTTTACAAATGCAATTCCTTTCCTCCAAACTTCATCCTTCATTTGGCCATGAAATTAAATTAATTTAGAATTTTGCACCCAATTGGATACTCGTAAGCCAATTACAACAAGAAGAGTGCGTTCGAAAGAAAATATCGCGGCCGTGCAAGTGTTAGAATTTCCACTATCTGGAAAAAAATCTGTAATAATCTTTCTAAAAAGGCTTACTTATAAGATCTAATTGGTGCAAGAGCTTAAATAATTTCTATTAGAACGGCTACGTCATTAACCAGAATTGCAGCAT
Source organism: Volucella inflata (assembly GCA_928272305.1). Lineage (NCBI taxonomy): Eukaryota > Metazoa > Arthropoda > Insecta > Diptera > Syrphidae > Volucella > Volucella inflata. The sequence continues at coordinate 80,157,282 of OV743717.1, read as the reverse complement.
CTAAAGCGGGGACTATCCTCAAGAAGTTCACCAAATGCCATTTCATCTAGAAAATAATACCGTACGATGCGGATTGTACGCCGGTAGTCTATCGGTCCTTATTTTGTCAAAAATTAGGATGGAGCATAAGTTACTGTCAATAAACACCGGTACAATGCAATGATCAACAAATATTTGTTCCCAAATTGGTATTGATGTAATTGCTGTGGAAGAACTGTGGTTCCAACAGGATGGTGCTCTACCTCATACTATCACCGAAAACATCGTTTTATTAAATTCACGATTTAGCAATAGAGTCAATTGAATTACTCTTTGTGGAGCTACGTCAAGTCACTAGTTTATCTCGTTAAACCTGACACCCTTGGAGCAATAGATTTGTTGGCGTAATACCCCTAATTGCTCGAAGAAGTTGTCGAAAATTAGAGCTCTAGAATGCGCTTTGTACCATGCACCCATGGTGAACATAGGCCTGAGACTACTACCTTGATCAGAATAACCACCGTGTGGCGCTCGCATTGTTCCGATTTGAGTTCTGTTTTTTTTTTGTTAAGTTGGTACATCTGTTGTTGATATTCCCGCTTAATAGTAGCGTCATAGCTTGACATTTACAAAAGTAACTTAGCCAAGAGTACATCAATCTCTGTGTGTTTGGCAATTTTTCCATAACTTCCTCTCGGCTGCTAAAACGCGTTCCCCGTATTGGTTCTAACTCGATTGAACAGAAAGAAGTCACAGGGAGCCAAATCAGGTGAATTCGGTGGCTGTTGGATGGTACTTTCTCATCAAGGTAGTATTTTCAAATTTCGAATCTGATGAAATAATCTTTCGAATGCATTTAAGCAATCGTCTATAAGGTCTTTATATTTTATTGTCCTACAAAACGTATGGCATACGACAACTAAATGGCTGCGTCTTAACTAAACTTAATCAGTTGCCACACTTTCTATGGAACGTAATAGAAAAAACGAGGAATGATGGAGAAATATCGCGAAGCTTCGAATGATCTGTATAAAGTCTTCATCGATTCATCTTGTATGAACAGCACTGAGATCTCCAAAGGTATCCAATACTCTTTTAATAATGGTACGCAATATGTTCAATGGTGTTAAATTGAAAGCTAAATGAACAACGGCAGTATTCACAATTTAAGTTGGAGTTAGTTCAAGTAAGAAGAACTCTTTGTTTTACCACGAGTAAAGCCAGAGTGATGGTCAAGTCCGACTTAGTCGCAATTTCCTACTGTTTAGTAGCACTCCTTATGTTTTATAGGCCGCTGGTTCTAAGCCGGATGCTTGTAGGCACATCCTAATTTCAACTTTTGTTGATGCTTTATAACTGCATTATCATCCACTTAGTTGGCGATGCTTACTTAGCGGTTATAGTATCATGAAGTATGACAACTGACTGATTTCTCCTCCATGCCTATGTTTTGAGCATGAGCTATCTCTCACTTCTTTATCTGTCTACTATTCTTAGTTGGTACTGAAGTCCTCTGACTATACAACTTCAACTGACTGTGTTGAAAGGGGTCCTTCCAGACTAAACTGGATTAGCTTCTTTAGAAGCAGCTTTCCAAGCCGATGCCGCAGGTTTTTTTTGCTTTGGATTTTAGAAAAATTTATACATCTTCAACAAATTCACAAAAAAAAAAAAAATTACAATTACCATTTGTATTTCAGGACGATAATGGTTCAGAGATGTATACTGACAGTACATCACACAGTACTATCTTAAATGAGTTACGTCCATTTACTGAATATACAATTACTGTTGTGCCTTTCAATCAAAACGGAATGGGTGATCCTTCCAATGAGATCAAAGTAAAGACTTATTCATCAACTCCTTCGGAGCCACCAAATAATGTTACCTTAGAGGTTACTAGTTCAACGGTAAGTTTTTATTCTCTCAGCCATTATAGTTTCTCTCTCTAATAATTGTTGATTTCATTTACAGTCTATCACAGTTCATTGGGAACCACCAGCAGAGGAGGAACGCAATGGCCAGATAACTGGATACAAAATTCGTTATCGCAAACTAAAAGACGCACCTCAAGTAAAGAGCACCCCAGCCAACATTCGTTACTTTGAATTGAACGGATTGGATCGTCATTCAGAATATCAGGTTAAAATCGCTGCAATGACAGTAAATGGTTCCGGACCGTTTACTGAATGGCATCGCGTTGTTACTCTTGAAAACGATCTAGACGAGACTCAGGTACCTGGAAAGCCTGTATGGATTGGAATTCGCACTGGAGCCGAAAGTATAGCCCTCCATTGGGGGCCACCAATTCAGCATGAAATCAAAATTCGTAATTTCGTCCTTGGCTGGGGTAAGGGAATTCCCGATGAGAATATTTTAGAATTGAGTGAGAGTGAAAGGAGTTACACATTGAAAAATCTAGAACCGAATAGTGAATATGTTGTATCTCTACGTGCTCGCAATATAAAAGGCGATGGGCCACCGATATATGACAACATTAAGACTCGTGACGAAGAGCCTATGGATACGCCAATGCCATTAGAAGTTCCAGTGGGTTTGCGTGCGATAACAATGTCTTCCTCGTCGATTGTGGTCTATTGGATCGACACGACATTGAGTAAAAACCAACATGTTACGGATAATCGACATTACACTGTCCGATATGGTATCTCAGGATCCAGTCGATATAAGCTACACAATACCACCGACTTGAACTGCATGATCAATGAACTTCGACCGAATACCCAATATGAGTTTGCTGTAAAAGTAGTCAAGGGACGCCGAGAATCTGCTTGGTCTATGTCTGTTCTAAATTCAACTTCACAAAATATTCCAGTTTCACCTCCGAGAGAGCTTACAGTTCGGGCTGATGAAGCTAATCCCCAAAGTGTCATCCTACAGTGGCTTCCACCGAAACACAACATGGGTCAAGTCTCTGGCTACAGTGTTTACTTCACGACTGACACCACAAAACGTGATCGTGATTGGTCAGTTGAAGGTTCTGATTTAGATGATAACCTTCTGGTGATAAACAATCTCAAACCCTACACAACGTATTATTTTAAAGTTCAAGCACGAACTGGAAAAGGTAATGCGCCATTTTCTGCTTTGGTATCACACACCACTGGTGCCGCAGTTCTAATGCAAGAACCAAACACAATCACAAATGGAATCAACAACAAAACAATCATTTACGTGATTATTGCTGCAACTGCAATTGTGTTATTCATTGTTGTTGTGATTATAGTTATTTTTTGTCGTAAAAAGCCACAGAGCTCTCCGGAGCACACAAAGAAAAGGTAAGTGGTGATAAGTGACTCGTATATAGCTCCCCTTTAAAGTGTTCCTTTATCCGATGTTTACAGTTATCAGAAGAATAATGTCAATGTACCGAAGCCCCCAGATCTATGGATTCACCATGACCAAATGGAATTGAAAAACATTGACAAGTCTATGCATAATCATAGCTCGACTCCAGGTAAGACTCATCAGAGAACTATTTCTCAAATGATCGGAAGTTGATGTTTGTTTTTTTTGGTTTTAGCTTGCAGCGATGGGGCATCAAGTAGTGGAGCATTGACTTTACCTCGACCCAGTTTGCATGAGTACGATGTAGAAGCACCTGTACCACCTTGTGTTACAAATTCACTAGACAAACGATCCTATGTCCCAGGATATATGAGTAAGTGTTAAAGAAACCTCTGTTAGAATTGTAATTAACTTTTTTTTTGCAGCTACTTCTTTGAATTCGACTATGGAACGACCACAGTATCCACGAACGCAATATAATATTCCAAATCGACCACATATGGGCGTTGACACAACATTATCACAACAAAGTTTGTCACAGTCACAAACTAATTCGCTGGCACAGACGCCAGAGCATCCGTATATGTATGACGGATTCAGGTAAGCGGGTAAAAATCACTAGAATAGTTTTCCATGCTACCGGCTGTTAAGAAACACTGACAGGCTATGTTTCAGCGAGCCACATTTAGCTGGTATTAACACTGTTAAAGTGTGAGAGACGGCTTGGTATCAAAAGCAACTTCATTCCTCGCAGATCAGCGATTTAAGCTTAATCAGATTGAGGCTGTTCTTTAATCGGTCAAGCAGTCCGTAGTCCTGATAGAAGCTTCCTCTAGGAATAGTTTTAATGTTGTGTTTGCAGGGTTTGATAATGTTCAGAACAAAGCTATTTATGTTCATTAAACTATTAGGAAAGACTAAAGGCGTCACATACGAGGGTAAGGTGACAAGTTCTCGGCCTGACAATGAAACACCGCGATTTTCAGTTAAAAAACGATTTTATTTTCATATATAATCTCTCTTGAATTCAACACAATTGGTCAAGCGAAGCCTTTCTCTAATATCAGTATTGCTTCCCGGAAGTGAGAGTCTGAAAGGCTGTGAAAATATTCATTTACCGCTCTCTCAACTCCGTCATAGGTTTGGGGACAAATGGAAGTCTGAGGGTGCCAAATCAGAAGAATATGGGGATGGCCGAGGAAATCGTACCCCAAATCCAGCAGTTTTCCTATCGCTTGTGTATAGGTGTATTGTCCTGGTGAAAGATGATTTTTTTCTTCTTCTTGCAAATTTTTGCATCCAGCTGATCAGGAAGGTATCAGAGTAATGTAATATTCAGCTGTAATTCTTCCTTTTTCAAGGTAATCAATTAACAGGATCCCTTTCTCATCCCAAAACACGCTAGACATGACCTTTCCGGCAGATGCGATCAACTTCGCTTTCTTTGCTGCTGAACCATCTGCTTTCACCCACTGATTCGTCTGCTGTTTCGTTTCTGGCGTGTAGTTGTGGACTCATGTCTCATCTGATCTTGCAAGATGTTTTGCACCCTTTCTTCTAATATCCCCAATGCCTCAGCTATCTCACTCACCTACACTCGTTTGCGGTTTTTGGCCGTCGTTCACGCGAGTCATCTTCGAGGGATATGAGACCACGTTTAATTTCAGCTGCCCACTTTTTAACGGTTGTCATGGGGGGAGGAAAGCCTCCGTAAACTATTGTCAACTTTGGACTAATTTCCTTAGTGGTAAGTCTATCCAAAACGAGGAATTTGGTGACCGCACGATATTCAAGTTTATCCATTTTACGGAAAAAAAAGGCAAGACGTCTACTGCAAAAATTCGTGTAAACACACTACTTGAGAAAACAAGTTGAAACTTATATCACGTGTGTCGTGCACCTAGGAAGGAAACATTAATTTTTGCTGATTGGAACGCTGTCTCTGCATCAGGCCGAGAATTTTTCACCTTGCCCTCGTATTTCAACTAATAATAATAAAGAGTACAGGCGTATTCATGCTTTCAGTTTGTAGAGACTGCATTATAACAGAATACGTGTACTTTGACTTCTTCTATTCATATTCAGATTGTTCAAGGCATTTTAAAGATCTTTTAAAACTTTTCATTGCTAGGCACCTTTTCCTTTTACGCCGCACTATGCTTCGTTAAGAGTGTTTGCACAGATGCTTTACCGTAGCTTAACTAGTTGATTTAGACCAAAAGATCGTTGTAGATTTTTCTTAGGCTAATTTTTCCTCCGACTTGTCTAGTATCGACTAAAGAAAGAAGCAACTATGTTTGACCTTGTTACTGCTTACAGGATTACGTTTTTATTCAAGCTCGCAGTTCTTCGTGATATCGACGAAAAGAGTTTGTTAGTACTTTGTTGTAATGCAAATCGTAGAAATCGTACCAAGGGCTTAGGACGGCTTATTGGTACTTAAGGGGGTCGCACAACAAGTATATGATAGTCTCTTATTCTTCTTCGTTCTTACAATAATCTTGAGAAGAGGCTTCTATTCTCTCCGCCACAGGACACCTGTAGCGATATGAATTGTTGAAGTTCGAAAAGGGTATGCTTTATTTAACTATCTAAATTTGGCCACGGGGATCGTAAGATGACACAGTCACTCTTGGAGATCCATGCTTTGTTGCCCCTTATATCCTATAAGTTATATTTTGTGTTTTAGAGTTTCAAGTTGCTGATTTGCCAAAATGTTCGGGCTGAATTTTGTGCTTTACTTTTATTGCTCAGCGATTCATTAATTTTGTAAATATTTCAAGAGAGTTAGGTGAATTAGAAACCGCACAAGTGAGAATATTTCAACCTTTGCATTCACACATTTGATTTGTTAATATATCATCTGATTGCCGAGTCAAGCTCTGCTTCGTATGCACGTAGTCTCAGTTGTGTTGAAGTCTCAAGTTTGAACGAAATTAACAAGGCGAACACCACAGGTGGATAGAGGCCACTTATGTCTCACCTGAACTTACTCTGTGAATTTATTGATTACTTTTAAATAATGTATTTATTTTTTTAATTTAAAGTTAAAAAATTGCATTTTTAGCAACCCGCCATACCAGACGGCCATATCAACCGTTGAAAGTGCCAAACGTGGTCACCCGTTAAAAAGTTTTGGTACTCCCGGCCCACCGCAACCTGGCATACCGCCACCAGTTATGACTACATGCTCTAAGCACGGTAAGTAAAAATGTGTTTAAAATAGAAATATTTTTGTTGAAGATGTTTTTTACAAGTTTTTTGGAGTGCGGCACGTGAAACGTACGAGGAATGCATAGAGATATACTGAATTTTGATTATTGTAAGAGTGATTTATATTTAAATTCTAGAATCGCTCCTGCTAATTGACTAGTTAATGATACTTTTTCCCAAAGATACTAAACCCTTTACTTAATATATTTTTGGTAATTCTTTAGTATTGACTCCTCCGGAATAAAGGAATGTTGACTTTTTGGTTGCAGTTTTTTTGGTCTGAAAGGCGTACATCATTACTTTGAATGTCCCTTATATCTGCAAAAGGATAAATGTGTATTTTTTAATCGACACATTTTGGCCGACCTCCTCTGGTGTATTTCTCATTTCTCCTTTAAACTTTTCATTTATACTGATTGATACCTCTGGCATTCATACGATCTCTTCAAGTGTGATGTTAAAAAAATTCAAATTTAATATAAAATGTGTCTGTGTTGGCATTACCGACCTTTATTGACCAGCGAGAGTTCTCAGTTACTTTTGCCTTGCACAGACGAGTTTGACAAGAGTTTGAAAAGATTTTGATAGAGATTTCAAAGCTTGGTATAACTTTGATAAACTCATCTGTGTGGCTTTGCAATGCTAAGTTGGCTCTGCCATTAAAGACTCTACAGAAGTAATTTAGTATTGACTCTCCTTCCCATCCTTATTTTAGGATGGTTTTGGTATTTGCTTCATTACTAACTTGTTTTCGCTTTTTGGTAGATTTTCTTAACAAAAGGTGTTCTTTCTGTGCAACCAATACTTCTCTCGTATATTTCGTTCTTTGTAGCAGCAAAGCTGTATCTGGTCTTTATTTCGCTGAAAGTGCTTTTTTACATTCTTCCTAACCTCTGGTTTCATGCTGTTTGATGTGATTGCACAGAGGAACATAGGCACCTCACTGATTTTTTTGAGAGAATTAATCAATATACGCTTTAGCAGTATATATTGCCGTTGTAGCTGTGTAGGTTTGGTGCTGAATTTGCTCACCATACTTCTTTTCTTGTCCGAATCTCATTTGCATCGTGGCAACAACAAAGTTTTGCTCTGAATCGATTTTGGATCTCGATCGCATCGATCGTATGGTTCATTGTTTTCTTTTGATCGGGGAACTACTAAGTTCTTTTCTGGATAATGCGGTATAATGTCTTGCTTTAGGTATTTCTAATATACGAGTACTTTGTCGAACAGTTCTATAGATTCTCACTTTTGTTTTGCTCCACCCTTCAAAATTCAAGCCTAATTGACCTTCCGCTAATTGTCTATATTCTTTTAAGATTCAAAATTTTCAAGTGAATAGCTGAAAGGTGTTGTTTGTCAACTGTAAGTTCACCTATTTCCGCGACTGTTTGGCGATCCACCACTATAAGTGTATATATCATTTAATGGGGTCAAATTCTTTAGAAGACAGTGTTGGCGTTGATTTGCTGTCATCATTTTTTATTTTAGCCTCTTGGTTTAATCCCGGATTTGAGCTCCGCTTATGTTAAAAGGATTTGGTTTGTCTTTCCCTAGCCCTAGGCTGCCTTGCCTACCACTACTACTTCTATAATGCTTTCGTACGTTAAGATGATTGAGGTCCCCCTCCGTTTGCTTGTCCCACGTAAAGTGTTATATTCGTATTCGAAGTATTGCCTCCGTATATTTCCGTATATACATAGTATAATTGAAAAATCTGTAAAATTCCTGTCGAAAGTAAATTTTTAAGACGCGAATACACACTTATAAGAAACAAATGTTACCTAAGTAAATGGTTTTAGGAGGTGTTGAGGATGCCTCATATGATGCCTTTGCAGGTGACTTAAACTACAGGGTCTTTTTTCTTTGGAAAGGGGCATACGATATTGAGATCAAACATGCCTTCGTCCGAGCAATTGAGCAATTGATGCATGCTTTTCACAAAGACGACTAGGTCATCAGTTTTGGCAGTCTTTCATCTTTATATGCAGAATTTTTTTTCCTAAAAACCCGGTATTCGCATTTCCTTTTTTGTTCATAGAGCACACGAGGTGCTTTTGCCCTCATTTGCAGTGCCGGTTTTTATAGTTTCTGTTTCTCTGAATGCACCATCCAGAACTGATCGTCAAACGATAGGTGGTGATCGGCGCAGAACATTAAGCTATGCTAAGGTACACTTGAATCAATTTAACCAATTCCTCGCAGTATTTCGTCTTCTTCAGCAATAGGGATATTTGAAATCGTACCTTGGTCACAAAAGTATGGCGTTTTAAGGAACTTCGGAACGTTTGCACTGGAGGCACGCCTTGCGTCGGTCGCTTTGTGATCTAGTTAATTGATCAAATGAACGCCAATTTCCAAGTCTATATGCGGAAATCGTGTGATTGCGAATTTGTTTTGTGCAGCCTATGTTTACCAAGTGTGCTACCAAAGAGTTTGAGTTAAAATTGTGTTGAGCATATCGAGAAACTCATTAAAACACTCCTTGATGTCGTTATCTGCTCCCCTATTTTCCTCTTTCATGAGGCGATCATTCACATGTCTTAAACTTAAGATTTCTCGCCTTAGTCTGCCTCTTGTCTTCAAACTAGCCATCATCAATCCACTTTATAGATGGCGGTTAAATCTGCTTTTTAGCAGTCTTAGGTCTCCGCGTTTTCTTCTGTCTAAAACTGTTTGCCTTCTCTAGTAGCATGGATCGTCAACAGTGGTATCACTCGAATGCCGTTGGCTCTTTTAGGTCTGGATTTGAATATGTGAATGAGGATCACCACATTAAGAATCTGAATACAGATAACTTAATTGATTTCATTGTATTGTAGAAAAGCGACAACGGATATTTTCTTGTATTTTGTCAACCCCAAATGCTAGCAACTATTAAAGATCCTTAAAAATATAATTACTTAACAAAAAACACTTGAGAAATCCTTTGAGACCTATGATATAGCTGGTCCAAAAGCCTCAGTTTCCGATCATTACTTATCATAAACAACATGTATTCATTCTTCATAGAAACCTTCATTTGTACATGAAACCTAAATTCAACCAACTCCATCTTACCTTTTCATTCCATCTTCATTATTCTTCCTAAAACATTGTTCAATTAAAAAAAATTGTTTTCTTTCTCTTTAACAGCACCCTCAGTAACAATACGTCCGCAAAATGCTTCACCATTTAAGAAGCCATCATTTTCAGTTGCCACACCTACAAATCGTCTTACAGGTTGTACAATAGCACATTCAACAGATGAAATACAAAGACTTGCACCAAGTACTTCCACCGAGGAGCTTAACCAAGAAATGGCCAATTTAGAAGGGCTCATGAAAGATTTAAGTGCAATTACTGCCAGTGAATTTGAATGTTAACGTCGATCTATACATATACATTATATAAAAATACCCTAACCAAATCACAAAAAGTATTCCCTTCCCAAAAATCAAATAACAAAAGAGATAAACTTAAAAACCATACGAATCACAATTTAAATTAGACGACCGACGCAAAAGGGATTCCTTATGTCATCCCCTCCAGAAACTAGTTTCGTAATCAGGTATTTTTTTATAATGCAAAATCTAGCAACGAGTATAGCTAACACATTCACAAAACACTTATAAATATAAATATGTAGTATAACACACCAAGTATGAAACTAAAAAAAATAATTAAATAACAGTGTGCGCACTCCAGAACTGCCCTTTTAATTGGATTTATGGATGAATCCTACATCGAGATCGGGATCTTAGAAGATCGAAGATCTATTAGATAAATACACACACATGCATGCATATCACACCACTCAAGCTAGAGCACCAGAGAGTGTGCACCGAGTCATTATATAAATTGAAATCTTTATTTTTCAAATTTTTTTTTTGATTTTCAACTTCTTGGTGATCTTTGATGGATTCCTGTTAGCAACGTGTAGTCCGAGAAAGAAACAAAAAAAAAAGAAGAAAGAAACAAATTTATCTCTAATTTATTGTAATTAACAGTAATTTTAAAATTAGATTCTAAGTTTATCTAAATTGAGGTTTCATTTTAGAAGAGCAGCGTAGGTAATGAAGGTTGCTAGACCTACTTCTACTTCGTTATCCTTGGATTATTTGATTTTTTTTTATTTTAACACGACAAGAGTCAGCATTTTTAAAAGAAGCTTCTTTCTTCCAATGTCCAAGTCAGAGTTTTAAGGTAACTTAGGAGGTAACTTACTTACCAGAATGGGAAAAAAGACATTAACGTGGTTTCTGATTTTAACACACTATATGTGTGTTCAGTTGATATTCATTCAACTATCAGCATATCTTGGGATATCTTTGTAAGACATAATCCAAGTCACTATTAGGACAGTCTGTACTCATCAATGGTAAGAGTAAGGTAATGATAGTTCCATCCTCACTTCTCTTATATTCAATAAATTCATTGTAAGTGACCGCTTTCAGCTCACTTGTTGAAGAAATCCTTATTGTTTGTCTACCATATATATGTTAATGGCAATGATATCCGTCACGAAACGAGTGCCAAGGGTCTCTCTAACTTTTGTTTGCAGTATTACTTAAGGGAGACATGTTAAACTGTCTTCAAGATATCCTTCTAATTCCACGCCATGTTTGTTTTCAAAGTGCAATTACTCTGCTAAAAAATGTACCATATGCGTAGCGGTGTTGAATTTTTCTTCTTCAAGGCAATCACAAACATCTAAAAAACAGCATTTGATAGGTATCCCTTATACTGTCACTTTTTAGAGCTTTCAAAAAAACCGCAGGTTCCGCACATCTGATGGAAAAACTACACTATGCTCGTGCTTAAACAGTAAAGCATCTTTTATCACATTTTACAATATGTACAAAAAGAAAAGCGATGCAGTTCACATTATAAAACATCCACTGGTCCTGGTGTAAAATCGGGAATAGCTTTCAAGATATTACAGCTTGGCCTTGTTCTTGATGCAAAGCTCAAGAAGAAAAAAGCAGTTTAGGATTTTAAACAAGAATTTAAAGAAAATGCTGATCGACAGAAAAACTTAAAATATACAAGGTGATACGTTAAGGCTTTCTTATTAGAAATATGTATAAATAGAGGAAAAAAGACTAAAAAATCATCATGGGAAGTCTTCGAGTATGGAACCGGATTTATGTTTCCTCAGTCGAATACGAATTCAACTAACTTAAGCCGACACAGGTGTAAGAAACAAAGGTTTAATAAGAAATGCTTGTCCCGATAAAACCGCTCCACAAAACGCCACTTAATCTGGTGAACACTTGCGTGTGCCTTTCAAAAGAACCCAATAGCGTCATTTGGCAAAAGATTTGTTTAACTAAAAGAAATTCTTTTTGCAATGCTGATTTTTCTTAAATTAGAAATAATCGATCCAACTTCTTTAGGTTTTTTTCTATTATATCCGACTCTCAAGTCTGTGTTTTTAACCCAAAACTTGTGTACAGCAACATGACGAACAATTCAAACAATTTCCATGTGGAATTTATGCCACAGATGCTATGATCGTATCTCTCGTAGACCTCTCTGTGTATCATCGCAAATGCATATGTTTTGTTTTGTACGCTTTTACACAATGCACTGTCGACGGATCTTAGGTCTCCTTGATAGATCGTAGGTTTCCCAAAATCACAAATAGAGACTTTAATCCATTCTGGCGCTGAGCACCTTAATCGAAGCCTTCTGCCACCTTAAATATTCTGTTTTATTCAAAAATTTATCAAATTTTCATGAGTCTATTTACTTTATGATTTATCCGGACCACTATATGAAAATGTAAGAATCTCTCTAGAGTAACAAATCAGTTCCTCCTACTCACCTTGGACAGTTTAAAATACTTAAAATACCATGACTCGATTATTTTTATTTTTATTTTATTAAAATGAAGTCGCTACATTTTTTTGTCTTAAAGAATATTGAATTGTTAGATAAATAAGATTAATGTGCTAAAACCTTGAGTTCTCGATTGAAACAAAATTGTAATTCTTCTTATTTGCAAGTCCGTTTGTTTATGAACGTAAAATTGAAAACAAATCGAACCAACATTACCTACAATGCTCCTAAATTATTTTCAACATCAACAAAATAAAATCAAAAACAAATATTCTATCGCATTAGAAGTTATGTATGGATTGAAAAAAATATATAATAATTGATTTATTTTGCATTGTAAATTTTAAGTATTTAGTATTACTTTTTTTCTTTACAAAAAAAAAAAAACAAACAACATATATATATAAATAAATAATAATAAAGTGTAATTATGGTTTTTGTAAAACATGAAACAATACCTGTAAATATTTAAAACCACTAGATAATAATTATTTTACTATTCATTAATTATTTCACTATTTTTATTCTATTGTTAATATCGTAAACGTACTTTTTAACTAACAACAAAAGAAAAAATTAAATAAAACTACAAGTATTCTAAGAAATCTTAACAAGAAACTGAAAAAAAAAAATACATTGCATGTCTTAACTATGAAAACGACATGAGATACTAACTCGCTATTCGAAATTTGTATGTGCTAAGTAAACAAGGGATTATTTCAACAAAACAGAATATAATTGGACATGCAAAAACTACCTACAAATGACTAAAACAAATAAGTACATCCATACCCATGCTGTTATTAACATTTTCTTTATAAAAAAAAGTGGATTTATATTTTTCCAAATGAATTGCCATGTAAACTTTCCAAAATGCCCTGCCCCTATGCTGTTGTGAAAATTGTTCGAACGCCCCTCATCAGAATCTATTCTATTCTATTCACAGATAACGAGTATCCTAGCCAGGCCGGTTTCAATCATTTTACTTTTCTGTATACAGTTCCTACTTTAAGTTTGTTGAAATAAAATAATCATCTCTTTTGCAGCGATGTCCGTCTAAAATTTAATTTGGTTTAGATATCTTTTTGATTTATGTCTTCGAAATGTTTACCAAAAATTTGTCTACCAATATGAACTTATTTTTCCACATCATTCTCCAGAATCTTGTTAATTAAGCCTTTTCCAAACAGCTTTGATCGTTTAAGTTCCCTTTCTGCTACTGTGGACTGCAACTCAAACTGTAAAAGTTTTCTTAAACCTTCGTACCCTGTTTGATCTCCATCAAATACTTTGATTAGCTTTGAAAATATGTGCTTAGGGTAGCACGTTGGTACATCGGTTATATTTGAAATTCTTACCTCCGACAAAATTGATGTTTGACTGTAAGCCTGGTAGATATGCTGCGGTCTCCAGAACAATTAACACTTAAACAAAGAATTTGCATTTTTGTAATACTCCTCGACTTTAGTGGTAAAATGTTGTGTCTATCATTCCTTCAATATGGAAGCTGTAACCAAGTTTCTTCTGCTCGACCTGCTGCTTCTTCATCGGCATTTTATGTGTTTCTTCTTTTCTTATTCTACCGTTCTTCAGAAGACGAACATCCATTTTCTATTTTCCACTTTATTCGGAAAAAGTGTAAGCCACTACATTCCTGTAATCTTACTTGTTTCATTTGTGTTTTGTCTTCAGTTGCCGTCTGATTTATAGACGTAGCTGGGCTCTTTTAGGCACTAATAATATTCTCATGGTCATTTGGGAATTTTTAGTACAAGTTGGTTTAATTAAAACAAATGCAGTTGTTTGACGATCACCTCTAATCAATCTGAGCATGAATTATTCAATTCTCTGGACATAATTTTGAGCTTTCAGAGACGGTTTTCTTGAATTTGCTGCCGTAAAGTTTCAGTGACTGTATATATTCTTACTTCTTTCGCTTCACTTCATACTAAGTGTGGGGCTTTAAATGAATGATTATATTTAAAGGGATTTTGGCTTTCTCTGAAACGCGATTCGATCTTCTTACGAGCTTCTTCGAACTCTATAAATACAATTTTGAAACTTAAACCAAGATGTCTTGCAACTCCTGTAAAGAGGCGTTCTTTAGAAAAAGTGAGATTATCGGAATGAAACTGAAAAAAGTGGCGACTACTTGGCGAGCTTATTTCTTACCTAACCCGATCTTGACCATTGCAGATCATTTTACAATAAAAAGCTTGCACTCCCTGATCAAAATTATTAACCAAACCAAAATTTTACAACTGAAAATATCGAACTGACAATGAACTTTATAGCAATTTTTATGACTAACAAGAAAATTTTATCAAAGTTCATTACATAGCGCACAAGGTAGAAAAAATGTCTACAAAATAGTTTGTTAAACAAAATTCACATATTTTGTAGCGCAGACTTTGTTTATTTAAAAACGAAATTTTTAAATTAAAAATTCACTAAAGTTTTTTCCCAATTTTGTGCACCCAATTTCAACCTTTCCAAAACACGTTATTAGTCTAAATTACGAGTATGCGTTGGTTGATCGAATTAGTAGTAGTTCAGTACATTGTTTCTGAATCATGTTAGCCCAAAAAAACCAAAAAAAAAAAACAAAAAAAACCTTTAAAACAACTCTGAATGCACCATGAGATGATATGTGGATGGTAGGTTCTTATATGTATACCTACTTATCCAGTGTTAATTTTCGAAGCTGGACAAAAATTAGATCTTCCCTCGGAATTCATCAAAATCGCAGCCTAAACATCGGGCATCTTTGGTCAAACCGTCTTTGAATGATCTGTTAAAAGATTGTTGCCAGCGTTCTAATCGTGGTTCAAATTATGCCTGAATTCGTCCATTTATTTTGGGCTACCCACGAAGATATTTACAAACAAATTCGAAAGCAGTCTCCGAGTTCACTACCATTTTTTTTTAAGTTTGAAGTAATAATTTCCAGCTCTCAACTTAATACTATTG
This sequence comes from Volucella inflata, assembly GCA_928272305.1. Taxonomy (NCBI): domain Eukaryota; kingdom Metazoa; phylum Arthropoda; class Insecta; order Diptera; family Syrphidae; genus Volucella; species Volucella inflata. The sequence goes on along the minus strand of OV743717.1, from coordinate 80,141,988 downwards.
CAGAAAATATCTCTCGTCATTGTCAATAATTAACTTATTTTACTTTTGGTGGCGTCTTGAATATAATACGTATCTTCCCTCTTTCCATATGTAATCAATTTGACTTACCGCATTTTGATTAGGAAATATTGACAATGTTTACCATTTACATAGTCCCATAAGTCTAAGTCCTTTTCCGGACGTGAAGTCCTGCAGGCTGCGCATTCTCACGCCACTACCAAAGTTGCCCTTTTTTCCATTAAATTTATTAAATTCACCGAGTACAAATTGAATGTCGTACTGCTCATAGGTTCTCTTTAGGAGATAGTAAAGGTCTTTCTTGGCAGTGTTGTCTCATTCATTCGTTGAGATATTTGCGTCTATTTTTAGTGAGCTTAGCTCTGATAAGGATTATCCAAAGACTTTATCCGTAAGTCTGTTTCTAATAACATACCTAGATCCAAATATTTGCTGCTTGCCTTTATAGGCGCTGTAGTGGATATCTCAGTCTATTAGGAATCCTAGCAGGTCAGGTACATACCCGTCAATAATTCTTTTTTGGAAGCATGGATACTTTTCGAGAAAGCTCGTGAGAAGAGCTGTGCACGTTTTAGTCAGGGAAGAGTGTAATCCAAAATAATATAACCATTGTGTATTGCTTACCTATATGTCCGATGTCAACTTAGTTTCGAGCAGCTAGGCTGGCTGATTTTTATCACATATCTGTTAGAGTTTTCTTTTTGTTTAAAGACCATCGGGCATCGTTCTTTTGCCCATGAAGGGCGATCTCTTTGCTTTTGCTTTTAAGATGAGATTGCTTGATTGTTGAATGATATTAAGTTGAATATCTCCACGCAAGTATAGATAATTTGATTGTCATCTATGGTACATTACATGCAAACATCAGTGGTATGATTTGTCCGCTTGATCGCTAGTGATGTTTAAAACTTTGATATGTGTATTTTCCAAACCCTTCTTAAGTCCAAAAAGTATTTGTGGACTTGTGAACAAAATCTATTTGTATCTGGTAAAGTGGTATATAGTGGTTAAGTGGTTAGCTTGGTGATGCAGTAAGCGTCAAGTTATAGAATTCCAAATCCCTTGTAAGCAACTATAAATTTGAAAAACAATCCCTTGTCTACTAAGCACAAATGCTATTCATCTAATTGTTAAAAATAAAAAGAAAATACAGCCATTTGGTCTTCTAAGAAAATTCCTTTTGCATTTTTTTGTTCTGTAAACTATAATATTTTCGAAACACCAGCTCCATTACGATCACGATGTGAAGGCTATTTTAAACAAATTTACCAGAGTCATCCGTATAATCAATGGCATTTCGTCGTTATGAGACTTTTTTTAAACAACCTGCCAATTTATTCTTTCTATCGATATTCATTATCATTGTGCCATTTTATGATTCATTTATAGATTCGTTTTTATTTCTTTTTTAAGTAGCACTTAAGACGGTTTTTTTTTAATAGAATTTTTGTTTTTAACTAACATTTTTGCATTCTGTAAGAACTCACACAGCTATTTTTATTTTATTTTCTTATTTTAGTAAATGAAAGAAAAAATAAATATATTTTAATGTATGTAACTTATACAACACTATAGTATTTTAGAGCATTTTTTGTACAGTTATACATATAATATTAATAAATAAAAAGGAGATAAAACAATTACCAAGTGAATTATGAATGCTTATGCTGAAATATAAGAAAAACAAAAAAGTCTAAACGAAATAAGAAAAATATTAATTTTATTATAACGATAACGAAACAATGAAAAGTTTTTTTTTTTTAGTTAAACAAAAATAAAAATACAATTTTATTGTAAAAGAAAAAAATACGTCAAAATAGTTATGTAAGTAGGGAAGACCAAACGACAAATGGGACTATCCCAAAGAGAAACACTTCTTTTTTATTTTGTTTTTTGTTTAGTACATAAGAAATAACATTAGCATTTAAGTCAGAAGCAAAATACAAAAGTAAAACAAAACGGAAACAATGAAATGAAAAAAGGAAAAATATTAACCAAAACAAATATTAAATTTTAAATAAATGTACATTTTTATTTATACTTAAATTTTGGTATTTTATTCGAGGGGATTTTGTGTAATTATTTGATGCGTCTCTTCTTTTTTTGCCCGTTTATAGATATCCTCAGTTGTCAATATTGATGCAGAAGTGAAATGCTTAGACCACATCTGCCTAGACCATGGACAGCTGCATGTCTTCCTTATTCAGTTGCAGATGACTCAGTAACAACTTCAGTAAAAAGAGCCGGCTACGCACGCTTAACCAATCTACGGTATTCTGTCAAGCATAGTAACGATCCTACTAAGATATATCTGTGCAGTAAGTACGTTAAAAACAGCCGAGGAAAGATATGCTATTGTTCCAAGTAAGAAATGCTCACCTCTAGTCATCATTTTATTTCTACAAAAGTGCTGTTGCCACAATTTACAGCAGAGCCAAGGTAGACAAAGTTCTTTAACCTATGTTGACAGCGAACACAGTGGTGACAGTCTCCTAGACTCCGTCAATTATATTAGCACCATCGGTGTGGGCTAGTGGTTGCCCAGATTTTTAAAAGATTGTGCCTGCGGTATTGACTTGTGAGTTTTGCACAATTTGTTTTAAGTATGATGTTATGACAGCGCGCGTCACTTCGTCTTGTTTTGCTTTTTGGCATCAAAGGTCTCGGTGTAGTCATTACCAACATTGACCGAGCTTCGAGTATTCGTCCTTCCGCACAGACGGATGAGTTGGGTGGGAATGTCAAAACTAAACCTTGGCTCTATATAGCTTGTTTCTATAAATGCTGTCGCATGCGGCTTTTAAATCAATGAAAAGATGATGGGTAGTTATTTGGACGTTTTGAGTTTTTTTTCCAGTATCTGCCAAAGTGTGAAAGTATTGTTGATTGTGGAGTTCTAGTTCCTAAGAACATACTTATACTATAGGTTGTCGACGGGGACATTCACACAATATGTCAAATAAGATGTTGTACGAAATGTTGAGGAGACTTATTCCTTTATAGTTGGCGGAGTTAGAGGATTCTCCTCTTTTGTGAATCAGGCAAACGTTACTGCGATCCCATTCAAGAGGTATTCCCTCTTGTGACCAACTTTCTTAAATCAGTTGATGTATGCTCTCTACGAAGTCATTTTTAGCTTTGTTTGATTTCAGCTTAGATATTGTTATCCCTACTTCATTTTGGTTAGATGGAAACAGCTGAAGCTATCATTGTTAATGGTCTATGAACCCTGACGGCATAATGTTGGTCTTCGTCGCAGTTTAACATTCTTCAGAAGAAGTTGTCTGACCTAACTGTCTTTTACATATCTACAGGTTTCTGTACGGATCTCGTTGCCTTGACCAGTAGGCCCATGTTTTTCCTGTCGGTTTTGGTTCGTAGAGGTCACGAGTGGTTCTCAGTCTTAACTGCAGCGTCGCTTTGTAGATGCATGTGCTTGTCGGCATTCTTGATCAAATAGCAAAAAATATTTTCGAAATGACGTTTGGAATGTTAGGACCCTGTACAGCTATAGATCTGTAATCTATCCATCAAACAAGAAAATTATGAAAAATTCCGACCGCTATGATTACTGTCAATGAGGCAAACAGCCGCTATTTGGAAGGGAATATGTCGTTAGAAACAATAAAGGCAACAATATTGAGTTTCAGCCCTGTAAACAATTGTAACTTGAAATTGAAAAGTGTCTGGAGCATGTTGTGACGAGGCGATTAGTTAAATTTGTGGACAAATACTCATTAATTCACCCAAAACAGTACGGCTCCCAAAAAAATGAAAGCACAAACAAACTATAGGGAGAAATTTCAAATACGATAAATGAAAGCCTGAACAGAAGTCATCATGTCTTGGTACTCTTTATGGATTTCAGCAAAGCGTTCGATACCTACTCTAAATCACACAAAGTTAATACAAGCATTGAGTCGACTTGGAATCCGGGGGAAATTAGCAGAGTTGTTGCATAACTACTTGTCTAGTAGAATCTTCCGAGTAAAAATTAAAGATTTCTCTAGCGACGACATATCGACTTCTTATGGAGTACCACAGGGATCGAAACTTGGTCACTTCTATTTATTTTATTTACCAATGAACTGCTTCGGGTTTTCACCAACATCGTTCCATTTGCATTTTCAGATGATACGGCAATAGTTGTTAGACATAGGTGTCTCAAAACTGGAATGGAAATACTGCAAACCTAATTTGCCAATGCAGTTGAATGATGCCATGATAACGGAATATTCTTTATTTATTCCTTATCTCAACGCGGGCCATGTCCTACGTGTCAGTAGTACGTATGCTATTCCTTATTTATTCCTTATCTCAAAGCTGGCCACGTCCTACGCGTCAGGTGTACGCCAGCTATACCTGTACGTATGCTATTCCTTATTTATTCCTTACCTTAACGTAGGCCGTGTCCTACGCGTCAGGTGCATGTATATAGGATTCTTTTAATAAATTTAAACAAATACAAGTCCTTTTAACGAACAACCTCTTTATTTATCGAACTACGAGCTGCACCCGGCCATTTTTTTACAAGAAGTGTTTTAATATTGAAACTACCATGCCTACTGCTGCTCGGCTTACGTGACTCGTGTCGTGTTCTGTCGTTTGTCTTCTTTGTTGTTTGTCCTTTTTCTTATCTTGCCTGATCCTCTCGTTTGTCTGTTACGTAGCTAGTTTGTTCTGTAGTAGCATATAAGTTAAACTATTTAATAGTTTATTTAAATAAAACAAATATTTTTTAGGAGGAGAAGCCTCTTTATTATCTTAAATCCAAATTACAACTGAACTTAAAATCTAACAAAATTGTACTTAACACCTAACTTAACTAATGCGGCGGTGAATGGGATTTTGGGACGTGATGGAAGGAATGATGAAATAAATTGTGTGGCGGACGTTTGGTATCAGGTGCGATTACGAAATTTGTTATGTTGTGGTTGACTTATATCGTCTGTTTGACGACAGCTTTCCTTTGTATGGCGTGATCGAACGTACTGTGTTGGTTGTCCTCGTTCGTATGTCTATTTCACCCCAATGGCACAATCGGCCCCGAATGACGGATTCCATCTTTTCATGTTTTCTGCCACGTTGGTTGTCATTTTTGGCCCTTCATGACTTCCCACTTTCGTCACCTCATAGCGCCCATGGTTAAGTTGCTTCGAAATCTTATAGTGTCCGAGGAATTTCGCCCTGAGCTTCATGCCGGTCCCGAATTGCGTGCGCTTGATGGCGACTAGCTCGTTCTATAACCTCTCTCCGGTACCTTCATCCTGTCGATGGACTTCTTGTTTTCTCTTTGTACCGCTGCTATATTTTCACGAGCATCCCCATGAATTTCATCCCTCTCATCCCTTTGAGAAAGCATCTATCACGATCAGTATGTGGTTATATCGCTTACGCGTTTGCCCCATTGGTCCAACATGGTCAACGCGGTATTTACCCAATAATCTGTCTTCCTTGTCGATCGGTTGTGAATAACCCTCCTTCTTGCCGGCTTTAGACTCTGCTATCAAGCACTTAACGCAGCCCTTCACTATATGATCTTAAACTTTGTGCCCAATAGGTACACTCTCCATTTTTTCAAAGTCTCGATAGTTGCTAATACCCCTAGTCCGTACGAATAGTATTTTTCTTCTACAGGGGAGGTCTTCCGGCTCATGTACTGGACCGGATGAAACTGTCTGTCTTCCATATCCATCTGCAGTAAAATTGCACCGTTGCCGAATTTATTGGGATCTGCGTGGATCTCCGTCGCCGCTGCAGAATTGAACAGCTTCAAAGCCGGCGCTTTGGCTAACGCCGTCTTAAGCTGTTGAAACGCTGCTAACTGCCCAGTTTTCAGCGTATACTTGGCGTTCTTTTTCAGCAAATCCAACAACGGCTTGGGGATGACTGCAAACCCTTCAACAAATCTCCGGAATTACGAGGCCAGCCCTGAGAATCGTTGGAGCGCCTTCTTATCGACTGATAATGGAAACTTCTCAACTGCTTTTGTCTTTTGTGTTGACAGGCGAATGGTATTTCTTTTTTTCTTAGGAATTGACACTACTTCCACTTGATGCGGAGACCGTACTCCGCTGCTACCTTGATCTTTTCTTCCTCATCCGCTGATGGAATGACTAAATCATCCATGTTCATTACTAGCACCCCTGTTTGGATTAGTGTTCGAAACACAGCGAAGGTGTATCTCCCGAATACTGCCGGTGAATTCGAGATACCGAAAGGTACAAACAGAAACTCGTACTGGCCTTCAGGTATAATGAACGACGCATACTTCCGTGACCCCGGTTCTACCGTCACCTGGAAGAAACCATTTTCGCTCTAATACATACTTCGTCGATGTGCACCATCGGGAACCTTGATCTTTTCTTCCTCATCCGCTGATGGAATGACTAAATCATCCATGTTCATTACTAGCACCCCTGTTTGGATTAGTGTTCGAAACACAGCGAAGGTGTATCTCCCGAATACTGCCGGTGAATTCGAGATACCGAAAGGTACAAACAGAAACTCGTACTGGCCTTCAGGTATAATGAACGACGTATACTTCCGTGACCCCGGTTCTAACATCACCTGGAAGAAACCATTTTCGCTCTAATACATACTTCGTCGATGTGCAACATCGGGAAATTATCTCTTACAATTTTCTCATTGAGTTTTCGGTAATCACAGCACAACCACAATTTAGCCATAACGTCGCGACTACTTTAAGGATGTTAGGGCCTAGGCTCCACCGGTAATGTAAACAACTACACAAATTTAAAGATCATACGAGAAAGGGGTTAGAATGAAAGAACAGTTCTTTGAATAAGTGAAAAAGCGCTCTACTTAAAATTTATCTTCACAGTTCCCTTTTATGGCGCAGAGGACTTTATCAAAACAGGATGAGAACGCGGCTAGTCCTGTCAAGAGAAATATTCTTCAGAGCGATCTATGATCTCGTTTTCTGGACGGAGATTGGAGGGAAAGATTTAACCAGAAATTTCATGGGATCTACAAGAATGTGGACTTACTCGTATCTAAAATAATCTGATTTTAATCACATAGATAGTTAGGACAGATAGAGTAGATAGGCCCAAGCACTCCAGCTCGGAAAGTCCTTGGATAGACAACAAATTGATGGTCGAAATTGGAAGCAGCTAGCAAACAACAGGGAGTGTTATAGGGACAGATCCACCTTGGACTGGAGCATCACCAGAGTAAACATGTAAGAGTGTCTTTTGAAGATTATCGGTGACTTGGAGCTTTTTCCAGCTCTTATTCGTTTTCTTTTTAGCGCGACTTAAGATGCAGCAGGTTCTCCAACATGACAATTACCTGTTCTTTAAAAAAAGGAAAACAAAAGAAACCTTCCTTATTCGAATCCATATTTATTAGAAGACATTTCATCAGGCCTAAAATAGGAAACAATTCTTAAATAACATTAAGCATAACCCAAGGGCGAATAATAGCCACATTTGTAAAGACACCTGGTCTGTTTGGACGAGCACATCCTTGACCATATGACACAATACCAAAAACTTTTCCTTTGATAACAAGTGGTCCGCCTGAGTCTCCCTGGCAGGGACCCTTACCACCTCTAGGAAGACCCGCACAAATCATTATAGGCGTTATAACTGTCGGCGCATAATTTCTTGCACAAATCGCTCTAGCTACAATTGATACATAAACAACTCTTTGGTCAGTAGTGGCAGGTCCACCTTCAGCAACATTGCCCCATCCAGTGACTGAAGCATTCCTCCCCACGACTGCTTCATTGATTGCCAACGGGATTGACTGTACTGACGGACTACAGGAAAGCGCTGATGACACATATAGAAGAGCTGCATCCCAATTAAAAGTTATCGGATTGTACTGCGGATGGACGAGTATTCTTCTAACGTTTCTTGTTACTTTTTCTGGTTTCAGAAAAGTACCACCAGCGACAACAATTACATTTGCAGCCACACGAGTACTTACACAGTGGCCAGCTGTAAGTATGGTGCGTGGAGTAACAATTATTCCGCCACAAAAATGCCTCAGACGTTTATCTCGAAGAGATACTTGGTATGGATATTGTTCTATGTTCACTGGATTTCCACCGACTATCCGGCCATTTGCTTGCTCTGTACTAGCAACAAAGAGACAGACTATCACGATCAGGTGTGAGCAATGTAACATCTTTTAAATGACTGAGTTAACAAGAGCAATTTATTACATATTTTTTTATTGTGAAATATTGTACAAACTGGCCTAAATAAATCAGAAGAACATTTTAAATTGTAAATCCGTTACACAAAGGGAGAAACAATAGATTAATGGAGAACAATTAATCAAAAGAGCAACTGTGCACACTCCTGGCTGAAAGCACTGCACTATTCTTGCTCTGCTTGGAATCTACGATGCAGTTTTGAAAAAGATTTTACTGCTAAATTCAGTGTTTCTATGGCATAGATAGAATTGTTTTTCCTTTGTTGCTCAAAATTACAAAAGAAGCCAGGAATCAGACAACGTCGACGACAGATTTCTTTTGATCTGACCATTCTCCAATAATTTTAGCAAGGCCTTGGGTTCTTAAAGTTCCTCGAATGTTGTGTGAAGGTTCAGCAAAGCCTTCAATGCAGTTTGGCTAACGGTACAGATGCAGATACTTTCTCCTGAATCGATTCACCACAACATAATTTGTTACTATCAAAATTAATTATATTTCAGCTTGGAGGAGTAAAATCTAATGTTGGCGTCCTCCAGAAGGATGCCAGCGCCGCATCCTGGATCGGGCTAAGTTGCCCGCGCTTCTAAGCGACGAGATTCGACCACCATGCATCATGCATTAGATGCAAAACCCCATTCGGAGAAACCCTTGTTAACCCTTGCAATCGCACATATGGACAACAGCGCAACAATCAATCTCGCAGCGTAGTGCTTGCCCTTTCTCTCGGTTCCTGGTAATAGGAACCTTACCTAACCTTACGTCTAAAGTATTTGGGAAGATACTGCAGATACAAATCAATGCATACTCGAACAACCTATTCTCACCGATACAATCAGATTTTGGGAAGCAAAAGTTGTTGATGATACTCGTATTAGGGAATCTCTGGGCGAGAATAAAGTGAAAAAACCTTTCATACCGTTGATCACACTAACCTCTGCAATAAATTATCAACTCAGTTTGGATTCTCAAATTCGGCTGTGATCCTCATGTTGTCATATCTGAAGCACAGGTAAGGAGCTGTCTCTGTTGGACTGTACTCGTCCGACCTCTTTCACAACAGTAGAGGTGTTCCACAAGGTTCTCCTTTGAGCCCTCTTCTATTTTCGATATACAAGAACGAAGTGCCTTCAATCGCAACATCCTCCATTCACTTGTTTGCCGAAGATGTTTAACTCTATCAAAGTTGCCTACTAGGGATGATCGAAGAATATCCACCGCATGGTCTAAGAAGAATGTTCGAATTTTATGGGACTCTTTTCTCCGGCAATACGCCACCCACGTCAATGGAGCCATCCAAGAAATGCCACGGGATTGGCTGAGCAAAAAAAGTATGAAAATCTGCGACATCTACTACAGAGACTGTTATCGACGGCAAATATAGCGCCTATTTGGATGCAAACTAAGGGAAAAATCTTGAGTTCCCGGCATGTGAACGAGTGCCTCGTAGCAATCCGTATGCGCGTAGGCCTCCACAGAAAAGACGACGACACCAATGATGCCTTCTATGAGCTCTTGAGCAAAACCTACGAGCAATGCCCTAGCTATAACATTAAAATTGTCCTAGGCGATTTTTATGCAAAGCTAGCAAGAGAGGTCGTCTTTGATAGCACTGTTGGAAGATATGGCCTGCACGACACCTCCGACTTTGTGGCAATACGAAACATTGTGGTATCCAGCACGTGGTTCCTCCATCTCGATATTCGCAAGGGGACTTGGAAAACTGCTGATCAATCAACCGTCAATCAGATTGACCACACTGCGGTCCACGCAAAACACTCGTCCGGTATTATGAATGTCCGAACGTTCCGAGAAGCCAATATTGACTCGGACCTTGTTGTAGCCAAGGTACGATTGCGGATATCCCGAACAACGCCAAGACAAGTTACAATCGCAAGAAATCGCCAAATCCTTTTCCGATCGAGTCTGTTTTGATCTCTTAAGAGTTCCCTTGCCGCCAGCATCAAGCATCGCAGACCAATGGCAACATTTCCAAAAAGCCATCAGAGATGCCGCGTCTGATGTGCTGGGTCTTACTCAACCATGAATGAATGAACCTTTCAACCTGGACGATTCCGTCCATCCGTCCAAAGTCTGGAGAGGACTGCTGAGTTCTTCAATGCGGCAGGCCACGACTTGGTAAGGAGCATACACCAACTCATTTCTAAAATATGGTCCGACGAAAGTATGCCTGATGAATGGAACCTTGGCATTGTTTGTCCGATCCTCAAGGAAGGAGATCCTCTGAACTACGCCAACTACGGAGGCATCAGTCTCCTTAACATCGCATATAAGATCTTATCCGCCGTATTGTGTGAACGCCTGAAGCCGTTCGTCAACAACCTGATATCACCATCGACCAAATATGGTATTCACACTACGGTAGATCATGGAGAAAACTCATGAGTTTCACATCGATACACACCACCTATTCATCGATTTTAAGGCCGCGTATGACAGCAATTACAGAGACGAGCTATACAGAGCAATGTCTAATTTTGGCATCCATGCCAAACTCGTCCGTCTGTGCAGGATGATGATGGAGGATGCACGTCGCTCAGTAAAGATCTCACCGAGACCTTTGATGTCTAGAAACATCATAGTGCAAAACTCACGAGCAAACACAGGAGGCACAATCCTTCAAAATTCCGTCCAATTACTCGCATACGTCGATGATAGTGACATAATCGGAAGAAAGCGGGGTGATGTCAGTGGGGCTTTTGCAAGTATTGAGACGGAAGCGGCGAAAATGGGTTTATCGGCCAACGAGCGCAAGACCAAATATAAGCTCCCAAGCAAAAATGAGACTTAACACCGACGTCTCGGGCAGAACGTCACCCTTGACAGATATAACTTTGAGGTAGTTGGTAGTTAAGGACTTTGTCTACCTAGGCTCCGCTGTGAATTCAGACAACGACACCAGCGCTGAGAAGAATTACTCTTGCCAATTGCTGCTTCTTTGGTCTAAGAAGGCAATTGACTAGTAAAACCCTCTTCGAACAACAAAAGTGACCTTAAATATGACCTTAGCATTTCCAATAGGACGAACTGTTCGGGCTGTACAGCGACATCGACTTAGCAATAAGAGTAAATGTACAACTAATGAGATGGCGGAGTCATGTAGAACGAATAGACACCAAATCTCCGGTCCGAACAGTCTTCCAATGCTCTCCCGAGGAGCAGCGGTACGCGAGGGGATTATGAAGTCTACAATACTTCCCTGTACTAAAAAAAGGTAAGGAACAGGATCTTCACCGATCACTCCAGAATCGATTAAAGTGTAGCGCTGGCTGTAAAGAGTGACAACCTTAAACTTCACCCTTCGTTTAACAAACTTTTGTCTGTTTTTCTTCGAAAACCTATGACAATGAACAACATTCTGAGGAACATGTGAGTAGTCGTAGTATCTACATCTACGGAAACAAGCTGACATTTCACATCTTCACCATTTTCAATATGGTTGGAAAATGCAAGACCTCTTGGAACGGTTGAATTGTTGTCGAGACCCCAGTCTACGACGGTACCACTGTGAACTTCCTAAGCAGATTTCAAAGAAGGAATTCAATATATTAGGTGCTCAAGTAGGTTCTCGCTGTTTGTCAATAGATGGCTCCAGCAGTGAGTGCTAGTCGATTTTGACATATCCAAAACGTCATGAACCAAGCTTAGACATATAATAAACAACCCGTTTGACACATAAGTGATTTCGTTCTGGCGTCATAAACTTTTGGTTGTGTGAAAATGTCTGATTTTGTGCCAAATAATCGTTATTTGCGGGAAGTGTTGATTTTCTTCTTTAATTCGGCGGCTGAAGCGCCGAGCATCGGAAACTCCAAACAGTTTACGGAGATGCTGCTCAAAGTAAAACAACGTGCCGTGATTAGTTCCGTCGCTTCAAAGACGATGCTTTCGATGTTGACGACCGTTCCCTCTTTTCTTTGAGTGGGAAGACCGAGCTCTGGCGGAGGTGGAGGGCAGCCATGGTCCCATCAGCCATTGGCCCACCGACCACAGACCTCGGAAAGAACCCACATAGGTATACGGGCGGTTATCCTCAGAGGAGGACGAGGTGGTTCGGTCGGTGAAGCCCTAAGGACGGTAGGGAGACTCACGACGAACCAGGAGCCCAGGGTGCGACAGGAGGTCCACCAAGATCACCGTTGTCGGCGCCCGTAGGCTAGACGGGAGACTCGCAACGGGCTGCACCAGACAGGACGTCTGAAAGTCATCGACGGGTGGGGACGGACGGTCCTTGTAAGCCAGACACCCCAACACGATGATGACGGGTGGGGGAGGATGATCCCCGGAACTTACTTACACCCCAACGAAAGCCAAGTTATATAAAGGCTTGAGGACTCCCACATCTTGCCATCGATGTGGAGACAAGAAGCATCACATCTCGTAATCGATGTGGATGCTAACGTTGAAATGTCTAAGGGGGAAGAGATGACGACCTCTTTTGTAGCTACACCCCCAACGTGGGAGCTACGGAGGAGCGACGGTGGTGTGTAGGCGGACGGCCAAGATAATAAGACACCTCCCAACGTCGCATCAACTTTAAAAGTCAGGTTCGATGGGTGAAGGGACGACGACCCCTTTCAAGCCAGCATCCCACCAAGGGCACCAAGGGAGCAGCAGAGGCTGTAGGCGGACTACCAAGTTACTAGGCAGCCTCCGACGACGGAATGTACCAACATAAACAAGAACAACAACAGTAACCACAAACAATAACAACAACCAGCGACAACAAATAATAATAATAACAATAATAATAAACAACAATAATAAACAACAACAACATATAAACAATAACATTAACATACGAGGGCGGGTCAATAAGTCCTTGACTTTTGGATTAAAACACAGATTTTTTGATAAAAAAATAATTTTATTTTTTAACGTAGTCTCCCTTGAGCTCTATACACTTTGTCCAACGCTTCTCCAATTTTTTTATCTCTTCCAAAAAATATGATTTGTCAAGGTCCTCAAAATAGGCCTTTGTTTGCGAGATGACTTCATCATTGGAGTCAAATCTTTTTCCACCAAGCCATTTCTTCAGGTTTGGGAACAAGAAGTAGTCGCTCGGAGCCAAATCTGGAGAATAGGGTGGATGAGGGAGCAATTCATAGCCCAATTCATGGATTTTTGCCATGGCAACTGCACATGTGTTTGTGGTCGACTGTGAGCAAACGCGGCACCCATCTTGCGGAAAGCTTTCTCATGCCCAAGTGATCATTCAAAATTGAAACCACTGAGCCATGCGAGATCCCTACGGCTTCCACAATCTATCGTGAATTTTTTCGATTGTTTCGGGTGTAGAGACCTCAACTGGGCGTCCAGGACGTTCGGCATCTTCAGTGCTTGTACGGCCACAACGAAATTCAGTAAACCACTTTTTTACCATTGAAATTTTACCAAAAATGAGTCCCCATAGCATTTATCAAGCTTAGCCTTGGTCTCGGTAATGGTTTTTTTTCGCAAGAAATAATGCTTAATAAGCACACGAAATTCACTTTTTTCCATTTTCTCCTCAAATTAGTGAGTAGTCTGATAAAAATAGCTGTCAAACACAAACTAACTGACGCAGCAAGTTAAAATTTTGACAGGAGTCAACTGACAGATGCCTGTTGACAGGAGCAGTGTTGCTGTTTCAGTAAAGAGGTCAGAAATTCAAAAAGTCACGGACTTATTGACCCGCCCTCGTAATAACAAAATAAAAATCACAACAAAGTACCAGGCGGGCAGAAGGGCCCACAACATAAACAAACAAACGAAACGAAAACTAAAACTAAAGAAAACAAAATAAAATACGTAATTGTAAGGAATGACCCGCTATTGGTTAGTCCCCCCCATTCCCCCCAAATCTGAACGCCGATCCACCGGAGTAAGTAGGGACTCGGGGTATATTAGCACAAAGGCACATATACTTAGCTTTGTTTGAGGCGGCGGTTTAGAGAATGGCTAAACCGGGGTATAATCAGATTAGGATTATACCCACACAACCTTCTTCCTTCGTCCCAACACTCCAGTGACCTTCGATCATACTTTCTTTCTCCTTCGCGTTTGTTGTTGTTTTGGAATTTTGTTTAGTCGATGGGGGAAAAATTAACCGGGTATCAGCAATGAAAGAAACATTGCTTCTCACAATTTTTAATTGACTTCCAATGTCTAGGGCAATAGCTAGGCATAGCTAGGAGCCACAAGCTCTCATAAACTCGCTCAGTGGAGTTCCCAGTTATCACTGGAAGCGGGAGAGAACTCAGTGTCTGAGGAGTTTAGAATGAGAGTAAACAATTGGAAACAATTGGAATGTGTGAGAGGCCTAGTTGGACACGGGAGCACACACTAGCAAAGTTGCTAGTCGTGTAGCTGGAAACCCCGTTGTTGGGTCCACTAGAGCTAAATGAATGTGTGAGTGAGTGTGGGTGAGAATGAGTGCGTGAATCTGGCGAGAAGAAAAAAATAACTGGAAGTCACTTTTGTGACGACCAGCAAATTCCGAGGGTCAGCGAGAGTTTTTGTGCGAATAATTTTTTTTTTTTTTGTTAAATTGCAAAAAGCAATCTTTCTGTAAAAAAAAAAAAAAAAAAGTAGAGTAACGTAGATTTTCAGAAAATCCTAAAATAGAACCGCGAGTGTGATATAGTTTATCCTGGTGGGAAGAGGAAAAAGCGAGGAGAAAAAGGGAGGATAAGGAGAAAGGAAGTGGATTGAGATAGGAAAAGGAGCAGCAGGACGATAGGTCAGGATAGGTCACAGTAACCGCCAGGAACACAAAACCAGCTAAGTATAGTGCAGTGAAGTGCAGTGCAGTAGAGCAATCGTTTGTTTTTTAATTGAACAGTAAAGACTCCGGTAGGCCGCGCGTGCGAAGTAATCTCGAGAAAAGACGAGACACGCGACCCGTTAATTAGTTTTTTTTTCATTCGGGACTTTTAAAATAGCGGGTCACTCTAGCGACGAGTGTACCGCTACGTAAATTTTAATAAATCGTCGTGCTCCAACGGAGCATTTATAACGTTGTAGAAAACCCCATCTTTTCTTTTGTTGTTTCCTTTTTTTTTTTTGGGAAGTATTTTCTTTTTCTCTTTTGTCGGTTTCGTGATTTTCCCCAAAAAAAATCACGTGGCGCTCAACGGTTTTTTTTTTGTGATTTTGATTCCCAGGTTTAGCTGCCATCAAAGTGCTACCTGTGGGTAAATCGGACCCAGTATTGGAACAGTTGGTTCCAAAGTTATTTTTGATTCGGGGCAACTGGGATTGTTGCCGGGGATCAATCTTAACAACCGTCCGGCAAAAGTAATGCCAAAATCCTTCGAAGTCGCTGAATTAGAGGCATTGCTTCGATGAATATCCGTGCCAAACGCAAGAAGAGCTTGCTCCAGGATAAGGAGTTACCCGCCAAACCATCGCATCGTGACAGGTGATGAAAAATGATTTCATTACAGCAACTCAAAGGGAAGAAAGTCATGGGGACAGCCCGGTCATGCTTCTACGACGTCGGCTCGGCCGAATATTTACGCTGCGAAGGATATGCTGTATATTTGGTGCGACCAGGTCGGTGTTATTCATTACAAGCTATTGAAACCCAATGAAACCATAACTGGGGAACGGTATCGATTTCAATTGATGGGATTGAGCCGAGCACTGCGCGAAAAACGGCCACAATACGACCAGATGCACGAAAAAGTGATTCTACAGCATGATTCACGTTGCCAAACCCGTTGAAACCTACCTGGAAACGCTCAAATGGTGAGTCCTACTCCACCCGCCATATATATCTGAGATATTGCACTTGTTGTTCCGTTCAATGGCACATGGTCTAGCTTATCAGCAGTTCACATATCTTCACACATCACAAACTGGCTTGGCCTCAAAAGATGAACAGTTTTACCGTAATCGAATACCGTTACGGTAGAAAGATGGGGAAAAGTTGTAGCTAGCGATGGACAATACTTTGAATGATACCATTTTTTCACAATAAAGTTGCATATTCATAAAACAAACAGCGGGAACTTAATAATGATAACTCATAGTATAGAATTTTAAATTAAAATGCGGGTTGAAACATGGTTCGACACCTCGTTCGACAGCTTGGTGTCGTATCTGTCTGGCTAATTTGGTAAATCGTTTGGTTTTGTCACACCAATGTTTGAAGATTGACGATGACGATTTCTTGGGCCATATTTCCTAGTACGGAATTTTTGTTGGCCCCATCAATCCCACGTTGCTGTCGGGTGGCTTTCGGAAGTAAATTGCCAATCACCCAAGAGCTTATATACATATGTAACTTCCACGGCGTTGTGACCCAGATACCTTACAACAAACACAGACATTTCGTTCATTGTTTCTGTCAATTGTCTGTTCAATTGTTGATGATTCGATTGTTTTTGAGGCTTTTTATCATTTTGACATCAATCTAGGCCACATAAAGTGATATAAAAACTCGAAAACGATTAGCGAAATTTAAGTGTCTTTAGAACTCTCCAAAGAATGCTTCGACATCTGTTTATATTTGCAAGCTTTCTTATTGCTGCATCTGAGCAATTCGGCAATCGCATTATCGGAGGGGATCCTACTTCCATTGAACGCCATCCTTATCAAGTATCCTTGCGTGACAGACGTCTTAGACATTTGTGTGGTGGAATAATCATCACAACACGTACTGTGCTGACAGCAGCTCATTGTGTTGAGGCATTCGCTGCAAGAGACATAACAGTGGTTGCAGGTAGTTCAGTACTAGCTCCAGCTGAAAGACCACGTAATCTCACCAGAATACTCCTCCATCCACAGTACGATCCGAGAACTCTAAACTGGGATGCCGCTCTTCTCTTTGTCGCTACGGTGTTATCCTGGACACCGGCAATTCAACCGATTCCACTGGCTTTTGATGAAGCTGCTCCTGGACAAAACGCATCAATAACAGGATGGGGATTCACCCAGCAAGGTGGACCTGGGAGCATGCAATTAAGACTTGTTTACGTATCAATTATAGATAGGCCAACTTGTATCAGCAACCTCGCACCGCTCTTAGTAACGCCTATTATGATTTGTGCGGGTGTACCCGGAGGTGATAAGGGTCCCTGCCAAGGGGACTCCGGTGGTGCGCTTGTTATTGATGGAAAAGCATATGGTATCGTGTCTTGGGGAAAAGGCTGCGGTCGACTAAACAAACCGGGAGTATACACAAATGTGGCGAGTATTCGTTTTTGGGTAATGAATAACTCTGTTTGAATAAATGTTGATGGGTTAAATGGGTTTTTTGGATACTTGTCCTGTTAATGACTTGCTCTTTTACTAAGTATAAGCTACCCACTCCATAAACAAATAGGAAAACTTCTAGTCTCTGGTTTTAACTGCTGACTAAGTTGCAGAAGCAATGCCGCGTATAAGGTAAAAGTTTATCAATGTGGCTGTAAATTGGTAAGGATTTCACCAAGTTCCTATTGTAGGAAGTACATTTTTTAGTTCTATCAGAAAGTCGGGAGAGCGTACGGACGTTAAACCTAATCAAGATCTGATCCCACCACAGAAGTCTACACGGTAGTGATACAGAGAACAGATCGTGTCAGGGGTTGCATACGGTGATTATTGAACTGGCGATGTTCTGCCTCAACTGTTATGGTGCAGGCTGGTCGACGGACCCACCGGTCATCACGCTCAATATTTCTGACGCCTCTGAAGAAGCATTCACTGATAATTTAGCTGAACTGTCTGTTGGATCGTGTCTGACTACTGTCTGTTTTAAAGCGCAGGCAGGTTTTCAATAATTCATCTCAAAACTGAACTTGTCCTCTTTATGAGAAGGTGAAAGTTGTCTGGTCTGACTCATCTAGTACTTTAAGACAACGCCATCCAATTCCTCAAAGAAGCTAAATAGTTGGGTGTCATCTTGAATAACGAATTTTCCCGACTAATCATGAAACGTCGAAAGCCTCTAAGGCTTTGTCGCTGTCGGTCTTCTAAAACTTTCACATTCCAAAGAGCGGTCTATCTCGGTTGGGGCTTTCCCTAACACGCCTGGCTCCGCTCTTGAAGCTTGGATGAATCTCTACGTTCTTCACTTGATATTCATAGCATAGACAGCACATTCAAAAAGTAGTATTCTTTGGCACAACACGCAATGGAGCTTTGATGAACTTGTGGCTGTCTTTTGACTCTGGTCTTATGAACAATACCATCTGACGCAATGGCAGCAAAACTCCTGCTGCAGTAAAAATATGAAATCGACTTCCCCTGTGCCCAAGACTGATTTCGACCACAATCTAAACCAAGCGAGGAATGTAGTAGCGTCTTTCTGGAGGACGACAACGTCCGATTTCACTCCTCATTAGAAAAGGTTGCATCTGTCTTTCAAGCACAGATATTGTGAAAATCCAGTGGAGGGGACGAAACATTTGCATCTGTAGCGCAGACCAATCTGCGCTTTTAGGCTTGCTGAACTCTCTTACGACTCCCAAGCTGGTTCGATAGTGCGAGATTTCACTGAAAGCAGTTTTATCTTGATCTCAGGTCACAATGGTCACATCAGTGGAAATGCAATAGACTATCAACTTGCAAGGCAAAGCTCAGAGGAGAGGATCTGAACCTACGTTAGGGCTGCCTGTTTCCTTGGTTAGGCCTTCCAGTAAGAGTGGATTTCATATGAGCACAACTACAGCCTTCCTAGGTTGCAAGTAGACCAAACGTATGCTTTCTGGCGTCTCTAAGAAGTCAGCGGCCTGCTTCCCTCAGTAGGAAAGAATACAGGTTGCTTATTGGCATCATAACCGGACATTAGACTTTACCTAAATATTTAGAAATATGAGCCATTAGTGGTACAACATTCTGCGATGCTGCTAAGGTGCATAGCCCAGCTTATGCTCCCATAGGGCTGCAGGTACTCGGGGTTCAGGAGACTGGCACTGCTACTCTATGCACTTAATCACTGAAGCGCTTACTCATCTTTCTTTGAAAGTTTGAGAGATACCATTAAAATGAACCTACAACGTGTACAATGGACTACTTCCTTGTCTTAATGTTCTGCTCCGACTAAAAATGATCATCATTTGAATAGTTGCAATCGCAAGAGAAAGTCAGAATCTTGCTGATCAATCTCTCTCAAAATTTGCGGAACACCAATGGAAACGTTTACAACGAGCCGTCAAAGAACCTGCGACTTACACATATCTTATCAGTACACCCAGTTATTAAGCGTTTTTGATTGAGGTCCGGCTTCATAATTTTGTATTTAAATGTGAAAGTTTGTTTCTATGAGCAGCTAGCATTGTATTTGCATTGCAACCCTGCATTTTGTAGACCTAAACCGGGCCCGCAGCGAGGTTGAACCTTCAAAAGGTTTGAATGATACCTTGATACGGCCTAATGGATGTGAGTGGAAATAGAGGAAAGCAAGAATAGGGGAAAGGTGGGTGGATCACTTCAAAGTCTTTGGTGACCAGAGTGCTGGACTTTTAAAGTGGGCAAGTGGTCCGTAAAGGTGTTCGAGCGACTTGAAAGATAAACGGCACAGCTAATTTGTCTTGGATCAGTTGTTTCTTTTTTACCAAAATAGACGAACGCCTCTGAGGGGAACGAATCCATTAAAGCGCACACTCTCGTGTTAAAGACTATTAGGGTAGTAAGCCCCAGAGATCAGGTTGTTCGTCGAGGTCATAGCTCTGGCAATATGCCTTCGGATCAACTAAATGACGAAATTATCTACTCTTATTAGGTTCGCCTTGTTGTATAAGACTTCATCAGGATAGAATTTTATGTACTCTGACTATGGTGTTCTGTACAAGCGAAGGTAAGCCATCTCAAACACCCGAATCTTTCCATTAAGCTTGCTCTCACGTTGAACCACACAGGATATCCAAATACAAGCATAGGCCGGATAAGGGGCATGTAGCAGCTTACTTTCACCCTCACATCGAGTTGGCTGCCTCTTTTTAAGGGCAAAGGCACCTTTGGCTCTCGCCAGAACAACATTTATATGTTTGTCAAAATATAGATATTGATCCAGCCACATCGCAAGGCTGTCCATGTTGTCCCACAATCGAAATATTTCGCCAGTTTTTTTTGGAATCCCCAGGGGCGACAAACAAAGGCGTCCTAAAAAGAATGGTTTCCGACTTCTGTCACTTTGTAAAAGCACATTAATAACCTCGATTTTTTGACCTGATCTGTACGTGATCAAGTCGTTTGCGTACGCTATGGCATGGTGAAGTGAACCTATCAGTTCACTTGTCTAAATGTTGAAGAGAATCGGCGAACTAACCGAACCTTGTTTCAGACCATTTTTAATGTGAAATCTTCCAGTATAAGTCACATCGCCATTCTTCATGATGAGCTGTCTACTGAAGAGCTTATCAACAAGAATGTAGGGCAAAGGTTTACTTATGCCCAATCTGTTTAGCTTGAAGAAAAGTCCTTCTAACCATACCGTGTCGAAGGCCTTCTCTAGATCATTCAAACAGGTAACCGTACATTGTTGCTTGCTTTTGTTCCATTGGATATCAGAAACTAGCTTCGATGCGCCATATGAAAAACCATATTGATTATCAGAACTATATCCTTGTCCTCAACCCACTTAATCAAGACTCTATTGATCACCCTTTCGAATACTTTACTGATATTCGGGAGGAGGCTTATCGACCGAAGATTCGACGGATTGAACGCGTCCTTATCCCTTTTGGGAATCGGATGCACTACCCCTGTCTTCCAATACGCTGGCTAACGTGCATTCGAAATGAGCGGGGGTAGTTTCGCCAGGTGGGCGATGATATTAACTGTCATATAATCGTCGCCAGTTCGATATTTCATTTCGAAGGCAGAATTTGTGCAAAAAGACTCGATTTTCTAGTTCGTGGTTCGAGTTAGTGACATGATTTGCCTTATACACATCCTGGAAAGTCGCTCCTATAGCCTCTTTATAGCCTTCTCCTGCCGATCTTCGACCACAAAGAGGTTGTCCTCATCGATAGCTTCTACTGGATCTATGCCTGCTGTTAACAAATGAGGGTAGTTCGGGCGATCTTAAGACATAGAAGGTCGTTTTGATCTTTTCTTTGAAATATTTTATTTATTTGCGGAAACGTATTCGAGTTGCTGGAGCTGACAGCCCGAATTTTATTGCTCAGTACAAACTTACAGAAGTCCTGTTATTCTCTTTTATTAATATTTGGAGGTTTTGAATCAACGACTTCAGTGTCAGGACCTGTGGGTTATGTCTATCAGTAAACTGCCTGCGCAAGGTTTCTAGTCTCGAAAGCAGTCTACGCATGCGTTGGTGCAGTGCGTCAATAGTTGTGTTGCGTTATACCGAGGTATAGTTTTTTCCATTGTCTGATGGTCTCGTTCAATTGCTGAAGGTTTATGTCAATGTCCCCATTTGACAGATTCCTGTTGGACGGTGGGTACAACGAGATTGAAGAGAGAGCTCTCGTTAATTCCTTAAAGAAGTATGTCCAACGTACCTTACTATGTATAATTGTAGGAATACGAGTACCTTTGGACAAACTCCTCCAAATCCGCAACTCCATTGGGAACTGTTTTTTCAGTACTGAGAACGCAATGGTTACTGTCATACATAAAAGTGCGTAGACAGTTTATAGTCTGTTGGTTTGTGTCTGTCAGTTTTATCCGTGTGTCGAATAACAGTAGATCCAGATAGGAGCCGAATCTGGGGACCGAAGGGCTATCTGTAGCTTTCGAGTTGGTACATAACTCTATGCTGACCCCACCAATTGAGTAGTAGGTTCCCTCTTGTGTTTGGTATACTATTTCCCCAATCTCTGTCACTTTTAGGCGACCGGTATAGCTCCTATCACTGCGGTTTATACGAGAGAAAACCCTCCTGCTTATCGATTATAAATCCAGATGTGGAAGCATCAATCACCTAAGGCACTGAAGGGAAACTTCGAACAACTTGCAGTGCAGACCTTTCTGGAGTAACATATTCATACCTGGGCTTAGTCTAGACTGTAGCTCAATATTGACGCAGAAAAGTAGTCGGGTTGTGCGCACAAATTAGACTCTTGTTGGCCTTAAGTTCCAGACCTTAGACCTGAGTTCATTTCCCACGACCAATTCACACTCTTATTTCTTACGTCAGCTAGTCAATATCTCTGGTTTTGGTTTTACGAGTAAACCTCACTGTTTCGAGTCAAAATATTCAAAATATCCACCTGCTCAGGGGAAAAATCTTAAATTACAATCCAATTCCGAAGTGTATGTTTATCTTAAGCATAAATACAATTTCATTGTTTGAGATTCAAATGTATCTCCGATTGAATGTTGCTGAACACTTGAACCTTTCCTATAAAACATTTTATAGCAACACAACATTTCATTATGTTGCCACACCAAGCAACATTAATGTTTATCAACACTTGTCAATCACTTAGTTAGATACTCTGTCACCATCTCATAGGCAAAGTATTTGCAACATTTCTATATCACGTCTAGCCTCTTTCTGTTTATAGTGCATTCGAAAAACCAATGAATTATTTTCTCAAATTCAACTCACGTCACGCTGGTCGCATACGCAGCCAACTTCCCATTTGACCAGAACTGCCACTCGTGCTCGAGATATATTTGTCTTGGCAAGGCCAATACCAGATTACCCATTGCCAGTATCTACCACTTACAGACTGTTGTTGCGGCGGCTTAAAGCACTCAAGCCTATTCAAAATTGTTTCAGTTGAAGAGCGGTAATCACTACGTGCGGACGCAAACGTGATATGCTCGCTACTACTAGTTTCCAATCCGTGCCAAATATTTACTTACAGATTACTTGAGTCGCACTTTTGTTTTCAATTCCAGTGATGGTCGTTGCCCGAAAGAAATTGAATTAGCATTCGCCCGTTTGAAGAAAGTGAAATTAAAAAAAAAAAATAATCAAATTCCCAGGCAACCGTTACTGTGCTTTGTGGTGTAACCCCGAAAGATACAAACGAATCTTTTGTTCTTACAAACGAAAGCTGCCTACTCTAAACTAATTTTGGATTTGTTGTGCTTAAATGCAATTTTAGTGCTTATTTGTGAATTTAAAAAAAAAATTAAATTTTTCTTTTTTTTTAAATTAAAAATGAAATCTCTGCCGTTTTTGTGTAAATCGAGATCCCTGCTCTCACCTGTGAGCGAAATTTCACTGGTTTCACGACGCCAGCGTGCAACCGTAACCACTCCTGGTTGTCCACATGCAGCAGCCGCCGCTGCAGAAACTACCATAGAAACGCCACAAACCATCGAATGGCAAAATGCTTTGCCATACCATGAGATACCTGGACCGAAACCAATACCAATTCTTGGCAATACTTGGAGGTAAGTCTGCATTTTCATATCATTATCATGGACAACAAGTACAATTATAGGTACAATCATGAGAACGAGTATCTTGTGGTCGTATGTATCCGGAGGAACTCGTTTAATTTCCTTGACCCCATTTTGGATTCATCATCACCACCTATTTGTATCTTTCTTTTAATTGTATACAAAGATATGATTGCATCTGTGTTCATACGAGTACAGATACTCGGATACTCACCTGTATACGAATAGTGTGATGCGTGATAGCGATTAACTAAATTTCGGGTTTAGTAGGCTTCAAACCTTTGACTCAGATGTGTGAAAAAATCAAAAGCATCTGACAATGATGCAACGTACGTTGATATGAATGAACGGAACGCACCTAAATCGACCACAGGTGTGGAAATTAAAAGGTGCGAACTTGATTAGGATTACAATTCACTGTAAAGGTAAAAAAATTAAAATTCAAGATGCTCAGATGGGCGTGCGTTTTAGCTTAGATATTTATTTATTTATTTTTCTTTGCAACCGTGATGAATATTAGCATATCTAGTGACAACAGAAATTCGATACATTTTCGGTTACAGTTGGTCGTGGGCATAGAAAACAATATTTATCGTCGCAGATACGTGGTTGGCATTATGCACAAGGTCAACGGAAAAGAAATTCAAAACAAACAAATCCGTTGGTTAATCTTATTTACATTACTTATAGCAAAATTGTGGATTTTTCTCTTCTTTGATATACACAAGTCTTGGACGCATTATCAAATCAAGGTTACAGCCGATTGGGTCAGTTTTATGTTAATTCATAATTCCAGTTAGCCCTCCAATGGTAAGCTGGGAATTTTGTAAAAAAATATTTGTAACACGCACTTCTTGTAATGAGATGATACGACTTAATTTGGCATTGCTTCAGATTAATGATTGGCACATAGTCTGCACAGTTAAATTGGAAGTTGAAGTTTGTATCTGAATTTTAAGATAAAACTGAATATGCTCAACCTTGACAGAGTTAATGGAATGCCACAGTTCGCCGATTTGAGAGAACCAGATGTTAAGCACATTTAAACGTTCGTGTATATCATACGCAGCGCAACAAGGTTAATGGAGATGGTTGAGATACGCAAGATGCAGATGCTCAATCTGTTAACTGAGAATTAAATAGTTGACTCAAATGTGTTGCGGAATCTTGACGAAACGTAATGGTTTTACTTAAATCCTTGGGTGAGTAGCAGTAATAGAGTTGCTGCTACTCGTATTATGATACAGAAACGAAGTTTGAACTCTGCCTGTCTTTAACTTTGTAGTTCGTAGTTACTCGTATCCTCGCTATGAATTATAGTTTTCTCTTGATATCATCGTGTAGAAACATATATCGTGCTTCATTCTTATGTTTATTTGTTCCCGCTGCTCTTTATAAAAGATTTTTTCAGAACAACGAGAATGTTATGCAGATCCGTCCCGGCTTCATGATTTTTTTCATAATTTTCTCTCGTAAGGACACAGTGTATTGTGCTGTAACCTATCTAGAGCTTGCCGATCAATTTTTATTTTATACGAGATCAAATTCACTGATCGGGAATTGTTACAATTTTTCTTCCCGTTTTTGCTTTTATACAGTTAAACACCCTGCAACATTTTATTTAAGAAAATTAAGATACCAAAGTTTCCCATAGATGTGCGCTTAAATACAAACGGTCGACCGCGGTCTTACAAGGCCAATCCGACAGAGGAAAATTGTAAAAAATCCAAACAAAGTAGGATTAACCGCAATTTCCATGCAACACAAAACTGGGGCAAAAAATACTACAATGTCCAAAAGGTAGTAAACGTTTTTGATCATTCGTCGAAAATATTAAAAATTCGTCCTCATCCTACATCCCCCAATGCTCATTTATAATGACATTCCAGCTGACAGCTCTTTAGACAAAGCCAATCTGCTTGCTGCACGTTTTGCGAATAGCTCAACACTTCCAGATTGTGCTTTAACTCCCCCTACACTTGAGTGCATCGAATCTTCAATAAGACGAATCCACTTTCGCACTCGTGTAGCAACAAGATACTAAAAAGCCTTAACGTTCAAATAGCCTCTGGTCCAGATAGTATGTCTCTTCTTGTTCTGAAGAGGTATTCTTCTACGCTGGCAAAATTACTGCGAAGGCTTTTTCATTGCCCCTACTCTTTAGAGCCCTTTCCGAGCATATGGAAAACAGCATTTGTCCAGCCCGTCCCTAAAAACAGCGTTTCATATTCTCTTTGTTCCTATAGACCCATTTGATTTACATCCCTTCTTTCTAAGGTCATGCAAATACCGATAAACCGTCAGCTCATGGGATATCTCGAACCAAGAAAACTTCCTAATGACGCTCAGTACGATTTTCATAGCAGCATGTCCAGTAGCGATTTGATGACATGTCTCACCGTAAAGCCCACAGAGTTTGGCATCAGGTTCTTTTGTCGAAAATGCGTGCATTTGGGATCGACGATTCTCTTCTTCGATGGACTAGAAACTACCGTTCGGTACGTTCAATTCTAATATTCACAAAATAAATGCTGGTGTGCCCCAGGGCTCCGTTCTGTCTCCGACACTATTCCAAATCTTCATTTATGATTTCTTGTCCACTATTTATCTTTCCTGACGTCAGTAAATTTTGCAGTTCATATTTGTTCCCGTATTCACCTGCTCTTCAACTGTCGAACGGGAGCGGCAGCATATGTTAAGCTCATTAAGTTCCGATATAAACACCATAACCAATTGGGAAAGTATAAACAGAGAGGAATTGAATGCTTCCAAAATACAATGCTGTCTGCTGTCGCTAAAGTGAAATTCAAACGCCCAGCCATTATCCATGAATGGCACTTGCATCTTTGAAAACGACAAATTTTCCATTCTCGGTATGTGTGTCAATGACAACTTACGTTGGAATGATTACGTATTCGAAGTCGCCAAAAATGTTGCGAAATGTCCACGGTTTGTCAAGCAGTGAAATAAATATTTCATCACCTCTGATCTGGCTATATATTAGGCTCTCATCCGCTTACAGGTGCCCCTAAGACTTCTTTGCACCTACAAGATAGGATTCAAAATCGTCCGATGAAACTTGTATCCTGTGTTGTTATTTTTGTGTTGTAATCAGAGGCTCTTCCATATCCTCTACATATCCAAGCCATCTATAGGGTCTGACGAGCACTTTCTTGACCAAAGTTGTTCATCTTAAAGGGAATCTAAAATGACTGAAAAAATCTTGCATTCAAAACGACCAAAGACATTTGTGTCGATCAAAGACATTTGTGTCGCAATGTCTTGCTTTTGCGCCATAAATCACAATTGCGATGATTGTTGTCTGCTTCTCAACAAGACATTATCAACTCCACCGCCTTCTTAGGCCAAATCCAAAAATCCAAACGCACATTCCTCCTAAAGCCTTGACCTTATGTTAAAGGACCGTGTAAAATTGCTGCAAAGCAAATCAAATCGGTAACAAATGGTTTAGGCTGCCTTTTCTGGGTCTAGGCGATTTTGCAAAGGGTCGTAAATTAGTCCCGCACCACTAAACAATTGTTGACTAGGAACACTGGCTGGGGGAGGTGACAAATTTCTTCCTGCTATTGCAGACAACATCTTAAACTCTTTATTATCTTTCCACCAGACAAGAGGACTTTCCGATAAATTTGTCCTTTTTTTTGCTCCGATATGACACTAACTCCTTTTTAAGGTCTGTTCCGGAACTGTCTGATCTTTGGACAATGTCGTCATCTTCACTTGACGAATCTAGCATCGCTTCCAGGTCACCTTTTAAACAGGGTTTCCTAGCAGTACCAGATGTGCTAGGTTGTTCTGAAGAAAGGTCAATTGATTGCACCAAATCCAATGAATCTCCCATTCTCATTCTTTTAGATTGGTTGTAGTTTGGAGAAAATGTGCTGTCATGATCATGAAGATGATTTTTGTGAGCTCTCAGTATTTCGTTTTTCATCTTTTCTTCAGTCAACGGTTTGGAAAATTTGTGCTTGTATCGTGGATCTTACTTACTTACTTTAGGTGGCGCTACAGTCCGGGGTGGACCTGGGCCTCAGTCAACAAGCTTCTCCAGCCAGCTCGATCCCTGGCTAGCTGCCTCCAGTTTCGCACGCTAAGTTGGCTGAGGTCCTCTTCCACTTGCGTGCGCCACCTGAGTCTTGGCCTTCCTCTACTGCGCTGTCCCTCGGGGGCGGATTCGAAGACTTTTCGGACCGGAGCATTGGTGTCCATGCGATCTACATGACCCAGCCATCTCAGTCTTTGGATCTTCACTCTTCTGGCTAGGTCCATGTCGCTGTACAGTCCATACAGTTCGTCGTTGTATCTCCTCCTCCACTCACCGTCAATGCAGACGGGACCGAAGATCGCCCGAAGAATTTTTCTCTCGAAGCAACCAAGAACACCTTCATCCATTTTTGATAATGTCCATGCCTCTGCGCCATAGAGCAGGACCGGGATTATTAAAGTCTTATAAAGGGTGACTTTTGTTGTCCGAGAGAGGGCTTTGCTACTCAATTGCCTTCTTAACCCAAAGAAACAGCGGTTGGCAAGAGTTATTCTTCGCTTGATCTCAGCGCTGGTGTCGTTGTCTGTATTTATAGCGGAGCCTAGGTAGACAAAGTCCTTAACTACTCGTACCTCAAAGTTATATCTGTCGAGGGTGACGTTCTGCCCGAGACGTCGGTGTTAAGTGTCATTTTTGCTTGGGAGCTTATACTTGGTCTTGCCCTCATTGACCGCTAAACCCATTTTCGCCGCTTCCGTCTCAATACTCGCGAAAGCGCCACTGACATCACGCTGCTTTCTCCCGATTATGTCAATATCGTCGGCGTATGCGAGTAGTTGGACGGACTTTTGAAAGATAGTGCCACTTGTGTTTGCTCGTGAGTTTTGCACTATTCTTTCAAGTACTCGTACGATGTTGAAAAAATCGCATGATAACGCATCGCCTTGTCTAAATCCTTTCTGGACATTAAAGGTCTCGGTGAGATCTTTACCGACCTTGATGGAGCAGCGTGCATTCTCCATCGTCATCCTGCCCAGACGGACGAGTTTGGCAGGGATGCCAAAACTAGACATTGCTCTATATAGCTCGTCTCTATAGATGCTGTCATACGCGGCCTTAAAATCGATGAATAGGTGGTGGGTATCCATCTGAAGTTCATGGGTCTTCTCCAAGATCTGCCGTAGTGTGAATATCTGGTCGATGGTGGACTTTCCTGGCCTGAAGCCACACTGATATGGACCTTTCAGGTTGTTGACGAACGGCTTCAGGCGTTCACACAATTCGGCAGATAAGATCTTATATGCGATGTTAAGGAGACTGATGCCTCTGTAGTTGGCGCAGTTCAGAGGGTCTCCTTTCTTGAGAATTGGACAAACAATGTTGAGGTTCCATTCATCGGGCATACTTTCGTCCGACCATATTTCACAGATGAGTTTGTGTATGCTCCTTACCAAGTCATCGCCTGCCGCTTTGAAGAGCTCAGCAGTCAGGCCATCCGCTCCAGCAGCTTTGTTGGACTTAAGCTTCGATATAGCTATCTTCACTTCATCCAGGTCGGGTGGACGGAATTGTTGGTCATCATCATCCAGGTTGAAAGGTTGATTCGGTTGATTCTGCCTGACAGCGGTATTTGGTCCGTCATCGCCGTTATACAGTCTGCAGAAATGATTTTTCTAAATCCTCAGCATCATGTTCCCTTGTTCATCTCTACAGGCTTCGGTTCGGGGTTTGTTTCCGCGGCATGTTATTTTTACCTTTTGGTAAAACTTCCCAACCGCATTCCTGGAGTAGCATCTCTCAATTTCCTCGATCGCGCGCTTCTCATGCTCTTTCTTCTTCCTCCTGAGAAGCCGGTGCTCGTCTCTCCTCTTCCGCTCATAGAGCTCATGAGCAGCTCTGGTCTTTCTAAGCAGCGCCGCGTTATATGCATCTTGCTTAGCTGCATGTGCTTGCCGGCATTCATCATCGAACCAGGGGTTTCGTTGTGGTGGACAAGTGAAACCCAGCACATCAGAAGCGGCATCTCTGATGGCGTTTTGGCAGTGTTTCCAATGGTCTTCGATGCTTGATGCTGGCGGCATTGGACCTCTAAAGAGATTAACAGACACTCGATCGGAAAAGGACTTGGCGATCTCCTTGCGATTGTAGCCGTCTAACGTCGAATTTTCTCACAGCATTAGTTTGTCTTGGCGTAGTTTGGGATATCCGCAACCGTACCTTGGCTACAACAAGGTAATGGTCCGAGTCGATGTTGGCTCCTCGGAACGTACGGACATCCATAATGCTGGAGGAGTGTCTTGCGTCGATCGCAATATGATCAATCTGGTTGACTGTTGATTGATCAGGAGTTCTCCAAGTCCCCTTGTGTATGTCGAGATGTGGGAACCGCGTGCTAGCCATGACAATGTTTCGCCCCGCCGCAAAGTCGATTAGCCTGAATCCGTTATCGGAGGTGGTGTTGTGCAGGCTATATTTTCCGATTGTTCCACCAAAGATACCCTCTCTTCCTAGCTTTGCATTAAAATCACCGAGGACAATTTTAATGTCATAGCTATGGCATTGCTCGTAGGTCTTGTTGAGGAGCTCGTAGAAGGCATCCTTGGTGTCGTCATCTTTCTCCTCTGGGGGGGCACGCGCGCATATAAGGCTTATGTTGGCGAATTTAGCCTTGATGCGGATTGCTACGAGGCGCTCGCTCACATGCCGGAAGCTGAGGACTTCTCGTCTTAGTCTGCCTCCGACAACAAATCCGCATCCAAATAAGCGCTGCTTTTGCCGTCGATAGCAATTGCCGTAGTAGATGTCGCAGTTTTTCATCTTCTTTTTGTCCGGCCCATCCCATCGCATTTCTTGGATGGCGGTTATGTCTGCTTTGCAGCAGTCTAGGGCCTCCGCTAGTTGCTCGGCTGCACGTGGTCTATTAAGGGATCTAACATTCCACGTGCATATCCGAAGCTCATTGTCCTTAAATCGTTTGCGTGGGTTGTCAACAGTAGATCCGTCCATATCCGAGGCTTGTTGATGCTTCGTAACTTAATTCTTTTTAAATGGCCGGGCAGTTACCCCGGCGGCACAACCCACAACCTGGAGGACCAGTTCCATTTTGAGTGCCCCTAGGACGAGGGGTCGGTTACACCGAAGCCAGTAACCCAAGCTCCGAATATGTCGGAGTAGCCCGGATAAGGTCTTGTTTTGTTTTTCCGACACTAATCCTGGTTAACGGCGCAGGAAACTCGCCATTTGCCCCCTTCACTTCGCAACCTCTAGTGAGATTCCCAGATGGCGCCACGGGGAGGCGTGAAGTAGGACTTATTAGCAGAGCTGGAAGATGTTCGGCTGCAGAGGATCATTCTCGTCATTTAAGGAACCAGCACCTGTATCGTGGATCTAAATAAGTATATATACCTATAGAAAATAAATGATTTTCGTCCAAGGCCGAGAATTTAAAAAACATTTCCGTTTTTAAAGTGTCTGCAAGCCTAATCGGATCAGAGTCCTGTGATCTAGTTAAATGGACATCCAGTTTTTTCATAAGCATTTGAGTTATTGGAATTACAGATGAAAGGTTTCAGCAACTGGACACAGCATTCGATTATTTTCCAGTCTCCTGGCATAATTGGGTCCATTTCGCAGTCATTCATGTAGAGACTTAATGCGTCTTTTACTTTCAAAAACCGCTCGAATATATAAACAGTACTGTTCCATCTGGTTACGCAGTCTTGGAATACTTTGAGATGCGCTAAGTCGATCCTGTACCGACTTGTGCAACACCCGCATCCGCACAAGGTCCGCATTGATTTTTTGCGGATTCGGATGTTGAATTTAATGCGGAAGTTCTGCTGTTGCGGATGCGGATGTGAATATCTGCAACACCTATGCGTGCTCAAAGAACTAGTGCTTTGTACTTCTTGTATGTACCTATAGTACGACTATTACGCAATATCTCAGTCTTTTGTAGAAAGATAAGTAAAAACTACAGTGGTACGGTTCCTACAATCCTAGACTTAACACCTCAGCACCGAGTACCTGTGGAAATTAATAGTGGTTCGTAGTGTCGTCATCACTCTCCAATCAGCGCTGAATATTGTAACACGGTGTTTAGCAAAAACGATAATAGCCAGAAAGTCGATTACCTCTAAAAGACCTCTTAAAGACCGTTCTCTTGGTCTTGCCCCTTCATCGGCGAATTCTTTCTCATGATGCCATTGTGTGTTTTTTTTTTAAAGGGATTCGATTTAGTTTATTAAGAGTTCTCCACTTTTTTTTTGACACAATAACGACGTAAATTAGATTTGAACTGAAAATCCTTATTCATTACAAAGAATGATTCCTGATGCTCTGAATACCACTGGAGATTGTTGTCTTTCGTGGCTGTTTTTGACGACATCTATTCTGTCGATTCAATATTGGATCACTCTTTCCAAGCTTTGGGCCTCTATTGGGCCTCGTGAATAGTATGGAACGTAACATTAAACAGACAAACTTCAAATAACTCAACAAGAAGCAATAAAGTGGCGTCAAATCGCAAGATCTCGATAGCCAATTCACTAGTCATGTCCTCAGTAAATCAATGTTTTTATTGGAAGCATGGCACAAAGAGCCATTCCACTAAAACCACATATCGTCTGAATCAATGCCGTCCATATTTTCGAAAAAGTGATCACTATTTACTGCCGAGTAACTTTAGCAACTGGCCTTATTTGTGAAAGAACAAGGACCGACGATGTCGTAAAAATCACACGAAACACTATACTTTTGTGGGTGTAATTGGGCTCTTCTAGATTTGTCTCACTCCAAAAATGACAATTTTGAAAGTCAATTTTGTCACCTAACACGAGGCGGAGTAGTTTCTGTCTATATGTGTGGCATTCAAAACGGCCAAGGGATATCTCCTTTGGGATACGGTGCTTTTGCGCACTGAATCAATGGGATAATTAGGGTCCTGTTAATGCTCCCTGACAAGGTTTAATCACTGCTTCGCCTTCTAAGTTCAAAGAATAAGCAATCCCTAGCTACCTTAAGGTTAGCTGAGTTCTGTCAATGAGTGATTTTTGAATTGGTTTGCGAGTTTCGCAAAAGGCTCTCAGTTACAAAGTTGAAGAAGGCCCATGATAGCTCTTTATGTCTTCCAAGCCCTTTCCTGATTCTGTGAGACTGCTTCCGACCTTATTGTCGTTTGTCAGTGACATCAAAACTAGGTAGTTTCGTATCCGCAAAAAAATAAATACATTTTTAGAGCTCTGTAGTGATAAGAATTTCTCTAACTTTCAGCACAATCCGCATTTAAGCTTTGTATTAGCTCATGTCTCCTCAGATGAAATAGGCAATGCAACCAATTTTTACAAGCTTTTTACAAGACCAACGGACAATGTCCTTACTGCTGGTATGTCGCTAAAGTAAGGAGAACATCTTTGATAGTAATTGAATTAAGACACGCACATCCAGCAAAACAACCTAGTCTACAAAACATCGCTGAATTTGAAGAAGAAAGCTGCTTCCACTCATCAAAAGATGTGACATAATTAACGTATGACTGATGAATCCAATACCAGCATCGTTTATTATATTCACAGGAAGCAGGCCGTTTGAGTTGACTATAGAGGCATTGGCCTTCTTGTTAATTCCACAATTGACCAAAAATTTACAATAAAACAGATTCTAGACAAAACCCGTGCGAAGCTTGCAAGACTTTTTCAAAAGTCTGCGAAACTATTTGCATACTCTGATGACTTTGAACATTGGTTAAAGCTGTAAAAGGAGACAAAACTAATTATTATACGTACATCTCAAGGAGAAGGAATCTAACTTAACGAAGATTATGGCCTACAGCACAAAGTTTCGGCCTTACGTTATTTATTTTAGGTGGCCCTACAGTTCAAGGTGGACCTGGGCCACCAGCCAGCTCGGTCTTTTTCTTGCTGTCTCCAGTTTCACACGTCAAGTTCGCTGAGGTCCCCTTCCTCTTAAGTTTCAGTCTAACTTTTTCTAACTTTTAGCCTAGAAAACAAAATAAGGCGCATGGGGCTAGATCTGGTGAGTAAGAAGGGCTGTCAGATAGTTCAAGTCGTAATTCGTAGATTTTCGGTGAAGGACGATGCATTGTTTTGATGGATAAATTGTTTGTTTTTGGAAGTGCAACTGTTTCTTTCGTAATTTCTCCGCTCCTGTAATAGTTTTTTTCCTCATCAAGATAATCGATTGAGGCAACCTCCAGAAAACAACGGTCATAACTTTTTCAGTCGAAGGATCAGTCTGTTTTGAGCCAATTCTACTAAAGAGTATATATTGTCATATAAAAAGTCTCCGCGGTTTTTTGTCAGTAGATGGTGTTGGTGTCCATTTATCTGGAAACACTAATCTGATTGTGTCAAACCAACACGTGTTTGAAAGGTGACATGTCAGGCTACATTTTTGTGAAGACAGCTGTGTAATTCGTTGCTCGTGTTAAAATTTATACTGATTTGAATATGAGTGAAAAATCTGAAGAAATACGCTATATGATACCTTTTTTACTAAAAAAAACGCTGCAAAAACATGCCGAACAATTTGTGTAGTTTACGGTGAGAATGCTGTGAGTGAACGCCGGACCCAGAGGTGATTTGTTCGATTCCGTTCCAAAAATTTCGATGGAAAAGATGCACCTCGCACTGGTTGGCCTGTCACTGAAAAAATCGATGAAATTTTGCAACTGATGAAGCAAGACCGACACGGAAGCTGTCTGGAGATAGCAGAGGCACTAAACATCAACCGTATGACAGTTTGGATTCATCTAAAATGAGCAGGCTACTCAAATAAATTCGATGTTTGGGTGCCACACGAATTAACGCAAATAAATTTAATTGACCGAGTAACCATCAGTGAAACGCTGCTGAAACGTAACAAAATGGAAACATTTTTGAAGGGATTCATTACGGGCGATGAAAAATAGATTAAATACGATAGTATACAACGCAAGTGATCATGGTCAAAGGCCGGTGACCGACCACAAACGGCTTCAAAGCCTGGATTGATGGCAAACAAGGTTATGTTGAGTGTTTGGTGGGATTGGAAGAGAATTGTCTATTATGGGCCGCTAGGACGTGATAAAACAGTCAATTCGATCCTCTACTGTGCACAACTCGACCGTTTGAATGAAGCTATCAAGAAATTGACCAGAATTGGCCAACAAGAAGGGAGTTGTCTTCCATCATGAAAATGCTAGGCCACACACATCTTTGATGACTCGGAACAAATTGACGGAGCTTGGTTGAGAAGTTTTGATACATCAACCGTATAGCCCGGACGATTCACCCTCTGGTTACCATTTGTTTCGGTCTTTGCAAAACTCTCTTGATGGTAAAATATTGGCCGACCGAAGAGCCGCTGAAAATCACTTGGCCAAGTTTTTCGCTAATAAACCACAGAAGTTCTACTCCGATGGAATTATGAAGCTACCCGGAAAATAGCAAAAGGTCATAGATAATAATGGCCAATATGTACCAAAAAACCGCGGAGACTTTTTATATGACCTCATATATAAGATTATATCTACACTTATAAATCAGTGTCGAAACTGTTTCATTGCACCTTAACTGCCCCAAAAGAGCATTGCGGTCAGTTTTCCCAAGCCGTAATTTTGATTCAACTCTTAGTTGTTTGATTGTTTTCTTTTACCGTGCAATATTGTTGTTTTTTTTTGAAAATAACTTAAAATAAACTTATTCAAAGTATTAATGTGCTTTTCATATTTAAAAAAAAAGATCTAAAGACACTAAAATGACTGCAATGACTTCAAAATGACTTCAATGACTTCAAAATGACTTCACTGAAATCACAGATGATTGCATTCATTTGAATTGAATTCATTGAATTCACTAAAATGAATTACCAATCAATGACTTCAAAATGAATGGTAAATTAGAAAATGATTTAATTCTTTTACAACTTTGATATGGGCGTCCCAAACGTTCATCGTTCCCAGGGTGGTGGAGCCACGTTAAATTCAACTGCCCAACATTTTACGGTGGTAAACGATGGTACAGAATTCCCTTGTAGAGCAGCTGTATGAGTTTACGATGGCTCGATACTCGATTTTTTCCATTGGCACAAAAGCACTCACATCAACTAACATCTCCAAACTTTTATTTACGAGAACTGCCATCTTCATATTTAGGCTGATCCAGACAACTCTCGTACTCTGATTAATTGTTGATTCTTTCCCAAAAAAAAACTAAAGTAAAAACTTTACCAATACTGAGGAAAGATTTTGGGTAAATAACAAGGGTCAGGTCTTTAACAAAAAGTGATGGAAAGAATGATGAAAAGATTGCACAACTTTTCTTGCCTTTCCAACTCAGAGCACTCCCAAGATGCCAAGCAATTTTCTCGGTCGACTTAATTTTAATTTTTTCCTGAGAATCAAAATTTACCGATAAATGGATTTTCTGGAAACATATTCATCGTGCTCAACTAATCATTTATACAAATTCGGAACTATCCAACCGCATGATTGCAAATCAAAAACACTCAGTTTTTTTCGAATTTCAGTGGCCAAGTTCAAGTTCAAGTTGAAGTTTGCAAAAATTAATTTCAAACTTAAAATTTGCACGATTTTGAGTTTCGGTTATGTATCTGCATCTGTACGTCAATGATTGACGTGAATTAGCATATTGACAAATTGCTGCATATTTCGATGATACTGCAAAAATCTTCATTCGGTGTTAATTGATGTGATAATAGCCTAAAGTGTTTCTCCTGATGGAACTGGAAATCCACAGCAATAAAATTATGACGAGTCATCAAATGCGACATGGATTTATACACGTACATAAAAAAACATCAAACATACCATGTGATAGATACATTTTGGTTGAGTGTTTTGCTTTTCCGACATCATTAACGAATTGAATATGACAAATGAAAGACAAATGACTTGGCTTTGCCTTCACATTTCCGAAACTCGATGAAGTCAATACTGTGAGAACAGATTTTAAAATTGCATAAATTGTCGGATTTGGTCTT
The DNA here is from genome assembly GCA_928272305.1 of Volucella inflata. Classification (NCBI taxonomy): domain Eukaryota; kingdom Metazoa; phylum Arthropoda; class Insecta; order Diptera; family Syrphidae; genus Volucella; species Volucella inflata. The sequence continues at coordinate 80,105,464 of OV743717.1, read as the reverse complement.
GTACGTTTCTTGTCTTACGTTTTCAACAAGTTTTGTCACTCTCCTGCTAGAGAGCGCTTCACTTTAGCATCATTTGTAGTAAAGAAATCTGAACTTGAATCACACGAACGTCTTATGAGAAAGAAACTAGGTTTAAATATGAAATTCACTCAAAAACACCTGATCCTTTCATGCATCCTTCATCTATCCATCCTTCAATACTCATTTACAACTTTTCTCTATCCCCTGGGCTAGATTCAAGGTTTTAAACAATAAGGGCTGGTGCAGAGCTGAAGGCCCAATATCTCTGTCATAAACATAGTATCCGAATACTTATCGACCTCCAGATTACGCTGCCTCTGTGTACCAATTGAATCCTCTTCTCCGCCACTCATGCGATTCCAGAATGATCCAACAGAAAATAAAATAAAAAGCAAAAACAATTGACACTAGTTCTTTGCTACAATAAAACAGATGGAAATGTGGCGGTACTGTTTAACGAGACAGATTTAACTACGCTGAACAGTGGTAAGATTCTTGCTATTTATGATTTACCCACTACCAATACCAGTTTGAAGCCGGTAGAAGACCTCTTTTAATACATAGTAGAATAATTATATATTTAGGGGAGTAATGTCCTAACTCCAAGAGAGCTTACAACAGCCTTCAGGTTCAGCTGTTTTGAATTGCTCCTAAAATGAAAGCCAGTTTTGAAATGATACCATCAAAAGACATTCCGAATGGAGTGTCGGGTTCTGTTGGAGTTATTCAAACTTCTAGTAACTGAAATTGACGCGACTCAATTCGAGTCAACGTGTCCACCGCCATGTCCTGATATTCGGCTTCCTTTTTCGTCGAGTTCATCCGCCTTAAAAAAGAGTTTTGCTGCTCACCTCTTTGTGTAAGGCCTTTCGCGTACTTGTTGAAGTTCTAAACTTTAACTATCTTTAATCAATACAACCATGAATTCAAATTTATATTTTCGGGTACGTCGATGGGTATGGCAGGCCCGTAATGAGTGTCAACGAAGTGAGCCGGCGTCAACGGTTCAGCATCCAGCTAATTGCTGCCCATATAGGTTAAGGGACGAGAATTGAACACTCGTTTGGTCTCGATTAGAATATTCCTCAGTTGCTTTGAAGTTAGTTTGGTTTTTTCTATTACTCCCTTTAGAACTTTTTTGATGGTTCGAATAAGACGCTCGCAAAATCTGCCATATTACACTGTTGAAGTGTTGCACATTCAAAACCAACGCCAGCTCAAAGCTCAAAGGCACCATGGAATATATGATAGATGAATGCCTTTCCGGGCGATAATACCTGTTCTAAAGGTTTTCCAATAAGGACTTGACAACTTTTTTTTTAAATAAAACGCAAACCATTTGAGATATTTCAAAAACTTTATTATCGGCTTGAAGTACAATTAAAACATTTATGAATGGAACTCAACTTCGTTTATATGGTCACCGCGGGCACGTTTGCAGGGGTCGATTCGTCGGACCCAATTTTCACATTTCGACCGAAACGGCCGCTATTTCGCGTTCAATGTTGGCTCTGAGCTCCTCCAACGTCGTCGGCTTGTTGGCATAAATCAATAACTTAACGTAGCCCCACAGAAAATAGTCAAGCGGCGTTTAATCGCTCGAACGAGGCGGCCAATCGACTGGCCCATTTCTTGAGATAACACGCTCACCATACTTACTCTTCAATAAATCGATTGTTACGTATGCTGTGTGGCTTGTGGTACCATCCTGTTGAAACCACATGTCGTCCAAGTCCATATCTTCCTATTCGAGCCAAAAATATGGTCTGAGCGATGCCCAATTCTTGAGAACGCCGTGGAATTGACTGATTTGGATCGTTTGCTACGAACGCCTGAACGGCAGCGATATTTTCGACACTTCGACCAACCCGTTGTCTCACTGATACGGCAACATCAAATAACGAATATGTAGAATCAATTTTTTGCCCTAAACTTGTTATTGCCTGTCTGCTAGAGCGAGAATTACGACCGAAAATTGGAATTAACGCTCTTAAAGTTGCAGTCACCGACTCAAAATTTCGGTAGAAAATTTGTATAATTTCCAGACGTTGCTTGTTCGTGCACTTTTCCATGATGAAAATGTTGAGTTTACTGAATTAATTGACAGTGACAGTTTGATGATTAGTGAAAGAGTGCGTTCACAAATTAAAATCAAAGTTGTCAACTCCCTATTGAAAAACCCGATACTTTTCAACATCCGGGGGTGTGCTATAATGGCACCTTTCTCCTGTTTATGGTGCTTCATCAAAGGTGTAAAGAGGGCAGGCAAAATTGATGCTAATAATATCAAAAGGTAGTCTTTTATCAATTCAGAATTTTACTGTAAGTGGGGACTGCACAATAATTGTCCCACCGTGTGGGGTGCGTTGGTGATAGTCGTCTATAATGAGGCCGTGACGTGGGATTCTGTTGGTAATGCAATATACTCGTACCTATAATGGAATGGCGTATGTTTATCTGAAGAGTCATCAAGGTACTGAAGAAAATTAACCCTTAACCCTCAAAAGACAATTGTCATCCATAAAAGGAACCAGTTCCATGTAAGTAAAACAAATAGACCGAGTATACCCGAATTAGTAAATTTTTGCAGCCATGACTTCTGAATGGTAAAAAACTTTTCGCAAGACTTCCACTCGTTTTTTTTCTCCTTGGATCCCAACTGATGCTATTTTTGAGTCAGTCCATAAGTAGGAATCACATATTGAAGTTTCAAGCGAAGGCTTCGTGTTATATTTAGTTACCTTCCTAAGAAGCTTTAGGCTTTTGGCACATTGCTCCCAAAAAGTTAGTAGATGTTATCTCCGCAACGCCTAAGTAACTCCACCACTGAATTCGTCGCCAAGCACATGCCAATTCATCCGATGTACAGCTGTATGCCCTGAACCTAAAACACCTCGTAGACGCATGCTGCTGGAGTTTCATTTCCCCAAATTCTCACTGAAGATCTTCACAGCTTCCTGACTTACTCGCATAGCCTCTTCTTGCGTGTCTAACGACATAGCAATGTCATCCACATACAAACTTTTCTGAAGAAAACGACATGTTTAAGGAAAATTAATTCTTCTTGATTTAAATGATCTCGTATGGCAGCTGTCAACGAAAAGTAACTCTCGTCATTCCATTCTTAACTTAATAGGACACTTCACCCTTTGTTGATGACGTAGATACGAGGGCGGGTCAATAAGTCCGTGACTTTTTGAATTTCTGACCTCTTTACTGAAACAGCAACACTGCTCCTGTCAACAGGCATCTGTCAGTTGACTCCTGTCAAAATTTAAACTTGCTGCGTCAGTTAGTTTGTATTTGACAGCTATTTTTATCAGACTACTCACTAATTTGAGGAGAAAATGGAAAAAAGTGAATTTCGTGTGCTTATTAAGCATTATTTCTTGCGAAAAAAAACCATTACCGAGACCAAGGCTAAGCTTGATAAATACTATGGGGACTCTGCACCATCGATTTCAATGGTAAAAAAGTGGTTTACTGAATTTCGTTGTGGCCGTACAAGCACTGAAGATGCCGAACGTCCTGGACGCCCAGTTGAGGTCTCTACACCCGAAACAATCGAAAAAATTCACGATATGGTGTTGGCCGACCGAAGATTGAAAGTGCGAGAGATTGTGGAAGCCGTAGGGATCTCGCATGGGTCAGTGGTTTCAATTTTGAATGATCACTTGGGCATGAGAAAGCTTTCCGCAAGATGGGTGCCGCGTTTGCTCACAGTCGACCACAAACGCAATCGTGTAACAACTTCATGAAATCCATGAATTGGGCTATGAATTGCTCCCTCATCCACCCTATTCTCCAGATTTGGCTCCGAGCGACTACTTCTTGTTCCCAAACCTGAAGAAATGGCTTGGTGGAAAAAGATTTAATTCCAATGATGAAGTCATCTCGCAAACAAAGGCCTATTTTGAGGACCTCGACAAATCATTTTTTTTGGTAGGGATAAAAAAATTGGAGAAGCGTTGGACAAAGTGTATAGAGATCAAGGGAGACTACGTTGAAAAATAAAATTATTTTTTTATCAAAAAATCTGTGTTTTAATCCAAAAGTCACGGACTTATTGACCCGCCCTCGTATGAACACAGGAAACGTACTTCTCAACTTAAATGACGTGCTAACGACTGATACCGACGACACCAATGTAGCAAAACTATCCCTATTTGGTAGCCCTGTTCAGTTCATATCATACTCGCGCTAAGAGTTCCTTCTAAAACTATTGGTTGTTTCCATAAAAATAATCAACGTCTCCTCCATGATTAACACTAATTCACCCAACGGCATTATGTTAATAAGCTTGTCAATATAAAATTCAACACGAGTGAGGTAAAAACTCACTCAAAATCACTCTTACTCTCAAAGAACGCACTTCAATAGCAATGAACATGGTTTTGAGTTCCAAGGTCAAGGTACACAATGACTCTGCATAAACAGGGGCTCTGTGGCATCTTGCGTATACAAACACATTAGACGAAATCGATTATAGATTTCTGCCTCTTCAGTGGAGATCAAGAAATTAATAATTGACGCCTCGAGACAAGGTTAATTTTAACTTTTTTCGTTTTCCTATTTTTTTGGTCTGTCAGTTATGTTATGTTATCCGACGCGCCAGTCTTTGAAAGTGATAATCGGGTTTATTGATCCATCAATGACTTGGGAGGCATGAATTTGTTAATTGATTGCAGATCATATTTCTTAAGCCAGGTGTAGATTTAAACCGGAGGTTAGCGATAAATTGCTCAACTCTATATCGGTATATGATGGTTTGGCAATTCTCCTGGGTAATTGCAAATAAACGTGAGTGACTAATTATTTACGCAAGCCCATACATATTTTATTTCTGAAATCCAGTTTTACAGGTAGGTAATTGGGCAATTTAGACATTTTCCAAATACATGCCGCAGTTTTGCGTAATAGATTTGTGTTAAGCGCAACTACCATATTTTTGGCCTCAGAGAAGCCAAGAGTGTGATCTGAAAGGTAAAATTGCAGACAAGTGCTTTGTTTTTTAGATTGTATCCACAAGAACCTTCAGAAGTGTTAACATAGCACAAGCACAAGCAACACAACTCAGCCTGTACATTGAGGTGTAGACTATTGTTCTACGAACCCAGCAATACGTTACAAAAGAATTGTATGTGGTGCTTTGTGCTCTTGGTTACACAAGGTAATGACTATGGTCTAAGTTGTATAAGTATAAGTCGGTTCCTAATGTACTACAATCGGTCTACAGTGTGCGTTTAACCCATCATGGTCAGTATATGACCACTGCTATGATCATACAATCCAATATCACATATTCTCCCCCATGTTCCGTCGGTGCAGACTAGTGTACGCTGTGAAGAAGCGACATTGACTGTTGAATGGTGACTCGCTAAGAAACGAGAAAATACTTCTGTATACGATCATCTACAGCATTACTTGCCAGTCGGACTTAAATGCCATTTTACGGCGCATTTTGAGAAGATTGCGTCATCAAACAGTTTTGGTTATGCCGGAATTGTGAAAACTAATCATTGCTCAGAAATAGTAAAACTTCCTCAAAGTAGGTAGGAAAATTCGTCGTTATGCCAGATTTCTACAACTACAAAAAAAGGTAGAGTGTCACCACACCCATCAGCTTCTGTATCAGCTTTGACAATCCCTTGAACACTACTTGTGATAACAGAGTAGGACTACTCCTTACAGCAAAAGACCTCAACAACCTCATGTGCTTTGTACTGCTGCACTCTATCTCGTTTGAGAATGAAAGTGATAATTTAGACATTTAACTCGACGTACTTTTAGAATACTATTTGCGCTTTTTGATGGCAGTTTCCACAAGGTCTTCACTTTTTGACTGATGTTTTCCTTAAGAGCTTCCAGAGTTCGTGGGTTGTTCACTCCGACCCACTCACTAGCCCCATAAAGAAAAATCTACGGCAATCAAATCGGCTGATCTTCCTGGCCAGCTCGAATTGCTAAAATGGGATATCAGACGAGCGAGAAAGTCTGCTTTACAATGTCCGTTGTGGGTTGCCGCGTTTGCGCTGTTAGTCCGTCCTGCTGAAGCCACATATCCTCTCGTCCCAATTTATCCAATTTTAGTATAAAAAATTCATTGACCATGATTTTTTTTTAGACCTCTGCATCCACAATAACGGTCTGCGTCGTAAAATAAAAAATTGTCCAATGATTCCTCCAGCACACCATGCAGTGACTTTGAGTGAACGTAATGGACCTTCGTGGATCACTAGCAGATTTTCACTGTCTCAGAACCTTAAATTTTCGAATGGCCAATTGCGTGGCACGTCGTCTGGTCAGTGTCTAAGAGTTGTGTGACTAAATGCTGCATTAAGCGACCCGTGGGAGCCAAGCAGCTAGGAAACGGGCACAAAGTGCACGTTACGCTTTTTTTTTACTGACGAATCGTAAATCAGAAGCATCGTGAAGAGGATTCTTCGTTTTATAGATGTACATATACAGTTCGAATGCTTATTGACATATATTCTAATTCTCTTTACTTTACAAATATCAAATCCGAATTGACATTCAACGCCACTTGAAAAAATTATGGCACTTTCCGATAGGGTCATATATTATGGACCACCTTGTATATGCTCCACTCAGAGACAGGTATTGCTCTTCTGATCTTGGCCATTCTCAGGCTTCATTTGGACTATGGAGTGAGGATGCCCGTATAAATATTTTTGGTACGCATTTACTTAGTGTTACCTATCAGAAGAGGGCATTAAGTTTTGAGTTTTTAAATCAAGCTAATTTGTTGACTTCGGCCTCGTGATAGTATATCTTTTTTTCTTTTGGGTAAATCCTTGTGTTCCCAACTGGCTTCCACGTATAACTTCCTCAATACATTTTCAGTTGAATTTATAAGCCATTTGAAAGCGGACTTCCACCAAATAAGAATGTCAGTGTCCGCTAATCAGTCCAAAATCTATGACTAGGCCCTCTTTTTTCTTTGTTTAATTTAATATTTGTCAAAATTATACCAACTTTTCAGCCAGTTCTCCGAATCTCAGGTGTAATTAAGGCTCTAGTTCCTTCCTTGAACATGGTAAGACCACCTGAAATTTGTCCACTATCGGTTTCTTACTGTAGAGACTTTAGCGAATGTGCGTACTTCTCATAAGCAAACGCAAACCATTTGAGATATTTCAAAAACTTTATTATCGGCTTGAAGTCATGAATGGAACTCGACTTCGTTCATATGGCCTCTACGGGCACGTTTGTAGCGGTCGATTCGTTGGACCCAATTTTCAACGACTCGGCCACACATTTCGGCCGTAACGGCCGCTATTTTGCGTTCAGTGTTGATGACTTAACGTAGCCCCACAGAAAATAGTCAAGCGGCGTTAAATCGCACGAACGAGGCGGCCAATCGACTGGCCCATTTCTTGAGATAACACGCTCCCCATACTTACTTTTCAATAAATCGATTGTAACGTGTGCGGTGTGGCCTGTGGCACCATCCTGTTGAAACCACATGTCGTCATAACTTGGTATAAACCAAGATCCTTACGCAAAATACGCCATAATGTGGTCTGAGCGATGCCATGTAATTGACTAATTTGGATCATTTGCTACGGACGCCTGAACGCCAGCGATATTTTTGACACTTCGACCAACCCGTTGTCTCACTGACACGGCAACATCACACAACGAATATGTACAATAGAATCAAATTTTTTGCACTAAACTTGTTATTGCCTATCTATTAGGGCGAGAACTACGACCGAAGATTGGAATTAACGCTCTTAAAGTTGCATTCACCGACTCCGAATTTCGGTAGGCATTTTTTATAATTTGCAGACGTTGCTCGTTCGTGTACTTTACCATGATGAAAATGTTGAGTTTACTGAATAAATTGACAGTGACAGTTTGATGATTAGTGAAAGAGTGCGTTCAAAGTTGTCAAGTCCCTATTGGAAAACCCGATAAAAGGCATTTTTCGCCGCCCCGCACTGACTCTAATTATCCCAATTTCCTTCCTGGTTGATTTAAGCCTAAAGACTTAGATTTCTTGCATTTTGGTACGATGACTTTCTCTAACTATATATGCCAGGAGTTGGGTTTGCAAGCTCGGAAAACCGATATTCAATGTTATTTCAAAAAGAAGAAGAAAGGAAGTTTCGACTTTAACTCTGAATTCTCTTGAATTCCTGCTGCACATTTAATGTCACAATTCATATCGCCTTGGGTACATTAAATACCCATAAAAGATCTCTAAACTTAATCGATCATTTTTCCAAGTCATAAAGACGATATGCAGATGTTTCGAAACGTCACGATGTTTCCCCATCATTATCTATAAACCTTTTAAGACTATAATGGAGTCTACTAATATTAGATTGGCATTCTGAAGTTTTTTTGTATTTTCATAAGATTGAATACGACATTAGGTTTAAAATCAGTAGGTAGTTGTTGGAATTTTTCGTGTTGCCTTTATATTTATGCAAAAATAAATCATGGCTCTGTATAGCTCATCATTGTAAATGCTCTCAATCGTTTAAGGCAACATCAAATTTATCCTAAAGGGACTCATGGTCCCGGATTCGGATCGGGTAAACGATCTTGAGGTTCCATCAATAATGCATTCCTTTCTTCCACCAAATCTTAAAAATGAGTTGGTTTCTGCTCACTAGCAATCCATCTCATGCAGTCTTAAATAGCTGAGCAGGTTGGCTCTCCCGACCTTATTTTACTAAAATCGGGGAATTGCTCCCTTTTCCTCGGAGTATTATCAAAAATTGTCATGTTTCTAAATGTACAAACGTGAAAAACAAAAACATTTCAATTCACGGCATTTCGGTGACACAAGGCCTGTATTGATTCAAGTTTCACAATGTTGAATGTTTAAGCAACCAATTCCTTTCTGATATTGCTGAAGAAACCCGTGGTTGTGCAATACCATGAGTTGAAAAGATGAAAATGTTTCCAAGATATAATGGTGACCATGAGTTCAAAAGATGAAAATGTTTCCAAGATATAATGGTGACCCGGGATTCCAAGTTCTTCTTCGTCCATACCAAATCTCATCCTCAAAAAATATTTTCCATTTTAAAATCTCTTAAAGTGATGCACACTTAACTTCTTAAAGTTCTCACTCGATAAATTCCAACTTTATTCACACCAAAATGGAGGGAACACTCAACTGTCAAAATAAAGTGTGTGAGTTGAGGGTTTTCGTCAAAATTAACGAAAACTATTTTTATTCAAACCAAATGAACAGTTCCCTTCAAAATGTTAAGGGAACACTCACACTTAATTTTTATTAACACCACTCACACACATTGTTTTTCCTAATTTTTATAATTTATCGCTTAACTTTTTAAACTGGCTGCTTCATCAGGTGCCTGGGATATGTAAAGTACGATGACAAGAATTAGTTTCATATTTCATGCTTTAAAACTAGACCAGACTAGTGTTTTATTGAGATAATGTGTCTTTCTGCTTTAAAAGAGAAATTCAACTATTACGTAAGTTGGGGTGCCAAAGATCAAAGTCACCAAAAGAAAGAATATCATCTTTACAACAACTGAATATCTTTGAACTCCAGAGGTCTCTTGTTTAAACTGACAACATTGACGACGTTATTTGCATTTTGCAACTTTTGGAGCGTTTAACATTTTTGATGAAAAAAAAGGAAAGAAATCAGTGAGGTCAAGTACTAGAATGAAGAAATCATACATCATTGCGTCACGTTTGTTTTTGTTTGACAGTTTAGCTAATATTATAGTTGTTAGACATTTTCCTTCTACATTAAACTAAGCGAGAAGACGGTCGTTCAGACTTGAAAAATCATTTTCTACATTGTCCCTGACACTTTGCACCAGATTTTGAGCTAACCAGTACTAATAACAGTACTTTGACGCGGGTACATACTCGTCTGTGCAAGGAATGTGTTAATGTCGTACTGGCTTTTAGTTGTCGATGATATTTTCGTTTACTTATAATACTTTGTGTTCTCGAGTGAATAGTCCAAGGCCAGTAACCATTTGTTGTTTTCGCTCTTTTTTTTTTTTTTGTCAGATGAAACCATAATGTGCCTCAATTTCAACGGTTTTCCCCAGACCGTCAAGGAAGGGCCTCTAATTCCTCTACTATGTCGAGAACTTCCCCACTCTACAATGCTGGCTACTAACAGCAACAGTCGCAGGCCCTTAAGTTGAAACTTCTTCTGCAGCAGACTCCGTAAACTGTATTGTATAATACTCGTATGATAAATAAAAACTAGGATGCCTGGTCCATCGCCTTTTCCTAGCTTATTTGTTACAAATTCAGGGCATCCACACATGCTTTGATTTCCTTTTCATCAATTTGCGTTGTAGAAAGCGTTGGGAGTCCTGTTTCCGGATTAGTAAAGGATATTGTAAATCTATCCTTGATTCTTAAAGTATACAGTATATGGGTTTGTAAGGAATAGCAAATGATCTCCACGGCTTTGTTGGCAAATACGAGTTTGTTACGCACTCTTTGGTTGATATTTTCTGTCACAGTTTTGCATAAATGTGGCTGAATTTCGTTGATACAAGGCTCAAGTTGTCACTTCAGAAAGTGTGTGCTCGTGGGCTTGTTGGCATAAACCTTAAACTTCAAAAAATCCCACAGAAAATACTCCAATGACGTTAGATCACATGATTTGGAAGGCCAATTCTAAACACAAAAATTGAAAATTACACGACCAGGAAATACCTTATGGATTCTTTCTATAAGCGAGAGTTTAGAGGCAAATTCCTTGAATACCAGTGGGAGTTTCCTAGTTTCCCTTAAATCCGGTATTTAAAAATGAGTTAGCTATTAAATACCGCGATCTTTAAAGGTTAGTCCGGTGATCATCTATTTGATAGTGCGTCATTGTGTTAAACGGGCAAGTAATGATCGTTGAACAGTTTTCTTTTGCCTTACTTAAAGTTTTCTGTGAATTCTAGATCATCTACCTTTCAAAGAGAATCTCTTAGAGTAGTGGTCACTAGTCGTAAAAAGGAACACTAAGACACCATTATCATCGACATTGGAAACTATCTATTCTTTCAATTTGTTGCGCCTAAATTCTTAGTCACCTTAATTTTTTTTTCCCCTTCTCTTTACTATTGAATATTTAAGCTGCTCTTCCATACATCCTATCTAAGCCTCGTTAGTAACAAAATCTCTGCCACGTTTCTATGAGCTCCATGACCAGGCAATAAATAGTACAGTGTCCTAAGCTTCGTTGTTTTTTATGCGCAAATTAGGAAATGAGTGAGAAAGAGTCTGTATTGGACCAAGTAGAACTTTTAAATAGACATAGGCTAATTGACTTAGCCGCAGGAGGAATTCTATTCATAAGTAGCACACATTTCCTATATTTTACTGGGTGACTTGAGTTTTTCGAGCAACCAACTTGAGCTTGGTTTACAACTTTGTTGTAGACAAGCTGCAAACGTTAATATCTCAGACTACAAAAACCTTTCGAGAAATCGTATGCTTCCAGCGCAAACGACCAGTGCGAACATTGTCAGCAATCTAATAAGGACACTGCATATGGTGTGCAATTCGTAGACAATTTTTTATTTTACTTTCGGGAGTTTGCTATTGCCCGCCGAAAGGGTGATGGCGATTTGAAAAATTATTGGTGACCCAGCCAGGAATCGAACCCAGACTCTCTGCGTGATAGTCCAACGAGCTAACTTTCGCGCCATCGCCATCGCCCATATGGTGTGCAAGTACAATGAAATTCCTCGCATCGAAGCAAGAGGCTTACAAGGAACAAAGGAGATGTAATCAACTTCTCAGAAAAAAATAGACGCTCTATCGTTGCCATGGATGTTGACTTTGCAGAAATGATAACTGCGAAAAGCTTGACAAGGACACAAGTATCGAACCGAATATTGCAATGCTAGAGTCACAGTCTGTACAGAAATTTTGAAAAATTACTTTGGGGACTCTTAGAGAAGAAGACGCAAACACTGCCAAATTATCTAAAACATCAGGGCATGAGGAGCATATACTTACTCATCGCTATATTATGATTGGCGAAAATACGCCAGGAAAAGTCTACCGATCATCTAAAAAAGTCCCTATAGACTGCTCCAATATATAGGAATCAGTCTCCTTAACACTATGACCTTACATGGTCAAACTATATAACAACAATCTAATAGGTTTTGATCAGTGCGCTTCTAGGCCTTTTAGGTGCACTATCGACCAGATGTTCACCTGCCAAATTATCTAAAACATCAGGGCATGAGGAGCATATACTTACTCATCGCTATATTATGATTGGCGAAAATACGCCAGGAAAAGTCTACCGATCATCTAAAAAAGTCCCTATAGACTGCTCCAATATATAGGAATCAGTCTCCTTAACACTATGACTTTACATGGTCAAACTATATAACAACAATCTAATAGGTTTTGATCAGTGCGCTTCTAGGCCTTTTAGGTGCACTATCGACCAGATGTTCACCTTGCGCAAGACCTTGAAAACCCATAAATCTTAAAATGTATGTCCATCATATTGTCTACGAAAATTGTTCGCTTATACAGGACAATCCATCCAAAAAAGTCTGTAATAACATTACCTTTGTATTTGGTGTTAAAAAACAATTTCGGCAAGGTTATGCGCAGTCTACATTTTATTTAAAAGGATCGTGATGATACCAGCGGTACTCCTTCATACTCACACAACTGCGTGAATTTGTTGACGACGTGGACACTCTAGGGAGAAATATGTTGCGTTTTTTAATAAAAAAGGCAAAGAGGATAGGATTTCCAGTATATGCATAGCATAAAATAAAGTATATGCTGTCGACAAGAAGGACACCTAACATCAACGGCTTGGTAAACATGCCACAATGGCTAGGCTCCGCATTTAAAACAACGACATATTCGTGCAGATGAAGTGTATAATCACTCTTGCCAAATGCCATTTGCTTGGTTTAAGAAGTCAGCTAAACGATAATGATGCACCCTGCACAAGTGCAGTAATAGCCTTAGGTTCATCTGCCATCAAGTCAGAATATCTGTCAATCAACATGACAAATATTATGGCGCCAAACTTAATGAATTTTCCCGCCTTTTTTTATTGTAACCCTATGTGAATTGAATTGTTAGATTGAAAAGATATATCAGATAACGATAACGAGGGGTGTTAGACCCTACCGTCCTAGTCCTTCTGTTCTCGTATAGTATGTATAGTAAGTATGAACTTAATGCAAAGGTGATGAATGAATGTCCTTGTTTTAGCTTAAACTTATTATATTTTGCAAAAATAAATATAACATTGAACTGTATGGGCTTTGTAAGCGCATTGACCTAGTTAGAAGTGCTAAATAGTATAGCTAGGTCATAGCGAACGAATAAATATCACCGTCCTGGCCCGAAGTGTCTGCAAATCCATTCCGAAAAGGAAACTTGCTTAGGTAAGCCTAAGACCTAAGTCCATTCCGGACTCTAGGTAAAAAAGGTAAGACCACCAGCCTACCATCACATTCTGTTTGTTCCTTTAGCTGCAATTGCATTCAGAAATTTGCTACTACACTTGATTTGATCACAATGTGATCTTGGTTGACGGCTGACAAATGTAAAACTCGTTTTTCAAGTGTTACAATGTGAAGAGCAAGTATCTGTTAATATTTGTCTTGCATATGTGTACCCGCCTTAACGGTCCGGTCACCTTTAATAAGGCCCTTACCATAATCTGAACATATTGAACTTGCTCAAATATTTCTTCAAGCATCCGTCACCTTATCCGCTGAGTTGTTTCATTGACAATAATCCCATGTCGTACAAATGTTTAATGTTTTTTCCTCAAACCAGTTGAAGCGTCATAAATTAGCTTTATTTGATCATTAAGTTGACAGGCAAACGGCTTGCGTTTAATAAGTATTCACGGCTCCGTCCGTAAATTTGTGAGTTTGTTCACAATGTTTAATGACTTTTGTTTAATGAGAAAAGTAAACTGCTGTGGATGGACTTAAGTGTGGATAGTGGCCGAGTCTGGGATTTTTTCTTTATTTGACTCTAAGGCCTACTAGGCCAAGTAGTGTTTCTCACATCAATGCCTCCTGTGGGGTGAATATGATTTTAATGAGATGTTATCATCATTAAGTGTATATATTGATGTCTATCAATGCCAATTCAAATATTGAATTAACTTCGCTGGCATTGACACTCCTGCATTTATCGGAATCTTCATGATATGCATGTATCCAGCTGTCGGCGCTAAGGTACGAGTACATACAATGGCATAGTAAGCAAAAAGAAAGAAAAACAAAGAGGAGATGATAGATAAACTGAATTTACTCACTTAGTTTTACACTTATAATTAGCTTCAAGACGAAAACTGAAGAAAGTTGGTTGGCTGATCTTCTTCGTGGATTTGGGTTAAAGTCAGTCTTGCGTGTGGCAGTTAATTTGATTGCTGTGCCATGAAAACCATTGTACTGAAAACTAAAGTATGTGAACTAACTTTCGATAAGGGTTTAGGGCCTTACATAATGTACCAAGTATCGCAAGTGTTTAATTAAATCAAAAAGTGCGATTTACTTCAATCTATTGTGAGTTTTGGTGTTTTTTCTCTGTTTTTCAAACAGAGCCCCCAGACAAAGTTGTACTTCTGTGAGTTTGTTTTAAATTGAAATTCTCATTAAACGCCGTGTCGCCATCACCATCACAACAAGCATCATAAGATACACACATGTCACTTTCGCCTAGTATACTTAGGTGCTAAGCAAATGAAAGCATCTGGTTACGATGACAGTAATCAGTCTGGAGTCTTTTCTACTGAGGGAAAGCTGATCGACTTGAACCGTCAGAAAGCATTTCTTTGGTCTGCTGGGAATCTGAGGTGAAATCAAACATTGTGGTCGTCTAAAAAGGTGCTAACTCGGCTTTGAAATCATCCGTGAACACCCGATTACACGCCTTTCATTTCTGACTGCCGAGCTCCCACAAGAAAGGAGACCCTCTAAACTGCGCCAACTACAGAAACATCAATATTCTTAAGACCGCAAACAAGATCTTATCTGCCGTATTTTGTAAACGCCTAAAGCTGTTCATCAGCAACATGATATTTTCATATCAGTGTGGCTTGAGGTCATGGAAGTCCACCATTGACCAAATATTCACACTACGACAGATCTTGGAGAAAACCCATTAACTTCAGATCGATTCACACCACTTACATATTTATCAACTTTAAGGCCGCATATGGCAGCATGTATAGGGACGAGCTACACAGAACAATGTCTAGTTTGGGCATTCCTGCCAAACTTGTCCTTCTGTGCAGGATGCCGATGGAGAATGCACTTTGCTCGGTTAAGACCAAGCTGTCAAGCAAAACAGCGCAGTAGAGGAAGACCGAGACTCAGGTGGCGCACGCAAGTGGAAGGGGACCTCAGCAAACTTAGCGTGCGAAACTGGAAGCAGTTAGCAAAAGATCCCAGGTCCATCCCGGATTGTAGAGCCACCTAAAGTAAGTAAGTAAGTAAGTAAGTAAGTAAGTAAGTAAGTAAGTAAGTAAGTAAGTAAGTAAGTAAGTAAGTAAGTAAGTAAGTAAGTAAGTAAGTAAGTAAGTAAGTAAGTAAGTAAGTAAGTAAGTAAGTAAGTAAGTAAGTAAGTAAGTAAGTAAGTAAGTAAGTAAGTAAGTAAGTAAGTAAGTAAGTAAGTAAGTAAGTAAGTAAGTAAGTAAGTAAGTAAGTAAGTAAGTAAGTAAGTAAGTAAGTAAGTAAGTAAGTAAGTAAGTAAGTAAGTAAGTAAGTAAGTAAGTAAGTAAGTAAGTAAGTAAGTAAGTAAGTAAGTAAGTAAGTAAGTAAGTAAGTAAGTAAGTAAGTAAGTAAGTAAGTAAGTAAGTAAGTAAGTAAGTAAGTAAGTAAGTAAGTAAGTAAGTAAGTAAGTAAGTAAGTAAGTAAGTAAGTAAGTAAGTAAGTAAGTAAGTAAGTAAGTAAGTAAGTAAGTAAGTAAGTAAGTAAGTAAGTAGGTAAGTAGGTAATACTACACAGATTTACTAGGTGGGGCGAAAAGTAACCTCCTTGGTTTTTTAAATTTATTCAATATAGTCCCCTTTTAGCTTAAAACACTTATTCCAGCGATTTTCCAACTTCTTGATCCCGTCCGAAAAGTAATTTTCCGGAAGGTCTGCAAAATACTCCTCCGTGGCGTCGATGATTTCCTCACGTCAGCTGAATTTTTTATTGATGAGCCATCTTTTGAGGTTTGGGAAGAGATAATAGTAATCAATAAGTAAGTCCTTGATTTGAGCCGTGGTTGCGATGCTCTTATCCGCCTGCGCATTGTTTTGCAAAAACAAAATCTTTTTTCGCTTCATTTGAGGGCGTTTTGCAGCGATCTCGGCAAAACTTTTTCCTTTTTCGAGGTAGTTTACGAAGAGTATGCCATGACAATCCCAGAAAACCGAAGCCATAACCTTTCCGACCAATTGAGCCTCCCTCGGTCGCTTCGGAGCACTCGTTCCGGCTTCAGTCCATTCCCGAGCACTCATACTGTTCTTTGGTGTGTAATAGTGAATCCAGATTTCATCAAAAATTACCAATCGACGCCAAAAGTCCGCCCGATTCCGCATCAGCAAGTCCAAATACTCTTTCGAAGTGTGTCTTGCATGTGCGCTCAGTACTAATCTGCTAGCTCGCGCACCTTCACTTTCCGGTCAGCCAACACCATTTCATGTATTTTTTTGGCATTGTCCTCTGTAACCGCATCGGAGAGCCTGTCGCTCTGACGGAGCATTAGCCCCATAATATTTATCCAACTTTTCTTTTGTTTCCATCGCCGTTTTGCCTCTCAAAAAATAATGTTTTATGAGAGAACGAAAATCGATTTTGTCCATATTCAACATGATGTCAAACACGTCAACAACAATCAGCTGTCAAAACAAAACTAAAGGCAGTATCGCACTGAAATTTGGCATGTCTGCCTAAATATGAACGAACTTCAAGGGACCATAACCTTTTTTGCAGTAGCAGCGCATTCTGGCGGTCAAGGAGGTTACTTTTCACCCCACTTAGTACAATTCTTTGCGCCTTTTGCATAACTCTCCAACTTTCTTGGGCTGGTCTACTACTCATACGCACTCTAGTACATATGCACTTTTCTTGTTTTCGCTGGGGTTTCATCTCCTGCTGATTCCGATAATGCCCTGCGTCTGTTGTCGCCTGTTTTTACAAATTGCAGGCAGCTGTATTCTGAGGGCATATTTTTCTTGATTGCTGATAACTGAGGATACATTCGGCAACTCTTAGATGATCCTTCGATTCCAAATCCCTTAGATATTGGTGGTATTACTATCAGTGGTGCATTATTAAAGTTTTTCTCAGCTTCTTTCTGTTGGACAGTCAAACTTAGAACCGTGTTAAACGAATAAAGGATTAGAGACAATATTTGCTGCTCTGAGAATGTATACCTTCAACAGACAGGTCTGTGGGTCTTTTAGACATGCCTGAATCACCTATTATCATGAATCGCATTATTTAGCCCCTATTTCATCAGTAAGTCGAAATTAACCAACATGTGTCATACCTAACTCTTACTACGCAATTCCAATTTGAATGATTCAAGGTTAGGAACACAATTTATGTAAATAAAAATAACTATCTGTGTTTGTAAACTAAAACATCTCAAATATGAATATTCCAAGAATATCCAGTAGCAAAGATTTGTTCGATGAAAAACAGTGAATTACGCAATCTCTCGGAAGTGCTTTAAGCACCTCCAATTAGACCCGAAGTGTGAAGTAGTAAGTTATTGTAAAAGCCATCATTAGATATAATAATCAAACATAAATCCCACAAAATAGTTAATAGTACACTATGTGCGAGTATCTTTGGTATTCGTAGATATCTTTGCTTTAAGATGACCTTCAGAATGACTGTGCCAATTTAATGTGAGAAAATTAACAAGTAAATGTCTGCATTGAATTCGCTGATTAACGTACGAATATGTTAAATTCAATGCTAACGGACTTATGTATTGAATCTTTTCAGAATGATGCCGATAATTGGGCAATACACAATTTCAGATGTGGCGAAAATTTCATCTCTCTTGCACGAACGTTACGGACGGATAGTGCGTTTTAGCGGACTGATAGGAAGGCCTGATTTACTCTTTATCTATGATGTTGACGAAATCGAAAAGGTAAGCAACTACTTGGAAATATATTTACATTTTAACTGGTTACATGTAACATTTGTAATTTAGTTGTTCTTGAAGAATATGCAATCCTTAACTATCACAACTGGAGTAAGGATGCAATATAAAAGCTTTGTTTTCCAATTAAAAAAAAAAAAAAAACTATGAGCTGCAGTATGACAAAAAGAAAGGGGATCACAAAATCGCTGCAATTTCATCCAAACTTGTCATCCGGAAGACATGCTGACGTCTTTTGTAATTCGGTTGTCATCTGCGAGCGTGTCATCCGCCAGATGATACCCGATCACACAGTGTCATCCGTTCGGTCATCCGACTGTCATTTTGTCCCAATATGGATGACACGCTTGCTTTGAAAGCAGATTAAATAAAGTACGAGTACCTACCAATTCTAATGTGGACGTCGATGGTCACGATTGTGTCACTTCCGAAGACTCCAAAACCATCATTTCACTTAGATGAGGCCACGATGCTTTCGCAATTTCGCCTGTCCCTTGGCCTGATTTTCTGACTCGAAACTTTCCCGAATGGCTTGAAGTGTTTGCCATTTAAGACGGCATCGTCAACACCCTCAATATTTAAATGGACCGCCACTTCAGAGTTTTGTGATTCTTCCGCCCACTATCCCAAAGGACAGGATTTACCTGAACAGCTGCACGTAAAGCAGATTCTGTTTGATGGACTCAGGAAAATAATGTTTTTCTGCTTCTTTTTTTTCCTGAAACCGTGGGCGTTTTATTTTTTGCCTCAATATCGCCTTCACCGTCGTTGTCAGTCATTTTATTACACAGACACAAAACGAAAATTAACTTTTAGCTCTTTCAATGATGCAAACGTGTCATCTGATATGTCATCCATGGGACCTTGTCATTCGGACGACATGCTGTCAGAAATATTTGGTCATTCAGTCCCAATAGCGATGACAGGCGATCACACAGTCAATCAAATCAGTCATCTGGATGATATAGAAATCGTGCCATTTGGTATATCATTCGGTTGATAGGCAATAACACGGAATGACCACTTAAGGCCAAATTCTACGCAATAGGGACGTCACGATGTCATCCGGTTGACAAGTTTGGATGACCGTCTGAACGCACCTTTAGACTCGGAAATTTAAGTGTGGTTTTACTTTACCTTATTATTTGTATTAATATTTTCTCAACATACCATGGCCATCGAAACCTATAGCTCCAATTTTCGACTTTGTTTTGAGTTTGTGATACTGCAAGCCAAACCTCTACTCAATCTTACTCACTTGCTTAGTGCTACAGGTCGCGGAAGAGCAGGGTCGAGTGGTCTTTTGCCAGCTTTCTCCTTAGTTGAGCACAGGATTTTGGCTAAGATCCTCTTTCACTTGTATGCCCCAATGAAGTTGCTCCTTAGAACCGAAAACTTTCCGGGCCGGGCGCAAGTGTCCATGCGTCCAAGGAGACCAGGCCAACTTATCCAAGTTTTTCTGACGGGGTGGGCATCGACCTATAACCTGAACAGTTCGCCGTTCAGATATCTCGTCCATTCTAATTTCGAAAGCATCTTGATAAGCTTATTGGGACTGCAATGATCAGTGTCCTGTGCAATGACTTTTTGGTTGCTCGTGAGAGGGTTTTACCACTTAATTCCATTCTTCGCCTAAAGAAGCTACGAATAGCAAGAATCGCAGAGCTAACGCAGACAAAGTCTCTTACTTCATTGAAATTATATCTGTGACGTTCAGTACCACATAGCGAACGCACCGGTGACAGTCCAAAGTCTTTGTCCAATTATGTCAAAAACATCGGCCTACGCTAGAAGTAGTTGGAAAGACTTTTGAAAAATTGTTTTCCGGTTTTCACTTGTGAGTTCTGCACAATTCTTTCAACTGTATCGTTTAAAAAAGGGCATCACATTGACTAAAGCCTTTATTGTTACCGTATTTGACGGATCAGCAAACAATTTATAACATCCTTCTCCAGAGACGGACCAGCTTAGTAGATGTGCCAATCCCTAACATGGCTCTTTATTGACCGCCTGTAAAAATACTGTCATATGAATGTGATCATAAAATCGAACAAAAGATTTTTTCCAGGATCTGCGCATTGTGAAGTTTCGGTCGATTTCCGACTTTACAGGTCTGAAACCGCACTGATAGAGGCCAATCAGATTGTTCCCAAAGGGCTTCATACGTTAACACAATACGGCCGTTGAGATCTTGTATGCGATGTTGAGGAGACTTATATCTGTATAGTTGGTCGAGTTGAGGGGACTGGACTATCGCCAATGGCGATGGCGCGATAGTTAGCTCACCATTGGACTATCACGCAGAGAGTCTGGGTTCGATTCGTGGCTGGGTCACCAGCTAGGCCATGGCCCATACCGGCCTGCCAGCGCCACAGTGTTTGTTTGTTTGGACAAATTATACTTATCTTCCATTCATCAGGCATACAATCTTCTGACCGTATTTAAGAAATGTGTTGATGGATGTTCTCTAAGAAGCCATTTCCAGCAACTTTGAATATTTCAGCCGGTAAGCCAGGTCCTACTGTTTTTTTTTTATTGCTATCCTTACTTCATTTTGGTCAGGTGAACGGATGTTTTGGCTATCATTGTTTACGTTGAATGGCCTATTCTACCTGACGGTGGATGTCGGGGTTCTTCTTTTACCTGTTCATAAAACTTTCGCGGCGTCTCTGTTGGCACCTTCGCAGCGATTGATACTTGATGCTTCGGTGAAGTTCGGTTGCAGCTTTTCCACGTTAAACCTTCTTACAGTAGTTTTGTTTTTTTTTTTTGTTATGTCGCTTGGGAAATCCGCATTCGCACCTTCGCTGCACTGAAGGCATGCTTTACGTCTATCGCAATGTAATCAAATGAATTTAGCGTTCCATGATCCGGAGACCACCATGTCCCGTTTTGTATATATGGAGATGAGGAAACCATGTGGTTAAGTCAATAAGTCTGAGTCCGTTGTCTGACGTGATTTCGTATAGGGTGTGCTAACCAACTGTCCCATCAATGATTTTCCGCCTTTTTCCTAGTACGATTTAAAAGTCATACTTCGGACAAATCAAGAGTTTGCATACTGCACCTTGCTCCAACAACCTCATCCGTGGCGGACTCTATCAAGTGGATATTCTTGGCTACAGTTACCGATCAATATCACTTTTCTCCGTCAAGGCTAACCGCAGAACTTCGACATACGTAATATTCCAAAGGAAATTTAAGAGGTCTTGTTCGAGCACAAGCATATGTGTCCCTAGCCTCTTATAAGTCAGCGGCATTATTGTAATCCCTCAATGACGAGGACCCATGGTTCGATTCCCGGCATCACCAAACATTTTTCGAATCGTCGTCACCCTTTCGGCGGGCAATGGCAAACTCCCGAAAGTAAAATTGCCTATGAACAACGTTCTAAGGAATGCCGTTTGGATTCGGGGTTAATCGTAGGCCCCGCTTAGATGTGACAAAAATGACAACATGAGCAACACAAATGAGTGTTGGAAAGCTAGGCCATTGCCCATACCGGGCTGCCAGCGCTACAGTATTGAAAAGTTTAAAAGTAGAAGCTATCAGAACGAAAATACTCAGTACCATACCCTAAAAAATCTATTCATAGACTTGAGAGAGCGGCCCTTTACAGAGAAAGTGCCATTCTGTAACCGATGGTCTTCGAATTTCATTTACAACTTTTCACAGTAGAAGAATTTCACGGTATTTCCACCCTAATTGTGCTGTTTTGGACCACCAAGGGGATTCAACAAAATGTCCGTCTCACTCGCTCCCTAAAGAACAGGATGCTCTCCGTTTCCATGGATGTTTTTGTGACTCTTCTCTGAAGAACTCGAATCCCTTTTTTTTGTTTTCCCGAGAGAATCCTATCGATGACAATCGCCACAGTATGCCAATTCAAATTTGAGTTTATTCCCCCCAAGGCGATGTTTGAACTCCAAATCTCAGATCCTCTATTCCCACCCAACCCAATATCGAGTGATCTGAATAAATTCGGAGCAACCTTAATCAATGAAAAAGAAAGAAACGGCCCCGGCAGCAAATATGAATTTAATTCCTGATATCTTTTGTTTAAAATTCCAGCATTGCCTGCCGGAGTCGTTGTTATGCAAAGCATGTTCCACTCATAAGCATGCGTCTGACTAAAAATCTTTTCCTTCTTGAATTCTACATACCCATTTCGACAGATCGACGGGCCTGAATTAATAATGCTGTCAGTATGCTGTACATAGGAAACTGAGTCCATACTATTGACGGCATCGAATAGCATGATAGTCGTATCTGTACATTTGCATTGCATCCGATTGTTGTCTGTGCTTACAGATGCATTTAACACGTTTGCGAGTTTATGCTAATGCCTAGGGAGCACACGTTTTGCTAGTGCAAAATTTATTTTGTCACCTTACAGGTATGCCCCTGACATCACTTGAACTACGAGTATCTTCAACCTCTCTTTTCCTGTATCTTTTACTACCTCCAATGAAATCTCGCAAATTTTCAAGGGCAAAGAGTATACGTACAAGTACTCGTATGTATCCGTAGTTAGTCATACTTGTAGCAGGTATTCATTTGAAAAGCTGAAACAGTTGGCATTCGAATTGAATTTGAATTTTCGTTCGTAGTGCCGATAATAATAGCCGAAGCGCGAATAAAAATATTATCACGTACATTGAACCATATAATTGCATAAAAGAAAGTTTATTACATCGTGAGGCCGATTTAGTGACCAAACTCTTACGCAGATACCTGTAGGAAGACAACTTACTTGTCGCGTTGTCCGATTTTTATTTATTTTTTTTTAATTCTTTGAACTTTTGACCGGAAACAGTGAATAGAAAGTTGTAATCACTATTACCCCTTCTATGGGTCTGCGATGGGATGGGATGCGATGTGTAATTAAATTATTTTTCTCAATCCCTTTTTTTTGGCTCTATCTGGCGGATTATCAATGTTTATAGGCAATTTGTGGCCATACATCATTTGCTTGATCTCGGATTAAGGAAACCTTATAAGCTGCTACGGGAAAAGTTACTTTTAAATCTCCATTTTTGCTTAAGGCAATTTGGGACAGGTAGAAAGAAGGTATGGCTAGTACCAATCTTGATCAAAATAGACACGGGAAACCATTTATATCCAGGCATGTTATATTCGTTTCAAATATCTTTGTAACACAAGACTACCAAAATTGCATCATCACCTCCTCACAATGCCATCGGGACTACTATAGTTTGATGAATATTAAAAGTTCTACTCCAGTTGAATACAAGGAAGCACTACTTCCTTTCAGTTTCAGCCAAGAACTACAATTTAAAGTAAGGGAAGAGCTGGCGCAGTAGAGTGAAGCGCCAAAATGCAAAATTGCTTTATCTGTCAGACAGTCTAAATTATGTTTCAAGCCACGTTCACCACATAGAGGCAACAACAGCTTCACTCTCTCGTAATGACAATGCGGCCCCGATTCTTTTCTTTTTTTTGTAAAGAGGGCTACGTTGCCGAGAAATACTTTTCGCTAATCTCACAGCCTATTTAGTCTTTGTATTCATTGACTACATCAAATTTATAACTGACTATTAGGATAATTTTTGGATGTCACAAGGTCTCCCTTCCATTTCTGCTTCGATACTTGTAAATGCCTCACAAATAGATTGTTTTCTGCCGATTATATCCACGGCATCCGTATTTATAAACAAATCCACAGGCTTTCGAAAGGTTGTGCCTCTGTGGTTGGCTTGCGAGATTCGGACAATTTTTTCAAACATGCTGCCTATGGAACCATAACGTCTTTTCCATTTTTTGACATCAAGAGTGTTTATCGGATTGCTTCTTACCTTTTCTACTCCTATTCAAAGCCAAATACATATATTCCCTTAAAATCGACATATAAGGAGGTAGTGGGTGGGTTCCATATTCTATAAAGTCTCGTCGATAGTGGACTTTTGAGGCCGAAAATCACGCTGATAAGCAGAGAATTTACAACAGAGAAGATTTGATAAACACTGTTGGGGGGACTAATGCCTTTATAGACGCCGCTGACTAGAATATTTTTTTCTTTAGGATTGGCCAATGTTAAGGTTCCATTCGATTGACAGGAAATATAGTGAAGGCATTTCGCAAAATCTTCTTCCAACTCTTAAAGAGTCTAGCGGCTGGCCGTCGGTTCCGAAAGTCTATTTGGGCTCAAATTTTTATACGGCTATCTAACTCTGACTATGAATCTCCCACTGTATTCCCTTGTTCGCTCTTGCAAGCTTCCATTTTAGTTTTGTTGACCTGGTATGGTCTATTTTGTCTTATCCTGTAGAATTTTCTATCATCTGTGCAGGCATAACATCTCTGAATTTCCTCGATCTTACGCACCTCGTGCCATATTTCTTTCCTTCTGAGAAGCATGTGCTCGTCCTTCGTTTATTTTTGATCAGAGAGCTCACGGGCAACACTAGTCGAGTTTGGAATTCCGCTTTTGTGCTCATCCTTAAATCAGGAGTTTCGCAGTAGTGGCTGGGAAAAACCAAGCATATCCAAGCAGTATCTTTGATAGCTTGTTGGCAGCTTTGCCACTGGGTCTCAAGACAAAGCATAGCACGATTTTGAGACTTGATTGACAAAACCCCTGGCTGATTTTAGTCATTCTAGCCTTCGAACGCCATGCTTCTCAATAATATTTCCTCTTCGTAAAGGCGATAGGGAGAACCGTGTTCATGCCTCCACTGCAACAGGGTAGAGATCCGAGTTAGTGTTGGCCTTTTGAATGATCGCGCAAACAGAATACTGGAGGTGCCTCTTGCGCCGATCGTAATCTCATGTTTTGCGCTAGATTAACAAATAGATTGCCAGGTCCCCATATGAATGTTGGAAAGTTGGAACGCACCGTAATCGATAAGCCTAAGTTTGTTCCGGTAGGTTATAACGTGGAAGCTACATTTAACGGCTGTAATCTCAACCCTTCCTATCTTCGAAGACGATTTTAACATCATGCTTATGATATTGTGGAGCTCATGAAAATAGTCCTTGTTGCCATGTTCTTTCTACTCCGTGTGCGTATCTTTGGCTGATGTAGATGAATTAAACCTCGATGGGTATTGCCATGTGGCACTCGTTCTCATGCCTGGCTCAATGCTAGTTGCCTGAGTCAAAGTTTAATGAGAAATTCGCAATTATATAGCCGCTACTTGTCTTCTCGGTAGCAATCACGGAGAAGTACGCCGTCATCTTCCTTACACTTGCTTCGTTTCTTCATGATTAAAGCAGCTTTGTAGTAATCTATGGACTCTCTGAGGTGTTCAGCTAGGTGTGCTGCGTTAAGGATTCTACAATACCAACAATTATTTACCATTTTCGAGTAGCATGGATCATCATCAATGGTATCGTTCGTATCCGGTTGTATCGTAACAGAAAACTTTTTTAGTCCCAACGAGATGTCCTCAACTGGATAAGTGGCCGAAGGACACCAGATCAACAGGTTGGATGCATAAAACACCAATGTCCTTATCTTGGGAGTTCCACCGCTGTTCCTATATCAAACATTAAAACTTGCCTTTCATTTTTAAGCTGCATATATAAGGGTTTGCACATGCAAATTTCACCAAGCACTGAAAGGAAGCACTTAACGCGAACCTTAAGCTGTTATTTGTTACTCGTTCAATTAAAAAGCAGATAGCCATCAATAATATCTATAATTCAATAGCCGCTCCAAGGAGTGTAAAACTCCTTTTCTTCTCCCTCATCTAAGGAGGAAAAACTGGAAGGCATTCTGCCGATGGGATTGAAACTTTTTAGGTATCAAACCGGTGGTGCTTCTAAAGTTGCTCAAAAAGAAGGAGTGCAATAGACTCACATTCGAGGACTGAAGCCGTTCCACCAGAACTCAAAAGTGCATCTAACAAACAAGCTGCCACCTAGTTATCAATCGTTTGAGGATTCACTTGCACAGGAGATCATTTCTGAAAAACTGAAAATGGGTTTTGGTCAACAACGAGTAGTGGGATATTTGTCGATACAATTTAATAAGCAACACTCTAAAAGACGCCAACTTCCGTAAGTGATATTTCCGTCTATGTTGGACATTTTGAGAACCGCAATTCCGAGACGGCCCGAAAATGGTTTGAAAAAAGTTTTCACCGTCTTCCCACATATTATGGTCGCATTCAGCTCAAAGTAGTTGGGCTGTATGACCTATAGTTTTCTGAAAACAAGTTCTCTCTGATGCAATACAGATACAATAAAAGTATTTCATCACCCGCTTTACCAGCCATCAAAAGTAATATTTTACAATTTTTTATAATCTGATCAACGATAAGCTTTTCCATTGATATATTCTTGCTGCTTTGTACGTAGGTATATCATATTTTCCAACCTAAAAAAGCGGAAAGGGAAATTTAAAGAGAAAAGAAAAAAGTATCTTTCATGTAAAAGGCAACTTAAAAATGCCAACCACGTTTCCAACGTTGTGAGTAATTGATGACCAAGTTCGGATAAACCCTCATGAATGTCAATGCTTGGGGTGCTGTTGGAATTTTCGAAAAAAAAAACCGGCAACTTCTCAACTCAAGGTGCATACGTTTCTAACTCTGATTGAAGTGAATTTAGTCAGGTTCTTAGAGATCATGTGGGACAAACAACTGTGATTAAAGAATAAAGTGAAATTGTAATTATAAATTACGCGGGCTCATCGATTCTGGCAAATATTTTTTTTTTAGGTTAGTAGTACTGTTACGGACATCTGTCCCGAATTTCACGTCAAAATCTGGATTTGTTCAGTAGTTACGCACGTGTGAATTTAACTATTTTTACAGTTTCTGATTTTATTGAGCAAAGAAACAAAAACAAAAAACACTGTTGACCAAGCCAAGAATCGAACCCAGACTCTCTGCGTGATAGTCCAATGAGCTAACTATCGCGCCATCGCCATCGCGCGATCTATTTAATTGTTTTGCGGAATGAAACTGTTTGTGTAAAAACGTTAAGAATGTTGCAGAAGAAAACTAGGACAGAGAAAGCGTTTAAGGCAAAGATCGCCCTAGACGGGCATCAGCATCAACTGATGAACAACACGTCAAAAACATAAAACAATTGGTTCATTTGGATCAGTCCAGACCATTTTCAAACATGTCTTGTGTCTTAAGAAAGTCTCATCTCGTTTGATTCCAAAAGCACTCAACTTTTTGGTAAAAGAGTTTCAATTTATTGCCAAAAATTCAACCCATACCGTTCCATAACTAAGCCAATGGCAAATGATGGGAATTGTGCCGGACCCATCTATCCATCTCTTCTCATAACAAGCTCTATATGGTTTAAATCTAGTTATTGCGGTGGTCATATTTTAAGATTTCGTCATGTTTTAAATAGTCTTGACAAAGTCTTGAAGAATGTTAAGGGTTAATATCGTTTTTAAATACGAATCCTTCGCCCATTAATATTATTAGAAAGGTTTTCTGTCAGAAATGTTTTGTACGTCTCCTTTTCCACATTTTCAATCACTCCAACCAGATTTCCCTCTCCATATGAAGAGAAACATCCCCAGACCATACCAGAATTGGTCCTCCATGCTTAGGGGTAGAAATCATATAGTCTGGAAGTATTTATTGATCAGATTAGAACTCTCCGTTTCGTTTCTGTAGACCGTATACTTCCCACTCAGACTCATAGCTTCATAAAACTCTGTTGATGGTTCTGTGATCGCAGCAGGAATTTTCGAACAGCAACGCTCCCATACACTCCAGCATGTCTTAATCACCACTTGACTGTTTTATTCCGTGTTTGTTTTTGTGATATTTCGGCACGTACTTCGTTTGGTATCCTAGCAACGATGTTTTCTCAAGACTCTGGTATGAGTGTGACGTCTATTTGTGGATTGAACGCAGTAACTGTTTAATTTTAATTGAGTATTTCTTCTTTAGAAGGATGGTGATTGCAGATCAGATAAAAAGACTTGAGCTGCTTAGGAGTTCTATGAGCACAAGAGGAGTGACGAACACCGACTTCTCAGCAGAAAAAAGAAAGAGCATGACAAGTGCGCGGTCGAGGAAATTTTGAGATGCTACTCCACAAATGAGATCCGGTTAAAAAAAACATGCCTGTAGAAACGAACAGGGGAGCATCCTAGTAGAGTCGCAGTCAATGCTAAGGATTTAGAAAGGGCATTTCTGTAGACTTTATAACGGCGATGATGGACCAAATACCGCTGTCAGGCACAATCAACCTTTTAACTTGGACGATGATGACCAACAGTTCCGTCCACCCGACCTGGATGAAGTGAACATAGCCATATCGAAGCTTAAGTCCAAAAAAGCTGCGGGAGCGGATGGCCTGACTGCCGAGCTCTTCAAAGCGGCAGACGATGACTTGGTAAGGAGCATACACCAACTCATCTGTAAAATATGGTCGGACGAAAGTATGCCCGATGAATGGAACCTCAACATTGTTTGTCCAATTCTCAAGAAAGGAGACCCTCTGAACTGCGCCAACTACAGAGGCATCAGTCTCCTTAACATCGCATATAAGATCTTATCTGCCGAATTGTGTGAACGCCTGAAGCCGTTCGTCAACAACCTGATAGGTCCATATCAGTGTGGCTTCAGGCCAGGAAAGTCCACCATCGACCAGATATTCACACTACGGCAGATCTTGGAGAAGACCCATGAGCTTCAGATGGATACCCACCACCTATTCATCGATTTTAAGGCCGCGTATGACAGCATCTATAGAGACGATCTATATAGAGCAATGTCTAGTTTTGGCATCCCTGCCAAACTCGTCCGTCTGTGCAGGATGACGATGGAGAATGCACGCTGCTCCATCAAGGTCGGTAAAGATCTCACCGAGACCTTTGATGTCCAGAAAGGATTTAGACAAGGCGATGCGCTGTCATGCGATTTTTTCAACATCGTACTTGAAAGAATAGTGCAAAACTCACGAGCAAACACAAGAGGCACTATCTTTCAAAAGTCCGTCCAACTACTCGCATACGCCAACGATATTGACATAATCGGGAGAAAGCAGCGTGATGTCAGTGGCGCTTTCGCGAATATTGAGACGGAAGCGGCGAAAATGGGTTTAGCGGTCAATGAGGGCAAGATCAAGTATATGCTGTCAAGCAAATAGTACTCTCAACATCGACATCTGGGAAAGAACGTCACCTTCGACAGATATAACTTTGATGTAGTTAAGGACTTTGTCTACATAGGCCCCGCTATAAATTCAAACAACGACACCAGCACTGAGATCAAATGAAGAATAACTCTTGCCAATCGCTGCTAAGAAGGCAACTTACTAGGTTACCATTAAAGGTCGATGCTATGTGAACAATTCAAGGACGATTCAGTCACTAAAGACCAATATTGGTCTAGCTATTCGTAAAGTAGGGGCAGTCATTTGAATAAAATAATTTTTCATAAATTGTCGAAAGGTTTACTCCTTTTAATAAGCCAGCATTTGTTGAAAATATTTAACAATTTCATTTATTTTTTGAAAAGAGATAGCAACATATAGCCTACTCAAAATATCATCCTGGCCCTGCTAAATGGCATGTGAGCTTGTCGAAAGCGAATAAAGAAGCGCCTAGCGTTTGGACACACCAAATCTGTGAATGCACTCCGCAGCTCTGGCCAAAGAGTTTTCGATTCTAACCATAAGGAATGATACAGCAGAAGTCGATAGCATCTTTGGTGAGCATAGACGTTACAGCTGGTAACATCGTTGAGTAAAGACTCAATCAGTTGCACCAAAGTAGATGTAGTGATGTGAACGTCTTTTAAAAAGAATGAAGATATAACGAAAAGCGTATTAAATACCTGCTTTGTTCAATGATCACGATAGTGAACATATTACGACAATTCTCATCAAGACTAATTTCATCAACATTGGGCTGAAATACGCTCACTTTTCCAAAAAAAAGATGTAGATGATGCTATTCTTTTAAGAAGGTTAAAGGGACTGCAAACAATGCCCTAAGTTTGATGGTGAGTGCAGACACACGCATGTTTCCAAAAATAAGACAAAAAATGCTAAAGAGCCAAGCAATCGAGCCAAAGGATGAAAAAACGTGTCATGCTGATGTGATACCAATATATTATCTAAAACATAACAAGGCTTTCAGATGAGTCGGTTTTACTGTTGAGCTAACTTTTGGGATACGACTTGGAGCATACACCATGGACCACCATTTGGCTGACCTGCAAAACAGAGAATTTCCACAACAACAGGGTTTTCTACATTGGGTACAAGATTTTGTACCCAGTATTGTGCCTACACCTTTGCCAACGATTTGATTGATCAATTGAAAAGTCCAAAATCGACCAATCAATCTAGGCATAACCTAGATGAAGCCAAAGAATCTAGACCGATACTCATTACTTCTTGATTTCAATCACAGAATATACAGAGAAAAACGATTCAAGGCTATATCTTCACTAGTTTAAACATCCCTGCCAACCCGATCAGATTTTGCAGAATTGCTAGCATGTTCACTTCTCGTTAAAGTTCAAAAGCAAGTTCAAGGTTGAAGGCCAAGGCGACTTCGGACTGTCGCGCCATTTGATAGGAAAAAAACATCTGTTTAGAGGTTTTCTGATTTCTTTGGATAGTCGCTTCAGATCTTCATGAGCTGAACATGCAAATTTATTTATTGTGTGCACAGTTCAACTACAGCTTCCTTTATATTCTGCTGTATTTAGATCGATTTGATCGTTAAAAAACTTTATGCCGCTCTACAGCATGACGAAGACTTCACAATTGGTATTCGAGTCCGACATGGAAACCGCCGAAAAATTGGAAACAGAAAAGCCAAGTATTTTCGGCCTTCGTTTGGAACAACAAAGGTTGTTATCATTTTGGATAGTCTGTTGTAGGTTTCAAATCTTAAATCTTAAATTTCTCTGGCAAAACAAAAAAACACAATAAATAAAGAATTTATTATATCACCGAAACCGTGGCGACATTAGTTTTGATTTTAAAAATAAAATAACTTTTTCATTGCAGTGCTACAGAAATGAGGGTCCAACGCCATTTCGTCCCTCCATGCCGAGTCTTGTGAAATACAAAAGCGTTGTGCGGAAGGACTTTTTCGGAGATTTAGGCGGCGTCGTCGGAGTGTGAGTGAAACTATACATACGATTGGTTTGATGGTTTTAACTTGTTTAACTTTTAGTCATGGTGAACCCTGGCGGCAATTTCGCTCAAGAGTTCAAAAGCCAGTTCTCCAACTATCAACAGTACGCCGTTATCTTGGCCCATTGGAGGAAGTAACCAATGATTTTCTGGTGCGATGTGAATCTTTACTAGATGGAAACAGTGAACTGCCAGATGATTTTGACAATGAGATCCATAAATGGTCACTTGAATGTAAGTACAAATACCAGATTCATAAGACACATAAGCCTAGCCCTAGCATGCAAACTTTCATCCTTCTCCAAGGTATTGGTCGAGTTGCTTTGGACACTCGCTTAGGCTGTTTAGAGGCCAATCTCTCTGAAGATTCTGAACCTCAGCAAATCATCAACGCTGCTAAGTACGCTTTAAGAAATGTTGCCACCCTGGAACTAAAGGCGCCTTTTTGGAGGTATTTTCCGACCCCCTTATGGACACGATACGTTAACAATATGAACTTTTTCGTAAAGTAAGTCTTTCATTTTTTATGTTGAGGGTCTATTAAGAAAGTATTTGTATCTTACAGAGTATGCATGAAGTATATCAAGAGCGCCACAGATCGGATGAAGTCAGAAGGTTACACTAAAACCGGAGAACCATCTCTTCTCGAGAAGGTCATTCTAGCTGAAAAGGATGAAAAAATCGCAACGATTATGGCTCTGGATCTTATTCTCGTCGGAATTGATACCGTAAGAAATTCTCAAGCAATTTTGACTAAAACAACAATCTGATCTATGTCAAACTTACCACAGATATCCATGGCAGTTTGCTCCATGCTGTATCAATTAGCTACTCGACCGGCTGAGCAAGAAAAAGTCCGTGAAGAATTACGGCGAGTACTACCAACTCCAGACACACCACTTACGATACAACTTCTCGACCAGATGCACTACCTCAAGGCCTTTATTAAAGAAGTCTTTAGAGTTTATAGTACAGTCATTGGAAATGGAAGGACATTACAGGAAGACACAGTTATATGTGGCTATCAAATTCCAAAAGGGGTAGGGCAATCTACGAGTAATAGTACTTTTTTTCAGAATTTTTAATCAAATGTCACTGTTAGGTGCAAGCTGTCTTTCCGACTATTGTGACGGGAAATATGGAGGAATACGTAACAGATGCTACATCTTTTCGACCCGAACGTTGGATGAAAGCAAATCAAGGTGGCTTTGAAGGAAAATTACATCCATTTGCCTCCCTTCCATATGGTTATGGTGCCCGAATGTGCTTGGGAAGAAGATTTGCCGATCTTGAAATGCAAATCTTGCTAGCAAAGGTAAGACCTTTTATTGGGGATGGATCAGAACGATGAAACTAACATTTCGTATATTTATAGCTTCTGAGGAACTACAAACTAAGGTTTGAACATGAACCTCTGGATTATGAAGTTACCTTCATGTATGCACCCAAGGGAGCGTTGAAGTTTAAGATGACGAAGGCTTAGGTTTAAGTTATATGTTAAGTACACAGTTGTTATAGTTTAAGCGATTGTTTATATATTTATTTATATAAAGTTAATTTGCAAGCTTTTTCATTTAAAAAAAGAACAAGGATATCACCAACTTAAACATGCATTGCGAACGATCTGACATAGTCGTAGTGTTGTTTTCCAGTTACCAGATCCAGATCCTTTCAATCCCAATAGATCCATGGTACCAGTTTAATTTTTTTTTTTATGCTGGCTGAATATACCCTAGTACTGATAGAATTAAATTTAATTTATCAGCCGTGTCTCCAAAGGATTCATATTCGTAACATTGCGTCAGATATAATCCAATTGATCATGTCTGAGACTGGAGAGAACTAGAAGATATTGAACCAGGCCGACGTTTCTCAAATAGCAAGAATTTCTCTCCGAAATTTGCCATTACGTTGGGTAAATGTAGGTATGGAAATCAGCGGAAGAAATAGAATAATTATGCAACTTTGAAGTCGAATACTTAGTATAGTATAGCACATACTATTCATACAGAAAGGATGGGTATGGATTAAATGCATTAGATTTAGTTTCTACTACTAAGCTACAAAGCGAACATAGATTAGCATAAATTCGTCGCGGCGTCTGCTCATTTTCTCTATGATTCGGTACTACCTCCACCAACAAAGGCGCTACCCGAACTTGTTGAATACTGTGGTTTCAGGAAAATGGGACTTATCATTTGCTGCAATGCTCATGCTCAATATACTTTTTGATATATAAACAAATGCATTGTGAGAGGCAATCATCTCCTTGATTCCATGCTATCGTCTGAGGTGATTGCCAACAATGTTTCCTCTCAGTCAACGAAATAACGCTATCCAGGTCAACGGAAAATACTATCGTCGAGCTCGGCTTCATTAAACAGAAAACCAGAAAAAAAATCTCTAACTTATAGAGCTCGTCTCTACAAATGCTGTCACATGAGGCATTAAAGTCGATGAAAAGCTCGATTCGGACCTATGCATTGTGAAAATTTGATCGATTTTAGATTTTCCTGGGCTGAAACCGCACTAATATTGGCAAATCAGGTTATTGACGAATGGTTTCAGACGTTGAGGAGACTAATACCTCTATAATCGGCTCAGTTGATCGGCTGTAATACTCTTTACAAGTCATTTCCAGCAGTTTTGAATACTTCAGCCGATAAGCCGTCAGGTTAAGCTGCTTTTTTTAGTATCTGCTTGGTCGGGTGGACGGAAATTTTTGCTATCGCCGTCTATTCTGCCTGTCGACGAAATGTAGGGCTTCTTCGAAGTTATAGAGATCGAAACCTAGGAAATAAGTTGCGATGCCTCTGATGCCACGTTAAAAGCGATGCGTTTGGCCTTTGATATATGAAGCTGGTGGAGACAGAGGTGTTATTTAGAGATTCCAAGTTACGCACTCGGCCTATTGCGATTGCAGCTTTTCTACGTTATATTTTCACAAAATACTTCTCCTTTGTTGTGGCTGGATAGGGGTTATCAATAGCACGCCTGTTTTTGGTGTATGTGCACTGAAGAATTTACC
This sequence comes from Volucella inflata, assembly GCA_928272305.1. NCBI lineage: Eukaryota > Metazoa > Arthropoda > Insecta > Diptera > Syrphidae > Volucella > Volucella inflata. The sequence continues at coordinate 80,071,179 of OV743717.1, read as the reverse complement.
TCGCCTTGATATTCATATCATGGGCTGAACTCTAAAAAGCGTCTTTCTTTTATTAAGAAGTAGTTCTTGAATCAACGCTGAATTTTTAACACTGTTTTTAAGATCTAGGGTTATGGGCATGCCACCAGAAACACTGTTCTGCTATAATTAAAAATCTACCTCGCCTTTCAGAAAAGATTTCGGGCAGATTCTGAAGCAGGAAAGGAGTACAAAGGAATACAGGGTCTTCATGAAGGGCTCCAAAACAGATTTGAGATGCAGCGCTGAATTTATTTTTTGACGACGATAACGCTACAATTTACTCTTCGTTAGCAGAACTCGCGCTTATAACAATGAATCATATTGTGAAGAATCAGTAGGCAGGGCTAAGCAACTGCATACGTAAATAGAGCCAAGCTACGCCTGAGGCCTTATTAAGCCCTCCAACGTCCTCCAAACTGACTCGAAAAATTCTTGCATTTTGCGGTACAATAAATTAAGAACCTAATTCTGCTTTACCTCCTGCAAGATCAAATAAATTACGATGGGTTTCTGCGAGACTTTGCATTATATCCTTTTATGAGATCCGCACATAGCGCCATCCTGCTGGAACCATACATACATTATGTACACATCACTGCCGTAAAAATTTTCAAAAAATAATCATTGATCATTATCAGGTAACGTTAACCATTCACTAACGTTTTAGAAAAAATAAGAACTGGTGGTGCCTCCAGCGCGAATAGCATTCCATATCTTATTCATTCATTTAAGAATTGGCAACACCGACAACGTCGAGTCGGTCCTCTAACCTTACTTTTTTCTATCGCATTTTTCCACACCAGTGCTCTAACGAAATTGCAAATAGCACTCCGCCCTTTAAAATCTTCAACCAATTGCCTCTGAATAAAAGTGGAAACTATTTTATTGTTTAGTTAAATTTTTTTTTGTTTTTTTATATTTATTAACTATAATAATTCTGACCGGCTTTTGTATTGTACATTAATAATCAAAATACTAATAGATTTTTCGATTTTATTAATTGATTGCATACTCTTAGGATCCGAAAAAATCGCTAAAGCGAAATGTCACAGCCGCCTTTCCAATATACTCGTACAATCTGATGTAGTCGTAGCTATTTTAAACAGATGATTACTAACTAAGATGATTAACGACCAATTGTCAAGACAGAGATATACTTTTATTTGTGCAAGTTTGCCAGTTTTCTATTGACTTCTTCTTCTTCTTCTTAAGTGGCGCTGCAGACCGCGGTGAACCTGGGCCTTTACCAACAAGCCCCTCCAGCTCCTTCCATCTGTGGTGCACTCCAAGTTGGTTGAGGTCCCCTTCCACTTGTTCGGACCACCGTAGATTCGGCCGTCGTTTGCTACGTAGGCGTTGAATCCGGCGTTGAATCCGTAGACGGCTGACCAAGCTTATGTCGCTGTACAGCCCATACAGTTCGTAGTTAAATCTCTTCCTCCATTCCCCGTCAATACAAACGGGACCAATGATAACACGTAGTATTTTCCTCTCGAAACGGCCTAGGGCTTCTTCATCCTTTTTCAATAGTGTCCATGTCTTTGCGCCGTATAGCAAGACGGGGATGATCAAGGTCTTGAATGAAGCCAGTTTGGTCAGGCAAGAGAGGGCTCTGCTAGTCAATTGCCTGAGCCCGAAAAACCACCGGTTTCGTTATTCTACGTCTGTTATCGGTGCTACTTGTTACTGCGGAGCGATGGTAGACGAAGTCTTTAGCTACCTCGATGTTATAGCTGCCAATTGTGACACTCTAGCCAAGTTGTCGATGTTACGAGTCATTTTTTGATGACAGCATATTCTTGGTTTTTGCCTCATTTAACGCGATACCAATTTTAGCCGTTTCCGCTTCAATAGCTGCGAATGCCTCATTGACGTCTTTCTCTCTCTTAGCCCATTAACGTCGATGTAATCTGCGTACAAGCAAGCAAATCGGAAGACTTGTACAGAATCGTTCGCCTTCTATTGACCATTGAATTTTGCACGATTCTCTCTAAAGCGATGTTGAAAAAGTCACATGAGAGCGCGTCGCCTTGGCTTAAACCTTTTTTGACACTGAAAGTCTCGGTTAAATATTCTCCATTGTCATCTGGAATTTCGGGGTCTTTTCCAAGATCTGCCGCAATGTGAAAATTTGGTCGATGGTAGACTTCCCTGGCCTGAAACTACCCTGATCTGAAGACTGCTCAGACTGCTCATGATCGGTTTCAAGCGATTACACAAAACGACAGAGAAGAATTTAAAGGCGATGTTCAGCACACTAATCCCCCTATAGTTGGCGCAGTCGAAGGGATGTTTTTTTTGTGCATTGGGCAATTGATCCTGAGGTTCCATTCAATGGATAGGATCAGGTATGCAAAAACGACAACATTGCGACATTTATTACGGTAATTGATTTCAAGCCAATAAGCAATACCCTGGCTGTAATCCGCATCTGAGGCACATTCTTAAACATTAGCCTTATATTTGCACACGCCACTACCGACAAAGCGGAAAACCCTATAAAGGAGGAGTTTTACGACCTCCTGGATAAAGCCTGTCCGGAGTACGACGTTAAAATCGTGCTTGGTGACTTCAATGCCAAAATCGAAAACGTCTTTGGCAGATTGGTTGGTAAGCACAGCGTCCACGACACGACAAAACAAAAAGGTTTCCCAGTTCCGACTAATCGACTCTACGGCATCACTTAACACAGTGATAATTAGTCCTACGTACAAGGCTGAGGATTCACAAAGAAACTTGGCGCTCTCCAAATAAATCGGCCATGTGCTGATCTATACGAGGCACGCATGTAGCATTCGAAAGGTGCACACATTCCAACGGGCAAACCTCAACTCTGACCATTTTCATGTAGCTGCTAAATTCGGTCTAACAAGAAAAGGCTGCGAACCATTCGGAAATAGAAAGTCAATGTCGGATGTCCTTGCACGGCTTAAGAAACCCAAGTCTACAGAGAGCGCCTGAGAAAGAAACTCTGTGCTGTGTACTCGCCACCCACAAACGCTAACATAATGTGGAACCAGTATAACGACAACATTTAGGAGGTAAGCGAGACCACAGTATGTAACTTGCCACCCCAAAAAAGAGTGGCGACAAAGCGGGCACATTTGCAAGGTGATACTTTGGTAGGGCGACAAACCATTAACCAAGTATGGATGGAGGAGAGAATGACCCATGAATAGACTACCAGCTCCATATTTCGAATCTGCAAAAAGACCGATCCTATGTTCCCCAAGAAGTATCGAGCCATATCCCTGCTTAATGTCGCATATATAGTAAGATCCTATCAAGCTTCCAGCGCGGCAAATCGACAATAAACCGAATTTTCACACTGAGGCAAATTCTGAAAAAGATCAACGAATTTAATGTAAGGACTCACCGCATTTTCAACGCCTTTAAAGTCGCATATGATAGCATTCATCGTCAGGTGGCCGAAAAGTGCAGTGTGCAGTACAATCGCGTGCGTTTCTTGCCAAAAACAACACAAATACTATACAACAGCCACCAAATACACCTGATCTGGCACAATGTTATGTTTCCTGTTCGGACGAATCAAAACACCGCTTTGTGCGATGCACTGTTAACTCGTATTTGCGTTGCAGTCAATAGCGATGACTTCGGAGGCAACACGATTTAAATTAATAAACTTGTACAAATATTTTATATTCGGGGTTTTTTTTTTGGCAGATGGTATGTACTCGTATACTGGCACCTAGGCAGCAGTCCTGCGCTGCTACAATGCCCTTCGGGATCTATCCAAAAATAACTCGGTCAAGAAGATTATCAATAAAATCTAAATCACCGCTCAGCTCCTTCTTGTCTTTTAGAACTGACCATGTGGAAAAAAAGATATTCTCTATCAGTCGCCTCACTAATTCACGGGGCAAGTACGAGTTTCATAACTGAAAACATGTTCCAGACATAATTTCAAAATCAAAAAATTTCCCGAATTTATGTTGGATCCACTCAAATGCACCCTATATCTATGTTTGAGTTTAGTTTACTTGATCAAAAGCTATCCCTAAGTACATACGTGTACAATACGTGTGTGCCTAGAATTTAACGGTATCTTCAATATGCATAGCACCGCCAAAAAGCATGAAAATCTATATATATATTTTTTTTTTGTTTTCTTTAATGTTTTTCCCCAAAAAATGCCACGTAATCCAATGTAGAAGTACAGTCGGTTCTACATCTCTTAGGCATGAGTGAGACTCACTCACAGATTGCAAATATTAATTCTCGTCTATCCAACTAAATGAGATAAACAGAGATAAACAGTCGTTGTCACCAAGTATGTATTGGAGTTGGGCATCTTCTCTAAGTGCATTCTATGTTCTTTCGTTTATCGTCAAGTGTAAACTGTAAAAAAAAAGCCAGCGGCTCATAGGTAGCTTCTCATTCGTACGCATCACCTTCATCAAGACTGCACTAAGCTCTCAACATAACCGCCAATCTCTGCAGTTTCCCTCGTTAAAAAAAAAAAAAAAAAAAAAATCTCAAAATTTTCAATCCGAATCCCACAATGGCAGCTTCTATTTCAAGCCTTAAAATTAAAACCACAAAAGATATAAGCATTCCATACATCCTGAATGGAGAACTGTATGAGATTCTAACCCAAGAGGGAGAGAACGTTACTGTAAAATGCTGTAGCTGCCCATCGGATCGGGTGTATCGGGGAAGTGTTCGGTCTACTGGTAATTTTCACATGCACATCAAGGTGAGTTGATCGAGTAAAACAGGATACAACGTGTACAAATACGAGTATCTAAAATCGTTTTTTTTTTTCGATTTTTTGTGTTTTTTTTTTTTTAGAGAAGACATCCTGAACTCTTGGCCAAACTGCATGAAATGAAAGTTGGATCTTTGTTGGAGCGTCGTGAGCGCCTGCTAAAAGCCAAAAAGATTGCATTACGTGGACGTATCAAGAAGGAAGAGTCCGCATCAAGGGAGATACAGGTGAGTCTTTGAAGGATTTAGGACAAATCAAGTGAAACTTCATCACTTACTCGTACATACAAAATTATGTATCTACTTAGTGTGAATTTTGAACAAAGATGTTGTTTCAAATACATCCGCGAAATGTGGAATATTTTTGTCCAGCTAGGGCATCTTTCTCACCTCAGATGATCCTCCAAAGGTTTCTAATCAGTCGAAACTCTCTTAAAACCTGTATTTTGTATTTTTTGCTTAGAAAATATTTTGAGTTTAAAAAAGTAACTTTCGAGAGAGGAATAGCGGGTCTTTAAGAACGTTTTTTTTTTACATGTTTCTCTATCTCTCTTCGTAATTATCACATCCGCTTTATTTTGTTGTTCTCATTTTGGTAGGTAAATGTTTGGACACAGTCTTTTTTGGATAAAAACAAAACATGAGTAATGAAAAGGTTTTTTTTTTGTTAGGCATTTTCGTGGATAATTTGAATTATGTCCGTTGATGTTTGTTAATCATATTTCATTGGTAGTGAAGGTTTCTCAACGGCTTGGATTGCATCGCTAAAGAAATCTGCTTCCGAACATATACCCTCATGAAATCATCATTTATCATTGCTAATTCGCATTACCTAGACGCTTCGAGAGCGGAATCAACCGTACACAGACACGATAAGACCAATATGACCTTTAGGTTAGGTTGAATGTGTAAGGTGATGGAATATCCATGTCACACTTAAGTGGATCCATTGAGATGCGAAAAGATTTGTAAACAAAGCTGGATGAGTTCCTCTGCGTCAGGTTGCCTAAGGCTATGATAATCCCGTTGACCTCCCATAAGATCTTCATCTGGTAGTATCCTCATAGGATATTGTCCTGTATTTTCGGTATTTGGCTCATCCTATTTAGCGTGATCTTGCGCTAACCAAGCTAACTGAGGTCCATTTCAACATGCATCCACTAGGTAAGTAGAGACCTTCCTTTATTCGTATTCAATCGCTACATGAGCTAGCCTCCGATGAATTCTAGCCGTTCTTTCGCTACTTAAATGGCGTTACAATCCATCGTAAACCAGAGTCTCAGTTAAAAGCCTCTTTACCTATCGTGGTCTATGATCAGCGGCCTCCAGTCGCCCACACGAACTTGACTGACTCTCCCTATTACCCCTCGTCTGCCACATAAAGTAAGGTCGTCCTCTACAGAGTCTCCATTTGGCTTGAAGTCAAAAACATTTCTAGGTCGGAGCGCTAATGTCCATGCATTTAAAGTGTTCCCTGTTAAAACTACTCCTCCATCCCGAATTGATGGAAATGGAACCGAAAATTTGCCGAGGAGATGTTCTCTTACAGTAGTCTAGAGCATTTTCATCCGTTTTCTTTTATTTTTAAGAGCCGTAATGCACGATTGGGATGACTAGTATCTAGTATGAAGTCTTTTTGATACTACTCAATTGCTTTTAAGAACTGTCATATGCGGTTTCCTGGCCTAAAAAACAAATTTTCCGCTGTATTTCCCGTCTTTGAGTTTGGGTTAATAATGCTGAGATTTCATTCGTCAGACATATCTACTCGTACAAATACACTATAGTCAAAACTTGAGGTTTGAATTGATGTTTACTCCACATCCAACCATCAGCTGCCGCTTTAAACTGCTCGGCAAGTAAGCCAGCGGGACCAGCAGCTTTGTTGGACTTTAGCTTGAAAATGGCACCCAATTTTTTTTTTGCGGCTCTCTTTCCTTTCCTTTTGAGAAGCCTATATTTTCGTTTGTCCACTATCTTTTTTTTTAGATTTGCCTATCTGCATTCGTCATCGAACCATGGATTCTGAACAATGCTTCACTGGTCATACGAGTATCATATACAACAAGATAATGATCCAAATCGATGTCAGCTGCTGGGAATGTTCAAACATCTTAAACTCTGGGGAGAGAGAAAAGTAATATGATACGTCCCTTAATGGTTATAAAGGTATAAAAGTGAAAAATCAATAATCCTGTGTCTCTTCCCGCATGTGGTGCCGAGGAGGCTTCACTTCCCGATCATATCACTTAAGGCGCGAATTTAGCCTTAATGCGAATCGTATATTGGTATTGTGCTCCTGGTAGAGTGTAATAACGCAAGTATGTGTACATCGCTACGAATTTGATTGTTGTGCTACTGCCCTAATGAAGGTTAGGTCCGCAGTTTCCCGATCAATCGCCACGCAAGTAACCCTGAGTCTACATTTGTCCGCGCAAAATATCTGGACAACTGTAATACTAAAAAAATCATCTTAAATACAGTGGTGTCCAATTGAAATGTAACCAACTTCAGTGTGCAGAAGCATTTACGTCTCAGTTTTATGGATTTTTTTATCCGTAATAAAATTTAAACGTAAAAGTTTGACAGGGCGATATTTGTTCTGAAAGTCACAAGTAGCTGTCATTAGAGACTGCTAAAACCTTGATAAATCGTTCAAGTTTCGAAACATAGCAAGTTACAAGAATAATAGCAGTGTTGGAAAATGCCATGGTAATGATCGGGTAAGTACTGCATCAGCGCCAGAAGTGGTTTGAAATGGAAGTGCTTGAGATTAAACGAAATCCTAGATGGAGTTACAGGAAATGGCTGTTGAGCTGAAGGCATGAAAAACAACCATGTAACGAATATTGAAACATAAGCTCAAACTAAAGCCTTATAAATTCCACAAAAAACAAAATTTTACAAATACTCAAAAAAAAGAAGGGAAGTTTTGAAAGAGCAAAAGAGCTGTTCCGGCTAAACGAACGCGACAAAGGGTGCTTTCCTAAATTCAAACAAAATGCGCATTGTAACTGCACCTTGCATCGGTTATGCAAATACACGATGCTTTCATGATAATTGCGCATACAGTTGCGTATTGAATAATGACGTTTTGGAATGTTATACTCCAACGAATAATCAAAATGTCCTTCAGGAACTGAAATAGAATATTTTGTGCCATACTGTTTATCAAGGACATCAAAAAATTGCCAACAAGTTGTTGATTCCCTCGACGATCGGTTTTTTACCTTGATTCTTTGGTATGTTACCATGACATTTAAAAATTTTGTAATGCAATCGCCCAGGGAGTATGGAAGTTCTGGATCGACCTGCAAAATTTCCCCATGAACCCGGTTCCAAAAAGTCATTTTTTTTCTGCGAGCTGAACTCCTGCCTTTTGGTAATTAAAAGTGAAATAAGATTTTTCGTCCACTGTTTTCTGTTAAACGATTTAAATAATTAATACTTATAAATAAACTCAGTTCTCGGCGTTCTAAATCTCTCACGATTCACAAAAAAATATTTATAACGAAATGTCATTTGCATCGTGAACTAGCACTGTTTGCTATTGTTTGCGCAGTATTATCGTTCACAATGCATTTCGGAACGTAATGCGTTCTGTCACAAATTTGGGTTTGCAATTAGGAATGTTTGCTGATTCACAATGCAGGCAGTACTGCATTTAGGAAAACACCCAAATTGCGAAATACCGTATTCTCTGAAGAAAAAAAATCCCAACGATCGTTACAGGAAATTTGTACTTTCGATTGGCTATATAAGCTATTTTATTTCGATAGAAGCCAAGTGCCACTGTTTGTCATGGTTCAGGCGGCTGTGATAGCTACGACATTCGCCGCTTGTGTTTTTCGACTGTTGCGTCAAGGTGAATGCTTACCGCGACGGGAGCTGCTTTGAAGCCTTAGGCATTCAGACAATTCGGTGAGAGCGAATAAATGTTTCAACAAGGCTCAAAACCAGCTTCAACATTACTTCAACAACCAATGGCATCCACCGTCAATAGATGTTAGTCCAGTAGATTTTTCTATCAAATCAAGTTAGCACTAAAATATATTGAAGTGTGAATCCTTCTTCGAGAATGAGAAAACATTATGCAGGCTCACGTTTATAAAGCGTGCAACTCGTTTGTAGACCGACTCAAATGCAGTCATATCAAAAATGTTAAAATAAATTCTAAAATTGTTTTCGAATATTTTTTTCTGGATTGATTTAGTTTCAAATAAAAATAAAGCTATTTGAAAAGTCACAGCCCAATTGGGCTACCCTGTAATTTCGATGTCATACTTTAGGCATTGATCGTAGGTGTTGAAATGCTCGTGAAAATATCCTTTGGTAGCACCACATATTTCTTCTGTGTATGCATGAGCGTTTATTAGACTGGCGTCAGCGAATATGTTCAAATCTTGATATGGATAGCTACAGTGCGTTTATATACTTTCCAAAAACTTAAACTGTTTGCCTTAGTCTACTCCTAATAACAAATCTACTAACAGCAAATCCTGTTCTCTGCAACCATCACTATAGAACAGAGTGTCATGTACTACATAAAAGACACAATTATTATTTTTGTTTAAACTAGTCCCATCTAAATGTTGTCAGTTATTCATATACAATTGTAGAAACTGTTGACCGTGTTTCGCGCAACTCGCTAAAAAAGCGGTGAAAGAATGTTTAGTTTACTGTCGAAATCGCTGTAACATTGTTTCGCAAACGATTTTTGTTATTTGGGCTTAAGCACTTGCACAATTGAAAGAGTGAAATGTAAGGTAATTTCTCAATCATTCTTGGTAGGCCCATAGTAATAACCCTCTTATGTACGTTTGAATTGGTTTAAATTATCAAGTAAACTGTTTGCAACGAATTTGTTGTTGTCATCAGTCCTCGTGCTTGACTGGGTACCGGACGCAGGGCCGAAATCTCCGCACCTACAATCGAGTCAGATCTTCGCTTGGCGCTTCACGTTAACGTCGGTTATTGTAACGCGTATAAAATTATAATTGCAGCACTGGGTACGTCAGTTTAAAGCCGCTTGTTGATAGATTCCGGATCTTAAAGGCCTGAACAGAATGTGAACATAAAGCTTGAATCTGAATCTCGAAGTTGGGTGCTATTCAACTTCGAGATACAGATTATACATGTATTGAACTTTTGAAAGCTCGATATCAGATACAGATTAAAGCTTCAGATTCACATTCTATTCAGACCTTTAAAGGGGGTTAAGAACGTCTTCCTTATTTCAAGCCTAGTCGAGGAGTAGCTGAAACTTAAGTAGTTTCGTCACTTTCTTTGGCCAATGTTTTATGAATTCATGCTTGAAAGTGAAAGGTTAGAGGTTATTCATTACGTAATCATCTTCTTCTTGCTTCTTGTTGCTGCCGGTGAATAAAAACGACTTCACGTCTTGCCTGGATTATATTAAAACCTTAGTTCCGACGTCTTTTGTTTGATTTTATTCGCTTTGAATCAAGAATATAAATTTTTTTAGGACCACCAAGTAAGGCAATCCCAAAATGCAAATGCACCATATCCAATTGATTATAGTCGGCAAGACGAATCGGATGACCCAGAAGATCCGCCAGCGGTATGAATTTTATCTAACAGAATTGAAGATCATGTTTAAAAAGGTCATTCTTTATATTTCCAGGTGAATACATCTCCAACTGCCACCGAAAGGGAACCGAACGTCATTATTACGACGGAAGTTCATTGTGACAGTGACGTCAACATGGGAGTTCTTGCCACGCCAATGTACTTCTCAGCTGTTAAGGAAGAAGTAGTGATTCCTCCAACAGACCACGCCATAGATTTATCCATTACATCGAAACGAAATGAAAATCGTAAGAGAATTTCAAGAATTATGAATAATATATGAAAATCCGAGCCCGATCTTGTTTTCTTCTTTTAGCCGTTGAACTGCAAGTGTCCAATTTACGATGGGATGAGGTCCTACAAAGAGTTGAAAGCTCACTAAAAGACATTCAACACGAGATGAGGACAAGAAACCAAATCGAAACAAATCGTATCTTCTTAGATTTGGCCAAGTTTAAATACCTTCATCCAGGATTTCATTATCAGTCTTAATTTTCTTGAGATATTCACCCCTGTCGCTGGTCGACTTGATTTCTATGAAATATATATGTATATTTTTTTTTTCGTTATTTATTTTTATAAAATGGATTCTCAACTTAATTTTAAGTTTCGATTTCCCGACGGACACCTTTTAATTTTTAGTTTTATGAAATCTTTTGTTATTTTTGTTTTTTTTTAAAAATAAATTTTATTTTAGAACTTTTTTTTCCAATGAAGATGTGACTTTTTTGTTGGTATCGTCCGAACAGACTTTACATTTACAATGCGTCGTGCACCTTTTGAAATAAATCCCTCTTTGGTCTATTTGACAGCTTTGGTATGAGTCTAGACAGAACGTCTGTTCTATAGTTGGTTGTAGACGATAATAGCACCATTCGACGTTAACCTATCCAATCCCAGTTCTATAATTATAACTACTCATAAAATGTGGTTTTTTTTGCGGCCTTATAGTGCACATAAAATCTTCACAGTTGCGTTACAAACAAAAGCCTTAGGTAATCGTAACAACTTACGAGTATCTACAGTTGATGACCCTGCCAAACGAAACATTTGCACAGACCGTGTGCAGCCGAACAACCAGCGGAGGCTCTCGACTATAAAGGAGATATCAAATATCATTGCCATTCAGCAAGTGCTATTGCAACAAGCGTTTCTTTGTGTAAGCGCCAGAGTTGGGAGAGAAGTCATGAGCTTTCGACATGGAAGTATTTTTTTATTCACAAAATGTATCAGAGCTTTATTGGTCAACATCAACGTAAGACACGCTTATTTCTCCCGAAAAACAAAAACCCGACTTAAGCTAAGTTTCAGGTGATTTTAATGCCAAAATAGGAATAGAAGACATTTTTGGCAATACAGCCTGCACGACGCATCATCTGGACTAAGGCTAACTTGATCTGTTTCGGAGTGAAACGTCAATATAGCTAGAACATGGTTTCCCTACCTAAATATCCACATAAAATAATACAATCAGCCGATCATCAAACCAACAACCAAATTAATTATGTTTTGATTAATCGCCTCTCAAAGATATCTTTCTTCTATTTAAACAAAGCACACGCTGACATTTTGGTGCTCAGACCGTGAGTGCGTCCAGCGTTTTAGTTTAGCTTTATTGACACTCTGTCTATTGCAACGACACTAGAATTCTTGATCTTTAGCAGTACGTCGAAAGTAAAACTTGCGCCTTTCCTCAAAAATATAAAGAAGGTGACATCGTCGTGGCCCTTGCTAGACGCGGCCCATAGTAAAATTTTTTGTGACTCGAATCTGGGTTAAACCTGCCAGTATCCTCGGCTTAAATTTACAACTGGGTTTTTATATGAGCATAACCGAGTTTCCAAGTTTTCGGCAGACCAAACGCTTTTTTTTTTGCTGTCTTTCAATAGGTCAGACTAGAGACTGCTTACTGTCATCGTACTAGGGTACTGTCATTTGCTAAGCACCAAAATGTGCTGAGCAAAAGTACAATATTATACGACTTGCGGTTGCGACGCTTATAGTGATGGGAATGACTGTCTGATATACGCTCTTTCATCTTTTGACTGACGTCATATTTCCATTTTTCCGCTTTAGTTCCAAATCTGGCGAATCTGGCATCCTTGAGAGCTCGTCTAGCTTATTTTGTCAATTCTCCACTTTCCGGGTCTGAAGCTGCTCTGATAGGGGCCACACAAGGCGGCAGATAAAATGTAATATGCGACGTTAAGAGGACAGATCTTTTGACTTTCACCGACCAGACTGCGTTGTTCATTCTGCCTAATAGCGGAATAAAGATTGTCCTCACAATTCAATACTCGATACCTTCTGTATCTGTAGACTTTTGTATTTCTGCTAATGAATCGTTACTTTTTGTTTCTTGGTCTTCAGCACTCATGTTGGATTCATAGACGCGTTGAGGGGTTGAGTGATCGGAACGTAAGAAAATATATTTATAGTACTGGAGGAGGAGCGTTTTCTAAGACTGGTAAAACCAACAGGTACGAATTAACTGAAAACTTGTTTCACCGAACGACCTTTAATAATAGGCATAGATACAGAATATGCTGTTAATGAAGACGACTTCTTTGTGACCAAAGACTAGCAGAAATAGCCGGAGATTGAAGGATCTACCACTTCCACCATCTCCAAAATGATATAGGAAATGATTCGAAAACTCTGGTTTTACCGTGCTCAAAAAGTTGTTCTCCTTTTCTCTTATATGCATATCTAAATATGTACCCATCCAGATAACTATCTAAATTATGTTAGCCGACTATGACTTTTCATTTTTGCCCCAAGAATATGAAATTTAAAAAAAACGACGAAGCTACAAAAATTCTTGCTGCTGATGGATAACGTCCCTCATATCGTGAATTCCTACTGAGCCGTAGACGTCTGCACTTTCATGTACGACGTTTCTGTTGTAATAAAGTCGTCGATAGTTGTTCAAGTAACATGGAATATTAGCGAAACCGCTTATCTGTCTTCGATCAGCTCTTTTTCATCAAAATAGAGGAGCGCTTTTAGGTGTACGATGTCGCTAATAAAATACACAAAGAAAAGTTTTTCTGATATTAGAAAGTAGGCTTACCAGCTGAACTTTCGCCAAATCTGTCTGTGTCCCTTAATGAGACGTCCTAAAAAGAACAATTTCAGACTTTAAGAATGATGATCAACTTTCATTCACTGCAAAATCAAAATCACGTTGCAAGATCAAGTCACATACGACTTTGTACTATGTAATGGTGAAGTGAGCTTAGAAAATCTTTTGTGTAGTTTTTAACATCAAATATTGCAAACAATCTCCGCGATAAATTGCCAACTGGTTAGCATATCAGAATTTCTGAGAAAAAGTATGCCCTGCTCAACTTAAAGAATAGTTACTCTAACATATGGGGTTCCTTCCAGGAATCTAGCAAGCTGCGTATAAATATCTCACCCTCACTCATATAAACCGCCGCATTGAATCTGAATTGATTGTAAAGAATTATATTTTTTATCTCAACCCACTTATTCAGGACTCTATCTCTAGCCTTTTCAAATGTTTTGCTGATATTCGAAACAATCGCCGGATTGGATGCGTCTTCATTCCTTTTAGGAATTGGATGCACCACTGCTGTGATTTAATGAGTTAGAAAACATGTAGGAATTATTTAACAGAATGGTGTAAATGTACAAAATTCAGAACTCCAACGGTTTCCACTTAGTTCTTATTCGTTAATAATGCGAAGATCGCTTGGAGCTCTTACTTCGAAATAAAGAGAAGTAGCTTCGTGTCATTGACGATGGCGTTATTTGCCATATATTTGTCAATAAACTCAGCAAAGTGGAGTTTGGCATCACAGTTTGCTTTCTCGTTTCTTAATTTTTCTCTCAATTATCATTAAGTTTCGAATTAATGAAGAAATGGGACATTTTTCTTTCAAGTCATTTTTAGGTCTTGTAATATGTTTTAAGTTTTTTTTTACTGATTTCATCTTTTGACGACCAATTTTTAAAATACCTTGAATAACTTCTTTAAATGATTTAATAATTTGCTATAAAATACTGAACATATCAAAAATGACAACGTAGTTGAAAGTTTTCCTTATACACCCTTTATGTCATTAAAAATTGATTTCAATTCTAAAGTTAAATGTCAAACATTTTGAATTTGTTTTCGAGTAATTGCCTGAGTAAATTAAAGACAGATTTTAATTTATCTGATATGAACTTCCAATACTAGTTAATTCCTTTGATGGGCAACAATTTTAACGTTTTACAAAAAAAATAATGAAAAATCACAGAAAAAAAGCAAAATCAACTTTTTAGATTTCGAATTGAGGGCAAAGGTAAGCGCAATAACCCAGTTTCATATTGAAAACTTGGCTTCACTTCCATATTGTACATGCACCCAAATGTGCAGTTTTGTTTTGACAGTTTTTTTGCGAATATGATCTATTCCATTAAACTCCACAAGTAAATAGAAAACCAAGAAAAAAGCATTCCAGTTCACTTTAAAAAACGAATTTAAAAATAAAATCTTCATGTGAAACATGAGCACGAAAGCGAAATTACTAGAAAAGGCGCAAACTGACGCCCTGCTCGACAGTGATAGTGACGAATCATTAATACTTTCTTCAACGGTAAATAATCAACTTAAAAGTGTTATTCGCCAAATAAGTAAAATACTGAAATAATGATTTAATTATTCTCCGGCAGGAAAAGCTAATACCAGCTGCACCAGTAGATATACGCCCCCCAAACAGTCCCTCTGCACGAGACGCTGAGAATCCAACATTCAGAATCACATCACAGAATGCAGTAGAAAACGAAGACGTTTATGAGGTTTGTCTAAATGATTCATAGTTCAACAAAACAGTCTTATCTGTTTGAATTTTGCAGAGTTTGGATTATGATGTTTGTGAAAATGTTTTGCACAAAAATGAACAAAGAAACACGACTACAAGGTTTACGCTACAAAAAGATATTGCCCGATGGTTGATATTCATTCAAATTGGCATAATTACGGCGTTGATAGCATGCACAATCGATATAGTAATTGAGGAGTTGTCTAGAGTTAAATATAAATTCCTTAAGCATGGTATGTTTATTATAAATTCCAATTGTAGGTTGTATGTTTTAATCGAATTACAGACTTCCGGCGCACATTTCTGTATCTCCAGAACACTCCCTAGAACATTCTATCAAAGTTAAGCGTTCTAGAATGAGTCGTACTGCTTAGGTTTTGAATTTATCGCTTATCGTATTTCATTGTCAAGTTTTACAAAAAAAAAAACCCTTTACACAAACTTTTGTACGTAATTCGTTTACATGTGAAAGCAAAATTCAAGGGAAGCCATCGATTTTGCGTAAATTAAACGTCCTTTGATTTTGACTATTTGAAAAGAATTAATAAAGCTTGGCTCACAAACCAATCCCTATTAACTGCAACGCACTTGTGCGAGCATTTTCTCTAGACTTTAGACTCTATCTCTGGTGTTCGATGATATCGGACACCGTAACTGCTCAGTTTGGTCTTGGTTTAATGGAACACCCCATTGACTCGGTTGGTTTTTAGTTGTTGTGTCCTACATTTTTTTTTTTTTTTTTTTTAACGTAGCTTTTCAGCAGCAGCTTAGAAGGGCAAGTAGGTAGCAGTCTCGGTTTTTAGGAGAAAGATCAGGGCGGGTATTTGGCAAAGAATAGTTACAAGATGCTTTCTTCATTACAGTTTTGCTCCTACGACAAAAGTATTAAAGGTTATACAGGACAAAAGTATATTGCCTGGCAAGCCAATTTCGGGAAAATATATAAAGGTGAACAAAAAATTGTTTATTTGGAGTGTGTTATATGTTTTACTTCAAGAAATTTATTTGCAATTCATATGCACATTGCAGGCCACGTCATTCATAATTAAATGACAGTTGTCCGTTCGTCCTACCTCTTCCATCTTCTTCTAGTATAATAACTAGCGACCCGCCTCGTCTTCGCACGAGTCTAATTTAGAAAACTACCTTTGATTATAGAATCTCTTTATAAACAATGTTTGTAGCTGACTTTTGGTTACACAATACGAACAAATTTTGTTTGGAAGTGACTCGCAGAAGAGCTACGTATAGCTGTCCATGGAAAAAGCACTCAACGCTTAGGTCTAAGCCCGCAACGTTGAATGTCTGACCTTGTGAATTGTTAATTGTAATTGAAAATGAAATTTTTTTTTGGAAACTGCAATCTTTTGAATTGAAATGGATCTATTGGTATCATTTGGGTGGATTAAGGTTTCGCAATAAAATAACAGGACACTCTTCTTTCAAGACCAATTTAGGTGGGGGCAATCAAGAAGGCTGCAAGCAATTGGAAAATTCTGTTGGGAAATGAACAGCCTCTTTCTGTTCCAGCATGGTGTCTACAGAGTAGTATGTTTAAGCCTGGGTATTAATTTTAAGAGATAATCAAGTCGTTCACTTAACGTACTTGATCGTTAGTAGGTGAGAAAACAGCTCCCTCCTTGAACCAAGTTATAGTCTTAGAACTTATAATATTTATTTCTGGATAAACCTTGTTGACTAATTCTTGAAGATCATCACCTTACTAAAATGCAAAGATTTTAATTATATAGATTAATTCAACCATTGTTCTGTGACATCTGTCCATTTCCCATTTTGAGCAACAACTCTTAAAAATCCCAGTTTTCGTGGGCTGACAACGATACTCTAATATTTGTTTTGAGTTCTAATCTATTCATACACGGCCAGAGAAAAGAGCTTTTCAATGAAGCATTGATATTACCAGCACGTATCCTTCTTGTTACCACAGGTGTGTGCCAAAAGTCACCAGAAAACAATATCGTTCATCCACCCATGGGTGAATTCGTACTGCGCAAATTGAAAACTTGTTCAACATGGTAGTTTTTATCCAAAACTATTAATGAGCAGTCACGTATTAGTTTTCCAGTATTACTTTGTTTTGAAATGCTATAAACAGTGCTAGTGTCCTCAGTAGCAATCGTTGGTCGCAGTTTGAATGTTGCATGAGCGGTTCGGCTTCGTTCCAAAAGTGTAGCTGCGATTTCGGATGATGCTACAGCTAACGCAATTTCGTGAGTGGATCTTACTTTTCCAAGGAGCAAGTTGATTAGAAATGTTTTTTCCTATACCTCCAGGAGCATCAAGAAAATATAACTTTCCTTCGTTTCTGTCGATTGATGTAAATAACGCATCGTTATACTTTTTTTGATCTATGTTCATGCGATGTTCATCTTGAGCTACAATTTGTAACAGTTTAAATTGATCGTAGAAACTTTCTCTCGCCCATTCGGCGTTAGTCAATTCAGGGTTCGTTATATGGTATTTGAAGACATTGGCAGTCCAATGGATGGATGAAATGGATTTACCCGAAAGTTCTTCTACTACCTTATACAATTCTAACAACGCTTCATCAAAAATGTTTTGATCATATTGGACATACTCTGACAATAACTCTCGTCGTCGTCGATTCAGTATATCTTCGGCCATATTTTGCTCACACTTGTTCCCGAGGGATACAATATCGGTCACTTGACAAAACGCTATAATAATGGCAAACAAATACCTTAATGACCTCGATGAACTGCAAATAGTAGCATCCGTTAATTGGTTGTCTCATTGAGAGTCGTCTTCCAAGAGATCCATCGCTTTGCATGCTGCTTTATAGGTATTATTAGCTACTCCTTGTATACCTATAGTTCTGAGGTGTGGAGGCGTCACTGTTGTTGGGATGAACTACATAGACCCTCCCAAGAGCAGCATTTTTTTTTTAACTACAAGGAAACCTTCAACTGGAGTCCCTGGTTTGATCCATACCAGCAGATGGACATGTGGCAACCCACGTTTCTGCCACTCAACAGAGTTTATATGACAATGTTGTACAACGTTGCATCCCGGGGTAAAAATAGTCCAGTGTGCGCTGATCTACTTTTCTGATTTCCGATTGCAACTTGCAACCGGCAGGAAAATTGTCTCGTGTAGTGGGCATCCATCAAACCGAATCGGCAGATTGGCTTGAGCAATCTCACAATCTTTGTTCTCCCCTCCAAAACTTCGCAAAAATTGTGCCGTGTGTAGGGAATAATTGCCACAATTCCACCCAATTCATGGAATACGGATTTGTTGCAGGTAGAACTACAAGATGTTTAAAAATTAAAAGAAAATTTGGATACAGGTAATACATATTTTTTGTTGCTCGACAACAGCGACATTTTCTCTATCTTGTGTAGATGTAGTAACTGTCGGAAATGTTATATTAGGTGTAAAATCAAATGCAGTTGGTTCAGACAACGTTCCACCTAAATTTATTAAAACTATACTTCCTTCTGTCTTGCATCCTATCACTCACATCTGTAATACCATTATAATGACTTCTGTTTTTCGGAAAGCTGGAAAACAGCAAAAGTTCTACCCCTTCCTAAATCGCCAAACAGGAACCCGGTAGAATACCAACCTATAGAAATTTTACCGTTCTTAAGCAAAGTTTTTGAAATCATAATATGTCGACAAATAAAAGCACATCTAAACGCTAAGATCATGATATTGAAATACCAGTCAGGATTTCGTGCAAATTTTAGTTGTACTTCAGCTCTCCTAAAAATCTACGAAGATTTGCGTGCTGGTTGTGACAATGACAAATTAAGCTTAATAGCGTTTTTAGACCTTTCAAAAGCATTTGACTGCGTGAATCATGAATTTTTATTAAAAAAAACTTAAATAACAATTTCTGTTTGATAACTCGTTGGTTATACTGATATCTTCGTACCTATCCAACAGATCTCAGTACGTCTTTTATGATAACAAGCAATTTTCGTGCCTTCCTGTCCGTTCAGGTGTACCTCAAGGCTCTGTTTTAGGGCCACTTTTATTCATTTGTTTCGTAAACGATATCTCCAAATGCTTTTCTACTTGTAGCTACCATATATATGCTGACGATGTACAGATATATACACTCTTTCCAAGTGCAAACAAGCATCAAACGGTAGAAATATTCAACCATGAATTAAATAATGTCTATAAATGGTCACTAAACAACGGCCTTATGCTAAATCCAACCAAAACAAAGGCAATGGTAATAAATGCCGGAAGACATACAGAGTTTATACCTCCATTATTTCTGAACCATTCCCCAATCGAATACGTTGACCACATTAAGAATCTCGGTGTCTATTTGAGTTGCAATATGAATTGGAACGTCCCACTGCTAACTACCTTCCAACCAATACTTAACTAAAACTTGTAAAGGCATTTATTCTCCCGATTATTCTCTATG
The DNA here is from genome assembly GCA_928272305.1 of Volucella inflata. Lineage (NCBI taxonomy): Eukaryota > Metazoa > Arthropoda > Insecta > Diptera > Syrphidae > Volucella > Volucella inflata. Next base: position 80,051,580 of record OV743717.1, on the reverse strand, counting down.
GCTGTGAATTGTTCACAAATATGAACCATGGTTCTGCCAGAAAATTAACTGTCGCATAAAATGCCTGCGCGAGATACATTTTTAATGTAAAAAGATATGATCACATTTCTGCATATAGCAAGCAAATCGTCGGCTGTTCCTTGATTGGACTTCTAACATATCGTTCAATTTTATTTTTGCATACAATTTTAGTAAAGAAAACCCCAGAATATCTGTTCGAAATTGTAAGCTTTCCGAGAAATAAAAGAACTTTACAGCTGGTAGCACCTCGGTGCAAGTATTTAAATACATCTCGGCAATTTTTTGTACATTCAATTCAACTTTGGAATCGTTTGCCCTTAGCCATCAAGCGCATGAGTAACACAAGTTCTTTCAGCAAAGAAGTTTTTAAATATTGTGCTGAAAACTTCTAGTAAAGTCCTTCTATGTATCCCAATTTCCTGTTCTCCTAAATTTATATCTCCGCCATCATAAAAAATAAAATACCTCCCTTTCCTAATCTTCTTTTTAATCTTTCTATCTTATTATCCCATCTATATTTCTTTTCTATTTTTCCTTCTCTATCTATTTCTTAATCTATATTTGTTAGATAGTATTGTATTGTTTCATTTCTTCTTTTTTCTTTTTTTCTTTTTAATTTTTATTTGAAATATTGTTGAAGCTTGTTCCAATTTTTCAAAAGATGTTTTAAAATCTTATGTGAGCAATGAATTAGAAATAAATAAATTTGTAATTTGTAATTTGTAATTTGACATGACTACCTACTCCTAGATTGAACTGGCAAATTGGGATGTGTGTAGCGTCGTACGCAATTTATCCCTACTCAAACGTTCTAGAAATTGTGTGTACAAATTGCCTCGTATGTATGCGCCTTTAAGTATGTATCTCTTAAATTTTAAATATACTTGGCGCGCAAAATGTTATCGAGGCGACATTAATTTCTGAATGCCATGTGCAATGTTACCGTCATACACATTTGAATGACGTGGCCCCAGCAGGAACAGAAGCGTCATTTATAAATTGAATGATGTGGTACGCAATGTGCTAAAAGGCAGTGGCCTCTGGTTACGTATACTTATGCATATAACTTTAGCAATATCTTGTCTTGATCTGCTTCGTAGTTCAATGTTCCTTATGTTTGTTATAAGTGGGCCACATTTTTTTTCTGCTATGGCGCAGTGTTTGGGTCTACGCCAATATGAGAAAGTGTTGGAATATGCTGCCTTTGACTACTTTTACTGGAGGAAATGCTTTTGCCGAAACAGCAATTCATTTTTGAGTCATCAATGAAACTTATTGACTAATATCGTTGCCATTTTTCCATTTGATGTCTTGGAAGGGTGAGATGTAGTCTTGATGTGTCTCTAAGATTCTACTATCGCAAGGCCGATTTGCTTCAGAGGTTTAGAGTAACGATTAAGATACATTGACTCTGTAGTACTTCCATAAGGCGCTCTTTGCACGTTTTTAAGCCTATCGGCGTTATATTTCTTACTAAGGGCCGGCTATCAAGTTGTGTGCATTCATAGGGTCATCCTTAGTTCAAGAATGCTTCCTTTGCCAGCTATTCAATGTTTTTACCTCTAGCTAAGCTGTAACTCTAGGGATATGCCAAGAAGGTATTTGGCTTAATAACACAGAGATAATATTTGGGCGTTTAGTTTAAAAGTTGGAAAATCTTGAGTTTTGGTTTTTGTATTCAACATCATTTCATTTTTAGCACGTTTCACCGGGGACAGAGCCTGTGGCAGGGCAATTAGTTAGTCCGAGTCCCATCTCCATGAGGCCCTCCCTCTATAATCTTTAACAACTTTTTATGACTATAAATCATAAGTTATTAGTCCTCGTTGCAGAGTTTTGCTACTCAAGCTCTCAGTCATTTGGTGAATGGAATCGCTTACACCTAGCTCGATAAGGTATTCCAAAACATCTTCAGTGTGTGCGTTTTCAAAAATGTCGCTTTCGAAAACAGTTTTATTGAAGGCGACTTCTATGTCCACTGTTACGGATGTGAGTTTCCATAATGCGATACAGTGTCTTCAGCATAATGTGCCGTTAAAATGCTTGCACACAGGAGAAAAAAAGACGATATTTAATGTTTGCAAGCTATAAAAACTAAGAAATAGAGAGTTCGGCATGGAATTCCATATATGGGTTAGAAACGAATACTTGTATTTTAGACAATGTCATAAATTGGATGCTACTGGAAATTTCTATGGAACAAAACAAAAAAAAAAACACTGTGGCGCTGGCAGCCCGGTCATGGGCCATGGCCTAGCTTCTTGACACTCATTTGTGTTGCTCACATACATGTTGTTATTTTTGTCACATCTGAGCGGGGCCTACGGTTTTTCGCCGAGTCCGAACGGCACTCCTTAGAAGCTTTTTCGTAGGTACTTTCGGGAGTTTGCCATTGCCCGCCGAAAGGGTGATGGCGATTTGAAAAATTGTTGGTGATCCAGCCAGGAATCGAACCCAGACTATCTGCGTGATAGTCCAATGAGCTAACTATCGCGCCATCGCCATCGCCGTTCTGTGTTCTATGGAACACGTGATAAAAATAGCGGTAGAACATAGTGAGTCAGAAGATATTTCGTGTGTTTGAGGATTTTAATTAACTGAGGGATATTAGCTACTCCTTTGAGTTTTATCGCACGTCCTGTAGTCTGTACCAACTTTAATCTGGCCAATCCCAGAGGCGGCATAGCATCAATGCAGATATGTGTGTGAGAGAAGTATGTAGCAACGATTGAGAACGCTCACATCAACATCATATTTGAAGAAATTTGCGGAACTTACAAACTTACTGAAAACACAATCTTTCAGAACTTTTTTACATTTACTAGCGCACGCCAAACTTAGCGGGATGTCACCAGTACGTTCGCTAGGATTGAAATGAAAGCTGCCAGAATATGCTTACCGACAAATAGGAGCAAAATCAAATATATACAGTCAGAAAACTGCACATCTGTCGCCTAAGACATGTGAAAGAATAGACATCGAGGCTCCGTCCCACAGAGTCTTCAAATCTAGTCCGGGGGTTAACGCTCTCTTATACACTCTTCACTTTACTAGTCCACAAGATAACAACGTAGAAACACATTAAGAAATTTTGATCTGCCAGAACTTTTGCGGAAACCCCAAACTCTTACAACCTGCATCAATTGCTTAGATCAGTGACATAAATGGCAAAAACATCGCAACTTATAAGCTAGGTTTCACCCAACCCCTCACACGAGTCGTGATGAAGTATATTAAGGAAAGCAAGACGCTTATAAAGTTGTGTAAGAGCGACTTGTGCGCATGCGAGGCGAATGATTGAGGAAATTGTAAGATGTTGACAATAACGTAGCGATATCTAACTAATATTTCAAAGCTGCCGGACCGCTAACAGGAGATAACTTGATAGATGTCATAGGCACGACAACTCTTCCGCGATTTGATTAAAAGAAAAATGCTTGACGAATGGAATCTTTAAAATCGATTAAAATCGAATTTCATTATATAGCCATTTATTTCTATTCAATCGAGAGAACACATTCTGCAATAAATTATTAAAGCCAACTTTGAGCATACATATGTCCACCACGGCTGGATCTAATGAATGTTACTCGAGAGACAAAGTTTTCTACCACATTTTCAAGCATTTGTGGCCGTATTACCTGAACAACACGATTAATATTGGCTTCCAATGCGTCAATTATTGTTTATGTATAGGCGTAGGCTAGCGACTTTACATATACCGAAAGAAATAATCACAAGATCTTGAAGGCCAAAAAATAGATATATTACGCGAAATTATGCGTTCATCGAAGCCACCTTGCGACATCCTGCTGGAACCACATTCATGCCATTCAATCGGGGAACGAAAATGGCACAAATCATGGCTCTTTAGGGGAATACCCTTGTACATAACAGGCTGATTAGCCTCACTTTTGAAAAAATTTGATCTCATGACCCCACCAGCACACAGACCGCACCAAACTGTGCATCATTCGGAATGTAACAGCGTTTCGATAATCTCATGTGGATTATATTCGCTCCAAATGCGACAATTTTGCTTATGACATGTCAATTGAACCAAAAGTCATCCAATTGATTTTTGGCCCTAGCACCGACATTTCGATGCAAACGATGGTCATTCGGCTTCGATTCTTCCACGAGCTGGATCTTGTAAGCCTGCAAACTAAGATTTTTGTTTGAACGATGTCGAATGGATAAATTTGTATCTTCTTCAACATTCTCCTTAACAGATGCAATATTCTCTTCAATACGCACTCTTCATGTGTGTCTCCGTGCCAATGTAACGAAAACAATACGGCGAAAAAAAATTTCTTACATTTGATTACATTGTATATCATCATGATACAAAGATCATCATTGCAAAGACGACGGAACTCATCTATTTCCAAACAAAAATGACAAAAGAGAAGGAGGAACATTAGGATACACCTTCCGGACAGTTCAATGGTATTACCTATACTGACGGTGTTGGTACAGAAACTTTAACGAAAAGTTCAAGTTCAGGCCACGCCAGCATAATTCTCAAACGTTTTGCACTACGTTTGGTGCACCCACTTTTGAGAAAGAGAAATTTGCTTAGCCAGCGAACCAGGTTGCTTATTTACAAACAACTTATTACACCGCTCATTTTCTATGCCTGTCGGTTTGGTACCCCATTTCCCCATTTCACCCACCATCATGAACAATATCAAAATTTTTGAAAGGAAGATGTTATTACTGTACCGGACTTTATCGGAACCTGACGATGCAAATCACGAGAAAACTTCTACAAAATCTCAGGGACCACCCAAACCAGAAAAAACAGAACCTTTGGCAATTGCCACTGGAACCCAGCCGCAGATACCGAGTTGTAAGGGCTATCAGCGATTTGGATCTCGAAAACATCATTAATAATGAGGCGATGCCATTCTACAAAAAGAACAACACCGAACATTACAGAGGTTAGTGATTTCGAACCACTTCAATCTTTCTCATTCTATTTTTACACGACAAAAATTTCAAACAAACAATCAAACCCTAGTCATAAGAAGAGCATCGGGCCATTTCTATGGAAGCGACAAGCTCCTTTTAGTTATAATTTTTGGTATCTTCATATGATCTGGTGCTACTCCGACAGGCCATGTACCATCAATCAGTACATGTGATAATCGTAATGTCTGGTGTATGCAGCGGTTGAGGTAGGAATTCCCAATTGAGTGTTTCCAAGTAGGTTTTGACCGGCTCCGTAACATTTGCACGACGATTGTCTTCGTTAAAAAAAAGCCTCAGTAATAGTTTCGTTCGATTTGAGCAACCAAGCTAATTCCACCAAATACACAGCATGAATGCTGACTATTCGACTTGGCTTTGGATGTGATGTTGAAGCATGGCCACGTGTTCCTCATGATTTCCTCTTCTTTATCACTTATCACTTAAAGCAGCCTTACCATATGCTTTTATAAGCAACTGATGCGCATCAGTTGCAGATTTCTTCAAACTAAACAACTATTGTAAATCAAAAGTCGCCACAAATGACACTTATTCGTCTCAGAACTCGACATTTCGTACGAAAAAAATTATGTGATGCTGATGGAAAATCGCCAATATTTCAAAGTTATGGTGTTGACAGATATCCAACCTTACGACATGTAGTTTTACACTGGTGGGACCATCTTTTGTCAAACGGCGGAAACTTATTTGTAGTCCTTATATTTCAAAAACAAAGTATCTTATGTGTTAATGTTGTTTGTGTTTGTTTATTTAGTCTTACTGCTAAATGAATCATCAAACTTTAACCTTTTATAATTTCTACACTTTTTATTTGCAGTTATTGATTCCAACGTTGAAGCAACATCAATCAATAAAATCGCCGGAGATATTGTCATTCCCTATTTGTATTGGCTTTTATTATGTGTAGTTCCAGTAGCTGTGGGCTCGGCCCTTGTTACATATGTAGAACCAATAACTGCCGGCAGTGGTATTCCACAAGTAAAATGCTATTTAAATGGCGTGAAAATCCCTCGTATTGTTAGAATCAAAACATTGACAATCAAAGCACTTGGCGTCATAACATCGGTTGTTGGCGGTCTAACCGGTGGAAAGGTACGAATATATCAATAAACAAACCCAAAACTCTTTTTTTTAAGTCCATGTTTATTCTAGGAAGGCCCAATGATTCATGCTGGAGCAGTAGTGGCTGCTGGTATATCACAAGGCAAGAGCACCACCTTTGTGAAAGATTTCAAAGTCTTTAAGGGATTTCGTGATGATCATGAGAAACGTGATTTCGTTTTGGGAGGTGCTGCGGCCGGTGTATCAGCTGCTTTTGGTGCACCAATTGGTGGACTTCTCTTCTCATTGGAAGAAGCAGCTAGTTTTTGGAATCAAAATCTCATTTGGAGAACTCTAGTTGCATCGGTTATTAGTTCGTTTACTCTAAATATTGTTCTATCAGCATATCATGGCTTGAAAGACTTTACTTTCACGGGTCTCTTTAATTTGGGGAAATTCGATCCTAATGTTACTTTTGAATACTTTGAATTACCGATATTTGTGCTGATGGGAATTGCTGGTGGTCTACTGGGTTCAATGTGGAATTCATTGAATACTTTAATAAATCGATTTAGAAAAAGATGTATTAAACAAAACTGGAGTAAAGTTGTTGACGCTGTGATAGTGGCTATTATTGGTGTAACAGTAGCTTGTTTTATGGTTTACCTTATAAATGATTGTAGACCACTTGGGAATGATCCAACTGATTATCCTATTCAGGTATATTACCAATAAGCTTTAATTGCTGTTGTTGTATAAAGTGCTTTTGTTTTTTTTTCTTTTAGTTATACTGCGATGACAATGAATATAATGCTGTAGCTTCACTATGGTTTCAAACACCGGAAGCTAGTGTGAAGTCAATTTTTCACGATCCACCAGGTTCGTTAAATTGAAAATGGAACCGAAGAAATAATAATTGTTTACTACTATTTACAGGATCACATAAGATACTTACTCTTACATTGTTTACTGTTGTGTATTACTTGTTGTCCTGTCTTACGTTTGGTTTAAATGTGTCAATTGGTATTTTTATTCCAACTGTTTTGGTTGGCGCTGCTTGGGGTCGAGTAGTGTCTATGGTGTTATTCTATGCATTCCCAGAAGCGGTAAGTAAATTCACATTGTGAGCTTTTTTTAAAAACAAAAACGATAGTAATTGGCTTTAAATGAAAAATCCTTATTCATTATGAAGAACTCCATTTCGCGTTAAAATAATTTCATTGAATCAAGTCCTCATTCAATCGACAATTTCATGGACCTATATTTTCGGAAAAAGAATTACTTATCATTAGCAAGCATCCGCGCTAAGGCACACCAAACCCCACTTTTGTGAGTGTAATGCGCGCACGCCCCCATAGAGAAGAAAGATTACGACACCAAAGATACCTTCTATGAGCTATTGAAGAAAACCTACGAGCAATGCTCTAGCTATGAATTTGAATTGTTCTCGGCGATTTTTATGGAAAGCTAGGAAAAAAAAGCATCGTTGGTAGTACTATCCGAAGATATAGCCTGTACGACACTACATCCGATAACGAAATCAAGCTTATCGACTTTGCGGCGGGCCGAAACATTGTCGTAGCCAGCACACGGTTCCCACATCTCGATATTCACAAAGGGATTTGGAGAACTTCATATCAATCAACCGTCAACCAGATTGTCTACATTGCGATCAGCGCAAGACACTCCTCCAGTATTATAGATTATAGATGTCAGAACTTTCCGAGAAGCTAACATCGACTCGGACCATTTCCTTGTTACGTTCGCGGATATCCCGAAAAGCGCCAATACAAGCTAATACTGTGAGGAAATTCAAAACCAAGCCGCTACATTCGGAAGACATCCCCTAATCCTTTTCCGATCGATTCACACTACGGGAGATTTTAGAGAAAGCCTATGTGCTTCAGATCGATGCGCTGTCGATTTCTTAAATATAATACTTGAAAGAATATAAAAAAACTTAAGCACAAGCACAATCTTTCAAATCTCTATCCAATTTCTCGCACACGCCGACGATATTGAAATAATCCAAAGCAGCGTGCTGTCAGTGGAGCCATCGCGAGTATTGCGACAGCTAGTGCAATTATATGTTGTCAGGCAAAAAGGACACTCAACACCGACTTTTCGGACAAAACGTCACCTTCGACAAATATAACTTTAGGGTAGTTAAGAACTTTGTCTACCTAGGCCCCGCTATAAATTCAGACAACGACACCTGCGCTGAGATCACACGATGGGCTAAGAAGGCAATTGAGTAGCAAAGCTCCTCTCGAACAACTAAAGTTAGCCTATATATGACCTTAATAATCCCAGTCCTGCTCCATGGCGCAGAGGCATGGACATTATCAAAAATGGATGAAGGTGTTCTTGGTTGCTTCGATAGAAAAATTCTTCGGGCGATCTTCGGTCCCGTCTGCATTGAAGGAGAATGGAGGAGAAGATACAACAATGAACTCTACGGACTGTAGAGCGACATCGACCTAACCAGAAGAGTGAGGATCCAAAGACTGAAATGGCTGGGTCATGTAGAGCGGATGGACACCAACGCACTGGTCCGAGAAGTCTTTGATTCCACCTCCGACTAAGGCCCAGTTCCACCCCGTGATGTCACGCCAACTAAAGTAAATAAGTAATTGGGTCTCGAGGGTCTTTTTTTTAAATTGTCTCACTTCAAAAACGTAAATTTTGCTCTCTCGCACACCAATTGAACCAAAGTGTATAGTGACAAATACACAATTTTTCAATAAAAATAAAGCCGACCTCATTGTGAATACAAATCCAGAAACTCATATCGTTGGCCTTGTTCGTGCATAAGCTGGATCTTATATACCACCTTGATCAAAAAGTTTCCGGAATTTATTCAGAAAATTAAAAATACAAGTTTATTCATCTAAATCTACACAGTCTCCATCGACTACAACACACTTATGTCAGCGCTTGATCCAATCCTCGAAGCATTTTTTATATTCGGTTTTCGGTATGTCCATCAGTGCTTCCTGCGATTTTTCCATTACTTCCTGTCGGCTGCTGAAACGCGTTCCCCGTAGTGGTTTTTTTTAACTCTATTGAACAGAAATAAGTCACAGGGAGCCAAATCAGGTGAATTCGGTGGCTGTTGGATGGTATTTGTTGCGTTTTTCGTCAAAAAATTACGAATAATGATGGCCCTGTTCGATGGTGCGTTGTCATGGTGCAAAATCCATGAGTATTCTCCCCACAATTCCGGTCTCTTTCGGCGAATTGCTTCACGCAAACGTTTCATGACGCCCAAATAATGCTCTTTGTTTACTGTCTGGCCTTCTGGCAAAAATTCATGATGCACTACACCGTTGTAATCCATGATAACCGTGAACATTGCCTTTTTTGACTGAAAACGACACGTTTTTTTTTTGGTCTCGGCTCATTTGGTGAACGCCATTCACTTGCCTGATGTCTGGATTACGTGTCGTACACATAAACCAACGTCTCGTCTCCAGTAATGATCCTTTTAATGAATGTGGGATCGGATTCAGCTTCGCAAATCATCTCTTTTGCGACGTCAACGCGGTCGTCGTTGGTTGGCACCAACTTTGCTGCTACACGACGGAAACCCAAATCATTAATCAAAATGTCTTGGACGGATCCATAGGCAATGTTCAAGTCCTCCGCTATCTCTCTGATGGTTAATTTGCGGTTATTGACCAACATTTCTTTTACTTCATCAATGTTTTCATCGATTTTCGATTTCGATGGTTTACCACTGCGTTCATCATCTTCGATTGACTCACGACCACTTTTGAACCGCTCGTGCCACTGGCCGAAACACTTTTCCAACATTTCCAACGTTCGCGCACCATTAAATCCGTTTTTTACGCAAAATTTAATTCAAGTTAGTTGTTGCAAATTTAATTTGACGAGACTTTCCTTACCCGTGTAAGGATACATGATCTACTCGTATGTTCTCAACACAAAAAAGCTTCGAGCAAAAGCATTGGATGCTACTTATCAATGCGTCGGACAATGTTTGACTAACAAATCGATCAATCTGTTTTCATTTCTGTTACGAGGGATTTCAATGCTCCTAAGATAAATTCTTGTTTTTAAGTAATAGCCAACTTATTTGCCAATACAAATTTCCATCCTTAGCCGGGGTTTAGTTATCGCTTTTGCCGCATATTGGTTTTCTATTTTGTAGGAGAAAAGATTAGATGGGCAATATTTCAGTAAAAATGGGTGTTAACTTTGTTTGTAGAAGTCCACATAAATTGAAATCGATTAATTCGTGAATTATTTTGCTTTTCTCGAAACTGCGTTACCTTGGTCGCACATAATTCGGCATTCGTGCAATATACTCAACTAATTGATATCTCCATAGAACAATTTTAAACTTTTTTGTTTTAAATTTATAATTTTCAGCATTTTCTGAACCCTGGAAAATATGCCTTAATAGGAGCTGCTGCACACATGGGCGGCGTTCTTCGTATGTCATTAAGTCTAAGTGTCATCCTTATTGAAACAACTGGTGTTGATACTTCGTTCTTCTTTCCCTTGATCATAACATTGATCAGCGCAAAGTGGGTCGGCGATTATTTCAACGAGGTAAATAATATCTACGAGTACACTCATTAACTCAATAGTTAAATCGTTTTTGTTAAATTCATTTAGGGTATCTACGATATTCAAATTCGAGTTAATCAAGTTCCTTTACTACCATGGGAATCACCACGTTCACATCAAGGTCTAACTGCATCAAACATCATGAGTACATCAGTAGTTTGTATAAAACTACGAGATAAAGCGAATTACATTTATGATATTCTGAAGAGGTACAATCACAACGGTTTCCCCGTAGTCGAGGATGTGCAAGGGGTAAGAAATCAAGTAAAAGCTCTTAAGAATGATAATAGTTGTTGATTGTGCTTAGGATGACCGTTCGCATGGCCGAGTTTGTGGTATTATATTGCGCTCCCAACTTATTGTCATCTTGCTCCAGTCCCTCTTTGAAGAAAAAAAGCGCTTCTGGGAAGATCAGGTTACGATTCAAACTTTCCGCGATGTATATCCCCGATATCCATCAATCGATGTGAGTAGTTTTATTTTACATGAAAATATTTCAAAACAAAAAATTAATTCAAAATGAATATTTTCAGTGTGTTAAGCTGAATACAGATAAAGTGAACTATACTGTCAATTTAGATATTTTTATGAATCCATCACCTGTTCGGGCTAGTGAAGTAAATTGTTTTTCCTTTCACATTCTAGCTATGATTTGATGTTTTTTTTTTCTCTTTCCTTGCAGAACGATACAGTACCAAAAATATTCAGTAAGTTCCGTGCCTTAGGTCTTAGACATATAATTGTGATCGATAAGGAAAACCGTGTTGTTGGCATCTTAACACGAAAAGATTTCTTAAAGTAGAATGTAATCTCTGATGTATTAAATTGCTACTGTACAATTTATGTTAAGATTTTATATGTAAGACAAATCATATTTTTTTTAATTAAAGACATCCAGCTTAAGCATACAAGCTGAAAACTTAACTGACTTGAATATTTTTACATGACAAAAGTTGTGATTTATTATGGTGCCGGCTAATCTGGGAAAAAACTTAACGCAAGATTGCTGGTTTGCCAAAAAGTGCCACCAACGATAGCGGGCTTTGGCAAATAGATTTACGGTAGCCCGCAATAAGCCGAGTTGGATATGCCAAGTAGACAAAATTCATAGTCACGCATTTATGTTCTTAATATTTGCCTAACAGTTATTCACGTGTGGCTAAGCTATAGTATACCGAAAGAACAGGGTAAGGCAAGTGTCATTACGTCGGTGTTGGACGGTGTCATTGATTATCATTGTGTTCGGACACATTTTCTTTTCGTTCCACATACTAAATTAGATTTTTTTTTTTAATTCCGCTTAACCCATCATTTCAAATTATTATGTCTTGCGAAATTGTTAATTGTAAAGGGTGTTTTTTAACCAAGTACATACCAACTATAGACATTAATATCTGTCAAAGCAAATGTCTGTTAATTCAGTAATCTGCAATTCGATGGTATAACATACGCGCTTCAACGTTGCCAAATGAAGAAAACTTTTTCCAAAATGATGGTTCTGAGCGCCAATATAATGCTAGAGAACCTACATTATATTACAGCCAACATAATCGACCATTTGAAACCTCTGTTCACCGTGTTGTTACCGTTTTCGCACAACTTTGTTTTTTGCAAGATGCAATGGCACCGAAATGCATAAGAAGAGTGCATACTGAAGAGAATATTTCCTCCGTTCAGAGGAGTATTAAGGAAGATTCAAATTCATCGATTCGACGTCGTTCCCAACAGCTTGATCTGTGTGCGTTAACTGTATAAAAATTTTACACAAAGATTTTGGCTTGAAGGCTTGCAAGATCAAACGAATGATCTTCGTTTTCATCGAAATTTTGATGAATGAACCCAAAATCAACTGACATTAGATCCACTGTTTCATCGAACAATTGTGTTCAGCGGTGAGGCTCATTTTTGGCTCAATGGATACGTCAATAAGCAAAAAGTTGGCATTTGGAGTGAAGAAAATCTACATGGCATCAATACTCCGCTACTTTCCGAAAAATGGACAGTTTAGTGCGGTATGTAAGCTAATCGAGTCATCGATCCATATTTCTTTAAAAATAATAGTAACCAGCCTACTACGGTCAAGGGTATTCGCTATAAAGTCATGATTAATGATTTTTTTAATTTCACGAATAGAATGAAAAATCTTATGATTTGTTGACGCCTCTTTGGGGATACGTAAAGTCTACGCTGACAAACTAACAGTAATCGACGCATTGAAAGCCAACATATTATTCGTGTTATTAAGGACAAACAATGGATCCAATCGTGGTGGAATTGCAGAAGGTATTTTCTCGATTGAACACAAATAAATGGTTTCATGTATTAAATGCAATTTCATGTGTTTTCTTTGAAATTAAATTAAGTACTCGGTCAAAAAAAATACCCTTTATAACTTAATCGGCAAAGATTTGTATTATTGTGAATTAAATCTATAAAAATGACTATAGGCAATATAATTTGTCTCGACTGTTTTTTTTTTCTTATTTCCTTACTTATTTATGCCTTGACCTTTTTGGCAAGAAGCTCCATAGAGTTATAGTTTAGATTCAAATAGTAAGATTCAGACGATAAAAATAAAAATAATTATAGCCTGGCAGGAAGATATCCCCGGCGGAGGGTATAGACAACGCCTTATCATTTGGTCTCATTCCAGTTGAGACACCAGACAAAAGTGTCATCAAAAAAGTGAGCAATACTATCCATTATTGTTATTAAAAAAAGAATTTGGAACGAAAACATAAATTTCAACGTTTGTATTTCAAATCAAATTTCTTTAATCAAACGTCAAATCGAGGTACAGTGATTTCGAAAAGGAGAGAAGTGATATCGATAAAATAGTGCATCCGGCGGATTCAATGATAGCACGAATCCGTTCACGTGAATCGAACGAGTGAAGGGAATCTCCGATCCGACGGATTTGAGAATAAGGGTGTATATAAAATCCAAAAAAAAATTATTGGCTTATTATAATTAAAAAATTACAGGAGCTCTTTGTCCGCCGTCGGCCCTGAAAAAACGGAGACGTCATCACAAAAACGCTGCGCAGCGCTTCAAAAATATTATTGTATACAGTCACTGATATGTACAGCCATATTCTGCTAAACATCGGGGGGAATCATCGTTCGAAAATGGAAAACTTATTTTCCACTAAACATTCGAAGGGAATCATTCCCCGTCGGTAAGCTAGCTTCCTATCACGATAAACGATCGAAACGAATTGTCAATACAAATTTGTCATCGAGTCATCCGCACGTATTTTGTTGCGTTTGTGATTATCGGTCGAAAGTTCATAAGTAGTAAAATGAAGTAAAAAATATTTCGAAGCAAAAAAAAATGTTGGGAAGAATTACAAGAAAAAACAATTGCTTAAGTCCACCTACATGGTTGTGACGTTGTGTGAAAATAGCAAAAATATAGGAGTTTCAATTTGTATTGAGATATATTTTTGGCACTGGGTTTGAAGCGACTACAAATCCAATGTTAAAAAAATAACTTTAAATAAAAGAGAGCTGAATGCTTAATGAATGGTTTAGTAAATCTTTAAAAAAAAACAATCTATTTGTATTCATACTATATTTCATTTTCTCGAGTTTTCCTTGAAATCCTTCTTCTTATCCTTTTATTAACCCTTTCCTCGTTATACGAACTTATGCGTAACGAGTTTCCCATTTTTACTGCATCGCTGCTGCTCCGCTTATGGGGTTGGCTAATGTCGCAGACCGCAGAACGCGTCTACATAATGCTCGGTCCTGGATCGCTTCAGTGGTTAACCCCAGACGTTGTTGTGCATTTGCCATCTGAGAAATCCAGGAATTCTTTTTCCGACCTCGTTTTCTTACAGTTGGAGTGACCGTAGTTGATAGTGCCTTTTTAACCGGATTTTCCGCAGATCTGCTTTGAACGTGGCAATACCAACTTATTCTATTCGCCTCAAGCTGTTCGGTTACCGAATTCTTTATATGTAGACTTCCTCTTATACGCGTAGATCTAATGCAATCGCGTTTAGTGACTCCACTAGACATCCTTAACATTTTCATTTCCGCTGCCGTCATTTTGTTTTTAAACGCTTCGTACATTGTCCAGCACTGTGAACCGTATATAAGAGCTGGTCTAACAACCGTGGTGTAGAGTTTCCCCTTTAATTTAAGTGGAAATTTTCGGTCGCAAAAGATTCCCGAATTTTCCCGCCATTTCATCCATCCCACACTCACTCTGTGGTTTACGTCGTCGTCACATTTCGCTTCCATGTTAACGATTGATCCTAAGTACTTAAAGATAGTGCTTTTCGGAAGAACTATTCCGTCTAACATTATATCCGGAACAGGTCGCAACGGATGCGCAAATGGGCACGTCAAATGCTCCGTCTTTGAACGACTTATTTTAAACCCGTTTCTCTCTAGCTCATTTCTCCATGAATCTAAGGCGTTCTGTAAATCTTTGACGTTATCGCTAAGTATAACTGCGTCGTCAGCGAAGAGAATTGGCGTTACATTTGCTTCGCGCATGCAGTCTTTTAAAAGATAGTCGAGTACTACGTTAAAGAGGAAAGGGCTAAGTACGCTTCCTTGATGCACTCCGACATTAACTGGAAATTCTCTCGTTAGTCCGGCAGAGCTTTTAACCGCAGTTTTCACGTTTCCGTACATGTCTTGTATTATTCTAACATACGTTTCCGGTACGTTTTGAGACCTCAGCGCGGCCCATATGAGATCCCTAGGCACTCGATCGAATGCTTTCTCGAGGTCGATAAATACCATGTGTAAATCCTTAGACGAATCTCGGTGCTTTTCCATTATTATTCGTAGGCTTTGGATAGCGTCCACCGTCGATCTTCCTTCAACAAATCCACACTGGCTATTATCGAGCTTTATTATTTGCCGAAGACGTTCGTTTAAGACTCTTTCGACGATTTTCATTGTGTGTGACATATTTAGCTTGATTGAACGGTAGTTGTTGCATTCTCGAGTGTCGCCTTTTCCTTTGTATAATGGAACCAAGAAGCTACTTCTCCATTGATTCGGCATAGGTTGTACACATTTTAATTTATTTAAAAGTTTCGATAGCCAAACGCTGCCGATCCCCTCCATCTTCGACCAAAACTCTGATGGAATGCTGTCTGGTCCCGCCGCTTTCCCCCGCTTAATTTTTCCAATTGCTATACTTATTTCTTCGATTGAAAAGTCCGAAACTTCCTCCTCTAATAGACCAGTTGTCGGCATGATATCACGTGGAAACTGTTTGTTAAGCAACTCCTTGCAGTATTCAAGCCACCGGTCACAAATTTCCTTTTCATTTGTTACTAAGCGACCGTCTGCATTTTTGATGTATAGTATTTCGGCGAGGTTCTTTCCATCGAATTATTTCGCCTCTGTGCAGCGAGCACAAATATTTGGCACTTCAGCATTCTACAACGTTTGAACTTCTTGTATAGCTTGTGTTCTATCTGCCGATCGTGAGGATATTTGTTCCCACTCCTGGTACAGGTTTTCCGTTGCTGCCGCTCGAATTCGAGCCAGGACTTAATTTGCGACGTTTTCTAGACGCTCGTATTCAAGAGCCAGTCGAGCTTTTTCGATATCGTCGCTCCGATCGCATTTTGTCCACGCTTGGAATGCACTCTTCTTGTCGGCCACAGCTCGTTTGGTTTCGTCATTCCACCACCATGTTTCTTTGCCGACGTGATGGTATTTCGATATAGTCCCCAGATGGGACTTTGCGAGTGTTATGCATTCCTCGTGCATGCTGTTCCACATTTCTTGCGGGCTAAGTGAGTCTGCGATACCGTTTATATTGTGAAGTACTTCTTTAGCCAGTGCGATAAATCTTGCGCTTCGTTCCTTTGATAGATTATACCACCGGATTTTTGGCTTTCCAAACGATGCCCGTGTTTTCGGTGGTTCCGCTGTGAAAAATTCTGTAATGAGCAGACGGTGTTGGCGGTTTCTCATCGACATTTTGCAGAGGTGATAATCTATTTGCGTTTCGTGGGCTCCGCTGCTATAGGTGATAAGATGTCGTTGATGTTAAATAAACATTGTATTTAAGACGGTTAAGCCGCAAGCCTACACGCTACAAGGATGTCTTCGCCAGCTGAATTTCTGGTTCCAAAGCCTTTACCGCCGTGGCAGTCCTCATAATCAACATTTGTTTCTCCGACGTGGCCATTTAAATTTCCGCCTACGAAGAGCATCTCATCGATAGGTATATTTCTAAGCAAATTACCGAACTCTGACCAAAATGTATCTTTTTCCGATTGGTCGCATCCATTTTGTGGAGCGTACGCGCTAACAATGTTCCACGTTTCATTGTGTATGACGGGTTTAACACTCATCAAGCGTTCGCTTATTTTCAAAATACCGACGATATTGTTTAGAAGATCTACTGCAACAACGATTCCAACACCGTTTCGTCCATTGACCGTTCCATGGTAGAACATCTTAAATTCCTTAGTTTTTAAATCTAGAAAACGCGCTTTATTTTCTGTGTTACACCACTTCGTTTCCTGTACGCACAGGATTTGTAGAGTTCTGCGACGCATAATCGCTTCAAGTTCTAAACTTTTTGAGGTCATCGATCCGACGTTCCAACTTGCAAACCGAAGTTTAGGAAAATATTTTGGAAACTTCATTTTGCCCGCCGAGTTTTGTACAGTACCTGGTCTTTTGTGGTGTGTTACACTACTTCACTGCACACTTAGTAGAATAATGACACTGAAGTACTGCACTCATTTGGTGAAGGCAAATGACTGTATTCATGCAGACCTCTAGTCTTCATCCAAGTTCTTAGCAGCTAAATAAAAAAAAAACTCCAATCTGTTTGTATCATTTTTTTCAAAATCATGTTTGTTTTTATATTTTCATTCATTTTACAATGAAAAAAAAAACTTAAAAGTAAATCTTAACGCCTCATTTCTTAAAATGGTTTTGTATCTTAAATTAGAAAAAAAAAAATTGATAAAATTAAAATACTAATCATAAATTACATAAATTTATAAGAAAATTAAATTTAAAAAAAAAAATGTATCAATTCTATAAAAACTGCTTATTTGTTAATTTAAATTAAACGCATATATCTACTCTGACAAATTGGTCGTTTATTTTGTTATTTCTTTTTTGTAACATACATTGCGCGTTCTTTTTGTCAAGAACTATTCCATTCTGTATCTTAATATTGAACTTCATCATTGATTTAAAATTTACATAAATATCTTAAAAATACAACTATACACATACTTAGAGACAAAGTTTTCTTTCCATTTTGTTTTTGTTACTTTAATTATACATTTATTAAAAAGTAAAAAGAATTCTATTGTACAACATGTAGTATTGTGTACACATTTAAATTCTAAAAAAAAGAAGGGGAAATTAGAAAAAATTCTAAAAAAAAAAAAAACTAATTATTAAGTGCTTGGAGAAGTGGTGTGGTCTTATGAAGAGTTTTTGTTTTTTAATTATTTTTTAATCATTTAAATTTAGAGTTTCTACAATCTAATTTTTCATTATTTTGTTTTCTTGTAAAAAAAATTATTCATATAACAAAAATATATATATATCATTTTTTTACATATATATACCTTATTTTTCATTTTATATCTCATATTTACATACTTATATGTTTTTTTTTTTTTTTTTAAATGAGCAAAGAAATGAGAGAGAAAACATAGTGATTTAAAAAGAAAAAATGCAACAGGAGATAAATAGACATTTCTTTACAAATTATTTAAAACTTTATCTGGCGCTTTGAGGGCTCGTAAAATACAGCCATCAGCTTGGTATTTTCTTCAAAATAAAAACTATAGTAACATTATATATATTTATATATAAAAGAATTAGTTGCTTGTCTGGGGTGGTTTTGTTTTTTTTTCCTTTTTTTTTTTTTAAATATGTAACAGTATTTACAAAGTGTTCTTCAGCTCTTATTTATTATTTAACTTTCTTATGGCGAACAGTGTTTTGTTTGTACTTCGAACTATTTACAGTAAGAAGCTGGAAAACGCATTTAATATTGACCTGAGATCATTTAAAGAGACTCCTCCCGCGTCCACCCCCTACCCCCCACCCATATCCGCCAAAGTGTCTGGCATTTTGATTAATACTTTCTGGCAGGAGTTTTATTTTTGTTTTTTTATTTAATTAAAGTGATTTTCAGTTTAATTGTTTTATTTACGAGAAATCACTTTGAGCCATCTTTTGGAGACGATAGTCTCAACTATCTGTCATTCTTACTTTGTATCGATTGAAGTGTCGATAGGGAGTCTTTTTCAGGTCATTCTCTTGAATGATTGATGTCACATTTGGTTCGATTTCGGGACCTTTACCCAATAGCCAATCGGTGCACATTTGTCTCTGATTGTCGGTTACATGCTGATCGAGCCATTTATTTGTAAACAATTGGAAGCGCTTTTGTTTTCGCTGCGTCAGAAGGGCATGAGTCTATAAGAAAACAAAAGATATTTGTTATTTTGTGGAATTTATTTTTAAAATTGATTTGCTCACCTTTTTCGCTTGTCGAACAGAGTCCAGCTTTAGTATCATGAGATTCTTATTTGCCAAAAATACATATCGACCAGTTTGATTATCGAGTTTCATCTCCTCACGATCATTGATCAAGTATTTATCATTCGACAATACCGACCCAATTCTCTCTGGTGGTCGTTTACCCCAAAATGGATCCTCTGTACCGCTATTACTTGCAGCCGAACCAACAATACCACTATCATTGCTAGCTGCCGAATTGGAAGAATTCGATTTATCACTCACATTAATGTTGCCGCCCGTTACGTTAGATGTTGCTGTTGCTGTTGCTGCTGCTGCTACTGCAGCTGCACACTGAATACTTGAAGATAATCGTCGACCATCTGTGGACGATGTTCCTGTGGTTTTATGAGATTTCTGTGTTGTGAAATTTTTGTTGGCAACACGTTTATTACGCTTCAAATAAAGCGGTCTACCTGGCATCAAAAGATCCTAAACAAACAAAATAACAAAAATAAAGAAGATAAAAACAAGAAAAGATTAATTAAAATTAATTTGCAAAATAACCAAACTAATTCAAAGAGATTTCAATAAAACAAAATTATAATAATAAATAAATAAATTATAAAATCATGCAAACGAACAGACACCAATAATCATAAATATTCGGTAGAGGAGGACTGGAAGGACCAACAAAACTAAATATGAACAATTTATTTATTTCTATATCTTCTTTTCTTTTCGTAGAGACAAATAAATAATTTTAATAATAATGCTAATAGATAAAATTGAATTATTACAAAAAATTCTACCATTGGTACCAGGTCAAACGGAAATGATAGTTTTTTTTTTTTTTTTTTTTTTTTAAAACAACAAACAATAGATATAAACGACTTTCCTTCAAGAATTATTTTCTCTTAAAATTTAAAATTACTCACAAAGTTAGTTGAGAGCCAAGTTACAAAGTAATACACATAGATAGCCAGAGAGAGGAGGGAGGAAAAAAAAAAGGTAAAACAATTGCTTTAAGCGCCAAACTTTTGTGTTTTTACTTTGTTCATTATTTTATTTTATTTTATTTTTTATTTTTTAAAAGAGGTATCGTATCCTTCAATAACAACGGCAGACTTTCTTTATGCTTTTATGCTACACCAGAGTTTTTAATTAAAAAAGCAGAACAAGCGCAAAACCAATTAACGATATACAATTTAATAATAATAGAGACCAGCCAAACAGACCAAACGAAAACAAACAATGAGGGGCGGGAAAAACAATATGAAGAGGAAAATTCCAACAGAAAAAAAAAACCCAACATAAAAATTTGCTTTTTATTAAGAAAAAAAATAGTTTTTTACCAGAAAAAAAGCCACACAAAACACACGGAAAGAATATGATAAACAACAAAAAGTATATGAAGAAATTATAAAACGGCAATAAAAAAAAAAATAAAAACTATTTTACGTAAAAAAGATGCGCAACAACGGAAATTTTGACTTTATTATTTGTTTTTTTTTTTTTTTTTTTTTTAGTTCGAACTAAAAGTAAATTATACAAAATAATTTGTTGACTACTGGACTTTTGTAACTAACTCAGTTGTTAAATTAAAATTGAAACTTACCTTGAGGAAAGTGAGAACAAACACGCGTATTTATTTTCTTTTAGTTTTTTTTTTTTTCATTTTCAAAATTTTGTTTTAATTATTTTTGCTAAAATTTTTTAGTTTTTCTTTTTTTTTTTCTCTGCATTTTTTCAAAGAAGTTGTTGTGGTAAAGACTTTAAAAGATCTGAGGGTGGAAAAAACTAAAGCTATGTTCGTTTTTAGAAGAAAAATACTCTGATATATATCTCACGTAAGTTTTAGACAGACGGCATACCCTTTCAAATATTCGTTTCCTACATCCTACCCCATGACATGTGCCTTACATTGTCGAACCTATAATTTTCCCTAAATGTCAAATCTCTCTTCACCACTGAGTTATATTCATATTTCTCAGGGCGGTTTCAGAAATCAAAGAAGACAAGTACCTACAACAAAAACACGGCCTAAAGTCGAGGAAAAAAAAACATTACGTGAATTAGAACGATCAAGAACAAGTCTCATTTTTTTTTTTGGTAAATCTTTAAATAAATTTCCAATATTGGCAACCAATTTCTTAAAATGTGTGAACGACAAGAGCAATTTGAAATGATTTTCAAACACTTGATTGATTTGATTTGTACAATACAAATTTTTTGTGTGGACCGTACGTTAAAATATTGTAAAATAAAAACTAGAAAAACTGCAAAAACAAAACGTCACTCCTAGACAGAACAAACCACTTAAACTGGTCACATTTCTATCCACCCAACCAAGATATTTAAAGTAGTCAAGGCACAATTTCAATGCTTATGTTCCCGCTGTTTAAAGCAACAGGTAATGATTGGTTAAGAAGCATACATCAAATCAATCCGTCTCCTCTTAAATCCAAGTCGACGAAAGTATGCCCGCCGGCCAATGGAACCTCAGCACAGTCTATCCAAAACTTCTGAAGGGAGATTTCCTAAAGTGCTTCAACTACAGTGGAGTAAGTCCCTTCAACCGCATATAAAAATTTTCTTAAACGTACCATGTGAATCCCAAACAACTTTCTTCCGGACCCAAACAACAGTCCGACCGGACCTTATCAGTGCGGTTTTAGGCCAGATAAGTCCACAATAGATCAAATTTTCATATAAAGCACGATATCTTGGGAAAATCCCAAAAGCACCAAGCAAAGCATTATGAGAAACTCGGGAGTCAACTTCAGATACAACAATCGGGGACAAAATTGAGTGGGCGAATACAAATTTTATATTTCTTCAGAAAATGACCCAATTATGTCAGATCCGATTTCTTACTTTGATATCAGGGATATAAATGACCGGACAGCAGAACAAAATCTATTATTTTTTAGAAGCGCTCTTACCATTTGTGAGTGCGCACATTGTCCTTGTGTTGAGAAAAAAAAAATGTAAATCAACAAACAAAATGGGATAGATTTCGCCAAAACTGAAAAGAATAGAAGCAGAAAAGGAATCTTCAAGAGTAGCGAGGAAGTATGGATAAAGAGAAAAGGTATTCATGACTATGAAAACGATTCGCCATCATAAATGAAACACGAAATAGTTTGTCTATTAACTAAAGTTTCGGTTCCATACTCGAAGCGTGAGAAAACTCATGGGCACAACCGTATGAATGGTAAGTATGTGGATTGTCCATTCGATACATAATTTTTAGCTGGCAAAGTTTTTAAAGGATAGAACAGGCACCAAATAAAGTTACAATTTTAATAAACCACATCTCGCTGATGTTGATGAGCACTAAGTTAGTGATGTGAAACACTTAAGGACAAATGAGAATATTAGTCTTCTCCATATAAAAGTGTGATCCAAATCGATCTTAGGTTTCGAGCATGTAACAAACAACAATCAACTAAATTTAGTATTTAGATGATTTTAAGCTTGCCAAACATCAGCAGCGTCGAAAAACTTTCAATTGGGTTCTGCGAAATGCAGAAAGTTAATCAGAAATTTAACCGAAAAATAGTTTTGAGTGTTGACGTATGTTTTCCTTTTTAAGGCTTTGTTAAGCAGAATTTGCCTCTGTTGAACTTGTAGGTTAGTCTGTCTATCCACAACTAGTAGGAGGACATCATTGAACATCATGGACTTAAATTAACAATCAAGATTTTCACACAAATAATTTCAAAACCCCAACAACCATACGTTTATTTATGCCAAAGTCATCAGCCGTAAATGTCATGATTGCTATCCAGTCCAACTGCTGCATTTGAATATGCCATGATTTCCTGGCAGAAAAGTACTCGGTTTGAATCGTACACACTCGTATTGGCGTACAAAAATGGTTGGTTATGTAAATGGACTGTAGTGATCTACAATAGAAGTGTAATCCAAAAGTTTTTATTTTGTTTAAGATTGTTCATAATGAGCCTAGCATACTTTAGATACTTATTACTTCAATCTATGCAGCTTAAACGTAATTCAAATTCTTGAAAACAATTTAACCCTATTTTGAAATTTTCTAAACAATTCCAAGCATCTTTAAGTTAACTTGCATATCGTTGAGAGTACATGTACAAACAAAACTATCTAAATTAGATTAAAATTGGTACAACAACTATGTTCTCATGAAGAGTACATTAGCAATGATTGTGTGACCGAACACATCAGTGGAGTCTCAGATTGCAGAGCGAATATAACATAATTCTGGCGTTGGTCAAATGCATAAGTTGCTCCGATAGCTAGAAGGTGTTTAATTTTAACAAGGTATCTTGCTTCAAACAAAGAAGTAAGAAGTTGAACATTTGGATAACTTTTTCGCTGGAAAAATGTTTAATTTGAGGAAGGTGCCAAAACTGAGTTTGAGCAATAAAGTCCGCTTGCAAAAATGTTGTGCTCGTTTGATTAGACTGGGATACAGTATTTGTAGCACATTGACAATCGGATGCTATTTCTGTTCTTTTTAAAAAGATATACATATTTCTAACTTAAGCTACGAAATACGGAAAAAGAAAGGATGGATCTCTGACTTGTTTTCTATCTATATATCCAGCTGAGATATTAATATGGCAATTTTGTGCTGAAATTGGACGAGTATTCTAGTTGAAATTGGAAAAAAAAGTGTCATTCATGTTGCAATCGCTAATAACTTCTCTAAATCCGGCGGCAACCTTGAGCACACGACAACCCTTTTTTCGACGAAAGATAATAAAATGCTCAGCTTTAAATCTTTGTTTCACTTTTTATTTTAATATAATAATATTCTTTCGTCAATAAAATAAAATTGTTTTCATTCTTTTTTTGTTAGTTTTTTTCTCTTTTGTTCGTATGTTTGATGTTATGTTTATATTTACAGTTTTTGATCAGTTTTTTTTTTTTTACATTTTGATTTAGTGAAATTATTTGTTTATATATATTTACGGTATATATATAAATATAATGTTTTTTTTTTCTCCTTTTTCTACTTGTGGACAAAGATAAATATTTAAGGACGAGATTTTAAATGTACATATGTCTAAATGTATATATATATATATATATATATAAAAAAGAACAAAAATACAAAAAGAAATAATATCGCAAAGCGTATTGTTATAACACGATTGTGTATTGTGTACAAATATAGAGAAGAAGAGTCATGGAAAAAATTTCGTATTTTCTCGAATCTACACTAATTTAAATAAAAAAAAAAGAAGAAACTCGCGCCTATTTCCCTTTTACCTTACCTAATTTTACCCACTAGAGAGTAAATAATATCTTTTATGTACAAAAAGAAATCTTAAATTTGTTTATATACACATTTGTTGTATATACTTTTTGTTTTAAATTTTTCTCATATATACTTATTCTGTTTGTTTCTATTTTTCCAAAAACTTTTAACATTTAATATATTTATTTTTTTTTTTAAATAAATTTCGTGTTAAAAATTAAAAAAAAAAAAATTTTTAAATGAAAACAATTAATTTGACGAAAATGAAATGAAAATAAAATGAAACAAAATGAAATGCATTAAAAGGAATATTTAAAAAAAAAACATGAAAATGGTATGAAAAATAAAATCAAAAACTGTACAAGTGGTTAAAAATAAAACGAGTACACAAACGATTTGTTTTTTTTAAAAAAAAAAAGGAGAAAAAAATATAACAACAATTTCAGTTAAGAAGACACAATTGTTAACAGTACCAATTTTTGTTTTGTTTTGTTTTGTTTTTGGATTTTGTATCTTTTTTCCAAGTCAGCCACAAATAAATGACAAAAAACAAAAAAAAAAACAAAATAGAAATAAAGAGAAAATCTAAAAGTGCCTACACGGGCAGAAGTAAAAACTTTAACATAGAACTATTTTCGTCTGTTGCAATATTTGTACACACTATGCTTTTCTTTGTTTTTTTTTTTTCTTTAAAGATTGTTTATAGTCCTCTTTTAAGTGAAAGTAGTAATGAGAATGAAAAATTTGAAAAAATGAGAAAATACAGAGAAAAAAAAATAAATTGTGGTGATAAGCAGAATTTCTTTTTTTTTTCCGGTTTTATGATGCGTTTTTTTTTTTGTTATGTTTTGTTAAACATATTTTTCGGTTTTTGTTTGTATTTTTTTTTTTAAATTTTGTTTTATTTTGGATTTTATGCCTTTGGTTTGACCTGGTACAGATTAAATGAGAAAAAATGCAATAAAAAAGCGTTCGTTAGTGGTTTTGAATGAATTTGATTTGTTTGTTTGTTTGCTTTATGCAATATTCAAAGAGAAAACATGAAATGAAAACAGAAACCAAGACAAATCGGGTGCTTTTAGTTTTAGTATGATTTGGGGGAGGAATGGGGTTTGACACACAAACGAAAATTTTGTACAAAATCAAACACAAAAAACAAATAAGAAAAAAATAAAGAGAACAGTGAAAAGCATACTCTTGTTTATGTTAGGAATAAATTATTAAAAAAGAAAAAAAAAAAAAACTATGCAAACAATTTTGTTTTAAAAATTGAACGCTCAATTAAATAAATTCACAATTTCGTTTAGAATGAAAACCGATATCAAAAGTAAATCTCGGCGAAATAAATAAAAAATATTATTAAAAGTTAAGTCAACACTTGGAAACTAATGAACACAATTTGCGAATATGAGTTGGGACTTTAACTTATACGTACCTTATGGCAACAGGATTTTGTTTCAAAGGTAAGGTCACGAACACTAGCATTGCTTAGTGCTTGTTTGACAATGCTAAACTATGCTGGCGAGGATAATAAAAATGATGTCTATAGCTTTGTGAGCGTAGTGAGCAACTCAATAGATTTATAGTGATCGTGATGAAAAGTGTTCACGCGAAGGTAGGCAATGACAGCAATACCTTCAACCATGTAACCAATCGCAGGGACATCAAAATTTGGACGAATATAAAACCGAAACATTGACGATAACATCGCTTAAATTCACCAACAGTTTCTGAAAACCGTCAAATTAAATCAAGAGAGATAACAAATGGTATGACTATGTGTTCGTCATATGTTGAATGAAGATTGAGGCATGACCGAGCTGACCGCGCGTTGCATACCGAGTTTGCTTACTCTGGACCAAAAACGCGTTCGAATGAATATTTCTAAAGCTGTGTTGACACAGTTCAAGCGCAATAAATTAGAGTTGACTAAAATTAATCATAAACACCTCCATAACATAGTCAAAACAAAATACGAAAGAGGGATTGGCTTCAAATGGTGACTGTTTTCTGTGATACTCATGCGAAAATGCAATAACATTTACAGGATTATACTACTCGTCATTTCTTGATTAGCTAGCTGAAGAGAGAAATTTCAGAAAAACGATCATATTTGCCGAAAAATAAAGTCGTTTTACCAAGACTATAGCACGGCGAAAGTCAACGAATTACTTTTTGAATCCTTTGACCACTCTCCTTACTCACCAGATCTAGCCCAAGTGACTTTTTTGTTGCCTACGTTAAATTTTCCAATTTAGTCGAATCCCATCACATTAGCCAACAACTATTTTGCAAAGAAAGACGCAAAATACAATACAAATAGAAGCCGGGTGGAGGAGATGGTTCTTGAAAGAATTGTACTTTATGTGGACTATGTAGCAAAATAAAAACAATTATACACTATCCGACGATTTGGAAATAGTATCACAAATGTCCGTAGCGCAATAACATAAGAGAAATCACAATTTCATGATACTTTACTTTTCGTACTTCATTTTTTAAAGCAACCACATCAGTCTGCTAATGATACCCAACATAACTCTGATATACATAAATATCGACAAGTTTCGAAATTTTCAAGTGTCCCACCAACAGAGCGAGCCATGGCCATCTTGTCGCAAATCTGGAAACATTCAGCAGTTTCCCATCGACGACCTTTGGAACGTTAGACTCCTTGCCATCTATGACGAGTCATGAACATGAGCACAAAACTCATCAGCTGCTGAAGGTATAGACTTTTTCATAATTGTTTTCAATCATATTCGAACAAAACAATAGCTGCCCAAATTAGGTAAATTTAGGACTACATTTTAGTTTGTTGTGGCTATAGATGGAAATTAAACATAAATAAATATGCAAACTGTTTTGTTTTCCACCATTACAATATAAAACAACACATTACTTTCAAGATGCTTCGTTCGTACTGAAAAATTATCTCCTTTGATAGAATTTACTTTTGGAAATACTATTTGTCACTATCTCATAACCTATCTGTATATCTAGACTTATCGCATTTATTAAAAAATAGAGAATTGCATGAATGCCAAAAAAGTTACCCATGAGACACCCATAGAAACTGACTACCCATACTCATTCAACTCACACACAGTGATTCCTCACTCAATGAGTGAAGAGAATTATGAATGCATGTGAGTATGGATGCAACGAGGTCTCGAAACTCACAGGATTCATACAGCCCATGATTCACACTCATCATAACTCACTACCCATAGCATTCTTTATTTTGGGTACGTATGAATGCTGTATAAGGTTGGAAGGCGCATTCGAATCATTCGAGTTACTCGAGTTATTGCGCAGACGATTTTGGCATTCCGTTGTGCGTTTTAGGTTTTTTTTTTTTTTTTTTTTTTTTTCAATTAACAGGTATACGTGAATTTTCGCACAAGGATTCACGCATACCATGAGTGTGAATGAGTATGAATTTCGGAGGTCAACAGCACAACTACGCACAACACAACCTTCAGATCTAACGACCATGACTTTTGTGAAAAATCAGCAATGAGAGTCGTTATCAAGAAACGTTCCAGATCAGTTGGTGAGAGCGATTTTTGAGTACTATTTCGTAGACCAATTGATTTAAGTTTGCAGCGATTATGGTCTGTGTTTAACCATGTAAAACAATTTAACATTCTCCGCTCGGAAATACCAGCCGTATTAGACGTTCCATTTCCCAATGCATGCATTATGTCAGTGCTGCCCAACTCGTCTGGGTAAAGAAATTCATTCGGACTTTCGGCAACCAGACAGTCATAATTGTCCTTTTCTTAATCTTAATACTGCTCCAAATAGCAATAGCTGTCGTTGAGAATGTATTTTTTTATTCCTGTTACAATACGATCGAGAAATGGTTAATTCTGTTAAAATTAAAAAAAAAAAAAAAGCTAAAAGGGGTAGCGTTGATTTCATTCAACTTGTGTGGTAACCATTTGTTGAAATATTTTATTTTTCGTAGTCATTTCAGGTGATCTGTTATTAATTCTCTACGAAACCATGTCATTAACCTCAATCAATAAAATTCGACAACGAAGTACGTGTTTGTAATGTACAACTATGCCTAAACAATAATTGCGTTTACCTATCTTACTTACAGGAAAACAGGCTACGCGAATCCGAACAACTAGCGGAGTAGACTACAATGAAGCACATATCATCACCATCTAGGAAGAAACAGTGCGATTCGCCAGACAAAAAGAGCCTGGTATTCGCTAACACAATGTCTTAAATATTATTGTGTTGTCATTTTTACGAAAAATTAGGAAAGAATGACATTTTTAGTAGATAGAATCAAAAAGTATGCCTGCGCAACGCCACATTTTGAAATGACCTTGCTTGTGGCAGAATATCACTAGACTTCCCGAGTATATCAATGTCCGAGCATTCCAAGTGGCCAACGTAGACTTACACTACAATCTAGCTCAACCAAGATATGTGTACGGATATCTCAGCACACACAAAAATGTGAGGAGAGTGTTAACACTATTGCATTCGTAAGAGATCGCCAGAATCGTCGAACTCTCATCAATACACTTACAACCTGCATTAAGTCAGTGGCATTGATGCCAATAAGTTGTCAGAAATACCGCAACACCACCCACAAAATTGATGAACTGTGTTGGCTGTCGAAACGGACGGTTTTGTTTACCGGTAAAAAAAAACACAACCTAATCAACGATCGGAATAACCAGATCAATGTAGTTTTAAAAAGAAAATTAGAGAAAACAAGTTAGATGAAAACCACCTCTCGCTGCTAAATAGCAGCAGCATGAATAGAGACTAGTCATACAGAATGAATTTCCTTTTCTTGAGCATGATGTGAACATACTTTGAAAAATCTTTACGTAATGGAAACTAATCTAAAATACATAAAGGTTTTACCGCCAGAATCGTCTCTATGGAAAATAACATCTGGCAATGTAAGTAAGTGCTTGTTTTCACTACAGATCAAAATTTTCGTTTTTATTACGAAACAAAAATGAAAACAAACAAAACAAAAGTATGCACTTTGTTTATGGGCAGGGTGGAGTATAAACAAAAACTGAAAGCTTACAAAACAAAAATAAATAAATAAAAAATTACAGAAAAAAAAAAGAGGAAAAGAAAATAACTATTACATCATTGTTAATAGGGGAGGGGAAAGACAGAGAGAGAGAGAGAGAGAGAGAGAGTTTACAAGGTGAAAAATACGCCTAAGGTGCATTTAAATATACAAATTTTATTTGAATGTTTCTTTCTCTAACTTCTGGTAAACATAGAATAGAATAAATATGCCACTTACCATCTCATCGTCTGATCGTTCCGTTTTAATTTCAAACGCTGCATCATTAGCATTGGTGCTTGCTGGATTGGTCATACGATTGATGAATTTATTCCATGATTTTGCCTTATTTACTGGCTTTTCAATTTCATCGGATTCCGTGTCGAGAAGTTCAATTGTAACACGGCAATCAATTTTATACTACAAAAGAAAGTAGGAAATGTTATTAGTCTTTGTAGAGGTATTTAATTTTTATTTATTTTTATAATTTCACAATCATAACTTACAATGTAGACTTTGAAGCAATTTTCATCATGCAAACTTGACTCGGCCTCTCGTTGGTAAGCCATCTCGTGGCCAAGACTTCTGTTTGCATTGCGGCATAAGCCACCAGCACCACCAAGTCGTTGAGCGTTATGATATAATTCAACGCATTGTAAAGCTGCACGTTCCGTTACGCAATTTTGCAATTGACGCACAGCATTTGAGACAACCTTCGTAAAAAAAAAAAAAAATTAATTAACAAAAATGTTCCAAACGAAAAAATAATCTTCAACTTACCCTATCCAATGTAAATGAAATGTACGCATGAATGCCAAACATTTCACGCATTGAATCTTCAAAATTACTTGCTTCCATATTACCATCGAGAACATTTTTTAACATATCCAAAAACGTTGGATAATAGTCCTCAACTTGAATCTCACTTCTGGGTTTCAGTCTCAAGGCTGTCGCTGTACTTTCGCGACGATTTGAACGATAACGCTCCTCTTCACGGGCGAGTATTTGTGCACGTTCGTACATTGTGCGAAGACGTTCGCAAAGGATTGCGTGTAATCTTAGGAATAGATACCAGTTGTTGTTAGCAAAAAATAGAGCATAGGCTTCCTCCTGAAATACAAGGTTAAATTAATAATAATAACAAACAAACAAAACTCACAAACGTAAGAATTCGTTTGAAAGAAGAAAGTCGATAATGTAAGTGAGTTCGGCTTAAGGGCTTTGGTATGGAAATGGGAATGGGTTTTCAGTTCCATGTCAACCGCTTCTGTTGATCTCATAAAAACTTAGCAACTTTATTATCGGGTGTTTGAAAAGAATAAACTTTAAACCAATGACAATCAGCATCGGATTTTAAATCGCTTAGACCTTCCTGAAATTTGATTCATTGGTCTTTCGGAAAAAAACTATCAAACAAGTTTGTTTTTAGATCTGGATCTGGATCAAAAATCAACCACAGACGAAGTAAGCTTCGAAGAAACTCAGAAAACTTATGGTATGGCCAACACGACGAACTTTTTAGTCCGACTGACACACGTCAAGCAATTACTTTTACAATTATCTAAACATTATTTTGCTATTAGGTGAAGCTACTCGGTGCCATCTACCTAATTAGCTAAGATAGTCAATTATGTATCTTGGTCGTAGTATCACACACTACGAACCTTTACGATTGAGATTATCCGAGATTACTAAAACTTTCATACAAACGAAGAGCAAAACTCCAAATTGGAGTAGAATTTATGAATTCTTAAGTGGTTAACTACAGATGAGTTCATTTGTTGGTGCCAACACAAGTCACTGTATTTAAAACCCGAAAAACTACTTTCTTTATGGCTATCAGTCGTCTGAAAATCAACAGAAGTTTAAGTTCAAGCAATGGTCAAACAAAGTACAAATCTTCCGAAACCGACACTTTCGACTTTAAACTTTCTTATTAATAAATAAAATGGAAAGAAACAACTTACCGAATGTTTAGCAATTGCATGTGGTGGCAATTTAATATCACCACCATCAGTCTCCTCTTTCACTTCCAACTTAATGCCATCACTACCGGTGCCCAATGTTGCACCAGCATTATCACATTTAATGTTGCCATTATTATTGTTGTTTGTAGAATTGCTATTGTCGGTGGAGTGTTGCTTGCTGCCACTATTCGTTGTCGTTGTTATCAATGAGGTTGTTATTGTCGTGCTGCCACCCATTGTGTTCACACCACATATCACAACTTTTTTATCACTACTACCACTAGAAGAATTATTACAAAGATTCGCACTAGAAGTAGAATTCTGTAGTTGTACACCACTAACACCAGCTAATGTAGTTATAGTAGTTGTCACCAGTGCCCCCGAAGACACTGCTGCTGCTGCTGCTGCCGTTGTTGTCGATGAATTTAGCAAAATCTTATTATTACTAATACTACTACTAATGTTACTATTGTTATTTTTACACTGTGATTGCGTTGTAGTTCTATTGCAGTCACTTGTATCACTTTTATCAATAACAACAACACCACCAACACCACCACCACCACCACTCACAACATTAACAACACCACCGATGCCGCCTAAACTAACGCCGACGGCTGATGACGATGTTGAGGACGGTGACGATAGTGACGAAGAATTCGGTGACGATGATGCAATGGCAGCCGATAATACTCCACTAATAGTAGCTCCTGCAGATGATGTTATTGTTGGTACTGTTGTTGAACCAGTTGTAAATGGTGTAACTGCCGCTGTTGATGTTGCTAATCCTAATGATAAATGCGGTGACGACGACGATGCATGATTTGTGAGAATATCTTTTGAGTCTTCTGATTTAATCGATTGTACTGATGTTTGGCTTGTTGTAGAATTATTAATTCCACTTGCTGTTGTACTTTTACCATTCTTTGGACAATCCGATAAATTGTCAGGTGCATCCACATCCATTTTTTCATTGTCATCTATTAAAAATGGGAACACTTTACAGATAAGATGGAGAGAATAGGCAGATAGAGCAAGATTTATATGCATATCAGATTGGATTTTTTTTTTGTTTTTTTTTTTATGTTGTTTATTTTGGAAAAGCGTTTCGGATTAGGAAATTAAAGATGCAAGCAAAGGAAAACGTTTAAACGTTTAGAATTATAGAGATTCAATGGAAATGATTATGCATTGACAAAACAAGACGTGATAAATGAAATTTATGTGTAATGTAGGGGAAAAAAGAAAAAAAAAACAAAAAAACAAAACATACGTCTAAGTTAATAGTTTCAAGCAAATTTTATCTTAATAAAAAAAAAAAAAAAAACAAACAAATGTGTTAAGAGTTTTACATAATCAATTTTGGAAAAGAAAATATTATTCAATACATTGTTAGTCAGTCACTCTTTGACATGGATAATTTGGAAAACTTTGGTACAAGGGCTTCAACTAGATCCATCCTTTGCGCTTTGTTTTACAATTTATTTACCAATATAGTTATACAGGTGTGGAATAACTTCATATGTTACTTCATTAAAGAAACAAAACTACACTATTGTACCACGAAACAGCTTTTCGTAACGACCAATCTGTTGGGACAAACAAAGGCACTATTCACTTCAAATCTGGCACTATTTTTACTATCTAGTTAAGAGTCCATCAACAGAAGATAGATTAGTCGAAAAATACAAGAGAAATCGAGTCGATTACTGATGGTGTCAGACAATCTAATCTAGGTCGCTCTGCCGAAAACATCAGGGTGATTGGAGACAGAGGGAGAGAGATAGAGATAGAGAGAGAAAGAGAGAATGTAGTCAAACCTAGGCAAACAGCTAATTTAGTAAAAATTTACGTTTTAAAATTAACGTCTTTCTGCCTACAAAATTCAACTGACTCAGCTACTCAAGTCTACAAACCGCGACAAGTTCGTCCTCTGATGACAATGTAAGTGAACAGTGAGTTTTCCAATAAAACCAATTTCTGTAATAAGGCCCATTTTCATTTTGTTGTCGATGTAAACAAGTGAAATTCCTCCATTTGGAGAAACGAAAACTCATACGTGTTACATGAAATGCATCCCAAATTTGTCATTCTTTGATAGCGGTTTGGGGCTAAAGACATTATTTTTCTTCAAAGATACTACCGGGCATTGTTCGTACCAATAGCGGTATCGGAGAATGATAAGTGAGTGCTTCCTTACTGAAATGGATATCGAAGACATGTGGTCCTAATGTCTGGTGCCACCTGTCACACTTTACATGTAACAAACATGTGCAGTGCACGATTGCACGATGCATTATTGCACGAGATAT
The DNA here is from genome assembly GCA_928272305.1 of Volucella inflata. Taxonomy (NCBI): domain Eukaryota; kingdom Metazoa; phylum Arthropoda; class Insecta; order Diptera; family Syrphidae; genus Volucella; species Volucella inflata. The sequence goes on along the minus strand of OV743717.1, from coordinate 80,017,873 downwards.
TCCTTTTGGGGTGTAATTTCCCATTGAAGCCCATAGAATTGTCTGTTTGGACTTATTTTGAAGTTCGATATATATGTCAACAAACTCACATTGAGAAGTTATCATTACTCACTGAAATCTATAAAATTTCCTGAGATATGTCACACTGCGATTGAAATTTTTGAACAAAAAATGCAAAATAAGAGTAAGAACCAGCTAGAACCACTAAGTAAAGTGAGCTAGATTTGGGTTTCAAAGGTGAAGTAATAAGTTTGTGGTCATAGAGAAGCTAAGCACGAATTTATCTGGGAATCTCTAAAACGATTTTCACATAGTTAGTTAAAAGTGAGTTGTATCGTATCAATCGTTCATACACAATTGAACACTATTCCGTTCCTTTGATATATCACAGAGAATTAGTATAACTCAATTTTTTTTTTCTCCCCGCTACTAATCATTCATCTGGATAACGTTGATGATAGTGATGAGGAAACATAGTCCCACTTCTCCCTTCAAATCTAATCTAAACTCAACAAGGTATAGATCAATATAGATCTGCCCGGCGGGGTATCCAAAATAGTAACAACTAAAAAATCATTATCCTGCTATAATTTTGCCGCCTAAAAGATTCTGCCTGCAATCCAAAGAAAGGGCCTTAACCCTGGAACAAGCTATTTTCGACATTCCAACTGAACTCATCAGCCTTTTGCAAGTGCTAACAGTTCATCATTTCATTCGACTGTGCAGTTGAATGTCACTATAACTTGAAGCAATGCAACTTCATTTCTACGAGAAGATATCCCTTCGAAATGGTTTGCCAGATTAACCATCAAAAAAACCTAAGTCAAAAATACAGTATAACTTGAATTAGGATGTTTATGCAAACGACAAGATTGTATAAACGAAATTCTTGCAACCAAAATTTGTAAATTTGAAATTCTGCTAAAGTTCTACTATATATAGAGCAGGACAAGAAAACAATTTTATCTGGAACTATCCAATTCTAAACGAAGCCCTTTATACTTGTTACTATCAATTAAATATCTAATTTATATGTGAGACTTAAGGATCTTATTACAAAGGGGAGGAGAGATTATTAAGAAAAAACAAATTATCAACACTTACCATCATCACGTTCGTCATCACTTAATGGCTGACGTGTTGAAAAGAACAAATCAGGCACAAATTGTCTTAGAATATGCTTTATCTTGGCTTTCTCCTGCTTTTGAATTCCAGTCTGTCTTTTCACATGGTGGATTAGCAAATTAGCAGCATCATCCAGTATGGTCTTATCTTTATATGGCAGAATTAAATGCGGTCCAGTGATCGGTTCCGATGATTCTTCATCCTGATCATGACGCTATATTGTATAAATTAACAAAAAAAAAAATAAGTTTAATATCCACACAATTCTCCACACTCCAATTGACCAACCTCATCGTATAGAGTCTCGATTTCATTAAATAGACTCTTTGATCGTAATGCCTTGGTGTCATTTGGCTTAAAATTGATCGATTGATGATCCAGAGATTTCAAATAGAATTTTTCGTTTTGCTCGCGCCATTGCTTATTAAAATTCTGCAACAAAAAGAAACCAACATGTTAGGTAAAAAATTTAAAATTTAAATAAAAAAAAAAAAAAAAAAAAACAAATAACAAACCTTTTGAGCTTCACGCCATTCCTCCTCTTTGACTTTGAGACGTTTTAACACAATTGGCACCGCAACACCAGGATTCTTTTTCAGCCCTTGGATAATCTCTCCTGCTTTATCACCGTAAATTCTATGAATCGCTCGCTGATGAATTGTCTGCGAACTACCACCTAAGTAATCATCCAAATGATATCGCTGCACCTCTTCCTGCGTCATGCGTGAGAGTTTCTTTTGAACACCCTCTAAAACGCGTATTGTTGCACTGTTTGTCTCAATGACAACGTCCAATTCAAAGCGTTCATCCTCAGTTCTGTGGATATTTCTTTTGGTTTAGAATTTTTTGTTGTTGAAAAAATTAATAAGCAAAGAAAAAAAAAGAGAAAAAAAAAAAGAAATTTCGTTTTGTTTTTGAATGTGTTGATGTGTTTATGTGTGGGTGAGTGTTTTTAAGTTTAGTTTTAATTTAGTTTATACCAACATAAAAGTACAACAACGTACACACGTACACACGACAATCAAGAAACGCTTGTTCGATCGATGAAAATTCAAAATATTGCAGTTCAAACAATGAATTGTAAACTGCTAACATATTTGTTTTATTTTTTTATGCAATTTCTCACTAGTTAGATAAATATCATCAACTAAACATCAACGTACGTACTACTTTAGCACAAAATGAAATATGAGTAATGAGAAAAAATAAAAAATAAAAAAATAAAAGATACAAAGCAAAAGAAAAATAATTCTCTCTCTACTCTGTTGAACAAATCAAATTAAACAACTCACCTATAAATGATTTCTTCAAATTGGGTTTTACGTGAAGTAACAAATGTAGAATCTTCACTCGCCCAGGTAGGGAACGAAACCCAGATGTCGTTGAGGACTTCTTTACATAGGGGTGTTCGTCCCGAACACTTTTTCGGCTCAGTTGACTTTGGTAGTGCACAATAGCTAGCTCCTAATCTCTTACATGCTGTCAAATCGACCTCCTGTGCCAATTCACCAATCTGATTACGTTGATCTTGACGTTGTGCTGCCTGAATTGGAATACCCTCAGGTATGGTAGGAGGTCCCAGGAAATCTTGGAACCATCGGTGTAATTCCGGAAATTTACTCAAAAACGGTGACACCAAGTTTAAGAGTTCAGTCTTAGAGACAATCTCTTGATTGAAGAGCGTTAGGCAGCGTAGAAAATTATCATAAACCTCTGAACTGCGTAACGCCTTACGAACCTTATCGAAAAATGCACCTTCTTCCAAGGAGCCATAGCGAAAAGCCTCCGAATATGTTATATCACGTGAAATGGGTTTATGGCGTTTAGCTGGTGGTGCACCACTATCATCTGCACCGGTACCACCACTACCACCGGTACGGCGTGATGTTATATGACCACCTGCACCTGCACCGCCACTGGCGGCACCAGCACCACCACCACCACCACCACCCACTGGCATGGCACTATAACTTGGTGATTTTTTTGTTTGCGAGGAAGAATTATGACTGAATTTCTGATTAACATGATGATGATTCCGTTCTTTATCGTTTCGCGGCGCCGCATGATGATGGTGGTAGTCTTTTTCATAAACTAAATCACGATCCATTCTTGAGAGATTATTATTCTGCGAGTTATTGTAGCTTTTCAGAGCGGAGGGAATGCTATTTGGACCAACTCCACCAGCAGACATTGGTATTCCAGATAAATTACCACCTAAGCCTGCTGCTGTTATATTGCCTGGTCCACCAATTGTTGATGACATCACTTTTTTATGATCATTGTGCGCCTTATTCATATATTGTGCTGTTTGATGACTTGTTGCATCTGGCAGGAACTGACCAAATTCACGAAGTAAATCCTCATTCTGATCGAAGAGCATTGCCACTTGTGTATAGACTTCTGCTTCGGTTAGGGTCTTGCCCTGTTGTTGTACGTTTCCATCTTTTTGGACTTTTTGTTCCTTTTGATATGTGTGCAAGATTTCAAGGAAACGCTTGTACTTTTCCGGTTGGTTTTGAAAGCGGTTCTACAAATAATCAAAACAAATAAAATTATTTAAAATCGACGAATCAAATAATATGTATATCAACAAATAAAAGTTGTTAAGTGGTAGACAAAATTGTTACAGATCTCAGAGGTGTTTAATAGAAATTAAAGCAGGTCATTCTGTTTTTTTTTCACACGGCTAGAGCATGAAAATCGACAATAGCATACAAAATATGTGTTGTGTCGATTGATTTTTTTTTTGTTGATTACCTCTGCTCTTATTTGAATGTATTGTTTGAAGCCCTTCACTATTTGTTGCGCGACTATTAAATAATTGACACAAGCCTCAGTAATTACTTAATTGCAGTGTCAACTTTGAAAGACTAGAAGGACGAGTAGTAATTGCTTTTGGCTGGTAATTTCATTTACCAAACACCAGTGTCATTGAGGCAAACGTTGTGTGATGTGATATTATCGACAGCAAATATTCATCAAAAAAAAGGGTTGCGCAGACAAACAGAGAGACAGTTGCAATCACAAAAACTTAAAAACACGCTCCTTTAAAGTGAGAAATAAATAACTATACGAGGGCGGGTCAATAAGTCCGTAACTTTTGGATTAAAACACAGATTTTTTGATAAAAAAATAATTTTATTTTTCAACGTAGTCTCCCTTGAGCTCTATACACTTTGTCCAACGCTTCTCCAATTTTTTTATCCCTTCCAAAAAAAATGATTTGTCGAGGTCCTCAAAATAGGACTTTGTTTGCGAGATGACTTCATCATTGGAGTCAAATCTTTTTCCACCAAGCCATTTCTTCAGGTTTGGGAACAAGAAGTAGTCGCTCGGAGCCAAATCTGGAGAATAGGGTGGATGAGGGAGCAATTCATAGCCCAATTCATGGATTTTTGCCATGGCAACTGCACATGTGTTTGTGGTCGACTGTGAGCAAACGCGGCACCCATCTTGCGGAAAGCTTTCTCATGCCCAAGTGATCATTCAAAATTGAAACCACTGAGCCATGCGAGATCCCTACGGCTTCCACAATCTCTCGCACTTTCAATCTTCGGTCGGCCAACACCATATCGTGAATTTTTTCGATTGTTTCGGGTGTAGAGACCTCAACTGGGCGTCCAGGACGGTCGGCATCTTCAGTGCTTGTACGGCCACAACGAAATTCAGTAAACCACTTTTTTACCATTGAAATCGATGGTGCAGAGTCCCCATAGTATTTATCAAGCTTAGCCTTGGTCTCGGTAATGGTTTTTTTTCGCAAGAAATAATGCTTAATAAGCACACGAAATTCACTTTTTTCCATTTTCTCCTCAAATTAGTGAGTAGTCTGATAAAAATAGCTGTCAAACACAAACTAACTGACGCAGCAAGTTTAAATTTTGACAGGAGTCAACTGACAGATGCCTGTTGACAGGAGCAGTGTTGCTGTTTCAGTAAAGAGGTCAGAAATTCAAAAAGTCACGGACTTATTGACCCGCCCTCGTACGTTCGGAAACGCAGCAATTGCGTCCTGTTGATTAATTTTTTTTCGTTCTATTTAAAACAAAAGTAGCTGGAATCGAATATCAACCTTTATCGAAACCTTGCTGACACCCAAGAAGAGAGAAGAAAGCCAGAGCACGCCCTCATAGAAGAACACGAAAACTCATGAGCTGAGTTTTTTATATCGCCAGAAGATATATCTTTAAAGGCTACAAACAGGATAAAAACATGTATCGGAACCCCTAAGCTCAAACGAGTAGGGGGGATGTACGACAGACGGCGGAGTATAGAACAAGGAAAGCTATCACCCTGAAGTAAGTAAGGCTGTTTCATAAGGGCCACTTGATGGACAGTGCGCCGTCCCAACGTCCTTGTAAAAAAAAAAAAAAAAAATGGTTTGAAGAGTTAACGAATCCACTAGGGAACTCTACGGAATCCACACTCCAAAAATTCAGAACAAACTCAAGCCGGACTTTAATGTATTCAACAAACACAACATGAAGATTCACGAATTATAAAACAGAAATAATTCAACATTTATTACGACAAGAAAAAATAACTGCGGTCAAGCATTGTAGGAAGATTATATAGAATAAAGGAAGAAAAAAGCACTAATGAGTGCCGCCAGGTTTTAGGCTAAGAAACGTATCCAAGGATAAGTTTTATATTAGGTCACCGCTTTGACCTCATCGTCCGATAGTTCGAACGTTTATGACTCACTGATTAAGTAGAGTGTATTCACCATATTATTTGTGGAATTTTAAAGAAACAAGACATAACCAACGACTGGAATATTACACCAATCTATCCCACCTGCAAAAAGACAACACAATGTTTTATCTTAGTTCTGTCCAGCGTACTGTTTGAAAGTCTAAGCCGCTTTCATACAAAATACGTCCTGTCTTGCAAAAAAAAAATAAAAAAATAGGCCAAATCTTTACTAATTCTGAATATCTCACTTTAAAATCAATTGACCAACTGTATACATAAATATGCAAGGCGAAGAGTTCTGCAAATGATCATATGCTTCTGCCAGATAGCATTCAAAGTCAGGCAAAAAAAAAGCTTAGATGGTGTAAATATTACTCCGGCATTTGGCACCTTCGAACACTGACCTAATGTCTCCTGTTCTATCACTATTTTCACCTCCAGTGCCCCAATGAAATTGGCAGTACAATTCTGTCTCTTCAAACCTTCAACCGTAACATCATTATGCTCATCAGTATACTCTCAAGTCCATTCTCGGATGTACTTTGATACATCGTGCCCTGCAAGTCGCTTATGGGATGCCCTTCCGAGCATTATATTTCCTAGTCATTAGGAAATACGTGCAAACCTCGGCATCTTTCCTGATTATAGAAAAACATAATTGAAAATCCACAATATCACACCATGATATTTGAAAGCAGAACTTCTGAACAATTCAAAATATTTATCGGATTCCGACAAGGAGACGTGCGGTATCGTATGACATCTTTAAGCATGTTTTCAAGTAAATAGCAAAACATCAACATTAATGATATCTAAGGTATTATTTTTTTTTCCAAATAACACTGCTTTTTAATTGTATAACCCATAAGTCAATATAACGATTGATATGTTTGTTCTTTAGTTTGCCGCAGTTGAAGCCTTCATAGTGATGGAAGAACTTGCCGGAATAAATGGTCTTGCACAAAATGTCACTATATACAACTATAGCTTTAAGAAAACTAAAGAATTTGATTACATCGCCCCAAATATTCTATTCACAAACAACACCCCGATTGATAAATCGCTGGAGACTACTTAACTCTGGAAGAAAGTTGCTACTACAGATTATCCAAAGGACTTTTAAAAATCAAGAGCTCCACTGGATAGTACAACATGTGAATATAGTGATTGTTGCCATCGATCCAACATACTTGCATCAGTCTTTAGAAGATTAGAAAGACCGACCGAACCTCCGACGAAATGTTTACGCACTCATTCGATCGAGTAAAATAAAACAAAGCTTCTAAAGGACTCCTGAAGTAGAATGGGAGATGTGGCATTTTCTGCTGGATGGACAACCTTCTCGTTTGAATAAGAATTTCTATTCACTGAATAAAAACCATGAAAAGCAAATTTAATACTTCTGTAACTACAACCAGCAAGCCGGTGTTACGATTGTTTACCTTTATTGAAAATAATTTGAATAAATGAAAACAAATAAGGCAAAGCCCTAAAGAAAGTAAAAAAGAACCAACCGTCAAACTAATAAACTGTTACGAGCATCGGTTTAGGCAGTATTGCCGTAGTTCCACCCTTAATGGAAGGCCTTTAAATAGAGTAAAATTCTATTCAGGCCCTTTGAACGAATACGATGATCGTGGAGCGTATTAAATTCTAATGAGACTCCAGTACAGTGGAGGATTGATATTCGGGCGAGTGTTCAGCTCTATCTTTTCCGAAAACGAACAATATAATCCTTTCAAAAGTACGTAACCAAATGATGGGATGTCAGACACTTGGTCTACTACTTGAAATTGTGCTATGACAAAATGAAACAAAATTAGAATGGAGTTAGTTGCTATCATCTTGAAAATTGGAAGAACCTCGATTAAAAATGTAAGAGTACTGCAAAAAAATCTTCTCGGCATTTTAAAGCGACGGCTCTACATAAATAAAGAAACTTTCTGGTTGAAAAATGAGGTGAAAACGGTCGAAAATAGAAAAAGGCAACTCTTGGAAGCATGGAGAAGTCCAATTTCGAATAGAAGAGAAAAGAAACGCTGAATTGATTCGATGATAGGCGAGATATATTGAACATGAGCAGAGACCAGCTGCCAACTACTATTTAGACGAACTAAGATCGGATATCTACAATCTACATTGCCATTTTCAGCGGATCCGCAACTTACGACAATTATTTGTAAGACCCTAAGCTCTGTCGTTAACTACCAAGGAAATTACGATGACGTTGCCGCACAACAGCTGGCTTAAATAAAGGGAAAACTTCGCAGTAATTTCTGGCAAAACCAAACGACTTTGAATCGAAAACATTCAGATTTAGGAAATGAAATAAGGTAGGTCTGACATGTTTGGTATAGCAGAGGAAGAGGAAAACGTGAATATTATTTGCAACGGAAAAAGAAACTACAATATGCAACTGATAAAATACCAAATTACTTGGCACTCGTGTGATATAAAATTCGACAAGAAAATCGAAAACAGATCATGCCCACTACATGTGTCATAAGCAGCTGGATTTAACAAATTTAGTGTCCTGACCGACCTCCTACGAGTATTATAAAATTAAGGATGTATTCACCAAAAATCACATTAAACTTTTCATACCGATGAATCTCAGACCTTTTGACAACACCTTACGAAACAAAATCTAAATGAACTGCACTCTTTAATGTTCAATAAGATATAACTACATCATAGATAGCAACAAATCCTACACCGAATGGACCTTTTCATATTTGTGGCTCTCTACAATCCAAATGGCACATTTTGTCGTTTTATCCACTTAACTTATATAACTCATGACATAACACTCACCTTAATTTTATTGACGTAGGTAATGGCATGATTAAACTCCACCGGTTGATTCTGTTGACCACTAGCCTCACTCATCATAATCGATTGATGAGCTTGAGAGATTTGATGCAAATTATGCCCCTGTGGGCTAAGTTCACTCAGCGAATTTGGTGTAGGCGGTCCTGGTACAATATTACTACTCGATTGTGATAGTGTTCGTTCTCGATCTCTGGAGTAATTTTGTGGTACTCCCACTGATAACGGGAGTGGGCCAGCAGTTGAGGCTGCTGCTACAACAGCAGCTGCTGTTTGCTGAGGTGGTGGTAGTGCATGAATTGTTGGTGGAGTTCCTGCTGAACCAGCTGCTGAGGGATGTGTTATTAAATTCACTGCTCCGATGGTTTGAATTTTATGTACTGTAGCTGTACTTTGCATATTACTCGGTTTATGAGCTGGACTTGATGCTGGAGCTAAACACTGCACCGATGGACCGGGTATACCACCAACAGCTGCTGCGTTACCCGGCGTTGATGGCATCGACACAAATGGCACCGATATACCTTGATCGTCGGAACGTATTTCGATTTTATATCCTGGCGGTAGGAACATATTAAAACCATAAATCAATTCGGTGTGGCCTTTGAATAGATTCGATACTCGTTGAATAACACCTGGTGTATCGATGCAATGTGACTTGAATTCTTTCATGATGTCAAGAAAGTTATTGTAGATTTGTGGTTGATCAGCATATTGAAATTTCACTTGATCTAGATAACTTAAAGCATCTTCGACTTTAAGACGTGCTGGGGCACCAGGTCCAGGTTGTGGTACTGCATTACCGCCAGTACTATCTGCCACAGCTACCATTTGTGCTTGGACATTGCCAACCATTGCACCACTGCCGCCACTATTAGATCCGCCTGTACCACTTCGTTGACGGATTGAATTTGCTGAAGCATTCATATTAGCATTGGATACATGAGCTGCTACTGAGGCAGCTACTTCTGGCCCAAGAGATTGAGTTTTCATGCCTCCAGGTATGGGAGCAACATTGTAAGCTACAAAAAAAAAAAATATAAACAAAAATTAGTAAACAAAAATATCAATAAAAAACTAATTTGAGTTAGGATAGAAATATTTGATTTTACTCACAGGTCGAATACTGTACAGTTTGTGATTGTACTCCGCCACCGGTAACCGGCACAACATTTGGTCCATTGTCCGGCACATTAGCTGTCTTTAAAACACCAGCGGGAGTTGATGTTGCAAGATATTGTATGGTTTGTCCAGTACCATGTTGAGTTGTTATTATACGATGATGACCAGCATTCGCATTGGCATTACCTGCACCGCCTACTCCTCCTCCGGGGCCACCACCTCCCCCGCCAGCGCTCGGCCTTTGGCCATATTGAACCTCTTCCACTCGGGTACGTTTCATCAGTCCCATAAAAAATTTTTGTTTAATTTAGATGGTTGCGAAGGAACCGGATGGCCAGATTAAAGTGTGCTGTTTTTAATTCACCTTATTTGTTTGTTTGTTATTTTGGTTGTTTGGACGTTTTTTTTCTCAAAACTAGAATAAGTTGGAAATTGTGCTGAGATCTAAAGCTATAGTTTCGATTCGAACATCCGATGATGAGATGTGTCTTGTTTTAATAATTGGGGAGATTTTTTTTCTTTTTGTTTTTCTCTCTTTATGTTTGAAAAGTATCTATTTTTTTTTTTAATAATTTTTTTTTTCTAATTTTAATGCTTTTGTGCAAAAAAATGTTGACATGCTCCCTAAAAACATCACATTAGTGATTGTTTTGTGTGTATTTTTCGGCGTAAATGCTTTTTATTATAATCAATTTTGTGATGAACCATCAGAGATAACATCGATAAAACTGAAAGAAAACAGAGTAAATAAAGAAATGAAGTTAATTGGTTGTATAGTAAACAATGTGCAAATGCAAACACAATTATTTTATTTATTTATTTATAATTGTAGGTACACCCACACCCAGAGGTGAAACAATATACACGTGAACACGTGTGCCTTAAGTTTGATTAAGTAATGCTAATGATTTTCTAATCATGATAGAGTATGACAGTATAAAGAAAATCTCACACAAGTTATATAGAGTTTTTTTTTAGTACGATCAAGATCAAGGCAATTTAAAAGAAACTCTGGTACTAGTATTCGTACAACAAACATTATCTAATAAGTTTTTTTTTAAGTCAACATGTAGTCAAGAACGCACATTCAGTTTAATTTATGAAGTGTATAGGTAAAGGTACTCCAAATTGTGTACTTCACTGAATGAACAAAGCAAGATAAAAATTCTAAACAAACTGCCTTGCTCAACTTTGGCAAAATTAACTGGAAAATCATGAAAGAAAGGTCTACATAGAATTTATTATAAAAAAAAAAAAAAAAATTTAAACGGAAACGAACCGATCCCGTCCGATGGGGAATACCTCGAAAGATGAAGAAATCATTTATAGTCATTCATTTTCAAATTCGAATGAAATAAAATAATAAATTCCTAAATCAGTACCGTACCGGCTCCCTAATATTACAAAGACGGAAGTCGCGATTTAATAAATAAAGAAAAGGAAAACGCACGTGCACTTATCCTACCCTTCTTCTAGCAGTGATTGTTGGATGACTATTTGTTCAAAGCTTTGTATACTATGTATGTATGTAGGTTAACTTAAATTTTAAATGCGAGTCCCCTCAATTCTTGGCTAAGAGAGCTTCAAAATTACAGAGTAAATGACAGCATTTGGCAGCAGGAGTAAAGGCTGACCAGAATGTGAATCTGAAGCTTCATTCTGGATCTGATATCGAACTGTCAAAAGTTGAATGTAAAATCTGTATTTCGAAATTGAATAGCAACCAACTTCGAGATATAGATTCAAGATACGAGATTCAGATTCACATTCCGGTCAGCCCTTAAATGACTGCACTTTCACGCAATGTATAAAAGAAACTCAAAATTTAGACCGACCAACTGGCATGCGTATACTGAAAGAATGTGGATGGAACCCTTTTGCAGACCGCTTAATGGGAAAGACAATTTACTTTCAGCAGTCAAATTGGTTAGCTTAACATACTTTACTTACTTCCTTACTTATATAAACAATTTTGTTATTTGCCATCAATTGTTTACAATCACGGAATCGGATAAAATCATACTAAATCTTAGCAAATGTAACGTTGAAAAAGGTGATATATCTTTTGTACCATGTCGCTGTTTGGAAACATATATAATTTTGTATATCGTACTGAGAAGTTATCCCAGTATACAGCAGTTATCGCAAAAACCCAGACGCGCGCCGTAAGGACTCTTAGTTTCATCACTCGTTTGATCTAGCATTAAACGAAAACCAAAAATTGCGCCGCAGTGACTGTTTAACAGAGAACACTTGCTTGCATGATTTATAATTGAAATGAGTCCGGACATATGTTCTATGTATAATAACAAGTACAAGTACATATAACATATTAACATATTCTAGTCGACTACTAGAGTAATTTAGTTCCTTTTATAGATACGAATACAATCGTTGACGTTGAGTGTAGCAAAAATAAATTCTCTCCCACACAACACAAACAACTTCACAACAAGTACAAAACTTTTGTAGAAATCCAAATAAATGCTGAGAACATAAAATCGCGCGTCTTTTGATTGGAAGAAAATATAATGAAATGACTAATTCAAATCGAAAGATGACGCATTGTTTAAAACCAGAACACACGAGACCAGATTGAACATGTTAACTTTGCACAAGTACGCGTTGTATATGAGGGGATTCCACAGCACCTCTAGACAGTTAGATGATGTTTGTTTTACTAAAATTGTTATTAATCCTTGACAAGAAATCTTAAGAAGAAATGTTAGAAATGTTAGACAATTATTGAGATGATATCAGTAAGAAATGTGCTGTTGTAGTTAATATACGTTAAGACAAATAGCCAAAATTTCGTGATGAAGAATTCATGTGTTAAAAGTGAATTGATTAAGCGACAAACAAAAGTTTAAAATAGGTCCGTCTTAAGAATCAACACTCATCTCTGTAGGCATCCATCATCTATACGTCATCACAGACATGAAAACAAAACAAAGCTTCCTTCGACATATAAATAAATGAATATAAGTGATAAATGACATTAGCATTTCTATTCCCATTGCCGTATTTTTATCCAAGGGTGACCTTTTGGTAAAATTATGGTATCGAATATTTCAAGTGGAGCTTGGTCTCAATCAGCAGCACTTTCTTAGCGTAGTCTTGTTTTTCCTTTCTCCCTTGATGGAGCCATTTAAAACACATGAGTTGCAGTATACTGCTTACCAAATCATTTCTTGCTAATTTAAATGTTTCGGCAGGTAGTACGCAGACTTATTGGTCTTTTGATAAGGTATCGCCATCCAGACCTGTTCTTAGTCAGGTGCACCAAGATGTTGTCGACCATCATTCACTTTGTACTGTTCTTTTTATCTAACAGCGGAGTGTTTGTCGTCTTCACCTTGTATCGTCTGCAAAAGTTAACATTCAAAGTTATTAGTTTGGACTATTACCCAATTATTACTTTCCGATTCTTATCTCTGCACGCTTCTATTTGATATTTGTGTCTATGGTAAGTCCTTTTTAATTTTTGGTACAACTTTATGTCTTTTCTGCAAAAGCACTTTCCGTCTGCTTATGATTATGGTTGAAATAGTTCAGGAACATGTATTCAGGTCCAAAAACAAATACAGTCGAACCTGTGTAAGCGAACAATTCCAGGGACCCAAATGTTAATCTAACTCATAGAGGTTTCTCACTAAAATGGTTTGCCACTTACGAAGGTTTGGGAGAAGTTACTCTCATTTATAGAAATTCATACAAATTGAGAAAAATGTTGCTGGAATCGACTTGCGAGTTTTGAGATTTCCATTGAAATATTATTGTAAATGGTCTCGCTTACAAAGGTCTAGATGTAAAAATGACTGTATCACTTAAAGAGTTTCCTACACTGTCACTCATAGAGGTTTTCGGGATCAAAATGACGGGACCTGACCATTGTTATCGCTTATAGAGTTTTCTCACTTATTCAGTTTTCCCTTGTCCCGGTTCGACTGTATAAAATGAATATGGTTCTATTAACGGAGTCTTTACTTTCACAAGTAATCGTAAGAAATAATCGAAAGTTCCCTTTCCTTTGGAACCTTCATCAGACGACCTTCAATTGCATAAACAAATGAGTGAAAAGCTGCTAAATTTCAGTTGAAGCGGACTATCGAAAAGATCAATTTTATAACATTTTCGTAGAACATTGTCTTCTTGCCATTACAATTTAACACTACTACTTATATTCTTAGCTGCTGTCGTTCTATCGTTCAATTTGCAAGCTGTGTCTTGAATGTGTTCTTCGGCATACAAATCTATTTTAGCTTACATGCGAGTATTGCTTTATCAAAATGTCCAACTAACCAGATTGCATAAGAACTTGACTTAAATGATGATCAACTCAATGAATACTAAACAACGTCACAGAAAATTCGACTGCCTACCATAACAACTAATTGCAAAAGATGCATAGCTTTAAATTTTAATATTTTTTTCTCTCTACAAATCTTAAGGTTATATGTACAGAGCAAAGCGGAAATATGTGACAAAGGTTGAAGTATACCGACGTAACAAATTCGAATTATTCTTATCGAAACTGTACATCTGTGCTGTCGACATTATTTACAAAAAAAAAAAAAAAAAAAGATTAAAGCTCCCAAAATTTTACACTAGAACTTTCACCATCAAAAAAAACTTTATAATTCTTATGGAGCAACCCAAAAACGATTTTTTTTTTTTTTTTGCTTAAATTTTAATTGGAGGTAAACATAAACTGAATGTACATGACCTACCCCAAGTAATTTGTCAGAGTTTATCAGAAGCTCACCGCTCATCGTGGACAGTTTCTGATAAAAAAAAAAAAAACTGCATATGGCCCAAGAGATTCACCTTTTGGAATAAAACTGATAAAACACTCTTTTTCCCCACAAAGGTTGAGATTGAAGGACTTGTAAATATTTACCCGTTCTTCATATATAGTATATGTTACAAACAATTGACTTGAATCGTGGAATATAACTTTTTAACTAAACTGCATTGCTTCGCAAGAGGACCCAGCTTTTCTCCTATGAATGCACAATGTCACACAGGCTACACCCGCAAAATTCGACTAAAGGATTGATATATATATGTACTTGTAGAGAGAATATAGTTCAGTTTGGCGGGCAGGCAGGCGTTAGTAAAATTTATTTCTAAACAAAGAAAGTTCCACCCGAATGTATTGGTATACTGAGAAACGAAGAAATCAGTACACCATACATTACCGAGTATTCTGAGTGTACAAGATTTGTTCTTTTACTCCTTTTTTTTTTTGTGCAGTGTTAAAACGTACAAATCTGCATTCACATTTACCAGCACTCCTAGTCATCCTTTACATTCGTTCTACGAACATAGCAAATACAACTGAAAACTGGTTATGTAACCTCTAGATGCGCATGTTCCTTTTCCAAAATGCATTGAGCGCGGGTAAAACTTTTTCAAATCCTTTTCATCAACATCCTTTGTTAGATAGATCAGGCAAAGAGTAGAGAAATTTTTCTGCACTTTAAAAGCGGGAGAAAAGTTAAATGCACTTCTCTGCAGTTACACTGGTCTGTTTCTATTTCTGCATGCGTTTCGAGAATTTGTTGCATAGTACGAGTATATGCATACATACATTGTACGAAGAAGTTGAAGTACTGTTCACCGGTTTAAGGAATATGGCCAAAACATAATCATGCCGCTGCAAAAGGTTTGCTTTGCTGCATCCATAATAGGATACACACATATGTAAACAATTTCGTTGTTCCATAGTTCAATAATCTACAAATAGAAAAGTTTTTTTTTCCTTTACAAAACAAAAATTTAAGTTAAAACAAAATTCAACTGTTACTATTCAGTTCAGTGGTCTGCTGCTGCTGCTGCTGGAGCTGGTGCTGGTGGTGGTGCTGGTTTTGCTAGTGCTGGCGCTTGTGCTGTTGACTGGCTTTACTCGTAGCTAAAGCTACTTTGGTGCTATTGTCGATTTCTCTTCTCATGGAACACGCGCGCGTTCAATTATAAATGCGCAGTTTCTTTCGAAACGCTCTCATAGATATTTTTTTTTATTATTATTATTAATTCTTCTTCTTTTGCTTCTAAATATGTGTCGAATGGAATTTTTAATTAATGTATATACATGTTGTCAAGTTTAAGAATAAACAAAAACTTCAAACGAAACAAATACAGTAACAACAGTTCACAGAGCGGTTGGAGTAGTAGTAGGTTAAGTTAGCTAGCAGCTGAAAAAGCCGCTGCCGCCACCATTGACTTGACCGAAATATGGTGAACTGGAAACAACAAATAATAAGGCTACACTACACAGTGACGATTTTTGGAAGCAACTTGACTTTATGGAAAAGTAGGCAGAATGAGGAAACCTTGAACGTGTTGTTTACCTGTTAATCTTTTTTTTGTTTTTTTTTTTTTGCTGATCTATTGTTTTTTGGTGTACTTTTGGTTGTGGACACTACACATGACATAAGCACGACTCGCTGATATAGCATGTTTTTAACCTTAACAAACCGCCCCGCGCATCCTCTATAAAGTATTAAACAATTTTAAATTGACAATAACAAAAAGAAATTTAACCACATGTTAAAAAACTTATTTGAACGGACGGAAAGGCGCTTAAAGATCAGATCACAATCAAAGAAATTGGCTAAATTTCGACCAGGCCAAAGCAAATTGACAGAACTCTTATAAGTATCCAGAGTTAGAAGGAGCGAATTAAAATTAGAAGAAGTTTATGTAGATTTCTCTTTGAACTTTTGAGGCGATTTTGAGGCGATTATTTTGGCATTTGAAGTCTACTCAGCGTTACAGAGTTAAAAATTACTAGCAAAAGTCTACTACCCAAGAGGGATGAGCGAAAGACTTCGACAGATTTTAGCTGTGACCTCAGAAACTTTGGAAAATGCAATAGACGTAAAATAAAATCCATGACTGGTAAAGTTTTTTTAGTTTTGGACATCTCTTTAAGGCCTTTGTGTTAAGACTAAATGATGCACTTACATGTGCCTTCTTTAACATCATACCCATGACATTAAAGTTTTTGGAAAGTTGCAGCAAAATGTCTCTGTTGCATGTGAAACTATTAAAACTGAAACGGCCAAAAAGGGCTTAACTATGAATGAGTGCAAAACCAAGTACAAGGTGTAGGTTCATACAAATTTGTTGACATGATTTGACATCACTGTTTCAATCAAATACATCAAACCAAACTGTCATCCGAGACTGTATATGGTATGAATCGTTTAACAAATGCTGAACATATAAAAATTGTTTAAACTTACTGCAAAAATAGTGATTCGGTAATTGGTACGTTTCAAGCATTATGAGCAGATTATGGTCAACGAAATCGGTTCATCTAAGCATACCATAGACAAAACTGTAAAAAAAAATTCTAAGAGACTAGCTTTGTTACAGATATCTTTAGGCCCATACATCATTGAAATGAAAGCTATATAGAAATTACGGATTAACAGAATAAGATTGAATAAGTTGAATAAGATCTAAATTTATCGATTTCACGAGGAGCACAGCATTTGGACATGTCTTACAGCATATTATGGCGTATTTTGCATTTGCTTCTACACCTTATAAAGTTCAGCTCACAATAATTGAAGCCAACTGACCACAGAACCACAGCGTTTGGATTGCTTTTTTTTACAAAACATTTTCTTCCTTATTTTCACTCGATGAAAACAATAACAAATAAAATTGTCGCATATAGAGAAATGAAAATCCACATGTAACTGTCGAAAGACCATTGCATCCACAAAAAGTCAATGTATGGTGTGAAATCTGGTCTGGTGTTTTTATTGGTCCATATTTCTCATCACTAAACGGTGCTGTGGATACACTTTAATAGATGCAACAAAGCTAACAACTTCTCAAAGCCATATGCGCACAGAAAAAACTGTAACCATTGTAAGTGAAAGTGTAGCGAAAGACTCTAGAATTTTTTTTAGAAAATATTTCGGCCTGCACGCGTACAACATCAAGCTAGTGCAGGAACTAAAGCCATCACACTACGGCTATGGATGGGTTTTCGCGGATTGAGCTCTTCTGCAGCATTAAATTTTTTCTTTTTGACTCAATGTGATTGAGTCGCTTGTGGACTGAGGCAAATGCAAATTAAGATTCAATTACACCAAAAAAGTGCACTTCTTGATGCTGGTGGCTTCATAGTTCCATTGTTCAAACGTTATCAGACAATGATCATGGACTATGTCATGTCTTCAAAAATATAGACGACACTTCAACTGCCTATGAAACCACCAACTTGTTTTTTTCCAAATGATACAGCGAATTGGCCACCAAGATTATGCGATTTGAGGCCACTTGATAAGTCCCTATGGGGGTATTTAAACTTGTTTCTGAATGCTGGTAAACCATATACTATTTAGACAATATTTAGTATGTTATTGGTAAGATATGTCCATCAGAATCTTCGTGAAACCCAGTTCTAAAGCTCATAAAATAAGAATATCCTCATGTCTTAATTATCTTATAATCGATCAAGATGAAATTTAATCCCCCTTCAGTTGGGTAGGGCTTTGAGCCGGTATCAAAAGAGATTTAAGCCTACATTCACTGAAATCCAAACGCATGACACGTAACGTGACGCCAATAAAAACGTTTAGTGTCAGTTAGAGTTGAAACTCTAGCCGATTGGGTTACTATTTTCTCTGTGCGATGGCTAAGATCAGACCATTGATTACCCCTTGCCTGTATTTCCACAAAACTTCATTTTTCTATCGTAAACAAAAAATAGATATAAAATATAAAAAAGTATTCTCACACTACAGATATTGATTATGCTCACTCGTTGAATGAAAATTTGTTAGGGGACTGTACTTTTAGCTTAGCACATTTTGACCACTTCTCCTCTTTACCAGGCCGGCTGACTAAATTGGTCCATTTTCCACCGGTTTACCTTTAAAAATAATTAAAGTACGAGTATGTACCTATGTATTTTGAAATCAAATATACGCAGTTGTTGCCCTTTAGCTATGTTTTTTTTTTTTAATCAACAATGACGCTTCTCCCTTTCTCGTGTTGTAGAGGAGAAAAAAAAATCGCAAAAATAATATAATGCAAAGTCAAATCAAATAACAAACAATCTGAAAGTCATACTCTATGACGTAATTTCACAATGTGTTCTCTTCTGCGTCTTGTCACCACCGTCTGTGTGTTTACGTCCCATTTCTTACACCCAAAAAAGCCCACTTTACCTGACCACGATGATTACGTTTTAAACAAATTACAGGTATAGATTTAAGTAAGAGTATCTTAACAAATTACTCCTCCCCTTTTACCAGAGCAGAGCAGAGTAGAGAAGAGATTCCAGAGATTCAATTGTAATTAAAAATATATATTTTTTTAATAATCACTACTACACAACACATCACAGGAGAGAAGTAGTAACCCATTTTTGGAAGCCAAATCAAATTAAAATGAAAAGGGGAGGTGGCGAATTGTACTTTAGGACGTACAGTTTTTGAAAGAAAAAAAGTTTAGTTTTTAAGTAAAAAAAAAAATAATAATAATAATAAACAATAAAACTTATTATTATTAGTAAGGCATCGATTTGATGAAGCAAGCAGCAGACAGTAAGTCGGTACAACTAACTCTAACAGCAGAAAAACACAACGCGTTCATTACCAGAGTATGAAAATGAATAGCAAACCATACAGAGGGAGAGAAAACATGCCAGCACATACTGTCGAAACAAGTAAATATACCAAATAAGAGAGATACAGATGTGAAATCATACAGATACGTACGATACATTAAAAACGTTCTTTAATATTCTTTTTATTTTATATTTTTGGTATATATGTACTTATATATATCTTAAGTACAAACGTTAGATTTTGATATATATATCGTAAGTACAAATGAAAAATTAAAAACAAATAAAAGACATGATGTAGCCAACTCGCCTCAAATGTCATCACAATACCATATTTTCATATCAACTAAGAGTTAGTAAATTTCTCCGGATAATAATTGCGCATTAAACAAAGTCAGATACAAATATATAATTATTTCTGTGGTTATTTTTTTTTTTTTTTGCACATTTAACTTGAGAGAACAGTACAGAGGGTGTAGTGTATAATAGCGAATTGAGTCCGCGCCAAAGTACACATATGTTTCGAGAATTTGTTCTAAATTCACACCTTTCCTGTGTACTTTAGATAATAAAATCGAAAAAAAAAAAATAAAAAAAAAAGATATTCTATTCACGGATGTGGATACAATGCTATTCCAATGTGCCGAAGAAGGGGGGAGGGGGGGCCGAATGGGTACGAGCGAGAACATACACACACACTATCACTTATTCTGCCATGCCACCTTCATCGTATGGTGATGATAAGATTCTGTTTTTTTTTTTCTTCAACGTTTTTGATGTTATTTTGTTCTTGTATAGTTTTTAGAATTCGCAATGTTTTTTTTTTTTTTTGATAATTTGTATTTTTTTTTTTTTGTGGAATTGGATACATATAATTGGAATGTATCTTGTATCGCAAAAACACAAAAACAAGCCCAGCACGGCACGGACACGACAGAGAAGCATTTAATCCGCAAATTTTTATTTTTTTTTTTCAAACCGAGAGAGTAGGTATATATGTATACAATACGCCGTCAACCATTTTGTCAAAAAAAAATATATATAATAATTAAAAGAAAAAACGAAAAAAAAATTCTATTAATAAATACCGCGAAGTCAAAGGAAAATAAAATTCTAACCAACAAATGGAGTCACCTAACCTAGAAATAACCACCAGAGAAAAAAGAAAAAGAAAAAGAAAAAAAGTTGTGATATTTTTTTTTTCTATTTTCTCATTTTCATTAATCATCTTTCATTTGCTTGCTGCAAATTTTTTGAGAACAAAGTTTCAAAGGCACAAGAAGGTTTTTATTTATTTTTATTTTTTTTTTTTTGTGTGTTTGGTTTTATAAAACTGATAAGTAGAAAATTTCACCTTTTTCCTGACTAAAGATGTATCTTTTGTGATAAATTTCACTTGAATGTGCACAGTAAAAGCACAATTTTAACAGGTGAATATGTAATTCAAAGATTCGAATGAAAAAAAAAAAAAAAAACAAAAACAAAAACTCACAACGTTGGCAAAATAATAATTTTTTCTTTTTCGAATTTTTCCATTTCCACTCTTAACAGTATTAGAGATACTTGGATACGTTTGTATCTTTATGAATTCTTCTTTTTCTTTTCTTTTTTTTTATATTTTGATGTGTTTGCGTTCACTTTTTTCTTAAATTATTTTCAATTTTTGATAAACAATTTTTATATATATATATATATGTATATACTACACGAGTAAATGGAATTACACTTTCAAAAAAAATAAAAAATAAATTAAAACTTTAGGGCCGATTTTTATTGTAGAATTGAAATTTTCACTTTTCTTTTTTGTATAGGTATACTTTTATTTTAATTGAAAATTTGGTGAAAAACTTTTTGAAGAAACAACTAACGTAAGCGTTTGGTCTACACGACTGCGGATTGTTAATAACCGTGCATCGTATCGCTGGTGTTTCTGTTTTTGGTGGTGAGGCGGTAATAGTTCCTCGGCTCTCGACATTTCAATCGGTAATATTCCATATAATTCTTCCAGATAGATAATAGATACATTTTTACATACGTTTTGTGTTTGCTATAATGTATTTTGTGTGTATGGTGTGTTATAGAGAGAATTATATGCGCGGCGCGGTACAGCGCACAAGTACGAGTATCTACTGAAATACCCCAGGTAGGTAGGTAGAGAGACGAAGAAAATATGCATTTAAAAACGTTCAAACTTTTCACTGAGAGTGTTAGTGCTATAAATATTTAGTTGTCTCTTTTTTTCAAATTATCTTCGATGCTACTCTAACATATTGTTGTATACAACACAAACTCAAATTCAAGCGAGCGATAAAACGAACGTAGGTATACAACACTACAATGACAGTTTGTATTTTAAAAGAAAAAAAAAAAAATCAACTTAACACACAGTACAGTATGTGAGCGAGTAAAGTATCTTTCATATATTCTTGTACTCGCATTTGAAAAGAAGAAACGAAGGAACGAAGGAAACAATTAAAACAAAAACAACAAAAACCTGATTGAATACTGTCAGTAAGAGTTGCCAATATTGAGGAAAAAACACGAAAATCAAAACGTTTTCAGGTATAATACATATTTAGTTACTTCAGGTATGCGTTTTTCTGTTTTTCTGTTTTTCCAAGAATGCACCTGGCTACCTGATAATCCGCATAACAACAACCGGAACATTGAACAATTTGCGGCAGAAATAAGTTCTAAGGAATAACACGCACACAAGTGTCCGAAACAGCTGATCACGTTTAGTGTCAGAAGCAGGCAATTTAAAGAATTTCTAGAAGAAATTTGTAGGAAATAATCACAAATTGTGAAGTGTTTGTAGAAATTTGATATTTTTAAAACCACTAAGTACTGAACATGAAGATAATAACATAAAATGGTTTCCTGCCATTTATTAAGAAATGTTTCATAGAATTACCACGAGACACACGTTTTTCTGTTCAAAAGTCGATAAACATGTCTTTTAAACATTTCCAACGATAGAATTGTAAATGCAACTTTTGGTCACAAGCTCGACAAGACAAACCAAATATGTCTGTGGTAATTTACTGGGTCCACGTCACTTTTTATGTGTTCTGTAAACAGACACTGACAATCTGAACATGGCTGACCTTGGTTAAATCCGAAAAAACCGAGGCTTACCCTCTTACTTACAAAAGAAATAAATATATCCTGCATTAAACCCCTATAGTCTTAATGGCACCATTTTGAATTCCTCGAGGCCAATCTTGTTAAGACCTTATCCCGAAGAGCAAACTGAGGATGAAAGAAAACGTTGCCTTCTCATGGTATAAGATGACTATAGTATAATGGTGGGGTTTACAACTAAAGGCCACGCACTTGATCCAAACCATGGGCGTGATAAAATTGTTCACTTATATTAAAAAGTCGTTTGGTGCTCTACACTGGAAAGGCAGATTAATATTAACACCTATGATATAAAAACGTATCGAGGTACATAGGCAACACTAGCGCAGCTGTCAAAGCTCTGCTGACGACAGACTTTTCGGCAAAAAGATTGCAATGAACTCTGCCATTAGGGTAAAAGACACTCAGGAATGGAAAGAGCTAAATATAGGATATGCCAGATTATTCACTCTACGTAATGGCCTCCCCCTTTGTCAATTAATCTAAACTGACTACAATCGGCTGATTCCAAAAAAGCTCGAATGGATATACACGAAATCTTCCTCACAAACGGCTCCAAGACACCCGAAGGTGTTAGCGCAGGGGGGCCTTTGTATCGGGTTTTCCAATAGGGACTTGACAACTTTGAATTTAATTTGTGAATGCACTCTTTCACTAATCATCAAACTGTCACTGTCAATTTATTCAGTCTGCAAATTATAAAAATTTTCTACCGAAATTCGGAGTCGGTAACTGCAACTTTAAGAGCGTTAATTCCAATTTTCGGTCGTAATTCTCACCCTAGTAGACATGCAATAACAAGTTTAGTGCAAAAATGTAAGTCTATATATTCGTTGTGTGATGTTGCCGTGTCAGTGAGACAACGGGTTGGTCGAAGTGTCGAAAATATCGCTGCCGTTTAGGCGTCCGTAGTAAACGATCCAAATCTGTCAAATCCAAACGACGTTACTGTGAATGGTTTGCGTTATCACGCCATGATCACCGATTATTTTTGGCCCGAATTGGAAGATATGGACCTGGACGACATGTGCTTTTAACAGGATGGTGCCACAAGCTACACTGTACACGTTACAATCGATTTATTGAAGAGTAAGTATGGTGAGCGTGTTATCTCAAGAAATGGGCCAGTCGATTGGCCGCCTCGTTCGTACGATTTAACGCCGTTTGACTTTTTTTTTTTCTGTAAATTCGGCAGTGGTAAGAGACTGCTGCTGGGTTCCGGAATATTAAGACGCAACCAGGAACTTCGTCAATAATCCACTGGCTAGATTCAGATTCAATAATAGAAGACATTTTGACTAAATTAAGCCATTAATGCGGTCTTACCAGTGGCTTTTAATCACTACCAATGCATCTTTTTGAGCAGATGTTTTGTGACTAATTCCTTCGATCTTTAATTGGCGCCATGGCCACTGTGTTTACTGAATTTCATTATTGGTGCCTATTGCAAGTTCATTAAGCAAATTCGCCGTCTAATACGTAAGGCAGAAAAACGAATCTCTTCTCTAGATACTCTTTTGGGATATTTTTGCTTGTTATTTTCTGAATTCAAACTCGCAATTACATAATGTTTTATATAAATTCAATACGCTTTTAACTAATTTAGGCGTTTATTTAGGGAAAATCAAACTAGGAGAGTGAACACTGAATAGTGTATATGCGTATTCTCTTCGTACTCAGCTCAGTTTCAAAGAAAATATTGCGGGTAAAATATAAAATATTGCAGCGTGAACCAAAACACCAAATGTCAATGTTGTGAGATCTTCGATTGGCGCGCTAGTTGATCTATCGATATTTTAAATAACCGCGCTAATATTTTTATCAGTTCCCATATTCAAAGGGGATGTGTTACATAGGCACTATAGGAATCACACATTTATTTACAAGTTGAATCAAAGATCTATACTTTCAAAGCAAATTTGGATGATTTGGTAGCGTTGGTCAAGTGTGAGTAAAATTTACTTCCATTAAAGCAAAATCCTTAGACTTTGAGATTAAGAAAACTAAATTTCTCGTAAATGTAACCATCATAAACAAAACTATTTTTGCTGCTATTTAGTTCTCTTCGAATTGAATTAATAAAAACAAAATACCACATTTGGTCATTAAATATCCCAACGAACTGCCCGTCAAGGTTACATATCATCAACGCGATCAATGCAAGAGCAACAATCGACAAACAATCTTTATTCAAATCATAACCCCCCATTCAACAGTCTCAACATGTGTGTACATTTATCGGATCATCAATAAATACACAACCATATGTATTTATATACATATTACATTAATTTACCAATACAGCTTATAGCCAATATTTATATACGCACTTAATATAAAAAAAAAAAAAAAAAAAAAATCTGCTTATGATCTGCCAATGGAGCAGAAATGGTCATACTTTCAGTCATCAAATATGTGGTACTTTATTCAGTTATAATAGAAGAAAAAAAAAAACAAAAAACCGACAGCAGGCGCACTCCACAAATTACAAGTACCATTGACCATGATCAAAAGCAATACAGCGATAACATGTTTCTTACACCAACAACAAACAAATTTTGTGTTTAACAGAATATAACAAAAAGAAAAAGAAAGGGTCTGATACTGTAGTGTTATCGCCGCTGCACGAAATGCAGCCGAAGCAACCAACAACCTTAGGCACTTCACTGTAATGAAAATAGTAAATCGTTTGCAATTGCACAAACGTTTCTTCCCCCTTCCAACATATGCAAGAGGTGAGGATTGCAAAGGACAGAGACTTTAAGCACACAATCAATCTACTAACACAAATCCAACTCATAAAATTGCGCAAGTGCAGATTAAATACACTATAGGTACTGAAATGTATTGCGAAACCTAAAGGAAGCCGCCATAAATACCATTTTCTGATGAGTTGTACAGTACGATACGAGTACAAACTGCTCTTTACTACCATCTCGACCATGGCCATAGGGAACAACAAATTCAGAAAAAAAAAAAGAAAGAACACTAAACCTTAGCAACGAACCTCAGAGTTGCTTCTCTCTCTCCTAGAGTTGAAAGGAGCAAACGTTGATCTCGACTCGACTATGTTTAAAGTAGTCCTGCTAGTATTTTAGTTACAAGTTTGAGTATGCATCCAGATGAACGGGCAGTATGAGAAAAACACTTTTTTTTGCAGGAAGAATAACAAAGTTATCAAAGAAAGGAAAACCTCCCACATAAGAGTATATAGGTACTGCTGACAGAGTTTGAAAATTTTCTAACATATTCTGCGCATGTCTAGGTCTACCAACAACTTTCAGTATCCATATAATTTTAGCACCTCTACTATATGAAATGCATAATAACATACGCATAAAACACGCACCTTACATAGCCACTGTGTTATTACACAAGTCTTATACCAATGTATTCCACAAAAATACTGCTATGCAGATTCTTGCAGAGTATCTCGTCACATTGAATCGAAGTAAATGCCACTACCACTGACACTGCCTGCCTGCCTGCCTGCCTGCCTACCTGGCAATGTCAGCCTTGTTCCGGCTACATTTTGCTATTTTGCACACAAAATCTACCACGCAAGTCTAAAAAAAAAAAAAAAAAAAAAAAAAAAAATTATTCAAAACAACCCCCTGTGCTTGTTTGGGTTTGTTAAAATCGATAAAATATATTTCGACGAAACCGAACGAACTCAAGAGTTTCCCAATTATAAACTCGTACTTTCTTCGGTCTAACCAAACAAAAATCAGCTTTAACGTCCATTAATATGTTGAAAGTGAATAAGTTTAACCCTTTCTTCAATGTTCGTCTATTAGTGGCAACAAACAAATCATGACCTAGCCTAGAGTCGACAACCGGACCCGCAATATGCCCACTTCTCCACTTCTCCACTTCTGATCAAATTATTGCAGCACAGTCTTCACATACGTACTCGTAAAAGAACTCGTGCTTGTACTCTTACTCGAATACGACTGCGACTGTGACTACTACGTCGACGACACGACATCAAAGACAGACAGTTGTTGCTAGTTTCTATTTTTAACAAAAATGAAAAAAAATACAAATGAACATTTTTATTCAGCATTTTGAACTGATTGTTATATAACCGCTGAATGATTTTCACACAACCGAGTCAAAGAAACAGCCAATACAACACAAACCGTACCGGGTGCAGACAAGGCAAAAACATAATAATAAAAACAACAAATCACCATGAAATTAATTAAAACGGGCCCAGTGAAGGGGGTGCTAAAAATGAACAAACACTATTACGATATGACTGGGACTGGGCTGTGATATGCAGATACAGCAAAACTCTTTGTATTAACAACAACCTTGATTGGGAAGGTAAATATCATTCAATTAATAAACACCAATCAAACAAATCTTTCAAAGTAGGTAGTAGCCTAGTATGTACAAGTATAATACAAAACGCAACGCAGTACTTGCAATATTTGTAACTACTCGTAGTTCAACACCAGTACTCGAATGATATACTACACACGCCCACTCAACTAGGAAGGAAAGGAACAACTTTTTTTTTATTCTTATAGAGCTAAATGAATTACTAAAAGTATTACGTATTCAGTTTCAGTATTTTATCTGGTTGAATTTCAAATAGACAGAATACAACTGCGGCCAATCGTGGAGCTATGGTTGACTTGAAAGCAATAAAAACTAAAAAAGTAGATGGAACGTGATCACCGTCATCTTCGTTGTCAATTGAAAGTACAGCCAAAGATGGCTAAAAGCATCGAAAACTGAATAGAGCTTTAATTCTCGGCAATTTTACACAGTTTCGTGTAACTAAAATCTGTTGATGAGTGTACCTTTCTATATCCGAGCCTGGACAGATATTTTTTTTTTTCGATTTATCATTTTTAATGAGCTGCACATAGACAAAAGTGAAATGAGACTTTTTTTTTTATTCGTTCGAATGTATTTCATGATATGTAAACATGGTTGACTTGAAAGCAATAAAAACTAAAAAAGTAGATGGAACGTGATCACCGTCATCTTCGTTGTCAATTGAAAGTACAGCCAAAGATGGCTAAAAGCATCGAAAACTGAATAGAGCTTTAATTCTCGGCAATTTACACAGTTTCGTGTAACTAAAATCTGTTGATGAGTGTACCTTTCTATATCCGAGCCTGGACAGATATTTTTTTTTTTCGATTTATCATTTTTAATGAGCTGCACATAGACAAAAGTGAAATGAGACTTTTTTTTTTATTCGTTCGAATGTATTTCATGATATGTAAACACAGTGGGGGTTAAAAGTTCTTCCTTGACATACTGAAATTGACTTTAAACTTAAGTATCATACTTGAAATGCATGCTTTCGCTGCAAGCTATAGGAGTCGCCGTCGTAATCTAATTTAATCAGACCTAAGTTTCCTCATCGAATGCAGTATCTTTCGAGTAAAGCCCCTTTTTATGTGGAGATGCGTTGATCTCTCATATTTGTAATCAGAAAATCAAAACTGATTACAACTGCAACTGGACTCGTCATTACAAATAATTGAAGAGTTACCTTAAGTAAGCCTATACATACGAGTAACTTTGTAGATTTGTTCTATCTAGGTTTAAAACGATCTTAATATACAGAAAACAACACGGCCAACCTACCTGTCTGTCTATTCACACAAGTAGTTCGGTAATAGTACAGATACAAAGACGGGAAAAGAACGCGAGCGGCTTTCCTAGTTTTGGTATACCGTTCCTAAGCAGGACAAGCTGATCCATAAATCTTGGTAACTGCACCATCGAAACTTGTATTGTTAATAAGAATTTCTATAAAGCTACGACTTCGAATGGAAAGGTAAGAGTACCTTAACCAATAAGGTGATTTTAATTACCCGTAGCACAAATTCTTGCTAAATGTAGAGGTATTTATTAAAGCTCGAAATGCAGTGTCTTCTATAATTAAACTGAAAAGAGGTACAGTTGTTGGCTTTTACCTAATCGTCTTGCGTGTTCTGTAAAATAGTTTGGTTTGCATTAGTATGATTCTTTTAAAAAAAAAAAAACTACTATACTTGTATTTCGTGACTGGGTCCATCCTGTGATGTAAATATTCTGCTATGTTTGCTATCGCATTTCATTTTGAAAAGCCACCTTTGCAATGTTTTTTACTCGGAAACTAATCAGCAAATAAAAAATATATGGTACTCAATCCTTCAAAGTAGAACCGTTGGAGGGATAACTATCATTATTAAGGCGAGGACAGCGCGAGAAAATGCAACAACTACCGATCGGTGAAACTAACATAGCAAATAGAGGAAATAGCCGACAAGGCAATATGATTTAACGCCAAAAGAAGGTAGGTTAAGATAGATTAGTTTATGAATAATGATGGGGAAACATTTGCAAGGCTTAAAAAGGTATGCATACGTTTTGACCGAGCATATTAGAATGCATATGCATTTGAGAATATGTATTATTACAATATTACACACAGTGCTTTATGTGCGTAGAATAGCTTAAAGGACAGTATTTTGTGACAAAAAAATGGCAGTGCTATTCTAAAAAGTACGCCCCTTCGCAGTAGACTCCACATTATGAAACCATTCGTGGAGAATCTTAGGCTTTGACCCAAAAGCAAAATAAGTTTAGTTTACATTTGTTGGGAAAAAAGGGCTGAGGACAAATAATGGGATCACTTCGCAAGTTTTTAGTACAACAAACCAGGTGACCAAAAAAGAGTAAACCCTGCATAGAATTATGTAGAATTTAATGTAATTATACAACATTACATTTTTCAATGGCAACAATTCAATGCTAGGCGTTTAAACAACAATTTGTATATGCATTAATCCTGGCAAAGTTCCGAAGCGAAGCGTGACAGACACAAAGGCTGCTTCTAAATGGACTGAACTCCCGACTTGATAACACCTAAACCATCAATGGTGTTGCTATGTTACTCTATGTTTTGCAAAACATAGAGCTAACTTTGGACAGCTTTTGATATTTTGATCTCAGAGGTAAAAAAACTTTTATCCGCCACTGTCGCTCATTAATAAAATTTTATTTAGCCTCAACACATAACCATTAGGTCGACTGACTGGTTTTAATCGCTGGACATTTTAGTATTTTTATAGAAAAAAAAAAAAAATAGTTTCTGATTACTTTCCTACATGGAAATCAAGCAAAAAAGCATACAATTTATAATATGTATCTCCCTACAGCAAATGGGAGGAAAATAAACCTCGATACAAACCATTGCCTGACCAACAACGATACAACGAGTTGAAAAAAGCTAGTCAGGCACAGTCGCACCATCAAATGAAGAGCACAGTACAGTGTTGAACGTTTGCTCGTCGTTAAGAAATATTTTTCCTAAGCATTTTGAGTGCTTTTGTGAAATCAGTCGACGACGAGCATTCGAACTCAGAGCTCTCCTCTGATAAAAAACCGAAACGTTTAACGTTGTGTGTGCATTTGAATATAAGAAAATAAATAGTTCTCCTCATATGTATATATATATTTTTTATTATATCTATATATAATGTTTAATACATGTAATGTGCAAGAGAGAAAGAGAGTTTGTAGTGGCGCACCATTAGACGGAATGAAAGAGAGATTCATAGAGCTTGAAATTATATTTTGGAAACGTTTTCGTTCGTTTGTTCGTTTATTGGGATTCGGATGCGCGCGGGCGGGTCGACGTATTATAAAACAAAAAACGAAGGAAAAAAACAAAAAACAAAAAAACCTGTATTCGAATTGCGACGAGTTGAATATACATCACAAGGTTCATAACACAGTGGGTGCGAGATTTTTTTTATGTCGAAAAAGTTGATTTTGCTTTGTAGAGGCTATATAAAATAACAACAACTGAGCTGCACACAACACAAGCCCCAAAAGAATATATGTAATGTGGAAACGCGCGTTCGAAAATGAGTAGTGCTCATTCGGATGGTATTGATTTCGATTTTTGATGATGTCGATGTCGATGAAGATACGAATAGTGTCGTGTTATATGAGTTCTCGTATTTTTGGTGATGGTGCCGTGTGTCATTTATACGATGATATCGTGCTGGTTAGGTTTTCAGTTTTTTTTTTTTTTTTTTTAGAGTTCGCGCGTTGAGGCAGGAATGTGTACTCGTTGCTTAATAAATTTTTTTTTTTTTTCTTGTCTTATTTTGAGTTAACTACCGAATTGGGTGTAAAAAGAAGAAAACGCAAACTACGTCAGGAAAACGACGACAAATTTTGTTTGCTCGATGGCAGCGAAGGTATCACATACTTAGCCAGGGCCAGCAATTGTAAATCGATGGTCACTCTCGTGCTTTGAATTGAGATTATGACGTCGTTTAGCATGCAGAGGAAGGGACATTATATACAAAAAAAAGATCAAAATCAAAATCAGGTCGTAAAACATTCGCACTGTTGCTTCTCTCCTCTCACTACTGTTGATGATATTGAATTTTTCAAAGAACTTGCCAACGACTATTCTAATCGAAATGAAACAGATTTTCTTCATGCATGACTGATGTGAACTACGAGTATACTAAAATTGTTTTTTTTGAAAAATAAATGAGGTCGAAGAAACAATTGCTTCTTTAACTAGTTTTTCAAGTTCACAATTCTCGTAAGAAAAAAGCCACCACAACAACTCATTGGAGTTGGAATGCTGTTTACGAGAAAACAATTCAATGAAAACTTACGACAATTTGAACCCGAACTCGGAGGTTATTTATACAAAAACTTATTTGGGTTTTGTGTATTTTATTCACTGTGAAAATAATTTATTTTCTAATTAGTTTTCTTTTAAAATTTATATTAAAATAGCTTTATCTACCTCATGATCCATGTGGCATGAAGAAGTATAAAATGAAAATCAGCTGTTCATTGTTCGCTTTATCTATGTATGTCATTTCCTTGACACGTCAACCATTTGGCAAACTCAATGTGATAGCAATATCTAGAAAACCATACGTCATAGCTCAATTTAAATTTATCTCGACAGCGACTACGCTAACATTTTATGATTTTATGTACGCGCAAATATTTTCTTATCCGAAAAATGCCGGTCTTACTTGGTGCGCGGTGTGATATTCGCCAAAAATATTTAACTATATACATTAATACATATTTATATAAACAAATGAAATAAAAATAAATATTGTGGGAGGCACATAATATATGAATCATCCAATCAAATTAATTCAATCCAATCCACAACTCTTGATCTATTTTTGAAAATAAAAAAAAATAATAAGTTTTTTCCCCATGTGATGACATCGTGCTTTTACTGTTGCTGTTTTCTTATTTTCTTGTTTATACGTATAAATATATTATATATTGACAATGTGACAAGGAGTCATAGAATATAAAAGTATAGACACAAGGCGGCTCGCAGCAACACAACCCCAACCCTATGCGAATCAATTTAGACAACACAGGCACAACACACCACACATGACAAATGAAAAATGATAAAAAAAAAAAGTATCTCTTCGGCTATTGCATTGGTATTTATATATATATAAAATAAAATAGAAAATAAAATTCCTTTTCAATTAAAAACAGTTTTAAATTTAGAGTATTAAAAATTAAATTGTAACAAAGGAGGCAAATCTTTAAAAAAAATTAAATAAAAAGTGAAGAAAGAAAGATTTTTCTTTTTTTTTTGAATTAAAAAGAAAATTGAAAATTTAAATTGTTTTACTTTATTCGCATATGTTTCAGTTGTTTGATTTATTTTAAGAAATCGGAGAAAAGGGAAGTGTGATTCTGTTCTTAAATTTGAAATTGACATACAAGAAGAGACCTGTGATTAGTTTGATAACAAAATTGTGGTTAACATTTCTAAATTTCTTGCGTCGTCATTCTGTGGACTGGAGTTTGACCCTATTCCAAACAAACTAAGGTTCTGTCGAAACAAAATAATGGTATAATGATTGCCAGAGGGAAACTGCATGACAAACGATTATGCATATGGGCGGGCGGCACACGACTAACAATGGTACTTTTTTTTTCCTCGATTTTGACTCATTAAATAAATATGTGTATGTTTGCATGGATATTACTCGTGAATTATTTAGTTTATTGCGTAAAAACCAATCACCCTTTAGAGGGAAAATTAATTGCATAAAAGAGAAACATGATTCCCCCGAGTAGCGGTCTGTGCAATTGCGTATCATGTGGTAAGCAAATGGCAACAATATTGAACTTTTGATTTTCTGGTAATGGTATTCGCATCAATTGAAATCCATTTAACGAAAAGGTGCAGGTTAGATGTTAATGTGAAGGATGGATCACAACAATGCATTGTTATTCACATTTAATGGAAACAAAATCACTATGAAATGATGATTGCTCACCTATTTTCATAGCACCTCTGTCCTCGATATAATACACATAAATTTAAAGTGGAAATCTTTTTCAGATATGCCTGTGTTTACGTATATTTCAATTCAGTTAGTGGGTTTCTTGTCTAGAAGCTACATATTTAGCTGGCTTGAATTCGTAGATCGTGCTCGTCACAAATTAGTGGGAAATTTGATGGGCGTCATTCACATGATAATAGGATTTTAGTTTTTAAGTAAACACATTTGTCTTTCGTTAATTTTGTCGTTCCACTAACCCAAAAGGGCAAACAATTTTCATGAATAAGAAATTTAGCAGCGTTTGTTATTAATTCTGGAATTCTATTAAGCTCCAGTACAATAAATACCCAGCAACTAGACTTAGGTACTCCTTACCTTTTTACCCAAAAGCAAGCAAATTATAAGATATGATCCCGAAGAAACTCACACTCATCAGTCTGTCAATCATTGTGCACACTCATATCTGCTGTCGAAATATAACGAACAATGAGAATATAGTGTGATATGAGATGTAATTGCTAACGTTAACTACACTATTCCTTATTCATTAGGCGAACTGCAACAGGCACTCTAGTACACCTTGATATTCGCTCTGCTTAGGGATATGGTCTAAGTCTTAGCGTAAATAAAATTGAGACGGACCAGTTTACCCCACATCATTCCACTCAATCTGAGTAGTGCGATTTTGATTTCCGCTAGCCCTTATTCCGTACAAGAAAATAAAATTGAAAAAAAAAAATAACAGAGCAAAATAAAAAAAAATAGTCTTATTTGTGGCCTACTAGTGCAAAAGAGTTGAAGGTTCAAGGTAAGGTTTGCACGCCAACCTCACGCATTTGGTTTACATCACACTCATAAAACTAATTCTCACTTATGGCATCACCTTTTGTTGGCCTGCACCGAAAAGAACTCACATCAACCTGTTAGAAAAAAATCTTCGAAAAAGATCACTGCATTATTACAGATCGCATAAGGATTACTGGCCTTATAAAACTACTTTCATGGCTTTTCAAAATTTGGCCCATTTTCTACCAATCATGCAAATTGCAATTGACTCTGCCCGCAGTCTAAAAGAGACTCTGCAAAGGAAACATCTAAATGTAGAATAGAATAGAACATCGCGAATTCTTTTTCAGTAAGTCAGTTTTTATCCACATAAATGACTCTAAGGAATTTTCTGAGGACGTTTGTCAGCAGCGAAATGTCAGCAATCCATTCGGCCCCAAAGAAATATGTGATTTTTGCTCGAACTTGAATTTATCACCCAAACATCGGGAATTCTTTCATCTTATAAACTTTTGGAAATACGTCAGTAAAGTATCCCCGCCAGATTTTTCCATGCTCATTTAGACAATTAACTCGCTCGGTAGAACATTTTTGAATATTCTCACCTTGAAATTGTAGACCTCATCGCATGTATGTTATTAAAGCCTACAAATTGATCATTACCGCGCTTTCGCGGCTTTCAAATCAGTGTTAAGTGTTATCCCTTCTGGCAATACTACTGAATATGATTCTTTCCATAATACTCCTAAGATCAATTTACCACCTATAGTATGTTGCTGCAAATCGTGCAGCTTCTACAGCTTTCGAACTCCTCTCTATGTAAACTACTTTTTTTTTAAATCTTACGAGTACACTACGCTCAAATTCATTCTGCTGTTGCTACATTCAAATTTATCAATACTAGTTGCTTAGGTGGATGTGTAGTATGAATACATTCTTTGATCTGTTTATTTTCTGAAATATGTTGATTGAAATAATTCCAGAAGCAAGAAATTCGTTAAATTCTTAACGTTATGATCGAATAATGAACAAGTACGGAACGGCTTGATAAATTACAATAGCTTCACGAATGTTTCTCGCAATGCCTAATGAAACTATGTTAGGTAGGAGTGATATGAATCCACTGTTGTCTGTGATAACGTTTCACTATGCATATTGCTTGTTCCCTACCTGAAAGTCTGTTATAAATATTCATTCACAGAGCAGAAGACGTTACAGTTCCTCGTGTGTCACTTTTGTCTTTGCAAGGCAAACCAAGAAAGTTATAATTTTTCATAAGGTGAAGGTGTTAAATCTAATAGTGCTATTAAGTTCCTCGAGGATTAAAGATATTGTTGGCCAAACAAAATTTTTACGTTTTCTGTTCAGCAATCAAGTTTTCAG
This sequence comes from Volucella inflata, assembly GCA_928272305.1. Lineage (NCBI taxonomy): Eukaryota > Metazoa > Arthropoda > Insecta > Diptera > Syrphidae > Volucella > Volucella inflata. Next base: position 79,982,878 of record OV743717.1, on the reverse strand, counting down.
CGTTCTCAGTTAGCTAATTTAAGTACATCAAAACCAGTGTTAATCATCCAATGAAATTGAAACAGTTTCCTGAGTTTATAAAGCTAGTGCTCTGTTGTTCCCGCTTTGGTGGATAGTGATTGATTACGGCGAGTCTTATTATGATGATACGGCTATTTTCGCACCAATCACTAACAGTGATTGTTTGCCTTAAGCTGAATACGAATTGCTCGACTATTGTTATACTTCTGCATCGAACTATAATATTTTAGACCCAATCTAAGACAGATTTTTGTCTAAGACTCTGATCTGCTGTAAGACTTAGAGTGTACCTAGACGATCGTGATCAATGATTGATACACTGGAATACGATGGAATAGTCTCAAAATTAAAATTATTCCCTTAACTCGAACAAGGTTTGGGTTTGGAACCTTACTACCATTGTAAGACTTCTACAAACAAATTTTGCTTCTGACAAGAATTTTGTCTTGACTTTCCCACAATGGTATAAGTATGTCAGAGTGAGTGTTATGGTAGGCTTAGATTTGGTGTAAATTATTGTTTAAAACTTTAACCAAGGTTTAAAAGGCCAATCGTCGAGATGCCGTTCCCAAAACGTCCGACGATGCTGAATTAAAATTGAAAAACATATAAAAGACTTCTGCTGTATACATACATACATACATTTTCTCTGCACCTTTAAGTGCTTGGTATAACCAACTCCCACTATCCAAAATGGATAAGAAGGCAATCATTGCTATACTAAATGCTGTTTTCCTGAAACAACTTGCAAGTTTCACTCTGAGTCCATCAGTATCAAAACTTTATACTTTAGGTTGCTCAGCTTTAGAATACAATTCAGCTGATTTCTTGAAAACTCTATCGCTCGTTTTTACGTATTTTTTTTAGATAAAAAGATCACATGGCGTGAGATATTGTTGGACAATAAAATAAACGATAAGAAAACCAATCGATTGTGCATATTGCTCAAACAATTACACGCGTATACTACCTATATGCATACAGCAGTGTAAAGAAATATGGTATAAAGTGTATCATCAAAGAACACCGGTCTTTGTGAGCGAACTTTATGAACAAATTTCAATGTGATGACACTTTCAAGAGAAAGTCATGACTTTCCTGTTTCCTGAATCGAATTCAAAGTGATGAACATCCGATAGAAAGGTGCAATTATGATTGAAGAAACCAAGATTGATATTCATACTTTAGTCTGGAACAACGCAAATCCATGTACCAAAATGAGTTTAGAAAGAAGTATGTCATCATTTCCTGTAGTGAATTTTCATTAACAAAATAGTCGTGACTATAGGGGTACAACAAATATCGTCGAAAGTCTAAACATTCCCCAAATCATCGTGTCCAAATTAGGAAAAATCCTATCAAATGAGATCATTAATCACCAACAAATCACCATCACGCTGTGAATTAGGATAAACAAATTAGTGATTTGCTAATTTAGTTTTAAACCTCCTGTATAGGTTGATTTTAGCTTGTTTTATAGAAACAAAAACTTGTTTGTAGATAGGTAGTATTCGTCTGGAAAATAAAAGAAAAACTTAAATCAAAACTCTAAGAGTTTATGGATTATGTCAACAAACAAACACACAAACAATTGGAAACCACTCAACTGAGTCTGTTCGAGAGTTAAACGATTGGTCATCCTCTGAAACAAGTTACTAATTCAATTAAAGCTTCACCGAAGTAAGAATAACTAAAAGGTACATTACCAACGTATGAACATTCATTTTTATCCAGTCCACTTCATTCCTTCCACTATACCCACGCTTGCTTACATATACTTGTATTCGAATTCATATCCTGAATCAGATACAGAGTGCATTTAAATAAATAAAAGCCATATCCTCTGGACTTTTTATTTCTCCTCCACAAAGTCTATCCTTTCAAGAAGATAATTTCGGTGCAAAACAAGCAACAGTGGAAGCCGTTTGCTTTTACGTTTGAACTGTAAGAGTACAGTATACTGCTGGAGCAGATAAGAAAACTAGAAGTATGTAGAGCTTCGGCGACGACCAGCACCGGACCAGCAGCAGAACATCATCACAATACTCGTACACACAAAATTCGAGGGAGAACGACAGTGGTGGAGCTGGATTAAATTAAAATCCATTAAATTGAAACAAGTTCACAACAATACAATCATAGAACTTGGATTTTTTCTGAGTATGTATATGTGATGTCGACGGGTTTTTCATCTACCCATTCTTTTCTCTGGAGGCCTTACTCAATGCTAGAGCAGGTAAGTGCTTCGAAACTAAATGATCTAAAACGAGATGCAACAACTTTACTGGGCCTTTGGTGACAGATCCGATTGAAGAGAAAACGAGCACAAAACAGAAGAAATCTGGCCGACCGATACGTTCTAGAGGAAAACAATGTCTACTTTCGCATATTGTATGATACATTGTCAGAGAGTAATATCGTCCCCCATGTCATTTCTTCATGATTTCATCAAACACAAACAGAAAAGGGGAAAATAGAAACTCAGCGGCGATAAACAACGGTTTGTTCAGCTTAGTGTACGTACTTTAACCGTGTTGCAAAGTTGCCAATGTAAAATTTCAAAAGTGGCCTAAAATGTATCTTGTCACTAAAGATTCGGTAAAAAGAAAACTACTTTCGTTCCGACTCTCTTGACGTAGGTCAAAACATCCTTGTTGTATTTTCATCAATATACTCAGAAAGGGAACTAAAACGCCTTACAACACCACCCGGATACAATACATATCCTTTGCAAGTAGATCAGCCTAAAGTAGTGTTACATTTGATCTGAATAGTTTAGATTGAATAATAGGGGAATTCAGTTTAATATGATTCAACTACAATACAAAGGGTGACATCAGTACTGGTACTTTACAGCTCGTACACTTCTTTTTACAAGATGTGAGTAGTGGCCGAAACAGTGAGATGAAAGTCACAGGCGGCATTTATTTGTAATGGAATTTTGCGCTGATGTGATATCACAAGAAGCTAGTTGACGGGCATGAACTCTTGACTATTGCTAACATAAGTTCCTTTCCACAAAGTCTGGACACTTATGTTCCTAAAAAAATATTCTCTTCTTATCTTTTTCTTTAAATATAAAACCGTTCACTACTCTGTAACATAAATTTGGTTTAGTGATCAGTAAGTTTATGGGGTACAGCCAATCAATTAATAAACCAAAGGCGTAAGAAGTATGAGCAGTTGTGAGAGATAAAACAATCATGCGAACGAGCCTGCGTCGTCAAAAAAAAAAACTATTTTAACTCGATTCAAACTAGTTGGCCACGGCTACATTCGCAGCCACTTTGCGAGAACAAATTTAAGAGACTTGTGCAGTACACTGACAAATTTTTTCGAATTGGTCTATAAAGTAAATGCGCAAGCAATCCGTTTCACGTAAGTTCAATGAAAACATCAAATGGAAAAGATTGGTCACCTAAATAAAAGGTTGAAAAACGGTGACGCTTCTCTTGTCATATTTCCATTATTTCTACATCTTATCCAGTTATGAAGAAGTAATGCCTGATCACCTCGACTGAGTTTGTGCTTTAACTAAACGCTTAACGCGATTTTGTTCCAAAAAGAAGACGTCGTCAACGTGATTGCTTAATCAAACCCGAACAATGAGGTCGTAATTCGGTTTTTCGTTTGCTGACTTTGTGAGCCAATTCGATCTTAACACGGAAGGTGGGTCTTAACACAATACTACAAAACACATCTACTTTTTACGACGAGAGCACTATGGCTAATGCACTGAGATTTATAATTTGTCTACTGACCCTAAAAGATGGTAAATTGCATCACCAACGGCTAGGTGTTGTCCTTTCACATTATAGGGACTCAATCTGTTTTGGTGATTGGGGTATATACTAAATACATAAAGGATATGTGTAGTTTTTTTTTTTTCAAAACGGTAACATCTGAATAAGGAAAGATGTTATGCAACTTGGCCCTCAATGCATCATGAATATTAAAATACGTTTCCCAGCGATATTGCGTCTCAAAGCATTCGACTAGATTGTGTCCTGCGAATAGAATGATATGGTCAGTCAGTCACCACAGGTTATACCACTTCAACATCAGCAATTGGCGGTGGCTTAATGGCTTGAAAATACGCCGTCTTTATTAAGAATATGGCAGCAAGACAAAGTATTGAGAATTGTCTATGGTCTTTGTTCATGCTTGACAATGGTACATCCACAAAGTATGATTGCCGATATCGGCAGTATGTCTCTTAGATGGTCCTTATGTTGTTTTACTGGTCTAGACTACAACTGGATGGCAATCTTTAGAATAAAATCGGCAGGGTGCACAAAGCGTTGGTTATGTCGTGTATGGTAATCTTGATACCGAAGTTCACTCATTCATTTGTAAACTGTGTTTAGTATTCGTCTAGTATTATATGACATATCAGATTCCTTGACATAATATACGGGGAAAGGCAAAACAAAGTCTTATATCTTCGTGTTACATATTCAGTACCGCGGCCCACTTTTCGCACAATGGGTTCGTGAAGGAGGTCGAATTCCATCTCCGAAGTTAGACAAATCCAGAAGAGAATCATTGGAATCAATAACGCCCTTGCTCGTTCAACTTTATTATTTCGTGGATCGGACCAGCAAATTAGACACCGAGATCTTGCTTTTTGAAGGCACTCGAATAATCCAGTGCCTGGTGTATGTTGATAAACCGAAACTATTGAGGCCTTGAAACCCAATCCCCAGCACATTATTGAACAGACATAGCCCCAAATGCTTGGAAGCGTAGCCTAAACCGGTTCGAACCAATGCTCTTTGTCAGACATATGTCTGTACTGATATTTTAAACAAAACAAAATGTCATGAACCACACTTGATAATGAACATTTGAATTTTTAATTCAAACTCCAATTACTAAGCAAAAAAAAGCACATACGCCCTTGTCCTCTGACCGCAGTTCAACAACAAAGTTGGATTGTTATCGTAAGGCAGGCAAGTCCACGAAAGTGTGGTTTATGGTAGATAGGCCCGACATGACTTGTTGAGGCTGAAAGGAACTTTAAATTGGTTCCTTATCAAAGGAATTAAACTGTTTTAACTTTTAATTTTGTCTATTTAAAACTGGGCAAACTTTTGTGTTTTCGAGTGGACAAGGACATGATTCAGTCAACAAGTACACACAACATAAAAAACAAAGAGTAGAACGTGAATACAGTGTACCTTTGACATGGCAATAGTTCATGAAAAGTGCCAAGTTGCTCACTTCATTTGAACGGCAACTCTAAGCACAGTGATAGAAAAGTAACGCTAGTGTGTGCGCGCGAATTTTTTCACACAAACATAAAACACATTACGCCCTCTCTCTCTCTATCTTTCTTCGTCGTCATCCCACTTTTCCCTTTCTAACTCATACACACAACACACAACCAAGTGAAGTGATTCTGCCACATATTTTCAAGGAGCAATGAGAAAACTTTTGACGACAGAAACAAGAAAATAAAAAAAACGGAGAAACAATTTTTCTTTCTTCTACCTCTCCTCCTATCTTCTTTTTCATTGTTCCTGTGTGTGCATTAGAGTAAATAAATATTGAATTCCATTTTCACTCCGTCAAGTCAAACTTTCCGCAATTAAATCGACAATTCACGAAATTTTTGGTTATAAAAAAAAAAACAACAGCAAATTCCAAATAAACCGATTCTCCTCAACAAAATCTACGTCGTCGTGTTGCCCGTGGGTGTTTGAGATTCGTTTCTAACCTAACTTTTTTCTTCTTTTCGTACAAAAATTACATAAAATCCGAGGTGAACATTTTCCTTTTCTTTTTTTTCATTTTTTTGACAAAACAATAAATATTTCTCAACCCCACTGTTGGAACAGCTGAGCCTCAAAGAGGAACTATTCAGACTTTTTTGGAATTTTTAATGGTTGCCCCCGTTTTTAGAGGAAAAGCAGACAAAAAATATACTATATGCGCCCCACAGAGGCACGTATTAACACACATATGCATATAGATAATATGTAAAGAACACGAGCGGTGAGAAGAAAAAAAAAATTGACAAAAACATATTTCAACCCGTCGAAGAAAACTTGTGAGGTTATGTACAACTACGACGACGACGACGACAAATTGATGGACGAGAACGATTTTGCCAATTTCTTAAGGACTTAGTGAATCTCCTTTAAAAAGTTTAAAACGATTTTCACTTATGTAAATTGACAGATCTAACCTTTTTTTAGTTTTTTTTTTCTTTTCTTTGAATGAAATCTCACACAACTCTGAGGGGAACAGGAAATTTTTTCACTTCTCTCCGCCTTCTGTTAAATAATTTGAAACTTCTACCACGACTTCCACCACTACGGCTACGGCTACTGCTACTGCTTCTTCTGCTTCTGATGATGATTTTGATTGCATTTTTTGAACACACACAATAGAAATATTCTTGGGCTTTTTGGGGATTTTTCACAAACTAATTTTGTATTTTTATATTTTGTTGGTTTTTTTTTTAAGGAAAATTTGTTAACTTTAGGGGACAGAAAATCGCGAGAGGTTTACCTGTATGCGCCTGTGATGGTGCCAAGTTGTTCGTATCCTTGGATGAGATGATAAATCTATTTTTTTTCTTTTACTGACTTTGTTTCTCTTGTTTTTAACACTTTTCACCAGTTATTTGTAGTTTTATTCGATTGGAAATGTTTGAAGAGACTTGTAGTAATTTTTCAGAATATTTTAATTAAATTTTCCACTTTTGAAATTTGCAGAAACACGTCCTTCTCGGCAGCTGACCGGATTAAGACTGGCCAGCCTTTGCAATATGGCGCGCGGTTGTTTGGTCGAAACCATTCGTTGGTGAGTTTTCTACTTTCATATGGGACATATTTGGTGTCTGGCATCGGTTCAATGGAATGGTTCTACCCATTATTGACAATTGAATAATTTTTCACAATTTCGAAATGAATTTTTTAAAAAATTGCCTCTTTATGAAGATTTCTGATTAATTTGGAACATTTAATTCGACGTATTGGTGAGAATTTTATTTGAAACTCGTAATATTTAGGCAGACAATGTGCACGGTATTTGAATGTACAGACTCGTATTTGAAGTTGCCGTCGGTCTCAGCGAGAGGGCGATAAAATGGTTTCGACCACAAATCGACGATTAACGACGACGAAAACGACAACGACGACGACCGAGAAGACGAAAACGACGACGACACAGCGACATAACCACACAATCATACAACTACGCGACGAACTACATTGACGACGTTCAATATAATTCTCTATACACACACAAGCAAAGGTGCGAGCACTGCGATGTATACACGGGCACAACTCCACAAGCTTTGGCATGAAGCACTATCTCAGCACAGAGAGAGACAGAAATATAACAGGCAGAAGTCAGAAGTAAAAGCGCGACGTACACAGCGCCGCCACACAGTACTACAAGAGTGTTGGCAGTTACGTTTATTTTAAGTACATTACAGGTACCAAAAGTATTGCAACTTCTGCATGCCAATAACTTTGTTTGTTTGGTTTCCGTTTTTTGGAATAGGCAACACTTGACGACACAGAAAATTTTTTTTGAAATCTAACTAATTTAGGTATTTACTTATAATTAGGACGGGAACATGAACAGAATATATACTTATAATGTTTGCGTACTGTCCTGAAAAAACCACCGAAAACCGTAAAAAAAAACCATGTGATCGTTGTTTAGGAAGGAACAGAACTCGGCTCAACTCAAAAACTCTAAATTTGCTGTTCCTATTTTAACGCAACAAACTTTTTCCAAACAGTTTTACCTCTTTTAAATGAGCAGGAAATAAAAAGCTCGTTAGAGCCCTCCATTGGCGAATTGCATAGTCGTTTAGAGTGTTTCCAAAGGAGGGCTTCCATGCATGCCATGACAGGTGATATAGTTGAAGGTTTTAATGGGCGGGATGCTGTTAAATATATTCTTGGAACAGTGATGTTGAAAATACAGAAAGAACAAAGTCTGTGTTGGAGAATGTCAATTAACTGTGCAGTTTTGGCGTTATGTCACCTACAATATAAATAACGTCGGTTTTAAATCCTTTCTAGGGGCATTTAGGGCGCATAAATGCGATGGCGTGATAGTTAGCTCATTGGACTATCACGCAGAGAGTCTGGGTTCGATTCCTGGCTGGGTCACCAATAATTTTTCAAATCGCCATTACCCTTTCGACGTGCAATGGCAAACTCCCGAAAGTAAAATTGCCTACGAAAAAGCTTCTAAGATGTACCATTCGGACTCGGGGACAAACCGTATGCCCCGCTCAGATGTGACAAAAATGACAATATGAGCAACTCAAATGAGTGTCAAGAAGCCAGGCCCATTGCCCTACCGGGCTACCAGCGCCAGTTTTTTTTTTTTTTTTTCAAATGCGTTGAGACATTTCGCAAACTGGACATAGCACACATTCTGAGAATCGAAAGTTTTTAAATTTTTGACATGGCAGTGCGTTTTGAAAGAATTACGAGTAATTTCAGCGTTTTTAGAGAATATCAAATTGTTAGGCAGTATTAGAAATTTGATGATTTTAAAAAAGCACTGCCATTCTCTTTCTACAGCAAAATAGCATATAATCGACTGCGCGAACGAATATGAAAAGATAATATTGTCGTCACCAAAATAGTAGATGGAAAGATGGATTAAAAGTGGCAGAAAAGAAAACTAAAAAGAAACGTGTCGCATTGACAACTTGAACTATCTTACTGATAAGCGCTTTTGTTCCATTTTTCCCTGAGACATGCTGTCAAATCACCAGTGAACCTTTCACGACAGAATTATGAATTTGTGCGTGAAAATCAATGTTGATGGAAATTTTGTCATTCGGATTACCACTATAAAATTATTTATTAGACTATTTGAAAGGGAGTGGAATGAAAATGGAGTTATCAAAAACAACAGTATTGGATTTTGCATAAATACTTGCATTAAAAAGTTCAATAGAAGAAGAAGAAGTGCGACCATCACTAGCAGCGTTACTTTGAGAATTGGGTGTTTGAAAGGCATTAAACTCATCACGAATCTCATCTACAAGGCTTTGAACTAAGTAGGATTGTCGCATTTTATGATTATGAAGAAGCCTTTTTATTCTTAACGTTTTAGAGACGTCTTTGGGGAGAGCTCATTTTTTTTCAAATATGAATATGAAGCATAGTGCCTGTTACCATGAATATAGTAAATCTGAATGTTTTGAATTGCAGATGTCTGTTTAGTGACAGACAATTAATTGGTATATCAGTTCTTATGTTTATATTTGAATATCCATGTCCCACGAGAAGTAAGTTGGACGGTGCTAATGGCACACAGACCCCTGTACACCCAACGTAAGGATATAAGTGTAAATTAAGTCCAAAAACATTAAGCCAATCAATACATACAGGAATAATTGGTTGATTGAAATCCTAATAGGTTCGGTGGTTCGATAGACACAAGAGACGAAAGCATAGCAAGTTACGAGAGTTTGTACGCTAACGTCTCTGCATTCCTCAAGATATACGAGGCCATTCCAAGCAAGACTTCAATTATTCTCAATACTGGACAAGTATACTCAAGCAGAGAGCCGAACAAAGGTGATCCTATTGTGTAAGGGATACAAAAAGACTTTTTTGGAAAAACCACGTATGAGTTGCCCTTAAAGATTAACTTATCAATAAGCGTACGAAAATTTAGCTTTCTGGTATTCAAAATGCCCGTGTCGCGAAAATTAAACAAGTTGATGATTATGGACAGAGTTCGGTGTCATGGGGTATAGAATAATTCCTCATTCCCTTGGCAGATGATAAGAGAGGAGCGTTCATTAACCATTGCAAGATCATTTATATGTAAGTTGGATGAAATAAAATAGCTCTGTGAAGCATCAGAAGTAAACAAAATTAAGGTTTAGAGGACGCGCCTAAACATGAAGCAAGAAACTTGGCAAACCATGGAAAATGTATTGTTTATTGACGACCAGCTGGGTCAGTTTACTAGGTGACAGTGCCACCATGCAACAGGAGAGATCACTAAGATGGAGAAAGCCCTTTGGAATAGCACATAATCTTTATATTTTTAAACATAATCTGATGACATGAAAAGGCCGAATGAGTTCGTAAACATACTTCCAACAAACACGGTTAATTCGCCAAAACATTCTAAAAAAGTTACCAAGCAGAAACCAAGGCCTTTGCGTCACATTGCCAAGTAGTTTTGTACTCTCATCCTGATAACTCCTGCAAAAATCGATAAAAATGGGCACTTAACAAAATATGCAATGATTTGTGTTGTAGTCCATCTAACATAAGTCAGAAACAGGTAAAATATTCTCCAATTGTTTGCATTGTAATTCTTTTTTGAACAAATTTTTTATTTTTCTAGCACACAACGCCTTTTACTGAAGACGGTACTCTCACGGGCTTCAAAAGTCACAGGGAGGATGTTGTAATAATAAAAGATTTTGAGGTAGCACCACCTAAAGAACAAAAATCCATCGCTCTGCGAATAAATGTGGCTTCAATTAAGTCATTAGAAATGTCTAAATTTGTATGTTCTGGTAATTTTAAGTTTCTTTTCAGTTTGAAGTTTAGCACGGAATTTCAATATTTTATTGAAAAGACTGAGCTCAGTCTTATTCGTGGAAAAAGAGAAATAAGCGACAGACAATGCATTCACATCGCGCTTATTTAAATGTTTAACAGCAAGTTTTTCAAACCGTACAACGGTGTGATTATGTGTTGGGATGAGCTGCGGCTCATTAGATGTTCTATATTGCAGTGTTATTAGGTTTGGCATCTCTGAATCATTTTCAGAAAATCTACACGGATAAATAGTTGTTTTTAACCCTGTTTTGTTATCATAAACAACAAGGAGACCTGAACGAAAACCATCAGAAATAAGCCAAAAAGATTGAAATGAAGTATAACAGTCGGTGCAGATGGTGTGCATAAATGATTTTTGCAGACTGTTAAACGACAGAAACGACCCCAACATCGTTGTTAAGCAGAAAGAAACCGTTCAAGCATGGCGATAAATAAACGCCTAGATTTTTGCCGTATGGTACTGTATAGAAAACGATACATAAATTTTAAACTGACGATTCCGATTACTCAGCGGTCATTCAGCAGGTAATAACTTTGTGGAGAGGACATAATAATTTATTTCAGCAATTTATTAAGAGGAAAGAATGTCTTATGAATGAACCATCATCATCGATTCTGAGCACAATTTTGCAAAAGTATGTGGAACTCCATACACAGCGAGAATCAGATGAACTTGCGGGGCTGGCAAACAGTCAAAACGCGATCGAGAAACGCCTGCTTTGACTATCAGTTGTGGCTCGTGCAGTTTGCACCGTTGCTTCGCCCTGCTGAAACTACATTCCCACCAGTCTTGGGTGAATCATTCAATTGAGAAACGGAATATTTATTGATCATGACTCTGTAAAGCCCACTATTTACAGATAACATTGATTCCTCCAGAGAAAACAGCAGACCATGCAGTGAGTGGATATAATGGCTTCTCGTGCATTACTTGTGAATTTTCAGTGCGTCCAAATTTTGTTTGTTCCATATCCACACAGTTGGAAATGGTCCTACTCATAAATTTCATTCACTTTATCATTGATATTTAGCAGGGTATTAGAGTAAGTTAGACGCAATTCACGGCAAAACCCAATGAGATTGTTAGATAAGATCTTAACGCACCTTGACAATAACTGCAAACGGAGTTATACCGATTTTTTACTATATTCACATAACAACAAAAAATAAAAAACGTAATCTGTTTTTCAAATACACTCATATAATCATGTTTCATGACTTCCTCAAGACTCATTTCTAATTAATTGTCCCAAAAATGATTTACCATTTAAGGTATTGGATAATGCGTTTTCTGAATTTGTTTGCCCCTTCACAGCATACCTCTATAAATCATTGACTTCATCACACAAGATCATTAACCCTTCCTTTAAGGATCACTCAAGGTTGTGATGACAAATCGTAGAATCCAAACTGGATTTTCCAAAGTTTGGCAAAAATAGTATGATAGGTCTATTCGAGTCTTACGTTACAAAGATGTCAACAACATAACTTATTAAACGTTTTAAAGAAGCCAATACTTTAAACGTAATGCTGAGCTATGACATCTATTGGTGAACGCGTACTGTGTACACAATCCATACGGTACAATGGCTCTCCTAAGGGACATTTTTGACGATCGAATATCTTTCAAGTCATGATACGTATATAATTCGCCTGCGTATTCTCCTGATTGCGAAGCACCAGAACAGACTTGTTTTTGCTGGAAAACATGAAGTAATGATAGGTATACACATATCTAAGCTTCAGTAATCAAGGCTACCTAGCTTAATAGACTACCACCCGCATAAGAAGATGCTGACTCTGTAGAGAGCATTTAAAAACTCAATTTCAAAAATTCTACCAGGATAGTATGCATGATGGAGGGAATGACACTTATGAAAAATAGTTATAAAAAGGTGACATTGACATTTTTGACAGAACGCAGCCATCTGTCAGCTAGGGCGTTTGCAAGTATTGGGGCACAGTTCAATAAACTAGACAAAATGTTAAAATAGGGGGATATAACTTTGTGGTAATTAGAGATTTTGTCTGCCCCGGTTTTACTATTAACTCTGATGACTCCTTACCATAAATGACACCAAACATATAATCGACTTAAAAAGTGAATTTAGTGCGAAGGATTTGTCATGAAACAGTTAGGAGTCTCTGTATACTTAGTCAAGCCAAAAACATGGACGAATAAAAAAGAAGATCTCATTTGTCGTTTTGCAACCAATATTCTTCGAGTGTTTTTTGCTATGGTTTCCATTAACAAGCTTTGGAGAAGGTATACCTATAATAGCAAACACTACGAGCTCTATAGCGACATCGCGCTGATCACAAAAGTGCGCATCAATAATCTGAGATGGCAAGATGTAAAACCTCTATATCTGGACGGAAGCACAGCAGAGGTAAAACTCGCCTGAGATGACGATGACAAGTGGATGGGATCTTAACAATTATGAAAATCGAAACAGGACACAGTAATGCCAAAAACCCTTAGTGTTGTATTGGCCGAGGCCAAAAACAGCTTCGAATTTCAGTGTCATTTCACTAAATGACTTAAGCGCAACTCTAAAGTACAATCAACTAATCGCTAATTTGAAAAAGGGAAGCAATAACGCAGAGCTTAAGGCGTCGAGGAAGAAGGGTATTTTGTCTTATTATATTGTATATTAAGAGTAAGTTCAATTTATCGTGCCTTCAAACGCTCATTGTTTGGTGGGACTTCGTAGCATCAGATGCCCTTCTCTGTGAGTAATATCAGTAGTAGGGAAAATATGAACTCCGACACCATCTGCCACTACTAAGCAGTCTTCTTCTTCTTATCCTTTTATTAACCCTTTCCTCGTTATACGAACTTATGCGTAACGAGTTTCCCATTTTTACTGCATCGCTGCTGCTCCGCTTATGGGGTTGGCTAATGTCGCAGACCGCAGAACGCGTCTACATAATGCTCGGTCCTGGATCGCTTCAGTGGTAAGCCCCAGGCGTTGTTGCGCATTTGCCATCTGAGAAATCCAGGAATTCTTTTTCCGACCTCGTTTTCTTACAGTTGGAGTGACCGTAGTTGATAGTGCCTTTTTAACCGGATTTTCCGCAGATCTTCTTTGAACGTGGCAATACCAACTTATTCTATTCGCCTCAAGCTGTTCGGTTACCGAATTCTTTATATGTAGACTTCCTCTTATACGCGTAGATCTAATGCAATCGCGTTTAGTAACTCCACTAGACATCCTTAACATTTTCATTTCCGCTGCCGTCATTTTGTTTTTAAACGCTTCGTACATTGTCCAGCACTGTGAACCGTACATAAGAGCTGGTCTAACAACCGTGGTGTAGAGTTTCCCCTTCAATTTAAGTGGAAATTTTCGGTCGCAAAAGATTCCCGAATTTTCCCGCCATTTCATCCATCCCACACTCACTCTGTGGTTTACGTCGTCGTCACATTTCGCTTCCATGTTAACGATTGATCCTAAGTACTTAAAAATAGTGCTTTTCGGAAGAACTATTCCGTCTAACATTATATCCGGAACAGGTCGCAACGGATGTGCAAATGGGCACGTCAAATGCTCCGTCTTTGAACGACTTATTTTAAACCCGTTTCTCTCTAGCGCATTTCTCCATGAATCTAAGGCGTTCTGTAAATCTTCGACGTTATCGCTAAGTATAACTGCGTCGTCAGCGAAGAGAATTGGCGTTACATTTGCTTCGTGCATGCAGTCTTTTAAAAGATAGTCGAATACTACGTTAAAGAGGAAAGGGCTAAGTACGCTTCCTTGATGCACTCCCACATTAACTGGAAATTCTCTCGTTAGTCCAGCAGGGCTTTTAACCGCAGTTTTCACGTTTCCGTACATGTCTTGTATTATTCTAACATATGTTTCCGGTACATTTTGAGACCTCAGCGCGGCCCATATGAGATCCCTAGGCACTCGATCGAATGCTTTCTCGAGGTCGATAAATACCATGTGTAAATCCTTAGACGAATCTCGGTGCTTTTCCATTATTATTCGTAGGCTTTGGATAGCGTCCACCGTCGATCTTCCTTCAACAAATCCACACTGGTTATTATCGAGCTTTATTATTTGCCGAAGACGTGCCACTACTAAGCAGTAATACACAGTAACGCTCATCAACATCAATGAAACTACAAACAAAAAATTACAACATACGAGTGTACCTATATGACCCAGCGTTATGATTCAGCTCTCTGAAGTGCTTAAACATATATTTTAGGAATTTCTTTTAATATTTCATTGATTTCGAAATTTTTTGTCGCAAAATGAAAGACAATCGTATAAAGACTTCTTCAGTTCGACAAGTCGACTACAAAACACCACGTAATATATCATGCAGGGATTTAAAAATGAAAATGGATAACCAACATGATAAGACAGTGAATTTATGAGAAAAAGTACAGAAAATCCTACAACCTTTTTCGTATTGCGTGTTGATTTTAATAGATTTTCAAACAAACATAAATCCATTCCTTTCCCGACCATGGATTCCATGGAAGAAATTTTTTTCATTCGTTCTACCAACAGAGGAATGAGATTAGAATTTTGGCAAGCGGTATAAAACCAATGGCTTTGACTAGAGTTCGAAGGCTTACATTTAATATCCATGGGACAAATGACGGACTTACCAAATGCGGAACCACCCACACCCACAAAATACTCTTGCAATAGTTAAACACTGTGGAGGTTCGGTCGTGGTCTGGCGGTGTTTTTCCGCAGCGAGTTTTGAAAAACTGCACATAATTGAGAGGATTATCGACCACAACGAACATGTAACTCTTTTTAAAGAATATCTTAGGAACCTAAAGTCTGTTTAACCCTCATCGCAAAGCCCCTTTTACTCGGATCCGGATGTGAGTGCTCTAGAAGTTCTAGAAAGGCCATTTAATTTACTAGAGAAGCAGAATAAAAGATGAGCATGACAAACATAAAGAACGCAGCAGACCTCAAACAGAAACTGATGCAGGCAAACATAAACATATAAGTGTACAAATACGAATATTTTTTTATTAACTGATTTAAATCAAAAATGTTAGTTTTTTTATGTTAATGTATAATTACTTTGAGTTGCAATGTTTTCTTTTTTTTTACGAATTAATCAACACGTTTCGGCTTTCTTTTAGTTATTCATATGATTGTTTCAGTTTGCGAAATGTACGAATATGGTTTTTTATACACACTGCATGTCGAAACCCTTACTTTGAAATGACCATTGGAATCATTTTTATTTGCAATCGAAGTTTTTTTGAACAAAATTGTGTTTGCTTAAGTCAACGACTCACCTGTACGTTCGACGAATGAATATGGTGCCTTTCCTCGGCTCGATTAGTGTTTTTACAGCTCCCGCTAAAAGACAAATGATAAAGTTCGGTTAGAAATGTTTCTTGTACAGTTATACTATTTTGATTTTTTTTTTTTTTGTTTCAAACTAACCCCACCTGATTGCTCTGATCGCAATAGACAATTACGATAACGACTCCGAATTGAATATTTCCTCACAAAAATTCAACTAAAGAACGATAATTTGCGGTTCACCAATGCCACCACACACACAGGACTTTTTCTATTTACAATTTCACTCAGAGATTTCCTTCCATTTATTTATAAATATTCGCCTTCGGCTTAAGTTTGGTTTTGATTTTTCTCTTCTTTATTTTTTCTGCTTCTGTTTTTGTTTTCCGCTACTTTTCCTGATAAAGACTGTACGTTACACTACACTGTAAAGGTGCTTGCACTAAGGGCAGTGCTTTTGGGCGCAAGTTAGAAAGCAACGCAGAAAAAAGGGGGGAAAAACAATAAAAACAAAAAAAAAACAATTTTACGACTTTACGAGGACTACGAGTGACGTACAGTTTCCTTCTTTGGTTCTGCTGAGTATTCAACCAATTATGAACTAGTGGGAGGTTTAATTTAAACAAAAAAACAAGTTATTTGTTATTAAATTGTTATCAATTTTTTTGAAAATAAGAAGAAATACGAAAAGAAAATTCACAACTACTAGTGGAGTAAATATTCGTTTTAAATTAAGGGCAGGCGTCGATGCAAACTGAAGATTCGCAGCCATAGAGCTGGATTGCGTATTATGCTTTGCCTTTTACATTTACATAGAGAACTGATGGCAGAAAAGATTTTTGTTGTTCTTTTTAGTTTTTGTTGTTTGTTTCTGTTTCTGTTTCGCTTCTATTATTCATCCGTCTTTGTACCGAGGTATGTTTGGTTTCTGATTTGTTTTTGTTGCGTTTCCTTTTATCGGTGATGTTGTTGTTCTAGTTTTTTAGTACAAAAAAACGTACTAAATGCATTAACATATACTACTTACTCACTTCGATAGCATTACAGTGGAGGTTATATTCGGACCGATAAACGATTTAAGTCGAAGCGGTCTTTTGAGGTCTATACCATCTGTGCGCACCATTTAAGGCTAATTTCTCTTTTACTGCGAGTCGGAAAGTAAAAAAAAAAAAAAAATTAACTAGCTTTATATGTATATCATAGCCATCTTAGACAGCTGATGTCCCCTTACAGGTATTAAACTGCTTTTATGTCCTCCTATTTCAAAGCCCTGCCTCTCGTCTTCAAGACAGCCAAGAACATCTTCCTCTGCAGTCGCTGATGTCTATGTATCCAGATTTATTAACGCAACGGCAGTTGCACAGACTTTTTGAAAATTTCGCAAGTGATGTTGGCTTTCTTGCAATTTTTTCAACTATGATTACACATTTAAAACGCTGCACATAACTTGTCAAAATAATTTTCTGACATTCAATATCTATGTGAGATCGATTCCAAACTTTACGAGGGTGAGCGTTCTCTTCCGTGATTCTACACTTTCTGATGGGCTTGGCAGGGATGCCTCGTTCCCAAATGGCTTGCCAGGAAGTTCGTCTGGTCCGGCAGCCTTGTTATGCTTAAACTAAAATATTGCTACCCTGCCTTTCATCGAAATCTGGGTCTTTCTTTCTTCAGCGCGGAAGCACATTATTTCAAAAGTCTATGCAACTACTAGCGTACACCAATTGGAAGAACGCAGCTGATTGTCAACGATGAGTGCGCTAGTATTAAAACAGGAATTTGGTTTAGCCGTAAATGAAGGCAAGTCATCCCAGTCCTGCTTTATGAAGCTTAAGCATGGATTCTATCGAAAGCAGATGAAGATATCCTCAGTTGTTACAAGAACTTCGATGTTTCCTTCGAAATATATTCGGTCTCGTTTTGGCTTTCGAGGAGAAGACTCAACGATGAACTATAGAAGCTATATACCGACATTGACCTAAGCACAAAACTAAGCATTAGTCGCCTAAGACGGCTAAGGCATATAGAGCGAATGGACACCACTACCCCGGCCTGCAGAATCTTCGAATCAAACTCTGTGAGACAACGAAGCAGACGAAGACCTCACCCTAGGTGGTGCACACAAGTCAAAGGGAACTAAAACCGACTTGGATTGTACAACTTGAGGCAACCAGCTTAAGACCAGCCCAACCAGAGAGGCCACCTCACTAAGTAAGTCTTTGAAATAATAGCGTTGGCAAATATTCTGGCGGTGTGCCAATTCAGTCGCTTAGCGTTTAATTTCCTCATAGTATATGCACACTGATTAAGTTGGTTGACTGCTGACTGCCAAGTTACTTTGTCTGTTTGAAGACGTGGTCTCAACGTGCTGCTGTTGTCCTACAAAATCATTCGACGTCATCTCTTTTTCTCTGACTAGTTCTTATTGATATATGGCTCAAATATGCTAATTGCTTAAACTTGACTTACTTATCGGAATCAGTCCGTCGCGGTACCTTGTTCTTTTAAGGTTCAATTATATCTGATAGTCTTCATAGTTTCTCCTGCTCAACACTCAAAAATCTTCTGCAGCGTTCTGGCGGTAAATATAAAAGACACACACTTAACATTTTTATAATCGATTGAATTTATTACTCAAAAGTATAACAAGTACAAACGTCGGGTGGTCGAGCGGTTAGCAAGAAAGCTTGAGAATATTTTTGAAATTCAATGTTTTTTTTTGCACTGAATTTTTGATAAATTTTTCCTATAATAAAATCCAAAGGAGTCCTTTTTTTGTTTGGCGAATAAGCTGATATACATAGATCACGTGGCAAAGAATAGTGCGGCAGTTCATTTCTCTGCTCGTTGTTAGAGGCAATTGAAAATCAGCGGTTCTTCTTCTTCTTCATGAGCTCAAAATTGTATTGCTTATGTGACCGCCTTTAAAACTAAGGACGATACGTTCTTCACTTCTTGAAAATTGTTCCCAAATCAATTAAGTTTGTTTATAACTGTCAAACTTGTAAAAAGGTTTCTGTGACACATTACATCAATAAAGAAGTAATAATAACCAACCTAAGAATGTTCCTCTTGTATTGTCATTTTTTTTTCTTCTATTTTATATACTCGTACATATTACTTCTAACGTTTTAAGCACACTTAAAAGAATATACCACATACCTACTCGAGAGATTTTGGTTTTATGAGCAATAATAAGCAAACAATTGTGTTCACACCTTTTATTTAGACTCTGCAGTGCAAACCCACATGGGAACTGTTGCTTTTCCGAGCTTTGACCAGTCCACAGGCATGCCGAATACTTGCTGAGCTGTCAAAAGTCACCACCATGCAGCCAATAAAATGCTGAGACGTGGTAGATGTTTGTGTATCAAAACCCGATAATCTCTATAAAACGCAGAGGATTCCAAACGACTCCCGATCGCAATACTTACTTAACATAACATTAAGCTCAAATCAACGTTCTCTAGAAACTGGTGTTCTTTATAATTCACCTCCAAAGTGGTCAGACCTTTAACACATTCACTATCACTCCGAACATCAATATTTTGTAAACCATGAGATTCCAGTGGATTTTGCTTATCTCTGCATCATTTGGTTTAGTGACATCGGCACAGGTTGATCCCAACGAGGTCAAATGTCTTGGTATGCCAGTTTTGCTTTGCAATTCCAACTCAAAATCAATTTAAAGCTGCCTTATCTCTCTCTAGTGTGCAAAGCAACAGTTCAAGAGATGGAAGATGCTGTCGCCAAGATAGATCCACGCAAAATCGTCGAAGTAAGTGGCTTCCGAATCGATGCTCAAGGTAACACAGTCAGCAAAACTGCCAAGTACAGCACATCAGAAACCTATCTGACTGATTTGATGGAAAACATTTGCAACACCATGGACGATTATGTCAAGGTAACCCACAAGAAAACCGGCAAATTGGATATTCTGAAAATGACCATGGATGGCAAATTAGGCTCCATGATGTCGGAGGTGGACTTTATTCAAGATGGAGATTTGAACAAAAGTCTTCCACACTACGTGAGTTTAAACAACAAAATTCTGCTAAGGCTTTTTAGATTTTTTTGTTTTTTTTTTTAGTGCCTTCAAGTTCTTGAGGATCAAGAAGACGTTTTCCTTAAAGCATTTATGAGCGAAAATCTTGAAAGTGATTTAGATATTAGAATATGTTCACAAATGACAAAATATTGCAAAGATGCACCCATCCAGGAGGAGTACCAGCTGGAAGATGATGAGTACAAAGACGAATTGTGATAGACAAATAAGAACATATTTTAGTGTATTTACAGAGAGAAAAGTTGTTTAAGAAACATATTTTGTATAGTTATATATTGAGGAGAGTAAGTGAAACGAATTTTAAAGGAAACTCGGTTCCTTATCCAGGCAACGAGTGTGTTGAGTTTTGTGTAGATGTGAACAAATCCGCCGTACGAAAACAAACCGATAGCTTTAATGAAAATAAAATTCAAAAAAAAACAAATACTCGTGTGGACTTTTGTGTAGGTAATTTATTTACTTAAGTTTTGTTTATTTTAACATTTAAATTCCATTTTGGAATAGAGATGAAGATGGTCATCATCCAGACATTAGACAGCCTGTAAGTAGAGAAGAAAAAAAAGTAGTAATTAGAAATTAGTAAACTAGCATCACTAGATTATGTAGAGTAGAAATGGGGTAAGGTGCTGACAATTCAACGTGAATCATGCTGATGTTGGATTTTCCACCGCTTAGATTTGAGTGGAAATGAACATATTAAATCGTTCTCGCTCTCTTGGCAAAGTTGATAAGAGAATGTAAGAACCGTGATGCGTCCCACAATTAATTTAAATTTTAATCGATAGGGAGTTATGCAATAAAATAAAGATATCAGCGCCCACTTTAGTTAGAGTCAGTACTCACAATTTTATGGAGAATATTCTACGGACATTATTAGCAGATAACAGTAAGACACAGACAAAATTTCGAGTGGAATTTGTCTTTTCTTTTTTTTTTTGTGTTTTTCAGTACATACTGCTGAGTAATCATTAAATTGCATTTTCATTCGTTTGATAGCCTATTGAAGGAAAATTTTATTGACTGTTCCGTGTGCTCAGATTAGGGGTTGTTTGGCTACACTTTCCGTCCAAGTAAAAACGCTACTTTTGCGCTACAATGTCGCATCAGCATATATTTTGGTGCAGTTTTGTCGTGAAAGGAAGACGAAAAACTTCGCCGACATAAGTTTTCTACATGGCCAAGTCCTCACAAGTGAAAAGCACGATATTGTCAAAGATTGCTTCGAGCTCAACGATTGGATAAAATTAGAACAGGAGAACATCCTTTTTTAAACAATTAGGAAAAAATACCCTCTACGACCCTAGCTTTAAAAATGGGCTCAGACTAATAAATTTCGTGGCAGAACACAATGTCATCGTATTTGGTATACGTATTCCACACTCCAACATCCTCAAAGCGATAGCGGCAACCTCTGATCAAAAAAACGTCAATAAATCAATCTGGTCACATCACGTTGCGATGAATGCAATGCACAGCTTAGGTATTTTAGACCGACCACTACTTAACATCAAAGAAGCGCTCCAGAACGGCAGTAACGACATTGTCAGCAAGTCATTGAGACGTTAAATCTTATACTCGACAGCTAAAATAAAGAAGATGTAGTTGCAGGCGGTAGAGAAGTAGAAAAGATGCTCACGAACTGTTTGAGAAAAAGATGGGATACCTATTAGAAAGAAGTAAAGAAGCGCTCGAACGAGGCCAATGAAACTTGCCAAAAATTGAAATCCAACAGGCTAGAAATATACTAGTAGTAGTACAGTCACAGTCAGTGCGGAACGTTTAGAAATATCATAAAACTTTGGCAGACTGTTAAACACATCAGGCAGAATGAATCATTCAACGATGATGGACAATTTGCAACATTACAACTAAAGACTTATAAAACTTCAGAAACAGATCGACTGGTTCCCGAATTATTCTAGGAAGCGGGAATGATTTGGCAAGTAGCATATAAGAACTTTTCTGTAAAATTTGATCGGGTTAAAGCATGTCCAGTGAATGGAATTACAGCATCGTTTGCCCATACATGATTCAGTCTTTTTAACAATGCGTACAAGAAACATCTATAACATAACTGCTATAACGTTTGATGCTCCATAAGTGTTGACTTCTTAGGGGAATATTTGTTTGTTGTTGGAGGTAACCCTGGGCAAGAAGTCTTGAGTTTCTGAAATGAACTTCTCGTAGCAATTTGTATCAAGGCTAACATTAGCGTTATATTTAAGCTAATCGACTTAGCGGCGGGGCGAAAAGTTGTCGTAACTAGCATTCGGTTCCCACATCTCGATATTCACAAGGCGAGAACTCCTAGTCAATCAACCGTCAAACAGATTGACCACATTGCGATCGTCGCAAGACACTTCTTCAGTATTATGGATGTCAGGAAATTCTGCATCGACTCAGACCATTGCCTAATTTTAGCCAAGGTACGATTGCGTATATTCCGAGCAACGCAAAGCGAAAGTTGTGAGGAATTTCGACGACGAGTCTCTCTTAATCTCGCAAGTGGTGTATTACCGCCAGCATCGAATATCGAAGACCAGTGGCAACACTCACAAAAAGCCATCAGAGGATTCGGCTTCTTATGTGAGGGGTTAAACTCGACGACCGTACAGAAACCCGTGATTTGATGACGAGTGCTGATAAGCACATGTACACAACGCGCCTCTGCTTACAAGGACTAGAGCTGCTCACGAGTTCTATGAGCAGAAGAGGAGAGACGTACACCGGCCAGGAATAAATGTAATAGAATCGATGCTAAGGATTTGGGAAGAGCATTTCTGTAGACTGCATAACAGCGATGACGATCCTAATATCGCTGTCAGCAGAATTAGCCTTTCAACCTGAACGATGTAGACCAAAAATTCCGTCTACCCGACCTGGATGAAATGAAGATGGCAATATCTAGGCTCAAGTCCTACAGCTGCTGGAACGGACGGCCTGACTGCCGAGCTCTTTAAAGCGGCAGGCGATGACTTAGTAAAGAGCATACACAAACTCATCTCTAAAATATGGTCGGACGAAAGTATGTCCGTAAGTCCACCATCGACCAAATATTCACGCTACGGCAGATCTTGAAGAAGAATCATGAGCTTCAGATCAATACACACCACCTATTCATCGATTCATAAGGCCGCGTATGACAGCATCTATAGAGACGAGCTATACAGAGCAATGTTTAGGTTTGGCATCCCTGCCAAACTCGTCCGTCTGTGCAGGATGACGATAAAGAATGCACGCTGCTCCATCAAGGTTGGTAAAGATTTAACCGTGACCTCCATTATGCGTCTAACACAAAGGGCACAATCTCTCAAAAGTCTGTACAATCACCCCCATATGCTGATGATGTTGACATAATCGGCGAAGCGGCGAATATGGGTTTAACAATCAACGAGAAGACCAAGTAACCAGAAGTAACCAAGTGTTAACCAGAAAGGACACCCAACACTGAGGTTTTTTGGACCAAATGCAAACGAAAAATAACTCAATTTTGAGAGAAAAAATTGTTCGGGTAGTTCTCGATCCCGTCTGCAAACTGTACGAACTGACTACAGCGACATCGAGTAAGCCGGAAGAGTGAAGGTCCAACTACTGAGATGCCTGGGTCATGTGCATCGAATGGATACCAATGCTCCGGTTCGCAAAGTCTTCGAATCCGACATCTCACAACTTAGCGTACAAAACAGGAGGTAGCTAGTGAAACATCGAGCTGGCTGGATACGCTTGTTGGTTGGGACCCAGTTACACCTTGTACTGTAGCACCACCTAAAGTAAGAAAATCCCCTTTGGGAGCAATTTCTCTGTCTTAAACGATTTTTGTCAAATACATTTTACATGAACTTTCCAATACCCAGCAAGAGGGAACTCGGATTGAAGCTTTTACTTTGGCAGAGGTCCAGTTTTGTAGCTCTCTTCAGAGTTGGTATCACATATTTCCCACTTGAAGCCATCAAAGAGCGTAGAAGCGTATTTAATGGCCTCATTTCTCACAACAATCAACGACAGTTGCGTCGTGTTGAACGCAAGCTCCGATAAAATTAAGTGATCGGCTGCATTCTTTGGGTTAACCCAACAACTTAACATGAAAAATAGGAAGCCTTACGCACAAGATGTGAAGACTCTATTTGTTTGGCCACAAGTGAGTAGACGACAATTATAAACGAACTTGTTATGACAAACACGAACGTCGTGCTTGAATCGAGGAATATGAAAGGCAACTCAGTATAAAGCAGAGACCTTCAGCGTGTTTACTACTTCGGCTTTCTGACAATATTTTTTTTTTTTTGAATAAAGAAGTGAGAGAAATTTCACATATGGTGTCTTTGTAGATTTCTAACTCTTCTTCTCGTTAAGGACACTGTGTATTGTGGCCAACTTATTGAGAATCGAATCAAAGGTAACCAAATAACCAACTCAAAAACCCCTGAAGCTAAAATATACGACCGAACTTATTTTGTAATCAAATAGTTATCAGTGTTTGATATCGTCGATTGCTAATTGTCTATCAAGGCGGTGTCGAACTAAACGACCGACAGAATAAGAGTTTTACGAGTTTTGCGTTGATGCGACTCTTGGTAAAATTTTAGTTTTGCCTCCATAGAGGTCCGATTGTATTGAAAGATTTTTTCCAAAAGTAACTTGTATGTGCAACCAAAAATCGATTTTTTTTTTTGCCCATAACTATGGCTAAGTGGTGAGAATTACATAACAGATTTTTACAGTTCTTTACCTAACTTGTTCAAAATTCGCAACCACACGCTATACTAACCTCTAAAGTCGTCCTTTACTTCTTCAAGAGTTGATGCCTGACAACCAAGAATGGAGCACCCAGACCAGATCCGACGAACGCAATGAACAAAGCCGTCAGCTTGTACCTGTTGCTGATGTCGAAGGGAAGGTTCTATGAAAATAAATAATATAAAAGTAAAATGCAAAAATTTTTAATTTTGAGAAATTTTTTTTGTCTTTATTATTATTATGTAATCACGAGGTGGAGCTAGTACTTACCTCACCGGGGATACCACCGTGGGAGTGGAATCGGACATTGGATTTAACAACGTTACGGGCTAACAAACTGGTACGTCCCAACATTTTGGAATAAGTTTTATATTATTCGGGAATTAGTTGAAAAAGTATGGGAGTAAACTCTGCAAATCGTTTCGTAGCGATCACAGAAAAAACGATGGTAGACGATTGATGAAAAATTCAATTCGAAATACGTTTTGTTATGTCAAAAACGAGTTCGAATATGCTAGGTGCTCTTAGTTGTGAAGTGGAAAAAATATAAGGAAACAATAAACTAGTATTTTGGAGAGATCTTGTGGAGCCATCGGAAAATAGTCGAGAACGTTTAATGATTAAGTGTTGTACGAATCATGGTGCGGCATAATTTCAGAGAGGTAACTATGACTTCACGCACATTAATTGTGCTTATTTTACATTTTCAAGATAGCTATCGAATACTCATCTGGACTTGAATTACTTTATATAAGGAGGAAAAAAAAGCAACACTAAAATACTCTCGGAAATGATTAACATTTAGAAGAAGGACAGCGCATGATTTCACGCGATTGAATCAACCGCTGCATCAATTATCATGTTACTCGTAGATTCCTAGTATAAACTATAATACTTTAATGTATTTAGAGCTGAAATAAGAAGGGATTTAAACCTACTCAGTGCTTTCAATTGGAGAAGTTGTCAACGGCAACTATTGTATTTTCAACGTGGAATATTTGATAATAAACATCTGGCATTTTGCCACGGAGTTGGTCTAGCTCTCCAGTATGATGTTGTTGACTTAGTAAACTACACGGTCATCGTACTTAAAAACTTCGGCTTTAGATAAGGATACACGTGTAATGATTAATGTTTTTACCAAACACCGAGAGTGACTTGAAGCACAGTTGTTTAACGCAAGGAGGTCTAAACAGTTTTTGCTTTCTGCTGATACTTGTAAAGCCAGGTTCCGATCAGGTATTCCAGATATCTTTTAGTCCCGATTTGACTAGAACATATAAAAAAGTAATTGCAGGATGGGTAACAATATAAGTTAATTCTATATTTAATCGCGAGATCGTCGATGCATCTGATGCCTTACGCATAAAGTACCTTATAGCAAATGATTACTATGGCTCAATTAGACAGGTGATAAGTTTTTTTTTTTTTCTAAAAAAAAGAACTCAACACTCAAGAAGGTAAAAATACTCTTAAAATGCTGGAGCACATGTTAAGTTTTTTGGAAAATGGGATAGAGAGAGAGAGAGAAAGATCTTTGGGCTCAGTGGTTATTTCGCTCCATGAGTGGCATCCAACATTTAATGGGGAGACTAATTATTGGTGTAAATTGACTTGTTGTTGTTGTATTTTAGACAACCACTCATCTTACATGATTTTGGTTGCCTGAAAAAATAGTGTCTTTTGGTCGCGGTTGGGATTGAACGTCGAACCCTCCGATTGAGAAGTCAATACATTACAACTTAAGCCACGGCCACCACGGTAAGTAACCTTAGGGTTATTACCCTAATGAAAGTTATTTTCATCAACCTTTCAGTGGTCTTTCAGAGTTTTTAAAGCTATATCAACATAACAGGTAACTTCAACGCGGATTATGACAAAATGACTCTCGTGCTTTCCGAATTAAAGGTTTTTCATTTTCTCTTAGACTCCAAATCGTTAATAACTGCAATCCAATGCGATTTTGTGCCAACGCTATCTCTAGTCTGCTTGACATTATTTTCGTTTCTCAACCTTTATCTGTTCTATTGTAGTTTTGCAATTCTGACGACGATCTTTCTTCCGTTCTATTCTTATCCTTATTGAAATCCTTCATCTTGTTGGGGTTAAAGTAGAAGATAAACAAGTTAGTTACATCATTTCCATCAAAAAAAAATATGGACCAACTTGCGACGAATTTACGTTCTTCGGAATATTAATAGTATAAGGTATGACTGTTTTGGGGACCTTCTAACGATTGATCGAGATACTGCTGGCTGTGCTATAACTTGGATTTCGTCATCAGCACAGAAAACAAGTAGGAACAAAGTGTTTGCCTTACCTCCCAGTAGTGAGCTAAAATGGCCAGAGCCGTAGCATAATGCTGGACACACCGTAATGTGTTAACCCAACTACGACGACCGTTGCAAACGTTTAAAGGCCAACGACCCTAGGATTTGCACGTGGAATGTTCGGAGCCTTACCACACTACGTGCTAGCTAAAAGAGGCTTGGTTGTCTACAACCATGTAATATATGTATATCATCTCCATCCAGGAGACTTGAGCCTGTTGTTGGTGAATTGGCTTCCAAATCAGAAGGTGATTGAATTCCAGCTGTGCCCGAAAGACTTGCATTTTTTAGTCAACAAAAATCAAGTAAGATCCAGCTACTTCTCACTAACAATTAGATCTCCCCATTAAATGTTAGATGCCACCCATGCAGCAAAATAATCACTGAGCCCTAACATCTTTCTTCTTTCTATGTCCAATTTTCCAGAAAACAGTGTTCAATTCTTATCAAAAAAAAGGGAAATGCGATGGGATTCCTGGACGTACAGAGGATTAAAAAATAGCGTTTCTTCGTATGCCCGTTTTACATGTGCGCGGAACTTAAGCAAGAAGTCTTGAGCTTCCGATACATAAACGTGTGTCTCATGAAAATTAGCATCAAAGCTAGTTCGCTACAATAAGCCGCAAATTAGACTTGGGGTTGCTGCCCAAATGGAAGACAAAAACGACATAACCAAAGCATGTTTCTACGAGCTCCTCGACATGTTATATTAGGAATGTCCTTAGTATCTTGTATTAGGCCGACATTGACTTGGATCACCACCTTGTTGCAACCGACACAAAAAAAGAAATTTCTGCAAGAGACCGCCAGAATCTTCAACGAACAAAATACCTAAACAATTCCTATGCCACTAGCATCGCGCACCGAACACCAGTGGCAACGTTGTCAACGTGCTATCAGAGACGCCATAACTGATGTACTGAGTTTTACCCGACCCCCGCCAAGAAATCCCTGGTTTGATAAAGACTTTGGCAGGCAAATGCAGTTAATTAATAAGCGAACAAATTGGCTTTGCAATGGGGGACTAGACCCACTCCAGAGCTCTACGGGTAAAACACCGGCTTCTTCAGAAAAAGAAAAAAGAGCAAGTTAAGCTTGTCAATCTATGCAGAATGGACGTTGTTGGAGAAAGATCAAGCGAACTGTATATAGGCCACATAAGTTAGTATTTAACAGGAACTGCAACACTGTTAGTTGGATCACACTTTACTTTACTCTAGATCAACATAGATTTACATACAAATCAAACAGATTTTCAAATATTTTCGAAATGTTTAAATCATCTGTTTTGTTGTGTAATTTTGACATTTGTCAGTTCCTCAGCGGTGTGGTTTTTGTAATTTTGCTCTTCCCTTCGTTCGTTTTTATTTTCCACTTGTTTTGTTAAATTCCTTTATTTTAATTGTAGTTTTTGTTTAATTCCTTTGGTATTGACAATCATGTTAAGAATAACAACTGCACTCCGGACAGCACTTAGCAATCAAAGCGTTCGAAATTCTGTTCGGTTACTCCATATCAGTGAAGCCGATGTCATTCCCACTACTGTAGAAAAGGAGTCACCGGAATTCCAAGTTTGTACCGCAAAGTAAATTTCCTTTCGACAAACATTACAAGAAATCATTTACAGCAAAATGAAGCAGATATGAGGAAGCTTGTTGGAGAGTTGAGAGACTTGACATCACAAGTTTTGAGTGGAGGAGGACCACAGGCTGTTGAAAGGCACACATCTAGAGGGAAACTATTGGCCCGTGAGCGGATTAACCGGCTTGTAGACCCTGGTTCTGCTTTCCTAGAGCTAAGTGCATTAGCAGGTCATGAGTTATATGGCAAAGAGATTGTGAATTCAGGCGGCATCGTCACAGGTATCGGAAGAGTTTATGGGTGAGCTGTGGACTTGTTTACTTGTAGTACTTTCCTCTTAAAATGATCGTAAATTTCTAGAACGGAATGTGTCATAGTTGCTAATGATGCAACTGTTAAGGGTGGCACTTACTACCCCATCACAGTAAAAAAACATTTACGAGCACAAGAGATTGCTAAAGAAAATCGTTTGCCATGCATCTACTTGGTCGATTCTGGTGGTGCGAACCTCCCCCGTCAGGCTGAAGTCTTTCCAGATAAATTGCACTTCGGTCGCATTTTCTACAACCAGGCTAATATGTCGGCGTTAGGAATTCCTCAGGTTGCTGTAGTGATGGGCAGTTGCACTGCTGGTGGTGCATACGTTCCAGCTATGGCTGATGAGAGTGTTATTGTGAAAAATCAAGGAACCATCTTTTTGGCTGGTCCTCCTTTAGTTAAAGCTGCTACGGGAGAAGAGGTTTCCGCAGAAGACCTTGGTGGCGCTGATTTACATTGCAAAACGTCTGGTGTGACGGATCATTATGCCGTTGACGATGACCATGCCCTCTATTTAGCCAGACAGATTGTCAGTAACTTTAACTTGCCTGCAACAAACGCCTATAGCGAGCTTTCACTGTATTCTCAAGAAGCCAATGTGGACGTAATTAATGCCCAAAAGTCAACGTATGAGGAACCGAAATATGATCCAAAGGAGATATACGGCATTGTTGGACCGAATTTAACGAAAAGTTTCGATGTGCGAGAGGTGATTGCTAGAATTGTGGACGGTAGTCGATTCACTGAATTCAAGAAAATGTACGGAGAGACGCTGGTGTGTGGTTTTGCAAAGTTGTACGGTCACACGGTGGGAATAGTAGGCAATAATGGAGTTCTGTTCTCGGAGAGTGCCTTGAAAGGAGCTCATTTTATCCAGCTCTGTGCACAGAGAAACATTCCTTTGGTGTTTTTACAGAATATTACCGGTTTTATGGTTGGGCGTGACGCTGAAGCTAATGGCATTGCTAGAAATGGAGCCAAAATGGTAACAGCTGTTGCCTGCGCCAATGTTCCCAAATTTACTGTGATCATTGGAGGTTCCTATGGCGCTGGAAATTATGGTATGCAAACGATTTTAACTCTAAGATTCTGATAAATATTTGTTACGTTCGTTTCTAGGTATGTGTGGCCGAGCATATTCGCCAAGATTCCTGTATATGTGGCCCAACTCCCGCATATCCGTGATGGGTGGAGCACAGGCAGCTAATGTTCTAGCTCAAATTACAGCTGACCAAAGAAAACGTGCTGGAAAGGATTTCACAGAGGAGGAATCGCAAAAATTGAAAGCACCAATTCAGCAACGATTTGAAGAAGAGGGCTCTCCCTACTACAGTACAGCTAGATTGTGGGATGACGGAATCATTGATCCGGCTGACACGAGAAAGGTTTTAGGATTGAGTTTGGCTTCAACGTTGAGAAATCCAAATAATGAAACCAAATTCGGTGTCTTCCGAATGTAAATGGACTGAAGGACAATAAGGAAATCGATTTTATTGGAATACGGACATTCAACAGACTTTTGTTGCATTTATATAGAAGTTAAGGGGAAAAGAAACAAACGCAACTGATGCATTTATTAGTTTTAAGAAAAGACGTTTAACTGTTTATTTTTTAACATTGTTATTGCGTTGGTTTTACGCAATTTTTGAGAAAATCTATTAAAGCAAAGCTCTTAAAAGGAAATTTTTGGTTACCTTACGCTGAATAAGCTGAATTTTTTTACCACTTGTGATTGGTAACAACAGCGGGTACCGAATATAAGAACATATAGTATTTCTCCAACGTGTCTGAGTTATAATAAGGTTAAGCTACAGTTCCCCAGCTAGAGCGGCTTTTAACTTGCTGCCTCCAAAATATGCGCATCAACTAAAGCTATTTCGTTGATGTCCATACGCCCTACCTACCGTAGCTACCTCAGAAGACTTGTACGAATTTTCAGACCTAGTCGCGAAGGGGCTGTAAGCCAAAGGTATCTTCATATACATTCGCTTATTTTCATATTTTTGCACTATGATTCATATAAAGAGGCTTCTTAAGTTCCCCCTGGTATTTTGCTATTTTTTCTTCATTTTGTTGTGATGGACAGAAATATTAGCTTTCATCGGTAAATTGCATGTTTTGCCTCTGCTGCCAGCAAAGTTTGGGTCACCTCCATCGCTTTAAAGTCTGCAGAAATGGTTTTCCACCGATTTTGACACTTACTAAAGTTTTTTACTCATTTTTTCGGTTCTTTTTTAGCTTAGGACGCTCTTTTTATCGTCTGGTAAAACTTCCGAATGTTTTTCCTTCTTCTTATTTCAACTACGTAGAGTAGTAGATACTAAAGGAGAGCCTGGGATCGACCCTAAGATTGATTGATGGTTTGTTATCAGCTGGTCGTCATGGTTTTTTGTGATTGTTCAGCAGTGTGCAGCTTGACTTATAGCCGACCCGCAGAAATATTCACCCATATCGTAGAATACGCCGGGGGGAACGTTTCACTCAAATTCACAACTTTTGATCGTTGAATACGTTCGAAGTCAATGTTTCACTTGTCGGTAAGGTGAATGCGCTTTCAGGCCATCGTAGAAAACGTTCGAATTAAAACTCCCCATACAATTTTTGACATTTCTCAAACGCAGCTATTTCATTGCGTATTTGGGTGTCTGTTGTAAGGTTGTGCTGGAGTTAACCGATTTTTTTAAAAATGTTGTGAGTATACGCATATTTTTTTTTATTTTTAATATGTATATTTGTAAATGTATCGTAATGCAGCAAAAAATAACAAACCGCGATCAATTTAGAGAATTGATAAATGTATGTAATGAAGATGTAGCAAGGAACGATTGCAGACGACCACCTTAGTACCTCTGGTTCTGGAATGACCTTAGATAAATTAAATAAAAACAAATTAAATGATTAATTAACTCTTTCATTAGAATTAATAAAAGTTTAAGAATATTTACGCTGAATCTGGAACTTCCATAATATCTTCTGCAGTGCCTCTTAAAGATGCACGTATTTTGCTACTGCAAGGTATTTCGTCTTCATTATTAGATGTATTTAACTTAAATAGCTATCCACTTTCTATTTCACTATTATTCACTTGCTTAACTTGAATGTGAAATTGTTTTCCTACATTAATTCCCGTCACTCTCCGCAAAACAGCTGCTTCGCCGTGCCAACTTCGAATTTGAAATACGTATAGGTAATGTAGTTCGCCCGGCATATTCTACGATGCATATGGAAAGTGAAAGTTAATCAAGGAAGTGAAGTGAATCTTAGATACGGCGTATTCTACGATAGGGGTGATTAATTTACATTAATCACAACGACGGGCACTTTTCCAACCCTATCATTCAGAGCACCTAGGGTGATCCTAATGTCATAGTTAAGACAGTTATTCTAGGTTTTGTGGAAAGGTTAATAGACATTTTTTCGCATATAAAGTTGATACTAGCGGTTTATTGCAATGCGTTCGCTCCCGTGGCGAAAGCTTAACACCAAATATCTGCTGCTTTGGTTCTCCGAAGCATTGTATACTTATGCCACACCCAGGATTGTATGGCATGGTTCTTCCGGCAAACTGACCATAGTCAGCGGAACGACGGAGCAACGGATTCTATTAATCGGGCTTTCAGAGTGTTTTGTCTCCAAGCGATGCGAGTTTCTGTAAATTCTCTCAATGGTTTCACAAATTAATGTGCTTGCTCCCAATTTGGAAGTTCGGGAACATCAATATGCAAGTGTAAGACCTGCCAACGAATCAACGTAGAAGGGCAACCTTCTGTAAGTATGCCTGTATTCTGTCTAGCTGTAAGTTATAAATTTAACGTAGCGACGGAGCAACGGATTGAAGGATTTTATTTGTCGGCGCCTTTATCTTTGAACTTTGAATTGGTTCACATGCCGACATGCCTCTCACAAAATCACATTGCGGTGTTTGTGACAGTGATCTAGTAGTCTCGTATATTTGTAAACATAGCATAAGCGTCACCTTTATATCAAGAAATAACAAGAAACCTCTCCACCCACTGGCAAAGCATCAGATCGGCGCTTATCTGAACAAAATTACGAGTCACTTAAATTCAAG
Organism: Volucella inflata; assembly: GCA_928272305.1. Lineage (NCBI taxonomy): Eukaryota > Metazoa > Arthropoda > Insecta > Diptera > Syrphidae > Volucella > Volucella inflata. Next base: position 79,949,894 of record OV743717.1, on the reverse strand, counting down.
TATTTTGACAGTCACGCAAACTTTAGAAAATATGTGATCGGTCCCGAATGCAATTGCATGGTTCATGCTTTTTGGCGCCTCGTTTAACCCGATATTTTCGTTTCGACTTCGCGCGCGACATCCAGTCACGTGACACGTGTTTCGTCATTTGACACGTTAAAATATTTATTCTAACTGTGGTTAATATTGTTGTCTCGTATTGGAGGGGATCCATAGTCGTCTTACATATACCTTAGTGACTCAAACACGTGTGCGTTTATTTTTTATTTTGCCGCAAACATAAAAATATTAGCTTGTTCATCCGGGCTGCGACGGCATCTGTGCATTGCTTGTCGCTTGTTTATGGAAATACATCTTCTAAAAGCGAACTTAACAACTCGATAAATTCCTTCCTCAATAAAGACGTTAATGCTACTGCTATGTTCACAAATACTGTTCACCGAATAAAAACTATCAGACCAAAAAAGGCGTGATACATTTTCGAGCTGTAAAGAGACTGTCAGCGTAAGGGGACACTTTTTTGGTGCCTGAAGTTTATCCCGACTATTCCTCTTAAGGAGGAAGCGTTTTTTGATCTTTTGTTAAAAAACCGTAGAAATTTGGCCCAGACTTCATTAAATTGCTCATTTGTTGTGACGACGGCTAATCTTCTTGCTGCTCAATTCACAGCCAAACAACGCTTTCAGATTGTGTTTTGCGTGGACCCCCGCCCAATTATTAAGGCTTCTTCCATCAATGACGTTGTCTAATTAAAAGTGGGGGTGGAGCCAAACAGGTCTTATCAATAACATCATCAGAATTCTACGCCACTACGCCACCGATACCAGGACTTGAAAAGGTAGGCCCCCTCGTGGGAGCGTCTCGCTGGCTGTGGTTTAAACCTAAAATGCAAGGAGGGTGCACCAGCTGGTCTCACCCGATGTACAGTTGCAGTAAGTACTGGGTGCTGAGACCCTAAGATAAGTAAGTTTTAGATGGGCCTTGACTCATACCAAGAGTGAAACTGTGCCCTTAACACAGGTCCGAATTCGTATCAAAGGAATTGACGGACATCCTCGCTCCCATGGATGTATGGGCACCTCGTGAAGTTAAGTCTAAACGACAGGAGTTCACGAAAATCACAAGAGACGTTCAGTGATGTTTTGCGTACACTAAAACATGGGACAAATCCACTTGCTTAAAACACTCAAAAATGATAATATACACAAATTCGATGGTTCAGCTGACATAGCTCTGTTTCTTCTAGAAAACCATTGCGTTATTAATATTAAGTTGTACCACACGAAATGTCAGATTCTAGAGTAAAAATGTAAAAGATAATACTACTTGCTTGAACATTTTTATTTAATGAAAATATATCCATTGACATCTATGTTATGACTCTCCTCCAACATGATTAATGCCTCAAACACAATAGCGCTTTCCCTTCGTCTTGTCTTTTACGTGCCAACTAAAAGAATAATAATTGCTTTCTATCACAATGATAGAAATTTGACCTTTGGGCTTACATTTGGCATTCGTTATGGAGAACTTGACCCGACTTAAAACGAAGCCAAACTTTTGATTGCTGTTGACAGCCGACAGCTTTGGAAACCAAAGAAAGGGATGCATTTCCAGTCTCCCCAAACAAGGAATCTTTCCTCAAAGTCTTCGGACAAATTATCTGGTGCATATTTGAATATGATGCCCATGACTAGTTTGGTGGTACTACAACAACTCTGCACCTTCAAGAAAGAATGCACTATTGTGTAATAAAGCTGTCAATTGCCAGCCTCCAAAATCTACGCAAATTCACTTGCCTTACCATGTTCTATTGCTTTATCTACCACTGCTCTATCAGAATTTAATTTCAACTTTTTTGGTTGGTTGCTCGCTGAATTTAGCAAAATATACTCACTGCGACATCTATGTTCTAAAGTAAACAACATTGACACTTTCAAAACACCTCCACGAAAACTTGGCGTTGTCAACTGACATTTCGAATGTTTTCAACGAAAAACAAGGCAAAAAGAAAACGACCAACCACACACGCACACATTCGTCAGTTTCACACACAACGAGAATAAAACGAGCAGACAGTTGAAAAGGCACTATTGCTCCCTCCGGTCGATTTACAACACTTAACCAGTGCACCACAGGATTCATCACTTCTCTAAAGCGAATTCAATTTGAAGTACGATACGTTATTCCAATTTTGCTCTCAATAACGGATCCTCAAACAGACGTTCATCAAAAGTGAGTAATCAATTTGCAACGCTAATCATACTTTGCAGGAATTTTGTTAATTGAAATTGTTAAATTCCGATACAATTCTCTCCCACGGCCATTTTTATCCAGTTCATTGCAAGAACAGCGCCCCATTCAATTGGGCAATAGATTTGTTTCGCTCTAACTTTGGCATTGCACTTGGCATTTTCGAATGCGTGGAATCGCCCATCGCATCTGTCGCGCTGCCTTTGTGTCACGTCGAATCGGTTGCTCTTGCTTTTTCGTTCGTCAGTTTTTCTGTTTGCCTTGTGTGTGCGGTTTTCTCGAAGCAAGCATTTGCCTGTCCCGTACAAGGAATTGAAAAGTGATATAAAAAGAAGGAAAAAAAAAACGACTAGAAGAAAAAGAATAGAGAAAAAAAAGTGCAAAAATTAAGTTATTCGAACAGATTGAGCTATTATCGGATTAAATCGACGAAGAGACCACTGTTATCGCCTAGGTGAGTGAGTGTGGAAACATCCAAACCAGGATGCAGTGCAATTTTTTCACATTTTTTTTTTTTTTTTTTTTTCGGGAAAAACATGTCCTCTGCCTGGTCGTTGTCATTTTCATCATTATCACCGTCGTCTTCGTTCGGTATTCGATGGTGTGGTGCCCTACCGTGACCTGCTCAGTTCCTTTTTTTTTTGTTCACATTTTCTTCCTTTTTTTTTCTTGGTGGAACGTGTACAGACAGCCGGCGGCCCCCTCTGACCATCGTGAGCATTTGCAGCGCATTCTGGGAGTCATGGATGTGGTTACTGTTTGTTTTGTCGGAGTAAAGTCAATCCCATATGGCTAGCTCTTCTAGCGTTTACCGACTATCATTACCGTGGAATTTGAATAATTCTCGGTATCTTTATCCGAGGTGCCGGTTTAGCAGATAGAAATGAAGAATGGTGGAAAAAATGTAGTATAGAACGGTTCTGGTGGAAATGATTGCGTCATCTGCTCAGATTGGATGGGAACACCTTTCCCAAAATGATTTTTAGATAAAATTGAATTGTAAATTTTCGATAAAACTGGATTTGAATTTCGTTTATGTGCATATACGAGAGCGAATAGAACATCGGATATGTGCTGCCAGGTGCTAATGGGTTGATATTTCGGTCCGTTGAGTCGATGTTTTGAAAGTTTTCGATGAGTCATTGCAAGTTTTTATTTTTTGTTTATAAATTCAATTGAATGTACCCTGTCTGATTGTGGAGAAAGGAGTAATTTGAGTCATTAAACTCAAACAGAATTTGTCACCGTTGTAAACACGAACGTATGACCAAGCGTAGAACACTCATTTTGCTATTCCATGATTTTCTTGTTAAATTAACCCATGGGCAATTAATCGAGCTGATGCATGAGGCGTAATCAAATCTTAGACTTTCCTCGAGCTTGACATGATTTGCAGTTGGAGCGAAGGGAGAGTACGTGTGCCTTATGATTGAACATACTCGGTGACGCTACCGCTACTAAGTTCTCTTACAGTCCACATGAAATATACTCGTATTCGGATTAAGTTCGCCTACATACTATGTTTGATGTGATTTTGGGCCCAAGTTTCTATTACATATGTATGCTCATATCTGTTGGGGTTCGCCCACGTTTTGCATTTGTTTTTCGTGATGCTATCAGTGCGTTGGTTAAAGAGTTCTCTGTGAAAGAGTCTGGAATGTAATGAGTGCTTGTTGGACATCATTGATGAGTGGGATGGATGATATGGTGGCTTTTGTTTCTACGCCACTTGTAATTTGTCAATCACTTGAGTTTGCAAATTGGCGAGGCCCCTTTCGACATTCCATTTATAAGAAGAAGTCATATGAGTATTTCCGGTGTAGTCGAGCTCTTATCAACGTTTTAAGTTTGAGGCGGTTGGGAAGGAAACTGGGTGGTTACTAAACCTGCAGATTTGTACTGTCTTGTGAAAATTCAAGTCAGTGTAAAGTTTGGGATGAAGTTTGTGGCGTTAGCAACCCACGTGGGTAGGTATGTATGTGGTCTAGTTTCTCTGCTTACTCTGACAACAGCTTTTGAAGACGATAATTGAGAAATAAAAATGAAACATACAGATGTATTCACATAAGCAGCGCACAACGAGTTGTTGAACTTAGAAATTCATTTTGCCTTCAGTTGCGCAACACCAAAATTGTCTGAGATTCCTTTTGGAGGACCATGTGACTTAAGAAGAGGGCTGCCTTCACTTCTACAATACATTCGACAGTCTGGGCCGGAGTTGTTAATATTTTTTAGTTGCCCATGTCGAAAGGAACAGTGATTGGCAAGAATGATTCTTCGGGCTATCTCTACAGTTTGGTTGTTTGGATTTACAGCGTTCAAAGTTATAGTTTGCTGTTATGACGTTCTGTCCAAGCCATTTTCATACCATATACCTCGTTTTGCCGTCATTTACTAGTTGCTAAGCCTACATTTCTTCGCAGCTCCTGTTTCAACTGCAACAAATGCCATGGCTGCTCGCTGATTTCTTCCTGTAAATCCTTGCTGCTTTATATATAATAATTCGGAAGTTCGTTTGCTTCTACAGTCCTATTCTTTAGATTAGATATTGCTTTCCACAACTTTTCTTTTTCGGGTGGGCATAATTTTTTGTCGATTATCGTCTACGATGACTGATTGATTTTGCCTGACAGCGGAATGTTGGTTTTATGAATGTGAAGCAGTACTTTCCAGAATCAATTCTTCAAATTTATCAGCATATAATTGACTCCACACGCTTCTGGAATACACCATTTTTATTTAATATGTACGAATATTAGGTTAACGTTCTCCTGATAACGTGTTGGTATACCCCATCAAATGACTCATTTATCCAAAGGGATAACACTGAACGCTGGTCGCTAGTCTGAGAAAGTTCATTCAAATTCTTTTGATTTTAGCTTCGATATTCTTTAGCGGATTTAATTTGTTGAACTTTCCAATCAAGTTCGAGTATTGCTCCATATGATTGTACAGGTTTTGTTTGTTTAATATTTATGCTGATCTTAAATTTAATTAACTTTGACAACACCTGGCGGTTTCATCAGTCGGAGACCGATTCATCTAGACAAATAGGCATAGACTTGGTTAGAGTGGTTTTTAATTAGAGTACAAGTATGTCCCATGGCTATTATAGCGTCTGAAGCGTCTGAGCGCTTCTTGTCAATACCATTCAACCTATCTATTATAATCTTAAATTGTAATTTTGGTCGCGCTATGAATGCTCAGGCAATGTTCTCCCGGTTTTACTAAGGGATACAAATGTGCCCGAATTCTGGGTCATTAATTCGACAAAAGGCAGAATAAGTATTAGTTGCCTTTATGAGTATCAAAGGAGTCATGTGGCATTGCATTTTAAAGTGGAGCTGCAGCAGACAAGACCCACAGACAAAAACTTAAACATAAAACTTATAATCAATGTAAAACTTATTTTATTTTTCTCTTCGGATGGGGACAATTGTCGATGTTTACTCCTTTCCTTGCTATATTGATTTGTAATCCCCAAATTTGTGCATTGTGTTTTTTTTTTGCTCACAATTTGCTATACCATCGAAAAGTTAGAAACCACATTTTTATTATTGCATCACATGTAGCGTGTAGTGAAGATAATGTAGCGACGGTAAGGAACAGTGTACGCGCTGACCGTGTTGAATCGATTCGGCGTCGTTCTCAGTAGCTTGGCTTGTCGTATGCAAAAACGTTGCGTATTTTACATAGGGATCTTAGTTAAAAAGCATACAAAATTCAATTCGTGCAAGAACTGAAGCCGCATCGTCCCCGCTTCAGTCGTTGGGCTCTTTAAAAGTTTCAAGAGGATCCTTTGTTATCGTCCAAAATTTTGTTTACCGATGAGGCTTATTTCTTGCTTAATGAGTATATCAATAAGCAAAATTGCAGTATTTGGAGTGCCGAGCAACCTGAAGAGGTTTGAGAGCTGCCATAACATCCAGACAAAACTACGGTTTGATGTGGTTTATTGGCTGTTGCTGGCTGCAAGAGAATAAGAAATCATAAACAGTATTCAAATAATTGATGTACATACCTTGTTGAGGTTGAATATCTATTTGTCTTTTGCACAATAGCCACCTCAGAGGTATGGGTTTAATTTCTGACAATGGCAGACCACTAAAATACAAATTTGTGGCAACGAAAAGTCCCACAAACTGCTTCCATCCGGAGTGGAAATAAAAACCGAGGGTCTCTCTCTATTTGCATAAAATGACAAGGCCAGCAACACAGTGAGTGGGAGACTAGACCATACTGTACTACCATCAATTTGTTTTGTTTGGTTTTTTATAGACCACATTGTGGTGGCTATAATAACTATAAACTAACGTCCTTAGAGTTTCTTTTAACTCTCCGACTGCACGTGATCTATTAAAGGTCTTTAACTTTTTACCTATAAACAGTTTGTTCATTTTTATGTTTGTTTGATAGCCCTTTGTTTCTGGATTGTTTCTCTTGCTTAGATCAAGTTGTCGAAATTGCACATGTTAAGTATTGATTGGGTTGGCTGGATCTTGGTGTTTTTTTTATGCTATCAAAACTATCAAAAAAGGTCTGATTACATTAATATTCTGAATATTTGGGGCACAGATAGATAAAGAGTAGAAATCGGTGAACACTGGGTAGTGTGTTGGTACTTTCCTATTGAACAAGTTTGGAAAGTGAATGAAACAGCGAAATGTTATTATTTTGCACTTGTTTGTTTGCCTATATAAGCTTCGTTTGTAAAGCTGGCACGTTTTTGAAATGGGTTCGTAAAAAATGTCAATTTGTAGTTGTAGTGCAGAGCGGTGTATGGAAATATTTGAATTTTGTTGATGCTCCAAAAAGATCTACATATATGTAAACAATTTATGTAACAAAGTATTCAAGGTACAGTTGAAAGTATTTTCCATAAATAGCCGCAAACAATTTATGCATGAGGTAGGTAAGACTACAATATTTTTCTCCCTGGGGAACACTTTGAACATTTGTTTGCAGGCAAACAAAGAAGACGTAACTACGATACATGTGGTTTACTATCATAGAGATTTTGGAGAAACCACATGAATAATCTAGTATCGTACAATTTGTACAAATTGTTGTTTCGGTGAAGACATGTAAATGTTACATCCAATTACTTCTCTACGGAGGACAAATCATTGATTTGTTCACTTTTCATTTAAAAGTAATTTATTATGAAGTAGTCCACATGAAATTTTTTGCTTATTAGTTACTTCATTTAGTTATGAAATAAAAACAAAAATCACATAGACCAGATTTTGCCAATAAGTTGGATGATTATTGCTTCTAATATGATGCCACAAAAAAAAAAATTATCGTAGAAAGGCAAGCTCTTACCTTTCTTTTTAAAATCATTCGCTTAAAGATTATGGTGGTCATTTTTCTTTAGCCTTCCTACCGCAATCATCGTTGATTGCCAAACAGAAGGCTGATTTGAAATTCAGGTCATCACAGTATTCCAGCCCAGCTTTTTTTTTGATATCTACTCAATATTGCGAATATGAACGTTGTTGTTTATTGTGTAGGTCTATTCTAGAAAGAAACCTAGTCGCTCTTTTTTGACTGCTTTGCAGCTTTTCAATATGTATTTTAAATGCTCATTTACAAGTCTTGATTCGATGGAGGCATGGTGCACTTGCTTTCGTATTCCAGCCATTATTCGTAGTTTTTAATTGCCTATAGGCCAACGAAAGCAGGGACCTCCTCGTCTAATCACGCAGGTCATGTATTTAAGCATACTTTAAATAGTTTGATATTATTAATCGGAGTAAGGGATAGAACAGAAAAGGAATTGTAACCTCTTAAATGCAAACGATAAATTATTGAAATGTGTATGTATGTCGATGCACCTTTTGTCCAGCTGCACATCCCGTAGGCATAATAATGGCTTCGATAATATTATATCGTGGAGATAATCTTGTATCTTACACAGATTTCGATGTTCTAAATTGCGTATTAACATCATACGAGTACTAATTTTCTGGAGAATTTGAAGAATGTAACAATTTTTTAGCGATAATTAATATGCGTTCTCTATGTTTACGATAGTATCTATAATGATTTAATCCGGGATTTCCCTTTTGGCGCCTGCCGATGACTATATGTATAGTTACCAGCTGATTAAAGCCAAAGGAGTGTCTCAAAACAAATTAAATATTAAATTGACCGGTTCATTTCTTGAAATAACCCCGTTGTCAAATCTTGTGTGCTGAGCACATGCTGTTAGAACCGTAGTTCCTCCACATTGATGTCACTCAAATTTGGGAACAAACAATCGTTGATCATCGCATTGCATTAGTGCCTGTAACTTGTGAAGAATAAGAACCGATATGATGCAAGTGACGTACAATCTGCACCATACAACTTCTTAATGATTGTCGTTGCAATTGGTTTTGCCAAGTTCTTCACGTATAATTTTTCTTAATAATATTAATTTTATTTAATAGTGTTAGGGCGACAACGACAACGACAAATCAGTAATTTAAGGTTCCCCTGAACACAAGCTTCCACAGCCTTTTAACGGATCTAAAATTGTTATTGTAGCGTCAATCTTCTACGATAAACTGGCAAACGATACTAAAGATACATGAAGCTAAACGTGCAAGCTGATTTGACATTTGATCACTATTGAAAAGTCTGACGCTTAAAAAAAAACATGCACCCATTCCTTGATTTTGTCCTCATTTACCTACCTTACAAACATCTCGTCTCTGGTCTGTAATGTTTTACATACTTGAAATTGGATTTATATTTAGCCTTGATATTTGTGCGTATCACCAAACTCAATGTCTTCTTTATGTTGGCACATCCAAAACTATTCAATACGATGGTTGGGTACAGCCGTGGAATTCGTTTATGGCTGATATTTATTTTTGATGCGTAGCTGACGACGTAAAACTCGTCTCGCCACTACTCCCAGCGACTGATGACAAATAACGATTGCTGCATGAGGGAACGGATTGCTTCTGTTCAAACACCAAAGCATTTCATTCGTATACAGTACAAAAAAAAGACCAAGTTTTGAAACTTGTTGAATTACATCCTGATCTTCTTGTTCAGTGCTACATCAGTCTGGGAAGTGGTTCTACATATTTTCGTTCAACTACATAGTCATGATCTCTTCTTGATGAATTTTTTTTTTAAATTCCTGAATTGTCTCTGGATTGTTCCATATCATCGATCATTAATAGCATCCGGTCCGTGACGTCCAATCAAGATCAACAAAATGACTGATTTCACGATTATTGAACTAAGTATGCAATAAATCGATGCTTTGATAGCATGCGTGGCGAATAGTCCCATCTTAGTGAAAACATATTTCGCCCAAGTCCAAATCCTCAATTTTTGGCCATAAAAAATGGTTGTCATGCTTCGGAAGCGCTCCTTAAGCACTGAACCCTTTCTTCCATTGTCGTCGTGGTGGGGAAAAAAGTTCATTAATGCCATTACTCTGAAAACTCCTCTAAACAGTCACACGCTTAAGATCCATTGATTTCTCTATGACTATCAGTCGATTTTCCAAACCCTAAATGCGGTATTTTGCGTTATGGTTCTCGGATTTAGGTACACTCTTTCGGCAACAGCTTCAATATTCTCCAATGAGCGTACAAGACGAAAATAGGAATTTTTTATGTTATCAACCAGCAAACCAGGCTCACAAACTTGCCTACACCTGCTGCAGTTGGCAACACAGGATTCACTTTGGAAGTAAATTTGCAATAATTTCCAACGTTGTTCAAGCGTAATTCTATACAATTCGTGCTCATATTTGACTCCAGATTCTTTACTCTAATACTATCTGCAATAGGAACCATCTACATATAATACATTATATTCTCTATGTTTTAAGAATACACTGAGTCTTGCAATATTAAATCGAATATGCTCTGACGTTGCGTACCACGGAAAAAAGGTTTGTTGTTGACGAATTTTGAATTTGGTTCCAAAAATTCGTAAAATATAACAAAACGCTGATTTGTTGAAACGTTTAGTGCCATATTTACAATAGTTTAATTTGCTAATAAAAAGTTAATTCAACTATATAAATTGTGTTAATCTTGTCTTTTCATATATTTCTTCAATGCTCTCATTTGTTTTCGAAATACACTCAACCTCTTTAAGATTGTAAACGCATACAATTCAGGCTATCCATAACTCCATAAACGCTTTGTGGTTTTACATTTTGCATACGAGTACTGGTGTAGGAAATTGAGTAGTAGCAATCTTTAAAAGATGATAACAAGACCAGTTATAAATTTTTTTTGCGTTTCTGCATTTGAATAGTTTTGAGTATGTTTTTTAAGTAGTCTTTTCCAAGCTACGAATTATTACGTTCGGACTTGAATGTTTATTTGTAACAAGAAGGGTTTTTTTGCGACACATAATAAGTGTCGACGCTATTGCTCTTTTATGAAACAAAATGTTTTCTCGCAATTATGAATAAAATTGGCCGCCGAGATCCTGTAATCAAACTTCAACTGTGACTTCTTTCTTTTAAGACCTTGTGGAAGGGAAGGTTTATGCTAACGTTGTGTTGTCAATTGAAGCACTCCAAGCCAAATTCATTGCTATAATTGATAAAATAGGGCCGCAAATACTCTTAATGATGAAAAACTTATGTAGATGAAGGCATGATTCGGAAGGCTATTTTATTCGTACCAATTATCTCTTTTACCATCGGCAATAGGTGTATCGAATTCGCTGCAGTTAAGGGGATTGATGGCTATGTTTCTTCATTTTCTAAAGATAGTGCTCATAGCTGTTTTGCTCCTTGATTGCATTTGTTTTGATTATGAATTGCACCCGCTCGGGATCACAATTTTTTATGTGAATATTCAGTGGTCCTTGTGGTTTGACTTTCCGTCAATACCTTGACTTGGCCAGGCTTATGAAATTGTAGTGTATTTGTTTTTAAACTAAAGTAGTTAAGCGTTCGAATCGTAATTAAGTACGTACGTTGACTAATCTCTAAAGTGATAATTTTCTCGGTCGTTGTTCCCACAGAGTACACAAATCGCTGTTGATTGTACCTTTGCGCCATGGGTCTTGCGGTCGTTTGAAAGTCTATATGAATAATATGAAGCATTTGAAATTTTGTAGGGGACACACATCGTCCTGGCATGCCTTTACAACTGCTCACACAAATACGGAGATCTCTATCTGGATTTTTACCGAGTAGAGGGCCATAGTGCATTTTTGGGATGTTCTGTCAATTCGCTTATCCTTGCAGCTATATACTATATAAATGTGACTACATTATGTTGAACAGCTGCATAAATTTCTTGCAAAAGCAGAATACGTTATATTGCTGTGTCTAAGACCCCGTTTCTGTGCCTCGCCAGTTTTTTTTGTACGTGCCTTTTTTTTATCATCTTAACTCCTAGATCAACATCGGCTTTCTTCAGCGAAATGCATAGTAAAATCCCTTTGAGTAGTTGCCTAGGTATTGTTTAATTTTGTCATACGCGAACATCAAAGCTTATGACGTTTACAAAACTTGAATTACACACTTTTCATTATTTTCTTTCTGCTGTTGAACCTCATTCATAGCTAAATTCTAGATACGTCGTAGATTTTCGATTTGCCTTTTTATTATATCTGTTTTCTAGTAGTCTTTGACTTTCAGTAGCAATTAGCCGATTAATCCACGTGTAGATCGTTGTCCTTATTTCGTTATTCGTAGTTGTCACCAATAATCCGCATGCGGTTGAATTCCATTTGTGTTTCTTAATTGAGATTTATGTAAAATATTTTCACGTTGCAGGATTAACTAGTCCTTGACCCGTCTACAATAGGAATTTTTTTTCGTTTAAACAAATTCCGCGATCGCAAAACCCTAGCTTTCATTATGAAATTTGCTTAGCACATCGTAAGTTTTTATAATTTAAAAATGATTTAAAATTCACAAAAATTCAACTACCTGCTGCAGTTCCACAAAGGATATCGTTTTACGTCAGACTAACTTTTCCTACAGTCAGGATCTGGTTATTTTAAAGTTCATCTGAACTACTGGTTTCCCTTATTCCTTTGACATTTAATTTCAACGGTTAACCTTCCTCAACCTCTACAGGATTTTCCTTGAGCAATTGAAACTTCCTGCCAAAATCGATATTTATCGAACAGCGTAATACAGTACATTGTACATTCAAGCCGAGTGACTACGGATGTACATATGTATATGTAGATACATATATACATTTGTATATGAGTGCCATCCAATAAAGTATTTCTGAAGCTATCTGTTTATATCTGTAGTGTGCGACATGGATAGACCCTGTTCGTGCTTGAAGTAACTTTATGTGAAAATCGATAAGCCCTACGTATCAAGGTCTGGCTAAAATACATACATATCTTACACTCGAACACGATGAGGGTAATTTTTTCCCCTCAATACTCGTATCATACATGTGAATATTTATTAAGAAATATGCTCTTTGACCGAATTGATTGTGGCACACAATCTCCTTCATACACTTGACATGAAGATAGGGAAATTCGAAGGTGAATCGAAGGATAAAAGTAATTGTCCTTTAACTTTTTATGAAATCGTCTTTGTGGTTTTTCACATGGACCGAACAATGGTGTGGACAATGGGATAACTTTGTGATTTCGATTATATGTATTGAGGTTAAGAGTTTTACTATTTTGTTAGAAACTTATTGTTAGGAACAGAAATTCGAATAGATGTTGATGAGGAGTATATTTCATTTGAAATTTGCCAATAAATTCTGATAATTGGCAACTCTATACAAAAATGTTATACGGTTATACTTTAGTCGTACTGCCTGCCTGTATGTACAGTGCATTCTATGCGAACATTGTTCTCCTGGCCAAAGCATGGTACATTGATTCGCTTTGCCATTACATGCAGCAGTACTCCATGTCTTCGTCGTCATAGTCATCGTCGTCGACGTCGTTGATGGTGCTAATGCAGTTGACGTTGAATGTGGTCAAAAGCAGAATAATGCACACTCATCGTATTATCAATGGGATGGGCGAACACCAAACACTAATCCGCCTGTTTTCTTTCCCACTGAGCTTCCGTTTTGTAGGCCCTATGTCTTGTACCCACTAGCATTTCCAATTGACTTGTGGGATAACAAGTTTTTGCATACTTTCAGTATGTAAGGAACCTAAACATTTTTTTGCTGTTGAAAATTTCAACAATTTTATATCTCAACGCACTCTTCTGCTGTGTGATCTGAGATGTTCCATGATGATTCATTTATTTTTGGTGTGTGCGCTTGCGATGGCAGCAGCAGTGACGAGGTCAAACACTTTATAAAAGATTGTGTGTTGCTAGCCGACAGTTGTGAATTTTGTTAGTTGTGTGTGAGTTGCCAGTTGCTAGTTGGCAGTTGCCAGTTGCTAGTTGGCAGTTGCAAGCGCTTAAATTAAAAGATGTATTTTCTTAACACATTCGTATGGTGGCCTATTTGTGGTTTGCATGTGACCGCAACGCGACTGGTGCTGCGTTACCGCAAATCGGTTGCGATGGAGATGGCCACACCGATGATCTCCATGGTGAACAACAACTCTGGAACCAAACTTAACAAAAAACAAAAAATTAAAACAGAACAGAAAACAGAAAAAAAAATACACAAAATTGCCTTAACTGTACAGCAAACTAGTTTGAGGGGATTGTGCTTGCTATTGCTATTTAGCCTTTGAGCTATTCATGAGTCGGGATTTATGTTCTAATCGCGACGACGTATTTGCAAGCGATTTTGGCAAATGGTGGGAGATTATATGTACGCGAGTACATATGTTGTAAAAGGCATAAACTCTGAAACAGCAGCAAAAATGTATATGTATATGATATCACAGTTCATGGAGGTTTTTGAACGAGAACTAGGTTACACATGTTGTTGTACCCGTATAGAGTAGAGTAATGATTTATCTGCTCTATTGTTCTGAAGGGTGTACTTATTCATGTTTCCATTTGTTGACAACAGACGACCGAACAAGTGGATGGAAATGAATTTCTTTTGATTGAAGTTGAACATACCGAGCCCAATCGGAATGGGACATTTACTGCGAGTATAAAATGTTAAAATGCAAAAAAGAGAAAACATAGAAAATGTGATAACGTGACAGTTGTTGTTGAATTGGAAGTGGAATCTGTATAAAATTTGTTTGTTAACATACACTTTTGATTGTGTCATGAGCTTCTTTCTTGTTGACTTTATCGGTTAGCTTCCTTTGAACGTCTAATAGAATTGTGTTTATTATTTGTTTTTTGGTGTTGGTTTATGGGTAAATGTTTTTAAGAATTATTGTGATGCAGGTGGTAAGAATGTTGTATTCCAAACCTAATAGGGGTTTATTTATTTATTATTATAAAATCTAAAATGGGTTAGTGTTAGAGGTTCTGTTTGCCATGATGATCTGCCTGTGCAATTTTGGTAACAGTCGGACTTCGTACGGGCCTGAATGTTGTTGTTTAATATTGTTAGAGAACTTCCTCATGTCTGGGATCAAGTTTTCAACTGGTTTAAAACATTCTCTGTACCTTAAATTTAATCTTTGCTTTTCGTGCGCTTATTTGAAACTATTGTAGTATGTGCAATATGTCTAGGGTTTCTCTATTCACCCTTTCAGACCTGAGCAACACAATTGTGTGGAATACTTTAAATTGTGCGTTTCTTTCCTTTACTGTTTTTAAAGTCAAATTGTTTCCCATGCAGTAGCAACTGACATGTAGCAAATTGTGGAAAAAAACAATATTTATTTAAACTAAACCACACAATTGTGTTGCCCAGTTCTGAAAAGGGTTAAAAGAACTCTGTATAGTGCGATTTTAAATAGTTGGCCCGTCTACTGCGCAGGTGGTTTAAATTGGTTCTTAAAAAAATTGAAAAAAGGGAGAATCTTTACAAAAACAAATATTAGAAAATGATCGCTAAAAGATATAAAAAATGAGGAGGACATGCACACCCATTCATTATCATTCTCTTACTCTCTTACTCTCTCTGTGCATGTGGTCTTGGCCAACTATTTAATCGCAATATACCAGGCTTGATCAATGTGTCCGTGACTTTTTAAATTTCCTGTTTTATGAGTTTAAAAGCAACACTGCTCGCCACGTTATTTTTTTTTGTGTGTAACAGTCGGATGAAACATAGTTCCAATACCACACACCGGAGATAATGCAGTGGAAACAGTTCAAGCGAATCGGCGCCGAAGATGGCCAACAAGGTCATGGGCACAGTTTTGTGGAAGCGACGACGATTTGAAGGAAAACCAACCGACTGCATTTGGCTAAGAAATAAGTGCTTTTCCACCGAAATAATGTACGGGTGCACACGTGTTTCATCGCAATAGCTTCGTCCAATTTTTGCTTCAACCACAAAATTCTTCGGACTTAGCCTCTACTTCCTAATGCCTAAAGATATGTCTTAACAAATTATATTATTTAGAAGGGATTACAAATTTAAAGAAAATTTTAACGAAGTGTTGTGAGATCAAGGAGACAATGTTAAATTGAAAATTTATTGGCACAATGGATATGTGGACGTTGTAAAATATGTACCGTACCCATTACTAGTTATTTATCAAAGTCGATAGTTGCACTCAGGATATCTACATCATTTGCTTATCATCCTGATATCGAGAATAGATTAAAAGCCCTTTTGTAAACTAGAAGTTAATTTTGAAGCTCTCGATCTTCCAGATCGTTACATATTGACGCAAAAGCATCCAAAACTACAGATGAATTTCTCACACCCATCGTGAATTTTTCGATATTTGTTGCTGTTTTGTATTAACACAGAAAGCCAGCTTGGTCCAAACAAATTCAGACGCATATTCTCTCTCATATTTAAACTCATTTAAATATTAATTAAAAATTAATGTGAGATACCTCTATATAAGTGCATTTCAACTCATAATTCATAATCTTCCTATCCTTTATTTTAGTTCTAGTTTTGAAGACACTCTAGGACATCTTACTTTTTTTCGTGGAAGTATGTTTTTTCGCGTCATGAAATTTCCTTTTGTTGCTGCATCAGCTGCATTTGAACCTTAAACTGTGGGGAGATCAACGCCGGGATTGTTTTCTAAATGTTTTTACCCTCTTCAATCGACTTCCGTGTACCATAATTACGACCTGCTCTGTACCACTGTACAATCTACCGAATGTTGTCTCATAGAAATCCAACACTCGCCGGAGCCACCAGTATAAAGTAATCTTTCAACTTCTGGGTTATGTTGGGTTTAACGGGAAGTTGTTTTAGGGATTCCAGTAGGACTTCCAAAATCGTTCAAAAATCATTTGCTGTTTTACCTGTCGTCTTTTCAAAACCTTCGGACCTTTGATTCCTTAACCTTTTCGTCATGACAAGGCAACTAAATAAAGCAAAGTGTGTTATAACCTTTTCAGTTAGCATTTGTTAAATAAAGTGCCTTCGATGCCAAAAATCACTTATATTAAAATCTTATAAAATGACGAAGAAAATGAATACAATGGCATGTCCTGTCTCCTCTACTTATGGTCTTACAAAATAGGCTTACATTTCGTAGATACATAGAGAGCACATTGGACGATATCATTGTAATCATATCAAACAATTGATACGTTCAATAGAACAAATCATAGTTCTTATTCTTTGTCCCATTTGTGGTAATGAAATTGTTTTTCTTGTAATCTAAGTTGCATCAATATGCATGCGGTTGACTGAGATGTTGCATATTCAACATTGGATAAAGTTTAATGTTTTTTTTTTGTTCTATTTCCAAGAAACGTAATATTATCTAGTTTGTGCTTAATCGAGTCTTATGTTATAGTCATAATTTAAAAATATCGCTCAATACTGCATATGCGATAACGTTAGTCTCGGTTTATTAGTTCAACACATTTATCACCCAAGTGGCAATTACCTCATGATTGCAAATAAACTGATTCCAGCGTCGTCGTCTTGTCGTCTTATGTAATTCATCAAAAAGCTCGGATGACACTATTGTCATTCCTAAATCTGAGAACATTCTTTGTAAACCTTCTAAATTTGTCCATTGGCAATGAATTCTACATTTTGTCCATATTAGCGGATGGGTAATTGACTGGAAAGGAACACGAAACTTGCTTTGGACTACAAAAGCACACCCTAATGATTGTTTATTTTATTTTATACTTACATACATACATACAGTTTTGCATTGTTGTTTGTGCTATTAATTATGGACAAATTTAAAAAATAAAAAAAAAATAAATAAAAATTTACCACGATCGACAAAAACAAAAGACTGAAAGTAAATCTGATCCAGTTGGTTATTTGCCTTAGTTTTTATTTTGTGGCTCGTGTACCCATGTCTCTCGGAGGTGACATTGTTTCATGTCATTATAGCGCTAATTATGACACTGTACAGACTTTCATTACTGGCACTCTTCACCGGGTGCTTATGAACCGAAAGTGTACAGCTCTGAGTCTGAGTATCAAAATGTTTTCACTTCTACGAGTACATTCCATGAAGAGAACATTTAAACAGTTTTTTTTTTTTTTTTGTTAATGTTTGGCACACACTGAGTGCAATACCATGTACTTGGAAAGAAGTGATAAAAATCATCAGAGTGTAGTGTACTTATGAAAGTGGGTAACAATCTCTAGATAACCCAACATTTGTAACAGCAACAAAACCCAAAATGAAACTATGAATAGCTGGCAAATTTGAGAAATATCTTTGGGGTTGATGTGCCTGCAAAGTTTAAAGTTAATCTGCATTTCATCTTATCGCGTTAAGGCAACTATTTTATTGCAATTGTTTCATTTTGGAATGGTGCAAAATATAAGCAATCTGAGCCCGATTCATTATTTGATTCCTCCATTTTGGTCCGCATCTCGACTTTAAATTACTTAACATTGACTGCTTATGTTTCTGATGTGTAAGTGGTCGTAGTTTTGGCATACCATGTTTATTAAGGAAGCTGGAAAAATGTCAACAGATTGTAAAAAAGTCACGATAATATTTCTGGATAAAAAATATGTTTTTCCGTCAGGTCATGTTAACATTGTGTGAAGAAAGTTGAAGCTGCCATGAGACGAATGAGATAGCTACTTGGCTCTTTGTTCGCTACTTCCCACGTATGAATATATCACCATGGAAGGAATTTGTCATTAATACTCTCGAACAATAAACTTGTACGGGTCTTCACTATCTATCCTTCGGTCTTTTTTACATCTTCTTTTCGAACGAAAGTTGAAAGCCATATTTTTTTTTAAGTTTCCAACAAAGTGGATGGATGAAGATCAAACTGTTACAATCGACGTTGATAAAAACTGCGGATCTTCCGCTGCACTTTAACTGATAGCGGCAATAGTTTTTTCTGTACGCGCATTACGTTGACATCTTATTGCCTTTCCATTATGTACATTGATGGTATATGAATAAAAAGTGACTCATTAAGTTAATTATAAGGTCCACGTTATCTTCCATACGTTTCGCGATTTGAAGACCGAATTTCAAAATAAGTTCAATTTTAGTGATTTGCCAAAAAAAACTGAACGTAAATGATAAAAAAAATTCTTGAAAATGATAGCAGATTTTCCAAAGTTTTCTCTATTTTTCGCTGATATTATTTCTTTCAATACTCTTTGAATAACGACGTACTTCCCGTGGTATTTGTTGCGTCTCAATTCATGGTCAAAGTTATTTATTTTTGTGTTTTGATTTTGAGTATCGTCTTTGTCTACATGTCCCTTTCCTCTAATTTGTGACCCTATCCATCTACGGGGTGCGAGATACATTTTTATGTAATGTCTAAGCTTCAACCCCATACAATAAGACAGCCTTAACTTATAAACAAAGTAAGTCTGGCTTTTATGTTTATTTCTCTAGTGCAAAGCACCTTCTACATTTCGCAAAGGTTGATCTTGCTTGTTCTTTTGTGGCCTTTGTTTTCTTTGCGAAATCTGCGTTGTTAAAATATTCATTACAATTCCTATGTATTGTTTAATGTTTCTTCCAAAACATCTTTTATAAAAATAGCCCTAAAATGAACTAAGTTTTTAATAATGTAAATTTGTAACCCATATTTGCCGATAGTCGAACGAAGATTATTAATCATGCAATCTCAAGCTTGCCAATTTTACAAGATGTTGGATCACCTGCATACCGAATGGTTCACCTTCATTCATTTCTTTAGTCATATATAGATTCCTTCTCCCACAATAGATGTTAGCCTCCTGGTCTCAGATTTTTCGGCCAAGATAGTTCGTTTAGTTGACAGATCTTCACAAGTCGTTGACCTTTCTGATTTTGTACGCCCAAGCCATATCCGCCTACAATTTCTTCGATTTTGTCATTCCCGATATTGGCATTAGAATTTTTTTTTTTTTCTTTTTGCCAATAGCTTGACATGAATTCGTGGAATTCTTCTATGGTTGAATGTTCACAGTGCGTTTATGGAGGAGCGTATGATATCTATTAACATATCTTTAGCATTAATTTGTATAACTTTTGTTTTCTGCCATGCTGCTAGAGATGCTAAGAACCAATAATCTAATCTGATTTGATCTGATCTGATCTCATCGTATATCTGGGGCGCAAACATCTTCCCGTTGAACCATTCTTTCAAATTCAAGAAGCTTACAAAGTTTTGAGAATTTGGTGAATGAGATGAGAGCATGACTGTTCAGTGGTAATAATTTAGATAGTAGGTAAAGTTATATCCTTCATTTAACAACTTTTATGTCTTCTTTTTGTGTAACTTCCTGATGCCATCAGCAGAAATTGTTTGACTTAGATATTTTTGTCACGTTCTGGGAAATCTGAGATCACAAATGATTACATTGAAGAAGTTGCAGACTTTTAAACAATGAGATATTTGTATTCGCAACAAAACTCCTGTAACTGTGTGCATATGGACTTAGCTCGGTGAGGGTGCTTCAAATAACCAGGTCTAAGTGATTTTGCTTTAAATTAATTTTTCGCTACACCGCACACTTTAATAGTTGGAGGCAATTCATGTGCTTTTGTACTGGTAAATTAGGCAGATACAACACCACAGAAGTTCAGTGGAAGCATCTGTTCTTTTCGTATGATTATTTTGCAATAGATGGTTCCAAGTATGATTATAAGTGGGATTCTTTCGAAGCAGTATCTTATTGTGAACGAGGTTTATGTGTTATTTCAAAATTACTATTTCTAGACTTTTCAAACAACTCAAAAAGTGCAGATTTGTTCCTTGCACATGCTTATGTGTCAAGTGTCTTATGTGTCTTAAGTGTCGCGGGACCTATCGAATTTTCTTATGTGCAAATATTCGTGAAAGACGTTACGCACATGTTCATGCACTTTCAATATAAATTAGCGAATATTCGAAAAATTTGATATGTCGAAATAGGCACATCTATTATTTAAAACGTACGATTTTCCCACTGTGTTTTGGTCCCATTGATGTTGACGAACTTTGGAAGATTAGATAGAATATCGAACTCTGCAGATCTAGTTACGGCTCAGGTTCATTCGATATCTGCAACGGCTTCTAAGTAAGTCACGAAAGTATTCTATCTATTGAAGTAATTTTTCTGCTAAGTCTGCACTTTTTGAAGAAATCTGAAGTTTAAGTAATTTTTAACAGATTATATCACAAGGGAAATTTATATATTTTGGTATATACGCCCTGACTGACTCGAACTGCAACCAACTTCAGATTGCTATAATTTCCAAACCGTTCATGACAGTGAGCTCAAATTTTGACACATGACAGATAATTCTATTATTTACAAGCCTTTTAAACGATTTGGGTCTCAGTTGTGTTGAAAAATTGTTATCCGCGATGGAATTCAAACGTGATAGTGTGATTGCTTTATATTTAGCTGGAAAACCACAAGTAGCTATCGTTAGAGCCCTCAAGCACCTCAACGTGAATAAATTATTTGTGTCTCCAACCATAGCTCGTTACCGTGATACTGGCAGCGTTGCAAAACGCCATGGAGGTGGTCATAAATAAACAGCAACATCGGCAGAAATGATTCGGAAAGTGAAGGCTCGAATTGAGCGAAATCCGCGTCGAAGTGGAAGAAAAACGGGTCGTGAGCTCAACATATCGTTGGAACGGATGCAACACAACATTGAAGTTTCAAAAAGCACACGATCTTACACCGCAACAGAAAAAAGTTAGAGTCGAAAGAGCGAAGGAGTTGCTACGCTTGCGCGAAATTGGTGAGTTGCCGAATTTGGTTTTTTCCTATGAGTCGCCATTTGTTATCGAGCAATATTTCAACAAACAAAATGACCGAGTTAACTTGCCAGAGAACTCCTTCGAAAATGTACACCTTCGTACGGCCGCCAGAAAGCAGACCGCACCGATGGTGGTGGTTTGGGTCGTCATGACCGCCGATGGTCGCTCTCCGCTCGTATTTTTGGACCGTGGCGTCAAAATTAATGCGATTGTATACCGTGAAACTGTCTTAGAGGCAGTATTGAAGCTTAGGGCAAACAATCATTTCGGTCGGAGACCGTGGACATTTCAACAAGACTCGGCACCGTCTCACAAAGCGCGCATCAACCAAGATTCCACACTTCATTTCTTCGACGCAATGTATTGCAAATTCTCCAGACGCAAATTCGTTGGATTTCTCTGTCTGGGGTATTCTGAAGGCGAAGGTTGGCACTAAAAAATACCAAAGTTTGGACCTCTTCAAACAAGCACTTCGCCGGGTATGGGCCAAAATACCGCAGAGCCACTTGCGTGCAGCGTGCGATGCTTTCTTCGGCCGTGTCAAGGCCATTATTCGCGCCAAAAGTAGACATATTGAAAACTACTGATACAATTTGAAAATTGATGTATTTTCCAACATTTTTTGCTTTGGCACAATAAAATTTATCAAAAAATAAAAGAAATTATAGCATTTTAAAAAGTTGGTGTTCGAGTCAGCCACCCTGTATGTACATACATATAAACGGCAGTGTACTTTCTTAAGTTCAATTCTTAAACTCCAAACATAATGCAGTGCAGGTGAAAGAAGAAATAAAGTGACAAATAGGGGATGTATCGATGTATCAAATTAACTTTACATACTTGTTTTATTTCGAATAAATAATGCTGTGCCCTACCTAATGTATAAGAATTATTTTTCACGTAGGTTGTCCATATATCTCACCCAATCTCCTTACAAAATAAGAATGTCTTAAAAACACGTGGTTCAAGGAACAAGTCCTTTAGCGGTGCATTGTTCGGTGCGCTAAAAATTATTACATCCTAGCACGTGATAAGGTCGTTATAATTTGATTTAGCAAATGCACATAAGAAGCAAGCTTTTATCCTTAAACGAGACCACATTAGCGCCACCATTTTACAACCGGTTCATTGTGCTCTGCAATTATATTACCATTACCTCACCAACCCTAGAAAAAAATTGTCGTAAAGTAACAACAAAACCTAATTATAGAGAACAATTTGAACAATGACCCATACTCGGGGTGGGTAAATACATATACGTATATGTTCTTATGTATGCCAAAAAAAAAAAAATAGAAAAATAAAAACGGAAATCCACTCGAGCATAAATACTTAACTACGCGCTCCAAGACGACGCGACGTAATTCCATACACTACACACTCCTTAAAAATGAGTCACATACAAATATAAACTTAATTGATTCTTAGTGTCACAACAGATCGATTGTTTGATTTAAACGAAATCAAAATTTCTTTCATTTGCAGCTAAGCAATGGCCGTAAACGTTTACTCCACAAATGTTACGACGGACAATCTGTCCAGACATGATATGTTATCCTGGGTCAACGATTGCTTACAAGCACAATTTTCAAAAATCGAAGAACTCTGTACAGGTAAATTATAAATATAAATATAATATAAATTATACCATAAACTTTTTTGTTAAATTATTATGCTATGTTGTAGGTGCCGCCTATTGTCAGTTCATGGACATGCTGTTTCCTGGGTCAGTGCCAATGAAACGTGTCAAGTTTCGTACAAACCTCGATCATGAGTACATTCAGAATTTTAAAATTCTTCAGGCTTCCTTTAAAAAGATGAGCGTCGACAAGGTAAGTACCTAGTTAAAGCAACCACACATTGCCATTTCCTTTATGTTCGAATTATTTCAATTATCCGATGTAAATTTTTATTTTAAAAGAGAGTTTGTAACGTTAAACGTATGATACAATAATTTTTAAGAACATTGTCCACCAACAACAAATAATGAATGCACTTTGCAATTGTGTTCTTCTGTTTTCTTTTTCTCCTCTTTTTCTCTTTGTACTTGTATTTATTATGCTATTATGCTAGATAATACCGGTCGATAAGTTGATTAAAGGACGTTTCCAAGACAATTTTGAGTTTCTACAATGGTTCAAGAAATTTTTTGATGCCAATTATGATGGGCGTGAGTATGAGCCGTTAATAGCGAGAGGAGGTATCAAATTAGGTCAAGGTACATCCGGTTGTGGTGCCAGCATCGGTGGAGGGATCTGTGGAAGTAGTGATTTAATTGAGAAACGTCAGATACAACAACCGAGCAGATCAACACCAAGGACAGGACATTCAACTAGTTAGTTTAATTGAAATTGAAAATTACAAAATCAAAGAGAATAGTAGTGTGGGCGATGCTGACAAAAGTTAGCAGAGTTCTCACGCAACAATTCAACAGGAAATGGAAGAAACTAGCGTGAAGCACGATTTTTTTTTGTTTTTTTTTTAATCAAACAAACATGTTCTATATGTGTGAATGTACATAGTTTGAATGGTTTTTGAAAGACTATTTGGTGGATTGATCAGATCTTGTCTACCTTAATTCAATTGTATTTCATAACTGGAAACATCGATCAGAAATCAAACTCTGACTTGAACTTTGAAATCATAAATTATGCCAATCATTCTTACTTACTCATTTAATCCTTCATTCCCCACCGCACGCACTGGTATGCACTGATTTAAATCCACTCACAGACACAGTAGAACGTCACAAAACTAAACGGATTGGTGCAAAGTTTTTTATTTGGTGTACAGTATATATCTCTTTTTGTTCTTCTTTTAGTTTATTGTAGAATAAGATTGCTTACTTAACTTGAATGCTACAGATTGGATTATAAGGTTACAATGTTGGTTCAAATCTGACATATTGCCTTGCATAACATACTCTCCTTGTATGTACAAAAATTACTCGTCATTGGCATATGTTGTCTTTTTGTCCACTGCAGTCTTCGTCACTATTAACATATTCATTACGCCTTACTCGTATATGGCCAGCATAATTGTAATCGTTGTTCCTTAAGTGCGTCAATGAAATTTTAATTGGTTTGCTTTTTAAGAGCTTTGCCTCCGTGACCACAGAAAATTATGCGCTTCACTAGCCGTGTGCCGCATATCATCACTTTAATTATGACAGTATCTTTGCAATTGTGCATTGTTTTGGTCTATTTGTTTTGGATGTTTTATTTTTTTAATTTATTTTTTGTTTTTAATTCTTTTATACGTCATTTTCCTTAAAATGACATTCAATACACCGACTGAGTTCTGTCCTTTTGTTAATTTTTAAGAGATTGATCGACTGTAAAATGTAATAAAAAAAACCCAAAGATACTTGAATTGTCCTCGATGTATAAAAATGTATGTTGAGTTTAGCTTTAAATTGTTCTTCTGGTTGGTTACACTTATTTATTTTTTAACAATCAGGTGTGTAACTAGATCACAACCGTGCGCTTTAGATTGATGTTCTTATCCTTTCTAGTTGTACATATGAGATTAACTGAGGTTTATTTTAATTCAGGGTGGAATGTTAGTCGAGGTCCCGAAATAGATTTAGTTCAGACAGATGAAGTTGGTGTCGATCATCGAAATATTGATCTTCTTCGCCTCTAGACGGTCTGTAGAAAAATTCTTTCAAAATTTTCGACTTCGATTGTGACTACTATTTTGTTCACATTCTTATCTCTATGATTATGTTTGATATTTGCGTCCTAAGTAAGTTCTTTTCACATTTTGGAAGAGTCAATAATATAATTAAATAATACTTTTAGTGTGTTTGACGTAAGCGTTTGGCCAACAAAATTATTTATTTAAGCGTCAAGTACTTCAAATCAAATTGTCCAGTCTTTTCAATTCTATTTTGTGCAGTCCACGTCGGAACAGAATTTTAGCGAATGCCAACAATCATTTCTAATGCAATTAGATCTGGTAAAGGTCACCAAATTTCTACATCCCACCACACAGGAAAAGTCATAAACATGCACTTTTGCGGACTGTTTCACTGTTGGACGTTATACCATTCGCAGTCCACCCACGTCTCACGGGATTGCTTCAACCTTAGTCGGTAAAAAACTTAATCTTTTTTAAAATGTGTTTTCAGTTAACAAAGGTTTGGTCGCAACGACTTTGTAATTCCAATATTTTTCTTAGATAAATTTGGGAGTACTGAAGAAAGAAACCTCCAAACTGTTTCTCTAATAATATTTACTTTGCTTTTCTATGGTATTAGAAAACAAATGCTGGGTTAGTTTTTAAGAGCCACAAACGTTTACTTGGCACATTTTTATTTCAGGAATTCACCTAAATAATTTTTTTTTTATCTACACAGGTGCTTATATTCTATGGCCAGAATATACAAACACAATTTCCTAAAGTTTCACAATACAGCCCTACTTTTCCAAAATATAAAAAGTACTCTACGATGGCTTAGGATAATAATAAAATAAATAAAGAATAGTTACAGTGCATTGATTTAAAAGTATTTGATCGTTGAAAATCATCGTTTAATTTATGATGTTTTATCAGGGGATCTATAGATAAAATTTGCAAAGATGATGATAAACTCGAGATCAGTAATATTTAATGATTGCAAAAGTTCTTGGCCGATTTGAAACGAATTCATTTCTCAATTATGTTATTTCTATTGATGTCATCAATTGTATTCCAACATTCAACAAACATTTTGAATTAATGAATGAAAAAAATTGTTTGGTTTTGCCTTCATAGCGCTCGTGAGTTGAATTTCGACAGACTCCATAAGAACGGAGTATATGATAATCTAGAGGCGTAATATCAGGTACGTATGGCGAATGCTGAAGAAATTTCCACTCCAGCTGCACTACCTATATTTTTCGCAGCGTCTGTCTAGCATCATGGGAACTAGCATGGACGTTTTTCGCCAAATGCGAAAAAGTTATGTGCTCACAGGACTCGTCTGTCATATTGGTATCACCACCTGTGAAAAGTTCGAAGTGAATAATTTCTTCGCAATCCCACCAAACACACAAGCAGCCTTTGTAATGCGCTCTGCGTCTTCATACGGGTGCAGCTTTGCTATACGCTTTTCTTAAGTATCTGCTTGTCAGCTACTGTTACTATTCGATCCAAAAATGAAGATGTAGCCCACAAATGTCGAGTTTATTAACGTACTCAGTTTTTTTTTTTTTTAAATCAAACGCAATTGAATTATCAATTATTCACTAAGAAAATTATGCAAGCTATCGTCGTTAATGCTAGAAGGTCCTTCACAATCCAAAACGCTTTTGTAAAACTTATTTATCATAGCATGACGCAAGTGCATTTTTTCATCACTGGAGGTTGAAATAGATTGAGACATCGTTGGCGATTGGAAGTATATGATAAAAAAAATGAATAGATTTTCACGAAGGAATGATTACATAATTTAAAAAAGTTTATTGCATTCCAATAAAATATTATAAAAGTCAAAAAACATGTCTAAAAATAAACGAAAGAAGGTACCCCTTAGGCTTAAAAACTTCTCCCGCCCATCCTTCATTTGCTTTAACTTAAACTTCATGTTTTAATATGTGCCTTAAAGGGTTCAAAATTGTCAAAGTCCACTCATATGTCCACTCGTTTCTCATTTCCCGACAAATTTGGAAGAAAAAAAAAAACATCATTCTCTCTTTTAAAACACAAATTTCATTTAAGATCTTTTTAATTTTTATTTTATTTATTTTTTTATTAATTTACTATTCATTTATTTATTTTTTATTTTTTATTTTTTCGAATTTATTTGCTCTTTTTCTTTGTACAATTCAATTAATCGTCTCCTTTCACTGTGGCTATTGTGTTTTATTTTTTTGATTTTATTTATTTATTTATTTTTCTGTCTAACTTTATAGATAATACCAATTGACAGACTAATTAAAGGTCGATTCCAAGATAATTTCGAATTTCTGCAATGGTTTAAGAAATTTTTCGATGCTAATTACGATGGTAGAGATTACGATGCAAGTGCTGCTAGAGATGGTGCACCAATGGGCTTTGGCTCAGGAGCTGCACCAAAAAGTTTACCAGGTGCTGGCTCTAATGCAGCTTCCTCGTATAGAAAACCGGTTGCCACATCAACATTGGGAGCTAATCGTCCTGCTGCTACTCGGCCGAGTATGTTATTTTACATCATTAATCATTTCTTTCTTCTTTTTTTTATTATTTTCTTTTTGTTTGTTTTTGTTTTTCCTTTTTATTTACTGTTGCTTTTATTTTTGTGTTTAAATTTTGCTGTATTGTTGTATAATGTAAAAATTTCTTATGATTGTTGGGCTTATTAGCTTCTTAAAAAAAGTCATTTTAAAAATATTTGTTGTGCTTTTGGTGAAGTGATTTCCTAGTAGACATATTAATTTATATAAAACAAAGATAACCCACGCAAAATTCCTTTAAATTGGTGTGCTAAATAGAGAATTTACGACGTTAACACACATTTAGGCTCTTAGGTCAAAGTAAAGTTGAGTGACAATAGAATTGTGAGAACATTATGTTAGTCTGTCTCAGTAAGTGCTCAGTACACATTTACATTTATGTATATTAAGTACTCGTGGGAACGATTTAATTTCTGATAAAAGTAGACTCTGTTTATTTTATTATGAACAACATTTTGTAAGATGCTCTTTGGTGACTAGCAACTTCAAATCGCTCGTTCGTTGTTTCATTCATAAATTGATTGTGCGCCTTGTGTAGCATGATGCGCCGTCCCCTGTAACGAACTGAACTACGGCTTTCACAAGCGTTGTATCAGTCTGTTTATTATAAAATGTTGCAAACCCCTTAAAAACACATTAATTTTTAATATGACGCTACAGTTCGAGGCAATTTTTTCTCTTATTGCCTTAACTTACACCACCCAAGCAAGATTTCTTCCTGAAACCCAGCGTCTCTCTGGGTAAGAATTGGAAACTCTGCAATCCAGAGGGTAAACATTTTTTCGCTGTATATGTCCTAGCCATCTCCTCTTCTGATCAGGTTGATGTCCCTATACACCTCGAACAGTTCGCTGTAATAACTTCGTCCTTTTTTTTTGTGAATTTTTCAAGTGGTGTTGAGGTTCCATTATTGAAGCCATTTTTTGCTCCCTTAAATAGGACGGCTGGTATTCCATTTTGTTCACTTAATTTAAGATATTGCTTCAGATTCAACTTTTGACCAAGTTAAATACTTTATATAGCGGTATAAATTGTCGCCATCATCTTCAAAAATGGTTTTACTATATCCTCAGTACAAACGTGACTCGGTTAATTTCGAAACGTTTGTATTTCTTCAAGTTTCTGTTTCATTTTTGTTGACTTATAGAATGCCTCCCTTTTAATCTTCCTTCTCTCATCCAAATATTACTTTAACAAGTATTATTGTTATTATTTATATCATCGACTTATTGAGGACTCGATTGTATCTCGAAATGGAACCACAAATACCCAAGAAATATGCATACGAAGTTTTATTTGGAACCTAAGGCCATGAACTTCTTCATAATGAATAAAGACTCAATTCGAACCCAATTTCTTTTGTTATCTGTATCGAAAAGTTCCATACCTCTTAAAAATACTCCTTATCTGTCCGGACTATCAAACAAAGCGCATGAGTTGCGGCATTTCTGATATCTTGTCAGTGATTCCAGTATTTATCCGTTGTTATGGTATCTGAGGTTCCCGTAGACTCATTTTATCTGCTGTACTCCGTCTATACCGGCCGCTCGAAATGTTTGAACATCAGTAATATTAAAAGGGTACCTTTCATCGATCTTTCTATGAACCATTTGATTGACTATTTTATGATCCGGGGATCGACATGTTTTTTACTGAAATGAAAGCCGTGTGTTAGCTACAACGATATTCTGTTTTTCAGCGAAGTCAGTTTATATACCATATGTAAGTCCTATTGTGCGTTCGCTCAATTCCTATCTTTGTCTATCGCTTACAACAAATTCCCATCAGAATAAATGCTGCTTCTCTGTTCACTGTATTACTCACCTCAGTATATGTCACAGTTTCATCCTTCTTTCGCTCGGCTCATTGTACGATTTCTAGGAGGAGACGAGAAAAAAAAATTTTATTTTTATATCTTAGTTCCAAGACTTTTCAAACCACATTTTAGGTGTTTACCTTTTTAAGTTCATATAAAGAATCTGGCATGCTTACGGTTGCCACCACCATTGATACAGTCAAGCGAATTAATCGGACATAAGTCTTACTTCTGATATTTACTCATTTCTGAAAGAACATTATTCATTTGCTATTATCTTCTTCTAAACACTCGTAAGTTAAGCTCGGTTCGAACAAAATTTAGTCACCTCTTCTGAAGCCGGACACATTTGCCATAACTTCTCTTGGTTACTTCCATGTACATTTGTGAAGTCTTTGGAAAAGTTTTAGTTATATGTCTAAGCTTGTGCGTTAAGATAAAAACTTTATACCATGTATAATGTTTTATTTTTGGACTGTTTAATATATTCTCTAATCATTTAAAAAATCCCATCACTCTTAAAGATATACGAGGGCTGTATGATAAGTACCTGGTTAGGCAAGAAAACTCATTAAACAATTTTTTTATTTATTTCTCAATAAAGTCTCCTTTTAGTTCGACACATATAGTCCAGCGATATTCTTACTTTTTCAAGCCATTCAACAAATATGGTTTGTCGAACTCCGTAAAATAGACCTCTGTTTCGGCAATGATTTCCTCGTTTGACGAGAATCGCTTTCCGTCAAGCCATTTTTTCATGTCTGGAAACAAAAAGAAATCACATGGGGCCAAATCTGGAGAATAGGGTGGATGAGGCAGCAATGCGTAGCGTAATTCGACCAGTTCTGCTGTGGCGATTGCGGACAAGTGAGCAGTCGCTTTGTTATGGTGAAAAAGGACTTTTTTTGCCAAGTGGCGTCGTTTTTTTTTTTATTAATTCAGCATCGAATCGGTCAGCATAGTACTAACCCTCGATTCTCCTTCAATTCTCCAAATAGTCGGTGAAAAGGATGCCTTACGAATCCCAAAAAACGGTGGCCATGACTTTTCCGGCCGATGGAACCGTTTTGCCTTCTTTGGAGCAGTTTCACCGGGTGAAATCTACTGTTTTGTCTGGCCTGAAGTGATGGATCCATATTTCGTCAACAATCACGAAACGGCGTAGAAACTCTTTCGGATTACGCTTAATCCTCTACTGCACGCATTATGATCAAATGAAAAATGCTTTTTTTGTTTTTTATTTTGGAAAGTTAAAGGATTAAAACAAAAAAAAAATTTTTATTTGCTTTTATTAAAAAAAAAAAACACAAAACTTCGCCATATATGGCCGCTTGTGCAGTTAGCACATTTTCAAATAAAAAAAAAATTGTGAAATACTGCATTTCGTCCAATCAAAAATAACATTTTTTTGTTTTAAATATTTTATTCATTAAAAAGAACATTAAAAACGGGAAATAGTTAAAAAAAAATTTATAAGTGGGATGAAGCAAAGCAATTTTAATCCTTGTACAACCACAGGTTGTCTTTGCATATAATGAAAGACCTGTATAAACTATCATTTTGGCATTGCTATCTTGTTGTTACCATTTTGGAATGCAGTCAGTTGAATCCAAATGAACGGAACTTAGCGGAAACTCATGACGCCATCCCGTTGAGGTATCCATAGTCAGGAATAGTACAAAATCGCGTTTTATTGTAAAACGAACGTGATATTTAGTCAGTGTAGAAAAAGCGGGGAACTCCCATAATCGTCTTCGTATGCACAAGGAGCCATATCTGAAACCCTGAAATGTGGTGAATATTTCAGTAAATGCACAAGGAGCCACATATGGACGTTGCTAAAAACGCGTTGTATCTTGAATCGCACATTTAAAATTGCAATTTTAACACATGAATTTTACTTACTAGTATCAAATCTTGTAAAAAAAAATATTATCACCTTTGGAGGTACTCGCTACTCAAAAATAAAACAGTTTCCTTTTCTATATTTTTGCACTGAGCCATTACAACGTGCCCTATTGAATTTAACCGCAGTACTTTGCACTTGTGCAGAGATAAAGGTAACCAAATTTACATATACACAATAACAAATGATTTATCTAAACGGCCTTGATAACTATTTTCCAATAGCAGTTACGTAGTTTAAGCAGCCGTCGCCGAAAAATCAAAAGCCATATATGGCTTCTTGTGCAGTAGAGGGTTAAACATGTCCAAACAGTGCTCCGAAGTTGTCATGCGATTTCGTTTTTACTCCACTATAAGCAAACGCGGCACCCATCCCACAGATAGCTTTCTCCTGCCCAATTTTTCGTGTAGAATATTTTGTATGCGTTCTATTGAGATGTGTATCAGATGTCAGCAATCTCTCTGACCTTCACCCGACGATCTGCTAACACGATATCATGGATTTTATTAACCATATCCTCCGAAGTCACCTCAATCGGACGCCCTAGGCGCTCTTCATCAAAAACGGATGTTCGACCACGCTTGAATTAATTAAACCAATATCTGATGGTAGTCATCGAAAGTGCATGGTCCTTATAAAAGTCATGCAACTTCACTTTGATTTCCTCACACGTCTTCTCATCGAAAAAAAGAAATCGAATCACTGATGGATAATGCTCTTTCTCCATGATTGCAAATAAACACGAACTTGATGATTTTCAACAGCTGTCAAAACAAAACTACTCGATACATCTGTCTGAAATTTCGACAGTCATTGTTGTAAAAATGGCGCTACGTGATGGCATGCACATTTCGCATCCGTGGTGCCATCAGTCGGTAAACACGGGTACTTATCATTCAGTCCTCTTATGCATTAAAAAGCACAATTTTAATGGTAACTGTTGAACTTTCTTCCCATTATTTTAGTTTTTGTTTTAAAGCACCTCCTGTAGATATTTCATTGTTTAACAACAACACATTATTTAATTTTACTCACAAAATAAAACAACAATTTTAAAAAAGAATTTTGTAGAAATGTATACAAAAAGAAAGATCGTGCTTTACGTCGAGTAATAAATTATATCGTAGTACAGTATTTGCAGCTACGTAGATGCTTATTATATATAAAGAATTCAATTTACAAAAAACTTATAATATATCAATATTTGAAAAAAAAAAAAAAAATAGTCTCGAAAGTTCAACCACGTCCGGCGGCGGCACCAGTTAGCGCTCGCTCCTCAGTACAGTCAAATATTGGTGGCGCTATGAAAAAAGCTTCCGAACCAGCAAATCAAGTATCGAATCAACAAATCGAGGAGCTATCGAGTCAGGTATTCACATCTACATATATTTCTCATTATTTCAAAACAATACTTTGAGTAATTATTTGTTTATGTAGATAATGGATATGAGACTGAATTTGGAAGGCCTTGAAAAAGAGAGAGACTTCTATTTTAGCAAACTGAGAGATATTGAAATTTTGTAAGTAAATGCAACTAACCATCATTTAACAGTGATTAATAATTTTTTTTTTTTTTAGATGTCAAGATGCCGATGAAGATCAGACACCTCCATTAGTCCAAAAGATCCTAGATATTTTGTATGCAACTGAGGTAAATAAAAAATAGAAAAATATTGAATTTACATATACATATATATATATCTGTGCTTAAGGCTAATGCAAATTTAAAAAAAAAAATAGCCATAGCTTACAATAATTTGCAATAGTTTTACAAAAAGAAAAAAATTCATTCTGTACAAAGAAAACAACAAGAACATTTCCGTTTCATTCATTTCCATTCAGAGTTGAACGCTTTGTGAACGATAAATGTTTGTATTAGTTGCACGAATATTAGTAACTAGTATCTGTAACTAGAGCACGCACTCGTATACTCGTACAACAAACATTATGAATGAAATGTGCCTTTAGTTTATTTGTTATATATATTCTCTAGGTGAACTATTATTATTATTACTATTAATTCATCCATTTGAATTCGTTTGAAGTTTCGTAAACTGGTCGGCCGTTATGTACCGACATTAAGGTCATCTAAAAGACGTTATTAATAATGTACGTATGTATATAACTTTTTTCTCTTCTATTCTGACTGATAATCATCTCGTTATTACTAAAACGAATAATTCAAACTACAATTCACCAATGTTTGTAAGTTAAATGTCACCTATTCTTAATCAGATCATTTTATTCTTAATTTAAAAATATTCGTTAACCCACAAGTTTGTATCTACACAAATGGAGAAGCTACAGGATTAAAGTAATTGTAATTGTACTTTTCAGTCACAAATTATTTGTTTTAAAAAAATACCAATTGATTCATTAACTCTTCAAATTGAAGAATCATGTTTATATAAGTGATGTTGGCGACGTTGAGGTTGATTGAATGCACTACCCTGTTTTTGCTTAAAACTGGTCTGATGTGAATTAATTTATGTCTACGTTGCTTCCAATTACTTTAGGTTCACTTACGTCACAGACCGTCGATTTTTAATTATTTTCTATGCCACGTAGCCTGATAACTTATGCTTTAGCCTGGCTTATAGCTCATGGATGTGTTGTGCAAATGACCAAATTTGGTGTAATTGTACACATTCGTTCTTAAGGTGTTAGAGATTTGATTTAGCTTAAAGTGGCCTCAGATAGCCCGAACACATGTATGAGGTTCTTCATTTCACATGCTCGTTCTTGAAATGAAACTTTAACATACTCTCAACATTTGAAAAAAATTATGTTTATTGATGAAAGTATTCGCCATTGCCTGATACTAGTCCTGGTGCGAATGAAATCTTAGAAGGCTTATTTCAGAGCTGTTTCATCAGAATATATTTTCTCTGCGACGATATGATGAAGAGGTTTAAACAAATGATAATCCATTGGGGAAAAGTCCAGAGAATAAAATGTTCGATTTCTGACGTTGTATGTGATAACCGATTTTTCAATGGAAACGTTTTGCCTTAACAATCACACCTGCGCTTGAATAAAATCCGCATCAATCAGTTAGACGGCAATTGACATTCATCTTGCAATGTCCGAAGACCCAAATGGTACATTTCGGCTTATAAACAAAGTCTCGTCGCTTAAAATGTCAAATGTATGTATTTCAAATATTCAATTGGTACAATTACAAATCAGCTAATAGTCGGAATTCTTAAGTACTTGCATCAATTGAACCATATAGAATTTCTGAAGCAACTTATACAAAATTCTGTGAAGATCATGGCCTATTTCCGAGATCGGCAACACCACATTCGCGCTACAAAAGCAATATTGCCAGTTATTCTTGCGCGACGGGCATGATCTCGGCTCTTCGCATCATTAACTTATCTAAATATCCCAAATTTCTGAACCAATCTAACATTTTTATACTAAATTTTAACTGTTCCAATGCGTTGTTGTAGGGCGAAGAGCTTTATTTTTACTCATAGCTTTGTTCTTACTTTTTATTTTATTTTTTTAAATCTAATAGCACATTCTTTGAAATGTAACATAAAAGAAGGCATCTAAATATGAAACTTTTTATTGGAAACACCGTACATTTGTTGCCGCGTTAGCTTTTAGCAGTATATAAAACCTAAAACGATGTAGATTCAACAATGCAGGCTTGTCTACCAACAATTTCTCATGCTTGTGTTACAGTTCTTCTTTGCATTTTTTTTTTTTTAAGAAATTAAGTGAATTACAACTGCTGCTGATGCTCCAAAAGTCAAATTGTATTTTTATGTTCTTTGGTATGTGTTTTTGTACTTTAACGCGGTGTTAATTTCGCGGCAGATCATTGACGAATAGATTAATAACAATTCAATGTAAAAATGAAGACACTACATGTCTATGGCTTACAACCATGACTTAAAAAGTAAAACCTACGATTAAGAAAAATGGTGAAAAAAATTTAATTTAAGAAAAGATATATTGCACTGGGTGGGGTTTGAGTTGACCTTCCGCGAGAAAGGGAGATTGGAACTATGAGGTGTAGCTGTTCATTGAATAACACAAATGAGGCCATCCGTTGTCAACAGGGTTATTGTGAAGGGGAATAGGGTTACTGAAAAATGCACAAATCTGAGGAAGGACGATAAACGAGCAGAATGTCTGCTACGTCCCTACGTTTTTTAAGGTAATTAAAATTAAATCAAAGATCACAGTGCAACTTGTGGTTCTAAATGAGTCTCTTCTGGAGTTCTCGCTGCCTTTTGTTTGCTCAGAAACTCATTGACCCAAAGCGAGCCTCGTCACTTTAAACGACTTTTCGCTACAAAAAAGAAGGATTGACATCAAAGTGCTTTAAAGGCCAAAAGGCAAACTTCCATCGAATGTCATAGTCTCGTGGCTATTGTTTCTGCATCAGCTATATGTAAGTCATTATCTTTTCGCAAAGTGTTCTTCGATATAAAAAGTTTTTGTTACCTTTGTCATTATGGCTGCACTTGAGCTCAGTATTACCGAGGGCCTGTAAATGGAAGTAAAATATAAAACTGTGCTCTAACTTTTCACACGGTGATCTGGAACTTAACATAAAAACCCGGTTGTTGATGATTGTTGAATCGTGCTCTTCACAGCATGTGATTGTGTAGCTAAAATATTCACTTTAGTTTGAAGAGTCTGTTATACTTACGAGCAATTTATCTTCTGCAACGAAGTATATTTCCATGTCTATCCATAGTAGTCTGTAAGGAATTTTGTTTTCTTATCGAAGGAACCACCTCCAATCTGACACTAGGCTGCGGACAAATTGCCACTTATTCTGTTGTGTAATGTACGCTGCTCGCATATTCGACTTTTCTTCTTTTTTTTTTTTTTTTGCAACGTCCAAAAAATTACTCCATTTTTGTAATTCCATTTCACTTGATTAGGCATTTTTGTGTACTCGACCAATTATAAATAATCTTTGACTTCCAAAACATAGGCCGATGATGGTATGGCTCTTAATTTCGGTTAAGGTGTGCAACCTTCTTTTTTTTCACTACATGGACTTCTGCATGCTTTCAAGGTCACTTACTATCTTCGGTAACAATTCAAACAGAAATTTGTGAACGTGGGCAACACCTGACTTGCAGAGTTTGTTTTTAGGAAAATGTGATCGTCATTAAAGGGAGTGTGTACTTACAGCACCGGCGGTATGCTAACATCTTCATCAATATTATCTACACCATTTTTCTGTTATTTATTTTTATGCAATATTCCAATACAGGTTACTCAAGTTAAATTCAATTGCATCACATCGAATTAATCACATTTTTCAGGACTTTTCACGAAACTCTCAAGAATTTGTTCAACATTCTCTTCAGTTCGGGAAAGATCAGTTACAGGCCCCTCTTAGTGAAAAGGTGTCACGAGTTTGGTGTTCTCTAAATTAGGGGTAAAGGTAGTTCATTATAACAAATCTCACCGGCTTTTTTTATAAGTTCATTTAAAAAGAGAAGAAAGAAATGAACATAAAACATCAGAAGAGAAATGGTCAGGTATTTTTGCACTATCATTTATTTTTTTTGTATCGCGACGACTCCTTTAGATTTGTTTATAACTCTTACATTTCCCCCTTTGCTATTTCCCTATAGGCACTCGTACAGATTGAAGTAGAGATTAGCTACCTGATTTCTGAGAGAGGTCCATTATATGTAGAACTTAGAAACGCGTTCTTCTAGAAATTATTAGGCTTGGAACCTTCTCTCTCCTTCGTTCTAAAGACTCTCAGTTAAAATTTAATACGATGTCTTAAATGGTCATGAAATATGATTTACTGATGGCGGTAAACCGTGGCTCAAGTAGTAATATAGCCGGTTCTGGGTAAAACCCCACCGCACCCGAAGGACAATATTTTATTCAGTGAGATTTTAGTAAAATTAGTGGTTGCCTAAAATACCGCATAAAGTCCTATTGTGCTAATAATTTAATCTCCCTATTTAACGTTTGAAGCCACGTATTGAACGAAAAGTTCATTGAATGCGGCATTTTTTTTCCATCACATTTTCAAAAGAAGTCATACCCACTTGACTGCTAAGTTCTTTAATAAAAAAAAGAGAAGAAAATAATAGCTTCAAAATAGGGCTATATATATTCCATAGCCTACTCGTTCGATCTGAGTTTTGTTATTGCGAGCCACGTTTTCAAGTTGGAGAACTAAAAAAAAGTTACAGAGACCCGAGAGGTCGGGCGATTGCGGTGGGTATGGTTGTATTCCACCCTCGTAGCAATGATAAAACGTTGGCCAGTTGCCCTCCGTTCTGTTTAACATGCTTGTTCAGAATGTTTCTTAATCTGAGAAAAAGCTTTTGCTTAAAGCTGGTGCTGGTATCCACGTTTAGATCACGGGAAAAGTAATTTATTTTTTAATGTTAACTTTCAACTGCTTATGGAAATGCCTATTAGTCTCCCCCCTTTTTTTTGTTCTCCTCTGAATGTGGGCAAAATGACAAGACGAAGAACGAAGTGAGTGGGGAGGCTAAGCCTTGGTCCAACCCGGACTGTCGCGCCAACAATTTATCTTTTTTAATTGGAATTTTCGGAGCCAGAAGAGAGCTTAAAGAAAACTTCCCACTGGCAGTGTTTCACGAGAGTAATAAATGTATAACTTAGCTCCACACGACTGCTGTTATTGTTCTTACGAAATTTGTAGTACATCTGTACGAAATGAAAATAGGAAAATATAAATTCAATCAATTATTTAGGAAATAATCGAAAAATTTGCATAAAATTAAACGTAAATGTTGATGAGGATATGAAGAAAAGTTGGATTGCTAATCCATGCCTATTGTAACTAATTATATTAATTAATTTTCGCTTGGTTTTGGTTAATGTTTTACCGTTGAAGAAAAGGCTTACCCACAAAGAAATTTAACACTTTCATAATCATACAAAAAGAATTTATGTATTGTATAAAAATTGGCTTTGCAGACTGGTAAAGGAAACAATTAGACTATTCTGATTGAAGATAGTTTAATAGGAAAACAAACTAACAACGGCATGGATTATTATATTCTCTATATGTTTCACTTAAAGACTTTTATATTTAGAAATTTGAGTTCTATGTTTTTCTTGTTTTTTCTTTTTCTCCAATCCCATTGCCATGACTTGTCGCATAACCCGTATTTAGATAATTTTTTGTTTAAATAACAAATTTCTTTTGTTATTTTGAAATTTAATATAAAAAAAAGAAAAGAAAATTCACGCGGAAAAGACATGGCTGGATGTAGAAGTTTTTTTTTTTTTTTTTTTTTTTGGTTTAAAGTAGTTTCAATTTTTCGCCTTTTTTATAGAATGGCGGGGATGCCACACTGACTGTTAAATCTGATCAGATCAAATCTGATGACAATGAAACAGAAGGATTAGAATAATGGAAGCAACCAGACTACAACTAATAATCTGCTTTTGAAGTTGTGAATTGACTAAAGCTAATGAACTAATAATTTTTGCACACACACACACATGATATTTTGTTGAAATAATTTTTGTATGATTTTTTTTTTCAATTTAATTAAAATTTAATTAAAATGCATTTTTACTTATTTTTCAAATAATGTAACAATATGGTTTTTAAGCTTTTATAGTTCTTGTTTTGCTTTTTTTTTGAGGTCTAAAAAAGGTTTTAAATTTAAACGGTATAAGGTGGCGGAAAGGGAGGAAATTAAGTAAGAGTCTAAACTGTTAACAATGTAGAAATTAAAATGGAAAATAATATTAATTTTTAGTGAGTCTAAGCATATACGGATACACATGTAGTTCTGTGTTACCGAAGAACTAGTAAATTTTAAAAAATCAAAGAGAAATAAACAAATCAAATATGTAGTTAGAATAGGTACAGAAAAAAAGACTTAGTTCATATACCTAGTACATACATACCTGTACTATACCCATTTTTAATTACGTCGTTATTGAGGCCGAAAGTTTGTCGATTTTTCTGCATTTAATGTTCCATTTATTTATTTATTTTTCCTTTGAAACTAAGCTGAAAGTTGCGCTTCTATTGCATTATATTTCCGATAACACTTAAATGCGAATACCAAAGTCGTAAATAGCAAGCTTCCAACGGCACATATTTAGGACGACGCTGCTACGCGTAAGAACATGGGTTCAAAACTCGCCCAATGTTGTATATTGGGGGCAATAGCAATCCTTTAAAACTGAAATCTTCTGCCTCAATCTACACAAATTAATATGGGGAACAGACTAGTAAGAGGAAGATATTTGGTTCTAGTCCACCCCGAGTGTCGCGGCAATTTAACCTCATAACCTCATAATTTAACAGTAGTTTAATGTGCTTTAACCTCATCGTATTTTCTATGATTATGGTTTACAAATAAGTTCTAGTATTTTAGTTTTTTTTTTTTTTTTTTAATAAATCAGTTACACTATATATGATAAGAGTTGAGCTTGCATTTAGCATCTTTATCCAATCATTTAGATACCGTCATCATCGGAGCAAAGCAGAGAAGTCGTTCCGATATGCAACCACCGGATTTTGCATTTGGAAATACATTTTGTTCTCGTTTTAACGTTGTTATATTGAGATTTTCTCATACGCCTAGGATATTTTCGAGATCTTACCTTTGTCCATAAAGGAATTCTAGAAATTCTTCCTATCTAAACTTTGAATAGCTTCATTGCCTCACTGCCTCAAAAAAAGGGCATTGAATGTCTTGGAGTTTAATTACATTGCATTTTCGACTATCTAGAAGTCTTATACCTTCATGGTATGCGACATTTGTTTTACAGGATGGTAGTTGGTACAATTTTTCATGTCAAAGAGCAAAAGTAGTTGAAGAAAAAAGCTCTCCCTGCCCTAGTAAGAACTCCGATCGTCGCATCGTTTTAATTGAATATAATTGGGAAACGTTTAAAACCCAGATTTCTGACTTTATACTTCGGAGAGTATGTGATCCGATCGGACAGCAGGTTGACTACCATTGTAAAATCGGACACGTTTTTTTCGGGAATCTGTCGCTTGGGAATCGTTTAATAATGTACTCTTTCCATCCAACAAAAATTTATTTGTTTCCCACAGGTGTTGCTGCTCGTGTTTTTGATCCTGCTCTTTTATTTGGCCTGCTCTTAAGCCAAAGAAAAGTTTTAGTTGACATGCATGTACCTGTGTCGAGCTTCGAAAAACTTAATGTTTATTAGCTTCACCTCTTTCGCGTTCACCGTTCAATGAAAAAAGGTAAACAAAGCCCAGTATTTATTTTGCGCAGCACAGCTTATATTCCAGATACAGTTACACATGGGCCTCGATTTCGCACATTTTGTTTTGGGTAGTACTGAAAACCTTTAAGATTCCAGGGTCATTTAGAAAATAATGCAAACTATTTTATTAATAAAAAAGAAGTTTAACTTTAGTAAACGCTTTATTACTTTACAGCCCTTGAATGTAGTCCCTCTGTTGTTCAATTACTGGTCATTTCCCATTTCTACTCAACTCCTGATTGTGCAGCATAAAAAAGTTTTTTTTTTAGAGGATGAAGTCCAGCCCACATTGATTCATTTAACTTTGAAAATAAATCGCAGTCTGGTGACTTGACCCCTCCCCAATGTTTCCGATATGAGGGCGTGTATTGTCATGCAAAATTAGGGCCTTACTAGTGATCAGGTCAGATTTTTTTTTTTGTGTGGATCAGGGAATTAATTTCGACAAAAAGGTGGGGTAATACGCTGCTGTTATCCTCGTTTTACATACGAGTAGTTTGCGTTTTGCCAAGACGATTCTCTGGACATGGCTAGCAAAACTCATAAATTTTAAATTGCCCTCGCCGGAATTTGTTTGGGAGGATGTTTTCATCTTCGATGCTGCTGGAGCGTGGTCACTCTACTCTACTAATCAGTGTTGTTAATATGTATTGTACATTGTTTTTAAAATAACTTTTATAAACAGGAACATGTATGATATGAAGTTTTTATAAACCCACTCAAAACTTGGGCTGAGTTCAAATATACAAACAAGTTTGCAGTAAGTATGCCACAACAGTTTTGGTAAACTTTTATGAACGCGAATTGCATGTTGCAGCAACCATGCAGTAGTGTAATCGTCGCTCGTAAATGTAGATATACAACGCATTTGAAGAAAAAGCGACAAAATGTGGCTTAAATGTGTTTATGTTTTTCCCGATTTCAAAACAATTGAGCGACAATGCTTGGAAGCCGGGTGATTTTAAGTGGTATGAACTGTAAAAATATGGACTTACGTGCATTATCAACAACAATAATTGCAAAAATGCTAGCAATTAGTAATTGGATAAAGGTGCAAAGAAGTATTCCGAAAAGTATTAATTTTCTTCATACTATTAACGAATACACTGACGATATTTTTAGAAGGTCAATTATCCACGTATACATTTTGTTCGCAACAAAATAAAATTTGTGGCAAACTTGCAAAACATTGATTGCATACTGACTGTCGATTGACTTTTATGAGCGCAACTGGTGCAAAACTTTTGCGTATTTAAAACAGGTTTTATGCAATTATGGACGCAACGTTTGCAAAGTTGCAAGTTTTTTTTTTTTTTGCAAAAATGAACTCAGCCTTAACTTATGCAAAAGCAGACGGGTAATTATTTAGTTAGCCTGCGGGATAGAAATGCCATTTTCTCTTTTAATTATAAATTACATAATCAAAATTTGTTACCACCAAGTTATTCCAATTTACAACACGTACCACATTATTCAAAAAGCTTTCGGAACTTATTTTTTTTTTAAATGACGAATAAATCACAAAGTTATTCTTTCAAGTCAATATTTTCGCCTTAAAAGTTCCCAATGGACTACAACACTTTTGTACCTGTATTTGATTCAGATCTCGTAAGATCTCTGGTACTCGATGTTCGGAATGCCCTTCAGTGTGTAGAGTGATTTTTCTATTATTTTCTTTCAGTTGTTAATATGTCTTCCCCGGTGTTTGCATCGGTCGAACAAGAATAAGTCAAACGATGAAAGACGAATTAAATCTGGTGGCAGTTGGGTGCCAATTGGGTTGTTGTGACAGGAGATGCCTTCCGGAAGAAATTCATGGGACAACACCATTGTAATTCATAAAAATAGTAAACATCACCTTCTCTTTTGACTGAAAACGACTAGGTACTGGCTTATTTAAACCAACCACGACATTCACTTGTTTGATGTTTTTTTTACGTGTCGTAATTATTAACCCACTTCTCATCACTCGAATTCGTACGTTTGAATATACAATATAATCGGAATTATCAACAGAAGACTTTTCTTTTGCAATATCTACTCTGTATTTTCTACTGGAAATCAAAGTCCTTCGATAGCAGGAACTCGTCTTAAACCTAATTGATTAGTTAACGTTCTGTAAACGGAACCAATCGTACCCATTTTAAAAATCACTGAAAAAAAATGTATATAACCGAATATTGTGTTTACCTTTCACAAATGTTATGTGATTATAGTTAAATTTGGTGGGAATATCAAGGATAGTTGTATCACCATAACAAAAGACAAAGAAGAAAAACTCACACTGGCCAAACAAGATCGCCTACCTTTGCTATTCCGGGAACTTTTTAAACAACCTTATATATCATTTGTATAGTCGTAACAGGAATAATCTTCCACATTTTGGTTTAGTAACAAAAATCTCTCAATACATATGTTTTATAAGTACCACCAAAAAAAAAGAAGAAAGACGAAAAGTTCTGATTTTAAATTAGTCAGTGGTTTTTGCACCATTATCAACACAAATGAGTGCTATCGTATGCAAGCAAGCGCTCTGTCCTGACTTTTGAACAAAAGTAGAGAAAAGAATGATATTCTTATAAAATCCCTTTTTTGGGAAAGCAACAAACATCATTTTTGACATAGTTAAACCGTTTTAAAAGGTAAGTACTCGTATGACAATACGCTTTTTCGATTGCCTTGTATATTTTTTAGGAAGCTTTTTGTTGTGGGGCAAGTGGTTTATTTTGTCGTATACACTCAAGCTTTGTTCATTTAAGAACAATTAGCACCACAGCGCACATATTTAAAACTGTTGGCACAAGTTTGAAATTGTTTCTTGTCATTTATCTTACCTTTTTTCGAAACAGAACATGTAGAACAAACAATATGTACGAGTAGATGCTTGCGCAAAACGTATGCTTCGAAATGGACTTTATATAGTGCTACTGCTGTTGATAATAATTTGTATAAAAACACATACCGATGTGATAATTGGAAAACTAAAGATATTTGAAAGCATGTTAAATAATATTATCTGAGTCGATTTAGTTACTAAATTTATTTTGTATGTTTTCAATTTAATCGATTGATCTAAGAATAATTTTTGGTACTTCTGGTAAGCAATAATTTTTTTTTCTATTTTTAAAAGAAGACCGTCTGCAAAAAGTTTCGTATTTGTCGGGTGAGAATGGGAATAGAAATGATTAAATACGCAATACGATTAAAAACGCATTCGTTAAGCAATTTCATAAATATATTACAATAGTCTATGCTGGCACTATAATGAGTTGTATCTAACCTGTAGGGACGAAGAGGAGAATACAATTATCCATTCTATTCTCTCTCTTGCTCTTCAGCAATGATGAATTCCCCTTATACGGGTTTAATCGAAAGTCGAAGACATTACTGGCTATTACAATAAGTTATTGTGTACGAGTACACAGATGGGTGGATTTTTAAATAATAACTTACTCAATCAAGAATTAAATTTTATGTTAAGTTGCTAATAGTACACGGGTAGAAAAGATCCTATTCAGGGACCTTCACATTATCTGGAGCACCAATTAAGGAACCTGAACATCTCCCATATGGGGTGATTTGATCGCCCGAAAGCAGAGATGTGCAGTATCCAATGCCGCGACCCTTGAAGAAGCCAAAGTTACTGAGCCGTTTCAGACTGTTACCCGTCGTTTGCTCGATCTTTAAATCAACCGGTACGGAGGGGTGTCGTAAGACTAGTACAGAGTTAATCGTTGTGGCTTGAGTTGATTTCCTGAGTATTGTTTTTTTTGTTTGCTGGAATCCACCACACTAGTGCGTTATATGTGTATGTAAGCATGGGTTTCACCGCCTATTTACGAGTATATGAGCAATGTATTATACCGGGTTTAAATCTAATCGGTCATATTGATTTATTTAGATTCAATAAACGTTATAAGCCTTCTTAATTCATTGCCGTTACATGCGACTTCCAGTTTAATTTCCTGTTCAGAATTCCGACAACATATTTAGCACTTCTTGAAAGGACTGGCGATGGCGCGATAGTTAGCCCATTGGACTATCACGCAGAGAGTTTGGGTTCGATTCCTGGCTGCGTCACAAACAATTTTTCAAATCGCCAACACCCTTTCGGCGGGCAATGGCAAAGTCCCGAAAGTAAAAT
The DNA here is from genome assembly GCA_928272305.1 of Volucella inflata. Taxonomy (NCBI): domain Eukaryota; kingdom Metazoa; phylum Arthropoda; class Insecta; order Diptera; family Syrphidae; genus Volucella; species Volucella inflata. Next base: position 79,905,179 of record OV743717.1, on the reverse strand, counting down.
TGCCTACGAAAAAGCTTCTAAAGAGTGCCGTTCGGACTCGGCGATAAACAGTAGGCCCCGATCAGATGTGACAAAAATGACAACATGAGCAACACAAATGAGGCCCGTATTGCGGTTTGTCGATTAACGATCGTCGATTTTTAATTTCGGTATTGTGAGTGTCGATTGTGATCGACTATTGTCGATTTGACAGCTGTTTTTAGTCGATCGAAATTTCCTGATCGTTGGTCTGTGGCTTGCAGAAAAATAAATTGAAATGACAAACAAGACAAACGGAAATATCTCACAAAACTGCAGAGGATAAATTGTAATGAAGTATGTGTGTATGAAATACCTACACCCTTTCTCCAATTCTAAAGGGTTTGAGGCATCTCTTATTCGTTTTCTTTAACTGGCCATTTTAAACAATTCGTCTGAATCACTTAAACAATTCGATGGAGATCATTTTATTAAGTTTTTTTTTTCAAAATATTTCGGCAATGAATAAATAAGCATACAACTGTCAAAACAAATTGTATTCACAATAGTCACTTTTTTGGTTTTTATTCACAATAGTAGAATCCTTTGTCGATTGAGTTACACAATACCAAACATGAAATCAGTCAAATCGACGATCGACAATCGATTTGATCGACGATCGACAACCACAATAGGGGCTTGAGTGTCAAGAAGCTAAGCCATGGCCCATACCGGGCTGCCAAGCGCTACAGTTTTGTTTTTTTTTTTTTGTTCATCTTGGGGACGCATGAATATAGTTACTCGCACAAAGATTCCTTGTTGATTTGACCCTGCATAAATGTTATTATGTAGAATTTTTAATTTTTTTTTTTTATTATTCAAAGACCTTCCACTTGAAGAGAAAAAGGGAAGAAACAGAAACGATTAACCAAGTTTAAATATAAATATATTAAATTATAATCTAAGCCTTTAATAAAGAGTCATTGATTCTATTTAAATGTAGATATGTGTCAGTTCTTAAGAATTTTGAATACGGCTTCTCATTCGAAGATTTTGTCAATAAATCGTTTAAGTCGATTATCAACTTGAAGAATACATAGAGTGTTTTGGGTGGTGTGTCAGGTAGGACAAGTTGGTGGACTATATTCTTTAAGATATGCAAGTGGGTTTCTGAAGTGTGGCCTAACCGCAGTCGAACAAAGCTTGTTATCTTTAATTTTGAAATGAAAGCTGGGTAAACAGGTCTTGATTTTGTAAGATTTCTTTGTTTGTAAATGTAATCATACAAGGTCCTTTCGGCTAGTTCGAAAGAAGGTAGCCGGTTTTTTTTTATGTTTTTGATGGGATCTCTTTTTGATGTAGGTTTTGTTAGACAGTTGGGAGCTTTGTTTGTAAACTTGGCAGCCTCATCTCCCATCTCATTTCCTAAAATACTCAATTTTTCACCATAAAAATATTGCACTTTACATGGATGAACACGCTTCTCGATAGCTAAGAGATAATAATTCTCCTCAAATCCCTGTCCAATTCGTAAGTTTGTTCGCTTATTTGGTCTCCTATACGCACTAAAAGTTGCACGTGAACTATAAAATGTTGATGCTACCGAATCGTTATTTTTGTAAAAGGATTTGTCAAAATATTATTATAAAGATATAATATAATAATAACTTGGTTTAGGGATGACATAGCATTTGCTATATGTATTAATCCAAATGAAGTAGTGCATCAGAGCAACCTCTACGTGGTTTAAATCGAACCTAATTGGATGCAATAAACCTTGGTAAGTGTTTAGCTAGCAACAACTTTGACATGCCACTTGTTTGGCTGGATGAATTTTAAGACGGATATTTTCGTCGCGGGTTATTCTGTAGACTTCGGTAGTAAAAAGACGTCTCCAAAGCAATTGAAAATTTTGCATGGGAAATGTTCAAGCAGCAAATTTTTAGAAGTTCTAGCCGTTGAGGAGTTTGATGAAACTACGTGTGTGATGAGTGAGATAAATGTGTTTGCAGATTAGATACTGAATAATCTGTGATCGTGTGCCCATAATTTTCACATTTATCGGCTATTCCTAGTAATTTAAAAGAAAAAAGAGCCCGATGATTTCGTCCGGTGATGCGGCGCACTATCTCTTCGAATATGTAAATACCATGGATGTTTCTGTTGCGGGTAATAGAGACAGTTTTATTTATTATTGTGTTGATTTAAGTGAAAGTGGCCTTCGTCGCTTCAGAAGATTAAGTTAACAAGTGCGAAACCTCTCACCAAACTTGTTGCTCAAATTAAAGCCATTTTCTTTAACATCCAGCACCAATTGAATGTTTAAAGAGTGAGCTTTTTGAGTATTTTTGTTGAATTTTCTGAATGATACGATAAGAGTCCCAAAGCAGCAAATTTTTCCCGCACTGATGTTCTTGGATTTTCTCACAAGCTTCGTTTCCGGTGGTTCTCCTGGACTCTGACTAAATTGTATTCAGAGCTGAAGAAGTTTCGCGGAATCGTTGCACCAATGACCGAATTAAATTTACACAGGGTACATGCTAATTTGCCGAGTATTGTAACATGAATAAACTTATTGGCACGCACTCATGTAACAGTCATCACTTTAAAAAGGCTCCTCCATAGCGAACGCACTATGCGATGCTGCCCGCCAAAATAACTTTTCTTGCATACAGGACGAAATTCTCTGTTTTGTTAAATTACTCGTAGTGTTGGTTCTTTTTTAAGTGAACCGCAGTGTACTAGATAAGAAGCCACAAAACACTAAACTTAATAACGATTTAGGGATTATTTTTATTATAATTTATTAATTTTTTTTTGTTATCTAAAAAGGAACACTTGTATTTTTTTCTAATGCAAGACTCACAACGATCAATTAGAAAAAAAAACAGATTTAATTTGAATAACTAAGACCAGTAAGTTGACTTTATACTTAAAATGTATTATATTTTCACAGGATGGGTTTGCTCCACCAGATGAAATACCACCCGAGGATGAGGAATATTAAACAAACAAATAAACAAACAATCTAAAGAAAAAGAAAAAAAAAACTAAAATTCAAAAAAAATTGTAAACACCCCCTGCACAGAAACATGACACGACAACAAAACGAAGGAATGTTACAAAAGAAACAAAAGAACTTTTAAAATAATAATAATATAATTATAGATATATAAAATATATTTGCATTCAAAAAAAAATAAGAGAAGATAAATATAAATACAAATTGAAAAGAAAACCAAGATAACAACTAAATCAAATAGGAACATCCTATTCTTCTCAGCAGCAGTAGCAGCAGCAAACGGCAGTGTAACGCAATAGCAGTCAGTAGGCTTTGATTATAAAGTAACTACACCATACACACCACCACAATAAAAACAACAATCACACTACTATATATAATTTTTATGTAAAAAAAAAAAAAACAACAAACTTTAAATGATTTTGTTTGTCTTGTTTTGTTGATAAATTTTTCAAACTTTTTATTATTGGAATCTTTCAATATCTTTATTTAGAATACCCAACATCAACATTTATATTTACATTTGCTTTTAAGACTTACATATAAACTAAACTATTTTATCTGTTTTGTCGTCCTGCCTTGATTTTTGATTGTAAACCACATACTTGGGATATTACTTTACACTTTATCGTTTAAGTTCATTTATTACACGTTGTAATCATTTGTTTTGTTTTGTTTTGTTCAAATTTTTCTTTCACTTTTGCAATTTCATTTCATTTTGCAACCTCCTTCATAAATTATAAATCAATTTCCGAAAGAGGAAATAAAACGCAAGGAAGTGCGTAATTTGTTTCTTTTCGGAGCTAGTAAGCAACAACAAGAAAACAAATAAAAATCAGTAAAATTATTTTTTTTTTATATATTAATAAACTTAATACTTACTTACAATGCAAACAAAATTATTTAATTCATAGAATAAAAAGAAAACAAACACACGATTGTATGTTGGTTTATTTTTTATTTTTTTTCAATTGCTATATACTCGTAATACACGTATTTCGTCGTTGATTTGTTGCCTTTTACGTCTTGCGAGATTTTGTAGTAATATAGTAAACATTTTAATTTTTTTTTGTTTTGTTTTGTATTGTTTTGCAATTTAGCAATTTTGTTCTTAGTCAAGTTGAGAAAAATGCAATCAACCCAGGTATTAGAAAATAATGAGATTAAAACAAATAAATAACAAACAAGAACAAGTCCTCATTTATAAAAAAAAACGAAAAAAAAAATTACTTTAATAATACATATTACGTTTTTACGGTTTTTTTTTTATATTTATAATAATTGAAATGCTATTATCTAGGAATAGTGTGTAAATTATGTTCTACCATTTCATTTGGATTTTTCACCACTTATCTCTATTCTCTAAAGCTTTTCTATTTTTTTTTTTGTGAAAAACAAACTAAAACTCTAAAAAAAGGAAGAAAAAAAAAATCGAAAACAAATAAAGTGCATTTTCTTTATTTTAACACGTTCGTTTGTCTTTTTGTGTTTTATTTTCGTTATACAGAAATGTCTTGCCAATTCGGATAGTTCAATAATTCAGATTCATATGTACAGAACGAAGAATCCATATTTACTGGTGCTTTAGTTGCACTCCAAAAACAAAAATCATAAAATTCATACAAATGTTTATACCTACAGTATTGCGCAAAACAAAAGCAACTATCAAACACCTGCGTTAGGAAGCGTTTTCGTTACAATATTTTTTTTTTTTTAGGAAGAAACAAATTATTTGGAGTTATGTTTTATGAACACTTAATTATATTTATGAATTTTAAAATAAAAATAAAAATTCACTTATTACAAAAAAAAAAAAAAATAATAAGAACCTTACAATATGGCTGTGCAAAACTATAGCAACTATTTTAATATTTTGTTTAATGTCCCTTATTTTTAACAACCGCGGCACATCTGCGTGGCATGGATGATATTAAATTATCAATTATGTTTTGGGGTATATTTCCCCACTCGTCTTTTAATGATTGAAACAGCTCCAGTTTGTTCCGGAATCGTTGCTCTTTAACTCGCCCCTTGAGTACCCCAAACAGATTTTCAATGGGATTCAAGTCGGGGCGATCCATTATGCCAGTAATTTCATAGAAAGGACCGAGACCATAATCAGAAAAACAAGTCCAAATCATGACAAAGCTCCCTCCGTGCTTGGCTGTGACGGTGCAGTAAAGGGGATTGAGTCACTGACCTTTACCTCGACGGAAAGTCCAAATTCCATCAGAGTTTACAAGATTAAATTTAGATTCGTCACTGAATAGCACAGTTTTCTACTTTTCAGTGGACGAGTGAAGATATGATTTTGCAAACTGTAACCTGTTTATTTAAATAAAAGTTTCAATTTACCGTATTTTGTCAATAAATTTTATGCTACCTTTTTGCCAAGTGCTTCTTCGTTAGCACTGGTTTTTTGCAGGGCCTGAAGCTTCGTAGATTATTTTCTATAGCCCGCCTCCTTACAGTACTAGCTTCTATAGTCAAATTTAGCTTCTTTACAATATAGTATGTTGTGAAGATATGAATGGGTTCCTTTTTATGAGGTTACGAATTTGGCGATCGACGCGTGGTGTTGTTTTACGCGGTCGACCACCTAAATTCAGTACTTCAATGGTTCCCGATGCTTTATATTTTTTAATTAGTCGCGAAATTATAGATTTATTTATCCTTTATACAAAACTTCACTTAGCCAAATGAATGGAGAACTGTTGAAATTTTGTATGTTTTGCGCCGAAACACAGGGATCAATTGTAGGCCCTCTTTTTTTCGTACTTTACATTAACGATCTCCCCGAGGCGGTCGAACACTCCACTGTCCTCATGTTCGCCGATGATGTACAGTTCTTTATTAGTAGCCCACCAGCTGAACTTTCCCAGGCATCAGAAAAAATGTAAATCGATTGCCATAAACCGTACCAAATTAGATAGGTCGCTGCTTCCGCACATCAAACTAGGTGAATCCGTGATCACTTACGTTGAAAAAGTGAGGAATCTTGGAATCATCTTTAATGACACGCTTACCTGGTCCGATCACAAAAACGCTACCATTGGTAAAGTTTATGCTGTCATTCGCGTTTTATGGGCCTCAAAACACTTCGTCCCTATGAAAACCAAAACTTTACTGGCTAAGGCTCTTCTTCTTCGTACTCTGCTGTACTGCTGCTAAGTTTATTGTAAAACCGACTCTATCTCCTTAAGAAATTTAAATGTAACGTTGAACAACATTACCAGATACATTTACAATCTTCGAAGTCATGACCACGTATCACAACACTCAGCAAAAATCTTTGGCTGTTCCTTTGTTAAATTTTTGAAATTCAAAGCTTTGTGTTGCCTCCACCAAGTCATGCGAACTGGCCAAGCAGTCTATCTCTATAGAAAATTGGACTTTCCAGTTTCGCAGCGATTGCATGTGATTATCCAACCAAGATACTCCTGCACGGCATCCGAACGCATTTTCTTTGTTTGTATCACACGTCAGTGGAATTCTCTACCAATCGAAATAAGAAGTATCGCAAATCACCGCATTTTTAGAACCTCCCTCCTGAAATTCCTTTCATCACCCTAGTCTCCCTGTGAACATTAGCTTTAAACTTAAATTTGTATACATCAATAGAGTTCTGATAACATATGAATTATAAACTCATTTTCTTACTTTCCTTCTATCTATGTACAATTTTACTTTAAATACTCTCTCGAAACCTACAAGAAATCATTCTTTTTGTGTAAGTTATGTTTAATAAATAATAAATAAACATATGTCACTTTCATAGTAAAATAAATACCAGTGCTGGCAAATTTTCCGAATGTTGATAGGTAACGTCGATATAATTTTCATTAACCATCTTTCCACTTTCCCTAATATTTTCTCTAATTAGTAATTTATTTTGGTAATCAGAATGATGAAAACATTCATTTTCGTAATCAAATTTGCCCATGTTGTGCGAGGTATTCGCTTAACTGATTCAAAAAATGTTGATTAATTTGCCGTCGCTCAAATCACTTTTCAGGAAATCACTGCGTTGTCAACACTTTCATATGCATCCGTTTAATTGATCACTAGGTACGAATCGCATTTCGTCGCGAGACGCGAATGCGCCTAGTCATAAACACAGTCTAGGGGATGAAAATGCAAGTTCTCTTTTTTTTATAATTCGACGTAATCTCCTTTAAGGAAACTTTTGCAAACGTTCCTGCCATTTTTTTTTTAAATAAAATTTAGACTAGTTTGGTGGATTCGATAGCAATTCGTACCGTAATTCATGCTTTTTGGCCGCGGAAATTCCGGATAATTGAGCTGATGCGTTGTCGTTTTGAAATGGCAATTTTTTCTACGTACGTAAATTTCTTATCTAAGGATTCATTGCCTTGATCATTCTTCGTGCGTTCCTTCGAATCAAGAAAATCTTTGCCATGATATTTCCATTTAATGTAACTATCTTTGCCTTCCTTGGAGCAGATTCGTCTGGAAATATCTTGTCATTGCCGCTTGGTCTTTGAAACCTGTAGTTAAGGATCCAAGTTTTATCAACGTTGATGATTCGATGTAAAAATAAAAACTCTTGCGAATTTTGTTTAAACAGCTTAAAGCCGGAGTTCAAGCCGTATGCGATTGAGATCGACAGTGAGCAATCGCGGGATCTATCGGGGTGCCTGCTTTCTCATTCTTAACTTGTGAAAAAAAGAACCTCGGTCCACGATATTTTCATCGATTTTCTCAGAAATCATCAGGTCTGCTTTTTGACCTGGCCGCTGCCCATTGAAATCGAATATACGATAATGTTTAAACTCATTGATCCCATATCCCATGGTCCCTATAGATAAAGCTTTTATTTCTTAAAACGTAGTAAAAGGTAAAAGGTCGAACTTTTTCATTTCGTGGGAAAAGTTGTCCCGGATTTGGTTGCGAATTCTGAAACGTTTTATAAAATATGCAATTCATCCTTGTCTGCTTGTGTTGAAAGAACGTTCTACACCGTTGAAAATAGTAAGAACACGATCCAAATGCATGAAAAGTGCTAAAAATTAACATTATCTACATATTTATGCTAACGAGTTATACATAAACCAAACTACAATACTTGTATTTGTATGATTTCTTTGTTCCAATTCTATCTATAGTGTTCAAAAATTGAGATTGATTTGGATTATTCAAAATTCAAATTCGGATTAGCGAGACATTACCGTATGTTTTAACAAATTGTTTTTAATTTCAGTTTTGCCAAGTCCACATTGTTTCGTTGTTGTGAATATTCGTTTGTCTTCTTTTTTGGAATCGATTTACGAGTTTTAAGTGACAAAAAACACTTGTGACATTTTATCTAATTACCACTTTTTACTTTTTGTTTTGTTTTTCGATTAAGTAGAAAGCTTTCGTCTTTTCCCTTTATTCAACATAAAAATATGTAACGCATATGCTACAAACATGTATTTTGTCTTCATATCTGCTACTACGACGCTTGTTGGTTTGGCTAAATCTGTTGACTTTAGTATCAATCTACAGGTCGCCCTTTTTTGTATTACCCCCTAAACAGATGTTTTTGCATTTGAATAAGCTAATTATTTTTCTTTCGGCCTATTTTTCAAACCTTGAAACACCGTATCCTTAAAATTGATCAACTCTGGTAATTTGTGTGCAGTGGCATTGCTTAGTTTTGTAGCCGTTTGTAGAAAATGTTAGATTTAATCGTTTTGCTTTTTGGAAGCAGCTCGTAGAACACTGGTCGCTTCCAATCTCACTACTGACATCCTAGACATCATTTTATTTTGGCCGGAAGACCGACTTTATTGCTTTTACGATGATTTATCTCATCTACTTCAAATTTTTTGCAGCTGACATTTTTGTAGATAATGTATCATCGCCCATGATCATACGGGATCGTTTTGTTTTTGTTTGGTGAATTCATCGCAGATGTTAATGCGCTTTGTCAGATGAATTCCTTTATTTCATGCATTAACCAAATATCAAGGTACTTAACGAAGCGAAGCGCTTTCAAAATGCAATGAACTCTTCCAATGGACACTTTTAGAACGGTAGCAAGCTCCCGAAGAGTTGAATACTTCTTTGTTTGCACCAGTGCTTCAAGCGACGAGCATCTTCAATTTAAAAATTATCATCACTTGGTGTTTTTCGATGATATTTCTGCAAACAACTTAACCCAACTTTTCGCTTGCTTCTATTAACATCTTCCCATTTTCGAAGTAATAAAACATTATATGGCGAAAATGCTCGTCACAAAGTTCCTTGCGAAATTGACAGGAGAAAACTCATTCGAATCGCGCTAATTTTTTTTTCGTTTGTTTTAAGGTTAAGTGTCAACAACAAAACGCGCGCAAACATTTGAGATGTATATCATGCTTAGATGCAAATGAACATTAATTGCAAAAAAAAAACAAACAACTCGTTATGTCGTCGACTGTCTACAATTATCACGAATATTTTCATAATACGAGTATACGACACTAGTTTCATTGATCGATAAGTGTTATAATTGTTCGTGACGCCTTTGAATATATAGAATTGAATAATAAACCTCTCCTTGTCAAAAATGGGAATGGCTTCGTAGTAATTTATCCCAATATATGTACAATTTTGTAGGCGGCCTTTTATGCATAGTGCATACAATCCATTCATCTGACATGGCTCTATCTGACCATATTTTAGAGATGGTTTTGTGCATATTTTTCACAAAGTTTTCTCCCACCGCCTTCAGAAACTAGACCGTCAGACTTTTTGGACTACTCCTCATTGCCGCTGTCGGGTAGACCGATTTTATTTCTCATAAGCGTCCAAGTTGAACGATTTGTTCTGTCTGATAGTGAAGAGCTGATCATCAACAACTAAAGGGGATATTCTGATCTAGAGGGCTAAATTTTAGTCATTTTTTAGAGTAAGATGAAAAAATTGTTAAATACCAATTTGTTAATAGAAAAAAAAAGATTTTTTATTGACATTTTAAGAATACAAAAAAATATCAAAAATTCGAAAAGTTATAGGCTGGTGAAGTGGAGCTATAAAAGAACTTGTGTCCTGCTCAACGTGGCTTCAGCCCTATTTTTGTTCTGAAACCAAAAAAGTTTAAAAAATTTTCTTTAGAAAAGATTTTGCTACGAGTATGATGCGGTCCTTTTTTACCCCTGTGTTTCAACTTTCCGAATTTTTTTAAAAATAGTCAAAAAAAAATGTTTCCCAAAAACCAAGGGCCCAACTGTAGAGGAAAATACAAAGAAGATTTCTACCAAAATTTCAAGTGAGCCGTTGAGATGTCATGTCGAACAGCTTGAAAAAAGGAGTTTCGAGAAAAATACGTTTTAAGTTTGACAGTTTCGGCAGCGTACTTAGATAATAGTACTTAATACTCACATTTGATTATTCTGCGATCCCTGATCCATACATTGGGCCTTCTAGTTCATGATTTATATTTTCTGAAGTTCTTTTAGCTAAGCGAGTTGTTCCATCTTATTTAAAAGCAGCAGAAGCTCGCAGTTCAGAGCCATCAATTCGAACATCGTTACCCGACCGGTTTAGTTGCCGAATCACAAAAGCCGCTGTAAGTCCGTAAGTAATTCTAATTTTGAAAAATCCTTTTGAGAACATATTCTTAAAGGTTTAAACTTTAAAGATATGCAAAAAATAGGTTTTTTTTCAAATTATATAGGTTAGAAGAATTTGTTTCGTTCTTCCACAACATTGCAACGTATGTGCTTGTATCTTCAAACGGAATTATTTGGATCAATGGGCTTCGAAAATTTGCACCTCTAGATTAACACGTGAATTCCGAACATTTTCTAACGTCGCTTTCTACTTTATACCTTTTCAATATCTATTGTAAATAGGCTACTATTTGAGAAATTCTTTATGATTTTTGCTGAAACTGCCCCTATAGAAGATTCCATCTCAGTCTATTTTAGAGGAAAGGTAAGAATGATGACTTTGGTTTATACCAAGTTATTCAATGCGAATAGATTTAAAATTTTGATATTTTGAGATTAAGAACCTTGATGAGGTTAAGCCATATCTCTAAGAAAAAGAATTAAGTTGTAAGCTTAAATATAATTTTTGTTTAATTAGATTAGAATTTTTATTTTATTCCTTTTTTTAGTTTTTTTTTTACAAATTGTGGAAGCAAATACAACTTATACACCAAACAAAAAATGATTTTGAAATGCTTAAGCAAAAATAAAACAAAAAAATGCAATTCTACTCTTAAAAGTGCTTTATTCGTAATTCTTAAAACTATTGCATTGTATACCGTTAGTTGATTTCGTACTCGTCCAAAAGAAAGAAAGAACAAAATTATGGAACCAAATCGTACTGATTTTTATGTAGAAATCGCTCAATGTTACACTAAAAAATAGTTTCAATGTCATCATCATTTCATGCAGGTGCTTAATTTGGAATTAAAAATACATATATCACACAAAAAAAACACAAATTTATGTTAATACAAGAGTTTTTGTTGATTCTCTCGTTTTCTTTTAGATTTAACATGGATTTTGTATCTACGCATCATTGGAAAGATTTATATAGAAACGTTTTTTTTTTTTATTTACGAGTATAAGTAGGCGCACACTTTATTTATATATTTTCTTAAATGTGGTAATATTTATTTTTTATAAATTCGATATACAACGAGAAGTGACATGAAATGTGATTAACACACAATTTGACAATTTTTGATTTTTAGCAATTTAATTGCCTATTCGACAGCCCTTGATATGTTGGATATGTTAGTTAGCTTAAATTAATCAGATCACGATTAGACAGAAACAAACAGAAACGAAATTCAAATGTTTAACTAGTCGTTATGCTTGATACCGCTGCTGTTTTAGCATTCACCTATATAAACGCATACTGGACATACTAGTGTAGTCGGCTTTTTGAATTCCATACTTATCTTCATACTCGAACAGTTCATAGAGTTCCTAGTTTTGGCTTATATTCCATACGGGACCAAATATCCGACGGAAAATTTTTCTGTCAAAATTATTAACTGTGTTTTAATGGGGATGTGGTTCTCATCTGGGACCCAATATCACAGCAGCCAATTCACGAGTTTCCTTAACGTTATGCCAATCATCTTTGTGACTTTATTAAATTTGTAACTTCGTATGGCGGTCCACGCATATTCCCATGACAATGCAGAAGGTTTTCCATCTTTTCCGAAGGTGCTCGTATTTCTTGGCAAAGCAAATAAGTTGAACTTTGTTTGGATACTTACTCGGTGCTACGTAGCAGGCAGTCCTGTTGCTTGAACACCAGTAGTGTTTACTCTTGCGATAGTTTGATTGAATTTAAGGGGAAAAGTTTATTGAAAAACTTCTGTAGTATCGGACACCGCATAGATATTCATTATTATCCGCGGACTTTACTACTCAACGGTGGAACCAATAATGATAAAATGCAATAGGGACGGAATTTTTCGACTGGGGAACGTGACTTTTCCCGATTTTTATGTTTTCTTCGTGACTGTCCCCCTTTCTTTACCCATTACTCTTCTCATCTAAATACTGCCGACATAGCAGAGTTATGAGAAACCGTCTTAACAGTTTGTATGCGTTTATAAACGTCATGTCAGTGTCAAAAATTTATTTTTTTTTTAAATTTTAGATTGGCTACTTTCAAAAGAAACTTTTTCTGCAGCTGCAATTGAAATGCCTTACTTGACTGGACAAGTATGACGACATGTTGACGTTTATGAACACAAGGGTATAACAGTTTGACTAAGTTAATTCTGCAATATTAAATGCAAATAGTGCAGTTTTCTCAACTTCTGTAGATCTCGTTGTATTGCAGATCCAAATTTTAATGCCGATCCATCATACTAGAAACAAATGGCACATTCTAGAGGCTACGGGGCATACGACTTTTTTTACCTTACATTTAGTAAATTAAGGTTAGAGTTGTTTGGAGTGGTGAACCAGACCAGTTGCAAGTTCCTCTGAAACCAAGGAGATTTCTTCATCTTGGTCGTTATCGATGATGCGCATAGAATAACTATGATTTAGATTTGAAATAAAAAGGGTGGACCATCTGTTGGTTTAAATTTAAAAAAAGCGATCGAAAAAAAGACACTACTCAGTATTTTCCAACGATTGCTTCTTTATTGAAAAGAGTAAACCTTCCTTAATTATGGAATATAATTTCATTTAAATGACTGCGTCGTCTGGCTTGGCAGTAGAACATACTGTCAACCCGATCTTTCAATACATTTTCGATGGTTTTGGCCCCTTTTTCACGAATAACTTGTCCAAAAGCCTGGATCATCCATGAGTTGTTCGTATAACATCGATCATTAACGGCACCCCACAAAAAATAAACCGGCATCAAATCGCAGCTTCACTTCTTTGACGAAAAATGGGCTAATTATACTGCCACTCTAAAAACACACCAAACAGTCACACGTTCAAGATGCATTGTCTTCTATATGTCTACGTGTTGATTTTCCGAGCTCCAAAAAAACAAATTTTCTTGTTAATGTAGGCGCCGTGATGAAAATGCACTTCGTCTGTCGTTGTCGTCAATTTCGACCTGCTCTAAAGCCAAAACACAAAAACGAGAACGAAGCTGGTGGACAGCTGCAGTTAATGCAATTTTAATTTCTTGTTAAAATTCGCATTGTTTCGGTTAAACAGCAACCACTTTAGGAGTTACTTTGCAATATTTCTCAACGGCGTTCAAGCATGAATTGATTCGTTTCGTACAGCAGAAATATAATACTACGTTTCTGTAAATTTTTCGAGCGCATAAGAGCTGTCATATGGCTCATCCTTTGCCTTGGCCTTGGGATCTAATTCTGAAGTTCGTTTTATTCGCTTTGAAGATTTTTGATCGCTTATGATCAAGCATATATGTTTTGCGTAGAACATGGCCAAACCGCATAATATTTGCTTCTAGAGATCTAAGTCTGGCTATTTCATCAGCGACGTAAATCTCTGGGACGTCTGGGTATCTCAGAGTCCAACTGGATGTATTCACAGGAGTAAGCAGCAATAGCTGGGTTGAAAAATGGTCACGTATAAGCTTATAGATTTATTTTTGCTGAGATCATCAGAGAAAATTCTCTTGCCAATGCACAGAGTTGCTTAGACAGTATTCCACTTGTTTCTTTCTGAAATCAGATTATTGAAGTCAAGTTTATAGCCGGTCATAGTTATTTAAAGGCCGATTGATTGGATGAGGCCGCGATGCAACGTTAATAGACTAGAATGTCTTATATTTAGCTCTTTTAATTGCTAAGCGTTTCTCAGCTTAAGGGAAAAGTTAATGACAGTATGCATGCTTTAAAAAAAATATGGAGAGCAAAAGAAGCAGCATTTGAATGGACGCAGTTGGGAAGGTTTTTAACGAAATAGGTTACCAGTGCGTGACTATGGGTTGTGTACCCGACCTTAAGCCTACCTGTCATCATGGATATATTAAGAGCAGTTCAAGAGTTTTTGATGTCCTTTTGTAACAGAATGATGCCTAGAGACACTCAGATGGGTGCCATTCAACTTGACTGGTTGACTGTTGACTGTTTCTTTCAGTTAAGTCTTTATAACTTAAGTATGTAAATTAGTTTGTTGTCAATTGTCATCATAACATTTCGATAAAAACGGTATTTTTAAATTGAAATTGTGATAAGTCCTTAATAAAACACATAGACTACATTTATTCATGCATTTTGCCTTATAATAGTATTTACGTACACAATATTTCGTTTTACATAAACTACTAACTACCGATACCCAGACTAAGTGCTTTATACTTCTAAAAAAAAAAAAGGCAGATTTTATTGATAATTAAGTATTTATCAAAATATTTCTGCAGTAATTTTCTTTATTTTCATTTTATTTTTTTAAGTTAATAACAATAAATAAACGCAAACTCTAAAAAACATTTTTCAATTACCATTAATTGTGTTTCCTGCATTTTCAATTCATATCTAACTTAAACTTTCAGATATGTAGTTAAAGTATTATTTAAGTAAAATACAATTTTATAGCCTCTTTTGTACATAGGTATACAGAAAACAAAATTAAATCAAATAATATACATAATATTATTCATGTAAGAAAAATTATAAATACAAGAAAGAAGAAAAAATATTAATTACAACTAATTAGTATAGTTGCTATGTTTTTTTTTTTCGAAGCATATACATTATGTACTTATATATAAAAAATTTAATAAAGCGCTAAAAAAAACAACTTTTATTTATAATATAGTATTGTACTATTATGTGGAGTGAAATAAAAAAAAATATTTACTGTATACACATGTAATTAAAGGGAAAGATGATAAAAAATAAAAATAAATTATATGTATATTGTTGCTAAGATTAATTTAATGCGTCAATATTGGACAGCACAGTATTCTTACATTCTTAATTATTTAACTAAACGCAAATACAGTGTGGACCAAAATGTATAGTATGACCCTATCGGGTTCAAATGGCGTCGAAAGTCAATTTGGTTTTGACATTTGTGAAGCAAGCAGAATTGGAATTTGAGTGGCAAAGCTATAGGTATACTCCTGAAGACCGCGAAATAATCGTCACAATGTTTTCGATAAACAATTTGTTAGTGATTTTGGCGAGTGACAAGGCCCATTTTCATCTATGCGGTTACGTGAACAAACAAAAGTTGTTGTTTCGGGAGCACTGAAAATCCGAGGGTAATGCACGAAGAGCCCTTTCATCCATTCATAATCACTATATTGCGTGTTGTTTATGCTGGAGGGGTGATTGGAGCTTTTTTTTAAGCAACTGCGTGGGCCTTGGGACTTGAGGACATGTGGTTCCAGCAGGGCGAAGGAAATACGCATACTATACGAGACATAACCGATATTCTTAAGCAGACGTGTTTATGAGAATTCACAATATTTTGCCCAATTAGCAACTTCCATAGTGTTATTGATTTGCTTATTGGAATAATTTGTTGACCTGAAAAGTTGTGAACAATTCATATTTTGCCAGAAAAGCAATTTTCTGATTGTACTTTCCTTTATTAATACTTAAAACTACCAAAGTTAACAAAGGTAAATCTTCTTTCTTTCTTTAAGTGGCGCTGCAGTCCAGGGTGGACCTGGGTCTCAGTCAACAAGCGTCTCCAGCCAGGTCGATCCCTGGCTAGCTGCCTCCAGTTTCGCACTCTAAGTTGTCTGAGGCCCCTTTCCACTTGCGTGCGCCACTTAAGTCTCGGTCTTCCTCTACTGCGCTGTCCCTAGGGGGCACATTCGAAGACTTTTCAGACCGGAGCACTGGTGTTTATCCGCTCTACATGATCTTCTTCTCTTCCACTCACCATCAATGCAGATGGGACCGAATATCATTCGAAGAATTTTCCTCTCGAGGCAGCCAAGAACACCCTCATCCATTTTTGATAATGTCCATGCCTCTGCGCCATGGAGGAACACTGGGATTATTAAGGTCTTATTTAGGGTGACTTTTGTTGTCCGAGAGAGGGCTTTGCTACTCAATTGCCTTCTTAACCTAAAGAAACAGCGGTTGGCAAGAGTTATTCTTCGCTTGATCTCAGCGCTGGTGTCGTTTTCTGTATTTATAGCGGAGCCTAGGTAGACAAAGTCCTTAACTACCTCAAAGTTATATCTGTCGAGGGTGACGTTCTTTCCGAGACGTCGGTGTTGGTTGTCCTTTTTGCTTGACAGCATATACTTGGTCTTGCCCTCATTGACCGCTAAACCCATTTTCGCCGCTTCCATCACGCTGTTTTCTCCCGATTATGTCAATATCGTCGGCGTATGCGAGTTATTGAACGATGCGCTGTCATGCGATTTCTTAAACATCATACTTGAAAGAATAGTGCAAGACTCACGCGCGAACACAAGGGGCAAACTCTTTTAAAAGTCCGTTCAATTACTCGCACATGCTGGCGATGTTGACATCATAAAAGAGAGCAGCATGATGTGAGAAGCGATTTCGCGAATATTGAAACGGAAAACCTAAAATGGGCTTTACAATGGGCGGGGGGAAAAACCAGTATGTGCTGTTTGATACTCAACATCGACGCCTCGGACAGAACTTGAAAAATAAATGCTTTGACAGGTTTCCTTCGAGTTCGCAGACCTCTGTCTACAAAGGACTAGACTGCAACCAAGAGCTTTCCCTATTTAGAAGGGTGCAAACACTAAGATTATTCAGGTACTTCTTAATTGAGCGCGCTACCGAAGGCGAAGTCTTCTTTCAGTACGTGTTTCCCTCAATATGAATCCCCCCTTGATATAGGCAAGGCGGTGGCGTTTAATCGCTGAACATGTTATAGCCATTTATAACTGGAGGCAGCTAGCAAAGAATCGAGCTGGTTGGAGACACTTGTTGACTGAGGCCTAGTTCCATCCCGGACTGTATGTACTGTATGTAAATTAGTAATATTAATTAACGGAACATTGGGGTTTACTAGTGAGACTGTCGCCAACGACCATACTACGTTGAAACTATCGGTTCTCGTCCGATCACCGAAATCAAGCAACGTCGGGCGCGGTTAGTACTTAGATGGGGGACCGCTTGGGAACACCGCGTGTTGTTGGCATAACAGTACTATTTTCCCAACTTATTTTACAAAATTCATCCGCCGTTGTTTTTTACTCACGCACACCATGAATACTTCAAATATCATATATTATAAAAATTTGACGGTTTTTCCTATATCTTTAGTTTACTCGTAGCTATGCATTAAGAAAACTAATCTTAACGTTGCAAGCAATGCGGAGACTTTTGGAGGCTTCCCGTATTTGTTGAACCCTCATTTTGGTAACATTCTCTTCCAAAACATACAAACCGTTTGTGCATCTTTACTAGATGGGTGTTACGTTGCAAAACGAACAATAACCGCCCATATTGGCTTCATCACAGCGACCGAACAAGCAAACACTATAGAACATAGTAGGAAGGCATTCGACTCAATTGAGATAACTTTCCACGCACATCTTTTTAAAATACACGTGGGTTTTAATTAATAATTAAATTCTGTATTAGCTGTAGTTTTCACAAAACGTAACACTTACTCTTATCGACGACGGGATACAACTGCAATTTGGAATCCTCTGTACAACATTTTTTGCAGCACAACAAAAGCAAAACTACCCTTTATCGTTTTGATGCTATTGTACGTCCGTGTGTATGGGTCAAGTCGCATTTCAATTGCATCAGATGGTAGCAATGATATACATGTACTGATACTTACTATTGACAATCCTCTTCATGTATTGTTTTGTATTGTTACTTTCGGGTTCGTGTTATCTATCTTCTTCATCGCTCGAATTCCGTTTTTTGAGTTATGACAGCCTTCAAGTAAATGAGCGATATGTGTACCAAATTTCTTCTTAATCGGCCCAGTAGATTCGGAGCAAATTGGCCGTGACAAACGGGCAGACAGACACACGAGTGATCCTATAAGAGTTCCGTTTCTCAATCGGACATACGGAACCCTAAACAGGAAGTATAAATTTAGTTTATATGATTTGAATCTATGAAACATGCGTAGCTATAGAAAAATGACTACTTTTTAGCCCTGTTATATTGGCTACATCCACTCTAAATTCCCGAGTCATAACAACAAACAAACACAAACACTGACGATACTAAGCAAGGCCGTGAGGTGAATATTTTTTGTTATTGGTTTGGTTTACCGAATCGAATTGCTGTAGGTGTTATGCTCTTAAAGCAATACGAAACACCAACAAAATTCGCATACACCACCCGTTATGCATCAGTTGTTACATACACTTAACCATTGCTTTTGCCGTATAACAAAGTACAGCAACAGCAGTGGCCAAGTGCAAACAACAGCACTTCGATCGGGGGCAGGAGGTGGGGGATGCCCGCGCTATGATTTTTTATTTCGCTACTGCATTTGCACTCGCACAGGTATTTTTTTTTTTTTTTCGACAGTTTGGCGAATTGTTACGAGTGCACTGATAATGCGCATGCACTCGTCGGCGGTCAACTCGGTACTCCAAATATCAGAAACGATAAAAGTAATTGTTTTGATAAGAAGCAATTTGTTAATACAAAATGTGCATTTTGGAAATGTCAAATAATACAATAAATACAATCAAATGTCAAATCGATTCATAATTTTTTGGCGATGTTGGCGTACGCATCAAGGATGGATACGAGGGCGGGTCAATAAGTCCGTGACTTTTTGAATTTCTGACCTCTTTACTGAAACAGCAACACTGCTCCTGTCAACAGGCATCTGTCAGTTGACTTCTGTCAAAATTTAAACTTGCTGCGTCAGTTAGTTTGTGTTTGACAGCTATTTTTATCAGACTACTCACTAATTTGAGGAGAAAATGGAAAAAAGTGAATTTCGTGTGCTTATTAAGCATTATTTCTTGCGAAACAAAACCATTACCGAGACCAAGGCTAAGCTTGATAAATACTATGGCCGTACAAGCACTGAAGATGCCGAACGTCCTGGACGCCCAGTTGAGGTCTCTACACCCGAAACAATCGAAAAAATTCACCATATGGTGTTGGCCGACCGAAGATTGAAAGTGCGAGAGATTGTGGAAGCCGTAGGGATCTCGCATGGCTCAGTGGTTTCAATTTTGAATGATCAAGTGGGCATGAGAAAGCTTTCCGCAAGATGGGTGCCGCGTTTGCTCACAGTCGACCACAAGCGCAATCGTGTTTGCCATGGCAAAAATCCATGAATTGGGCTATGAATTGCTCCCTCATCCACCCTATTCTCCAGATTTGGCTCCGAGCGACTACTTCTTGTTCCCAAACCTGAAGAAATGGCTTGGTGGAAAAAGATTTGACTCCAATGATGAAGTCATCTCGCAAACAAAGGCCTATTTTGAGGACCTCGACAAATCATTTTTTTTGGAAGGGATAAAAAAATTGGAGAAGCGTTGGACAAAGTGTATAGAGCTCAAGGGAGACTACGTTGAAAAATAAAATTATTTTTTTATCAAAAAATCTGTGTTTTAATCCAAAAGTCACGGACCTATTGACCCGACCTCGTATTTAAGAGATACATTTCCACCATACATTATATTCGTGTAATTCTTACGGTTTTTGCAGCGCACGTCAGAATGGCTCGCTGATGGGGGAATTTTTGACTTACGTGACACTTATTGCTAAAATTTGGCCAATTTACTCAATAGCTTTATAAATTATAGCCTATATGTAATTCTGATGTATGAGCTATACCATTGTAAAATTTCATTAAAATCCATTGAATCGTTTTTGCGTGAAAGAGTAACAAACATCCACACATACTTTCACGTTTATAATATTAGTAGGATGTATGTACGTTGAACAATTAAAGGACCTTGAATGTAGTACTTTATACCTTCGTTTATCGCTGATAAGGGTCATCCAGTTTCTTGACATGTTCTTATAACTAAATATCGGTCTAAGGTCAAAGAAACCGCGATTTGCAATTTTAGCTGTTCACTTGTCAATACCAAAGATAGCTATCCCCCTTCAGTTTCAAAGTTTGAAAGCGCTTTTTGACGTCAATGGTCTTGATGAGATTACCTTGGGCCTTTCCAAAATAGCATTCGTTCTCCGTCGTCATTCTGCATAATCTTACAAGTCTACCAGAGATGCCCACACTAGACATGCCTGTGTACTTCGTCTCTATAGATGCTCTCATATCCAATTTAAATCACTCAAATCGATAAAGGCGCACGCTGAAAACACACCGAAGCGGACAAAGACGTCTTGTTTTTCACAGACATACATTTTTATCTCAACACACAGCAACCGGAACATGTGTTTTTGTCTCGTCTGATTTGGTGTGTGTTAACTGACAAGATTCAATGGGTTGTCTGATTTGTTAACAAAAGACGTCGTGTCGTAAGGGATGTGTTTTCAGCCTTACTTGATTGACCTAAGACCGGAATGCTTATTTCTTTTTCTTTTCGCTAAATCATCTTTTTGTTTTTAAATGGTGGGTAAAGAATGGGTTTCCTTTTTTTCCCGTTGTAGCCGATGTTGTTTCCTCCTCAAATGCTCTTTATAGAGCAGGAGACACTATTCTCCTTCTATGCAACGACTTTTCAAAGACGAACTGTTAAACTACATGAATTTGCTTACACTTTTCATCAAACCAGGGGTTTCTTACGCTCGGTTATCCTTTTTTCCAAGGAATTGGTTCTGAGTTTCGCAGAGGAGCACGTTGAAAAATTATTTTCTATTATTACATATTTATTCTGTGTCGGCCAGGGCACCCTTTAAGCAGATACTGAAAAATTAAGCTCTGTTGAGGATTACTAGAATGCTTTCGCTCAACATATTTTGGCTCGGTCTTACAATCAATCCGTACCAAAACAGACGACGATTTTTTTCGCCGTAGCATATACTGTGATGGACAAGTATTCATCGCCGTTTCTGAATGGCGGTGATATTTGTTTTATTGCAGTCTAGGGCCTCCTCAAGATGTTAGGGTGCAAGGTTAGAATTAGCATATTTTATGTGTAGATCCGAGTTTGGTTTTGATTTTTTCTTTTTGCAGTGTCAACAAAAAATTCGTCCTAATCTGACGCTATAAGTGGCTGCGAAACAGTAGGGTTTTTACATGTCCAACCAGCAAACTCTTCTTACAATTGATTCTGGGAACCCTTAAAGGGAAAAGACAGATATTTTCAAATCAGTAATCAGAGGGAATTTTTAAAAAGAAAATAAAGGAGCTGATAGACCCTAGACGCAGTATAGGGCATACCGAAACATTGCATCTTCACCTGATATTTTTTCTTCGATTTACCTGTTTCTGTTGTTCATGGCATCTTTAATTTCTGGTTAGGTACGTCGAAGAAAGTGTAGAAAATTGCTGCTTACCCTGAAGACAATCTTCAATGGTTGTTGAAAATCGGAAAACGTTACTACCCACTCCCCGAGAGCTTAGACCGATTTCGATTTGTCTGGCTTCTTTCATGTGCAAGATCATGGAGAGAATCGTTGATGTTCTTTAGTGAAAAACAGTCGTGTGAATGCTCCTATCTCCACTGCTATGCGAAGCGTGCTCCTTGGCTGTCGTAACATTCATGACATTTAGCAAGGAAATATGTTTGATTGGGGATAGGCTGAATGGCGTGATTTAAACTTGCAACAAAATCACTTGTGATTTTCATTTCAGGCATTGTGTGTACAACAAGTCTTCTAAAGATGTTGCCCTACCGCAACTTGTTTTGCAGTAGATAACAAAAAAAAAACACTTTTTCACTACAAAATCGTTTACTTTTAAGAAAATTTAACATAGATCCGCTTCTAGAAGTTGAACAATTCCCTTTTTAATCCCGTTTATGCTTAATTCATTATTTAACAGCCGACTGAATATGAGGTTGCTTGTGAGTCCCGTCGCAAAACGGTCTATGTTTCGTTTGTTTACAATTGCAAAGCCAATAATCTCCAGACTTTTCAACTTGAAAGCGTACCGGCCTGCACAAAAATATTAATTAAATACAGTCTCATGAGAAAAATAACATGATCTTACCGAAATTTGATTTTAAAAAAGACGTTCTTGTGTGTTCCATCGCAAAGTGGCTGATTCTTGGATTTACCACATAAACACCAACTGTAGACCTTATCTGGAACGAGCAAAAGAGCACATGAATTATGTAAACATCAGTTATTGAGGCCGCACAAATGCGATGAATATTCGGCCGACAGTGTGACTACTAGGCTAACCTTTGTCGAGAGTGATTTTAAATGGTTTCTTGTCGAATATTACACCGTTTTCTGGCTGCAAATGTCCTGTATGGTTTTCTGGCAGGACATTTGTTGGTATCCCTTTTTTAGTGCAGAACAATCTTTGCTGGAAGGGGAAAATATTTTCTTGAATGAAAACTCGAATTTTGGATTAATTGAGTTTAATATACTGTTAAAGGAAAGGATGATTTTGCTGTCCTTAAAATCAACGACATCTTGAATGGGTTCACTTATTTCAGCTGAGTTTTTGTTAAAAAAAAAATTGCACGCAAGTGATAGTTTTTAATTATGAAATGACACAGGCATGGAATTGGCAGATGTCAAAATGCGGCAAGTTTTGACGTTTCTTATATGAATCGGACATTTGTAGAGGTTTGTTAGCGAATGCACACACCGGGGAAGATGTACTCTTTACATATGCGTCATAGATGTCACTGGCTATTCATAGCCCATAGCAACTTAATACAATACCTAACTAGAATACAGGGTGCAGCAACAATTATTATAAATCTTTATTTTTTGTTGATACAAATAAATTAGAAATTAATGAAGTAAGTAAATTGTGTCGTTCTCCGATGGAAGGCGAGGAATTAAATTATAAGTTTAGAGGAAACCGTTGGTGAAAGTGTGTTTCGTCGAAATTCCCTAGGACTGAAAGTAATAGAAGTGTTAATTGTAGCGGGCATGTTTGCCACAAGCTGAGTCTGAAAATTCTCGATCTAGAATAAGAACAAGATTGACTCAGCCTTCTTCTTCTTCTTCTTATCTTTTGATTAACCCTTTCCTCGTTATATGAACTTATGCGTAACGAGTTTCCCAGTTTTACTGCATCGCTGCTGCTCCGCTTATGGGGTTGGCTAATGTCGCAGGCCGCAGAACGCATCTATATACTGCTCGGTCCTGGATCTCTTCAGTGGTTAGCCCCAGGCATTGTTGCGCATTTGTCATCTGAGAAATCCAGGAATTCTTTTTCCGACCTTGTTTTCTTACAGTTCGAGTGACAGTAGTTGATAGTGTCTTTTTAACCAGATTTTCCGCAGCTCTTCTTTGAATGTGGCAATACCAGCTTATTCTGTTCACCTCAAGCTGTTCGTTTACCGAATTCTTTATATGTAGACTTCCTCTTATACACGTAGATCTAATGCAATTGCGTTTAGTGACTCCACTAGACATCCTTAAAGTTCTCATTTCCGCTGCCGTCATCTTGTTTTTAAACGCTTCGTACATTGTCCAACACTGAGAACTGTACATAAGAGTTGGTCGAACAATCGTGGTGTAGAGTTTCCTCTTCAATTTAAGTGGAAATTTTCGGTCACAAAAGATTCCCGAATTCTCCCGCCATTTCATCCACCCCACACTCACTCTGTGGTTTACGTCTCCGTCACATTTCGCTTCCATGTTAACGATTGATCCTAAATACTTAAAGATAGAGCTTTTCGGAACAACTACTTCGTCTAAAATTATATCCGGAACAGATGCGGAATGGATGCGCAAATGAGCACGTCAAATGCTCCGTCTTTTAATGACTTATTTTAAACCCGTTTCTAACTAGCGCATTTCTCCATGAATCTAAGGCATTCTGCAAATCTTCGACGTTATCGCTTAGTGTAACTGCGTCCTCAGCGAACAGAATTGGGGTTACATTTGCTTCACGCATACAGTCTTTTAAAAGATAGTCGAATACTACGTTGAAGAGGAAAGGGCTAAGGACACTTCCTTGGTGCACTCCAACATTAACTGGAAATTCTCTTGTTGGTCCAGCAGAGCTTTTAACCGCAGTTTTCACGTTTCCGTGCATGTCTTGTGTTATTCTAATATTCACGCAGCCCTTCGGTGTTTTTGAGTTTTAATCATTTGTGTTGTTAGAGATATCTGCAACCGTACCTTGGCAACATAAAGGTAATAGTCCAAGTCGATGTTGGCTTCTCGCAACGTTTGGGCTTCCATAATACTGGAGGAGTATCAAAATTGCAATCGACGCAATGTTGTCAGTCTGTTTGACGCTAGATGGATCAGGAGTTTTTCAAGTCGCCTTGTGAATATTAAGATGTGGTTACCGCATGCTAGCTATGCCTTCTCACAGTACTTCCAAAGATGCCCTCTTTTCCCAGCTTTTCCTTGCTAGATCACTGCCCGTAAGCCTTGTTCAAGAGCTTGTAGAAGCGCATATAAGGCTAATGTTGGGAAATTTAACCCTGCTTTGGATTGTCACGAGGCGATCGCTCACATGCTGCCAGCAACAATAAATCCGCATCTAAATAGGCGCTGCTTTGGCCGTTGATAACAATCGCCATAGTAGACGTCGCAGTTTTACATTCTCTCTTTCCGTCCCATGTAGGTTTCGGAACTTTTGCATTTTTCCCATAGCCGGGCAGTTACCTCGCGACACAACCCCTTACCTAAAGGGCCAGTTCCATTTTATAGTACCCCTAGGACGGGGGATCGGTTAGACCGAAGCCAGCAACCCGTTCGGGAATGAGGGCGCTTTCGTTGGCCATAAAGGGCTCTTCCGCCATATCCCTTTTCCAAGACTCTGACTTAGTCTCGGAAATCCTTACCTGTCGGAGTACCTCGGATAAGGTCTCACTTGTTTTGGGATTTTTCTTCATTGAATTCATCCGCTGTCACTTCTGTCGAGTACTGATGGACACCGGCCAGTATCCGTGGTTTACCACGTGGTGATATTATAATTGATTTGTGCAAAACCAGTTCCAATACTGGATATCGCCAGGTTGACATCTCTCAGTGCCTATCCTGTTTCTACAGCATCCAGCCGTCTGGTTTTTATTGCAGGGTTAATATGTACCTGTAGATGCTGGTTGTGACGACTAGCATTCCTTTTTATGACCTCTGTTACCAGGTCATTTGTAATTTTTCTGTTACTTTAACCACACAGCGATCTACTGCTAGAATTGCTGAGTCGTCTGCGAATGCCATTGTGTCATTGTCATATGGAATATCAGCAGTTTATAATAAATACAGTGTTGGCCCTAGAATACTCTCTTGTGGAACACCTGCTTGTATTACTCTAGGTTCAGAGAATGCTTTTCCATAACATACTCTAAAGAACCTATGTAAGATTTGAGAACCATTATCAAGGGCCTGCGCAACGCCTAAAAATAACGAAGAGCAAATTTGTTTTTCATGTAGTCCCCTTTCTTTTACATCAGTTGTACGATGCACTTGATCAATTGTCGAGTTGATATTTGTAAATCCGTACCCAACACTTAGCATAATACTTCTCTTACCTCGAAAAATGCTTAATCAATCAGCCTGAAATGGTAGCAAGGATATGCTCGACCAGCATCATAATACTACTCTACACTGTCATACGAGTAGATCTCACAATTCTATACGGAAAAGTTTAAAGAAGACTAAGCCAGCTTTGGATAATGAAGAGCGACCTTTTTATCTGCAGAGATGTTCAATTGGATGGGTCGAGTATAAGGAGGATCAAAATCGATGATAGTTACTATGGTAATTGCTATAAAGATCAAAATCAGCTCTTTTTCGGATGCGAGTTTGTCATACGCGGCCTTCTAAGGTTAGAAGTCTTGAGCTTCTGTCACGTGAGCGGGAATCTTATGACAATCTAAGGTTAACTTCTATAACATAAGCCTCATTTAGGCTTAAATAAGTCTAAATTCATAGCAATATAAGGCCATGTCGCTATCACCTAGTACGATTTTAACGCCAGGATATGATAGGTGGACCTCTTTGGTAGGCAAGTTAGCGAACGTGGGGTGTTGTCAAAAACATCATACTAACAAAGAACTACTGCATTAGTTGCGTTCAATCATACAGATTTTCTGCAGAACTAACTTGATCAAAGTGTATTCCTTAGTTCCTTATCTGGCATATTGTGTTAACCTCTGAAACCCCTCGTTAACAATCTTACAGGCCTCTATAAACTCTGGCAAATGCTGAAAGAAAAACACCTAAGAAATCCAAACCGATCCGATGAGATCCAGACCGCATATGCGCTATAAAATTAGGCATGGAAATGCTCGTACTCCATTTGTGCAACTCCAAGGACAAAAGTGGATAACTCAAACTTTGGCTTTTACTATTAAAATGTCACTCAGCTTGCACGGATCATTCTAGAATGATAATTATTTTGCAACACTTCGTTTATATATAATATTCGAAAGAAAGGGGTATATGAAGTTTAGGGGCTAAAATGGCCAACTAAATTGAAAAACCTTTGGACATGATATATAGAAAGAAATAAGAATATGTTTCATGTGAGACAGTTTGGGAAAAGAAAAGTTCAACCTGGATTCAGCTATGTATGAAGAAAGAGAAGTTAAATCGATGCTGAGATTTCGTGCAACGATGCAAAACTTCTGGATGCACAGAATATTCCAAATACATACTTGTAGATGTGTTCAAGGTTCATCTATGCATACCAAATTTTTCAAGAAATTGTCTCAAAGCAAATAAAAGTAGGTACCTACCACATTTTTAAAAGAATCATTTTTTTCTTTTTATTTCAAATAAAATAAAAATATATCAAACTCCAGTCATTTTATTATTCGTAAGTTTTTGAACACATATTTAAAAAATTCAAAAAGTCTCTAAGTTCATAATTTCTTTTTATAATAAGGGTATTCACTTAAACTGATAAATTTACAAAATTACGAGGTGCTTTAAATGAACACCCCTCGGAAACAAGTTGCGTAATTGAATCAGCTGTTCTGCAACTGTCATGAAATTGTCGCAAACATGTAAAAATGCCGAAAATAAGTGAAAAGAAAAAACTTATTATTCAATTTGTATTCCCACCTCTGGCATAGTTTCAATCAAATTTGACAACAGCACGATTTTGACAGCAGTGTAGTTTTCCGAGGCAAAATCTTTGCAGAAATTTACGTGGTCCTCGCAAATAATTTTTCATGTAAAATTTGACAGATCATTTACGCCTGATAAATTTCTGCTGTTTATTTGGTTTATGAGGCTTTTGCGAATTTAAGTGAAAACCCTTATTATGTTACTGTGATTCATGACTTACTTTTGCACCCCACTGTACATGTTAATAATCTTGTTACTCCTAATAGATACTTTTATACTTCTAAGCTACAATGTGCCAAAAATGATTGGCGCTATCGCTTTGCCATCGATCGAGGTATACGGAAGTTTACTGGTTTTACCCACTTTTACAATGTCATATTCAAACAGATGCAGATGCAGGAGTGTGGACGAAACCACAAACAATTGTACGAGGTACGCATATGTATGGATGTATGAACATAGCACACATCTCAAAACGAGAGACAACCATCAGATGATCGTCGTCGTCTATATGAAGTGCAACGGATTTCGAACGATGAAGAAGATAGATAACACGAACCCGAAAGTAACAATACAAAACAATACATGAAGAGGATTGCCAATAGTAAGTATGAGTATATCATTGTTACCTACCATCTGATGCAAATGAAATGCGACTTGGCCCATACACACGGACGTACAATAGCATCAAAACGATGAAGGGTAGTTTTGCTCTTGTGCTGCAAAAAAATGTTGTACAGAGGATTCCAAATTGCAGTTGTGTCCTGTTGTCGATAAGAGTAAGTGTTACGTTTTGTGAAAACTACAGCTATACAGAATTTAATTTTTAAATAAAACCCACGTGTATTTTAAAAAGATGTGCGTGGAAAGTTGTCTCAATTGAGTCGAATGCCTACCTACTATGTTCTATAGTGTTAGCTTGTTCGATCAAATTGAACCAACCGCTGTGATGAAACCAATATTGGCGGCAATAGTTCGTTTTGTAACGTAAAAACCCATCTTATAAAGATGCACAAACGGTTTGTATGTTTTGGAAGAGAATGTTACCAAAATGAGGGTTCAACAAATACGGGAAGCCTCTAAAAGTCTCCGCATTGCTTGCAACGTTAAGATTAGTTTTCTTAATGCATAGGTACGAGTAAACTAAATATATAGGAAAAACCGTCAAATTTTTATAATACGATATATGGTATTTTAAGTATTTATAGTGTGCGTGAGTAAAAAACAACGGCGGATGAATTTTGTAAAATAAGTTGGGAAAAAAAATCAGTTTGATGCCAACAACACGCGGTGTTCCCAAGCGGTCCCCCATCTAAGTACTAACCGCGCCCGACGTTGCTTGATTTCGGTGATCGGACGAGAACCGATAGTTTCAACGTAGTATGGTCGTTGGCGACAGTCTCACTAGTAAACCCCAATGTTCCGTTAATTAATATTACTAATTTACATAAGGTAAGGCTACAGTCCGGGATGAATCTAGGCCTCAGTCAACAAGTGTCTCCAGCCAGCTCGATCTTTTGCTAGCTGCCTCCAGTTATAAATGGCTATGACATGTTCAATGACTAAACGCCACCGCCTTGCCCATATCAAGGGGGGATTCATAGTAAGGGGAACACGTACTGAAAGAAGACTTCGCCTTCGGTAGCGCGCTCAATTAAGAAGTACCTGAATAATCTTAGTGTTTGCACCCTTCTAAATAGGAAAAGCTCTTGGTTGCAGTCTAGTTCTTTGTATACTTCTACTACGGATTCCTCTCAAAGCAGCAAACATATTCAGCATATGCGAGTAATTGGACGTTATTTTGAAAGATTATGGGAAGTGAGTTGACCCTATTCTTTAAAGAAATCGCATGGCAGCTCATGTCATAGCTAGGGCAGTCCTCGTGCGTTTTGTTAAAGAGCTTTTGGAATCGATCATCATATATAGTTATCCATGTCCTCTTTGGGGATGTGCGCGCATATAAACCTTAATTTCGCAAATTTGACCTTGGTGCGCATCGTTACGAGGCCATCGTTCACATATGGGAATCTTTAAGATTTCTTGCCTAATTATGTCAAAATCATATGTCGAAGTTTTTCATCCTCTTTTTGTCCAGCCTATCCTATCGCAAATCTGGGTTTCTGATGGCAGAAATAATTGCTTTGCAGCATCAGCTAGTTTTTCGGCTGCGCGTCACATAGTATGGGGCATAACATTTCACGTACATATACTAGGTTCAGTCAGAAGTAGATCCGTCCGCATGCAAGACTTGTTTCTTCTTCGAAGTTATCGACTCTTTCCTTGGCCAGGCAGCCGGCACAGCCCCAACCTGGAGGGGTCATTCCATTAAAGATACCCTGGGATTTTTGTTCAACGCTTATTCCATCTGTAGAATACCACTGCTGTCCCGTTTATAGTGCTGCAATGTCCATCCAGTTCATTGACCTGTACCCGGCGGTTACCACTTGGAGGTATTGTAAGCGCAATTGATGTGAGAAAATTGTTGCAACACTGGATATCGCCAGGTTGACATCTCGGAGTGCCTTAGTAGCACGCTATTATTGTCTACAACTGTCTACCAACGTTTAACAAGATTGCGGAATTCATTTTCATAGAAACTACGTTTTCCCATTTAAAAAAAGTGTTAAGGTAGTTTTCAGCACCTTCGGCGAAACCGATTTTCTTTCCAGTTAAATCATTCTGAAGGGCCCGAAGCGGATGAAAATCTGAAGGGGCAAGGTATGGGTAATACGGTGTGTGCTTAAAAATTTCGTATTTTAATTCTTTAAATTTTTGCAGCGTTTTTCGGGGACAAGGCCAGGCGATATTAAGATAAAAGATGACACCTCTTCGGAAGGTTCTCTTGAACCTCTCATTAATCTAAGAGAGTTGTTGACATAACTTATTCCCCAGGATTGCTTCGCAAGGTGAAAGAAGTTCGAAAAAAAAGTACCTCTATAGAATCCCTCAAACAGATAACAGTACATATGTTGAATGCAAGCCAGCTTTTGCAAAGGGTTCTGCATTTTCAACTGTTTGTTTTCAGCTCCTATTTCGTTGGACGTTGTTGCACAGAATCCACTTCTCGTCACCTGTTGCGACTCAATTTAGCAAAGGTTCGTTTTCATGGCTTCTAAGCAGAGATATTGCCACGGAGACGTTGGGGCCCCCACATGTCGGGCTTCGGCTTATTTAAACATTTAAAATGAATAACATCGAAAAACGCATACGGATGGAATTCCCTGCCGAATTCCTTATTTCATTATAACCTGCAAACATTCAAAACCAATGTACATTGGTATGTGGGAGAGGATTTTATGGTTACGTCGAAATCCCTGTCGACTAGGAGTTATCTCGCACAAAGATAAGCAGTTTCTAATAAAAATTCACAAAAGTTGGGCAGTTCTTTGACTTTAAACAAAAAAATTCCAAAACTAATTACATTCCAGCAATGTACAGGGCTAATCCTTGATTTTTCACAAAATTAATTCCCATTCTAAGAATTTCCCTTATTGCAGGATGTGTGGTGGCTTCTTTTTAGTGCACAACTTCATCAGAATTCTTCTCTAATGACGATCCAGTTAATGGGATCCTTTAAATTATTTACCGCATAAAGATAACAATCGTCTGTTTCTAAAATTTGTGCACATTTGCCAGAGAGGTTCCAAACGATGGCGACTGAATTAGTCCAAAGAGCTTCAGTTCTAAAAATGGGCGGGCACACTTACCAACGTTAATGCGCTGACATTTAAATCTCGACAGGATGAGTTCCGATTCCAACCAAGTTGCAATCTGATATCAAAAACCGGATCTCACTTGAAACTTCTCCACTCACCCAGAGAGAATCACTTGGAAGTTAAATTTCAGATTTTTGTGGTGTCGCTGTCTTCTTCAACTTTGTCGTGTCATTTACTATAGTTGCAGCTGAAGTTGGTCTCGCTGAATTGAATGTGTTCTTAGAACTGGAACTGGAACTGGAGGTGTTCTCTTGAAGCTAGAGGTTGTGCCGGAATTGATGGTGGTACTGGAGCTGGTGAAAGTTTTCCCTGACTTTCATGGGGACTTATTGTCAGTAAACGAAAAATACAAAAAAAAATTGAAAAGTTTCTTACTTTTTTAAAACGAAAAGAAGGAGAAAATTTCGTTGAAATTAGTTTGTGTCTCTATGCAGATCAGAGTTTTGAGGTTCAAATTCATCGCCGGAGCAACTAGGAGCACAATGACAACGTTCTTAGCGCCAGCCAAGCCTGTGCAGCAGCATAAGAATAAGAATCAGAGATATGGAGATAGTTTGATTGTAGATACAGAAAGTGTACGCATAATAAAATATGCATTTAGGCTGATGAAGATTGACGTTTTTAGGGGAGATATCCTAGGATTAACGTAGCTCCTATGCAGTGGAAGAATACCTGTGGCAGTGCAGAGTTTTTTTTGCTGTATTTAATTAGAACCAGAGTTCCAGATAAAAAAGAAGATAACCACATTTCGTAAGTGAGTTTACTTTTAGTTACATTCTTCTGTTTTTTTTTCTGCATGCAGTCGTATTCTTCAATTAGAACATCTTGGTGTTTTACTGCATACGATGGAGTGTGCTCTACCGCAACCACCGTGCTACATTGACACCTAAGTAGAGGCCGGATTTTGCTCACCCAACCAAGAAACAACACTTCGGCTTCACTACGGAGACATCGTTAAACGATTTGCGAAGGAGTGCACTCATTGCGGCACTACAAACTTCTGTAGAAGAAAAAGAAGAGAAGATGGTACATCTTTCGGCTGAACAGCTTAAGGAACTAATGGGAGCTATGTCAATATTGCCAACGCACAAAGGCAGCTTTAGTCATTGCACAGGAAGATTTCGAGGCGAAAAAGATCCAGTTGCCGTTAAAAACTTTATCGCAGACATCAAGAGATTAACTTATACAGATGCAATAAAGAGTTTCCCCTTACTCCTCAAAGATAGTGCAATAACATTTTTTTTAAAATGATTGCACACAGCGCGGGCGATAGAAAGGGTAGGTTGAGCGAGTTGTTCGGCTAAGGAAAGAATCACGATATTTCAGGGAACGTCCGAAAGTGGGTTTGAGGGTGTACTGATGAGCATTCATAGCGAGACGGGTGTTACGGTTGGAGGTTTGAAGGGGCGGAATGCTACTGGCAATTTATGAGGAGCACTGGTTGTGAAAATAGCGATAGAACAGGGTGAGAAAGGAGACACTACGTCGGTGGTCGAGGGTGTCAATCGGCTGTGTAATATTGACATCACCTATAAGTTTTATCGCAAGGTTTTCAATCTTTTCTAGCAAGTGCAAAGAAGTTTTAGGAGCAACTGACCAGATGTGAGCATTGTACTTCAATTTTAAGCGGATGAAAGCCTTATATATTGAAGCCAGATCAGAGGGGGTAAAATATTTCTTACATCGCTTAAGGAAATCTTGATATTTCGCAGCATTTTTGGCGACTTCAAATATGTGGTCATTCCAACGTAAGTTGTCATTGACACACATACCGAGAATGGAAAGTTTTTCAGTTTCAACAATGCATGTGCCATTCATAGATTATGGCTGGGTGGTTGAATTTCGCTTTAGCGACAGTAGACAGTATTGTGTCTTGGAAGCATTAAATTCCACTATGTTAGTAGTTCCCCAATTGGTTATGCTGTTAATATCGGAATTTAATGAGCTTAACATACGCTGCCGAAGAACAGGGACGTGCGTCCGGGAACGAATATGAAAAGCAGAGAGTACTGTCGGCAGCAAAGGAATAAATTGGATTAGAAGTAGCAGACTGGACATCATTGATGAAAATTAAAAAGAGTGTTGGAGACAGAACGGAGTCCTGGGGCAGACCAGCATTTATTTTGTGAATATCAGACTTGAAACCATTCAAGACAACTTGAATTGAACGTTCCGAAAGGTAATTTTTAATCCATTGAAAAAGAGATTCGTCGATCCCAAATGCACGCATTTTCGACAAAAGAGCCTGATGCCAAAACTCTGTCAAATGTGTTAGAAATATCAAGTGCAACTATCTTGCTTTCGCCAGATTGATGTAAACTTTGGTTCCACTTTTCGGTGAGACATGCCATCAAATCACCAGTAGACCTGCAGATATGAAAACCGTACTGCCGGTCATGGTAGCAAGGCGTTCAAACAGAAGCGACTACTTAGCAAAATGTTATTAGCTTATTACGAAATACCTATGCACCAACTAAGCCAGCATATCGAATTTTTGTTTTAGCCATTTTTGAGAAAAAACAAAGGCCAAATGACCCAACTAATGAATTTGTGTCTATCAAACGTGCTGTATTTTCCCAGCTAAGTGAATCAGTCTCATCAGAAACAATGATGATCGATATTATCTATTCACATACGTGATGAAGTCCCCCAAGACGGCGTCAAGACATTTAAAGGCAAGAGCAATTGAACTTTCGATCGCTGAAAGGATTGCCTAACATACATCACCAAATATAACTAATATTGTTGGGAAGAAAAGTAGTGTAGCTTCTGTAAGCACCAAGGTCATGACATAAATGAATGCCGAAAATAGTAGAAACATGATAGAATACAATCTCAACTTCCTTATCTTGAAGAGCCGAAAATCCACTGCTATTAGTGTAAAGCACCCGGTTCACTATGGTATCGAACGAACCATTCATGCTGTAGACTTGTTTGGACCATTACCTGCTTCAGTAGAGGGATATAAATGGATCCTAATAACTGAACATCTTCCCAGCAGATGGAACTATTCTCTCTTACAGAAGGTAGAATAGAAAAATGTGCAGTAACACTTTTAAATGAAGTGTTCCTTTGCTATGGATCTCCTCGACGTTTACTAACAGACAATGGTACACAGTTTATATTTGCACTCATGCAGCAGCTTATTGGCTAGGAATTGAACAAATGCTTACACCCGTATACCATCCCGAAACAAATCCTGTTGAATGCAAGAATAGACATCTGAAGACTCAACTTAGCATCATCGTAGGTAATAGACATATGACTTGGGTTGAAGACTTGCCGTCAGTAAGATTTGCTAGGAATACAGCGAAATGTCAAAGCACGGGACTGCAATACTGCATCGTATTTGAAATTTGGCCGAGCAACAGAGAACAATCGACGATGTTAAATATGATTTGCGAAGCAACGCTCAAGCTGAGAATTTTATTCCAGAAATTACTCTGAAATTTATGCGATGGGCTGAAGTGATCCAAGATGCTAGAGCAAAGGTGGGACATATCCAGGACCACAACAAAATTTATTCAGACAAGAAACGAAGACCACAACCTAAATTGCAAATTGGTGATTTGGTACTCGTCACCACTCATCTACTTAGCAAAGCATCGAAACAAGTCACATCCAAATTTGTACCTAAGCGAGATGGACCTTATTTAGTTACAAAACAAATGGGACAAACTACTTAACAAAGTATACAAAGGCCGACATAGATGCAGAACCAGCTCGTGTATTGCGTAGTAGAGGGCGGCCGACAAAACAAACATTTCCTGCCATGTCATTGGGACGATCTCTGCGGC
This sequence comes from Volucella inflata, assembly GCA_928272305.1. Classification (NCBI taxonomy): domain Eukaryota; kingdom Metazoa; phylum Arthropoda; class Insecta; order Diptera; family Syrphidae; genus Volucella; species Volucella inflata. The sequence goes on along the minus strand of OV743717.1, from coordinate 79,870,226 downwards.
AGAGGAGGAGAATGTAATAGACGCTGTTAATTAATTTTTTTTTTCTAATTTTTTTTCCTATTTTATTTTTTCTTATTTTTTGTCTTTCATGAATTTGTCAATTGAATTTCATTTCTAGTAATTCTTATAATGAATGGTATAAACATTTTCGTTTCTGACTGTACAGAATTCTCTAAGTCATGTTTAAAAGATTTCCGACTGCCCGATCTGACAATATTGTCAGGTCTACAAATGTTTTGACAATGACCTACAAATGAGCTGACAATAGGGAACTACCTTACAATGCTAAATTGCCAGTTCACACTCTGGCAATTTGATTGTTAGATGGTTTGCCTGACAATACTTTGCCTGGCAACGTTGTTACGTTGAAAATTGTCAATTCACACGGTTGACAGATGTTTGTTTACAACAAATTTACAGATTCGTTTACAGGCATTGCCAGCCAAATTAAAAATTGTTTTTTCATTCGGCACTGAGTGAAGTGTTTTTTTTTTGAAAATGCTAATAAAATGATAAATTGATAAGATAATCGAAATGATAAAAAAAATGCACTTGAGATTGTTTTGGCCGCGTACGTATTGAAAAGCAGCGATGAGGATAAATTGCCACAAAAACGTCGGCGTGTTTGGACGAAGGATTGCGTGGTCCGCCGTCAGCAGGAGGGACTTTATGCAAAATTTCGGCGGTTGAGCCGCTTGTGTTGACGCTACGATACCTATCTACCGGCGAACATAAGGTTTCCTTCGGCATTTCGTATTCTGCGCATACAGCATCCCACAAACAGCGTCGCGTCTCAATTTTTTTTATGGATTTCAAAATTTGGTCCTGGGACCGTTCACTCTTAATTTTTTCCGATATGGTTTTTGTAATTTTGTTTGTTTTTTTTTTGCATATTTAGACTTCTTCGGGGATTGCGAAAGTGGTAGAACCTCAATCGGCCGAAATGTTGGATCATTTTCGACATCGACGTATACACAGTTTACTTCACTCATCGTAACGAAATATAGACAGCGTAAAAAAAGCACCGAAACTTGCGTTCTGCAACACTTCCTTTTACTCTTTCATATACGAAAAATTATCTGAAAATAAAACAATTGTCAGACGTCGAAAACGTAGCACATCTGACAATGTGTCTGCAAATGTCCTAAACACCTGACAATGGCACTATTGTGTGTTCAGACGATTGCCAGATACCTGACAATGTGCTTTCTGCAAATATTGCCAGACAAAATTGTAAGTTCAGACGGTTGTAAGACATTTGGGACAATTTTTACAGTGACAAGATTGTCAAACAGATCTTGTCTGCGCGTTATTCCTTGAATTAAATTTTGCTTTGGGTGATTACCCCCTTTGACCTCAATTTCAGGATTTGTATGCTTCAGCGAGTACTGCAGTTCTCGAACGGCATACTCGTGGGAGAACAATTTCTTAAAGGAATTAAGTTTATTTTAAAGGCATTTTCTTTTATTTCTTTTTTTGTTCACGTTCCAAGAGATTTTGTAATAAAGAAATTAATAGAACTTCTTGGTGTTTTATTGCATACGAAGGAGTGTGCTACGGGTTTGGCGTACCGCAATCACCGTACTACACAATCAAGATAGTTCTCCTCACTGCATTCACTTTGAAAAAAATTTTTATTTATCTTTGCCTGCTAAAACTGATAAGAAATGATGACATTTTTGAAATGACAGGCAAGCATAGCCTACTCTGCACCACGTCTGTCAACGGACTTAAACTTATAGATTTTATAGGCCTTGTTGAGGCAGGTCACCTTGTTGGAGCGTCACGATGGCTGTGGTATAAATCTCAAATGCAGGAAGGGTGCACCTGCTGGTCTTACCCGAAGTAAAGTTGCAATAAGTACTGAGTGCTGAGACCTTAAGATCAGCAAGAGGTTTTGGTAGGCTTCGAGTCATACCAAGAGGGAAACTGTCCCGCATTAGTATTATTTAATGTAGGTAAACGTTGGAAAGGCGTAACCTTGCTCGCATGGGTGTATGGGCATCCCTTCAAGACACGTGTTCACGTAAAACACAAGACGCTATGTCTTCGGCGATGTCATCACTACCTGGATCTTTTTACATTGTCCCTCAGATTTCTGTGGAGTCTTTGTTGGTTGTTCAGTGACACTGGATTGTTCCCCTCGCTACTCCATTGCGATATTTAAAAGAATTAATGATTTTAATTAAGTAGTAGGAAATTCAAAAAAATATTGAAAATCATTTGTATTCAAAAATTGCGTTTCAATACGAGTTCTATAGCGGCTTGCAGCTGTAGTTGCAGTCTAGTTGTATGCAACTTCCCACCCACGATTACTATTCAATACCTCAAAACCTCATCGAAGTTCAGCGAGTTTAGTTGTTGACTGTCAGGAACTCGCAAGGTTTGTACTTGGTTGTGGTAAAGGCGAGATTTCAAAACGCAGGGCACTTTATGCGACAACTGTAGTGCACCTAGTTTGTACGAGATGCTCAGCCAAACATTTAATTTTTCGCGCACATAGTGCGAAGTCGAAATTCACGAAATTTGCAGGTGTGTATCCGTCTACTGCTTGTTGCCAACTTATTTTCTGTCTACCTACAGCATAAATGTCAAAGCACAATTACATTGGATGCAAAAATTATGGCACATTCACATGCGATGACTTTTGCCCTGCCTTGCATGAACCTTAACTGTCAGTGAAAACCCTAAAAGAGGTTTCAGGGAATCTCCTGGCGCATCTTCAGGTTAAGGCTAAGTAAATTTGGTCGTACGACAAGAATTGGATTCTCAACCTACTTAAGAAGTGACAAGAGGGTTCATCAAGGCTCGAAGACAGATACTTTTCCGCCTTTACCGGCACATGGAATATTCAATTGTTCATTGCCATCACGATTGCGTCTATCTGCATTTGAAAGTCGGTTGTAAGTTTGTCTTACGGGGAATGATTTCGAACGTTATTGTCTTACAAAAAGACACAACCGCAGTATCCCGGTCCAGACCCTGTTAGAAACAATTCCTGGGCACAAAAAAAGGCGTTTTTGTATTTTCTCAGCAACAGGAGTTCTGGTATCATTGCTAGGGTTAAAACAGAGTCGACGCACGAGGTTATCAAAATTACAATATCAAGCGAAGAGGGATTTATCACTGCATAAGATGGGTGGATGCATGTCAGCTTAGGTTAATCCCATGACCAGAGACCGTACAGACTTTTTTAGTCACAAAGTCAGAGGTAGTTTTGACTATTTATATGAAGACAAGCATATCAGGTTGATCCTCTCTGCTACATTGGCACTTTTACTATCTCTCGAGTTCAAGCTTCAAGATTTATTAGAGTCGAAATTTGAAGCAATTCCTGGGTTAGATTTTTAACCAGCTGGCTGGTTGGAAACTTAAAAATTTGGCGCATACAAGAAGATAAGTACACAATCCGAATTGGTAATACAGCAAGTATTGTAGTACTCTTAGTAGCTTCTGAAGTCTGCCCTGTAATCAAACTCATGCATTGTTTTACGGCAATGGAATACCCTTTGAAGTTTTGTAAAGTAGCATTTCTTTAATAGCAAAACTAATTTTCTAGCAAACCTCTTATTCTTAACTTTATTCAAAGCCCGTTTTAATCGCTCAAATAAAATTCTATTATTTATGATCGATGTGCAGAGTTACGAGTAAATCCACCGAATGCCAAGACTTCAAAGAGTCATTACTCTTCAAGAATTAAAGTTCGCCCCGTTTACTCTGAATATTTCAATGCCGACTTAACCCAACGATTGTAACCCATTTAATGCATCCCCAAGTGCAGAACTTTGTCTTTCAATCTTAATACTAAATTACATATACACCACATCACGGGGTTCATAAGAATGGGTAACATTTCCAGGATTTATGACATCAAAGGTAGAACCAAAAATCTGGCGTTGAGAAGCGCAACTTTCTTTGATTTACGATTAGATATACGACCGCATCAACGATTTATGTACACTATGAATATTTTTCATACCCGGATAGCCATCTAGACACGAAAGTATTCAACAAATATTGAAATATGTTATCCCGTAGCTGCAATTTCGCCGAGGAGTCTTCGAAGGAAACTTTTTTCTATTTTTTTTTGGACAATACACATGTGTAGGAGTATGCTTTAGAGAATATAAATATCTTACCTGAGACAGATAATAAAATCCTATGTAGAGATTCTATCAGTGCAATCACCAACTTTCAATTACATTACTCTGACGATTACCATAAGGCCAGCTCACCAAAACGGAATGCCTTCTCTACCTTCTTCATGGCCTTAAGCAATTGTCCTATTGAGAAAACTAAGGATTCAGGTGTTAGGATAGGGAAACCGGAAAAGAAATAATAAAGTTTGTCTTCACACACACAAGGGCTTTGAGGTTTGGGGTTGCTTTATCGCTCTACCCCCGAGCCAGAGGTGTGCATAAAGACAACGTCTTGAAGCAGGATATTATAATAAAAGAGTAATAAACCATTGTGACTATAGGTTGGAACTGAGTGTGTTTGTTCATCTAGCTTGACTGGTTTAAAGGACTATCATTGGTGCAATAGCTTGCCGAGAATATCCTGAAAATTTATGACAACGATACATGAAAAGGAAGCAGTTGGGTGCCAAGGACGGAGAACAATGATTTGCAAGTAGTGAGAGTAATGTACAAAGCAAGTTTCATTTATGTTTTCTGTCATTTGAAAATACCATTTTGGAAAGAAGCCATTCCAAATGAAACATTTGGATGACAATTTGTGCACCAAATTCTTTAGTATTTAATGTCTTTGGATAATAAATTTGGAATAATAAATTCTTCTGCCATTACACAGAAGAAAATATAACAAAGAACTCTGCTAAATGTCTGTTTGTTCATATACCATGTCGGCCTATTGTGGCCCAGTTACGTAATAGCTATACATTTACGAGGTGGGGGTCTATCGGGTTTAAAAAACTGTGAACAGTTTAGTTAGCCACGAAGGCATTCATGATGGATAAGTCCGACCGCGAATATGCCAGAGCCATATACTAATGCATCAGGTATGCCACTATGGCTAAATCAACTCCTTAGATGTTGTAACCAATAACGATGAGCTAAATACAGTCTGTTTGATAACATCGTACACGACAAAATTTAAAGAAGAACTTATAATAATAAAAAAAAATCAATTGTACTGGTTTACTTTGTTTATTTACTTGAATGCTATTCAATTAATATGTTGTCCACTCTCCTCCATTATCAATAATTGCTTGGAGTCTTCGAGGCATGCTTCCTACTAATCTTATAGCATAATCTTGAGACAAAGATCTCCATAAAACTCGTATTTTTTGTGATAATTGTTTGACCGTCGAGATCTTCTTTCCTTGGAGCTTTAGCTTCATGAATGCCCAAAAATTTTCAATGGGATTTGCATCCGGCGACTGTGATGTCCAAACTAAAACATCGAAGTCATTTTCTTCTTTCCACACACTGCACAAACGACTGCGATGTTTCGGGTCATTATCTTCTTGCAGTAACCAATTCTCAATTCTTCTTTTAAACCACCTTTGGACAGATGGTAATAAAGCCTTCTTATAAATTTTGACCATGTTGGGTGCGATTAAGCTATTTGTAAACATGAACAAATTGCCAAATCCTTGTTTTGAGAAGCATCCCCAAACGTGCACCTTTGCCGGGTGTTTTACGGTCCACTGGATTAATTTATGGATTGTCTACACCGGGTATGAGCGAAAGGAGACCCTGCCCAAAAATAAGCTTCATCCGAAAAAATAACGTTGTTCCAATCTCTGTCAAAATTCTCCTTGGCCCAACTGAGTCATTTTTCTACGTGTTTTATTGACAGTAGTTGTTTTTTTATTGTGCTTCGAAATTTAACATTATTGGGTAGTAAACGTCTTCGTATCGTATCACAACACACATTTAGACCCCTTTTACGTAAAATCCCTTGTCCTCCACGTAACGATAGAAGAGGATTTTGTTCAAACACGCGTAGAATCATTTTGTCCTGCTTTTTTGTTGTTTTTGGCGTGGACCCACGATCCGGCAAATCATCCACATTTTCAATTTGGGAATAACGGTGCACCCACTTGCTAACAAATGCTTTTGACTTTTTCATGTATTTAGCAGCTGCTCCGTATGACATTTTCGGTTATTTTGGATGCGTGCACAAGAATACTAGTTCATAACCCGATGCAAACGCGACACTTATTTTAAAATACTTCCGTCTCTGACAAAAATTGAACACTCTTTAAAGTTTTTTATTCAAAGCATCTTAGCAGAACTATTTTTTTATCTGCTAATGCAAATGCCACTTCCAAACCGGTTTTCATAAACGAGTTTTGCCGTATACGATCTTATCAAACGGACTGTAAGCCTCAGAGAGACTTAGATTACCGACCATTGAGTCACATTTAGTAACGTAACAGAATCGAACTGGTTAAAGAGGGGCAGATGCCACTTCGGCATCAACCTCGAAAGTATCTAAAAACAACATGAGCCAGTTCTTATGAAAGTTCTTATGCAGTTGTTTGGCAGGGATCTACAATCTGCAAAGTAGAGCAAAGTGTAATTTAATGGATGGATCAATGTGATGTTGCATTTTAGATGCTTTGATCTTGGCTGAAAGATCCGCCTGTCTTCAACTGTCTTTGAGAATACGTAACATTCGGCAGAATATACTTATGCACCGGAAGACGGAATTGGTGCTACGTTATCATGTAAACGTCGTGATATGGAAGAATCTGAGCACCAACCCGCTCCTACTTACTTAGATGGCTGTTCAGATCAGCCTGAATCTACGAGTAGTCTCTATCAACAATAACCACGAAATCCAGGCCATGTCTTACTCTTATAAGGTTGATGTCGGAGTACAGCTCATGGAATTCCCTGTTGTCCCTGTATTGCAGTGCAAAGCGAAATTTAATTTACTGGTTCCTGTGCGCGGCGGTGCGAGGTTGTCCTATCTGAAATCCCGGAGAGCCTGTAAGATGAACGTACCTTGTCAATAAAACTCCAAAAGTGGTTTAACATGCATTTATACATACGCGATTGCTTGGTGACGTTTATTCTCCGCGATTTAATGAGAGTTAATTCACAAATACAATTTTGTTAAGATCTACTTACTATTTGGCAGACTCGTGGCAGCAGCGTGGACTTCAGAACCAAGAATGAAAATCGAAAATACTTAATAAAAATGGCGAACTTTGTTCAGTCTGACAGTTTACTTTGGTTTGTTCCATTTGACATTTTGTGAGCCCCACACTACCACCAGAGTCGTTATTCAAATATTCAAAATACTCGTATAAATGATATAATTATTAACAGATATAATTCTTAACAGTTCCCCTTAATTGTTTTGTATCCATTGGCAAAGAGTTCAAGAGTCTGATAGGGTAGACTAAGACTTAATTGAAAAGACGTGTTGTAAGATTAAGTATTTTGAGTGAGAGCACAAACTGAAGCTTGTCAAAAAGATACATGGGAGATCTGGTGTAGATAATTTTGTGCAGGAACACACAGAACTTTATACTTTGAAACTGTTGGAGCGTGCAACCGAGAATACTATTTTAGTAGGCGAGATATGATCATACATACTTGCGAAGACCAAGAAGGTATCTGACGATACCGTTGAAAGCGACTGTTAGTTTAGCCTGCGACACAGAGTCCAACTTAGAATAAACTACTAAACCACATTCAATAAAAGCCACCAGTATCTAAAGTTTTAAAGTTAGCCTCGTGTTTTTTTGGTGCGAAATTGGAAAACAACCAGAGTTTCCGATGTCCCGCAAAAATTCGAGCGGTAATATAATAAACCTATATTTGGTCTACAGAGGAAAGTAAACGGTTCATTCTGAATCGTATAATTGTCTTAGTATTTGAAAATTTTCCTACGAACCATTAATAAATAAAAGAGCCGATCCTAAACGTTATAAATTTTATTTGAATTTCTCAGAGGGAGTGTGGACGAACTGAAGGTAGCGCGTCGAATCCATTTGGTTGGATGTATGAGATAAATCTGAGGTGGGATCGATTATGTTGTGTTGAATACAAATTTAGGGGAAACGGAAGAACACAATTTTTTGGCGAATTGTCATATTCAAATGAGAACTTCCACCAAGCCAATTGGTCTTGTCAGATAAATTTGTCCCTCATCGGCGTAAAAGTGAGCAGAAGTATTTGAAAATACTGTAGTAAGATAATTAATGATGAGACATAATAAGATAGGGGCTAGTATCAAACCCTACGGTACTCCAGATGTAAGGGACATTAGAGAAAAAAATTCTACTGTAGAGCAACTATGATTGCCTCGAAAACCCGACTGCAGTGGAGATATTGCTGTCTGATATCTGCCCCTCAATAAGCTTTTCAAAAATCATTGATAAGCATGGGAGGATGCTAATAGAGGCGAAAGTCTGTGTCCGAATTGGGATCTAGTTTCCTATTTACTGGAATGGTCTTAGCCAGCTTAGAACTACCCGGAAAAGTCAAGGTAGTAACGTAAAAGTTGATGACATGTTTCAGACAACTCAAGAGATGCGATGAAATCATTTTTATAAATCGAAGTGTTACTGCGTCAACACAACTGCATCAGATTTGAGAGAAGGAATAGTATTGAAAACGTTTGTCTCTGATACAACATTAAATTCAAAGTCATGTGGCGGATCGACGAGCGCCTGATCATTTGGAACAGACCCTGGACACTGTGTATCTCTAAAGACAAAAGCATTATTAAGGTCGTACACATTTGGTATGCCTCAAAGTCGTCTTTTTTTCTTACAGAAATATGCCCAATTCAAAGTTGTGAGGTTTTGTTTCCATTTAGATTACTTATATCTCCAAACCCTAATGGCATTTTTAACCTCAGATGTGAACCAGGGGCAATTGCTATAATGAACTGCTACAGTTTAGTAGTGTAGGATAGGCGAGCGAGTCAAATGAAACAACTTGAGAGGAGATGTGCTACTTACGACAGTTTATTGAGCCTCAAACATTGACATGACGGGTTGTATTTATACTTTCATATGAAGCGGTACGCTTATGTAAAAGAAATGAGAAAGTGTGAGCATCATACGATATGACAATAGTTTCTTACTTTCGGTTAACATTTACTTCTGACAATCTTAAGTATGTTTTATACGAGAACACTTACAGTAGTGTACAAAAAAATGCCTACAGTAGTTTGGTCGGATACTAGACAAAGATTAAGAAGACTTTGAGGGAAGTTATGTCCAAAGCGGGAGGCATACATATATGTTCGTAGCAACAAGTCCAGATGCAGTGATGTTGTCTAAAAGCTGAAATGACTTTGAGTCAGATTCAAAGAGATTGACGTTGAAGTCACCACAGATAATTATGTGTTCATAGAGTTAGCAAAATGCTTGAAATTCTGATTCTAATTCTAATTCTTCTAAGAATTATAAGCGATGCCAACAATCGATTTAGTGATATCGTCGGGGATCAATAGGGAAATATACTCGATATCACTGTCGTTTGATTCAGCTACTTCTATGCATTTTAGGGACTCGCTGTGATAGACTTCCACTCCACCACCAGTTGGGCTAATTCAAAAAGAAAAAAATGATAAAGTCACCCGTTTACCTTGGTAATCTGCTGGTTACGACGTCAGGAACAGTTGGTTACACTCTTTCTTTATTTTTCCTTTTTTGTTTTTTAGTAGTTACTGTTTTTGTTGTTATATACACAGTGTGGCAAATAATATCCCCTACTGGCTCTTAAAAATATATTTTAAGTTCGATTTCTGTTTTCACTCGAAATATTTTCCCTCTGATTCAATACAGTTGTTACAACGATTCATTGGTGATTCAAATGCCTACTCTAGCTCATTTTGCGAAATTGCCTCCAGTGCCCGTATGCCAGCAGCTTGAATGGTCGGAATGGAGTCAAAAATGCATCCTTTCAACTTAAATTTCAAACTCGAGACATTTTGAGCTAGGGCGCACCTTATTTTAGAGTCTTCCAACATATTCGGAGGCTAGGTCTTAGTGACTCGGAATCCGAGAATAGGCCAACGGATATATAAAGCGAATATAAGACTACGAGATCTACCACGGCGAATGCTTTTACCCTGATATTATGGGGTCATCGAAAACACAACCTGCATAAAACCACGTTCGACAAAGGATTCCCACATCTCAGCACCCATAAGGGGACTTGGCTAACCCGAGTCAAACCGACGTCAAACAAAAACCTATAGTTTGACTGAGGAAATGGAAGTGACGTCCGAATATTTTGTCAAGGTATAAAATGACCATACCAGGTCTATAAAGACAGAGAGGAAGATAAACATGGATAACTAGTAGTAAAGTCACAGTCGGTGATGATAATATGAAAAGATTACTAGGTCAAAATCCAGCTGCGGTAGAATGTACCATTTACTCTAGATGAAGTCAATAGAGACTTTGATGGTGTAGCTAAGTTATGACCTGGATGCATGTGATAGTACTCCTCAGCCTGTACTGTCCCGTAGGGGGTATCTGTTAGCTGCCTAATTGATTACTTGCTGGCTTTCGTTTGTAACAAATGTTGGCTAGTAGTCACAATTGTTGATAATCAAGTCAGACGAAGGTATGAAATCTGGAAGATATGCAATTGCCGCACACTTCACACTTCGCACATAATTATTGTTAGAAGTCCCATCTTGCTGCTATCAAAACATTCCACAAGTTTGATAAGGACTTTAGGTGGATATCGTTGTATCAAATCAAAAGATAAGTGTTAGCCAAGGCAACAAAAAAAAGTGTCCTTTTCTGTTCAATTGGTTTCTAATGGGTGATCCTTTAAGAGGTACATTTTCCAGATTCGATTTCATGACAGATCACGCATGCGTCGTGACGCGCTGATATGATATTTCTATTCAGAATTGTTTGATTTTCATAGTGGAAGAACTTAGCTCGGCATAGCGTCTACAAATTATTCAGCTGTGCTAGAAATGTTGTACGATGAATGTGATTCGTGCGCTTAGAGAAATCTATGGTCCACCTAATCGGCGTACCGAACCTACAATTCGCTATACCGTCGAAAATTTTGAAAGCCACTTTTCATTATTGGAAAATACGCGACAAAATAGACCACATCTAGCACTTATTAAACAAAATATAGCGGCACTATCGGAGAGTGTAAACGATGACCGCGATGAATCAATTCGGCGCCGTTCTCAACAGCTTAGCTAGTCGTTTACAACATTTTGGCGATTTTAACGTAACAACAGGATCCATTGCTTGCAAGATCTAAAGTCAGCCGACTTTGGAAACCGCCTTCGTTTCATCATTGGGGTCTTGAAAAGCTTCGAAAAGATCCACTGTTTTCAAACAAAATTTTGTTCAACGATGAGGCCCATTTCTGGCTTAATAGCTACGTCAATAAACAAAAAAGCCATATTCGGGGTGTGAATCAACTTTAAAAACATGTGTTTCAAATGATGTCAGTACACCCACACAAAACAACGGTTTGAGGTGAGTAATGGGCCAGTGGAATCGTAGTCCTATATTTTTTCATAGAAAATTGGAACTTCAGAATGAACCATGTTAGCCATAGTTACTGCCAATTTTCGAAGAAAATAATCTTCAAAATAAACGTGAAGAATGTTGTTTTGTACGGTAGTAAATATTATAAAATAAAATTGAATTTCTTTATCATTTTTTAATTTTCCAAAAAGTACGTCTAAAAGAATCACCCAATATTTTCTTTTTCTGACGTCATATCTCTGATTATTCTCCGTCCAAAATTGGCCTAACTACCCCTCGTTTGATGGCATTTTAAGCCGGTTCCTTTGTTGGTCCTAGGACCGATATTTCGAATGATATTTGTGAATAAAGTTCACGTGAATGAAAGGTTTTCTGGTGCTACTCACTTGTCGGTTAATCTCTAATCTCTAACCTGAAATGATTTTGTATTGCTCCAGAAGTACACTAAGATGATGGAGGTTAGATTGCCATCGAAATTCAAATCAATTCTAAGACACATGGGAAACAAGATGACCTAGCACGTTTCATATCTGCCTCCGATTGTACTATAAGACAAGCTCAGTTACCCAGCAGCTCCAATTCGTAGCACGTTTATTTATAGTCACAATTCTTAAACATAAGCCGAAAAGCGTTCGCCAAGACAAGAACCGGGGGGGGGGTGTTGGTAGAAAGGTGGTGAAGTTTAATCTAAAATTCCATCTTTTTGATATCAAAAACTAAATTAAATGTCACTTGCCTTCCCTTCGCCAGCAACTGTTTCCATCGTTAACGTTACCCTTACAGAAGCAACCAAATGTTTTTCTTTTTTTTTTTCATAGTACCCTCACTTCCTATTTCTTGCCCACTTCGCCTTCACTGCTTGGTAATAAATCGTCTCTCCAAGATTTCGTAGAACAAACAGAGCAAAATAGAACCTAACAGAAAAAAAAGGAGTCGATTACTTGTCTCCTACCGTGTTTTCGCCCGGATAGAAGAAGTATCCACCATCACCACACTGTTGTTTGTCTGTTTGTTATTTTCGGTGAAGATAAATGGTCCCGGTATCCTAGTTCCTAAGATGCCGCTAGGGTGTGATTTTCTGGGCGGGATGGGTCTTTTTTGCGAGCACTCCTTGCCGCCTCTGGAAACACAGAGTGAATTCCTTGGTTTGGGAGTCATCGTTGGCTCTATTTAGCTATCCGTGATTCAGCGGTAGAGCGAAGCGGAATATCCTTTTCAATATGTAACAATCGGTTATTGGTATGCTGATGGTTTTTGCTAACTTGAACAGATGCTGGTACTGATGTTGATGCCGATACTGGGTGTGTTGGTGTTACTATCACTTCCTTAAATAATGAACACGTGTGTTGTTAATTTGATTTTGTCTAAGGACTCGGAAGAAGAGAATCCAACACCAGCATCAGCACCAGCATCAGCACCAGCAACAGTACAACAACACAGTTTTCGAGGGGACAAAAAGTGAGCTGGTTTGTTTTTTGCATTCCAGTTTAGCGGGGTGAAGTTTGACAAAGACAGGATTATAAATCTTTAAATTGTCATTAGGAGCAGTTGTGCTCGAAAGCCACAATATACAATAGTTTCGTACAGAGGGCAGTGCACCCTTACCTAGAGACGGGGCCATTGTTAAACTATTAAGCATCCATGGTACGGTATCATGCAGCCGCTTTTACACAGCTCTTGTATCCTTATTTAAGTGAGAGTTTTTGCCAGTGGTAATGATGATGACGGTAATGGGGAACTAATATGCCATGGGGTTGACAAATGTCCTGGGCTGAAAGAGGTTCCTTCTCCATTTTTTTGTTTTGTTTTCCTCACCATGAAAAGTGTGAGTAATGGATAAAATTAGGAATTAGGTAGTAAAAAAGCTCTACATTTTCTGGTTTAAGGGTGTCGTATTCGTAGTCTCGTGCTATATCCATTTGTAATACAATCCATTTGCTGGATGACAAAAGATCTGTCATTAGCAGTTCTGGTCATTTGGTTTGAATGTTATGCCTTTTATTGCATGCGGTTTGGTTTGTGTGGATAGTTATTTCCTTGACAATAAACCGAAGTGTCATTCCAAATGGGGTAGTTCTTAGAAAATTTTCAATAGAATTTCGAAAGTGGTTGTATACGAGTAAGTAGACGCTTCGATGAGAACCATCTGATAGTCATGTTAGGGTTCTGGTTTCTGATATTGACTGGGATGGGATAGTCGTCGGTCGATTGTGGACTGGATATCCGGATTGCAGAAACTGACTCCGAAAGATGACAGCTCGCCAATGGCTTTGAAATAAGTGAACATCTCGCTGGGACATTCACCTTCCTGAATAACTCCTATTTTGTGTACTCGTAGGTGATATCGTATGTGGCCCGGTTAGAGATTGAAACAGTATTCTGATATCATAATTGTAGTGATTCTTTAGATATGTTGTGGTAGTGTTTTTAGCAGCGCGAAGTCCTAGGATGTTTCTCCAATAGGTTAATAGGTACATCTTTTCGCCTCTTCATTGCTGGATTTGAATTTGGAATATTACAGAAGCGCCCAGGGCCAATCAACCGAATTGGTTCTGATCAAAGAGTTTGTAACGTTTATTGAAGCAGCGGAAGATTGATTGGGACTTAATTAGGATGGACGCTTGACTAAATGGGGATATCCTACATTTTCTTGTCGAGGAGGATTACCATCTATTTTAGCTGGAAATACGCTGGAATTTAATCCTATTGGCTTTTTGATTGAATATGTATGGTGTACATGAAAGGCAAATCTGTAGAAAACGAAGTCGATCAGCACTTTGACAAACAGCTGTGGTCTCCATACCAATCCTTCCAAAACGATACTGGTTCCTTTTACTAGCAGAAAGTAAAAGATACCGCAATTCAAACTGTGAAAACACAATGGAATGGGATTGTCTCGGACAGCGTGAAATATCTGGGTGTAATTCTGGATAAAAAACTGAATTGGAACCTTAACGTAGCGGAAAGAATCAAAAAGGCATAAGAACGGTAGGAAAAATTTGAGGCTTAAAACCTGCTGTGGTGCACTGGCTATATACGTTGGTGCTAACGTCAAACCAACATTATTAAGTAAGGGGCACTATCGAGGAAAAAATCACAAAGACTGCCAACCTAAGGTGGCCAAGTCTTGAAGGACACTGGGTATCCAGGTAGACAGGCTCTCTAGTCACCTTTGGACAGAGTCCTTATAGGACACTGTTTCCTGTCGAAACACTAAAAGAGACATACGGATATCTGCAGATTCTGCGGTGATATGCAAATTGTCATTGAGGATACAACACACATACTGTGTGAATGCGGGAGAACATTTTTAGGAAAAGACCTAGAGGATATAGACGGCACAAATTTCAAAGGTCTTCATAGACAAGCAAAGAGTGTTTGGCAGGTGGTCAATTATCGCGCAGATCATGTCAAACCAACGATTTCAGAGAGAAGATTCATTTGATCCATGCGATCTGAGTGAACAATGTCTCTTGTTTGCAGTAGTCTGTTCGTGCTGTCATCTTTTTCATGAAGCGATAGAGTGATGTTAAATCAATGAAGGCTTTAAAAGCTGTTGTGGGGCATGCGTGTATTACGTTGGCGATGCATAAGATGAGGGGAGACTACTTACGTATCTTAAGAGCAGTATATATAATATAACAAATGTTTCTAGGTGTTTACCCTTCACTATTATGACTTAGTTGTCCGCATATACTCGTACTATTGTTTGATAGGACAGACTACTAAGTTTTACTATTAATGATCAATTTTAATAATTACTGACCTGAGACCATAAGGGCGGTGAGATTTTACTTAATTATGGTCAGTTTTTACGGATTACGAGCAAACATTTTCTCGCTAGCTAGGAGTGTCCACTTGGAGTCTCTAAGCTTTCGAAGTCGAGGGAGTGGAGGAACGGCTTCTGAACCGTTGTTTTCGGTTTTGCCGGAGACAATCTTTAGAACACGTTTGCTAGAAACATCTTTTTTCAAGGCTTGTTTAATTTGTCCGAAAGTCAAAATCGAATGAAGCAGACAGATTTATTGGCATGTTCTCAGAGTCTACAGCTACTTCCTCATCCGATAGCATGCTGATTGCGTCTTCGCACAAAATGCATCATACATCAAGCATACCCCTTGACTGCAATAACGTAGATATCAACACATTTTTTGAAGTGAGGCCGGGCAAAACAAAGAAGTGTTTGACATAACTTACGAGCACTGCGGTTTTCCCAACCTAACGTCCTTTAAGAGGAATGGCGGTCATTACCTCATTATCAAACCGTCAACTAAACTGGTCGTCCTGAGATAGACAGACGATTATCCTCCAGTATTATGAGTGTCTGAACGTCAGACACACCCGAAATATTGTACTAGGTTAGACTCAGAATCCATAGACAGATCCGTTGGGTTCCATTCACCCGTCCAAAATAAAGTGAGGACTACAAAATCCAAGCTTAAATACAACAAGGGTATTGAATAGAATGTCCTGGCTGCCGAGCTGCCGTGGAATATTAAGTCCCTTAACAGGCCACGTGCAGCCAAACAACTATCGGAGGCTCTAGACTGCTGTAAAACAGACATTACCGCCATTTAAGAAATGCGATGGAATGGATTCGACGAAAAGAGGATGATAAACTGCTACATCTACTATGTTGGTTGTTATCGACGGCAAAAGGAGCGTCTTTTTGGATCCGGATTTGCTGTTGGAGGCAGACCTAGGCAAGAAGTCTTGATTTGCCGGCATGTGAACAAGCGCCTCGTAGGAATTCGCATCAAGGCTAAAATCGTCAACATTAGCCTGATTGCGCGCACGCCCCCAAAGAGGAGAAAGATGACAATAAGGTGACCAAAGATGCCTTCTATTAGCTCTTGAACAAGACCTACGAGCAATATCCTATCTATGACATTAAAATTGCTCTCGGTGATTTTAATGCAAAGCTAGGAAGAGAGGATATCTTTGGTATTGTTGTCAGAAGGTCCTCCTTTTCGATATTCGCAAGGGGACTTGGAGAACTCCTGATCAGTCAATCGTCAACCAGATTGACTACATTCCGATCGACGCAAGACACTCCTCCATTATTAAAATATTTTGAGGAATTTGGACGACAGACGGCTACAATCGCGTGCGATGTTAAGAAGATTGATGCCTCTGAGGGTCTCCTTTCTTGAAGATCGGACAGACAGTGGTGAGGTTCCATTCATCTGGCAAACTTTCATCCGACCATATATTACAGATGAGTTGTCGTATGGTCGTCCCCAAGTCATCGCCTACCGCCTGAAAGAGTTTGGACTAAAGCTTAGATATTGCTATCTTCACTTCATCCAGGTCGGGTGGACAGAATTGTTGGTCTACATTGTTCATCGTCATCGCCATTAAACAGTCTACAGAAATGATGTTTCCATATCCTCAGCATCGACTGCGACACTTCTACGTTGATCTATTATTCGTTTCTACAGGCTTCGGTTGGGGGTTTGTTTAAATTTTTTTTTTACCTTTTGGTAAAACTTCTAAATCTCATTCCGGGAGTGGCATCTTTCTTTTTCCTCCTGAGAAGCCAGTGTTCGTCTCTTTTCTTCTCCTCATAGAGCTCGTAAGCAGCCTTAGTCTTTCTATGCAGCGCCGCTTTGTCTTGCTAAGCTGCATGTGCTTGCCGGCATTCGTCATCAAACCAGGGATTTCCTTGTGGTGGTCGAGGCAAAACCAGCACATCAGAACCGACGTTTTGGATGGCCTTTTGGCATATCGATGCTTGATATTAACGGCTGTTTAAGAGATTAAGAGTGATTCGATCGGAAATGGATTTGGCAATATCTTGCGACTCAATTTTAAACGATTTAGAGGCGAATTTTGGGTCAAATTCATCCACTCACGCAGAATAAAAATTTCAGTGACATCTCAAACTCACGATTGGGCACAAACACACGACTATTATTAAAAAAAACTCTGTACACAGCTTTAGTTTTTTTTATAACAAAATGAAGTATAGTGTCGGAGCAGCTAGCGTTAACCCTAGGTCAGTCACAAATAAACGTTATTCGGATGTATTCTCATTCGGATGAAGATGAAATTGTCTACATACAACTCCGCCGCACTAACGTATGGTTCGAGTCCTCTTTTATTTGCCCGACCTTCGATAGTTTCCAAGCCAAATAAACTGTGTGCACGGTGCACACAAACGGATTTACATTTCAAAAAGAATTCCGCATAAAAACGAATTAATTCAGTGGATTCGACTACGTCCGGACTATAACTAATTAATGAAGGACTCGCAAAATTAATATTTTTGTTTTTAATCGGTCAATGGCGTAGCGGTTGGCAGAGTGTGCGGCCTGCGGCTCCAATGAATTTTAATGGTTTCTGCGTCAGCTTATGTGTCTTTGTTTTTGTATACCATAACGGTAGGGGAAAAGTAACAACAATCCATTGTAACGAGCAACTACATACGAGTAGGTACTATAATTGCCCTGCTCAATTAAAGCATCAACAAAACTCATTGTTGTAATGTTTGTTTGCATTTTGAGCCCGTGGTGTTAAATTTATGCAGAAAAATCCACAAATAAATAATTTGTAATCACCAAAGTGAGCAAACAATGGCACAAACAAACCACCTACATATATTTGGTCACCATTTTCCTGATGAATTGAAATAAATCTTTAAACTCGAGTGGAGGGTCCTCCCTCATGGTATGGTTTCGCTTAAGGTTTAAAGACCCTAGTATCGCATCCATTCTGATTTAGAACCTGAACCAACCGGGTCCTCATTTGTTTATTCGCGTGAAACATGTACTACTTATAAGAAGGTCTTACAATCAGCTATTTCAGAGGCCGGTTGCAAGAGAAAAGGCGGTGGCATACTTAACCAGATAAACCTGCATCCCTCCGAGGCCATTACGTCGGTAAGCTAGAACCATTTGTAAATAGCACAGACCTCAGGTAGAGCACTCTTTAGGCTGGCGTTTATAACGTCGGCTTAACATAATTGGTCGATTACGATTACGATTACATCATTCGAGTATGTTGTGATGCCACAAACTGCATCGGATATCGATTGAGAGAAAGTCAACAGTAGAGGCGACCCTGGGAAACGAAATTGAGGCAAGCACATGGAATTTTGCAATACTTAACAGGTAACATGAAGCCGAGAAAAGCAGAGGTCAGTAGTAGTAGACGCAGTAGTACCCTTAAGATGACTGCACGCAGCGTGGGCAATGAAAAGTTTGGGAGGAAAGAAAGAGAGGTGCCGATGTACGTTGGTCTTGAATGTTTGACAGTTGTAATGTCTAAGAAATGAAGAGCTCTGCAGGGCATTCCATGAGCGAGTTGTTCGGCTTAGGAAAGAATCACGATATTGCAGGGTACGTCCGAAATTGGGCTTGAGGGTGTACTGATGATCATTCATAGCGAGACGGTTGGAGATTTGAAGGGGCGGAATGCTCTTGGCAAATTCCGAGGAGCATTGGTGGTGAAAATAGCTATTGAACAGGGTGAGACAGAGATATTACATCGGTGGTCGAGATGTCAATCGACTGTGTAATATTGTTTTATCGCACGATTTTGAATCTTACGAGTATCTAGCAAGTGAAAAGAAGTTTAAGGAGCACCTGACCAGATTTGAGCATTTTACTCCAATTTTGGGCTGATGAAAGCCTTATATATTGAAGCCAGATTAGAGGGGGTGAAATATTTCTTACACCGCTTAAGGAAATCTAGAGATTTAGCAGCATTTTTGGCGACTTCAAATATATGGTCATTCCAATGTAAGTTGTCATTGACACACATACCGAGAATAGAAAGTTTTACGGTTTCGACGGTGCAAGTGCCATTCATGGATAATGGTTGGGTATTTGAATTTCGCTTTAGCGACAGCAGACAGCATTGTGTTTTGGAAGCACTGAATTCCACTCTGTTTTTATTTCCCCAATTGGTTATGCTGTTAATATCGGAATTTAATGGACTTAATATACGCTACCGTTCCCGTTCTAAAGCAGAAGAGCAGGGACGTGAGTCCGAGAACGAATATGAAAAGTAGAGAGTACTGTCGTCAGCAAAGGAATAAATTGGATTAGAAGTAGCAGACTAGAGATCATTTATGAAAATTAAAAAGAATGTCGGAGACGGAACGGAGCCCTGGAGCACACCAGCATTTATTTTGTGAATATCGGACTTGAACAATCCAAGACAACTTGAATTGAACGTTCCGAAAGGTAATTTCTAATCCTTTGAAGAAGGTAGTCGTCGATCCCAAATGCACGCACTTTCGACAAAAGAGACTGATGACAAACTCTGTCAAATGCCTTTCAAATATCAAGTGCAGCTATCTTGCTTTCGCCAGATTGATGTAGACTTTGGTTCCACTTTTCGGTGAGACATTCCACGAAATCGCCAGTGGACCTGTTGCTACAAAAACCGTACTGGCGGTCATTCAAAAGCTTCCGTGTTTCGAGATATTTCATGAGCTGACGATTTATCAGCGTTTCCATGATTTTGATAAGAAGGGACGTAAGTGCAATAGGTCTGTAAGAGGAGAGAGAAGAGGATTTGCCTTTTTTATGGGCGGAAAGAGTCCTAAAGAGTAGGATTGATGGAAAAGCTTACGCCGTGATGTTGCCAGGGTAGAAGAACACCTCTTCAGAAGAAGGGGAGGTATACCATCTGGACCAATGGGTTTGTGAATGTTAAGATCTTTGCCATCTAAGAAGTGCGATTAAATGTGCCGAGCAAAAGTAGAATGGAAAACTATGACATCTACCGCTGTGATTGCTATAGGGAGTAAAAGTAGTGACTATTCGGGGACTTGTCATCAGAGAAGGACTTACGCAAAAAAATTGCTTCATTGGCGTCTTTTGGCCTTTAAGGAAAGTAGTGTACCCTTGGCACTCCTGCACTCATTCATAAAAGGACCTGGTATTACTTACCTACTTATGTTACTTAGGTGTCGCTACAGTTGCGGGTGAACCTGGGCCTTAAATAAAAAGCCTCTCAATTTAGTTTGGCCTTCTGGGCTGGTTCGACTTGTGCGCGCAACTTAGTGTGAGGCCTTCCTCTGCTGCCTGTTGGATTCGAAGACTTTGCAGGCCGGAGCATTGGCGACCATTCGATCTACACTTTCTAGCCATCTAAAGCTACTGATGTGCAGCTTAACAACTAAGTCTTTGTCGTTGTACAGCTGGTATACTCCGTCGATAAATCTTTCTCTCCAAAGCCAGTTAAAGCAAAATAATGCAGAAACCGCAACTGGCGTACCCAAGTTTGTAAAAGGACTTCGTAAGACGTGCTTGCTGATTCATAGCCGAAGGTATTCACGTGTTAGTCCTCGGCGCTCGACGGAGAATTTTCTAGCTGCGCCTTAACTCGACAACTCAACACGTTAAAGATATCAGCAATTGAACAGCAATTGCACTATCGTGAGGGTAATTTTGCATAAAGATCTCGGATAATTCACTTACAAGGTCCAATTGATTCAGGAATTGAAGCAAAATGACCACTCGCTTCGTTAAAGCTTCATAGAAAGAGCTATGTTTCCTGAACGTGTGATTGTTTGGTGTAGTTTTTTGGGTGGTGGGATTATTATCCCATTTTTCTAGCAAAACGACTTGACTCCCTTGACTTCAACAAATTTGGTCCAGAATTTTTATAACATCAGTAATCCTTCCCGGAATTGAGAGTGTCGAAGGTTATGAAAATATTCATTTTTCTCGCGAATTTTGGCATCCAGCTGGACAAGAAAGTTGGAGTAATATTGGCCTGTAATTGTTCTCACCTTTTCAAGGCAAACAATTAACAGGATTTTTATTATTTTTTATTTTTTATAATTTATTTATTTATTTAACACTTTTAACAGTATATGCAAATTGAATCTATAGTTCTTAAGGAACTAGAAGCGAGAGCAGATTCACAAGCAAAAAAGATTAACAATTAAATTACAAATTGAATGAGTGGGATCATTGTAGAATAACATAAAAAGCAGTGACAAATATGAAAATATGGTAATTAATAGAAATTAACATAAAAAGCGAGTTTCCTGCGGCATTAACCAGGATTAGTGTCGGAAAAAACAAAACAAGACCTTATCCGGGCTACTCCGACATATTTGGAGCTCAGGCCGGAAAGGATTTCCAGGAATTAGTCAGGGTCTTGGAAAAGAGATGGTGGCGGACGAGCCCTATAAGGGCCAATGGCAGCGCTCACATCCCGGAACAGGTTACTGGCTTCGGCGTAACCGACCCCTCGTCCTAGGGGCATTAAAAATGGATCTGGTCCTCTGCCCGGCCATTTAAAAAAAAAACAAAAGCTACGAAGCATCAACAAGCCTCGGATATGGACGGATCTACTGTTGACAACCCACGCAAACGATTTAAGGACAATGAGCTTCGGATATGCACGTGGAATGTTAGATCCCTTAATAGACCACGTGCAGCCGAGCAACTAGCGGAGGCCCTAGACTGCTGCAAAGCAGACATAACCGCCATCCAAGAAATGGGATGGGATGGGCCGGACAAAAAGAAGATGAAAAACTGCGACATCTACTACGGCAATTGCTATCGACGGCAAAAGCAGCGCTTATTTGGATGCGGATTTGTTGTCGGAGGCAGACTAGGACAAGAAGTCCGCAGCTTCCGGCATGTGAGCGAGCGCCTCGTAGCAATCCGCATCAAGGCTAAATTCGCCAACATAAGCCTCATATGCGCGCATGCCCCCACAGAGGAGAAAGATGACGACACCAAGGATGCCTTCTACGAACTCCTTAACAAGACCTACGAGCAATGCCCTAGCTATGACATTAAAATTGTCCTCGGTGATTTTAATGCAAAGCTAGGAAGAGAGGGTATCTTTGGTGGAACAATCGGAAAATATAGCCTGCACAACACCACCTCCGATAACGGATTCAGGCTAATCGACTTTGCGGCGGGGCGAAACATTATCGTCGTGGCTAGCACGCGGTTCCCACATCTCGACATAAACAAGGGGACTTGGAGAACTCCTGATCAATCAACAGTCAACCAGATTGATCACATTGCGATCGACGCAAGACACTCCTCCAGCATTATGGATGTCCGTACGTTCCGAGGAGCCAACATCGACTCGGACCATTACCTTGTTGTAGCCAAGGTACGGTTGCGGATATCCCAAACTACGCCAAGACAAACTAATGCTGTGAGAAAATTCGAAGTCAGACGGCTACAATCGCAAGAGATCGCCAAGTCCTTTTCCGATCGAGTGTCTCTTAATCTCTTAAGAGGTTCAATGCCGCCAGCATCAGGCATCGACGACCATTGGAAACACTGCCAAAACGCCATCAGAGATGCCGCTTCTGATGTGCTGGGTTTCACTCGTCCACCACAACGAAACCCCTGGTTCGATGATGAATGCCGGCAAGCACATGCAGCTAAGCAAGATGCATATAACGCGGCGCTGCTTAGAAAGACCAGAGCTGCTCATGAGCTCTATGAGCGGAAGAGGAGAGACGAGCACCGGCTTCTCAGGAGGAAGAAGAAAGAGCATGAGAAGCGCGCGATCGAGGAAATTGAGAGATGCTACTCCAGGAATGAGGTTCGGAAGTTTTACCAAAAGGTAAAAATAACATGCCGCGGAAATCGCAGTCGATGCTGAGGATTTGGAAAGATCATTTCTGCAGACTGTATAACGGCGATGACGGGCCAAATACCGCTGTCAGGCAGAATCAACCTTTCAACCATGACCAACAATTCCGTCCACCCGACCTGGATGAAGTGAAGATAGCCATATCGAAGCTTAAGTCCAACAAAGCTGCTGGAGCGGATGGCCTGACTGCCGAGCTCTTCAAAGCGGCAGGCGATGACTTGGCAAGGAGCATACACCAACTCATCTGTAAAATATGGTCGGACGAAAGTATGCCCGATGAATGGAACCTCAGCATTGTTTGTCCAATTCTCAAGAAAGGAGACCCTCTGAACTGCGCCAACTACAGAGGCATCAGTCTCCTTAACATCGCATATAAGATCTTATCCGCCGTATTGTGTGAACGCCTGAAGCCGTTCGTCAACAACCTGATAGGTCCATATCAGAGTCGCTTCAGGCCAGGAAAGTCCACCATCGACTAGATATTCACACCACGGCAGATCTTGGAGAAGACCCATGAGCTTCAGATCGATACCCACCACCTATTCATCGATTTTAAGGCCGCGTATGACAGCATCTATAGAGACGAGCTATATAGAGCAATGTCTAGTTTTGGCATCCCTGCCAAACTCGTCCGTCTGTGCAGAATGACGATGGAGAATGCACGCTGCTCCATCAAGGTCGGTAAAGATCTCACCGAGACCTTTGATGTCCAGAAAGGATTTAGACAAGGCGATGCGCTGTCATGCGATGTTTTCAACATCGTACTTGAAAGAATAGTGCAAAACTCACGAGCAAACACAAGAGGCACTATCTTTCAAAAGTCCGTCCAACTACTCGCATACGCCGACGATATTGACATAATCGGAAGAAAGCAGCGTGATGTCAGTGGCGTTTCGCGAGTATTGAGACGGAAGCGGCGAAAATGAGGGCAAGACCAAGTATATGCTGTCAAGCAAAAAGGACAACCAACACCGACGTCTCGGACAGAACGTCACCCTCGACAGATATAACTTTGAGGTAGTTAAGGACTTTGTCTACCCAGGCTCCGCTATAAGTACAGACAACGACACCAGCGCTGAGATCAAGCGAAGAATAACTCTTGCCAACCGCTGTTTCTTTGGGTTAAGAAGGCAATTGAGTAGCAAAGCCCTCTCTCGGACAACAAAAGTCACCCTTTATAAGACTTTAATAATCCCGGTCCTGCTCTATGGCGCAGAGGCATGGACATTATCAAAAATGGATGAGGGTGTTCTTGGTTGCTTCGAGAGAAAAATTCTTCGGGCGATCTTCGGTCCCGTCTGCATTGACGGTGAGTGGAGGAGAAGATACGACGACGAACTGTATGGACTGTACAGCGACATGGAACTAGCCAGAAGAGTGAAGATCAAAGACTGAGATGGCTGGGTCATGTAGAGCGCATGGACATCAATGCTCCGGTCCGAAAAGTCCTCGAATCCGCCCCCGAGGGACAGCGCAGTGAGGAAGGCCAAGACTCAGGTAGCGCACGCAAGTGGAAGAAGACCTCAGCCAACTTAGCGTGCGAAACTGGAGGCAGCTAGCCAGGGATCGAGCTGGCTGGAGAAGCTTGTTGACTGAGGCCAAGGTCCACCCCGGACTGTAGCGCCACCTAAAGTAAGTAAGAAAGTAACATAAAAAGCAATAAAAAAAGTCAGTAAGAGACAAGACGTGAGAAGCGAAAAATTATCTATGCCAATACATAAAGCAGTTTAAGAACATCTCTGTAGTTTAAGTCTAAAAGCCATGATTTCATTTGTTTGAGGAAACTGGATAACGTATACGTCTTATATTATAAGGAAGCCTGTTAAAAAGTCTAGGAGCGGTTGTCGTAATAAAATTAAAAAAAGATTTGCGCATTGTGATCAGGTACTTGGACGAGATTTTGTTCATTTCTTCTAAGTCGGTAGTTGGATCAGCATCTATTTAATAAATAGCCAGATCTTTTGAAGAATATCTTTAGAACTATGTAACAATATAAATGTTTCAAAGCTAAAATGTAACTAGAACTGAGCTATTATACCGTCGGTTTTTGTTACAAATAAGACGAATAACATATTTTTGTGTAATGAGGAGAGGATGCATTTTATTATAGTGAGTGCCACCCCAGGAAGATAAACCATATTTCAGCTTGGACTGCACTAAACCATAATAAATACGCTTAAGAAGATCCTGTGAGCAGTAAGACTATACAAAATAGATTTGTCTAGTAGCTGCCATCAGATACTTCTTAAGCGCAGTTGTGTGTGCCGACCAATATATCTTCCAGTCAAGCAAAACTCCAAGATATTTGAATTGATTAACTTTAAGTATATTTAAACATTTGTCAGAGCAAGAATACGTCTGTGAGCGTCAGAATTACAAACATTAATACTATGCTTATACATATCTATTACAGTTCCCACTATGTAACACTAAAGGTCCATAGTCTACTTCTATTCCACTCTGATTTAAAAACATAATTTTTGTTTTGTCACTTATAACCATTTTATGCATTTGAATTAATGAAAGTTTCAATATCATGATTGATGTCAGCACAAAGATTTAATGCTGAATTGTTTGTGAAAACACTCGCCATATCGTCCGCAAATGTGACTGTGACAGTGACTTTGCTATGATATTTTTGGAAAAATAATGAGTCAATAAATATAAGAAATAGAACAGGACCAAGAACAGAACCTTGAGGAACACCTACAGGGACAGAACGTAGAGAACTAAAGACGCTACTAATTTTTATTCCTTACACTCTATTGGAAATGTTGGATCGAAACCAACATACTATACCTCTAAAACCACAAACCAACATACTATACCTCTAAAACCACATTTGTAAAGTTTACTCAGAAGTATATCTTAATCTACAGTATTAAAGACTTTAGTTATGTCTATGAAGAGTGCAGCGGTGAGGTTCCTTTTATTTTAATCGTTATATATTTCAGCGCAGAATTTAAGGCGGGCATCCTCAGTTGAACAACCAGTACCAAAGTCAAACTGACACTAACTGAAAAAAACGATTTCTTTCTTAGAACCTGACCATTCTTACTTTAACAGCTTTTTCAAAAATCTTTGAGAAAACCGACAATAACGAGATAGGCCTATAATTGTTTATTAAGGTTTTATCGCTTTTCTTATATCAAGGTATCACTTTGGCTATTTTTAAATAATGTGGAAACACACCACATATAACGCTTCTGTTAAACATAAAACATAGAATATCACAGATGTTTAAAGCATTTTTTTTTAATGAAGTTGTTTGAAAATCCATCAGACGTTTGTGTGTTAGAGTCCTTACAATAATTTTATAATACTTCATAAGAGGTTATAGGGTCAAAGAAAAAACTCTAACCGGAAACCGGAAACTACCTTAGCACCTATAGAGCAAAATAACTTATTAAATGTTTCTACTAACATATTTGGGGGTTGAAAAGTAACCTCCTTGACCGCCGGAATGCGCTGCTACTGCAAAACAGGTTATGGTGCCTTGAAGTCCGTTCATATTTAGGCAGACATGCAGACATTATTTTTTGAGAGGCAAAACGGCGAAGGAAACAAAAGAAAAGTTGGATAAATATTATGGGGCTAATGCTCCATCAGATCACACCTTCAAATATTGGTTTCGACAGTTTCGTGGTGGCCGCAACTCCACTATCGATCAAGTCCGCAGCGGCAGGCCCTCCAATGCGGTTACAGAGGACAATGTCAAAAAAATACATGAAATGGTGTTGGCTGACCAGAAAGTGAAGGTGCGCGAGCTAGCAGATACAACAAAGATTAGTACTAAGCGCACACGCCATATTTTTGGCAATATTCTTCATATGAAAAAGTTATCCTACCGCTGGGTGCCGCGCATGCTCACTCTTGACCAAAAACGCGAACGCGAGAGCACTTCGAAAGTTGGGCGGACTTTTGGAGTCGATTGGTAACTGTTAATGAAGCCTGAATCCACTTTTGCACACCAGAGAACAGATTGAGTGCCCGGCAATCGACTGAAGCCGGCACGAGTGCTCCAAAGCGGCCGAGGGATGCTCAATGGGTCGGAAAGGTTATGGCGTCGGTTTTCTGGGGTTTTCATGGCATTCTCTTCGTGGACTACCTCAAAAAAGGAAAAATCATCAACAGCGAGTATTACAGTGCATTATTGGAGCGATTGAAGGCCGAAATCGCTGCAAAACGGCCTCACATGAAGCGAAAAAAATTTTGTTTTTGCAAGACAATGCCCCGGCGCATAAGAGCATCGCAATCACGACTAAAATCAATGAGTTACAGCTCCAATTGATGTCGCATCATCGGACTATTGTCTCTTCCCAAAACTCAAAAGATGGCGCATCAATAAAAAATTCAGCTCACGCGAGGAAATCATCGACGCCATGGAGGAGTATTTTGCAGACCTTCCGGAAAATTACTTTTCGGACGGGATCAAGAAGTTGGAAAATCGCTGGAATAAGTGTATCAAGCTTAAAGGGGACTATATTGAATAAAATAAAAAAAAACATTTAAAAAAAATTTTTTTTTCATTCCCAAGGAGGTAACTTTTCACCCCATCTAGTATTAAGGTCTGGTATAAGAAAATTATTTTCTTTTATGCTCTGGAGCTGTTATTTTCGATTTGATTCATTTGATATATCTTTAACTAGTTCCCATTCCTTTTTGGAGCTACCATGGGCCTCACTAAATTTGTTAAGATAGTAATTGTTTTTACATGGAAAACTATCTTTGCAAATATCTTTGCATATTTTTTTATACTTAGTCTTGATATTGTCATTGTCAGGATTATTGTTTTTTTTTTTGTATAATTTAATTTTATTCTTGATTTTTCTCAATAAATCAAAAAAATATCCAAGGCTTGAGTTTTTCACCTTGTTCTTCTTTTTTACTACTTTTTTTTGGAACATTGAACATTCTTGTGTCTTAATAAACTTAGAGAAGCCAGTGGAAGGATTACATTCATTCAATACATTTTCTCAATGTTCTAACCTAAGGAGATTATTAAGAGAGGCAAAATCGGTTTTAACAAGAAGATCACCATTTGAAAGTCTTTTATTTATAGGGGAACAAGAATATTTAAAACTAAGACACGTGGAACAATGATCAGAGACTTGCAATTCAACAACAGAGCTTCAAATTCCTACATTTTGAGGTTTGGAAAGACGTATCCCTCTCGGATCTCAAAACACGCTGACCATGATCTTTCCGGCGGATGCGATTGACTTCCTCTTCTTTGAGGCTGAACCACCGGCTTCCATCCACTGTTTCGTCTGCTGTTTCGTTTCTGTCGTGTAGCCGCACAAAATCGGTCGGATCCGTATCAAATTGGTCCAAAGATTGCAGAGAAATCAATTGGGCCTTTGCTTATGAACAGCATTCATCTTTAATATTTTTTTGTGTAAGATGACAAGTGCACCCAGGCAGGACTCATACATTTTTGCTGTTTGGAGCGCCATCTTTGCGTCAGGCCGAGAACTTTCCACATTGCCCTCGTATGTCTTTAAAAATGATTATGGTCAGAAAGCTAGAGATTAACGTTGAGCTGTACAGAGGTATGATTACTTACTTTTTCGTACCTCACTTAAAAGGCATTAATGTTGCAGACATATGGTTTAGAAAGGAAAGCGCCACCTACCACACAGCGCATGATACAACGATTAATTTCATGAAATGGACCTGCTAGTTAGCCACCTCGTTAGTGCGATTTGACACCATTTGATTATTTTCTCTGGGGACATGCAAAGTCGCATGTCTATGCCTATAATCCAGAAACAATTGAGCACTTTGAAGCCAACATTCGACGCGTTGTTGCCGAAATGCAACCTAATTTACTGCGAAGAGTGTGTGAAAATCGGGTCTCCAGATTAAACCATGTATTAGGTAGCTGTTTGAAAAGAAACTCTGTTTTATTTTATTTTATAAATTCTAACCAAATTTTATTTTATTTTCTATTTTAAAAAAGTTGCAATGACGACTGTTCGAGGCGAGTTAGTTAATCCAAGTGGCTAGTTCAAAACAAAATAAACATGACAAGTGGTGGGAGTCAGTTGACAATCTCTCAAGCATTGTTCAAAAAGGGAAATCACAGGATGACGTCACGCTGATCCAAAATGGAATACTTCAAACTCAAACAGTAACCATTACGGCCACATGCCCAAAGTCATATTTATACATAAATGCCCTATAATATCTGACAATTAAAGATAATTTTGTAGATATTAGTAACATTTTTCTGTATTTCATTACAATTTAATGGTGTCCGCCTCTAAAAAAAACCCATTAGACACCCTGCAGATATGATAGGATGCTTTTTCGCGGCTTTTTTTCTCATCGACCTTGGATGTATAGATACATATCGCTTAATGAGTATCGGCATTGTTTCATGTGTCCTTCTGTCGAATAAGGAAAACTGTCCATCTAACGTTTTGGTTAAAATAACTTTTTAGAATTTCAAATATCAAAAGCGGCCATTATTCCTAAAATGGTTTTCAATTATTTTTGAATGAAATTAGTTCCAGAACGTCGTTCATATCAATTCTGTTCAAACAAAACAAATGAAAAAAACCCAAAAACCGAATAAATTCATTCCCGCCCTTCTGCATTTGACTGCACAAAATATCGCTACTGCCTGTCCAATTTGAAATTGAAATCTTTTTTCCTGTCTTTTTATTTGTAAGCTGCGAATACAAGTTACATATGCCAATAATGTACATGTGAATAAGCCCGCGAATACTCGTATGCATATTCCATTTCGTTGAAAATTGACAGTCCTCGAAATTTGGGAATTTGTCCGTCTCTCGCTGCCATTGTTGCCAACTTGGTCAGGCACGATAGAGCTAGCAGCCTGTAAGTAATGGCACTCAATTCAGATGGTCAGAAAAAACCAAATTTAGTATCGAAAAAGCTCTATATTTGTTTTTACTGCTATCCTACCTCCATGAACTATTTCCACGTATTTTCGACGGGAAATTGTTTCATCAGAAAATCGGCAAAAGCAATGTGTAACCAGAAATTTTTCAATTTCTGTACTGAGGGTGAATCAGAAAATACGTAGCACAAAAAACAGGGAATACAAAAACAGTAAAAAAGAAAAGGGTTAGGAAATGACGGACGTACATTCGGAGAGCGATTTTTTATCTGCAAATAAACGAGAAAAGGGACACCTACCAGGCAGGATTTTTGTACGGAAAGGCGCGTCTTTTTGAATTATGCTAATTTGCCATTTTATTTGGAAATTTTTTCGCGCGCTTGTTTTACTTTGAATACGCCTTTCCTTGTCGTCTTCTTGTTGTTGCTTTTTGTTTTTGTTTTAAGGTTTTCTGATTCGCAAATTGAGGACATTAATTGTACAAGTGGATTGCGGATGATTTAATTGGGTCTTGGAGGATATAAACAAGAAAACAGTGGCCATTAGTCTTCGCTCTTCTGGAAGTGATAAGGTGATGGGAAATTGCCAATTAAAAGCTGCATGATACGCACTTTTTAAATTACCTAAAGAAATCACTCTGGGTTTGATTTTTTGCTCAGCGGTATGGCGTTTCGTTTTGATGCACTGTTAACGCCTGTGTTGGCGTATTAAGCACTTGTCGAAATGATTTATTGTTCTAAAGATACTTACTAGGCAGCTATTAAAAAAATTATTCGCAGTAAGAACTGGAAAGGAAGTCCTTGCCGTTGGTGTTTTTATTAGACAGTCTTTACAATTCAGACAAAATGGCAATTTTTTTCGAATAAAGCTGGAGATTAATTAGCCTTGCTTAGCGCCGGGGATTTTGGACTATTTGGAATAATCGCCATATTATGGACCAAAACAGCTTTTTTGTTTTAAAAGGATCTGATTCGCTTAGACTAAGAATTCCGTCCACCAGTATGAAGTGAAGGTGGCCATATCTAAGCTAAAATCCAACACAGCTGCTGGGCGGATGGCCTGACTGCTGAGCTCTTCAAAGCGGCAGGCGATGATTTGGTAAGGAGCATACACCCACTCATCTGTAAAATATGGTCGACGAAAGTATGCCCGATGAATGGAACCTCAGCATTGTTTGTCCGATTCTCAAGAAAGGAGACCCTCTGAATTGCGCCAACTACAGAGGCATCAGTCTCCTTAACATCGCATATAAGATCTTATCCGCCGTATTGTGTGAACGCCTGAAGCCGTTGGTCAACAACCTGATATGTCCATATCAGTGTGGCTTCAGGCAAGGAAAATCTTCCACCGACCAAATATTTGCGTTACGGCAGATCTTTTAGAAATGCTGCCTCCATTAGGTTCGGTAATAATCTCATTCAGACCTTTGATGTCAAAAAAGGAAACTGGAGGTAGATAACGGAAGATCAAGTTCAGGTCTACTACGGACTGCAGCGCCGCCTTAAGTAAGTAAGTAAGATCCGCCAATTTCGGGAGCATTCCAACCTAAAAGATCTTTTATATGGCGAAATCAGTATTAAATCAACCAAGAAGATCAACGCTTAATATCATACAAGCAACCTGATACAGATGTAAGCCATATTCTTACGAAAAACATGCTAAGCGGCGTCAACATCACCCTCGAAGAAAGCCGTCATTTGTGCAGAGATTGTTGATACCCCAATAAGCAGTCTACAGTCTTTTTTAATTACTGGGGGACTTCCGCAGACTTTTTAGAAATGTGTGCTTGCAACCTGATTACGGTTCATTAGGCCTTCAAGTTATCCAAAGAGGTAAGCTCAGTAGTTTATCGACAATCTCATTGCCCTCAATACCATCGTGACCGGAGACGTCGTTCAGAAGAATCTTGAATTCTCGAACTAGGTTGAAAGTGGTGAAAGGGTTGAGCAGGGCCTTGAGCCGGGCTTGATTTTTGTTTCACAGATGGATATTTTTCAACTCTTTTAGTGTGACTCAACAAAATTGTGTATTACCATCAGGGTTGTTTATATCTCTGTTTGAAAGATGGACCAAAGTTTTTATTACCGGTCCTTGAGAATGGTACGATATAGAGACCTAATAGCGTACAGCCACAATGGTCTTTTTTTTTTTGAGTTTGATAATTCCAATTCTATTCTTGAAGCGTAGGATTTATTGGAATTAATAAAAGAAAGTAGCAAGCATTCTTCATCTTTGTTAAAAATCTGATCATGAAGCAATCAATCTGGATTATATTGTAGATATCCAATCGAGCCGAGAGGCGATATTTTATCTACTTCCGAAGATATCTGAGATGTCTTGAAAACGAAAAAATACTGCACCATGCATTTACTGCAAAAGATCAGTGGCAACGTTGTCAAGAAGTCGTTACAAGCCCTGCATCTTATGCGCTAAGGTTTATCTGACAACCTTACAGTGGAGAGTTCCGGGAAACACATGTAGCAAAACTAGTTGTTCACGAAAGAGCGCTGGATAAAAAATGCGAGCAGTTAAGTTCATCGTCGTCTAGCGAGAAACAAGTAAAATTATGAGAGAAATCGAAAGACGTAGGTAATATTCTAATCCAGGAATAAAGTTCGGAAAATTTATCGAACGGAAAGAGATCGGGCCCAGCTAACAAGACCGTTCTGTACAGTTGAGCCGGGCATTTGTTAAGTAGAGTCACAATCTATACTGAAAATTTAGTATAACACTTCTACAGAGTGAGTCCATAATCGCAGATTTTAGAGCAATTTGAAAGAGTTCAGATCGATACTCATCACCTCTGTATAAATGTTAAGACCCCAGCATTTATCGGGACAATCTATATAGAAGAATGTACGTCTAGTCTTGGTATTTCTACAAAACTCGTCAGATTGTGCAGAAAAATGATGAAGCAAGAATTTAATGGAGACTTTTGAGAGCAAAAAGTATTCTTTCTTCAACATCACATGTTCAGAAAATGTTCAGAAGTTCGCAAACTAACACCCCTGGCAACTTGTTTACTTTCCATAAGTCTACGCATCTACTTGCTTGGGTTTGGTTGTGAATGAGGGCGAAACTGGGTCCCTACCCTAAAGAACAACATGGTAGAGAAGTACTTTACTTTCAGGAACATATGAAAGTCCATAAACTATCTTGAATTCGTACTTACTCGAAATGTTTATCGGTTTAGATCTAAATCTGCAGGAAGCTTTTCAACCTGGCGAAACCTCAGGATATAAAAAAAACAATTGAAGATGGCAAATCATCAATCCTGGAGGTCATTCTGTGATAAAATTACTGAAACCTCAGAGTCTCCGAGCCTAAAAAAAAATCAACAAGTCCTTCGATACTAGCTGCTTAAAAAAAAGCGACGGCTAATGTACGACCTCCAGTGATGAATCACTCAACCTGCTACTGGACACTCAGTCTCCAGGGTCTTAATTCTGTAATGCGATAGCTTACTTTAGCGGCTGAGAAGCCGTGCCGAAGTTCGGATCCTGCCCAAAAGACCGAACATTTAGAAGAATTGGAAAGTTCTGAAGCTGTTTTTGAAAAAATCGCATTTGCGATTGAGGAAATGAAGAAGAATCAGCCAATCCTGAAGCAGAAGTAGCTTCTTGGTGCGTAGATGTTATTTATGATTTTCTTTATTTGGAATTATTTTTCTTCAGTTCTAAACGACCTTGTGAAAAAGTCGCCGCTGAAAAACATCTTTCGAAAATAGACCTAATTTTTTAGACCTCTTGATTTATCAGCAAATTGCCTTTTTGGAATTCGCCATTTAATATTTTGTGCGCCAATTTTATTTTCTGTTTTATTTACTACTTCATTTATAACTTTGAAAAGGGTAGATACTTTGCCCCAAAGGTATGCAGCAGTCAGAAGAAGCGAGCCACTGGTATCCACCGGATCCTAATGTTTCCAACGTAGTGGCTAATTTTAAAATAGGCGGTATAAATGTTAATCGTTGTCCACTTTTAAGTCTCAGAACATTCAAAATGTATTGTACTTAAAAGCCTCTTTGGAAACGCGGTTTTTGAATAAATTGTTTTGCCGGCAATGTAAATGGATTTGATCTATCGCGCAAACACTTCGCACGGGTGTAATTTAGAAAACAAAAGACGTGAAGAATGTGAAGTACTACCTTTGATTAAAGAATTCCTTTATAAACAATGTTTGTAGCTGAATTTTGGTTACACAATACGAACAAATTTTGTTTGAAGGGAACGCGCGAAAGAGCTATGATTAGCTGTTTATGGGAAAAGCACTCAACGATTAGGTCTAAGCCCGAAACTTTGAATGTCTGTCCTTGTGAATTGTTTTTGGCCACTGCAATCTTTTGAATTGGAATGGAAGATCCGCTGGTATCAGTGGAATCCGGGAAAAAAGCACGGTTTCTCTAGTTCCACATCCGGTAAGAATTTTGCACTCTAAAGTAAAAGTTTTAGGACGTTTAACCTGTACAGCCTCTTCCTGGTCCAGCATGGTGTCTACAGAATCGTAGGTTTGAGTCTGTGTATTAATTTTAGAGATAATCAAGTCATTTACTTTATCTACTTGATCGTTAATAGTTGATAAAATAGCTCTCTCCTTGAACCAAGTTATATAGCAGTCTAAGAACTTAAATTATTAATTTCTGGATACACGTTGTTGATCTAATTCTTCTAGATCATTTACTAAAATGCAAAGGTTCTGATTATTTAGATTAAATCTTTCATTGTTTTGTGACATCTGTCCATTTCCTTTTTGAGCAACAATTCTGAAAAATGCCGGTTTTCATGTGCTGACAACGACACTCTCATATTTGTTTTGAGTTCTAAACTATTCACACACGGCCAGAGAAGAGATCTATTCAATGAAGGATTGATTTTATCGACACCACTGGTAAGATTTGCCAAAAGTTACCAGAGAACAATATCTTGCATCAACCCATGGGTGTATCCGTACTGCGTAAATTGAAAACTTGTTCGACAAAGTGGCCTTGTCCCAAACTATTAATGAGCAGTCACGTATTAATTTTTCCAGTATTACTTTGTTTTGAAATGCTACAAACAGTGCTTGTGTTAGTCAGTAGCAATCGTTAGTGCAAGTTGGAATGTTGCATGAGCGGTTCGGCCTACTTCCCAAAGTGTAGCTGCAATTCCGGATTATGCAACAGCTAATGCAATATTGCAAGTAGATCTTACTTTTCCAAGAAGCAAGTTGATAAGATATGTTTTCCTGTAGCTCCAGGAGCACTAAGAAAATATAACTTTCCTTCGTTTCTGTCAATTGATGTTAATAACGCATCGTATACTTTTTTTGGAACCAGTGTTCATGCTATGTTCATCTTGAGCTACAATTTGTTTAAGCAGTTAAAATTGATCGTCGGAAGTTTCTTTTGCATATTCGAGTCTTGGCCTTCCTCTACTGCGCTGTCCCTCGGAGGCGGATTCGAAGACTTTTCGGACCGGAACATTTGTGTCCATGCGCTCTACATGACCCAGCCATCTCAGTCTTTGGATCTTCACTCTTCGGGCTAGGTTCATGTCACTGTACAGCCCATACAGTTCGTAGTTGTATCTCCTCCTCCACTCGACGTCAATGCAGACGGGACCGAAGATCGCCCGAAGAATTTTATCTCGAAGCAACCAAGAACATTTTTTTGATAATGTCCATGCCTCTGCGCCATAGAGCAGGACCGGGATTATTAAGGTTTTTTAAAGGGTGACTTTTGCTGTCCGAGAGAGCGCTTTGCTACTCAATTGCCTTCTTAACCGAAAGAAATAGCGGTTGGCAAGAGTTATTCTTTGCTTGATCTCAGCGCTAGTGTCGTTGTCTGTATTTATAGCAGAGCCTAGGTAGACAAAGCCCTTAACTACCTCAAAGTTATTTCTGTCGAGGGCGACGTTGGGTGTGCCTTTTGCTTGACAGCATATACTTGATCTTGCCCTCATTGACCGCCTAACCAATACTCAATACTCGCGAAAGCGCCCTTGTGTATGTCGAGATGTGGGAACCGCGTGCTAGTCACGACAATGTTTTGCCCCGCCGTAAAGTCGATTAGCCTGAATCCGTTATCGGAGGTGGTGTTGTGCAGGCTATATTTTCCGATTGTTCCACCAAAGATACCCTCTCTTCCTAGCTTTGCATTAAAATCACCGAGGACAATTTTACGAGTAATGTCAAAGCTCGGGCATTGCTCGTAGGTCTTGTTAAGGAGTTCGTAGAAGGCATCCTTGGTGTCGTCATCTTTCTCCTCTGTGGGGGCATGCGCGCATATAAGGCTTATGTTGGCGAATTTAGCCTTGATGCGGATTGCTACGAGGCGCTCGCTCACATGCCGGAAGCTGAGGACTTCTCGTCTTAGTCTGCCTCCGACAACAAATCCGCATCCAAATAAGCGCTGCTTTTGCAGTCGATAGCAATTGCCGTAGTAGATGTCGCAGTTTTTCATCTTCTTTTTGTCCGGCCCATCCCATCGCATTTCTTGGATGGCGGTTATGTCTGCTTTGCAGCAGTCTAGGGCCTCCGCTAGTTGCTCGGCTACACGTGGTCTATTAAGGGATCTAACATTCCACGTGCATATCCGAAGCTCATTGTCCTTAAATCGTTTGCGTGGGTTGTCAACAGTAGATCCGTCCATATCCGAGGCTTGTTGATGCTTCGTAACTTAATTTTTTTTTAAATGGCCGGTCAGTTACCCCGGCGGCACAACCCCCAACCTGGAGGACCAGTTCCATTTTGAGTGCCCCTAGGACGAGGGGTCGGTTACACCGAAGCCAGTAACCCGTTCCGGGATGTGAGCGCTGCCGTTGGCCCTTATAGGGCTCGTACGCCACCATCTCTTTTGCAAGACCCTGACTAAGTCCTGGAAATCCTTTCCGGCCTGAGCTCCAAATATGTCGGAGTAGCCCGGATAAGGTCTTGTTTTGTTTTTCCGACACTAATCCTGGTTAATGGCGCAGGAAACTCGCCATTTGCCCTCTTCACTTCGCAACCTCTAGTGAGATTCCCAGATGGCGCCACGGGGAGGCGTGAAGTAGGACTTATCAGCAGAGCCGCAAGATGTTCGGCTGCAGAGGCTCATTCTCGTCATTTAAGGAACCAGCACCTGTAGGAAGATGCTACTTCTACGAGGCCTTATACTAATCGTTGCCATCCGGCCTAATTTTGTTCACTAACCATACCGGCAGATGGACATGTGGCAACCCATGTTTCTGCCACTCAATAGTGTACGTTGAACGTTGTACAACGTTCTATCCCGGGTTAAAAATAGTCTAGTGTGCCCCGGTCCATTTACCCCAACTGACCTGACTGTAAAGCGCCAATTTCAGATACAATTTTTGTAAATTAGGCACTAAAAACTGGGTTATCATGTCACGATAACGAACACCATTAATTGTTACTGCCTGACCAGCCGCATTTTTAAAGAAGAATGGTCCGATAATGCCTCCAGCCCAAAATTCGCACCAAACAGTCACGCGTTGTGGATGCATTTGTTTCTCAACAATTACTCGTAGGTTTTCTGAACTCCAAATGTGACAATTTTGACGATTAACGAAGCCATTAAGATGAAAACGAGCTTCATCACTGATGATGATTTTGTTCGACTGTCGCTGACAAACCTTCATTATTTTTAAAATATTGCTCAATTTTTACTAACCCCGAAATGTCAGCTGTCAAATTGTTATCTTTTTGTCCGTTGTCATCACTGTACTATTAAATGGCGCAAAATTCAAATTTTCCGTGAATTATGGGACACCCTTTATAAGACAAATAATTACATAAGAAACCTACAATAGTCCAAAGAAAAAAGAGAGAAGAAAAAAAGTTTGTTTGATAAACATGAATATGCGCGCACTCCACTGGTGGCCTGTTGATTGCAATGACGTACGTATATTTGTGATTTATGTAAATCTCAAATAATTACGTTTTTGGTTATATACGAGTAAGAATAACAGAATAATTATTGATATTGATATTGAGGTATCGTTACGTACCTACTCCCTACTCGCGGACAAACAGGAAAATGTGTTCTCTTTTATAGTATCGATGTAGAGAAGAGATGACAGCAAAACGATACAGAAAGCAACTTTTAAAAAAAGGGGCTGTTCTCACTATCATTTATGTGCTGTGTGCTTACAGGCAGTTTCGCTGTTATATATGTTGTTACAGAAGGCAAAACTATCATTAGTGATATCACTTTGTGTGCTATCACGTTATAGAATTACCCTCCAGGTAGTTCTCGGCCAGCAACAACCTCAACAGGATTGCGGTGCCGCGACAAAAATCGATGGTCTTATCACAAGAGACAAACTTCTTTGGGAACTGCATAGCTTCAAACCATACAAGTCTGCTGGGCCAGACGGTATAGTTCCTGCCGAGCTACAAGGATCCTCTGATATAATAAATATCATGAGGTACTGCGTAGAATTAACTCTCTGTTATGGAGAGAGAAGTAAATACAGTCTTCAGTCCCAAAACCGAAAAATATTCTCATGTTGCCCCAAAGGACCTGACAAATATTAGTTAATCATCTTTTCTTCTGAAAACTCTAGAACGATTGATTGATATCCATGATGATTGACTCGATCGTATAGTCTTTATCCTAGACTTTTATCCACGGCACAACATGCCTACTGTTGCCACATCGAACGATCCCTTAAATTTAAAGAATATACAATGGTCGCTTTCCTGCATATAGAAATCTTCTTTAATAACGTCAACACATCCGCAATCACGACGGCGTTGTCAGCTCTGACGGTAGATAACTTACTTGAGGACTTGATCAGGTTTATGCTAAAGAGCAGGATAATCAACAGAGAACAACATATATGGGCATAAGCGGAGCCCTACGTACAACATACTCCCTCCAACTAGATGTTAT
This sequence comes from Volucella inflata, assembly GCA_928272305.1. Taxonomy (NCBI): domain Eukaryota; kingdom Metazoa; phylum Arthropoda; class Insecta; order Diptera; family Syrphidae; genus Volucella; species Volucella inflata. The sequence continues at coordinate 79,831,436 of OV743717.1, read as the reverse complement.
GTTTCAACTGAAAATTTTCGACATTTTCAGCAGACAAGTAACTTTACATTTCCTCCAGATCCTTCTAGGAGGATTACATTTGCTGGATGTCACGACATTGAGATATTCCTATTCTACTATGTCCATTATACCTGAAAATGGTAATATTGGTATACCTTTCGCTACATGCAAACTAGAATTATAGCTGGATGCTAATAGAAGAACAAACCTCAGGTGGATGGTTGGATCGACATGCTGAGCGAACAGACAAATTTGGCCGAAACTACATCTGAATCGCTCTAAGAGATTGATCCTTCTAAACAGGTGTCATTACCGGACATCTAGCTAAAAATGCAAGAAAGCTTGACATGTTTACTAACGACTTCTGGAGAAGGAGACAATCCTACACCTCCTCTGTACATGTCCAGCTCTCTTCCAAAGAAGAAAACCCCACCTAGGTGCCTTCTTCTATAGTGACTTTAGCGACTTAAGCAACACAGACATCAAAAGCCTCCTACGTGTCTCGAGAATGATTCTCTAGGAGAATCATAAATCCACATGGGTTGGCTTTTTCAACAGCCACTCTAACCTAACCTTACCTAACCTAGACTCAAATCAGCCCCGGATCGTAGCGCCCTCTATAAGGATATTTAACTTCTCTACTCCACACCGTACAATATCAGTGTGGAAACAACCCGAATTGTGCCGAACACATCAATTACAAAACTATGTCACCACATTGATTAGGGTCATTTTCAAATGAATTTGCGAAACGATTACTTCCCCAGAAACCAAGGAAAATTTTAGTTTCATAATGACAATTGAGTGTGAATGGCTCCCCAAACCTTGTACAAAACTTCCACAAGGACCTATTTGATCCATGGACACGTTTTCAATCTCCTAGCACTTCACTCCAAGCAGAAGTGATTAATCTACTTCGCACTGTAGTAATCTAAACGAGTATTTCCAACCACTAACCTGGGACACTTACATAGCAAACCTGACACCATTCAACGACCATCTGATGTGGAGAGAGACATAGAGATTTTCGAATTTAACGAGCAAGCATGTGGTCAAGCAATTCATTATCTTTTCTCATCATTTGTACGTATCCAAATTGTGTCTCTGCCGACGAAAATCATACCTATTGCGAAGTAAACCTACACATACCCGTACTATGAATAGATTGAATCTAACTTTGGATTTGCCACCAAATCCCTAACTTTACAACTTTTCCGTAATGCTGATGTCAGAACACAAAATACGGAATGCTGTGATCTATTGTTTTAAATTAATTGCATTACCTAACCGCTGCTGGTTCCATGAATCCCAGTGGTGCGCTCTTGCATTACCAGCTTTTCCATATCTACTCGTACTTTTCCACCTACCACTAGTTGTCCATCGTTCGAATCCAATAGATCAAAACCGAAACCATTTACGAATTATCCACAAAATGACTGATTGATTGCAGAACTTGGAGAAGTTTGTTTGTGTATTTCGTTTTTTTTGGGGGGGATGGCTGCCAGGACAAGGCATACAATTCGCATAATAAGGACCATCGTCCTTCGAAAGGTCGATTGGGAGTAGGACTACGAGTATAATGTGAAGGGAGAAAAATCACCAAAACTACTTCACAGATGCGAAAGCAATTTGTTACCTTACACACAAATGAAACCGCAAATTTCTCGATTTGGATTTGGATTGGAACAATATGCTAAAGTTGAACTGGAATAGGTGTAGGTATAGGTGTTGGATCGAAGGATGGAAGGTTCCTCCTTTATTTCAGTTTCTAATGATTCTGCCATTCTGCCCATTTTGGCCATTTTGGCCATTCAGATGCTATAGGATAATTAGGGAAAAATATTTTCTATTCACAATCTACAGGACCACTTGGAAGGAATACTATATTTACGTATAACGTCTTACAACTTGTATCTTATGTATACTCGTACATCTTACACGTGTACTCATATCTAGGAGTATTTTGAATTATACTCCATTAGGTGCTGGCTCTTGACCGCAATACAATATATGGCATGCGTAGTTCTGGGGTGTTGTGCTGTTGTTGAGCTTTAATGACGCTCTTGGGGCAGGGTGGTACATCTGTTACCACTGAAAGACTGATTGCGGTGAAGTTAAAGATACAGAAACCCTTTTCCAACAAAAGAATAGAGAATTTCCTTCTCATATGAGAGCGTATGTATGGTATGTTCTCTTTGGGATTATTTTTGGTTTTGTATTTTGAAACGTTTTGTTTCAAAATCTTTGCTTGTTTTGAGTATTTTTAGATTGATCACCAACGACACGTGGGAGGAATTCATTTAGCCACAGTCACAGCCACAGCCACAGCCACAGCCACACATCGTGCTCTAAGAGTTTTGAAACAAACAGATGTAGATACAAATATAGATATTGACACTGCGTGAGAGTTTGTTATGGATGAGTGCTTTGGGAGGAAAGATGACAACTGAATGTAACAAGATTTATAAATTTTCAAAATAATAAATGACAGATGATTGCAGTGAGTTGGAAGGAAATAAAGATACATAGATTTCTGAAGGTGAATATAAGTCAATGTATCTTTTAGACGCATCTTTAAGAATCTTCCATAAAAAAGACACCTTTCAGTAAGGTGTCAAACTTATTTAAAAAGGTGAAGCAACAGTCCAAGGTGGACTGGAAACTTCGATGGAATAGTGGATTGAATATGCTAGGTGGCGCAAAGTATGCTATAATTTTTGCAAATGGTGGCAAATGTCAATTCTACTTTGACATTTGTGAAGTAAACAGCTTAAAATAAATGTCAACACGACATGAATCGCTATATAGTACTCCTAAAGAACGCAAAAGAATTGTTACGATTCTTTTGAGAAATGATTTGTCGGTGGTGTTGGCGCAGCGTGGATTTCGGCGCAGATTTTCTGGTCGCCTGACACCAGTTAGTAAGACTTTTGGCCGCTCGCAGAGAAGAATATGAAACAAACAACTATATGCTTCCAGGTCTGGCCGGCCCCGGAGCAGTCGTTCCGCTGAGAGTATCGCAGTTGTGGTTGAAGAGGTCGCAGAGAACCCCAAAGTATCGACCAGACGATGTGACACGCAATTGGGCATCAATCGGTGGTCTTTACAGAGAATTTTGGTGAACGACTATAAGATATTCCCTTATAAAGTGCAGACAATGCATCAGCTGTTAGATGTTGACCGCCAAGCGCGTGTAACCAACCTCAAACCATCCTGAATCTCGACCACGAGGGAGACAATTTTTCATCGAAAATCATCTTGAGCGATGAGGCCCATTTCCATATCTGTGGAAATAAGCAAAATTATCACTTTTGGGACATCGAAAGTCCGCGAATAACCCACGAAGAGCCATTACAACCGCTCAAAGTTACTTCATAGTGTGCTGTTTACGCTGGAGGCGCCATCGGCCCTTTATTGAAAACTCGGTGGGCCGAACGACCACTGTGGACGGCGAGCGCTATAGAGCCATGCTAAAGCACTTTGAAGAACATTTGGTTACAATAGGATGGAGCAATGGCGCATAACGTACGAGCCACAACCAAAATTCTAAGGCGTGCATTTCCGGGTCGTCTAATCTCTCGTTTTGGCGATTTGCACAGGCCGGCTGGATCGCCTGATTTGACCATTCCAGATTTCTTTTGTGCAGTTTTTAAGGTCACGAGTCTATGTCAGCAACCCTCAGACTATTGAAGCCTTCAAGGAGAATATCAGTGAAGAATGAGAGGACCTATCGCCGGGAGTTCTGGCAATAGTGATGGGAACTGCCATAAATCGCGTCCGAATGGTCATCAATTCCAGTGGCGGCCATATAACTGGGATCATTTTCTCGACCTAATTGAAATAAATTCAGGACATCAAATAAACATAATCTAAAAGCAGAACCACAATTTCTCATTCATATTCATTACAGCCAATGAATATCGGGTGATATATAAGCAGGCGAGCCTTGACTACCTTGTCATGCTATACAATGGAATGCGCTGGCGCAAGATGGGAGAAGAACGACGTAAATGGCGCAGATTCGTCTCCAGAAAGTGCTCATTCCGTAAGTAGTTGTGTTGAAAGCCCTAAATTCAGAAAATAAGTTGTTAGAGAGACAGCAATACAGTTTTTTCCGAGATTGATTGCAATTTCTCGGAATTCCTTTTTATTTTCCTCTTATTGAAGTAATTGACAGACATTCTAAACGCATTTTGCAGATTAGTCTCAACTGTGAGTGTAAGCTTATGCGATGAAAGGATACCTCTATCAATTGCGTAAATAGCTGTTTCACATGCAGGAAGCCTTGGAAAGTCAGAGCTGAAAATATTGTAAAGCACTGGGCCAAGAACGGAGCCGTGGGGTTCTTCTGCGTAAAAGGAGTATAGAGATGATGCCTTACCACGGATGTAGACATTACAACGTCTGTTTGTCAGGAAACTCTGTATAGCTTTGACTAGATAGAGGGGAAAACCGAAATCAATCGTTAACGATCATTGTGCCAAACGGAGTCAAAAGCTATCTCAATATCCAGCAAAACTCAACCCGTGGATTTGCCGAAGGCACGGTTTCTCTTGACATACTGTGGAGACTCTTGAACCCAAAGTGCTCATCCGGAAAGGCATACCTCTCATCAATAAATCTCACAAGTTTTTTCTTAACCGTCCGCTAGTCGCGGCTATAAAACGTGTCATATTCCTCGCGGCGATCTGACAGATCCCTTTCAAGATAACTTGTATTTTTGTTGAAATTTTAGATTTACCAACTCACACTAAGTATGCAAAGGGTTTTAGAAGTAAGAAGTACGCATGAAACAACATAGGCAATGAATTTAGTGAAAAATCAAGTGAAAACTTATTGGACGGGTAACTTTGATTTTTTTCGTGGTAACCTTAGTGAGAGGGAACAAGAAATATTCCCGGGTGATCTGTCAGATCGCCCGCGGGTTAATAATCTTCTCGAAAACTTTGCTAAGACAGCCTTCCAGCTTTCAAATAACGTACCGCTTTCGCAATTTTCAATGTATTCCGAAAGTATTGGAGTTTCAAACATGCATTCACCAGAAAAGTTAGAAATCGTATCACTGAATTAGGTATTTGCTTGAGACATAAGTTTTTAATACATACCATCCACGGATTTCCTCAGTCACAGACTTTTTAAGACTTCCTCGATTTCCATTCGAGATGCATAATCGTCTGGAGATGGGATACAGCTTTGGAAAAAAGCCTATTATAGGTTTCCTTTCCACAGAATTAGTGACTGCATCACAGAGGTGCTGAGAATGTTGTGTTATCTAGCTATGCGGAATAGAGATTCTCCTATTTTTAAACGGGCTTATTTAGCTGGCCCTGCTGGTCGTTGTTGTTTTTTGGGTTAAATTAAGTAATTGAAATTTTACCGCCTTCCTGTTGACAGGATATACTGATATATTCAGTATAATTGTAAATCCAAAATGGCATTCGCCACAAAATGGCGTATTACGTATTTTTTTTACAGCCCCCTTAATATGGGTATCAAATGAAAGGGCTTAACTAGTAGAATATCATGAAAAATTCCAAATCTAAGATGGCCACCGGTAAAAAATGGCGGATTTCATATTTGTTTAAATTCCGTTTACGAGTATATGGGTAATGGGTATTAAATGAAAAACCCTTACAAGTAGAATACAGTGTTTGACAGAATCAGTCTTCAGATTAAAACTGAAATCTAGGCATCTAATCAAAACTAAAAACTTCGTAAACTAAGAATCGGGATTCAAGCATGGATCTCCCACCCAAGTCAAGATTTCGTATCATCATATCATGACTGCGTGGCATTAGGGTGACTAATAATGATATGTCATTAGCGTTTTCCCCTCAGAACATGGGCATGTCTTGTTGTATAGAAGCCTTGTCCCTCTGACGGACCTCTAGGTGGTTTGACCGTTATAACGTCTATTATTCGTTGAAACAAAATGGTTTCAAATATTTGTAGAACGAAAAAGAGGAGGAGAGTAAAAGTGAAACCCATAGTCGGTCCAATATTGACGTTTCGAAGTTATTGGTAAACGGCGCTATCGGCTACATTAATGAAATTGTTTGGCCTTGAGACGGCTGGAAAAAGGATGTTGCCCTTAATTTTATAATGGGCTTTAACTGTCCATAAAATGCAAGGCAACACTGTTAACCACGCAGCTGTGTATTTAGGCTCGAAATTGTCTGAGGAAGGACAAGCTTACGTGGAACTGAGTGTAGTAAGGTCTTTGGAAGGATTATGTATTGGAAGGTTAGACTGAAACAAATTCACAGGAAAGAAACCTTGCAATAATGAGGCACTAAATGAATTAAATAGAATGAGAAATATTAAGTAATGAAATAATAACTAAAAACTTGAAAATAAAATAAGTAAGACAAGTTTTTTAAGTTCAATTGTTTTATTGAAAGGAAAGATAATAATGATGTTCAATAGATACCTATGTAATGTAGTAAAAGCTAAAAAGTAATTAAGTAGGTTGTAGGTAGCAGTCATCACACTACTCTCCCCAGCAATCTAGGGCATTGGTCAGAATAAACAATAAAATCGAGGGGCGTAGCGGCGTAACCTGAGTAAATATGTTAATAGCATTTATGTTGATATGAGCGATTTTATTGTTTAGTCTGATCAATGCCCTAGATTAGGCATTGATAATATATTTATACAGTTAACTGACATATTACTTGGCATTAGAGTACAAAAACTTAGTAGCTAATTGCGTGACAACATTAAATTGTTCTACCTTAGATTTGCATGAACCTAGCTTTGTGACCATTACCATAACAAGAGCATGTAGCTCCTCTAACGAAAACAAATCACAGCTCGGAGTAGACATTGTAGCGATTCCTTGCGTTTTATCAAAACTAAATTTTCTATTTAATTTTCTATCTTCGAAAATCTCTCCACAACAAACTGCAACGACAACGTCACATTTCTTTATGAGCCGCTGTAAAACCTGGTGTGCGATATTTCGCTCAAAATTCGCCTTCAGTTGCTAAGCAGTACCCATGCTTCCTTTCCGCCTTTTTACCAATCATGCAGAATGCCATTTTGGTGATAGCTCTCTTCCAGGTACGTGGTGCGCGGAGTATTCCTAGTATATCTTTAATGGTGGAAAATAAAATTCCCAAGTTTCAGTGCAATAGTGTTCATTAATATCGAAAACAAAAAATAAGTTCAGCAAAATAAATCGAATCAAAAAAAATCTAGATTAAAACAAGGTAAGAACAAACATACATATTTAGTACAACCGAGAGTGTATAAAAACGTTGTCTTCTTCTCTTTTTTTCCAGACACGTGTTGCTAGTAATCGTGAGTTATCTCTAAAATTAGGCGTAAATCCTAATTAAATGAGTCATATTTCGATCGCTCAGGATTATAACTAACAACGTGTGATATTGTTTTAAATGCTAACCCAGGGAGATATCACGATTGCAACACGTGTCATACATCGCACCTGTATGATCAAATTCATATTGGACGAATTCTACGCTACTATCATCCGTATTAAAATCACCTCTGTGCCCACTCCTCAATCAAAAAGCTGATTAACTCACTGTAACCAAGCTGTCATCAATCAAAAATCACATTCAGCACCAGAATTCGCAACGTTCCAATTTCAACAACGAAAAGTTACATAGCAACCGACGAGAAAACTAAATTGAACTAAAAATTTAATATGTCTAAAATTTGATGTGATAAACTTTAACTCGACTAAAAACTCTTAACTTAACAAAAGCATAAAATTTTCATAGTAAAATGTGTATCTAGCTCAAAATGAGAGCTTTATTCTTAATCTAATTTTCCTTTTGATTGAATGTATTATAAAAAAAATTTGCTAAATAGTTTGAAACTACTTAAAAACTAAAACCTAAACACACCTATATTTAATGAAATCAAGCGATTCAGTGTGCACACCTGATCTGCAGCAGTAATCAAAGTAAGTACAATACATATTCGTATAATCTAATTAATAATATCAAACCGTCGCGATCAAGTTTGGCATCTTTTGTTTAACAAACATACTAATTTACTTATACATATAGAATTTTTGCATAGTAACCTTAAAATTTATTTTCCTTTACTCAAACATACTCGTACCTTCTGAAATGAATTAAAAATGTAATAAACTAGAATTCTTTGAATTGATACCATGATTTATAAGTGTCGTTCGAAATATGGCGGGTGTGTATTTAAAGAGCTTACAATAGGCAGGCATAGCAATCAAGGTGCACTTGCGGGCGGGTAGGGCGGGCCAATCCTGCAAGAAAGCATTGTGTCATAACAATGATTTTTTCAGCTAATTTACAGCATAGCTTAGTAGGTATATGTACTCGTATGAATGCTCAGGATTTCCCGTATGCGTAATTTATCATTTAATTCGGCACGATAATTATTTTGAAGGTAAGCGAGCGACAGCAAGATCCCCTCCCCCATCCGACGAGCTCAGCCGAGCATCGCAAGCGTGCCACTCCGCTGTCACAAGGGACACTTCACCTTTCCCCACAGGCTAGCAATAGCATGCAGACCACCGTTACCATAACATACAACCATTTTCTGACATGCATTATGGTGTTGTTGTTGATATTCAAACCATTACTAAGCTATGGATAAGAGTTTGATTGAGAACGATCTGATTTGCAAATAGCGGTTGCGACTCATGCATACACTGTCGGTGGATTTATGTATCTCACTTCTATTCGCGGACTTGATAACATCAGCACAGTAGCACAGTTTGAGCAATATATTTTGACATGGCAGTTTCGATGGCGATGGCGCGATAGTTAGCTCATTGGACTATCACGCAGAGAGTCTGGGTTCGATTCCTGGCTGGGCTACCGACAATTTTTCAAATCGCCATCACCCTTTCGGCGGGCAATGGCAAGCTCCCGAAAGTACAACTGCCTACGAAAAAGCTTCTAAGGAGTGCCGTTCGGACTCGGCGATAAACAGTAGGCCCCGCTCAGATGTGATTAAAATGACAACAAGAGCAATAAAAATGAGTGTCAAGAAGCTAGGCCATGGCCCATACCGGGCTGCCAGAGTCACAGTGTTTTTTTCTTTTTAGTTTTACTCGCCATGACCGAATATTTGGCAGTTCCTACCCCGTGTCAACTTATTCTTTTGTTTTCTCTGGAAGCTCCAGTTCACTTCAGTATGGAAAATGGACCGTATATGTTTTTTAAGGTCAAATAGTTTTATGGATTTATTTTCAAATGTAAAAAGGGTCAGACACTTATGATGGTATTTTTAAGCAATAATTTTTACTCCGTCGTACTTAAGACCGCCACTGACTAATTAGTTTTCCAACACCGAGTTCACCTAAGTCAAACCAGATAACTTAAAAAGCTTACAAAACCTTCGTGTTGACCAAAGAGTAGTCATTAAATCCCAGGCAAAACTTGGAAAAAATGCACCAGTAACATTCCTATTGATGCAATAAGTGTACCGTGAGGATTATTCAAGTAGAACAGTTGAATTGAGCGGCAGAGACACGCTAGAGGGTAACAAATACACAGGAAGGCCAATTTAAGTTCCGAAGCCTGAAATGATGCAAAATGTACGTGATTTAATTGCAATAAGAATGCATTGATTCACTGAGAATGATGGAAAAGCCCTAAAAAAACTATTTGAATCATTCATCACGAGGATTTGAGCAGAATAAAATTGGTCTCTGTTGTACTATAATGCGCCGAATAAAAACATCGAAAAATAAACAGAAATCGTGTTTTAACTATGTCCGGGATATTATTCGCCACACTGTGTATGCCATTGTCATTAAGTAGAAAAAACGATGAAACCCTGTAAACAACAAAAGTGCCCCTTCTAATTGTAGTTGATCTCTACTGAACTTTGCATCTGTAGCCCGCTTTCAGTAAAAGAATGCTTCGACTACAAGGATTTGCTTTGGAAAATGTCCTGCCATTCAGGGGATTATTAAAAATGCTCAGACTTTTTTAAAGTGCAATGAAACATGGATAGAATGTAAAGTATTATTCCCATACATCTGCGAATGCAGACTTCGAGGAAAAGGGAAGAAAACTTTTCATTGTCCAGAACTCAGCCAGTTCATCCCTTAGGTCATAATAACTAAAGTCTATCCCTGTTATCGCTTATATTGTCCCAAGGGATGGTATGAGTTTGTGATTGTCAGGGCAGTGCCCGTAAAGAATCTCCGTCTAATTACATATCTCCGACGACGAGTCGTACAAAAACTGGGGCAACGAAGCATATTCCTCTGTAAAAGAACAGGCAAATGGAAAATCCAGCTTTTGTCAATTTTTTTTATTCTCCCCACACAGAATATTGCTTGTCAATTTTCACTAGCAAAGAGAAAAGCTTTAATTTTGATCCTTAAGCCAGGTAATTCCATGCAAATGAAAAGAGACTAGTCGCGTCGGTCGTCTGGCGAGCGCCTTTAAGGATTATTCGCATCCCCTGTGTGGGTACTGTTGCTGAGACAGGAGCATTACTACGCGACACTTAAATTTATAATCGGGTTATAAATTTCAGCATATACTCGCATAGGTATTACATAGGTTATATGGGTTCAAATGACATGTCTGTACGAAGTGTAGCTCTGGCATTGTGCACCTGAAAGAGGAACGGATTAGCTAAATAGGATTCGTGTTCCTTTAAAAGGCAACGAAAAAAAAAAAAAAAATTCAATGAGACGGATGATTGAAGACGTTATTAGCAGCACTCGATGGGTAGGTTTCAATGCGATGCTAATGTGATATGAGCATAAAGATCTACGATGTACGACATGCTGCTCTTTTTGAGGGCATGAATAGAAGACATTGCCTTGATCAAGTCAAGTAATCCTTTGTAAATCGATGCTTTGGTGGTGGAATAATACCGAAATGGGATTGCATCGTCAGAAGAAAGGTAAAAAATTCTTCGTTTTCAATTTGAATTGTTGAATAATTGACTGAGCATGAGAACATGGGTTTACTATGTGTACCAAAAACGAAGGCAAGCCAGGGTGTACTCATCATTTCATATTTAATACATGTTATAACAGTCTAGACACTAAAGGTATTCAAGAGGATTCGAGTTTCGCTTGGCAACTGCAGTAAATTGGACCAGAAATTCGTTACATTATTAATAATATAAAATTCGATTTTTACCTGGCCGTGTCCAGAGCTTAAAACCTGTTTCGTGGTAGATCTGACAACGCTGCTATTGTGTAATATGCCGACCTATGCACAAAGTGAACCCCACTTAATCTGTTATTGAATCATCATACTTGTGGAGGAAATATATCTTTGGGAAAGTTTGCTCCCTACAGCCTGCTTGACTGTATGTGTTTGTGTATAAGTATATAAAGCGCGAGACTTATTTATTGGAGCTAACGAATGCAAGGCTGATATTTTTGAATAGAACTGATTGTCTAGAATCTGTTCATTTTTATTCACTGTATGCGATAACCAAAACAATGGAATGGAGGGCGTTTTGCTTGCTTTACGTTCTGGTTGTGGTCTCCAACATCAGGATTAGTAAACCTCTATAGGTGCAGGCTGAGACATAAAGGGCGGGCAGTTCGCAGCGTTACGATTGTCGCAACCTTTTCCGGAACAGATAGAATGTGACGAACTAGTTAGTAGCTTCGGATAATGCCGGATTTACTGCTAACGACCCTCATAAATTATAAAAGATACTAAACAAGCCAGGTGCAGCTGAACAACAAGCGGAGATCTTCAAAAGCTGCAGAGCATACAAAATCTCCATTCGAAATATCTAGCACAATATATACAATATATACAACCTTAACAAAGATTTAAAGAGGTGCTGGATATAGTTAACCATAAGTGCCACAAATATGATGTAACTCCCGATCAACAATAAGTTCATCATATTGTGATCGACTTAGTCCACTTCTCTAGTTGTTGCATGTCTGATCGTTTCGAGTAGCTAACATTGACTTACATTATTACCTTGTTCTAGTCAAGATAGGAATTTCAATATCAGTAACAGCTAAGAGTCAGTGAACAATTGTGAGGCTATACAGTGATAAATGGCTGCAATTGCAAGAGGCCGCCAGGGTTTTTCTTCACGGGTCTCCCTTAAATTCTCGCAGATTTATTGATGTGATCGCTGCATGTTAAGGTTTTGTTGAAAGTCATACCTAGATTTTTAGCGGTATCCACTGATTCAATGGGATCGTCATTGAGGTGGAGCAGTGGGAATTGGGAGGTGTTTAAAGCTTTCCTCGATATAACAATGCAATTTGACTTTCTCGGGTTCATCATCAGCAGATTCTGCTGCGACCGGTTAAAAATGTTTCCCAAGTTAGAGTTTAACTGGCGGACGCAACGGTCAATAGATTCAAGTGAACAGCTGTTGTGTAATTGGAGAAGAAGCTTGTGACAATGAAAGATAGCTCGTTAACATATTATGAGAACAGGAGGGGTCCCAATATAGACCCCTGTGGCACTCCACAGGAATTGGGACGAAAGTCAGACATGCCACCATTCACAAATTGACTGCTTGGTGACGACTTACGAGATACGAAGATACGGAAAAGAAAGGGAAAACTTGAATTTACTTGAGAGTATATCGCATAATATAACGTGGTTGACGGTATCGAACGCTTTTGAGAAATCAAGGAGGACTAGAAACGTTAGCTGAGATTGGGACCATAAGGAGGATGATAAGCAATCGGAGGGGAATACAACACAAAGTTTTTGTTGAGTACGTTACCATCGATATGGTCAGGAAGGCTACTTTTTTGCTTAGCCACGCCAATCCACTTGAGGTTCTTCTACAACTATTTACCAGACAATGACGCGTTGAGGCGTTTCTAATAAAGCTGTTTTTTGGCTGCGCGAATTTCGAAAACAGCGTTATTACGGAGAGTTCGATACTCTCTGAGATGCTCGTTAACCATGAATTTAATTCATGTCTTGATGTTTTTGTCTTTAGGGGTACGTGGTATTTGAAAAGTTGAAGGCCTTTGGTTTGTAAGAATTCGATTTGTTGATTAGGTGAGGACATGAAATATAATTTGCTTTCAGTTTATGCAGCGCACGTCGTTTTCCAACACCAAGCAGTCAACATGTCAACATGGCTGGAACCTGGTAACTAAAATCGAATCTAAGGTAGATAAGGTCGTTTTTTGAGAACCCAGGAGCTGACAAATGATCATACAATAGAATTTTTCTGGTTTCGCTAGCGAATAAGACATCAAGTAGTGTATTAGAAGAGTCTATAAAGTGAGTTGGTGTAGTAGTGTTAACAGGAGAAAGGTTAAGTGAACTTTGAGTTGACTGAGATTTCATCCTGGAGGGATGATGCATGCTGCTGCTTTAAAAGGCGCTTAGCTACTCGTCTCGAACAGACTGGAACCACAGGAGACCATGCAGGGCCTGGTTGTTCGAAGAAACATCAACCAGACGACGCAATTTGACATCACCAAATGAACCCTACAGCGAATTTTAGTTAAAGACTTACATATGTTCCCATACAAAGTGCAAATAAGTGGTTCATCAGTTAATGCTTCCTGATCGCCAGTCGCGTGTGAATTACTGTCAAGCCATCCTCAATCTCAACAAGGAAGAGCACTATTTTGTGTCAAAAATCATCAGGAGCGATGAGGCGCATTTCCACTTAAGCGGTTACGTAAATAAGCAAAATCTTCATTTTAGGGGCACTGAAAATCCGCGTGTGATGCACGAAGAGTTATTTCATACAATCAAAGGCACTGTGTGGTGCGGCGTTCACGCGGGAGGAGTGATTGGGCCGTATTTTTTTGAGGACGCCATCGGAAATACGGGCACTGCTATTGGGGAACGCTACAGGGCCATGATAAACGATTTCTTACTGCCGGAATTGGATGAGCAGGGCTTGATGAACGTGTGATTTCAACAAGACAGTGCACAGTGTATATTGTGAAGAAAGCGTTTCCTGGTGGCGTAATATCCCATTTTGGCGATTTGGCATGGCCAGCAAGATCGCCCGATTTTACCATCCCAGATTTCTTTCTTTGGGACTACTTGAAGTTGCGAGCTTATGCTAACAAGCCTCAGACAATCGCAGCTCTTAAGGAGAATATTCGACGGAAATGCGAACAGTTATAACCGGCAATGCGATAAAACGGGCACGGGTACGATCATTAGTTTCAGGCGGTCCAATAGAGTGCTCTGTGACACATCCATTCAGAAAAATTAACCATCCTCCAGCTTGCTCGAAGTAGGAAAGACTGTGTTGCAAAATCCGTGAATCTACTTTTACAGATTATATAGGTAATAACAAAGGTTCCGGACTACTGGCAACCAAATCAAACTTAAAAAAACAAAACGAGGAGAGAGAGCAAAAAAACCGCAATCACACGGATGGTGGTTGGTAAGCGAATGAAGAGTAATGCGAAAAATAGGATGGGAGCCCAAAAGAAGATCGCAAAAAGACGGAATTGCAACAAGCAGCTGGTACAAGCTGCATCCACCGGCTGCTCATGCACATGCAGAGTTTAGTCAGAAACTTAAACTGGACTACTCAGTGCCATTCCCGATATGGTTGCGTTAACTGCTACACTACTAGGCCCTCAATTCTCACAGGAAAACAAAGACAAAATCAAAAATAAATAAGGGATTTCCAACACATCAACACATCAAAGCCAACGAGTTATTATTTCAGCATCGAATGATGGTGGTAAGAAATTCAGTATACAATTGGGTGGCAAGGTTAGTTTCCTTGTATAGCAATGCCACGATGTAATCAAATTTACTCCTGTCCCTATAATTTCAAGAACCTTAATTTTCATGCTATTGTATAGTTTCGGATTTAGACAGGATACATCCTTTTACACCTCACTGTCATCATCGTCGTTACGGAAATCAACATTCAGCACTATAAGACAACAATTCACACCACAATGTGGTTTGTATTTTATTGCCGCCACAACGACATCCTTAAGGGAAACAATTACGACAGACAAAATTGCTGTAGGTGGCTTTATATTAAGTGATTTCGTCATAATCAACAATGACATTAGTGTGTGTCGCGTCTGGATTATCCCAGACTTCCTTTATTTTATTAACTTCTATGATCTGCTTCAGAGATAGGGAAATTTTATGACAATTCTCACCTGAATGACAACATGGCACTAGCGAGGGTCGTGACGACGGAGCATATAAATTGTTATTTCGCAGATTTATGATTGTAACTACAAGTACAGATTCATAGATGATTTTGAACGATTAAGATAAGTGATACGGTGTTTTAAGACACTCAAATTTGACACCTGCGAGAGGAAGGTATTAAAAACTTAAGTCCACTGAAAAATACGTTGCTGGGTACTCCCATCAAAACAGAGGACGTCAACGATGTCCGTTTCGTTGTCAAAGGAGGCACTATTTTCATGCATGCACTACAAAGCTGACATCGCTGTATCTACGAGTACATATATGTATCGAACGACTGTCATCTCTCATATAACATCTCGCTTATCAAGAGCGATTCAATCAACTCAAGTCGATCAAGATGGCTTATTTCTTAAGACAGCAACACATCAGTTTTTTACCATCTGAACTGGTTGGCCAGCAATGCGAAGTTGACTTGATAAGGTGGTACCAAGGTATAACAATTTTGTTTCTGTCGAGCGTCGAGCTATTTTTCCAACCGACTATGCATGGTTCTCTCTCTAGTATTAATGCGAACTCAGACTATAAAATATAGGACAATATGCAGCTCCTTCATGTTCTTTCGTTGCCTGGTCGAAAAGGAAATGGGTAAGGGTCAAAGACTATAAGGTATTGACAAAATAACCCAGGAGATACACAACAATAAGCACTATAGTAATAACCTTACTTACCTAGTCAAGTCATAAATACTGGTACACAACTGAACTCACTCATTACGAATGCAACACTGGGCGCATCCATTTTGTATTGATTGCGATTTGACAGTTGATATTTATGCTTCATTGTGACGTAAAAAGTTGTTGGCATTTATTGCTTACAATCATGGAATGGGGCGACATCAAAAATCGTATTGTTGTAGTTGGACTACTGAAATGCAACATGGAAAAAGGCGATATCTTGAGGACGTTGCGACCGCTTGAAGTCACTCTCAATTTTGTATATCGTGCTGTGAAGTTGTTTGAGGAAACTGGTGGAGTACGAGACCGTCAAAGATCCGGCCGTCCGCGCGCTGTGAGAACTCCGAGAACTGAGTGATGAAAGCCGTAAAGAAACGAATCGACCGTAACCCGCTGCGAAAACAGAAAACCTTGTCGCGGGAAATGCAAATTTCACAAAAATCCATGTCTCGCATTGTCAAAGAAGATTTAGGACTCAGCGCTCAAGGCCGCATTGAAGGAAAAACGCAAGCGAAGATCGAAAGCGTTACTCAGCCGGTACGCTCAGAACTGCAGCTTCCATCTCAATACTTGCAAAAGCGCCACAGACATCACGCTCCTTTCTTTCGATTAAGTCAATATTGTCGCCGTATGCGAGTAACTCGACGGACTTTTAAAAGACTGTGCCTCTTGTGATTGCGCATGAGTTTTGCACTATTCCTTGAGGTACGATGTTGAAGAAATCGCACGACGTCGCATCGCCTTGTCCAAATCCATTTTTGATATCAAAGGTCTTTGTGAGATCTTAACCGAGCTTAATGTGGAGCAGGGTGCCATGGACGAGTTTGGCAGGGTGGCCAAAACTAGACATTACTCTGTATAGCTCGTCTCTATGGATGCTATCATACGCGGCCTTAAATTCGTTGAATGGATGGTGTAGGAATTTTCTAGTCTTTCTATGCAGCGGCGCTTTGTATGCATCTTGATTGCATCGATAGCAGTGTGGTCAATCTGGTTGACGGTTGATTGATTAGAAGGGCTGCACGTGAGCGAAGGGACCTAACACTTCACGTGCGTATCCGAAGTACGTTTTCCCTAATTTGTTTGCATGGGTTATCAATAGTAGATCCATCCATATCCGAGGCTTGTTGATGTTTCGGAACTTTCGTATTTTGTTTATGCTTGGCCAGTTACTCCGATGGCACAACCGCCAAACCTGTAGGTAGCAATGACTTACATGACTTACGCGGTCTGGCGAAGGAGTCTTCACACCATAACTAACAGACTTTAGAAAAAATTCTATATGATTGAAGTCAAAAAGTTGCTGAAATAATTCGTTTGAGCCTGATGACTCCTGCTTGAGTCAATAGACCGACATCTGTATTAGATTATGCTGGAATAATGGAGAGAGTGGCGGAGAGGTACTGAATTATATGGTGAAATTTCATCAAAATAAACAGCTGTTTTGTTAAAGTGCTACCCTTAACGATTTACCATTAGAAACCGAGAAACCGTAAAATGAGAAATGACCTCCACAAAAGGATCATTCCGAAGGGTTTTCCAATGAGGACTTGACAACTTTTTTTTACAATATTAAAACATTTATAAATGGAACTCGACTTCGTTCATATGGCCACCGCGGTCACGATTGCAGCGGTTGATTCGTTGGACCCAATTTCCAACGACTCGGCCACACATTTCGGCCGAAACGGCCGCTATTTCGCGTTCAATATTGGCTCTGGGCTCTCAGCTGCCATCGTCGGCTTGTTGGCATAAACCAATAACTTATCGTAGCCCCACAGAAAAACGTCAAGCGGCGTTAAATCGTACTAACGAGGTGGCCAATCGACTGGCCCATTTCTTGAGATAATACGCTCACCATACTTACTCTTCAATAAATCGATTGTAACGTTTGCTGTGTGGCTTGTGGCACCATCCTATTACAACCACATGTCATCCAAGTGCATATCTTCCAATTCAAGCCAAAAATATGGACTGAGAACACCGTGGAATTGACTGATTTGGATCGTTTGCTACGGACGCCTGAACGGCAGCGATATTTTCGACACTTCGACCAATCCGTTGTCTCACTGATACGGCAACACCCCACAACGAATACGGAGACTCAAATTTTTGCACTAAACTTGTTATTGCCTATCTACTAGGGCGAGAATCACGACCGAAAATTGGAATTAACGCTCTTAAAGTTGCAGTCACCGACTTCGAATTTCGGTAGAAAATTTTTAGAATTTGCAGACGTTGCTAGTTTGTGTACTTTACCACGATGAAAATGTTGAGTTTACTGAATAAATTGACAGTGACAGTTTGATGATTAATGAAAGAGTGCGTTCACAAATTAAATTCAAAGTTGTCAAGTCCCTATTGTAAAACCCGATACGAGTATCTTAGGAGCAGTTGAAAAAGGGAGCAAGTATGACAAATGAACGGCACAAAGAAATTGCTGTCAAAGACTTCAACCTTCAGCGGTTATTGAAATGTGGAAAAATAGACGGAAGTAACGTCCACTGCAACAGATAAAGTTCTAGGGATTGAACAGGGTCGATAGGAAGAAATATGTTGCCACCTCTTTTGAAGATGGATTTTCCACGCATATTGCCCGGGTGAAACTATTGCTGAAACGAACATGGAGTTAATTCTAGTAGACAGGTTTTAGTTGGCGAGGTTAAATCAAATTCTCACCAGCGAACTATAAAATTCCTAAAGTTTTCAAGCCACCGAATCCGAAGTGCGCCATCTTCTGACGAGGTAACTCAGGCAAAGGGAGAATGTGTTGTAACATCTTCATACCTAGAATCGTACAAAAAAAAAAAAACACTGTGGCGCTGGCAGCCCGGTATGGGCCATGGCCTAGCTTCTTGACACTCATTTGTGTTGCTCACGTTTTCATTTTTGTCACATCTGAGCGGGGCCTACGGTTTATCGCCGAGTCCGAACGGCACTCCTTAGAAGCTTTTTCGTAGGCAATTTTACTTTTCGGGAGTTTGCCATTGCCCGCCGAAAGGGTGATGGCGATTTGAAAAACTGTTGGTGACCCAGCCAGGAATCGAACCCAGACTGTCTGCGTGATAGTCCAATGAGCTAACTATCGCGCCATCGCGATCGCCGATCGTACAGTGAAATCAAAAATCAGAAAATCAACAACAGCTCTCCTCCCGTCGTTGACTTGGACAAAGTTTTACTCCGACATAAATAAATCAAAGTACCTATGACTTATAATTCCATCTGCAGTTTATAAGGGTTGATTTTGATACAAACGAAGAAGAGTCCATTTGAGCTTTTATCTAGGTATTTGCTAGAAAGGTAACTACCTCTCAGATCCTTGGTGATTTGTATCATTAGCCAGCGCTTTAATGTGGATAGGTTTGTCGCATTGTACGCCACTTTGAACTTCCCTTATCTTCAACCGATTAAGGGATTTAGTTGGCTTACATCTACATACCTTTGGAGTTACTGAAACATAAGCCCTTATTTACTTGTGCTCGGCGTTGGTTATTAAAGTATCCACATAAATTCACGTGTACTCTGTCTTCGGTTTGCTCGAGCTACATTATAATTCTTCAGAGTTCTGCCGTTGCCGTGTGAACTTTTAATTGCATCTACGGGTATAAGCAATCGGACTGTGCATATTAAAGAGTGCCGATCTTGTGCCACTGCCTTATTAGCTCCTTTTACATGAAAGATTTTAAAGCGACGAAAGATGGTAAAGTAGTTAGTTTATCGTTTATTAATTGACACTTAGCTCAGTGTGCTCTACATTGTAATTGCGGCGTAGATCCCACGCTTTCCATCTCGGAATGCACTGCATATCTAAACCGGTTGTTTTTTTTATGATCAACTTCCCATATACTCGTATTTTAAGTCCTAGAGGACATACATCTTGTATACTCTCTCTCGTTTGAGAGCTGCTCCGGGCGAAATCAAATCTTAACGAAAAACATCAAATTTTTCTCGAGCTACAGAAGTCTGGCATCCTAAATAATTTTTTTTTTGAGTTGGAACGTTTTCAAATTTTTTAAAACAAAGCTTTTTGTAAAAGGAAAATCAAAGTAGAAGTTGTGGTATTGAATGACGCGATTAAGAAAGAAGCAACAGCCACTTACTATATATAAATGAGAACTTTTGCATCCTAATCCAATCTAGATGCGAAAGAGATAAACTGTAACGAGATTTACTTAACATAAGTAGAACGCAAAAACCTTAAAAGAATTTTTTTTAATTTCTTAATGGACATACTACTCGTACCTTGATCAGAAAGGTCGCGAGATAAATGTACTCTTGGCTACGTAACTTTTGCAAATGTCAAGCTATGATTTAGAGGGAATATCAACAACAGATGTATCAACTTAACAAAAAAAAAAACAGAACTCAAATCGGAACAATGGGAGAGTCACACGGGAACTTTCTGATCAAGGTATTCGCAATGGGTTTCTACGTGGTTAGCGCTTGTTCTGAGGAAAAAGGGACTCGTCTAATCGAACAAATGCGATTTCTGTCAAGGACATCGAAAGAGCCCCTTGGAGTATGTCGAACTTAGACATCATATTACCACTTTATGTCGTCTCTGTCTCTCAGACAACTTTAGGCTTAATTCAGAAATTGAATTCAACTAGTTGAGAGAATAATCAAATTAAGACCAAACGTGGTCTGTACAAAAGATACTTTGAAGTTTAAGATATTCTTGAGTCATTTCTCGTGTTCACCCTTGCCTTTATTTCTATGACAGGATACAGGGCAAGATGATCTTAAGCCTCAACCAACATGCTCTTCAATTCAGTTAAGTTCCTAGCTGCCCTCAGGTACTTTCACCGAGTCGAAAAGCAAGTGCCAACTTGATAAGGTCTTTGTAGGAACTCAGTTGTCTTCTTAACAGAAGGAGGGCGGTTTCCAACATTGTGATTCTATACCTGATCTTTACGCCGATGCCAATTTTTGGGTTTATTTTAGGTATGTTGCTCATTACCTATTGTTGTGTTGGTTTCTCCCTTTTTGACTGCACTTTCGATCTTGCTTTACTAACATTTATTTCTCCCGATTATAGCAACTTTAATTTTGCCACTTCTAAAACCTTCTTCTTAACTTGATAGAGGAGGCAAATTTTCCCCCGTCATCCTGTACATCCGTCCGAGTTGAATGCCAAGTCCAGATATGACAATTCGTCTCTATAGACACCATCATACCGATGGTGGTACGTAATTACTTCATGCAATGCGAATATTTAATCAGTGCTGAAGTTATCACTGGTATAGACGTATCGGGTTGCTTTTGGACATTCATCGGGCACGCGTTGAAGCGACCAAATTAAACACAAACTCCATGGAAAGACCTAGCCACGCACAGCGTTAAAAAATTACTCAGCTATTTTAAGTTTGGTTCACATTAAGTTTGAAACCCAATTTTATTATTTTATAATACGCGACTAAATGGACTACACCTAGCACTTAGTGACGAAAATATAGCGAAAATATCGACTCGGTGCCGTTCTCAACAGCTTGGCCTATTGTATGCAGCAACTTGGCATATTTTGCGGGAGGATCTTCATTTAAAAGCATACAAAATTACAATTCGTGCAAGAACTAAAGTCCGAATTGTCTTGTCAGAAAGCTTCAATAAAATTCCCTGTCCTCGACCTTCGTTCAGCGATGAGACCCATTTTTGACTCAATGGCTATGTCAGTAAGCAAATCAGTCATATTGGAAGTGCGGAGCTACGCGCAGAGGTTCGCGAGCTGCTATTACGTCCAGGCAAAATAACGCTATCCCGTCATTATAATTTACAATTTGCTGCCTATATTCGAAAACCATTTTCTCGGTGACATTTGAATCCAGCAAGATGGCACCACTTGCCGCACAGCCCCTGAAATCCTGACTTTATTGCAAGAACGATCAGGTGAACAGGTAATATCACGCAATGGACCGATGGGATTGCCGCCTAGACCGCGTGACATTGGACATCTAGATTTGAGGCTATGTAAAGTTCAAAGTCTTAATGATTTGAGGTTACGTATAGTTCAAAGTCCAAATGAATGTTACGATTGAGGAATCGGAGGCCAATATTACTCGAGTCACTGGTCAGATACTACTGGTAATGCTCGAATGCGTATTGGAACTTCAGAATAGGCCATTTTAGCCGAAGTTACGGTCATTAAAAAGAAATAATTTTCCAAAATGTAAATGTAAAGAATGGTTCCTTTATATTATAGTACAGACTATAAAGGGTGTTTTTTAAAACCTTAAAAATTTTAAATAATAATACAAGCAGAAATATTATTGGAATGAATTTTTTATTATTATGTTCTGGTAGATAATTTTATGACATATATTTTTTAAATATGATTTCCGGCATATGCCCCCCGCAGCTAGGAGTTACATGATCCATTCGATCAGTTCAATTATTCACTACTTTTTCCAATAAAACTGGCCGTATGGCGTCAATGGTGGTTTGAATATTGCCTTCCAATGCTTCAAGAGTTGCTGGTTTGTCATCATAAACCAATAACTTAACATAGCCCCATAAAAAGTAATCGACAGGCGTTAAGTCGCACGAACGAGGGGCCAGTTAACAGGACCACTTCTGGATATAAAGTTGACACCGAATTGATTTTGCAATAAATTGATGGTTAAGCGCGCTTTATGGCAAGTAGCGCCGTATTATTGTAACCAAATGTCGTCGATGTTTAGCTGATTAATTTTTTGAAACAAAAAATCGAAGGACAAAGGCCAACAAGTTAAGAACGGCGACGAATTGACATTTCGGCGTCTTCTTCAATACTTCGCTCTACAGCAATATTCTCTTCGGTACGCACATTTCTTTGTCTTGTTGATGATTTTGAATTAAGAAGAGTAAAATGAGTGCCAGAACGATCAATAATTGCACGAATTGCTTGCTCATTAGGCCGATTATGTTGACCGTAAGATCGACGAAGTGCTTTATGAACTTCACGAACAGATTTATTTTTTCAAAGTAAATTTCCACAATTTGGAAGCGTTGTTCTGACGTTAAGTGAATCGTGATGAATTGCCAAACCTTACCGAACAGAAATGTCAACACAGTTTGACATTGACAGCTGCCAAACCATAGACAACAACCATCGAAATTTCTCATGCAGCTAAAAAAACACCTTTTATCTTTTAGTTAGTTTTTTACATTTGAAAGCAAACTCACTCTTTGGTAAGTCATCAGTGGCTCGATCCTGTAATACCAATCCTCTTTATTTTACGTCTGTCAAACTTAATCATTTTTCTCAAGAAAAGCGGACTGGGCCTATCTCAACTACTGCTGTGCTTATCTACGTCATCTCTAAGTTTGCAGTCTGATGCACGGCAGAACAGTGGCTTTCTTATTCGTGAAACTTAGTACTCGAAAGGAGGCATTTTTCCAGGTGGTTCACTGGGAGAAATTAAAAAGGAGCGAAGGCGTTATACAATGCGTTCGCTGCCAGAGGTTCGGGCACGCCGCGTCGAACTGCCAAATGCAGCCTCGATGCGTGAAGTGCGCAAAGAACCACAGTTCCGATGAGTGTGCTCTGGGTAGGGACGGAGCATCAGATAGGACGCAGCTCTCGTGCGTGTTATGTGGAAACGTGGAACACACCGCAAACTATCGGGGTTGTCCTAAGTTCGCCGACATTAAAAAAGCAAAACTGGCTTGGCAACAGAAGGTGGAGGTCAAACGTTCACCTGTTAGGCTTCAAACACCAGCCGTCACGTCCCAAATCTCCTACGCCCAAATGGTGTCAGGTAGAGGGGCTACGGCACAGCAAGCGACTGTTGCTTCTCCGGTGCCAATGCCGAGAACAACAGAAGCGGCACCTAACATGCTGGCCATCTTGCTCGCAATCCAAGGGCAGATGGCTCAGCTGCAACAGCATGTGCAAGAACAGGCCAAGCGGGTGGACCAGATCTACGCTCTGCTGCCGGGTCTAACGCAACACATGTCGTAATATGTACTCACATTGTTGAACAGACTTTGAAGGTCCTTGCGGTGAATGTTAATTCACTGTTTAGGATCGAACGAAGAGCCACGATGTTTAAATTGCTACAAGACCAAACTCCTGATGTGCTTTTCGCTAGCGAAACCAAGCTAACCGATGAGCACGAACTGGAGTACAATAATTATATTGTTAAAAGAAGAAACCGGCCTAACTCCCAACGTGGAGGCGGTGTCGCGATCTTCATTAAAGAAGGCATAGAATTCCACAGAGTGTACAAGGGAGTGTTACGCAGGTTCCGGGTGTTGGAGGCAGTCGTCATTTACATCCCGCTCCCATGGAAAGCGGCTGTACTTGGCCTCTGTTTATGCATCTGGGGCTTCACAATCCACCTTATTCATTACAGAGCTCGACACACTTTTTCGACTTCTGAGGCTGGAATCGGGGGAGAATTATTTTATAATCGGCGGGGACTTCAACGCTAGACACAGAGATTGGGGAAATAATTTGCCAAATACTAGAGGGAACCTACTACTCGATTGGTGGGGTCAACACGATGCCATGTATAGACTCGGTCTTAAAGCGACGGATAACCCGTCGTTTCCAAGAGGCGGGTCTTATTTGGATCTATTACTGTATGACGAACGTATACGACTGACAGGTACGAATTTACAAACGCTTAACTATCTGCGCACATTCGTGTATGACAGCGACCATTGCGGTTTTAGCACCGAAATCACAGTTCCCAACGAAATTGCGGAATTGGGGGAGTTTGTCCAAAGATACTCTTACAACTACAGTAAGACCCGATGGACACGCTTCTCCGCAACCTTGACAAGAGCACTCTCCTCGAACACGCTCCACCCACCGTCCAATAGGAATTTATCAAACGAGGAGATCGATAAGTACCTTAAACGAATGGACGAGACAATAAAACAAACAATGGACACTACAATACCGCGGTATAAACAAACGACTAACGAAGATCTGTTCCGCAATCCTACTATTGACGTACTGCACCGACAGAAAAGTAAACTTCTGACAAGACTTAAAAACTTATACAGACAGTTTACAGACAGACAACACCCAGAGATTAGGACACTGAAGTCGTCGATTAAAAATATTCAAACATTAATCAAAGAGAATTACAGAATTGCTGTAAGTTTGTATTGGAACAATAAGGTTCGGGCTGTAAACACCAGCAACCCGAATATGTTCCCGCAAATAAATAAACTTTTTGGGAGAAAAAAATCAAAACGACCTTCAGTGTCTTAAAATAGCCCGGGCAACAGACAACGAACGGTTACTAACAATAGCAGGCATTGATACAAATGAGGCCGCTGATGATGACGACTTCTTTGTGATCGAGGATCCACAGGAGAAGGTTGAGGCCATAGGGGCGACTTTCCAGGAAGTATACAAGGCCAATGATATCATTGGCCCTAATTATGACCTGGACAATCGCGTCTTGGTGCACAACTTCTATATTCGAAATGAAGTTGAGAACTGGCGATCCGAGGGCTCTGGTTTCACCCGCTTCAGCGACGAAAATATGGCAAATAATGTCATTGCTAGAGAAGGTGGCCTACCCCCGTTCATTTCGAAGGAAGAACTCCATGAGATCTTCGACACAATCAGAAGTAAGAAATCAGTGGGGACCGATGGTATTCCGAACATCGTGCTTCGACATCTTCCTCTAGAAGCGGTGGACATTTATACCACCCTGTTTAATAATGCAATGAATAATGCACATTATCCAGCGCATTGGAAAACGGCGGTGGTTCAACCTATCCCCAAAAAGGGAAAGGATATATCCAATCCGGCGAATCTTCGGCCGATAATTCTCCTTCCGAATATCAGTAAGGTGTTCGAAAAAGTAATCAATAGAGCTCTGACTAGGTGGGTTGAGGACAAACATATAGTTCCGGATAATCAATTCGGTTTTAAGGCACGACATGCTATCTCACATGCCGCGTCTAAGCTGATGTCCGATATCCAATGGAATAAAGGCAAAAAACAGTGTACGGGTGCCTGCCTAGTTGACTTGGAGAAGGCTTTCGACACTGTATGGTTAGAAGGTCTTTTCTACAAGCTGGCTAGTCTGGGGATCAGTAAACCACTCTTGTACATTCTTTATAATATGCTAACCAACAGACAGTTCATCGTGAAAAATTATGATGTGACTTCTGTTGGAATATTTCAAATTAAAAATGGTCTTCAGCAAGGCGCGGTCAATTCACCGATCCTATTCAACATTTATACAAGCGACTTGATAGGTTCACTTCCCCATACTATTGCGTACGCAGATGACTTGATAGCGTACAGAACAGGTCCAAAAATCGAGGTCATTAATACTCTCTTACAGCGTGACTTCGATAAGATAAGACGATTTTGCGATGACTGGAAGTTGAAAATCAACTTTCAGAAGTCGGAAACCATTCTCTTTAGGACGCCGTTGTCTGGAGCCTCTAGGGACACCAGAAAAAATTGGCGAAAGTTCTCGATCATTGGACAACACGGACAGCCTCTTGCCTGTCGAAGTGTAGTCAGATACCTTGGGATCTGGCTAGATCAGTTTCTGTATTTTAACAAAAATGTATATGCTGCTCTGGCCAGAGCCAGAGGTGCTTTTGCCCTCACAAAGAGACTGTTTTATAGCAGTCAGCTCGATGCGAGGGTAAAGATCATCTGCTACATGGCCCTTATCAGGCCCATGCTGGTATTTGGGTGTCCCGTGTGGTTCAATGTACGAGCAAGCTTAATGGAAATGATTCGGGTGTTTGAGAGGGCTTGCCTTAGGGCTTGTCTTCGCTTGTACAGAACACCAGAGTCGGAGTACAAAAATTTTTATCCTAATGAGGTCCTTTACAACAGGGCGAACCTAATACGAGTGGACAACTTCGTAATTAAGCTGACTCGAAGGCACATTGCAAGAGCAATGGCCTCGACGAATAATCTGATATCTGGGGCTTACTTCCCCAATCACCTTTATCATGAGAGTGTGCGCTCTAACGGCTTCGTTCCACCGGAAGCATTCCTCTACCTTGATCAGATAGGGTTGATCCAGGATAGATCAGCGGTCCCGTTAATCTTCCATGTCGCTCGGACAGCTGGGGACAGGCGACTTAACTACAACAGAGACGTTGCACACGGCAGGGTGGATCGTCTCAGGTTCAGTAGGGCGGTGGGGAATCGCGATAAGAGGGATGTCGTTCGGCAGCACCAGCATTTCTGGTGGTTGAATGATGGGGAAGATGTTTCGTCGTCGTTTCCGTCAATTACAGACCAGCCTCACTAATGAGGCAGAGCTGACCAATTTATTTGCTCTGTAAATAGCGATGGCCAGCCTACATAGGTTTAGGTTAGCATTTAAGAAAGATATGTACATATTAGTATATATAAAGGTATATACTAAAATATGTATATTATTGTGTATAATGTCTATGTGTTTATATGTGTGTATTGTGTATCTAGGTTAACTAGACTAAGGTTTATTTTAAGTTAGATATTAAGTTTTTATAAAAAATACAAAATATTGTCCATATGCTAAGTTTTTGTTAACAATGTTTTTCTTAGCCTTAAGTATAGAAAATAAATATCATAAAAAATAAAAAAAAAAGTAAATGAAGTCGAAAGACATAGAGCTAAGAATTTAGAGTAGCTTAGAGTGCCTGTGTGGGGCCAGTAAGTTAGTATAAGATTGTTTAGTAATTGTAAGCTAGCATTTAAGCATTTTTTGTTAGTAAGTAAGAATTAGTGATTAAGAAAATAAAATGCATTTAAAACTAACTAAAACTAAGGAGGCATTTCCGATGGCCTCCAGCCAGTACAGTCATTGGTCCTTTGACGAGTTTGAAAATCGTGACCAGGGACTATGGGGGAGGTTGTGAGTATGCGGATCTCAAAGGTGTCGACTGTAGCAATCCGACGTCAAACATTCTGCAAGTATTTTCTTGACACTGTGCTGCCAAGCTACGAAAGCAACTAGGTAGTGGTTCTAATTTAAATTTGACATTCTTTTATGTGCCTGTCGACACACTTCATTTAGTCAGTGGTTACATGAAAATGGTCGGGTGGTACCCAATAGTTCATCTCCGGCTTCTTAGATCGACGTAACAGATTTTCAGGAATTTCAGAAGGTTGCATAAGCCTTGATGGGAGCTTAAGTGAGACGTAATCGAC
The DNA here is from genome assembly GCA_928272305.1 of Volucella inflata. Classification (NCBI taxonomy): domain Eukaryota; kingdom Metazoa; phylum Arthropoda; class Insecta; order Diptera; family Syrphidae; genus Volucella; species Volucella inflata. Next base: position 79,803,519 of record OV743717.1, on the reverse strand, counting down.
AAAAGTTTTGATTGCAGTTCCTAAAATTTTAAGAAAAGAGAGAGGAAAGGCTTGTTGTGAGCCAATTAATCAAGCAATCCGTAAGTCATATGTTTCAAATTGTTAATAGTGCCTATTAGTGCCGACCGTTGAGCCATTTTAGATAATTTTTTTTCAAGTATTTTCTACAATATAAGCTTTCATCACTTTTGTATAACATGCTCCATGTTCTTCTCTCTGACGTGTATCTAAATATGTTTTCACAATCACACCTTGACTAAGGATCATTCAAGTTCTCACCTCTATCAAAGCCCACACAAAAATTAGAGAAAAATATGTGGAAACCATATGCCATTAACTAATGCCACTTTAACGCCAAGTTGCCTCATTCATAAAAATCACTGCTCCTCCCTGATCTTAAAATCCTCCCCCACCATTCACTCAATCACAGAGTTCAGCACCACAAATCAGTTCAATTTCACTCAAAACAAACATCATCTCTCTGATAATTCCTCTCACCGGTAGTTTGCTCTATGCTCAATTTAATCCCATCCCTCATCCCCCAATCCCCTATCATTCAACCCCATCACCTAAAGCCATTCTAATCACTCCTTCTCAGCCATATGGTATTTTTAATTCGCTTACTAAAAGGTGTCTCTGACTCGTTCAGAATTATTCTCGCTTCTTCACTTCGTTTGACTTGACTTTTCGAAAATGAAATGAAAAAAAAAATTAGGAAAACTTTTTTTCACGTTTAGAAACACTTTTGCATTAGTACAACTTAGGCCTTCGGGCCATTCAAATCATCAAGTGGAAATCTAGCCGATACCGTCTCAGTCATTCGGAGTTTTTCCCTCCTCAACACCAAATTGTTGTTGATCTGTATTTGTCCGTTGGTTCTTTAAAAAAAAATATATATATTTTTTGAAATTAAAAAATTCATAAATTAATTGCAAAACCGTCGAATTCCGGGATCGCGTCCCGTAGTGCGGTGTTTTGGGGAAAGAAAAAAAAAGTTTTAAAGCGAATTTTAAATACTCGTGCATCTAAATAAAGTGACAGCGGAAATACCATATTTTTTGAATTTGGCGTGTTGATCCAGCATCAAATGCCCAGCAACACGCCAACTGTTTTTGGAAGTTCAATAACACGAGAGGATACAAAATTACACAAAAAGTGAGTTGAAAACGACCGTTTTCCAAATAAAATTATGTAAAAGTTCGTTTTTTTTCGTTTTTTTTTTTTTGGTTTTTCAAAGCAAATAAGTCAGAGAATACTCGTATCTTTTTTGATTGCCTCCTGCAGTGTGGGTATCGGCGGCGGTATCCAACGGGTATTCAACGGGTTTCCAACGCCACCGCTTTTCAGTTCGCGCATTACTCAGATGCTTTGGTGCGATATCATTTTGGTTATTTTTAGTTAGGAGGGGGGAAAGTTCATCTAAATAGCTTCGGTGCGGTTGTCAAGATGCCAAAATTTCCCTCTCGCCGTTAAGGTGGAAAAGAAATTTTTGATTTTTATCGTTTTTTCTGTTTTTTGTTTCAAAAATTTGTGTGTTGAATAGAAAAAATCGCGCTTGATTGAATTTTTTTTTGTTGTTTTTGAGAAATTCTTTTCTGACACTTCGTTTTTATTGGCTTCATGTTAAGGGCCCGTGTTGGTGTCTTTATTCATTTTTAATTCGACTGAAATTGGATATGTTGGATGGAAGTTTTATTTTAGCAATCGAAAGGGATATAGTTCTGCATTTTCCAAAGAAGGTGTCGTGAAACTCTGGGTTCATACTAAGCAATACGGTGACAGATGTATCGGGTGTGTAAAGTCGTAGGTAAAGGATCCAGTCAGAAAGGGATATCTTGTATAGTTCCCACATACAATGAATCAAGAAAGGTTGCCTGTTCTATAAGGTAGACAAGACAGCCTATGTAGATGCTTCTTTTTGGCTGCGTTCTTTATAGGTTTTCAATGCTATGACCTTCTTTTTCTAAGCCCTATCATTGGAATACCATTATTTGCTCTCAATTTTTTAACAAATATTCTCCTTGAGGGCTGCCACATAAGGTCGTGAATTCAAATAGCCTTATAGAAAGGTGTCTGAGGCGGGCAAATGGAGTGATCTTGCGGGCCAGGGCAAATAGCTAAAAAATGCGATATCAAACGACCGTAAAATGTTTGCTTTAGAATGTCGGTTGTGACTCTTGTATAGGTAGTACGCTCCATTCTACTGGAATCACATGTTCTCCAGTGCCAATTCATCCAACTTAGGATAGAAAATAAAGAATGGTACTGTAGCGCTTTCCATACACATTGACCGTTTACAACGCGCCGTTCTAAAGAAAAAACGTCCAATCACTCCTCTAGGGTAAACAACACACTATACAGTGGTTATGAGTGGATGTAATGGCTCTTCGTGCATAACTCTTCGATTTTAGGTGCCCCAGAACCGTAATGTTTCTTTGTTCACGTTCATGATTATTTTTTGGAGCGAAACCATCCATTTCATTCCTGAGATTCAGGAGGGCGTGAGTGTAGGTTATATTCTGATTGAGTGTCTACATTTTGGGAACATCTTCAAGTCTTTCACCAAAATGAGCAGCAGAGACATGCGCGGAATGGAAAATTTAATCGCGTGTCTTCTGGTCGATGTAGACGTAGCCCTTCCGACATCTTCAGTCACGGCAGCGATATTCTCATCTGGACTAGGGGTAAGAGGCCTTCCAGGGCATATTTAGTCCCGAGTTGTTCCAGTCCAGTTCCAGCTTTATGCCCCTAAATGGCGCATTGGCCCAGAGGCCAGGAAAACGGGCACGAAATGCATGTTGCGCCAAAATCAGTGCTACTAGGTATAGTTGCAGGTTAAGCTATGTTCCTAACTATAAGGGAATACCTTGTATGTAAACTTTATAGCGCATGTATACCCACTAAATCTGTAATCGTTCGTAATGAGAGTGGTCCTTCATTTACATGTAAATGTTGACCATGACTATGTTTTAATGGGTACATAGGAAGAGTCCAATATCTATCTCGCTAATAACACGAGTAATGCTATCTTCTAAAGCTGCATTTGACGCTGGCTTATCGGCATAGACGAGTGGTTTGACGTATCCTCACAAAAAATAGTAAAATCGCGAAAAAAGGAGAGATAAATTGCCTACCGAACTCATTTCTCAATTAGTCCATCGACTCGCGTACTGTGTGGCATTTAGCGCCGTCTTGGTGGAACTTCATGTCGATGCCGAGTTCCTCGTGGATTTTGGTCAAAAAAAAGTTCGAAATCATAGAACGATGGCGGGCGAGATAGACGGTAACATTGTTGTCATGGTCATCTTTGGAAAAGTGAGGTCATCATTGAAGTGATTCCAGCGGCCCATAAACCGCAACAGACAGTGCTTTTTCTAAGTGAATTGACAGCTTTTGTAATGCCTCGGACCAAGTACGGTAGTTTTGTCGTCGTTTCGTCGCTGAAGACAATTTTCCGATAAAAAAAAAAGATCTTCCTCCAGCTTTTCTAAGGCCGACTAACCGAAAATCCGACGTTGTAGCAGGTCTTTCGCCTTCAATTCTTGCACGAATTGTATATTGTAAGATCTCAGACCAAGGCCCTTGCGTAAAATTGTCCACGTATTCGAGTAACATAATCCGAATTGCTGCGAATGGGGACGAATGGACAAATCTCAATCTTCTTTAAGACTGTCGGATACAGCAGCAATATTTTCATCTGTACGCACTCTGGGTGGCTTGATGTCTAATAGCGTGAAATCGGTGCGAAATTTGGTTCCTATGGCTGGAATTGTTTGTTTAGTACTCGATTATGACGACCGTTATACAGAACACGAATTTTGATAATAAAATTCACTCATTTGTTAGCGTCATTCGGGTGTTTATCTTTCCATGATAAAATGGCAATGCTTACTGAGTATGCTTGACTTTGACACATATCCTGTATTCTTTATGAAATCAGGTTGGTGGTGGTCGGGTGAAACCCAGCATATAACTTGCAACGTCTCTAGAGGCACGTGGGCATCGTTAGTCTTCGGCACTTGATGCTGGCTTCGTAGAACTTATTGAGAAATTTCGGGATACGTGTGTGGCGAAGATTCTGGCGGTCACTTGTGATTGAAGCTTTTGTACGTTATACCTTCTCACAGTGGCGCTTGGGAAATCGGTATTCGTACCTTCGCTGCAATAAGGGAGTGATCCCATTCAATGTCAGTTGTCCAAAATGTTTGAACGTCCAGAATACTGGTGGCACTCCTTAAATGTGATCAATTTGATTTAGTGTTTCATTATCTGGAGACCGCTATGTCGTTTTTGAGATGAGATAAGCTAAAGTCCGTTGCCAGACGTTGTGTCATATAGGCTGTGCTTACCAATAGTCCTTCCAAAAATGTCCTCTGTTCTTGTCCTGGTGTCATATTTCAAACATTGCACATATACCATGTGGAGGATCACGTAAAACATAAGCGTAGGCTCATGTTAGCGATATATTGGAAGCTCAAGACTTCTTGCATAGCTCTGACGCATATAGCAAATCTGTATCCGACTAAGAGGCACAGTTTTTCATCCTCTCACCTTCCTTATGCCTCGCCCATCTCAAGGCCAGCCTCTGCTAATTTTTTGGCTAGTCTAGGCCGTAGTCTGTTAATGGCCTGAACATTCCACGTGCAGTTGCTTAAACATTTGCAAGGTGCAAGGGGCGTCGACAGAAAATCCTACTTCATATGAGGCCACTAGTTAATTGGTAAATCTTTTTGATGTCTATGCCCTATTAATGCGAAAGCCAGTACATTGCTTCTGGCCGAGCAGACTCAAAGGTCTCAGTGTACTTAACCCAACTGAAAAAGAACCCCGTTAAATCTTGTCACAGTATTTCGCCGTTTCTGTAACTAGTAAAGTTCTCACCTCTGAGGTTTCTTTCCGTACTTGCTTATAGAGTAGAAATGTACCAGCGAGATACGTATTTCGGTTGAGTGTTTGAAAGACAGGAATACTATTGGAAATTTTATAAGAGCAGTGATGGTAGAAATACTGCTAGTGAACCGACTAAATAAGGAAAGGGATGTTATGTTGGTGACGAGAAGCGTCGAGCCGAGACGTTTTAGGAGCCATTGATTAGATGTAGGCATTATGCTCCAATTTTGGATGAATATGCCTGATATACTGATACCACATAAGACCAGCTGAAGTATTTTCTATATCGCTCGTGGAAACCTAGATGTTTTGACCACATTAAGTATGCGGTCATACCAACCAACACATACACATATAGCAAGAAGAGATATTTGATTAGATCACTAATGGATTTAACTGTTGCCGGTCATTGAGAGATTTTTGTCTCTCCAGATACTACATGAGCGGAAAGAACGGCCGTGATACAGCCGTAATGTGAAAATCAAAAGAAGAGCGTTTGAGTTTTTAGGGATGGGCTGGAGCAATGCTCCGCAAGCAAAGTCCCAAAGATTAGAAAAGTTGTTGAACTCTAGGTATTGAAGAACTTATAGTGCAATAGGCATTAATTTAATGTGTTAATACAGATTCATCTGAATTGTACTGATAGAAGTTTCCACACAGATCATAAAAAGTGTGTCCACTGGTGCTTGGTGCGGTGCTTCTGATCATATCTGTTTCTTTGAGTGTTTGCGTTATAAAGTCCTATAAGTCCTACATTCTATGAAGATTCTAATCCATTCCGCCCCGCTTGTTGTTGATGCCCAAAAGCTGGTTGGACGTGCTTTGTTTATAAGTTGATACCCAACTTATTTTGTAGCAGATCATGCTACAATGGGGCCTCTTAAAAGTAGATGTTGCATGAGACTACGAATTACTCGCTCGTCGTTGTCGCTTCAAGCCTCGAGGCCGTATTTTCTGATTATATTTTTAAAATGTGTATATATGTAGAGGCGCAAAACTTTAAATAGGCAACTCCGTTTTCTGTGACAGCCGATTTGACAGTTCACGGTTGTTTTGAGGTTAGTTTTGTTTGGCAATTCATTATGAATGTTTACAAATTGTTTAAATTTATTTTATAAAAATAACATGGTTCAATACGAGAAACTCGTCGGGCATAACGTGCATTTGATGGTGCTCATAATCGTCTATCAGAGCGATTAATTCGAGAAACTGTGGATCGTTTTCGCAATTCGATAAAACGCAACACGTAAGACGTGCGTCGTACAATGTGGACAAAATAAGCGATTGATGGTGTGTGACTGTTGATAATGATCCAAATGTGACAGTTCGTCATCGTTGTCAATAATTCAACTTGTGTCTATCTATTTTAATGTAAAATCTTGCGTAGAAAACTTGCCGTATATTTGGTGAATGGATCGAAGGAAACATTTCATTTCATTTCATTTGCTCAGTGTTGACGCACACACATAGTCATTTACGATGGTAATAAACATCTGGAGCGGTGATAATCCACAAGTCTTTGTCGAAACATAAAGAAAACATTACATCCAGAAAAGTCACCGTTTGGGTGGAATCATTGCTCCATTCGTCTTCAAAAATGATAATAGTCAGAACGTTGTCAAAGTTGTGTAGTACGGACATATGATTACAAACTTTTTTGTACCTGAGGATGTGTAAAGTCGCATTTCTACGCCAATAAACCAGAAACAATTGAGCACGCGGAAGCCAACATTCGATAGGTCAGTCATTCCCAAAATGCAGCTTAATTTACTGCGAAGAGTGTGCGAAAATTGAGTCTCCGGATTGCATTATCTACAAGGTAGCCGCGGCGGCCACATGCCTGAATTCATATTCGAACATTAGTGCCATTAAGTTCTTCACCTCTTTAAAAAAAAAAAAACACCCTTAAGTACGAGGGTTGTCTGAAAAGTTTCCGACCGCAACGTAAAGATAGCGGCACTCGTCAATAAAAGATATTGAATGCTAGTTGTGCATCTTTTGACAGTTACTTACCGAAGTTTCAGTCATTTTGGACTCACAGTTTTTATATGACAGTCTTTTGAGTGAGTCGATGTAAATGTTTTTTGTAAAAATGGAAAAAATTTAGTATCGAGCTGTTATAAAATTCTTGTTTTTGAAAGGCAATACGCCTACGCAAATCAAAAACGAGTTGGACTCTGCACCATCATTTACCACAGTGAAATTTTGGGCAGCTGAATTTAAACGTGGCCGTAACAGCTTGGGAGGTGATGAACGTTGGGGACGTCCAAAAACTGCAACCACTGACGATAACATTGCTAAAGTTCACCAAATTGTGTTACACGACCGCCGAATTAAAATGAGAGAGATAGCAGAGGTTATGAAAATGTCCAAAGAACGTGTTTGTTACATATTAAATCAAGATTTAGGCATGAGAAAGCTGTCCGCGCATTGGGTGTGCGTTTGCTTACGTTAGACCAAAATCTTGCCCGAATGAACATTTCCAACGCTCTGTTGGCGTAGTTTAAGCGCAATAAATCCGAATGTTGGCGCCGATTAATTATAGTACTGTAGATGAAACTTGGATACAACATTATTCGCCCGAAACAAAAATTCAGTCAAAACAGTGAACAAAAAGGGCGAGCCATAAAAAGCAAAAACTGTTTTTTCTGCTGGGAAAGTGATGGCGATTGTTTTTTGGGATAGTAAGGGAGCTATCTCAACTTAATCGATTATCTTCAAAAAGGAAAAACCATTACAGGAGCATACTACGCATCATTACTTGAAAATCCTGTTTCACCTCAGCGGTTGCCATGGCAAAAATCCATGAATTACGGTTTGAAGTGCTTGACTATCCGCCTTATTCACCAGATCTAGCCTCAAGGACTTCATTTTGTTCCCTCATCTAAAAACTGCGCTCGGAGGACAGCGGTTTTCGTCAAATGAGGAGGCAATCACTTTCGTGAACAATTATTTTGCAGAGAAAAACGCCAAGTACTATTTGGACGGGTTAGAGAGATGGTAGCATCGCTGGGAGAAGTGTGTAGAGATACAAGGAGAATATGTAGAAAAATAAAAAAAAAATGTTGAGAAAAAATGTCGGTCCGAAACTTTTGAGACAACCCTCGTAGATGGTGCTGAGATATGGATCGTGTACGGGATATTATTTGTCACACTGTGTATTGCCTATTTCGAAGTATATTTCAAGTTTCAGGTTCAACTATTAGGTTTATTGGTAAATTGTTTTCAGCACATTTACGATATAAATGTATATAGTACAGCGCTGTTTTACCTTGCTTCGATTTTCAAGTTTTCTTGAAAGCTTACTATTGTGTTTAACGTGGGATCTAACACCTTCGAAAGTCACTTCAACTATGGCCCCGAATTTGAATAAAACGCCCAGTTAAACGTCCACAAAGTGATATCTTAATTTCAGAAGCCTAGTCAAATTTGATAAGAAGGGTAATTTTCAAGAGATTTCATGGAGGTGACTACTTTATCAGTTGTCTAGCTGGTTATAATTATTGGGCTTTAAACTACGTTGACTTTCGTCCCTTTTTGCGTGGTACTAGACTTCAGTTCTCTCTACTACTGAGGCTGTTGACTTGAGGTTCTAACTCGTTGATTGCAATATATTTATCGATTCGACTGAACATATTTGACAGTATCCATGTGCTTTTGGTTTTCGAAACCCACAGTGCTGATTATTGTTTTTTTCTTCAGCGAAAAGGGAAGCCCTATTTGTTGGCGCGATGTGTTGTATGGTGTTGTACTCTTACTACAGCAGGAGTAAAACGACTGAAGCTCACAAAAGATGACACTCGTGTTCATTAGAGGCTTTTTAAAGCGATGATTGGTTGAAATGCTGTTCATATGGTTGGGTGATGACTTTTTAGCACTGGCTATGCTCAAAGAATGTGCTTCCGATGAATGGGGGTTCGGAGTAACAGAATTCCACAAAACCTGTATTTCTATTAGCGACAGTTTTGACTGGATGGTGGTTTTCACTGTTTCCACCAATTTTAATATTTAAATTCTTCATAGCGATCACGATCCCACTGTTATGTTATAAGAACGTCTTTGTCCACTTTGCAGTTTTCTAGGCTGCTCCTCTTTGCTTTTTGAGTAGGCAGAAGTTATGCGCTTAACTCAAGCAACGTTTTCCACCAATTTATATATGAGTTAGCATTCAATGCAATTGTTCATGTTTCTGAGTGATTTATCTGCTTACAGTTGCCTTTTCCTACACCCCTATTCTCAAATCCGACCGATCGGAGATTCCCTTCACTCGTTCGATTCACGTGAACGGATTCGCCGGATGCACTATATAATCTACACCACTTCTCTCTTTTTCGAAATCAGCTGTTCCTCGATTTGACGTTTAATTGAAGAAATTTGATTTGAAATACAAACATTGAAATTTATGTTTTCGTTCCAAATTCTACTTTAATAACAATAATGGGTAGTATTGCTCACTTTTTTGATGATACTTGTGTCTGGTGTCTCAACCGGAGGGGCAAATATAGCTTCATTTCTATGCCCTCAACCGACTCGTTCAACTTTACTAGCTGTATCACATCGTCCTCATCAGTGGTGAAGCCAATACGTTTATTTGGCTCACCTCCTTTGGTTGCACTCAATTCCCTTTTGTTTTGGCTAAACTTCTTTTTTAGGTGGGATTTATGGTCCCTCCAAACCTAATTTGATTGGAAATTTGTAATATAAGATAAATAATCGAGCAATATTGGAATTACCTTCTTCCATTTCATCACTTCCCTTATTGCAGGACTTAGCTCATTAAGGTTTCGTCGCAAATTTTCCCAAAAATCTCTTACTTCTTCAGGGGGTCTTTTCGTCATGTTTTTTGCTATGTCGGGATATTTCTTCACTTCATCGACAAGCACTTTAAATTGTTTTCTGTTTGTAATAATAATACTAATAACAATAAAAATAACTTACATCTTTACTAGCAAACTACTCAACTTATAAGAATCCGCAACGATTTTGATGCGGATCTGTTTCTATGGAGTGATTCGATTCGATCGGATTTAAGAATGCAGTGAATCTCAATTCACATTATCGACATTCGGAAGATTCACTTCGAACGAATTTCGGAATAGCAAATCTTTGATTTCGGTGGACGATTCCCCCCGGCGGATTTCAGAATAGGGGTGCTAATTTCAGAGGTTAGCCAACATATTTCCTGGATCTATGGCTTATGTGATTTTCGGAAAAATTTTCTTTTGCCATCATGGAGTAGCACCTCATAGGAGACCCTCAGGCTGTTAATCTTTATAGGGCAGAGGTATTCCATTTTTCAGTAGAACAAGCTTCATTTGGGTGCCGCTTCTGACAGGTGTGATACGAGGGCGGGTCAATAAGTCCGTGACTTTTTGAATTTCTGACCTCTTTACTGAAACAGCAACACTGCTCCTGTCAACAGGCATCTGTCAGTTGACTCCTGTCAAAATTTAAACTTGCTGCGTCAGTTAGTTTGTGTTTGACAGCTATTTTTATCAGACTACTCACTAATGTGAGGAGAAAATGGAAAAAAGTGAATTTCGTGTGCTTATTAAGCATTATTTCTTGCGAAAAAAACCATTACCGAGACCAAGGCTAAGCTTGATAAATACTATGGGGACTCTGCACCATCGATTTCAATGGTAAAAAAGTGGTTTACTGAATTTCGTTGTGGCCGTACAAGCACTGAAGATGCCGAACGTCCTGGACGCCCAGTTGAGGTCTCTACACCCGAAACAATCGAAAAAATTCACGATATGGTGTTGGCCGACCGAAGATTGAAAGTGCGAGAGATTGTGGAAGCCGTAGGGATCTCGCATGGCTCAGTGGTTTCAATTTTGAATGATCACTTGGGCATGAGAAAGCTTTCCGCAAGATGGGTGCCGCGTTTGCTCACAGTCGACCACAAACACATGTGCAGTTGCCATGGCAAAAATCCATGAATTGGGCTATGAATTGCTCCCTCATCCTATTCTCCAGATTTGGCTCCGAGCGACTACTTCTTGTTTCCAAACCTGAAGAAATGGCTTGGTGGAAAAAGATTTGACTCCAATGATGAAGTCATCTCGCAAACAAAGGCCTATTTTGAGGACCTCGACAAATCATTTTTTTTGGAAGGGATAAAAAAATTGGAGAAGCGTTGGACAAGTGTATAGAGCTCAAGGGAGACTACGTTGAAAAATAAAATTATTTTTTTATCAAAAAATCTGTGTTTTAATCCAAAAGTCACGGACTTATTGACCCGCCCTCGTACTAGTCATTTTGCCCTTTATTAGACAGCTCGACATTCTGTAGTAGTAAATTTGTGACAAAAATGTAGTCAGCAGCCTTTTATAATTTCAGACAAAAATGGCTAGTTTAGTTGGTTTATTGACCTGCCTTCAGTATTTCAACGTTCACTCATTTAATAATCGTAAGCTTTTCTACGAATCGTATTTTACATACGCTGATGCTATCCTTCCACAGTTGATGGAAGAGACTCGTATCGAATGGTCAGGCTGGATTCCGATTTTCTTGATAAAATTGTCTTAAATTTGGTGTGCCGCATGGGTCAATTTTAAGACCCCCCATTTTTTTTGTGTGCATTTCTCTGATCTCTTCCAAAAAGAATATGTCCAGTTCAACATTGTCCAGTCATAGAATTTTTTCCATGAGCACACCACACTCATGAACAATCGTTTACGACCATGAAGTCTGCTTTTTGAGTTGATTAATAATTTAAAAATTTATTTCGGATTAATTATACGACCATGATGTCATTCAGAAAAAAGATTATATATGAAGTAGTGGGTTAAATGAATTTTTCTCAAATTTACTTTCACAAATCAAAGAAAGAAGACAGCCACGTTGTGAGTTGGTGGCAAGAAAATAGAAAATAATTTGAAAAAAATTTAAAAATAAATAAAATTAAGAAAGAAATATATTTCCACTGTTGATTGGGTTTTTTTTTTTTAAATTTTAGTACAGTGCGTGGTTTGACGTGTAAATAAAAATATATTATGAGCTCCTGTATGACAGGTGCCATCAAAATTATGGATGGTGTTATTTTCGTAAAAGGACTACAGTACGGTTGAATTGTTTTTCGTCACTAATTTGTTAGTGGGTTTTGAAAATATGAAAATGTGAAAATCTACGATAAACCAGAGGATGGAGATGCAAATTTCCACGGCATATTTGACAATGAATTCTACCGTTTGGCCTTTAATTTACAGATGGTTGCTGCAATGCAATGGCAATATGAAAGCCAAGAATATAGAACAGCTGCGCCAACAACTAAATGAGTTGTGATAGTGAGCCTTGACAGCTGTAAAATTATTATTTTTCGGTGATCTTCTGATGAAATAGTTTTGAGAAGGCTAAACAGGAAGGCCATGTATTTGTTGTGCTAAAGACAAGACTTTTCTCGGTGTTCAAGATATAGGGGACCAACGTAATAGTGTTTGGTATGGCATGTGAAAGAGTTTTGTTGGATTGGTGGCCGTATGTCTTTCTCTCATGTATTTTGAATGTATGTATTTCTAAATATGGTATATAATCAAAAAACTGGTTCCTTTATAATTGCCTCTGTCAGTAGAATAAGAGTTAGTTTCTTTTAATTTTGCTTAACTCTTTTCTGGGTCTAACTTACTGAGTTATTTAAGGTGGCGTTTCAGTCAGAGATGGACTTTGGGCTTATCTGCAATTATCTCATTTCGACTACTGTCGAGCTCTCTTACTGATCTCAGCTTCAGCTATGAGAAAGTTGTACAAAAACACCGCAAAGACAATCAGAACAAATCAGGCTGAACCAGAACCTTAGGTTAGGTAAGAGTGGCTGTTGGAGAAAGTCCAACTTACTTAGGTCAAATGGCCTGTTGTGATGCCACCTGGATCTGTGATCTTCGAGCCATTTTGAAAATGCGACGAAGCGTAGGAGATTGTTCGCGTCTATATTGTATATATCGCTTAAGTCATTGTAGAAAAAGGCTCATAAGTGTAATTTTCTTCTTTGGTAGAGCATTGTCTTATTCTCTTCCTCGTCCATGGAACTTCTGCAGAATTCGTTTGTAAACCTCGGATGTGTCGGAGTCGTCGCTACTCATTTCACGAAAGAATATCGACGCTCCAAATATCCAAATATCCGACCTAGACGGATGCTTTGTGGGACACGTCGTAGGATACTTTCTCCTCTGCACCTCATTAAAAGACTATCACCTTTGCTTTTCACAGTTTTACCATGAGATTCCGTAGCTGTCAGTACCTTCTCTTGAAGTCGATTTATCAAGATTGCAGCAAACCGTATTCCTCCCAGCAGAAGCTCGATAATTTCGTCAATGAATAGTGCAAGAAGCATTGCAAAAAATTTGTGTGACGAATTACGGAAGGAAGTCCCACAATGGTCAGCTGAATTGGAAATGTTTCCCTACCAATGGATAGGAAATGTTATAGATTCTTTGCATTGCTGCAGTAAGTTTGTCGTTGAGCCCATCTGTTGCCTACTTGAAAAATTCGGATGGAATTCTATTTGACCTGGGTGCCTTTCTATCTTTGAGTTTCCTTATGATCAAGCGTGCTTCCTCATGTGCAATTCCTGTATCCAATACCTAATCGTCGTATGACAGTACTGCATAGTGTACCGGCGATACATAATATGCGATGGGATTTAAGCGTATTTGAATGCGATCTAGAAGTATATTGGCGCTAAGGTCAGCACTGATTTGTAATTTTTTTTTACTAATTTATTTTTATTGCCCTCCGGAGATCGTTCGATTCCTTGCGGTACGAAAGCATCAGAGTCTCAGTTTCATAAGATTTATTATTAAAAAGTTATTGCATGGTGAGATACATGTGGCAAATAGTATCCCGGACACGTGCTATATCTCATGAACCAAGAGCGCCATCATTTTCTACTATGTGCCAAAATTGTATGACATTTGGTTGACATTTAAAAATTAAAAAAAATATTTTTCTAGAACACATTTTCTTTTGATGTTGAAATTTTAACATAAAACAATGAGCGCTCATTAAATTCTTTGCAAAACTTGGTAAAAATGCATTAGAAACAGCTATTTTCGTTTTCTGCGTAAACATTTTTCGAGCGGCAGAGAGAAGCTGGATGATGACAAATACACAGGAAGACCAATTTCAGTTAGGACGCCTGAAATGATCCAAAAAGTACTAAATTTTGTTATAGAAGACCGAAATGCTTCACTGAGAATGATTGAATCATTCTTTACGAGGATTTGGGCAGAACCAGGTTTTGTGTAAAATTTGTTAATTGATAAAAACCGGAATTTGGTGAGAGTCTGTCATTCCAGAGGTAGCATTGCGACCTCAAGAAATAATCTAAACGACATGAAAACAATTGTTACGTATGATGAAACATGGTGCTTCCAATACGATCCAGAAACCAATCGTCAAAGTGCGGAATGGAAGTCAAAAAATTCACCACAAGCTAAAAAAGAACACCAAAAGTTCCTTCAAAAATAAAGGCAATGCTTATCACATTCTTTGATAGTAAAGGAATTAACAACAAATAATTCATTCCAACTGGTGAAACAGTTACTGTCGCATATTATCTTGAAGTTTTAAAACGTTTGATGGCCGAAATCCATCGTATTCCACCCGAATATCGCGATCTATAAGGTTGGTTTCTGTTGTCCAATAATGCATCGAGTCACACAGCACTCATTGTTCGTCAATTGTTCGCTCGAAATCAAGTGTGTGTGTTAAATCATCCGCCGTATTCGGCTGATTTGGCACCGTGTGACTTCTCTTTGTTCCCGAAGTAGAACTTGATGTTGGAAGGATGCTTTTTGGCGTCATTCTGACCATTCAGGCTAGAGCTTAGAAACGGGCACTGAAACCAATTCTGCAAAATAAGCTAGAGCACGCATCTGAAATACTATTGAATCGCTTTACCAAGTGTATTGAATCGGGAGGAGAATACTTCGAAGGAATGCGCCGAAAAATAAACTGAAATCGTGTTTTAGTTATGTTTCCTAGAGCCAGTCCGGGATATTACTCGTATTTGCCACACCCAATAACACTCCAAAGACAATATGTGGGTGCGGGAGGGCGTCTAAGCAGCACTGATTTTCGCATGGCTTTATATTTGTTACAATGTAGCAAGCCCAAAGCGTCTTAGGAGGAGCATCATCCCAACTTTGGATGGGCAAAATTACATATTGTGGCCAGACCATTGAGAGGGATGATTTTTGCAGCATCTTGGATGACATCGAGTAAGTTGTTATTGACATACAACCCAAGTATGTGGAGGTGTTCGCTTGCGACGACGTACCACTTTAACGATAGCAGATAACATTGTGTTTTGGAAGCATTAATACTATACTTTGCTGATAGCTGTAAACATCGGTATTAAATGGGCTATATATACCCTCAAGAGGTTTAATTTCAGAAGACGAAGAATATGAAAAGCAGAGACTACTGTTGTCGGCAAAAGTGCGTAGTGGATTAGAAGTGCCAGACAAGAGATTAATGAAAATCAAGATGAGTTTAGGAGACAGAATGGAGCAATGGGACGCAAAAGTATTTTAATATAAAAAAAGTTGGCGTCTTTTTGATATAGCAGAACAAAAACTCAAAACTCTTCCAAATCCGTTCGACACATTAGGTGAGATTATCTTGTTGTGCCAAATGGATGGAAATTTTGATTTCACTTTTACATGATACACACTATCAAGCCACAATTACATAAAACTATACTGCCAGTCATTGAAATATATGTACATACATATATCATGAGCTGATAATTTATTAATGGATTATTCAAGACTTTGAAAATAAAAGGCGGTAAGCGCAACGAGTTTATAAGGACACAAAAGAGATACTGGCCAAATTTTTTTTTCAAATTACAATGAAAGAGTCCTAAAGGGTGAGATCAATGAGAGAGCTTGGGTGGAAGAAGGTATTTCAAAAATAAGCAGATTTGCGTATATTCAAGTCATTGAGTACTCTCTTATTATCGTAAGAAATTAAAGGTGGATTCCCACAGTAAGATGTTCGAAGCACTTTAGTGCACAGCAAAGCTTTTGCGAGTATTGAGACGAAAGCTATGAAAATGGGTTAAGCGATCGTCGAGGGCAAGATCAAAATATATGCTGTCCAGCAAAAAGGATACCCAACACCAACTTCTCGGATAAAACATTGTCACCGATAGCTACAACTTTTTCGAACAACGAAAGTAACCCTAAATAAGACCTTAATGATCCTTGTAAAATTTTGGGAAGGAACCTTTAACTCTATTGAACGCCCCTCCAGTAGTACCCTCGGTATTAGTATAACCGGTCTTACTGTCGCAGTGGTTGGACCTTCAACCACCTGAGCAACTTTATCGTCGATGAGTCTGTGTTGGCTGAATCATTGCCTTATGTCTGCTTTCAATAATTAAGCTCTTCTATATGCAAGTAAAGCAGTGTTTTCGCCAACATCACCTCATAATCCTTAGGTCGGCCAAATTATGTATTTTATAATTCAGAAGGTTATTTTTGAAGAATATAAATATAATTTAAATGAGTTTTATCTAAGTGTAACCAAGGATTTGCGTTAGTTAAGGGCTAGGTTGCATCTAGCTAGCATCTGGTGGAGTACAGTTGGAACGCAGTACCGTAGGTTCTCCTACCATACGCATTGTAGGTCATTGGGATTTTCAACTTTCCTTGGGCTTTTCTTCTTGTTATTTGCTGATGGTTCATTGGGTGTTTGAAACAGTTTGGGCTCCACAAGGGCATAGTATACCTGCTTTTGTATTTCGAATGTTGAGTAATATCCAAGGTATACCACAGCTTGCTTGAAGTTCTATGTGCACGTCAAATATAAGATGTCTGTGTTTAGTTACTCCCAGGTATTTGTAGCTCTCGAATACTTTGATTTCTTGGTCGAGAAGGGCTCTTTGGTAGACGTGTCTTTTGATGGTTACTCTTAAGTCAGTGGGTTTGTGGTGTGGACCTCGGATTTGCGTGATTTTGTTCTTCGCCGCATTTAAAATCAGGCCATTGTGGTAACACCAGTTTACAGCATTACCATTAGTGAAAACACGTATTAGTTCGTATAAATAGCAACGGCCCTAGCTTTGAACCTTGAGGGACTCCAAACAGCACAAAAGTCTCTTCACTAAAAGTGTTCTTAATTTAAATTTTAAAGCTCCTTCCAGTTAAGTATTTTGCAGCCAGGCGGTTAATTTACCTTTGATCCCTATTCAGCTTAACGGTTCTATTAACTTTGCATGATTTAAAGTGTCAGATTATTCACTAAAGTCTATAAACATGACATAGGCGTGATGATTTATGTTAAGGCTTGTAAGGCCTATAAGTTTGGACTAAATTTTTAGCGCGACTCTGATAAATTAGTCTCACAATCCAAGTTTTCAATGTAGTGCGTATGTTTCCTCCGTCTTGGCTCTGGTTAATGATTTTTGTGAAAATTATAACAAATATATCCGCATGCATCTTAATGTCTCTCGCTTGAATGCTGTCGATTTTCGGTGATGTTGCTGTGGTATATACCTCTTCCAAACAAGTTTCTTTGATGTTTTAATGATTTACGTTAATGTTATAAAATCAGAATTGTAAATAACATTGAGCGTCTATTCAGAAAAATGTCTTGCACATTTGCTTGAAAGTACTGGTAGCAATTTTTCTACTGGAAAGTTTCTCATTAATTCGTTGACAAGGCTCCAAGTTTTTTCGGCAATCATTTCTAGCTCGATTTAGTTTCGCAAATGTAGGGGATGATCCAAGAGTTTGGTCTACATTTACGCCTTTGTTGTTGAGACTCATCGAGTTTTTGTATATGCTCTGCATAGTCGTTGCTTGTTGTAAGTTGTCCCTATAGGCTCATATTCCCAGAGTTTTTTCCTCGAACCTATAACCTATTATGAAGTATTTAAAATTATTAAGTCTATTCAAACTCTAATACACCAACATCAGATGGAATTTCAAACAACTTCGCTAAAAAAAAATAGCTTTAAACATTTGTGATATTCTGTTAAAATAAGAATGGTCAGGTTCTTAGAAAGAAATCCGCAGTGCGTCCCAGCTTGTTGTAAGAGGCGACTAAATGGGACACCAATCATATACAGGCAACTATGACACCAAAAATGAGCCTGTGACACTTTAACACCTTAAAACTTTCCCACAAGTTTGTATGCAATCAGTGGGTTCCCACGTCTGGAGACTACCGGTGGGGTAAAAGAACAGTCAATCAATTCGAAATGAGCATACAAGTGTCAAACCACTCAAACTTTAGACACACTTCATGGAAATGATCGCAATTAATAGCACTACCCCGCTGGGCACCACGATTGCAACGCACTCGGGTGATCCCAGAGCAAGCAGAAGTGCTTGTGTCAGAGCCCGACGGATTCCGGGGGCGGGCTAAATGAAGTTTCCAAAATATTTTCCTAAACTTCGGTTTGCAAGTTGAAACCTCGGATCGATGACCTCAAAAAGTTTAGAATTCAAAGCGATTAGGCTTCGCAGATCTCTTCAAATCCTGTGCGTACAGGAAACGAAGTGGTGTAATACAGGAAATAAAGCGCGTTTTCTAGATTTCAAAACGAAGGCATTTAAGATGTTCTACCATGGAACGGTCAATGGACGAAACGGTCTTTGTATCGTTGTTGCAGCGGAACTTCTTAGCAATATCGTTGGTATTTTGAAAATAAGCGACAATGAAACGTGGAACATTGTTAGCGTGTTCGCTCCACAAAATGGATGCGATCAATCGAAAATAGATAAATTTTCTTCCCAGTTCGTTAATTTGCTTAGAAATAAGCTATCGATGGCTCTTCGTAGGCGGAGATTTAAATGGCCACGTTGGAGAAACAAATGTTGATTATGAGGACTGCCACGGCGGTAAAGGCTTTGGAACCAGAAATTCAGCTGGCGAAGACATCCTTGTAGCATGTAGGGCTTACGGCTTAACCGTCTTAAATACAATGTTTATTAAACATCAACGACATCTTATCACCTATAGCAGCGGAGGCCACGAAACACAAATAGATTATCACCTCTGCAAAATGTCGATGAGAAACCGTGTTAAGGACTGTAAAGTCATACTTGGAGAATCGCTAGTAAGCCAACACCGTCTGCTCATTACAGAATTTTTCACAGCGGAACCACCGAAAACACGGGCATCGTTTGGAAAGCCAAAAATCCGGTGATATAATCTATCGAAGGAACGAAGCGCAAGATTTATCGCACTGGCTAAAGAAGTACTTCACAATATAAACGGTATCGCAGACTCACTTAGCCCGCAAGAAATATGGAACAGCATGCACGAGGAATGCATAACACTCGCAAAGTCCCATCTGGGGACTATATCGAAATACCATCACGTCGGCAAAGAAACATGGTGGTGGAATGACGAAAAAAAAAACAACCTGTGGCTGACAAGAAGAGTGCAATCCAAGCGTAGACAAAATGCGATCGGAGCGACGATATCGAAAAAGCTCGACTGGCTCTTGAATACGAGCGTCTTAAAAAGATCGCAAAGAAAGTCCTGGCTCGAACTCGAGCAGCAGAAGCGGAAAACCTGTACCAGGAGTTGGAACAAATATCCTGTTCCAACTGTGGCTGAATTTTCATTCAAAGGAGAAGGGGTCCCTTATCAGTATCCAGCTTAACTTTTTTTTCTAGACCCTTAGGGTTATCGAGACCAAACTGAATCATGCCCTAGGTCTGCATTTAAGCGAATATATAAAGGCCCCTTAGGTTCTCCAGTTTCGCGACCTTCCAGTCATGAGTCGGAAGGGTCGGGTTACTAAGCCTAAGCTTAGTTACACAAGCAATCAAGCGATCTGTGATCAGTGCAAGCGATAATCTTAACGTGGCTTTGGTACTTGGTCCTGGGTTTCCCCGCATGATGGGCAAGAAGCTTCACCTTGACTACCTACCACCGCGCAGGTGTTATATATACTTCGACTGGCTGTACTTTTGCGGATTATTGCGATGGTTATTGCGTCCTTTACGAGTTTACTCAAAGACCTCGGCGATATGACATTGGAAGGCCGAGGGGGGTTTTGCCGCTTTTGATCTAAAGCCTTTTGGGAACCGGCACGATTTCTTTCAATGATCTCTGGCGTTTGCAGGAGTCTTTCAGTGCACCCACTTCCGTCTTTAAGGTTATTGTTGGCTCGGTCTATTTTCCTCTTCATAACTGTGGTACTCTTCGCCTCCAGAGTGGATCCGAAGGCTTGCCGACTCTACTGAGCCTCTGATTCCCCTTTGAGTTTTTGGATTTCGGCTCGTTGCGTTTGATCTTAGAAGATATACCATTGCCTGCCACAGTTTTACATTGACTCTTCTCGTACTAAAAGAGTACCGGTCTCAGGTTTTGCTTTTTCGATTTTATAAATGTAATGTAATCTCCCATTATAGATTCCACGAGTAGTGGTCACAGAGAGGTCCATCTGTACAGCGACCCGCTATTTAATAATCAGGTAAGGCCTGTTGAGCCGGAGGTCGCCAGGTATCCGACCACTCCGATACTGGGCCCTCAGCCAGGCTGATTCTCGGCACGGGTCGAATTAAGCATTGATCCGGCCCAATAGAGAAGAAAGTATAAAGGGGAGGAGGGTGAGTATCTTTTAGTTTCGGGACTCGCCTGGAGAACTTCCCGAGAGTCATTGACCTTACTTAGTCTTACAACTCGACAAATTTTATGCTCAGAGAATTTATATTACAAGAATCTCCTATTAGCCCAATTCGTAGCTAACTCTCACCAGTTTCGCATTCTAAATCGGTTGGGGTTCCCTTCTTCTTATGTGCACAACTTAAGGCGAGGTCTCCCTCTACTGCGTAGTCTCTCCGATGTTTGTTCCCTCTACATGTTCGAGGCATATTAGGGGATGGAGACATAGTTTCCTAAGTAGGAGCTCGTATAGTTCGTCATTGGATCTTCTCATCCAAAGCCTGCAAACAGTAATAATTCTTTTTTAAAGGATTTTTCTCTCGAAACTACTATTTGTATATCCCGTTCCTGGTTCAAGGATATCGTCATTCGCTTACGATAAAGTCCATACTTCTGCGCCATAAAATAGGACTGGCATAATGATTAGCCCTCTAAGTTTTTCGGAATAGGACCTTACTAATCAAACACCCATTGGTAGGAGCGATTCTTCATATTATTTTTGCTGACTTTTGTTGGCAGAATTTAAAGAAGAGCCAAGGTGAACAAACTTCCTTACCACCTCGAAATTATAGCTGCTGACTGTGAAGTTCTGTTCGTCGAAATTGTGTGTCACTTCTGCTGACACCATACACATGATTTTGACCTCATATACCCCTTAATCCATTTTTGCACCTTCAGTTTCAATATTGGCGAACGTTCCGGTGATATTTCTGTCAATTACGTCAATATCTTCGGCCTACGCTAGTATTCACATAGATTTTTAAAAGATTGTGCCACCAGTGTTTGCTCACGAGTTCCGCATACTTCTTTCAAGTATGAAGGACACCCGACTAATTTCAAAATCCATGTGACTAGGTACACTTTCAATGCTGTCCAGTTGGCAGTCGAGACAACTCTAGAAGGAGGGTTAGCCGATACAACTTGTATCTAGAATCTAGAACCTTGTAGGGCGCTGGAAAGCTTCGAGCACTCTTGAACGTTTGTCGTTATGACTTATATCACATAGTAAATGATATTGCCAAAATCATAAGTGGATCAGTGGATACATTTCTACACTTCCAGATGCCGACTGTGAGTAACCTTATACTGAAATTATGTATAAGACCACATGACGAACATAAGTTTCTTTTAAAACAGACATGTAAGCCATCCCTCCGTGAATTAGACTTCTCAATAAGGAATAGCCTTATTGCACTCATTTCACACTTCAACCGTTCGGTATAAGAAGTAGTCATGCTTCCTATACTCGTGTCTCTGAAAATCTACAAAGCATTCTGAAATGAATTGAATTTAAATGGAAAAATGTCACGATAAAGTGAAAGGATATCGATAGGGCTTCCTTTAAACACCTAAGACACCCATACACGAGTATAGCCACTTACCTCCCACTTTTCATTCATTCATTGACAATCATTTCGGGCTATTGAAGCAATCATAAGTTTTCCAAAACCTACGAGTATGTGTATGTAGTTTTTCAATACAGACGATTACTCAAAAGGACTCATAAAAAAAAGTACTTAACACTTGGCAGTCAATTTCCCGTGAAACCTGAGAAGGGCTCCCTCCGTTGATTTCCTCCCTGGATATCACACACGTAACACTTGTCTCAAAAATCCAATAAAAATAAAGAATTTCAAATATAAAAAAAAAAAATCAAAAAATAAACCAATGTCAAGGCAGACAAGAACATATTTTCATAGAGAGATGATTTGGCAGTCAATAAATTCCTCAATGATGGGGAACATGTGCGTAAACAAATTATAAGAAAATTCTTGAGCACGCATTTAGATACACAAATAGCAGTTGAGGAGATACTTATTCATATATCGGTATGCTTAGACATGAGCATGATTACCATCAAGGACGCTGTGCTGTTTATGTTTCGCTTGAATTGATTGCTTGCTTGAGCAGAGCTATTACCATACAAATGCAATCAGAGGTCAGGAGTTTGAAGACATGTGAACAAACAACCAAACCAGGTGACTGGAATCATTGAAATCTGACATGGATGGCTCTGTAATTTAGTCTTGTTTCTGGAACTACTAGTATTCGTCCATGCTTACTTGACGCTGTTGTCATTTTCATGGGAAATACAATAAGTTTGAGGAGACCCAAACATCAGACATAGGGCGACTACTCTCCCATTCGTCTCTAAAAGCTATAGGCCGACGTCAACATAAGAGGAAGTTATTTGCCATGCTCTGTGCGAGCAGTCTGAGTGCGAACTATGCAGGTCCTATCCATTTAAACATATGTAGGTACGCAAACTGCGGTATTAAGCCGAGGTTTTAGAAGCCTTACCTACGGGTTTATACAAAGGGTGGGCCGTCTGTTGGCATAGTTTTTAAAAGGATGTAACAAAACGCTGTTCAATATTTCTCAAAAATTGTCGAAAAGAGCAAACCTCCCGACTAATTATAGAAGATTGCTTCATTTAAGTGACCGCTGAGGCTGTTTTGAAAGTAGGCCATCTTGTCAAACAAATTGTCCAATATATTTTCCATCGTTTTGCCTCATATTTCACGAAAAGCTGGACCAATATTGTTCTTGGCAGCCTTCATCGATCTTTAATGGCATCCCACAAAGAATAAATCGATTGTTGAACGACTTGTGTGGTGTGTACCCCCACCTTGCTGGAATTTTAGCTCGACTTAGTCCAACATCTAGACCACCTTGGTCTTCCGCTAATGCGCTGTCCCTTGGGAGCAGATTCGAAGACTTTTTGGACCAGAGCGCTCTTCATGACCCAGCCACTTCAGTCATTGGACTTTTCCTGTCTAGGTCGATGTCGCTGTACAGTCCATACAATCCGTCGTTGTATCTCCTTCAGGACTGAAAATCACTCGAAAAATTTTCCTCTCAACGCTGCCAAGAGCACCCTCATCCATTTTTGATAATGTCAACGCCTCTGCTCTATGGAGCGATCTCAAGATCAAGATAAGATCTCATAGAGGGCAACTCATGTTGTTTGAGAGAGGGCTTTTTCATTTTTCACTCATCCGAAAAACGGCTCTCCACGTCGAAGCCATGACTTTTTGTCAACAAATTATACACGTACGAACTTCGTACGGTTTGTTTAATAAGACAGCCGCTATTTCGGCACAACAGAACAACTATCCAAGAATTATCTCCAAGTTTGTCTGGTGAGAGTGACGTTCTATCCGAGACGTCGGTGTTGGGTGCCCTTTTTGCTTGACAATGTACTTTCCATTTTCCCCGCTTCTGTCTCAATACTGGCCAAAGCGCCACTGACATCACGGTGCTTACTTCCCATTATGTCAATATCATCGGCGTATTCAAGTAATTGGACGGACTTTGAAAAGATTGTGTCTCCTTGTTCTACATCGTCTAGGTTAAAAGGTTAATTCTTCATCAGTTTACGGCCAAATAATACAAGATTGTTTATCATACATAGATAGCGCTCTCCATTGGGTGCAAGGTTTCTTCCATTGTGCCTCATCTGAAAAGATGATTTTTCGAGGAAAGTTGTCGCCAGTTTCGAACTGATCTAAAGCCTGATCTAAAGCCTAAACTGAGAAGCGATAACGAAGCGGGTGGTCATTTTGCCGTCATTTAGACCTTGCAATCTTTATTCAAAATTCTTCTCAGTGCGACTGATGTTCAGTTGCTGAGATCTTTGGTGAATTGCGGTTCTCGGGCTTATGCCCACACTTGGGCAACAGCTGCAATCTTCGTAAAGCGCACAGGATGAACACGGGAATTGGTTCGGTTATTAATCTTCACAACCTTGCGTACACCAGCTGAATTTGGTGCATTATTTCGACCCAAATTTCTTTGCAAAATTCGCATTGCTTTGGCAACAGAGCAAAGTAACTTTGCAATATTTTCCAACGTTGTTCAAGCGTAAATCGATTTAGATCGTACCGTGAAAATAGAATACTGTGTTTCAAGGAATTCACTGGGGATTCATGATTTATTACTTTTTCGTCCCCTCATTGAATGGCATACCAGCAGGATGGCGCTACATGCCATATAGCAAGCGAAACAATCAACTTATTGAAGGAATCATTCGATGAACGAATAATTTCGCGTAATGGACCTGTAAATCTACCTCCAAGATCTTGTAATGTGACGTGTCTTGATCGTTAGGGATCCTTAAAGTCGATAGTCCGACAAACCAACATCAATCGACGCATTACAAGCCAATATTATTCGTGTATTGAGGACATACGGTCACAAATGCTCAAAAACTTTGTCTTTCGGATGACATTGATCAGATTCTGTTGTGGTGGGAATATGCCAGAGGATGTGTAAAAAAAAATAAAAATAATTGCGGAAAGTATTCTCTCGAATGAACACAAATACATGGCTTTCTAGTAGTGAAAAGTTAGAACTGGTCGAAAAAAAACATAAATAAAACGGACAAACGACCACCTTAGGAAATCTTCCTCTTATCCAACGTCACTCGAAATGAACACTGAATAACAACTAACAAACAAATGACCAGATTTTCCAAAAAAAGATCACCATTTCTATTTCAAATTATTACCAATATGTTTTTCTTAAACTAAAACTTGCCACTTATGACAACCATCGGTATATTTGAAAAAAAAAAAAAAATTATTCGCGACACAAGATCATTTTCAAAGGCAAAATATGTCTTTCCAACGCTCTTTAGTTTTTCACCTGAGAAAACCAAAATCTGACAGAAAGTGAGGGGGCAAGAACAATAAAAAAACACCATTTGACATTTGTTGTGTATGCGAGAACCGCTATTTTTGGAAGTCTTCGGATTTTCATTTCTTTTTTTCTTCGAACTTAAATCGTACCCCTCCTGGTTTGATTTGAACGACTTATTTGACTTTCTGCGAAAAAGCAGCTTTTTCATCCGAAATACGATTATTCGAATTTGAAACTTTCGAAGTGTCAAGTTGAAAGCACGATCCATGGGGATGTGGCACGCTCAAAAATATGCAATTGATTTTGATATTTTTCGTGGAACCTATTCAGTATTGTTTACACGACAAGTGGAACGTTGTCACTTTGTTTTCGATTTTTCGAAATCGAATTTGATGCAGAACTGTCACTTTTATTTTTGGATTTTTTTCCACTAAATACATGGCCTTATTTCACCATTTTGGGCTTCGTACTACGCATCACTTTTGTTCATATTCATTTTTAAGATGTTTTGCTTTACAAACCAAAATAAATGAGCTATTCACCAGAAGAAAGTGCTGTCACAGTGACGGTGTATCTCAAATTGAATATGGTTATTTACTGTTTTCCTGTTGACCAGTTGAATGTCTACGTATGACTATGACAGTTGTCAAGCTCATCGGTCTTATTTATAAATAAATGTGAGATTGTATCAACAATTTGTTTGTCTTCCTGAAGAATGTGTAATGCAACAATGCAATTCGAAGATAAAAGACATTGCCGAGCCAAGTGATGATGACCTCAGATTAATCACCTGAAAAACAATAACCCTCTCTGGCAATGACATTACCCCCTGACTTTGATTTACGAAAAAGACGTTCAATTGCCTCTATCTCCGAGTGCACACGCAATTGAGAATTTGCCAAAATTGTTTAAGTTTTCAGCTTTTATTTTATTTGCTTTGTTTGTAGTGTCGATTGTCTAATTAATCATCAACGTTAATGAAAGCATTTATAATTATTTCCGTTTCGTTTTCGTTTCGTTTCAGGGAAATTAGATAACAAATTTAGAGAAAGGCCCCTCCGCGGGAGCCTCGGATATAATTAACAGCAATCAGAAGAGTTTTTCTTTATTTAAAAAAGAAACAAGAGGTAAGTTTGGCTCCTTGAAATACACATTTTTAAATAAAAACGATGTTTGCGACAGAAATCGTCGCGTCCGTCACATTCACATTCCGCAACAGTGAGGTTCCGATGTGCGTTGGTTTTGAGTGTTTGTGCATTGTGATTGTATCGATATACAAGGATGATCAATTTGCTAACCTCTTTCACAGCTTAGAAAACTCCAAATACGGACAAGCGAATATTCGCAGGACTTAACATTTCAATCTCAGCTTCTTATTTATTTAGTCGCTACGACCTGCCAACAAAACATATCATAACATGACATAACATGAGGGCTTTGAGGTTAAGTTCACACAAATGTTATGGTCGTGCGAATGTAGTTTGGATTCCACATTTATGGATTGCATTTTGACAGTTAACAAAGGGCATTCTCTCGTACGCGAATCATTGATTTTTTCGCTAAAACTTAGTTTTTAGTTTTTTTTTATCAATCCACAGATAAATAACGAGTTCTTAGCTTGTGGAATAGTAAAATTGTCACTTGAGCGTCTTTAAATGTAGTAAATAATAGTGAAAAGTTGATATGTTGTATTCGGCGTTAGAATGAAAAATGTGGCTGTCGTATTCCGGTATATGAGAAAGCAAAACGTCAAGATGACACCGAGATGTTACAGAATATAGAAATTAAGGGCCTTAGCGGCAATTTTGACGCCGGTGATAGGCCGCTGATTAGAGAACTTTCAATGACTCCAATGGGGAATTGTTCAGGTGTAAATGGGGCCCCTATTACGATTGATCCATTGGTGATTACATGCGTCGTGATCAAGCTGATTGTCGGTAATCTTTCTCATAACAAGGTCCCTGATCTTCAGTTCGGATAACTGGTAAGTTAGCTCATGTTGTTTTCTGTGCAACGCTTTACTTAAAGTTGAACGTCCTTTACTTTTAGATCGGACCCCCTCTAAAGTATTTATAATTGTTATGAACGGCGTCTAACGAGATACAAAACTGGAGGAATTGTGATGGGAACCCGGTTATAGTTTAAACCCATCTCAGCACCAGCTACTGCCATCTCCTAATTGTGAAATCGATGACTGTTAACACTCCGCTAGTCGCGGCTAAAAAAGGTGTCATATTGTTTGCGGCGATCTGACAGATCCTTTTCATGATACGATTTCGGTCGCCGTGATCCATCAGAACGAATTGGTCACAATAACACTATAAACTGACTCTACCAATGTCGGAAAGGCACTAAATTCTTCCGTGTCATCCATCAGACAGCTACTAAGAAAAAGAGCGCATTGTTGCCAACCCTTAGTGAGAGGGAACAAAAAATATTCCCGGGTGATATGTCAGATCGGCCGCTACTTACGGAGGGCATTCTGCGAAGAATGATATCTTACACTTCCTAACACAAATCATTCACTCGTGAATGGTAAGAATTACGAAATTTGGTGATTGGAAACACACTTTGAGGTTAGGTTTATCCTACTGTAACTGGTCCATTTTAACTGCTCCTTTAAGTTTTGTCGCAGATAAAGCTGATAACTTGTATAAATGGCTTTAGGTTTAGATGCTGCAGGGCAATTGAATTTTCATGATTGTCGATGCTGCATTCTTCCGCCAAAAGGATGCACATCGATGGCTGTGTTATTAGTTTGGCTATCTCCGGGGTTGATATCAATTGAAGGCAACTGAGAGGTGGACGGATTTAACTAATTGCCATGGTGCGTAGCTTTGTGCGTAGTCACGCAAATTACTTAGTCAAATAAATGGGTTAAAAACTCGATCGGAGGATTCTAGTGAAAAGTGATCCGTTTTGATATAGAAACGTGGCACATAGATGCTCACATGAAAAATGTTTACTGCTTTAACGACTTTAAGGCATTTTGATGCATGGTATCGCTGTTCGGATGTATTAAGACGTCGTGAATGGTATGCTACTACGCACTTCCGTTCATAGAAGTTTTGATATATTCTGTAGACATGTGCCAAGAGTTCAACTTAACTTAAGTAATGGCGGATTATCCTACGTAAAGTTGACAGTAGCTTGTTGACATCTTGGGTGTTCCCCTCTTTTCGAATGTGACAGCATTGATTCGACAGCTGTCAAAGCAAAGCCGATGAATTCAGCATTTCTAGGAGCTAGGGTGGCTGCCAAAGACCACGGTGAGAAAATGAATTCTTTTTGAAAAACGGTTTGACCAGTTGCCTAATTTCTTTAGCTTCTTTATCCAAATGATAAAACAGGCGCTGAGACAAACTTAATTACCCGATAAATAAATTCTAAAACCAAACAATTTTGAGGCTGATAATGAAGTGAAGCGTAAGTGTTTCAATATGTGAGCTCTGAATCTACTAGTCGCTGTGCCCTGAAGTTTTCGTGGAGCGGGCTTTCATCGGCATCTGAAATGCGCGTTCTAATGGTTTTGCTTATTATTATTATTGATAACTATCCCTCCTTCTGTTGTGTACTTCGTGGGCATTTTCGACTTCTGTGGCACTTTGTTAAACAGAGCTACACAGTGCCAGCATGAACTTGAGTGATAAGGGTGGTGCTTTATAAGATGAACTTAGATATTGATTTCCTTTGACTGTTGTTTAAATTCCTGACGCGTGCATAAGGGTAAAATGGCTTCGCAGAAGCTGAAGAGATTCAAACTGACTGTTACCTTCTGGGTGACTCTCCGGGAGAAGAAAAGAAAGAAAGAAGAAGAAAAATATTTTTTTGGAACATCCAGCTCAGGATTCCCTGATTTATGTTGGTGCAAAGTGGGACATTCCTATCATCGTATCTTTCCGTACATTGGATCCCTTGGATGTCTTATCGAACAGTGACTCTATGTTTCAAGACATCTACCGACCTACGTTTTTTAAAATCACGATTCACGTCGAGTTTTGCTTCCTTTGTATTGCTCTAGCAGCGATGTGCCTTATATAGATTAATTTGCGGGCCACATATCCGAATTCATCGGTCTTGAATGAGCTTGTCTCCGTCCCAGTTAAAATAGCCACTTTAAAGGTAACCCTATAGAACTTCTGTAATTATCGGCCAAAAGTAATTATTTCTAGTGTCCATAACTTAAAAAAAAAATAAAACCAATTCCCCCACATTTCAAGAATGCAAATGCCTGTGTGCGTTTTTATGTTTCTGTTGTACAGGTTCCCTAGTTCTTTGCACACTTCATTCGAGCCGGGAACAGCAAGACACAAGTTCTATAAATAAATTTAAAGTGGTTTGCCTTGTTCCCACTTTAGCCGTACGTATCCCAATTTTTCCCGCTGAAATTTGATTAGGTTGCGTTCACGACAAATAAGTTTGTGTGAAGTTCCTTCTCACCATCGGAAGAGGGGCGGAAGAAATGGGCTAGAAGAGGACCACAATTTTATTTAGAATGATGAAAAGAAACAAAACATTTCTTCCCAAATTAGATACGCTGAAGTTATTTCAAGAACTCGTGTGCAGTTTCAAGTTGTAATGTCTATTTAGGTCCACAGAGAGATGGATGATTGATGGAAGATTTTTTTAAACTTTCAATAGACATACTATACTCGTATGTTTGTATATGTTCAAGGTGCTGATGTTCATGTGGTGTCTCACTAAGTCATGCTTATCTTATAAGAAACATCGCGCTGTCGTTTCAATGAATTAGATTCGATCATTCCTAAAGTCATTGCAACTGAACAGAATTAGATCTATTAAGAAGGCAGTGAAATTTACATGGATTCTTTGATTGACAATAGGTGGCGTTAGATTATACTTCATTTTCAAGTCAATGTTACCTTATGTGCAGAATTTATCAACTTCTTTTCTGTCAGCGATTGATTTGATGACGTCAATCTAAAATGATTTGATGAGCGAACAAAACGACCAAGAATATCCTCACGAACCTTTCATAATGTCCATGTTTATAGGTCATCCTAATGGGATATTCATAAGTTGAGGGCTGACAGGTTCAATTCCTCTGATTTCTGAAGAGATGTCACTGTTAAAGTTAAAGCGTTGCCGAGCTACACGAAATCTCTTTCTATCACAGCTGTTTTTTGCGACGTTTTGTCAGATTTTTCGATGTTGTACATTTCTTCTTGCTGACATATATATATACGAGTATATACATCAGGATCAAACCCAATAATGTCCGCTGTAAATCTATTCTGTTGAGAAATCTGTTTGCTGGTTTGGAACCTCAAAAGTGGTCGGTTTTTTTTTGGCAGTTTCAACAAGTGCATTTATATTCATGTAATGGACTGTTCTCTCAAAGCCTTATTCACTGCTGAATAACTTTGTCTCTGGCCTTATGTCCATGCCGTCTGATTGTGGAGCATTGATGGAGAGCCGGGGCATCTGCGTTTGTAACGACTACATAGATGCGGTTATAGACTTTGAAAAAGCAACACTTCACTGAACTTAATCCAATGTCTGAATTGATTGCGTCGCAAGTCACAATGGAGTTACCGTTAGTAAAATTGAAAGAATCACAACGTCCCCGAGAAGAGTTTTCAGGACCAACAAGTCCCATCAGGCTTCAGGTACTCGGCACTGATGTGCTGGGTGCTGGCACTAAAGCGCTTGCTCATCTTTCTGCGAGAGACTGAGAAAATTCAGAAAAAGCCACATTCTAGGACTGCAATGGACCAGTTATTTGCCTAGGTGCCTGTTTCGTAGGAAAAAAGGGGTTCATTTAAGCCTAGCTGACTTTATCCAACGGTCTTGGATAATCATGGTTTAAATGTGATTCTCTTTACACATTCCCTTGCTCATGTTTTCAGGTCTTGTTGGCTTGATATGCATGTAACATCTTTGGTAGAACTTTCAGATTTATTTATGGATTACGATGTTTATATGGATGGTATTGATGCGACTGATCTTCAGCACTTGACAAAGGTTGAAAAGCAGTTGAGAAGAAATGGAAGGAAGAGCAAGCGGCAAGTGATCCTATGGTTTGTTGTGATAGCAGTTATTTAACATTTAGGTTCCCTGCAGTACTTCTGGATTCCTACAGCCTGGCGCTTTCAACAAATCTCCGCCAAAATCCTGTTTTCCATTTGGAAATCACCCAGTTCTTTTGATCCGGTTCACCTAACTTCCTGAATTGTGTTGATTCTAGATTGTATCGTTAATTTTAAGTCCAAATATTCAATGTACAGATTCCTCTTATGATGTATGTTGACAACAGTAAACTCATCTCCGTCCGACGGTCTCGATTACTTCGCAATATTGAGGATTCTACACGGATTCAAGTCCTGAAGGACTAGGCCGGTCTTTTCATTGTAGAACTTAAATGAGTAGACATTTTGCAGTCAGCAAACGATCATCTTCTCCGCAGTCTTTCAATAAAATATTTCCTTCTTATTCCATCTGTGCTTCTCGTTTAATTAACTTTCCAGAGTGTGCGGAAGCTTCCTTTGGCAGAACAGTAAAACTTAGCAGTATCAACAATTTCAGTAACAGTGGATATCCTGGCCGATTATTGGTCTTGGAATACTGAAGATCTCAGTGTTTTTATCGTATTTTCATGGAAGAGAAGTTGATAAATGTGGAGGCATGAAAACATGCGGCACATTTCTACTGAAGCCACCGCTTATATTCCAATCCGAGTAGTACACCACTCGACTATTTGGAAATTAAATTTTTTAATTGCAGTCGCCTGAGTTGTCAGGAAATAATTTCTACGAAAAGAACTTTTCAAGAAGATACAACTCAATTTCATTTGTGACAATGTCCACAGAATACAGTTCACACTTTCGCAGCGAAGAAATGAGCCTCTGTCAGTTGTTTATCAAGAAAGATGCTGCTTATTCCTGTATAAGTGAACTTGGCGAGCTTGGTTTGGTGCAATTTAACAATCTAAACGAAAGTGAAAGTGTTCTCCACTTGAGATTCATCAATCAAACTACACGATGTGCTGAAATGCAGCGAATTCTAAACTATCTTCATGATGCAGTTGAAGAAGCTGGCATCGAGATTCCCATAGTCAAAGATGAGGAGGTGCCTCTTTGCCCTCAGAACAAAGAAATTTTAGAACTTGAAGCAATTCTCGAGAAGATCGAAGGCGAGCTCTTGGAAATCACAAGAAACTACCAAACCCTAAGGAACAAATACATCAAATTACTGGAGATCAATGAAGTTCTAAAAAAAGCCGACGAATTCTTTTTGGATGCATCATCATGGAGCGATTTAGTAACGAAGAATCTTCTCCTAGACACAAATGATCTGAGGGGCGTTCATTCAAAAAAGACAGAGGGCAGTCCGAAGCTTGGCTATCTAACTGGGACTATTCCAATTGAAAATTTCTTTGCCTTTGAGCGGGTCCTATGGAGAGTCTCCAGGGGTAATTTCTTTATGCGCCATGCTGAGATTGAAGAGGTCTACTTAGGAGAAACAATAAGGAAGTTTGTTTTCATGGTGTTCTTTCAAGGCGATGTGATTGAGAGAAAAATCCGACAGATTTGTCAAGGATTCCGTACAGCTCTCTACCAGTGTCCAGAGTCATGGACAGAACGTCTCAATCAGTTGGAATCTATGGAAAATACGATTAAGGATCTTCAGATAGTCCTGGAGCAGACAAACTATCACCGACGAAGGATTTTGTCTATTGCCGCTGGAGATTTATCACTTTGGCGTATTAAGGTGAAGAAAATCACGGCTGTGTTTTATGTTATGAATCAAATGAGCATGGATGACGCTGAGAAATACATGATTGCCGAATGCTGGGTGCCAACGAAGGATATCCCATTGATTCAAAATGCTTTGTATAGAGGAGCGTTTAATGCATGCTCATCGATTCCACCAATTCTGGAACAGATGAAGAAAGGTGATAAAACCCCGCCAACTTTGAATAAAACGAATCGGATAACCCATGGCTTTCAGGCCATCGTAGATGCTTATGGAGTTGGAGACTACCAGGAACTGAATCCCATGCCATATACCATTGTGACGTTTCCTTTTCTCTTTGCTGTCATGTTTGGAGACGTTGGACATGGGATTCTTGTGAGTCTTTTTGCTGCCTGGATGAAGCTGAAGGAAAAGCAGTTGTCGATTCTGAAAATCAAAAACGAAATTTGGAACATAACGTTTGGAGGTCGCTACATCATTCTGGCCCTGGGTTTGTTTTCCATATACACAGGACTTCTGTACAATGATGCTTTCTCGCAAGGACTTAATATTTTCGGTACTTCATGGAGAGTAGGGTATAACGAAACCACGATTCTACACAATCGCAAGTTGCAGCTGAACCCAACCACTATGTTCAAGAGTCATCCATACCCCTTTGGAATGGATCCTGTATGGAGTGTGTCTGGAGAAAATGCCATCGTGATGACAAATTCGTTGAAAATGAAAATCGCCATCATTTTGGGAGTGTTGCACATGTTCTTTGGAATGTCTCTTGCCGCTTGGAATCATATGTACTTCAAGAATTATATAGACCTCGTGGGGTTTTGTGTACCCCAGATGATTTTCTTTAGCCTTTTTCTTTATCTGGGTTTGTTGATCGTGATGAAATGGTGCTGGTACTCAGCGACAAATTCGGCTCCCTACAATTCACGTTGTGCACCATCGATTTTGATAATTTTCATCGACATGGTGCTCTTCAAAGATGTGGGCCCTGCTTTAGAAGGATGTCAGCAATACATGTTCAAGTTCCAGGATGGTTTTCAAAGATTCCTTCTGACCATATCTCTGTTTTGCATACCAGTCATGCTCATTACCAAGCCGATGTACATTATGTGGAAGAAAAGGCAATACCAGCGCAAGATTAAGTACAAATTGCAAACTCAAAAGAAGGATAAGAAAGTCACTTTCTCCGATGTTGCCGAGCAGAATGTAGGCGATGGCCTTGTCACCCATATTGTTCCACTAGCAGATGTCTTTGAAGATCGATCCAATAGTTCACTGCAAAGTATCCTTAGTGAGGAAGATGGAGACAAAGATGACTGGAATAACCAGGACATCGGAGAGACTTTCATTCACCAAGCTATTCACACTATAGAGACGGTGCTTGCATCCGTTTCGCATACAGCTTCCTATCTAAGGCTGTGGGCTCTTTCATTGGCCCACTCACAACTGTCGAATGTACTCTGGAAGATGGTTCTGATGAAAGGTCTACAATCGAATAGTTGGAAAGGAAGCATTGCTTTGGTGTTCATATTTCCGATATGGTGTATGCTAACCGTGTCCATTCTAGTAGTGATGGAGGGCCTTTCGGCATTCTTACACACCCTACGACTGCATTGGGTTGAGTTTCAGTCGAAATTTTACTCTGGAACTGGAGTGTTGTTTCAGCCATTTAACTTTCGAAAAGTTCTTGAAGTGGAAGACAAGTTGGAGTGAAGTAAAATGTTTGAATGTTTGTTTGGTGAATGAAATATACTTGTAAGGGTATTATATGGTATAATGGTCTTGAACTTATTTATTGTCTTACTTTCGTTGAAAAACAGAGTTCCTATTTGTAGATGATTCTGGAAAGGCTGCAGTGAACTTGAAAACCTCTCACAAAACGTGAGAATTCGTCTTGAATGACTTAATCCTTCAGAGGCATGAGGCTAATCAGCCTTATATCTCAAAATTTGGCATCAATACGTGTTGTTTCTGGAAGCTTACAACTTTGTGACTAAGTTTTCTTTGAAAAGCAAATCCACATCTGATGAAAAACTGCTAGAGTATGTCTAGCAACGAATTGAAGCTGATTGACCTAGCTGTTGCTCGAAATATCATCATACTATCACGAAGCTTCCTAACCTTAATATCCATAAGCGAACGTGGAAGCTACGTAATCATGAAACCATAAACGAAATTGAGCATGTTAAGGTTAACGCAAGGTAGTCGTCCGGCCATCCCGAGCATTCCGAGCAAACACTATACTTTTTGACGAAGACCAGTACCTAATTTCAGACTTGGTACTTCTACAGATATCTCAGACATAGCAACGGATCCCTTATTGTTAGGGGTCTTAACGTTGACCGCATGCAACCGTATTAATCCTTTCAAATCTTTGCCGATAGCGTACCCCTCATCCAATTGTTAGAAACACGGTAGTCGCTGAGAGTTGTCAGCCTGGCGATACCCGATATATGTTCATAACGAACTTCGTACATGCAAGCGGAATATTAGGTCCTTTAATAGGCTACGTGCTGTCCAACAACTAGCGGAGGCCAGAGACTGCTGCAACGCAAATATTACCTCCATTGAAAAAACGTGATGGGATGGGCCGGACAAGAAGAAGAAAAACGGTGATATCTGCTACGGCGATTGTTATCGATGGCAAAAGCAGGGCCTATTTAGATGCGGATTTATTGTTGGAGGCAGACTTAGGCAAGAAGTGCCTGATATGCGCACATGCCCATATAGAGGAGAAAGATGACGACGCCAAACATGGCTTCTACGTGCTCTGGAACAAGACCTATGAGCAATGCTCTAGTTATGGCTTAAAATTGTCCTCCGCGATTTTTATGCAAAACTAAGAGGAGAGTGCTATCGGAAGGTATAGCCTCCAAGACACCACTTGTGATAACGGATTCAGGCTAATCGTCTTTGCGACTTTGCTTGATTTTCACAAGGGAACTTGGAGAACTCCTGATCAATCGACCGTTGACCAGACCAGATTGCGATCGACGCAAGACACTCCTCCAGCATTATGGATGTTCGAAAGTTTCAATGAGGTAAAATCGACTCGGCTACCTTGTTGTAGCCAAGGTACGGTTGCGGATATCCCGAATAATGCAAAGACAAGCTAATACTGTAAGGAATTTCGATTTCGGATGGCTACAATCGAAAGAGGCCGCAAAATTCTTTTCCGATAGAGTCTCTCTTAGTCTCTAAAGAGGTCCACTGCCTTAAGCCTCAAGTATCGAAAACCGCTGGCAACACTGCTAAAGTAAGTTAGTTTTAGTTTTAAATGCATTTTATTTTACTTATCATTACGTTTTACATTCTAACAAAAAATGCTTAGATGCTAGCTTACAATTACTTAACAATCTTATACTAACTTACTGGCCCCACACAGGCACTCTAAGCTACTCTAAATTCTTAGCTCTATGTCTTTCGACTTCATTTACTTTTTTTTTTATGATATTTATTTTCTATACTTAAGGCTAAGAAAAACATTGTTAACAAAAACTTAGCATATGGACAATATTTTGTATTTTTTATAAAAACTTAATATCTAACTTAAAATAAACCTAACCTAGATACACAATACACACATATAAACACATAGACATTATACACAATAATATACATATATTAGTATATACCTTTATATATACTAATATGTACATATCTTTCTTAAATGCTAACCTAAACCTATGTAAGCTGGCCATCGCTATTTACAGAGCAAATAAATTGGTCAGCTCTGCCTCATTAGTGAGGCTGGTCTGTAATTGACGGAAACGACGACGAAACATCTTCCCTATCATTCAACCACCAGAAATGCTGGTGTTGCCGAACGACATCCCTCTTATCGCGATTCCCCACCGCCCTACTGAACCTGAGACGATCCACCCTGCCGTGTGCAACGTCTCTGTTGTAGTTGAGTCGCCTGTCCCCAGCTGTCCGAGCGACATGGAAGATTAACGGGACCGCTGATCTATCCTGGATCAACCCTATCTGATCAAGGTAGAGGAATGCTTCCGGTGGAACGAAGCCGTTAGAGCGCACACTCTCATGATAAAGGTGATTGGGGAAGTAAGCCCCAGATATCAGATTATTCGTCGAGGCCATTGCTCTTGCAATGTGCCTTCGAGTCAGCTTAATTACGAAGTTGTCCACTCGTATTAGGTTCGCCCTGTTGTAAAGGACCTCATTAGGATAAAATTTGTTGTACTCCGACTCTGGTGTTCTGTACAAGCGAAGACAAGCCCTAAGGCAAGCCCTCTCAAACACCCGAATCTTTTCCATTAAGCTTGCTCGTACATTGAACCACACGGGACACCCAAATACCAGCATGGGCCTGATAAGGGCCATGTAGCAGATGATCTTTACCCTCGCATCGAGCTGGCTGCTATAAAACAGTCTCTTTGTGAGGGCAAAAGCACCTCTGGCTCTGGCCTGAGCAGCATATACATTTTTGTTAAAATACAGAAACTGATCTAGCCAGATCCCAAGGTATCTGACTACACTTCGACAGGCAAGAGGCTGTCCGTGTTGTCCAATGATCGAGAACTTTCGCCAATTTTTTCTGGTGTCCCTAGAGGCTCCAGACAACGGCGTCCTAAAGAGAATGGTTTCCGACTTCTGAAAGTTGATTTTCAACTTCCAGTC
The DNA here is from genome assembly GCA_928272305.1 of Volucella inflata. Lineage (NCBI taxonomy): Eukaryota > Metazoa > Arthropoda > Insecta > Diptera > Syrphidae > Volucella > Volucella inflata. The sequence continues at coordinate 79,765,998 of OV743717.1, read as the reverse complement.
ATCGCAAAATCGTCTTATCTTATCGAAGTCACGCTGTAAGGGAGTATTAATGACCTCGATTTTTGGACCTGTTCTGTACACTATCAAGTCATCTGCGTACGCAATAGTATGGGGAAGTGAACCTATCAAGTCGCTTGTATAAATGTTGAATATGATCGGTGAATTGAGCGCGCCTTGCCGAAGACCATTTTTAATTTGAAATATTCCAACAGAAGTCACATCACCATTTTTCACGATGAACTGTCTGTTGGTTAGCATATTATAAAGAATGTACAAGAGTGGTTTACTGATCCCCAGACTAGCCAGATTGTAGAAAAGACCTTCTAACCATACAGTGTCGAAAGCCTTCTCCAAGTCAACTAGGCAGGCACCCGTACACTGTTTTTTGCCTTTATTCCATTGGATATCGGACATCAGCTTAGACGCGGCATGTGAGATAGCATGTCGTGCCTTAAAACCGAATTGATTATCCGGAACTATATGTTTGTCCTCAACCCACCTAGTCAGAGCTCTATTGATTACTTTTTCGAACACCTTACTGATATTCGGAAGGAGAATTATCGACCGAAGATTCGCCGGATTGGATATATCCTTTCCCTTTTTGGGGATAGGTTGAACCACCGCCGTTTTCCAATGCGCTGGATAATGTACATTATTCATTGCATTATTAAACAGGGTGGTATAAATGTCCACCGCTTCTAGAGGAAGATGTCGAAGCACGATGTTCGGAATTCCATCGGTCCCCACTGATTTCTTACTTCCGATTGTGTCGAAGATCTCATAGAGTTCTTCCTTCGAAATGAACGGGGGTAGCTCACCTTCTCTGGCAATGACATTATTTGCCATATTTTCGTCGCTGAACCGGGTGAAACCAGAGCCCTCGGATCGCCAGTTGTCTACTTCATTTCGAATATAGAAGTTGTGCACCAAGACGCGATTGTCCAGGTCATAATTAGGGCCAATGATATCATTGGCCTTGTATACTTCCTGGAAAGTCGCCCCTATGGCCTCAACCTTCTCCTGTGGATCCTCGATCACAAAGAAGTCGTCATCATCAGCGGCCTCATTTGTATCAATGCCTGCTATTGTTAGTGACCGTTCGTTGTCTGTTGCCCGGGCTATTTTAAGACACTGAAGGTCGTTTTGATTTTTTCTCCCAAAAAGTTTATTTATTTGCGGGAACATATTCGGGTTGCTGGTGTTTACAGCCCGAACCTTATTGTTCCAATAGAAACTTACAGCAATTCTGTAATTCTCTTTGATTAATGTTTGAATATTTTTATGACGAATCGACGACTTCAGTGTCCTAATCTCTGGGTCTTGTCTGTCTGTAAACTGTCTGTATAAGTTTTTAAGTCTTGTCAGAAGTTTACTTTTCTGTCGGTGCAGTGCGTCAATAGTAGGATTGCGGAACAGATCTTCGTTAGTCGTTTGTTTATACCGCGGTATTGTAGCGTCCATTGTTTGTTTTATTGTCTCGTCCATTCGTTTAAGGTACTTATCGATCTCCTCGTTTGATAAATTCCTATTGGACGGTGGGTGGAGCGTGTTCGAGGAGAGTGCTCTTGTCAGGGTTGCGGAGAAGCGTGTCCATCGGGTCTTACTGTAGTTGTAAGAGTATCTTTGGACAAACTCCCCCAATTCCGCAATTTCGTTGGGAACTGTGATTTCGGTGCTAAAACCGCAATGGTCGCTGTCATACACGAATGTGCGCAGATAGTTAAGCGTTTGTAAATTCGTACCTGTCAGTCCTATACGTTCGTCATACAGTAATAGATCCAAATAAGACCCGCCTCTTGGAAACGACGGGTTATCCGTCGCTTTAAGACCGAGTCTATACATGGCATCGTTCTGACCCCACCAATCGAGTAGTAGGTTCCCTCTAGTATTTGGCAAATTATTTCCCCAATCTCTGTGTCTAGCGTTGAAGTCCCCGCCGATTATAAAATAATTCTCCCCCGATTCCAGCCTCAGAAGTCGAAAAAGTGTGTCGAGCTCTGTAATGAATAAGGTGGATTGTGAAGCCCCAGATCCATAAACAGAGGCCAAGTACAGCCGCTTTCCACTGCGGAGCGGGATGTAAATGACGACTGCCTCTAACACCCGGAACCTGCGTAACACTCGCTTGTACACTCTGTGGAATTCTATGCCTTCTTTAATGAAGATCGCGACACCGCCTCCACGTTGGGAGTTAGGCCGGTTTCTTCTTTTAACAATATAATTATTGTACTCCAGTTCGTGCTCATCGGTTAGCTTGGTTTCGCTAGCGAAAAGCACATCAGGAGTTTGGTTTTGTAGCAATTTAAACATCGCGGCTCTTCGTTCGATCCTAATCAGTGAATTAACATTCACCGCAAGGACCTTCAAAGTCTGTTCCACCATGTGCGTAACCATTACGACATGTGTTGCGTTAGGCCCGGCAGCAGTGCGTAGATCCGGTCCACCCGCTTGGCCTGTGCAACACTGCTAAATGAAAACAAGAGATGGCACTTCTGTTGTGTTGGGTTTCATTCGACGAGCATAACAAAATCCCTGGTTTGACGAAGAGTGCCGGCAAGCACATGCATACAAAGCAGCGAAGGGTTAGAGCTGCTCTATGAGCAGGAGAGACAAGCGAGAGAAAAACGCCTAATCTATTAAATTTGGTTGGACGAAAGTATGCCCGATGAATAGTTTGTCCGATCCTCAAGAAAGAAGACCCTCTAAACTGCTCCATCTACAAAGGCATTAGTCTTCTTTATATGGCCTATAAGATTTTGTCTGCCATCTTAAGTAAGTAAGCAACTGGTGAACACGCGAAAACTCATGTGCTTCGTTTAACATGACTAGGCCCACTAAACTGATGATTTGCAAGCAAGTATACGTTGCAAAATAGCTCAGCTATGAACCAGCTCCTGGACTCTACGAACAATGCAGGAAGAAGAAAAAAGGCTTATTGGAAAATTAGCGAAAGTTTTAGAAATTAAAAAGCGCGGCTCTAGGCACAACGCTTAGAAGTTTTACGAGAAGATGAAAAGAAAGTCAACAACTAACAGAAGTCTGTAGAGATGAGTAAAGTATTTTTTGAAGATTTTAAACGCCTTTCAGTTTAAGCAAGAATTAACTTTATATCTGGCCGATATCAAAACCTCAGTATGAAGGGCTCTTGAACCAAACGGCCTGCCTGCCAAGCTGTTTGAGGCAGCAAGAGATGGCTTTACGGAAAGGTTCTTTCAACTCATATTTAAGGTTTGGATAAATGGAATTACGCCTGGACCTCTTCATTTTCTTAAACATATTTTGTGTTTGAAAGCACTGTCTCTGATCAGGGTGACACTTATCAGTACAATTTTTGTCTTGGTAAGTCCACAATTCAGAAAATGTTCTAACTTCGATGCTGGGAATGAATCAAGAGGTCCAACTCGCTGCATACTCGTATGACAATTTCCATAAAGACGAGCTATACAGAGGCATGTCTAGCTTAAGTATTCCTCCCAACCTTTCAGAATGATCTTGGAAAACTGCTTGCTGTACCGCAAACGTTGAAAATAGCTTCTCCGAGATCTTTGATGTCGAGTTTATGTGCCTTTTTTTGACATAAAACTTGACAAAATTCTAAGAATACCTCAAGCCATCACGAAATTCAAAAGGTTTTAAAAGACTGAGAAACTTTTTCCATACGCCGATATCATTGTCAGCATTGGCAGAAGCCCCGAGGTCACAAGTGCTTTTGCAAGTGTTGAAATAAAAGCGACAAAAATGAGTTAGCATGTGAATGAAATCAAAACCAAGTCTATCTTGATTTAAGTAACTATCTAAATAACTGTAACTGACTAAGTAAGTAAGTATAGTACATAAAGGTGTCCTTCAAATGCAACATGACCTTGAATGTACTATAGTACAAACACCCACAGCAAAGCGAAGATTCTCAATGAACCAAAATGATGTCACCAATGGAAAAAGGCAAATTCTTAACAACAAAATAGATGCGAGTAAGTGGGTTGTTTACTATTGGCGCGCGATAGTCTATCTATTAATCTCAAACCACCCACTGAAATTCCAAAAAAATATCCCACATGCTCTATTGTGAGGCACAGACTTATTCAATATGAGTTCACTTTGTATCTACTAAATATCTGATGGTTTGCAATAATCTCTGTACCCTCTGTACAAATGTCGGTCTACTAATCCTCAAATTTATTAATCTCCACTGCACCAAATTATATGCGCATTTTGGCGACTTTAAAATTTTTTTTAGATCTGTTCTCGTAATGTGTAAATGTTTTGTTTAAATTTATTTTCTTTTGGCGCATCCATTTCGATAAACTACAAACAATTACAGAACGGTCCAATTCCCGAAGATACCCCGAAAGTACGTACGTTTTCAACACAAAACAAAAATTCTGAAAACACGAGCACAAAAGGAACAGGAACATCTCTAGCAAATCAAATTAAATTCTAATGAAGTTCCCAATTTTGGCAAAGTGTCAAAAAGTTTGTCGACGGAAAAACCGACCGCAAATCGAGGGGAGTACCGAATCGAATGTGGAAAATGCGATGATAGAAAAATATTCTAGTGAATGACGTCGATTCGAGAGTGTGTTGGTTTCGTGTTTTTTTTTTTCTTCTTTTTTTTACAGAAAAGAAACAAGCGCATGTTGGATGGTAGATTAAATTCGAAAAAAATAAAAACGAATGTGTATCGCTTATTTTCATTTCAACACAAAACTGATAGAAGAATTGTTGTACGTACAGATGTACTCGAGTATGATATGTTGCGTCGAGAACACAATAAAGTGCATTTAAAAAATGTTGGTGAGTCATTTAGTAGTTTGTATGCGTTGGGATTTAAGGTTTCTGAAACATGACACTTGGATTAGTTCTATAGCCGACGAGCTATTCTTTTTCACTATCGGTGGGGTTTGTTTCTGCGAAAGGTTTAAGTGCAATATCTTCACGGTACTATCACGTTGGAGACAGCAGCGCGGCAGGGGCAGATTAGTTGTTGTCTTCATTTGAGCTGCGTCGAAATATGGTATTCGATGCTTATGTGGAATGACAATTTTTTTTTCCATTTTCCAAAATAGTTGGCTACCAGTACAATCGCCTGTAGAATCTTGTTCTCAAAATTGATGGTTACACCGTTGAGGGTTAGTGCCTCATTACGTAAAACACTTTAGCTTTGTTCAGTGAAGTTGTTCCAAACTGTTCGAAACTGATTCTGTTCAGTGAGAAAAATTTCTGTCTGAATTTGTTCTACTTTGTGTTCAGTGAGGTTGTTCCAATTTGAACAGTTGGAACAGAAAATCTTGCACTTACTCTCGAGGTAGAACACAATTGTGAAAAGTGTCAAAATCAGCTGGGATTTTAAATTTTATTATTTGTTGGCGGTTATTTGCTAAATTAAGTGAAATTTTAAATTACGAATGGATTAACTTTTGACAACTCTCATATGGGCTGTGCTTTTGTGTTCTCATTTGACTTGAAGTTTTCCACAAATTTGTGCGGTTCTGTTCTAGTTTTTTCTCACTGAACAAAGTTTACTACGCATCCGGACAGCTTCAAAGTCGATATCACAGCCATTGCGATGTAACCGATGGCTGATAATTAGTATAAACCTTAGAAGCAGTCTCAATTTGGATGCAAATTTTCCATCAGAGAAAGACTAGGCAAGATATCCTGAGTTGCAGGGACACTTTAAGGATATACACTTTACCGATATTTTCTACAACTGTCTCCTAATGTTGTACAACCTAATGGTTCCGTTTTCATAGAAACTGTGTGGTTTTTTTGTTCAAAAAAGACATCTTTTCGATTTAAACCATTCTGAATGGACCAAAACGGATGGAAATTTGAAGGAGCAAGGTCTGAGAAATACAGTGAATGCTAAGGATTTCCCATTCGAACTCTTTTAGTTTTACTAGCGTTTGTTGGGCGTCATGTGGGCTGACGTTATTATGATGGAATACGACGCCTTTTCGATTAGTCAAAAACGGACGATTTCCTTGAACACTCTTATTAAGGTTAAAAAGTTGCTCACAGTATTTATTCGCCGTAATTGTTTCGTCGAGTGAAAGAAGCTTGAAAAAATTATAACCCTGTAATACCACCATACCTTCACTGGATGCAAGCCAACTTTGGCCACTGGTTCTGTACCTTTACTTGCTTGTTACCAGCTCCTTTTGCGTTGCACGTTGTTGTAAAGAATCTACTTCTTATCATCTGTTATGACTCGATCCAAAAAAGGTTCGTTTTCATGGCATCAAAGTAGAGATATCGGACCTTAGCAGCTTATTTTTTCCGTCAAACAATGCGACAAACTAGTGAATTCGAGTTTTAAGTGGTAAAATACTGAGGAATACTCAATATTAAACCTCTCAGCAATCTCCTCAGTTGAAATTTTCTGGTTATTTTTCGCTAAGGCCGGCACAATGCCGTCATTTATCTTGGAAGGCCGTCCAGAAAGAGGTTGATTGTCCATGTTCATATGACCGTTCCGAAATCTACTAAACTACTCTTTATCGGTCCTTAAGGTTCGAACACGATCCCGATAAATGCTCTGAAGGTTTTTGTTGAAGCTCGAATACTTAGTCTTTTCAAAACTTGTACAGCAGTATATGGCGAAGGTATAACTTCTTGTTCTCCATTAGGAACTGTCCACTGGTATCCCACAGTTCATAAAAGAAACAATAGTTACATCAAACAGCAAACTTTTCGCCAGGTGGAAGGTCAAGCACGAACTTTTTCGCAGATCGTCTTGGACGCCACGACACCAGCTATGAAAATGGGCTAAGACTAATCGACTTTGCAGCGAGGCAAAATATTATCTTAGCTGACACATGTTTACCACTCTGCTACAACTCTAACGGATGGCACACTCTTTTCTCGAGTCCAATGCCAGGATCAAAGGATAAAGAAAAGTGGTAGTATTTTCAACCAGTCGTTGAAGACGATGCGTCTAATGTTTGATAAAAATTGCGGGGAAGCGCACGGATAGAAACAAGAAACTTACAAGGCTGCTGTGCAATGAACTGAAGCTGGAGGAATATTAGCTTCTCAAAAAGAAGTATACAAGTGCTCCGTCAGAAATGATACTCTGAAGTTCTTCCAAAAACTTGAAAATATGGCTTTTCCTTATTAACGTAGTCATTGAAGCAGTAATCGGCCTCATTACCGAGCAAAATTTTGGTCGAAAACAGTGGATCTTCTTAAAACTTTTATAAAGCTCAACGGCTGAAACGGGGACAATTCGGAAACTTGGTTGGCTTCAGTTCTTGCACAAATTGAATTTTGTTACTTTTCAAACACGGATCCTCACGTAAAATATGTCAAGTTGATGGGAACTGCGTCAAATCGATTCATCACAGTCATCGCCTATACTCTGCGCTGCCCCAGTTTAGTTTTCGTCACCACATGCTATGTGGACCGTAAGTTGTTGTAAGCGCCGAACTTAAACAGTGGAATACGTGAACTCTCATGAAAGTCAGTCATTTAGTGGAATATGCCTCCAATTAAATTAGACACTGGTGCGTTTCCTAGCTGTGATCTTACTACACCTGGCTCTGCTCGAGACATATAAATTAACTATGGGCTCCAGACTTCAGAGTAGATCCACCGTTCGGATTTTTAAGGCCCCGCGACAGCAACGAGGAAGCTCGCCTCTCAGTCTGAAAGCCACACATTGCAAGCACCCCAAAAGGTTCTGTGGTCTCTTTTCAATGGGCTTGTATTTAGACCTCCCATTCATTAGTTTTGATGTTCTGCTGACAATTCGGAGGAGTGAGAGACATGAACAGATAACGTATGAACCAAATCTGCGCTTGAGGAGGCACAGGCCCATGCAGCACCTGATTAGTGGCCAGACTAGATCTATGTTTATGTGTCCAAAGCGCTTTGATTTAAGCTAATATCCTCCGAATTGCATTCGGTTGTGCCGCTGGACCTTGCTTTTTTGGCATGGAACACAGCTTTTCCCTGCCGTTGCAATGACCTTTCGCATCATTGGCTATACATAGCATTCGCAGATGATTCCTGATGTTCCCTTAATGTCAGGATGAGACAAACCATGTTTCTGTCGAATGATGCTTGCGGATATAAGCAAAGCCTACATCGCAGAAGAGTAGCATGCTGCACTCTGAAATTGAAAAAGATTTTTATGATAAGTGGATGTGAGCGGAAGTTACCTTCATTCAACATCTTTGCTATCGCATCCCATCCCATGTCTGTGAACTCGACGACAAAATTGAACTATTTCAGAAAACTGTCCTCCCTTGATCGTGTTTCTGAAGTGCTTAGCGTTTTTGTTAATTGCCAATAGTCCGCGGTGGTACACACTATATCTCTTTTGAGGTTTAATTTCCTGATTAAAATATCCAATGCGAGCGCTGTTTACGGCTAAATGAAAGCGCAGCATGAATGATTGGATATTTCCCCAGAGGGGATGAGAAGGCTTTTTTTTTAGATGCATTCGGCTTCTCAAGAGGGTTTCGTCGTTCTTAATAAAGCTTTGTAGCCCTACTTCACCTTGATGGTCATAAAAGTTTTTTCGGTGGTAGTCCTATAAACGTCCCTACCATAACAACGAGTATAAGTTACCTGACCAAGGTTGATCTTAACCATAATAATGTATAAGGAATCTGAGAAAAAACGGGTTATCTTGAGCTGATAACAGCGGTCGACTATACTTATGTAGTCCGCCAATTAAAAGATCAATCTACCAAGACTTTTCTAATGGTCTCTATGCCCAAGCCAAGCTGTACCGGATGAATGTTTTTTTTGCCACTCCAGCTGACTTTTCTTCTATTCTTCTATGGTTGAATGTGGTTGTTCTTCGAAGAGCTTGATGTACGGTCATGATGGAAGGAACACCGTTTATTAAGGTATGATTTTCGCTCTCCATATCTCAGCAGATCACTGCAAGATATCAGAATAAATGTCAGACATCCGAGTGTAAAGGGACCTTGAAACCGTAATAATAGGAGTGTGTTTTCGAAGCTTGTGCTTGTACTTGAAGTAAAACAAAAAAGATCGCTCCCTGTAGAGTGCTGAAATTCGCACAAAAAGGCTGCCATACCACCACAAATAAATGAAAATCGAGTTTTGTAAACAATTGTTTCAATAAACCGCTAAAACCGCTGTGAGTTCGCAATGGTGTGTTAATGAATTTCATCGATAAACCATACTACGGCAAAATGTTTGCTCCTCAGAGGAAATCAAAACAAAAAAGAGCTTCAGAACGTTACATCTTTTAGACGTCATTGGCACCAAAGCACGTACAATGTTCGAGTCGATTGTACATACTAGTATCTGGGGTAATCTATGAGTATCTGTACATCTATTGAATATCGAGTAAAAAACGAGAAAAAAAAAAAAGAATTATTTTCTCTTGTGAAAAGTATCTAAAAATAGCCAACGAAACGAACATACGTTACACGAATCGTTTAGATAAATTTGGGAAATTCTAAATTTAAATCCTTACCATCACTTGGATGAAGATTTTCTGTTTTTGTTTTTTTGTTTTCTGCTTTTGTCTATTTCTTTTTCTCTTTTTCTCATCATCGCTAAGGGATTCAGAATGATGCTCAACTAATGACACGTTAAAGAGAGCAGTGAGTATATTTTTTCTAGAACAGATATATGGTATCTGTATGTTCATGTATGTACGAGTAAATTCAGATAATATAACGACATTCTAAACATCTTAAGAGAAATTGTGTTCGATTGTACAAATACCCCGTAAGGCCCTCTGGGAAACTAAAGCCTTTCTAAAAGGAATAACCTTTTTGACGAATTTACTGTAAGTCTTGTTGTTTGAAGTTTAATTTGTTGAGCGATTTTGATTAGCTGTCTTGGTTTGTAAGGACTCCACATCATTAAGAAACCCACTGCAATCCAGAAACCGATAAAATTGCAAATGTTGCAAGGACAAAACTAAAAACTTAAGAAAGTAACTAACTACATAGGAAAGGCAGATATGTTCCCTTTCTAAGTCATCTAGACAAAGCCTTCCCTACAAATCCCAGGACAGAAGGGAATGAGTGACCTTAACTATAGAGGTGACATGTATTTTAAATGTGTATCCTAGTGTCTGTAGTAATACGAGTATCAGATACCCGAAAGGTTGGTGTGCTTGATGGATTGAGAAAGAGCGCCCCCTTGATATTTTCGACAGAGGGTTTATATACTAGGTGGCCCAAATGTCATCAGCCTATCGGAAGATGCTATGGCAGCAAATGTCCATTTTACTTTGACATTTGTGAAGTAAATAGATACAAAATACACCTCAACAAGACCTGAATCGCTACACTCCTTAAGAACCGGGAATAACTGTTAGGATTCTTTTGAGGAATAATTCGTCAGTTGTGTCGGCGCAGCGTGAATATCGGCGCAGATTTCCCAGTCGTTGGACACTATTTAATTGAACAAACGCAACGACGCTTAGCCGCTTGGCTAACACATGGGCCGAAAAGTCCGTGCCGTTTTATAGTAAAACACAAAATTTTTCCAAAATTCTACTTTATTTATCAATATAGTTGCCTTCGAGGGCGATTCACTGATTGAAACGATTTTTCAATATTTCGATACCAGTTTTGTAGTACGATTTCGGCTTAGCCTCAAATAGGCCTCTGTTTCGGCGATTACTTCTTCATCGGTCTTAAATCTCTTTCCGGCGAGCATTCTTTTGAGGTCTGCTAACAGGAAATAGTCGCTGGGGGCCAAATCTGGAGAATAGGGTGGCTGGGGAAGCAACTCATAGCAGAATTCATTTAATTTTGCCATTGTTTTCATCGACCTGTGACATGGTTAATTTGGACGAGGTTCGTCGCCTGCTCGCCACTCAGCTGACTGTCGATTTGACTATGGTGTGACTATGGACGAAAAAATTCGGATTTATTGCTGTTGAACAGCTTTAAACACTCCTCTGAATCATCAACACGTTGTTGTTTTTGGTCGACTGTGAGCAAACGCGACATCCACTTTGAACAGAGTCCAAATATTCGTGTATGATACGAGGGCGGGTCAATATCCAATCCGTGACTTTTGGATTAAAACACAGATTTTTTGATAAAAAAATAATTTTATTTTTCAACGTAGTCTCCCTTGAGCTCTATACACTTTGTCCAACGCTTCTCCAATTTTTTTATCCCTTCCAAAAAAAATGATTTGTCGAGGTCCTCAAAATAGGCCTTTGTTTGCGAGATGACTTCATCATTGGAGTCAAATCTTTTTCCACCAAGCCATTTCTTCAGGTTTGGGAACAAGAAGTAGTCGCTCGGAGCCAAATCTGGAGAATAGGGTGGATGAGGGAGCAATTCATAGCCCAATTCATGGATTTTTGCCATGTCAACTGCACATGTGTGCACCCTTGCATTGTCTTGGTGGAAAAGAACTTTTTTCTTGGCCAAATGAGGTCGTTTTTTTTTTTCAAATCGTCATTGAATCGGTCCAATAAGTTGGCATAATATTCCCCATCTTGCGGAAAGCTTTCTCATGCCCAAGTGATCATTCAAAATTGAAACCACTGAGCCATGCGAGATCCCTACGGCTTCCACAATCTCTCGCACTTTCAATCTTCGGTCGGCCAACACCATATCGTGAATTTTTTCGATTGTTTCGGGTGTTGAGACCTCAACTGGGCGTCCAGGACGTTCGGCATCTTCAGTGCTTGTACGGCCACAACGAAATTCAGTAAACCACTTTTTTACCATTGAAATCGATGGTGCAGAGTCCCCATAGTATTTATCAAGCTTAGCCTTGGTCTCGGTAATGGTTTTTTTCGCAAGAAATAATGCTTAATAAGCACACGAAATTCACTTTTTTCCATTTTCTCCTCAAATTAGTGAGTAGTCTGATAAAAATAGCTGTCAAACACAAACTAACTGACGCAGCAAGTTTAAATTTTGACAGGAGTCAACTGACAGATGCCTGTTGACAGGAGCAGTGTTGCTGTTTCAGTAAAGAGGTCAGAAATTCAGAAAGTCACGGACTTATTGACCCGCCCTCGTATATCCAACACGCTCTTTTGATATCTTCAGAGCCTCAGCTATCTCGATCAACTTCACTTTACGGTCATTCGTAATAATTTTGTGGACTTTGTTGATGTTTTCATCTGAAACAGCCTCTTTTGGACGTCCACTGCGTGCATCATCTTCGGTGCTTGTATGACCACTTTTAAATTTTTCAATCCACTTGCGAATGGTTCGTTCGGCTGGTGGAGAGTCCGGGTAATAGTTATCAAGCCATGTCTTTGCATCGGCTGCATTTTTTCCCTTCAAAAAGCAATGATAAATCAACACACGAAATTGCTTTGAATCCATTTTTTTCACAATAACAAAAGTTGCTTCACTCTCGGGAACTAATCGTTCGACAGCTGTCAAATTCTTGTATCTTTTGAAGGTTGGTACTAACTGAAAATGGTATGGAATTAATTCAAGTGGTGCCCTCTCTTAGAAACGGCACGGAGTTTTCAGCCCATGTGTTAGAAGAGTATAGGACAATACGAGATGCTGCCAGGTCTGGCCGGCACCGAAGCAGCCGTTCTGCTGAGAATTCGGCAGAGGGTTCCGGATTATCGACCAGGCAACGTGCCACGCAATTGGGCATCAATCCGCAGTCTTTACAGAGAATTTTGATGAAAGACTGTAAGATGTTCCTTTTCAAAGTGCAGACAGTGCTGGAGATTCTGACGGCTACATTTCCGGATAGCCTAATCTCTCATTTTGGCAATATCGCCTTTTTTAACCGTTTCATAATCTTTTTGTGCGATTTTCTGAAGTCACCAATCTATGTCAACAAGCCTTACTCTTGAAGCACTCAAAGAGAATATCCGTCAAGAATGTGCAGACCTATCGTCGGAAGCTCTGATAAGAGTGATGGAAAATGCCATAAACCAGCCACTTAGCCGCTATCATTTTCTCGATTTAATGGAAACAAATTTAGGACATCAGATAAACATAATGCAAAGGCAGAACCAAGGTTTTTTATTCACGGGTGGCCGTGGTGTAGTGGTGCTAGTCATCGCTTCTCACTCGGAGGGTCAAGGTTCGAATCCTACTCATGACAAGTTTTTCATTTGTGTAATTGGAACTCAGTCAGAAAAATCTGCGTGTTAAGGCATAGCACTGGTATCTAGATTTGGCTGTTGTAGAGTTTCAAGCACAAAACAACCGTTAAAATTTATAACCTGAATCATTCCCAGTGAAGAAAAACTCTCCGTCTTATTCGGACTCCCACCCCTGGAGAGTCAATATCGAAACCAAATATATCTGAGTTTCAAACCACTGCATCACAACAATGCTTTCCTTTCTTCTTCTTCTATCTTTCCGCCCGCGCCCAGGCAACAGTAAAAGTGTATCATAACCCTCTTGAGGCGAGCGTAAATTATAAAAAAAAATAAAAAATTCATAAAAAAAATTAGAGCCAAAGAACTTTCGCACCACCTCGTACTATTAGAGGAAAACATAGGGCAAAGTCTTTGTTTTGCTCTTTTCATAATTCATATGTCTGTATTCCTCTTATGGTCAAATGAGATGCGCAATTCATTGCAGAACATTAACGATAAGACAAATCCTATCGGTGCCTTGCTGTTTGAAAAAAAACTGACGGCTTTTGGACGACCTCAAGTGACTAACCCACGGTCCAGGTAGCTTCCCTTTTACGGCCAATAACAACTTTAACTTATTTCAAGATAACAAGATACAAGCTACTCTGGGCGCTTCATACTTTAAACTATATAAGCCTGCTGGTAGAATACCAGAAAATGCTCTCATTCCGCCCCAAATCACAAAACATATTAATCTGACATCTTCACGATCGATCCATTACTTTTGTCCGTCCAGGCTCTACAATCAACGACTAACCACACCCAATGATCCCTACTTTATAAATAGTATACAATGGTCCAGTTCCTGGACATAGAAGGTGCTTTTAAAAACGTCAACACATCTGTTACCACGACAGCACTCTTCTTGTAATCACTTGGCGAGTTGATCAGTCAGTCTCATACTAAAAAGCAAGATAATCAACTCTAAACTGGGGCAGACTTCTATCAAAAATGTGCCATAAGGTTGTGTTGCATAATCGAGGAGGGGGAGAAGACAATTCTTCACCTTCTTTGTACATGCCCAGCTCCCCCCAAAAGAAGAAACCTACATTTGGAAACACTTTTATTTTATTTATTTTATTTTTTTAAATTAAATTATGTACATGTTCAGGTTTTCCACGAAACCTTAATGGCTTTTCTGCAGGAGGCTAGTTTTTCCAGTTGGTTAAATTTTTAAAGTGAGCAGCAATGTCTAGATCTTTACAATATAGACAATAAATAGTCTCCTACGCCGTCGGTTGCTCAAAATGGTCCCAAGAATAGGAGGAAGTAGGCCTATGTTCATATTCAAGATTTTAATTTTTTAGTGTTTCTAATCTTGCAAGAGATTCCAAGTATTCGGCAGTCGATCTCTCTGTGTTAATGCTTTGACCAATTGTGCAAGGTCTTCCAATTCAGATTTTTATTTAGGCCTACAGCATTGGTACTCGTATTCAATTGCTTAACATATAAAGGGTGTTTCTTCTTTTTAACTCAGCACCAGGCATTCATATCTGTCAAACCATTTGTCAGATTGCCAACTGTCAGTGCAGTGTCACTTTTATTCAGTAGTCTTTGTCATATATGACAAAAACGTTATCAAAATACTCGTATTGGACCTTGGGTTCAAAATTATGGTTATGCGTGCCAAACTAGTAGAGCACTTGCACCATATTATACACGACATAGTCGACCACCTGAGACTGGTATTCATCCTTTTTTTGACCGTATTCGCACAACATTTTTTTTTAAGATGCCGTGGCACCAAGAAGTATAAGAATAGTTCGTGCTGAAAGAAATATTGCATCCGTTCAGGAGATTTTTGAACAACATCCAAGTTTATGGATTCAAGATCGTTCACGACAGCTTGGTCCTTGTCCTTTCACTTTATGGGAAATCGTACACAAAGATGTTGGTTAGAAGGCTTATAAGCTCGTGCAAGATCGGTGAAAGGGCCCAATATCAACTGGCATTAAATCCGCTGTTTTATTGGAAAATTCTATTCAGCGATGATATCAAAAGCAAAATTGTCGCATTTAAAGCGAAGATCTCCACATGTGGTTATTGGAACGTCTTTTCCTCTCGATGCACAGTTTGGTGCGGTCTATGGGCTGGTGGAATCGGAATCATCGGAACTATAATATATTTTCGAAAATGAAGCTAATTAGGGTGTTATGGTCAATGGTACTTGTTATAGATGTTTTTTATTAAAGAGAGGTACCGATGTACGTTGGTCTTAAATGTCTGAATATTGTAATGACTAGGAAATGAAGAGCTCGCCTGGGGATTTCATAACTAGGTTGTTCGGCTTAGGAAAGAATCAGGTTATTTCAGGGTACGTCCGAAAGTGGGCTTGAGGGTGTACTGGTGAGCATTCATAACAAGACTGGTATTACGGTTGGAGGTTTGGAGGGGCGGAATGCTACTAGCAATTTCTGTGGAGCACTGATGGTGATAGAACAAGGTGAGGCAGGAGGCATTACGTCGGTGGTCGAGGGTGTCAATCGACTGTGTTCTCGTAATATTGGCATTACCTTTAAGTTTTAACGCACGGTTTTGAATCTTATCTAGTAGGTGCAAATAAATCCTAGGCGCACCTGACCAGATTGTATCATTGTACTCAAAAGATCCATGATTTAGTACTTTTTCGTTCCCCGATTGAATGTGGAAGAGATGTGGTTTTGACAATACGAGTATGTCCCATACAGCAAGCGAAGCAATCAACTTTTTGAAGGAGAAATTCGATAAGCGCATACTTTCACGTAATGGACATGTAAATTGACATCCAACGTATTGCGAATTTGACATCTCTTTAATAGTTTCTTTGAGTGAACGTAAAGTCCCTAGTCTATGCTGATAAATCAACATTAATGGAAGCCAACATTATTCCATGTTTCCTACGAAGACATGCGGCCACTAATGCTTGAAAAAGTGGTCGAAAACTTTGTCTCTCGGATGATATTCATCAGAATCAGTAGTGTTGAGCATACTATCCCCGAAGTTGTATTTAAAATTAAATGCTGAATGTTTTCTCTCGATTGAATATGAATAAATGGCTTTTGAATAAAATTTTATTAGTTTTGGTCCAAATCAAAGTTAGTACTGGCTTCAAAAACACTTTTTAAGAGCCATCGATAGTTACTGTAGAGCTTAAAAGACTCGCTGTTATCTGAGTATTGCCTATCGAAAAAGTCCGTTCATCAATTGAAACAGGACCAAGCATAACTGGACAAATTTTCCGCTCACCACGTCTGACGAAATCTTCATCCGTCAGCTCTAATTTTGCACAAGTATTTCAAGTATGATGATAAAGAATTCATGTGTCAACACAGAATCTTATCAAAACTCTGTAACGAAATCATAGATCTCGGTGAGCAGCAATGTTCTTATTGTCACTCTGACAATATTGGTAGAGATGTCAAAGCTAGTCACGGCTAGTAGAGGTCGTCTTTATATGTAGATGCTTAAAGTCGAAACGGTTGCCGAGTGCGGTAAATTGAGGATTTTCTGCGCCTACAATTGGACTAAAAGTGATTACTGAAAACGATGGACAAGATCTTGTCGGCGATTTAAGAGTGATTGAAAAGGTGGTACAATTTGAAGCCTTCTTACTTCAGGTCCCATCAGGCTGCACCTATACGATTTCCTTTGATCGAAACTTAAAAGTTTGCAGGTGTATGCTCCCTACGTAGCCTACATCTTCCCCTCAGTTGGTAAGGTGTTCGGTCCGGCAGCCTTCCCATGCTTATTTTTAGATATTGCTGTCTCTACTCCATGTTGATATTGTCGAGAGTCTTCGGATGGAATTAAGTGCCCACGATTGCTTCTTCTTGTTAACTTCTGTGATCGAGTAGCTGTGCCTCGATGTTGTTTCACTTATCACTTTGCACGCTGCAATCTTCTGATAATTAATTTGAAACCATGGTAACGATAGGCAACTATGCTTGCCTTTAGCTTATAGTGTAGCGGTAGCTAAAGTGAAAACTGGGCATTGAATACACCCTGAGCTGAGAAGCGTTTTTGCATTCTAAAATTCATTAACATAAACACCGTCAACATAAGGAGTAGTGGATACCAGATACCTTGTCGGAGAGGTAAAGCAAGCGCTCAACTGCTTAAAGGTATATTTTAGACGTCTAACTCTAAACATATTGAATCCCTGGTGAACGGGCAGTAAGATAGTGACGCGGTTAACGTTGTAACCGGCAAAGGAGGCTCACGGTTTGTCATTACGCATAGAATTGTTATACGTAGGTCAGCGCCCTGTATTTTTAGGGGTAAGATCTATCTACAACCTCTGCCAATTTATCAGTTATGATACGCCGTATTTTCTACAGATTTAAGTTATTCGTCTATCAATTCAGTCTAAAACCGAAGTTTCAGGGCTCCTTAATCCCCTTTGTGACCAGTTAGATACTCTGAAGCCTCAAACGTAGCCGCTGATGTCTTCAATTATAACCTTGCTAAATGCATTGCCGTCAGTCGAAAGTCTGATGCAAATCTGCTACAGGGACATCTTAAAACCTCTTCCAGTTTGTTATCAGGTTACGACATTGATAAGACGAACCCTTTTATATTGAAGTTGGTAAAGATGACTACTCACTCGGTAAGAGCTGCATACCTACTGGTTGGTTTCCTTCCCTCTGAAGAATAGAGGAAGAATGTGGGTAAACCTTACTTGGCAGTCAACAAACTTATGTAATTACGTGACTAGCGATTCTTCACTGCTGTTCTCCTTTTACGAGTATCTCTCTTTAAAATCATATCATGGGTTGCACACTCAATGATATTATATTTGTACTGAAGCAGCAGCCAAACTGGCTTGAAAGACTACCCAAATAGTGAGAAACCTGTAAGCTAGTTCAAAAGTACTTCCTCGGAAACAGCCTTAATTAAATACATCCTGTATTAGTTCCGAGCTCCAATGGGATCGAGGCGATGTTCAGAAGAAAACTGTTCAGGACCTGAGCTCGCGTTGCTATTGTCCTCGGTAAGGGCTATAATTTATCGTTGAATCGCTTATGAGAACGACCGCAGATGGTATGAACTTTTAGGCGAATATTTCCCGTTGTACTGTTGTATCTCAGACTCTGCCCTTTGCTAAGTTGAATATGTCATGAATAAAGGACATTAGCTCATGCGATGCTTTTTGTAAGATTGACGGTGACGTCGCAGATTACCTCTGTAGCGAAGGTCCGGTGGGTGGTTGAATTTAAGGTACTTTATCAGTGACTCGAATGTCTATCTTTCTTCGTAGTACTTGTTTGTTGTATGAGTTCCGACAGGTACTATGCTGATATTTATTAGCTGCGAATTCTAAATGCAAGTTGTGGGCATCGAGCAGTTTTCTAATCAATCGCAACCCAGGCGTTCGTGTATTAGGTATCTAGTACCATATTCTGTTTTCAAAATCAAAAGAAGCTATTTTCTCTCTGTGACAAATTGTGTACGATTATTGTAAATATTTTCATTGTTGAGGTTCATGTTCTTTAAAAAAAAACAGTTCCGTTCACTTCGCATTTTAATTTATTTCCATACGTCACAATCTGCCTTTGAAAAACATCATCGTGCTTATTTAGGCCGATTGTTTTCTTTGAATTTTAGCCACTTCCTTTCCTAAGTACAAAGTCGCTAAAAATCGTTTTCATTTTGTAGCAGTTCGGCAAACGATCGTTCTATTTCTCAAGATCAAAGCGATTTTCAGATCCGGTTTGTTATTGTAGAAACGAAATGGAATTCCTTGAAACACTTTTCGCATTTGTATCTGTGCATTGAACTTGTGTTAGGGGGGAAAATAATTTACGAGTAATTCGTATCTACATATGTTCCAACGCACTTTGCTCATTTTCTCACTCGCTTTGTGAATATACAAATTCGGTATTTCTTTCTTTTTGGTGCAATCTTTATTCATCTCTCTCTATCACGTGTTACTTTTGTTTTAATATGTTTTTATTTTACATGATCGTTTTATTTGTGTATGCCCAATCCCCCTCCCTCATTTCAAAGATACACACGACCGTCGCTGGCTATGTATAGGTAATTTTCCTCGACTCGTTTTTCCTTGGCCAAGAATATCTTTTTCGCCACAGATTCAGACTTTTCTGTTTTCATTTCGGTCAACAAGGGGGCATGACAGGCGGAACGTTTGGAACAGACACGAAGTGGGGAAATTAATATTTCCTCTACTGTTCTGCTCGGCTGTCTGGCAAAAATTGTTCTCGTAAAATTAGTGTGTTACATTTGCTAGTGCTGTGCTAATTGCTCT
This sequence comes from Volucella inflata, assembly GCA_928272305.1. Classification (NCBI taxonomy): domain Eukaryota; kingdom Metazoa; phylum Arthropoda; class Insecta; order Diptera; family Syrphidae; genus Volucella; species Volucella inflata. The sequence continues at coordinate 79,746,673 of OV743717.1, read as the reverse complement.
CGCAAAAACAGTGATTTTTTAAATAAAATCGGAAAAGTTCCATTTCCTCGGTTAAATTAATAATTTTGTTCTATATTCGAAATTCGAAGTAACTCTGTACGAGTATATAGCGGTTCTTACAATGTTCTCCCCTTAAAAAAAAAAGAAGAAGAAAACTAATGTAATAAATGCGTGTGAAATATTTTTGTGTTTAAAAGTATCGTTAAAAATGTCTCTGGAATTTGTAGCGATTTTATGTGAAACAGTTTCCGAAATAAAGTCTTTCCCAAGAAGAAATTTAGTGCGAAAAGTATTTTAAAGTTTCGAAGATAATTTCGAAAATTAATTTAAAGAAATATACAATAAGGATTTCCTATTAGAAATTTGAGAATAAAAGAAAAAATTAAAGTTAAATCTTAACGAGAACACAAAATTTGAGGTAATATTCGAATCCTGATTCCATTTGCGGACTTTTGCGTTTTATTTGAGAAGATTCTTCGAAAATCAAACAAAGAAGGGTGAGTGCTTTATGGATTGGCTGTTTTTAACTGTTTCCTATTTCGTCGTACGAAAATTGTATTTACTCAAAATTGGGACAATACCTGACAATAGTTCTTTGTTCGTCGTAGGATGGTGACTTGTGCGTTTTCGAAATACCATATTCAACTTTTTTGGTTATGTTCTTAGAAGATGAAGAAAAACGGAAGCAGTCAGTGGAAAATAGAGGTCATTGCGCAGCGAATTTTTAAAATTTATAAAATACGAAAAGATATAAAGAAAATTATTTTTTCGAAAGCACAGCAGCGGGAGTCACTCCTGCGTTAGTGAACGAACAATGGGAGATTTGAAAACCATTTTCCAGGGACATGCTTCCAAAAAGGAAACAGAAACAGAGTGGATAAAGTAGAAAATTTCTTTTAAAAATTGGTGAGGAGTATTGTTTGGTTTTTCGTTAAACAAAAAGCAGCTTTGAGAACATTTTGTGGATGCAGAGAACCATTTTCAGAAACAACTATTTTGTATTATTACTTTTGAGATAAATGTGGATTAGATCGAGACTTATGGGAGCAAATATACTGTTGCACGTCGTTTTCGAATTGCTTAGTTTTGTGGTACCATTTGGAAATAATAGTGGAAATCGTGCAGTGGAGATAGATTTGGTCAGGTTTTGTCGAAAATATGAATATGTAATTGAATCATTTTAATTAAACATGAGTTGAGTAAAAATTAGCGAAAATAATAAACGTGACTTATAAGTGTTTTCTAGTAAGCACTTCGGTGCAATTGATCTTGACTTATATTTCAGTGAACAGCGAAAGTAGTATCATTGTATACAAAACTGCATACTCTATATAAGATGCAGCTGATCTATCACTGATGAAAATCCTTCGAAAGTGCCCTTTGAAATCTAGTCGGCCGAATTAAAGGCGCATTCGATAAGAAGGAAAACACCACAGGCACTTTCATCAACACTAAGGGTGCGTTCAACAATCCAACTTTTAAGCAATGTGTATAAACATGGGTGGCGGATAAACATGGGTTGCCATCAATACGGCATTGGTCGACACACTATTTGACGCTTTCAATAGTGTCTACGTCGCAATTTCGTCTTCCGTTTAAAGAGAAGTGGTCTGGCATTGCAAGACAATTCTGCTCGTTTCAAACACGAAAACGAAATCGACTTTCTCTGTTCCCGGAATGGTTTCTGCTATAATCTGAGCCAGGAAGGAGTGCTATTGTCTTTCTGAAAGATAGCAATGCTTTTGTAAAATTTACTTCTAGTAAGGACAGCTTGAGGATAACTTGTCATGATCGGATATAATGAAGTAACTTCTGATCAAAAAGTACACGGAATTCTTTAATAAAACGAAAACGGTTCACTTGTCCATTAAAGTAAACACAATTGAAGCAAAACAGATATTCCAACGTTTCCCCTAATCATCACTCATTTCCTATTCATTATAACCTCCAAAGATTCAAGACCAACGTACATCGGTACTTCTCTTCTTTTCTCCCTAACTTTCCATGGCCCGCGCTGTGTGCAATCATTTCAAGGGTACTAACAACCCCTTATTTACTGTCTAGCTTGGTAAAAGAAATTCGAAGTGGATCACATCACGGCAATTAAAGAAACAAAGCCTTAATTTTGGATCAACACTATCGTCGTTTTTTGGGCTTTGGCTCGTTTGAGAAGCGCCATTTCGATGATTGTTGTGGGTTATTTTCGATGTCATATTCAAAGAACCATCTCTCGTCACGATCAGATCAAGATCGGCTGCTATTTCTCGAATGCTCACACGACATCTGCGAGGATAATTTTCTCAACTTTTTCGAAGTTTACGTCAGTCATACTGGTCGATGGACGACAGGTACGAGGCAAATCATCAACCACAGTATGGCCCGCCGTAAACTCTGTGTACCACTCGTACGCATGTGTTTTTGACATTATCGATCCCCCAACATTTTCAATGCTTCTGCACATAAAATTTTGTTAGAGAGACAACATTTTGGGCATACTCTTTGCTCAACTAAAATTGACATTACGAAATTCATAGAACACAACGAACAATGACTTGTTAACAAAGCTATCACGCAAGAACTCCCTAATCAGATATTTGAGCGCCACATGCCCGATATATCAACGTAAAAAATAAAGTTTGTAAAAATATTTCAAGCGCGATATGTTTGAATGGGAACTTCCGGGCACTTTTGATCAGAAGAAGAAGGACTTTCAAGCCATTGTAGTTTGGATTTCCAATCCTTTATTGAACACAGTGGGAAGACTGAATTTCTACTAAACTCTGTGGGTCCTAGGATTCTAGGACAATATGATCATGGGCGGATGAAATCTCTGGTTATCTTGCAAGGCAAGACTCAAAGTTTCCTTTAAGGACCCGCATCTGCGATAGGGTTGCCTGTTGGGTCTCATATGAATATAACTGCAGATAACATGATAATCTAGGTTACCAGCAGACCGATTGAATGCTTCCAGGTGTTTTTAAAAGGAGAGAGACTTTGATACTGTTCCTCTGTATTGTAGGTCACCTAGTCGTACTGACATCGTGATCGGACAATACTTCTTTCACAGGAACTTAAGTGCACTCGGCACTCTGAAAGTGATGGCGACAGTGTCGAGCACTATCTTTGTGACTATCCTACTCATGCTCTAATCAGCCTGATGCAGGAATCTACTTGCTGTTGGTTCCGAAGGAACTTTATCACTAAAGGGGTTTATAGTTCTTAAATGAAAGACAGGAACCTACGAAGACTACAATGGTCTTTGAGTGCTCTGTTTCGAAGGCGTAAATAAATTCCGGAGAAGCCCAGGTTCCAATACTTTAAAATAGATCATGCTGTTAAACTGCCATACTGATAGATGATATCACCATTGAAAAAGTCAAGCGGATTCGTTCGTCGTACGCTTCATTATCGTTTAACACCCAGTGACCTTTGCGTAGGTAAAAAAAACACTTTTTTAATATATAACTAATAATATAACTTAATTCGTGCGGTTTTGAACGTTTATTTAAGAAAAACATGTACAATACGAGTAGTATTATTCAAAGTATTGCCCATCTGAAGCTATGACTTTTTCCCATCCTTCTGGCAATTTGTGGATCCCATCCCAAAAGAACTGCGCCGGCTTGGCAGCCAAGAATGAATCAAGCTAATTTTTGATATTCTGCTTAGCAAACCGCAAGTTATAGACCCAATACAACAAATACACTTTAATCGATGATAAATATTGAATTTTGATTGATGACCTCTTGCCATCTTTCTGGCAACTGCATAATTCCACGTTCGTAGAACTTCCGATCTTTATCGGCAAGAAAACTAACCAAGTCCGAGTACACAGAGTCATCTTCATTGAAAGTTTTTCCATCCAAGGAGTTTTGCAAAAATCCAAATATACGGTAATCTGGTGGAGCAAGGTCAGGGCTTTATGGTGGATGTAACATCAATTTCCAACCAAGCTCCAATAGTTTTTGGTGAGAGCCCAAAGATGAATGTGGCCTAGCATTGTCCTGGTAAAAAATACGAGGGCGGGTCAATAAGTCCGTGACTTTTGGATTAAAACACAGATTTTTTGATAATTTTATTTTTCAACGTAGTCTCCCTTGAGCTCTATACACTTTGTCCAACGCTTCTCCAATTTTTTTTATCCCTTCCAAAAAAAATGATTTGTCGAGGTCCTCAAAATAGGCCTTTGTTTGCGAGATGACTTCATCATTGGAGTCAAATCTTTTTCCACCAAGCCATTTCTTCAGGTTTGGGAACAAGAAGTAGTCGCTCGGAGCCAAATCTGGAGAATAGGGTGGATGAGGGAGCAATTCATAGCCCAATTCATGGATTTTTGCCATGGCAACTGCACATGTGTGCACCCTTGCATTGTCTTGGTGGAAAAGAACTTTTTTCTTGGCCAAACGAGGTCGTTTTTTTTTCAAATCGTCATTGAATCGGTCCAATAAGTTGGCATAATATTCCCCATTGATTGTTCTTCCCTTTTGAAGGTAGTCAATGTGGATTATCCCGCGTGCATCCCAAAAAACAGTTGCCATAACTTTATTGGCTGACAAACCCACCTTGGCCTTCTTTGGCGCCGATTCACCCTTAGAAACCCACTGTTTTGACTGTTGTTTGTTCTCTGGTGTGTTGTGATGGATCCATGTTTCGTCCACGGTTACAAAACGGCGCAAAAACTCCTCCATATTGCGATTAAACAACGCCAAACCTTCCTGTGAAGTTGTTACACGATTGCGTTTGTGGTCGACTGTGAGCAAACGCGGCACCCATCTTGCGGAAAGCTTTCTCATGCCCAAGTGATCATTCAAAATTGAAACCACTGAGCCATGCGAGATCCCTACGGCTTCCACAATCTCTCGCACTTTCAATCTTCGGTCGGCCAACACCATATCGTGAATTTTTTCGATTGTTTCGGGTGTAGCGACCTCAACTGGGCGTCCAGGACGTTCGGCATCTTCAGTGCTTGTACGGCCACAACGAAATTCAGTAAACCACTTTTTTACCATTGAAATCGATGGTGCAGAGTCCCCATAGTATTTATCAAGCTTAGCCTTGGTCTCGGTAATGGTTTTTTTTCGCAAGAAATAATGCTTAATAAGCACACGAAATTCACTTTTTTCCATTTTCTCCTCAAATTAGTGAGTAGTCTGATAAAAATAGCTGTCAAACACAAACTAACTGACGCAGCAAGTTTAAATTTTGACAGGAGTCAACTGACAGATGCCTGTTGACAGGAGCAGTGTTGCTGTTTCAGTAAAGAGGTCAGAAATTCAAAAAGTCACGTACTTATTGACCCGCCCTCGTAACGACTTTTCGATGGAATTATTCTGGCCGTTTTTCGTTGATCGCTGTTTTTAATCCGTCCAGTTGTGCACAGTACACATCCGAATTGATCGTTTGATTCGTTGAAACTAGCTCAAAATACAACACATCTTTCCAATTCCACCAAATTAAGAGCAAAATCTTCTTTTGGTGGATATTAGTCTTCGAAGTGGATTGTGCTGGTTCATCAAGCCTGGACCATGATGGTTTTCGTCGATTGACGTCAATTTTTCATCGTTAGTGATTATTCGTTAAAAAAAATTGTCTGATTTACTGCGTCTAAGATGCAAATTGGAAGCGTTGATGCGCTTCGTCAAATAAATTTTCTTCAAATTATGTGGAACCCGAATATCAAGCTTTTTAATGAGTTTCATACGTTTTAAATGTTTCTCAATCGCTGTTTAACTTAACGTATAGTAACATGACGATCTCGACTCGATTATGGCATTCATTTCACCATCATCAAGCTCACCTGGTCGACCGAACGCTGTTCATCTTTCAGTGAAAAATCTCCAGAACGAAATTTGTCACACCAATTCTGGCATTGTCTCTGTTTTAAGACTTTTTCACCATACGAGTACACATCACGTAACTTTTTAGCAGGTTGCGCTGCATTCTTTTTTTTACTCCATTTTGAAATTGACGCCAAACTAAATAAAAATACGCGCAGTTTACTACTAAAGCAAAGTAAGACTGACAGCTACCAAATGTCAAAAGGAAAAACATATGTCATTGATAGAAGCCACTCAAAAGATATGGCCAAAGACATCTATGTGTGAAATTGACAATTACTCGTAATTACTTGCCAACCTTATTTTTTATAGTTTAATTTAGTTTCTTAAATATTTATTAAATAAAATTGCTATAAACTCTGTAATGTGAAATTCTTATACTTTTAGGTAAGTTCTGAGCACTCTCACTTAGTCATTTGTACCAGAAAAGTGTCCCAAATTCGTAAGTAGTTACCTACATTTCAAAAATGCCAGAAAGATATATGTTTACACTCTTTATGATTTGAAAATTTCTGATTGTGTATTTCGACTCAATAAAGTGGGTTTTTGGTCCATTTTCCTCGCCATTTAAAAGCAATTTGAGTTGGGATGAATGTGCTTAGCCTGTCCCGCTTAACTTGCCCCAAATGTGTTAAAAAAAACCTATTGTAGTTCAACTCAAACCAACAAAAGGGGTCACCACTTTACTCGTTCCGGTCATATCATATTTCAGCGGCCATTTGTGTATGTAATACCACATATACAGGCTACGCCATTCAAAAACTCTTTAACAAAACCCACAATCAACTTGTTCAAAACGTCATTCGGCATGTCATAGGCATTTTTCAATCAGCTGCTGGCTATCCATTCACCTGTCACATGCCAATAAATCAACAAAAAAAGAGGACAGAAATATGAAATCTAAAAAAACTTTGAATAAAATAAATAAATAGTAAAATAAAGAAAAATACATAAATGTATATACTCGTATGAATGCGTATTGAGCATGGTAAATATTGTATTTGAGTGTGCTCTTTGGTGATTTTTAAAATTCTGAAATACTTTCCAATTCGATAACGCTGACCTAGAAAATGGCTTCAATTTGTGTCCTCGATACGTGCCGCATGGACAAGACATGGCAATTATTGTGTTCGTATCTTGCAATCAGTTTAGTGGCACGAGCAAATGGGCTATTTTCTAAAATACGTTTTCGAAGCGCAGTTAAAAAAATTAAAGGCAAAAAAGAAAGAAGAAAAATACGAGTAACATCTGACGCAGGCTCCAAATACGTTAACACTTTTCGCTTGTTGAATTAAGAAAAAAAAAAACAGACAACTCCACATTTCTGAAACAGATAATTCATTCAAGAGGGTGTTCTGGTGAAAGCAGACGTTAGCTGGTGGGTGGACATATCCGAACCGACAGGGTGTGAATCTGTTGCTTCAACAAGATTTCCTTCAAATTTCTGTTGGTTATTGTTGTTTCTGTTTCGATTTGATGATTGTCGTAAATTTTCGAAAAATGATTTAACATGGCAGCATGGATGGTACTCGTATTTATTTATAAATCGGCGGAAAAGCTGATTTATTTGGCAATGGCTATTAGTTTTTGCCTTCAAAGCGGGATTAACTAGTGTCCTTCAGATAAGACGATTAACTAAGAGATTGGAGTGCAGACGAGGTAGACTTTTTTTTTTTTTTAATTTTGAAAATGTATGAGTTTTTTGGTTTATAGTCTGCCTCAGTGATGGCGAAATTGGCTGAGCTCCAGATACATTAGGAGAACGCCTGGTTAGATTGCTGATTTGATGATTTTTTCGGAAAGTAACAGCGCCCACGCCATAAGGAATTTGCCACGTATAGCCAAAAATGCTGCTGTTCACGCTTTATTGCGCTAACATGAGCACAGTACAACGAGCCTCCTTTGAATTTGCAGTCAGAGACGTGTCCAATATTTATGACTTACAAGAATCCGTGAATGAGCAATGTAACTATCATATGAAGAAATTTAGTTGACTCCTGGAGGCAAGTCGGACTTTTATCTTGATGTTAGTTATGGATAAAGGATATGTGACTGGTGGCATGTGAACCTTTCTACTTTTAATAATGATACGTGTTTGTCTGTATCGATTTGATAAATAAATTTGTTTTTTTTCTCTTGTGAAATTCGATACTGTGGAAATGTCCTCAAGTGGCCATAAAACTTGCAATTTACACTCAGTTCAACTCTTAAAAACCGTGGCATATCAAAACGTATATGGAAACTCTAGGACATCGATTTTTCACTGGTACATACTCGTACCATCACACTTCTCAGCTTTACATCGGCTTAGTATCCATTTGTTCCAAGGACGTAGCAAAACACTGCATGCACTGTGCTGGATCTAAATCTGAATTTCTGAATTCTCTTTGTGAAAATGGAAACAAGTCTTTGCCGAACAGTTGAGACTATTAAAATACTCACAGCGTTGCATTTTTATCGATAGATACATCCTATCTAATCAAATCAGAATCCGCAGCAAGGTATGTATGCCCATTTAACTTACATTTGATGTGATACTGATCATCCTGAAAAGCGGATAAATAAGTTAGAATTACAGTTGTTGCCTTGCATGTTTGCAGAAAATAGAATTGGTGTCATGATCCAGCAAGAGATGCCGCCATATAGAGGGTATAACCCTTTATATGCATGATAGCGCCATATACTTACGGCTGAAGCACACTTTGCTTACTTAGACTGTGCTATAGACTAGGTGGACCTCGACCAATAATCCTCTACAGTTAGCGCGGTTTCTGGCTAACTGCCCCTACATGCGGACTACAAGTTGATTGAGATCCCGTTCTAATTGCGGTGGCTACGGTAGGAGAGGTCCTTCTTTACTACGACGTCCTTCCCTCTTGGACTATTCGGGCTTAGCAGTAAGTTCGCCGGACACTTTCTCATTAGATCAATATTACTATACACTTCGGATAGTTTCCTGTAAAATCTGAGAAATTAACGAATCTGAAATGAGATTAAAAATCATCTAAAGAGTTGAGGTATGCAAAATCCCTGACTGCGGAGAGATTGTTTCCGGCATTTACGGAGCAGCGAATGTCTTGCTCGTACTTAGTCTATTCTACGTTGTTTTGGGTAGCGTTGAGATTGTTAAAGATGTAATGTGTATAGATTTGAACTTCATATGTTTCCCTGGATCGGTGCTAGTGTAAATATTTGGTCGATTTAGGACTTACTTACTTACTGATTTTGGGTGACGCTACAGTCCGGGGTGAACCTGGGCTTCAGCCAACTCGATCCTTTGCTAGCTGCCTCCAGTTTCGCATGCTAAGCTGGCTGAGGTCCCCTTCAACCTAAGCGGCCACCTGACTCTCGGTCTTTGGTTTCGAAGACTTTTCAGACAGGAGCGTTCGTGTCCATCCGCCCTACATGACCCATCTCAGTCGTTGGATCTCCACTCTTTTGTTTAAATCGATGTTGCTGTACAGTCCATATAATTCGTCGTTCTATCTGCTCCTTCACTCACAGTCAATGCCTTCGGGATCCAAAATCGCTTGAAGAATTTTTCTCTCAAGGCAACCAAGAGCACCCTCATCCATTTTAGATACTGTCTATGCGTCTGCGCCATATAGCAGGGCTAAGATTATTAAGATCCGCCCCAATCCGAGGGTTCTTGTTGCTTTGTAACCTTCATCTTTTTTTCATGGCCTTGCAGTTGCCCCGGCGGCACAACCCCTAACCTGGAGGGCCAGTTCCATTTTAAATACCTATAGGACGAGGGATCGGTCAGACCGAAGCTAGTAATCCCTTCGGGGATGTGGACGCTATCGTTGGTCCATATATCTCTTTTTCAAGATCCTTACCGGCCCGGAAATTCTTACCGGCCTGAGCTCCAAATATGTCGGAGTAGCCGGTCTGAGGTCTAATTTGCTATCCCATTTAGAGTGCTGCTATTTTGGTCTGTTGGTCAGCAGTGACACTAATACCTTGGTAAGTCCAACTCGGATGGTCAAATGGCTTCAGGCGTACAGAAAACAGGCAAGGTAAGATGTTTAAGAGACTGGTGCATCCATTGTGTAAAAACAGCAGTTAAAAGTATTGTTTCTTGCGGATTGGTAAGTTGGTGATAAGGATCTCTTCTTCAGGCAATGGAAATTAGTTGGTGCTTAATACGTATATCCTGCTGCTTTAAATAGCTCGACAAGTGCGTCGTCTGGTCCGGCAGCTATGCTGTTCATAATTGTTTCTACAGCACAGGTCCAACTGTGATTTCAATACTATGTCATCTTGTTCATATCTAAGGGCACTGGTTTCATGCTCCTTCTTTGGAGAAGCCATTACTTCTCCCCAATTTTTTTGTTCTTATGGGTAATAGGACACTCCCATTATTTTATGCATTAGCTATTCGCAGGCGAGTTATTTTCGAAGGTAAGCTTGTTAGCATTCTTTATAAAAATAGATGTCGTAGAGCGGTCGGGTAAAGGTCAGAAGGCAGTTCTTGTGTTTCCAATGGCATCGATACCACGAGACTTCAGCACTTGATGTTGGTAACATTAAGATGCCAAGATCATAAGGTCGGTTTGTTGCTTTGGTGTCTGAGATACCTTGGTTTCAAGGTAGTGGTCCATATTATATCAGGCTGATGTAGGTGAATAGAGCCTTTATGGGTTTGTTATAAGACATATACTTACGTGTCCTTACGTGTCGGCAGTTTAATGCTTTTTGCTTACAGTCTGCAGTCTGCCATTGTAGAATATACACGTGAGAAAAAATTAAGGAAATTCTCTTCATCAAACCACTTGTAAAAGACACTGACAAGAAGCCGGCTAATCAAGTCAAGCAGAAGCCGATATGAGTTGATTCGACTCGAGCTGTAAGTACAGTCTATGTTAAAACTTAATCCCTGAATATGCAGCGAAAGGGCTTGCAGGCTAAATCCACTTCTAAGTTGATAAAGATGTTAGGAAAGGACAGAAGCACATAATTCGTTAATTCTGTAGTGATGACGCAACCAAAGACTATATAACTCCCTTTCTTGATCGAAATAGTCTTACATGCGCACTACACTAAAAAGATACAGGAAGTCAAAAGACTCGCGGTGAAAACGTACGTAATCACTTAATGCCCCTAAGGCTTTTGGTCTTTTCGGAAGTTGTGCTTTACTTAGTCAAGTCATAAATACTGGTACACAACTGAACTCACTCATTACGAATGCAACACTGGGCGCATCCATTTCGTATTGATTGCGATTTGACAGTTGATATTTATGCTTCATTGTTACGTAAAAAGTTTTTGACATTAATTGCTTACAATCATGGAATGGGGCGTCCGCGCACTGTGAGAACTCCGAAAGCGATGAAAGCCGTAAAGAAACGAATCGACCGAAAACCGCTGCGAAAACAGAAAACCTTGCCGCGGGAAATGGAAATTTCACAATAATCCATGTCTCGCATTGTCAAAGAAGATTTAGGACTCAGCGCGTACAAGCGACACACTGGACCTGCTCAAGGCCGCATTGAAGGAAAAACGCAAGCGAAGATCGAAAGCGTTACTCAGCCGGTACGCGAAGAACGCTCACAGACAAATTCTGTTTACTGACGAGAAAATCTTCATCGTAGAAGAATCGTTCAATAAGCAGAACGATCGTGTGTATGCTCATCCAGAGAAGCATCCCAACTCATCTCGAGGGTTCAAAGAGGCCACCATCCCGCGTCTGTAATGGTGGGGAGTGTGCTACATGAAAAGGAGTGAAAAGGAGTGAAAACATCGGTCAAAGTATATCAATCGACCTTCTTGGAACCCATTGTGAAGTCTCTCATCCAATCAATATTCAACAACAAGCCATGGACTTTCCAGCAAGACTCTGTTCCAGCTCACAAAGCAAAAACGACTCAACTATGCCTCAAAAACAACGTTTCGGACTTCATATCAACGGATGAATGGCCAGACCTCAACCCGTTGGATTACAAGTTTTGGTCCGTATTAGAGGGCATGGCTTGCTCTACTCGACACTCAAATATTGAGTCGTTGAAGCGAGCTCTTGTCTGTGCAGTGGACAATTTCCCCATGCCTGAAGTGCGTCTCGCAATCGATGAGTGGCCACATCGTCTTAAGTCATGCTGGAAGGCAAATGGAAGTCTTTTCGAATAACTTGTTCTAAGATTTGTAGCCGCTGAATAACCCAATAAAAATAAAAACAAAATAATTTAAATATTAATTCGTTTTTATTTGGCGCTGATTTTTCTGTGTACCAGTATTTATGACTTGACTAGGTATATACCGGCTATTTACGGTAGTTAGCATATATCTGAGCAAGTAATACGAATAACTGTGTACCGCTTCAATCCACGAAAGACTTCGTTCATCGGAGAAGTTATTGGCCTCCAATCCACATTTACACATTTATATTATTTTATGTGGGGATATGTGAAGTCACTAATCTACGTTGGTAGGGCACGAGATGCATCACCTATAAGCTAACATTCGCCGCCCTTTTGGTAATATAAAGCTCCAGTAGATCGAGAAAGTGGTCAAAATTTTGACATATTGGAGTCGGCCGTAGCGACTGCCCCTAGTCATATGGTATTTAACGCCTTTTGGCAAAAGATTATCTTTTCAACAAAGTTAACTACTGTTTTCCACACATTTCGCTTGTGATTTTATTTATTGAAAGTTCTAGACGAACAACAGTAGTGTCATCCAGGCTCAGGTTCTTGAGGTAGCAATACACAAACGTAGGCACCAAGTTATTAACATTTTAAACAATCGTCAAGCTGTAATGAGAGTACTAGGAGCAAGCTATGAGGTGATTTCTCTATTTTCCTGGAGCAGTTAAATATTCTCTGGACATTAGAGGAACGTTAGACCGGTTTGTTCGCTGGAACGTACAGGTAATGCATTCAATGCGCGCGTTATGTAGTAAGCAAGATCTTGTCACGCTACAACCAGAAACTCTACAAGGAAACCTGAAATGTTGTCTCCACATTAGTTAGATTAGTTAATCACCTTTCTGGACCACTTAGTTTTGGGCTTCTTAGGAAAGATCTCTGTTATGAATTTTAGAATAGGACGAAAATGGCAATGACTTACCCCATTGTCTCTGATACAATTGCGAACTGCAGCGTTACGGGTTAAAACTAGAAATTTGTGTCACTTTCAGGCCTAAATCTGCGCTGATAGAGGGCAATTAGGTCGTTGAAATGTTGTCATAATTTCAGACATGCCCAGATGAAATACTTCTACGGTTGACATAAGGGATTGGTATCGAGTGCTAAGATTCCACAACCGGATGTATTTTCTTTCCAAAGAATCCTACAAATGGACTTCTGTTTGCTCTCTATCAAATAAGTTCTTCAGGTCTGTGCTCGTGGTATTTTGATAAGCAAACACGAGAGCTTTGATAATCTTGCTGCTGCGGAAAAAAAATAAGAAATCGACTTACCCATTACCCAGAAATGGTTGCTGTGAGAATTTGAGTCAAGAAAAGAATGAAGTCGGGTCTTCACAGATGTATCGCTTTGGTGTATTTCTTGAGAATGACAATGTTAAATTTCACTTCTTGTTAGGAAAACTTGTGTCTATCTTGCAAGCGGATGGCTTTAGAGCATTGCCGAACCCTCTGACGATTAGCAAGCTAAATATTTCCAGAATGCAAGACTTCACTGAATGCAGTCGGAAGGGTAAATTTATTGATTCTTGTCTCTGTCCCAGTTTACAAAAGATTGAGAAAAATTAACTCAGCGACGAATTTGCTAGGCAGACCTACGTTGCGTCCTGCGTCCTCGTTAAATGCTTCCATTCACGACGGCTGTAGCCATCAAGTACAATATGGAGTATAATTGCAGATGGGATGACTCCGTAGTTTGCCGGCAAAACAAATTAATACTTTCCGACGTGCCTACTTGGCGCTGACGTTCTGATGTGGTGGGTGCCGATACCTAAATTCTGTTGCTGAAGCGCTTACTCATATTTTTTTTTTTTTTCGAAGGAAGTAACGAAAATGTGCCTAAATTCATCGATTTTAGGGTATTGGCTTTGAGCATTTAGGTGGCAGATGCGAAGGCGCTCCTGTTGCGTCTGCAAGACCGGAATCATATCAGCTAAATTTCTATTAACTCCACCAGCTGCGGTGGAGACCAATGATGGTGGGCTACTACAAGGACATTTTGGATGCATAATAATTGAGCCCTGGGCATTGTCAGGCCGACGCTGCTTATTGTTCAATGCGCAAACACCGACGATATTCCAGTTACGATTTCAAATTAAAATATTTGCCTAGAAATTGTGCCTGCATTTAACAAGATAAAACATTATTCTCGACATAATGAAGCTGAGAGTCGTCAAAGATTTTTATATGTGGATTCCTTACAAATATAGTAATTCTGTGTAGTCACCTTACGCATCGATTGGCACTTCCTCAGCAGCTAAACGATTTGGAAATTACCTCAGTCTCAGATGACAATTTGTTGTTTTGGAACGACCACTTCAACGGAAATCGCAATTTATATAAAATTGCCGCAGCATTTTCATCAACTTGGGGGGATTGGAAATTCCATGGCAAATGCCTAAGAATACACAACGAAATCGGCACCGTAGTTCTATGGGAGATCTCTGCATTCAGATTACGAGTAAGCTCACTAAAGCTGTTTCGTCAAGTCCTCATATGTGGTGTGCAATCTTTGTCATTTGATTAAGTTTCCAGTTAAGTAGCAACTCTGCACAGGCAGTGGTATTTTCATACCCACTTTGACACAGCAAACCCGATGACGTTCACTTTGAGGTAAAATTCGCAGAATTGATATGAAAACTGAAGTGCACATTCGTTTGCAAAGCGATACATTTGGTGTATCTGTATGCCGTTCCCTGTGCAATTTGGGCTGAAATTGATCTATGTCAGTACCATGCTCAATAAATACTCAGGTGAATGCCGTTTAAGAGTCAGGTATCCTTCTCAGGATCATGTAATCGTGATACCATATCGGCATTTCCCCATAGTTCCATCATCATCTGCAATCCTTATAACATTCCGTTCCACAGGTTCGAGTACTTATTCACATTTGTCTGGGCCGTCTTTAGAATTTCCAATATCTAACATACCATCATAGAGTTTGAGTGTTCGGGGGCAAACGAAATAGTTTAGCCTCGTTTTTATATCGAATATTTGTGCAAGTGCCGGTTGTACTTGCTGTCAACAAGTCAATTTGGTTTTCTCTCTTCCTGTTTTCCAATTTGTTTTTGTAGTTTTTCTACTTTTTATCCGTCACTTGGTGTAGACGATAGCACAATAAATTTAAATAAAAGCAGAGAGAGGACATAATGGCTCATAGAACACGGAACAAAAAGCCATTTCACATACATGAAGGACGTATCTACGATGCTTCTCAAAGTCCCGTCTTAACTCATATTATTCCGATCCCCCCACGTGTGTGTGTGTTCTTTTAAATTTATGCTGCAAAAAAAAAACTGATGGCTAACGCCTGCTGCCAACAAATTGTGATTTCATTGCATAAGATGGGGAAAACGAAGAAAATCTGAGACGTCGAGCATGATAAGGAGAATGTGGAAGACGAGGAAAGTCTCTTATACTCGTATATTCCGTTTTCTCTGGCCCCCCATCACACCGATAAAACCGGCTATGATGCTGAATAGAATTCTAATTTCTAGTCGAGGAAGAGGAAGAAAAGTCGGTTGGCGGCGGCGGGGTGGTTTTGGGTGGTCTGAGATAGTGGTGATATAGGGGTTGTCACTCTAGCACTCTAGCACTCTAGCATAGCGTAGGCATTTTGTGGCGACATATTATAAATTTTCATAATTCATCAAGGGAACTGGTGGTTCGAGTTTGAGTGCTAGTATGAGTGTGATTATTTTTGGCATCCGAAAGATATGGATAGGCGATATGGAGCATCTATGCTTAGTTCATGTGTGAAAAAGCACCATGCGTCTTACGTTACCGATGTGTGAATATCTTAACTTGTGTGCTGTGTCGTGCCGGTAATATAATTTGAAGGAATGCACTTTAATTGGGGCGTGCACCTGTACAAGATGGAAGTGTATATTTGTTACCGGGACTGGCGAAAAGACAGCACCAGAACTAATATCAGCATTAGTGCAGCATCTGATGAGGATGGAGAAACTCAAATATTAAGATGAAAATGTGTTGGCTTGACGACTAGAGGCGTTAGTGCACTCGTATGCTGAGTACCTAAATTTTCCTCGAGATTTGATTAACATTTGAATAATTGAATGGCAGCGGGGAAGGTAGGGGCGTCGCTTTAGGGGAGATTTCTTCTGTACAGGCATCATTGCATTGAGTAGAAATTCTTAAAATTATACAAAACTCGTACATTATGGTAATTTCACAGAGTGGTGATCATATGCTCGGATAGATGCCTACATGCATCGTAGTGCAGGCTTGCGATTTAAAGAAGAGCCTAGCTGCGCCGTTGTAATAAGATGAGGTGTCTGAAGAATTTATTTCTCTCTAAAGAATTCAATAGAGGAACCTCCCAAGATGTTGGAGCACGATATAGATAAGAACTACGTCTTACGTTATTTCATTTGGTAATCTCGCCCGAAGAATTGGGATTTTCTTTGGCTGTTTTGGTATATCTAGATACTGATGTAGAGTTCAGTAAATATCTGCTTCGTAGGGTCCATTTGTTTTGTTCATCTTCGGTCTGTGGTTACTTAAGAGACTACCAATGCTATGGCAAAAGAAGTGCAGCAAACAGGGTAAATAGTTCTTTGAGCTATTACCCAGTTTCGCTCCATTTTTTTTTCTGCGATAGGCTGTTCCTGTAAAGAAATTGTGAGCCTTCTGTCGTGTTTTTCTACAATTTTCCAAAGCTGTTGTAGAAATAACTGTCTAGCAGCTTCCTATGCACACGTTTTCGCTAATCGTTGACATATACAGTATGTGAGTTATGACTTTATAGTCGGGACCCCGTCCCAATATCTGCTGCCTTCTGACCATGTAAGACGCCGCCAATCAAAACTGAAGCACATTGAGATTTTAGTGTGCAAAAAGTATCACGTTTTATAGCAGAATTAATTTCGAACGAACAGATTAACTGGATCATCACGAAAGTCTATGATTTGACGCCAAAAAATATGTCCCAGTTGAGGTCGAACTAAAATTAGCAAAATCCGCCGAAATTTAGTCGCTGACTTTGAATCTTGTTCCTTCCAAAGACTTGAGGTTTCTTTCAATGCGATTGCTCGGCTTGTCTTAAGCCTTCGTTCGTTTTGTGACCACTAAACCATACTTGCTGGACATCACCTAGACAATATTTCATATATGCTGTCAAACTGTGATGAATGGAACCTCAGCATTGTTTGTCCGATCCTCAAGACAGGAACCCCCCTGAGCTGCGCCAACAACACAGGCATCAGTCTACTTAACATCGCATACAAGATCTTATCTGCCTGAAGGCGTTCGTCAACAACCTGATAGCTCCATATCAGTGAGGCTTCAGGCCAGGAAAGTCCACCATCGACCAAATATTCACACTACTGCAGATCTTGGAGAAGACCCATGAGCTTCAGGTCGATACACACCACCTATTCATCGATTTTAAGGCCGCGTATGACAGCATCTATAGAGACGAGCTATATAGAGCAATGTCTAGTTCTAGCATCCCTGCCAAACTCGTCCATCTGTGCAGGATGACGATGGAGAATGCACGCTGCTCCATCAAGATCGGTAAAGATCTCACCGAGACCTTTGATGTCCAGAAAGGATTTAGACAAGGCGATGCGCTGTCATGCGATTTTTTCAACATCGTACTTGAAAGAATAGTGCAAAACTCACGAGCAAACACAACAGGCACTATCTTTCAAAAGTCCGTCCAACTACTCGCATACGCCGTTGATATTGACATAATCGGGAGAAAGCAGCGTGATGTCAGTGGCGCTTTCGCGAGTATTGAGACGGAAGCGGCGAAAATGGGTTTAGCGGTCAATGAGGGCAAAACCAAGTATATGCTGTCAAGCAAAAATTACACTGAACACCGACGTCTCGGGCAGAACGTCACCTTCGACAGGTATAACTTTGAGGTTGTTAACCCTCTACTGCACAAGAAGCCATATATGGCGAAGTTTTGTGTTTTTTTAAATAAAAGCAAATTTAATTTTTTTTTTGTTTTAATCCTTTGACTTTTCAAAATAGAAAACAAAAAAAGCAAAAAAAAATTTCTTCTTTGGGCTGAGAAGGCAATTGACTGGTAAAGCCCTCTCGCGAACAACTAATAATCGCAGTCCTGCTCTATGGTGATGGCAATGGCGCGATAGTTAGCTCATTCGACTATCACGCAGAGAGTCTGGGTTCGATTCCTGGTTGGTTCAACAACAATTTCTCAAATCGCCATCACCTTTTCGGTTGGCTATGGCAACCGACCGAAAGTAAAATTGGCTACGAAAAAGCTTCTAAGGAGTGCCGTTCGGACTCGGCGATAAACCGTAGGCCCCGCTGAGATGTGACTACAACATGACAACATGAGCAACACAAATGAGTGTCAAGAAGCTAGGCCATGGCCCATACCGGGCTGCCAGCGCCACAGTGTTTTGTTTTTTTTGCTCTATGGCGCAAAGGCATGGACATTATGAAAAATGGATGAGGGTGCCCTTGGTTCCTTTGAGAGAAAAAATGTTTCTAGTGATCTTCGCATTGACGGTGAGTGGAGGAGGAGATACAACGACGAACTGTATGGACTGTACAATGCCATCGACCTAGCCAGAAGAGTGAAGATCCAACGTCTGAGATGGCAAGGTCATGTAGACCGGATGAATACCGATGCTCCGGTCCGAAATGTCTTCGAATCAGCTCTACAGCGCAGTAGAGGAAGACCGAAGGTGGCGCACACAAGTGGAGAGGGACCTCAGCCAACTTAGCATGCGAAAAGGAGGCAGTTAGCAAAAGATCGAGCTAGCTGGAGACGCTTGCTACTTGAGGTTCAGGTCCACACCGGACTATAGCGCCACCTAAAATAAAGTAAGTAAGCTGTCAGACTGTGAAACAAGCTGCCAAATCATGTGAAGTCTATGATCGAATTCAGGCGTTTTTGCTCAGTTTGTGGCGAACACTTTTCGGATCTCAACCGAACTTGCTCTTTTTTTCTAAAACTAACTTACCCACGCAGCTTTGCTCACGTACATAATACGAGTATGTATCTACATATCGCTGTGGAGCAGATTGATATGAAATTAATGGAAAAGTAAATAAATGTATTCTAACGAACATAGATTCACCGAGAAAGCACATTCAATTCAATGCAATTCCTCGCGTTTGGGTATGGGGCTATGTGGAATGAAAGGAAATGAAGAAAAAAGATGTTTTTCACATTAAATCATTTTCCTTTTGCTATCTTTTGTTCTGGAAGGACAACACGACGCACAGCTGTATGTCATTTCTATTGTATGCTTACTATCGAGTAGTTCTCTGTCGAATGTTGAATTGCTGGATCTAGTTGGTTCTGTCATTCCCAATTATGTGAGTTCTACCGCGAATTACTTTCCAAGCGGGATCCTCCTCGCTCATACAACCTAGCTGCCCAGCCCACCGGAGTCTATTGACCTTTATATTTGTCATGATTGTCTACGGAATCGTCCTTCCTTACATATTGGGCCAGCAATTCCCTATAGAACTTTCCTCTCGAACGCGGCTAAGAGGTCAGAGTGCCTTTGGCTAAGCATCCAAGTCTCGGATCCATATGTTAACACTGGCAAGATTAGAGTCTTGTACAGCAGCAGTTTCGAATTCATGGTGAGGTTTCTGGATTTAAATAGCCTCGCAAGACTAAAGTAGGTTCTGTTGGATTTCAGCAGCCGCCCGCGTATTTCTTTTACCATGTTATTATCGGCGGCTTCCACTGACCAAGGTAGTTAAAGAATTGCACTACTTCAAATTCATGATCCTCTACCTTGACTGTTGCTGTTGCTCTACTAACGTTTCTCGCATGCGGAGCCTGCATGTACTTAATTTTTCCTTCATTTATGTGCAGCCCCAGGTTTTTTGCCGCCTGCTCGGTTCGGATGAAAGAGTTGCGCACAACTTGTTTGCTTCGTCTGAAGATGTCGATGTCGGTGGACTTGATGACGACTGTCACTCTTCTAGATGTATCAGAGTCTCGGATCGCTTTCTCCAACGCCAGGTCGAAGAGGAAGCAGGCCAGCCCATCCCCTTATCGGAGTCCATTGAAGATCTTGACTTTAACTTGGCTTGAGACGTTGGTTATGGTCAAAGACTATAAACACGTGGTACTTCCTCAATGCTTGGTGGCTGCAGTGTAAGATTTATCTTCTTGCAATGCTGGAGTCGTCAGTTTTTTGGTGAGCTGACCATTGAAAAATTCATAAAGTGAACTTCCCATCGCTCCAGAATGCCTTTAGAATCGCTAATCAAATTTCCCTTTCCGTTCTTGCAGTATGTACAGCATGGTGTGTACTGCGTCATGTTTCCGATAGATTGGTGGAACTTCCGCTCTTGGTGCGTACCTTGCTCTCTATTTCTTTCCATTTCACAGACTAAATTTCTCTCCCAGGCTGCCTTTCATTGTCTTCTTTTCTGAGCCTTTTATATTCCGTTTCGCGTGCCCGCGTATCAATGAGATGTACTAATGGCTTTATTATTAAGGCGTGTCCACTTGTCTTCTACGCCCGGTACTCTGGCCTTAGGACTTACTCCATCCTCTTCGTCGAGCTCCTCGAGAGCGAGTCTTAAAGCATGGCCAAAGGTGTTACTGGTGTTTTTATTGCGTAGGGCAGCCGTGTTGATCTGAACCTGAGCAGCGGATGCAATGTGTCCTTACTGAGCAATCCGCGCTCAGATGGTATGGTACCATACTAACAAGATAGTGACCCAAGTCGGTCAGGCTCGTGCAGTGGCGACGATCTATCAGCACGTGGTCTATTTGGTTGCGAGTGACTCCTTGAAGTGATACCGATGTGATTTTATGGATATCTTACGCGGGAACCTAATACTCGCAACGACCATGTTCTTGGATGCCTCAATTTCTATGACTCGTAATCCATTGCCATTAGTGTTCTCATGCAATCTATGGGACCCAATGTACTGCCTGAATACTCCCGACCTATTTTGCGTTGAAATCACCAAGGATAATTTACCTTGGTCAGGCATTGATTGTCCTTTCTACAAGCGCGTAGTAGGCATCTTTTTCATTTTCTAGGGACTCTTCAAGAGGTCCGTGAACATGTTCAATGAGGAAATTCCTATAGTAAATCGTCTAGCCATTGTCGTTATTTGGGTCCGAGCCTTGCTGTTAGTCCCGTAGTTATATTTTTAATGGAACAGGGGTCTGGCATCTTGCCAACCTTGCTTAGAACGGACTAGCCTCACCACACTAGCCAAGTTCTAAGTTCATAAATCTATGCAATGATGACACTTCTACCAGTCCGAGATAAAGACGTCACGTACTCACGCTCATGTTACTCCCTCTATAATCGACCACTGGTTGCAGGCATCATCTATATAAAAATGTTAAGTTGGTTTGTGTGTTGGCTAGTATGGCAAGTGTTCCTCTCGCTTCCGGCAGATGGCGTGGTTTCTGGTACACAGCTGTTTCTCGTGGTTACGGGTATATTACTGACGCGAAAAATAGATAAAAACAATCCTTAAAGCGGATTGTATATTGTTTCAAAATTTGAGCTCAATCGGTGCAGGACTTTTTGAGTTTTTGAAGCGTACACAAACCAACTTATGTAGATATAATATTGATGCCTACATGCTATGCTATCGCCATCGGACTCTTCGACTGGTCAAAGGAAAGTCGAACAGGAAAAACGAGAATTTAATATGTAAGTGTTCGATCCATTGTAGCAGAAGTACCTTTAGAAACGCCTATACCAATCACCTCTCCCGACCTGGAACTTCACCATCATTTAGTCTTGAGTTTTAGTTTTGTAAGACTCAACTCAGAATGCTTCAGAAAAGTCATTACACTCGTAAGCATCCAAGAGAAGTTCCTTTTTTCAATGATCATCTCTTTCAGCCTTGAAAACCCTTCTTCATGTCTGCGAATTCTGTTTAGCTCATGACTTAAAACATATTGACTTCTTACAGTAGTTTCAAGAGTCGTTATCTCCAAAGTTCTCTTAGCCGTTCATTTTTTCTAATTTCTGTTTTTAAACGACGAATTAAATTTAGATGTCAAAATTTGCCATCCTTTTGTCCTGGAAAACAATGAGAGTGGTCTCCATTAATAGACCTTACTCCTAGTAAAACAATGGACATAACATTAAATCTCATTCAAGATACCGTTAAATGAGTTAAAAATTGTCAATTTAATGGTTTTTACAGGTGAGAACAAATCCAACTCCTCCAACGACAAGCTTTCGTAATTCGATGTTCGTCGTAGTTGGAAAACGGAAAACTTTTCTCTAACTAACCCTCTGGCTAAGAATACTATCTAGAGATGCATAAAATCTTTTTGAGATTTCTTTGAGAATTTATTAAGTAAGTTAAATTGCCGTTAGCTGTTTGTGGGAAATTGTCAAATTTTAATAAATTTAGGAAAATGTCTTGACATTCTGAAGACTCTGTGGAGGAGTAGTTACGTTTTAAGCTAGATGGTATTTTTGAAATGTCATTTGGAGGGTTGTTATTCATTGAGATGCGATGAGGTGGCATTTAGTGGATAGATTTTTTCTTGGGATACATAATATGTGTTACTTTGGATGTCCTTCTTCAAAATGGAACAGCTCTCCATTCAATGAATGTTGGGTTAGATTGCATTGTGGGTGGTGGAACAATTCACTGTGGTCGTGGGTTGGCTTCGCATATGCCTATAGATATAGAGCCAGGGTTTGGGTTAAGATGTTCGTTAAAAAAATAGTTTCGCCAGCAAATCCTAGATATGTTTTAGAGTTCCCTACTGACGAATGCCTGTAGCTGTCTGTTGAAAGTCATGACCGACGACGAAAGTTGTGCTGCTATGTTAAAAATAAAGTTAAGATGGTGCTCTTCGAGGTACACAACACCAGATTCAAGTCTATTTAAATGCCATTGGGAAAGCCGCTGTTTAAGACAATTTTAGAGCCAAAGAGATAGCAATGGTCATAGAGCACTTTTCGTAAGTAGTCACTGCCTTCGGACTGCATTATGACCCGTGCCAGGGTAGGGCAGTTACATAGAAAGTGGATCTCAGATTTCTCCTGAAGAAATCATTCTGGATTATACTCGTTAGACGAATCTTGTGTGAAGGTAAAGACGACTCGGATATGGTTGGATGTACTGATGACATCCCATACAAATGAATTAATTCACCAAGTGTAGGGGCGTACTGCTTCAAAACAGACATTAGGTACAGCCACCCAAGAAATGCGTCGGATGGGACGGACGAAAAGAGGGTGAAAACTATGACATCTTCTACTTCGATTGTTATCAACGGCAAAAGAATCCTTTAGTCGTATGCGGAATTATTATTGTTGGCATGTGAACGAACGGCTCATAGCAATCGGTATGAAGGCTTAGTTTGCCAACACTAGCTTTATATGCACGCACGTGCCCAGAGAAGGGAAAAATGACGACATCAAAGATAACTCTGATGAGCCTTTGAACAAGACCTACGAGCAATGCCCTGGCTATGGCTTAAAATTGTTTTCGGTGATTTTTATGCAAAACTGAGAGAAGAGAGCAATGGCGATGGCGCGATAGTTAGCTCATTGGACTATGACGCAGAGAGTCAGGGTTCAATTCCTGGTTGGGTCACCAACAATTTTTAAAATCGCCATCACCCCTTCGGCGGGCAATGGCAAACTCCCGAAACTTGCCTACGAAAAAGCTTCTAAGTAGTGCCGTTCGGACTCGGCGATAAACCGAAGGCCTCGCTCAGATGTGACAAAAATGACAACATGAGCAGCACAAATGAGTGCCAAGAAGCTAGGCCATGGCCTATACCGGGCTGCCAGCGCCACAGTGTTTTTTTTTTTAAGAGGATAGGGCATCTCTCGGAAGCTATAGCCTGCAAGACACCACCCCCGGTAGCGAATTCAGGCTAACCGACTTTACGGGCGGGGCTATACATTGTCGTAGCCAGCATGTGGTATCCAAATCTCGATATTTGCAATGGGACTTGGAGATTGACCATATTGCGATTGACGAAAGACACTCCTCGAGCATTTTGGATGTCCGAACGTCCCGAGGAGACAACATCGACTCGCATCATATTGTTCGGACCTTGTTGTAGCCAAGGTGCGGTGGCGGATATCCTGAAAAGGCAAGCTTATGCTGTGAGGAATTTCGATGTCAGACGGCTACAATCGCAAGAGATCGCCAAATCCTTTTCCGATGACCACAAGGTCATGGTGGTAAGGTTCAACACAAACTGACCTTTTACCCCTTTGCGCACAGATTATATCCGCATTGAAATTTCGGTGTGTATCGGTTGGTAGATTTCCTCAAAGTTAATTTGAGATGGATTGCTGATAAGAAGATCCAAGAATCTTCCTGGAAGTTAATCCAGGAACATACGGGGTGCCTAAGTACGAGTATGCTCGAAGTTGCCGGTGGCTTGGTGTGAGTTTCACGATTGCATCGAGGATTCTTCCGTGCTGGTGATCCTTTGCAAAAACTAAGCCAAAACGTTCATTACGCCCTTGTCACTTCTAGTTTACAAATCCTTGAAGAGGACTTACAGGTTTCATACTTATGTTTTGACCTACATTATTTGAAGCAATTAAAATAGAGCAGATAATAAGATGTGTTACTTTAAGGTCGTCCATAATTCACTGAGGAAAGAAAGATAGATTAAGTTCGGTTGCAGTTTGTTTGTATCGGGTGAAAACTCCATGACAGGCTGATGTTCCTAGGAATCTGTGTGCTCGCATTTTTAGATTTCACATGGTGCTGTGGGGTGGTTGCTTGTTGAGTTTTCTGAACAGTTTTGGTAAAAAGTCTAGTTAGGTTTCAAGAATTTAGTGCATCATTAAGGATAAGTAAGTGCAATAGGAAAAAAATGCTGATTAATTCCCTTTATGCTCCTCCTAGACTTCAGAATTCGTTGTAGTTCGAACACCTGTAAAGTCCTTAAGCTGAACTAAAAACAACTAAGACAATGTCTGTAGATCTTCGACTCAAAAAGAAGACATATAAAGCTTGCATTGAGTAGGCTTACCTAGGTCATATGACGTAGTTTTCATCGTACACAAACTCTATTTTCTTACATCCTATGCGGAAACTTTTATGAGCTGCTTTAAAGCAAGTTTGATTCCATGTCGGACTTTGGTGAAAAAATCAGGGCAGTTCCACGAGTAAAGCAGATGCCTAGAGAAATCGTTATATCCTTAGTTTCATATGCTGGTATGATTTCATAGAGAGCTGTGGTGTGTCCACTAAAACGATGTGTTGCTGTATGACCTTTTGATAGAGTAAGAACACTTTGTGCGCCTTCAATTTAACTTAAGGCGAATTCGCTGATTTAGGCTGCTAATTCTACCACATACCATTGGATTCATCGACTGCATAGAACTTAATACATTTTCAGCAATCGGTGCCTGAGTTTATCCATTTGCATTTTCTCGAAATATTTTGCTGATATCTAGCTATCAGGTGTTGAACTGCTTTGCTATCTCATTGAGAACTATACATCTGTGATCTTGACAAAACCACTTAAACCAGCAGGGATTCTTATTGATTAACTTTCGAGTTATCACCTTGGAAATAAATTTCTTTCTTCAGCATGGCAATGGTCATCTAGTCTAACATTCTCCGGACAATGGTACTGAAGTTGTTGTCAAAATAAAGGCAAAGGACGGTATGAGCTTTCGAGCTAAGGATCCTCCTTCCCTCGTGAGGATGAATCTTGTCTCGTCAGAAGTTGTTTATGTCTAATGTGCCAAACCCAGGACAAATCAAACCAGTAACCTAGCTTAATAGCTTCTACAAACGAATAAAGTCCTAACCTTGTGATGAAGGCCATCTTCTATTATCGAATGCACTTGTAGACATAGACTACCCAATTTTACGATGATGCCATTTTTATCGTTCCCAAGAAGCGCAAATGGTTGAATACCTAATAGGGTACCAAATATTTAAAAAAAAAAACCTACAACTCGTTTAATGATGCACATAATTCCTCACGTCCGCTGGGCATCTTTCACAGGCGGGTACGCCGTGTCTACATGGTGTCCTTGCAGCCTTCCAAATAAAAAATCTGCTTAAATGTCATTTAATTTTGTGTCACGAAAAGTGCACATATTCGCAAATACGAACATTTTTTTCGTCCATTTATTTTTTTGGACCGAATCACAGCCTTTCCGCCCAGGAATTACAAAGAAAATGCTTTTGAGAAACAAAAAAAAAAAAAAAAAAAATGAAAATGTGTTGGTAGGTGTACCTATGCGCGTACATATCACTTTTCGAAATCCCCTTATTTGCAATGGCACCTGTGGCGTTAAGACTTACAAGCAAGTTACCACGCCATCGTCAGGAGCATCGTCAATGAAAGTGTCACCTGTCTGCCTCCTGTCTCTTGTTGGGTTGTCTTTGTTTCCTTTTCCTTTGCACCGGGTTTTTTCTTTTTACCGTTTTCGAACAAAGTTACGTTGCCAGTTAAACTCCCGTAAACGTCGTTCTTCTCTTTTGGTACATGCTGGCAGTATAAAGGAGTGTATAGTACAAGGACATTATACCATCAACCCACTGACCTGACACTTTCCCACGAACTATATGTTGTTCCAGCAGAGAATAGTAGCCAAAAAGCGAAGGGAAAAAGTGAATTTTAAAGAAGAGGAAATAAATCGATCACAGGGTGTTTCTTTTTTCTGTTTTATGACCTTTCGCTTGTTGGATGACAGGCTCTGAGAAATGGGTGAAACCAAGCCAATGCCACCCATGGATATACGATTGTGTATATGTGCACCAAACTTGGTCAGAAGTTATTTAATAACTGAATTTGCCAATTAATGTTTAACGGTAATTTTTCCATTGGCCATTGATTATTAGATGGCAAAATTCTTTTAATTGACATGTGGTAGTGGTGAGGTTTGTGATTATATCACGCAGAGATAACTGCCGAAAGTACTTTGATTGTAGTTTGTCAAAAAAGGAAATAAGAATGAGTGTTTGAGATGGAGATTCCGGAGCATTTATTCGAGCTGCACTACAGGAGTTTATGTCAAACGCGATTTTGATACATATGTATATGGTGTTGTTCCTATGACCTTTTAAACTGTCCTTACGAAGGTTCTATCTTTTAATCGGGGAATAGCGAAAATGTGCTTGTCATTGACAAGAATTTGTTTGGGCCGATTATATACTGAAATTAAAACTTTTATCCCGGACTTCCAAAATTCGAATGCTGGCTTAGATTGTAAGAAATCCTTTTCCAAGCTATGCCTAGTGAATTCATTGACAGTTCTCCAAGATCTCATTGCTACAACTTATGTACTTAAACAAAAATCACTGTGGCGCTGGCAGCCCGGTATGGGCCTTGGCCTAGATTCTTGGCATTCAATTGTATTGCTCATGCTGTCATTTTTGTCACATCTGAGCGGGGCCTACGGTTTATCGCCGAGTCCGAACGGCACTCCTTAGAAGTTTTTTCGTAGGCAATTTTACTTACGGGAGTTTGCCATTGCCCGCCGAAGGGGTGTTTCTTTTTCAACATTTTTTTTTTTCAATTAAAATTAGTTGAGATTTCCCTGGATTCAGGTCCAGACAGTTCGCAAGTGACCAGTTGTAGTTTCTTGAGAGATCTTCATTTACTCCAGCAATGAGATCCTCAACTAATCCAATAGGATGTGACAAGTATACTTGGGCTTCGTCAGCGTAAAGAGGAATGGAAACATTTGAGCACACTTTAGGCAGGTCATTGACATATAAACAAACTAATGGTGGACTTAAGATCGAGCCCTGTGGAACTTCTGCGAGTAAGGGTTTGAATTTGGAAGATTTCCAATCATGTACCACTCTTTGGTAACGACTGCTTAAATAACCCTTTATTAGGTACACCAACCTTTCACTACAGCCCAAATATAACTTTAGTTTTTGACACAGCATATTGTGATTCACTTTATCAAAAGCTTTGGAAAAATCAATAAAACAGAGCACCGTTAGATAATCCATATCATATTTGATTCTGACATCATCGAGAATTTAAATCATAGCAGAGCAGTAGAACAACTGGGACACGTTCTCTAAAGCGCGACTGGACTGGGGAAAGGAAACTGTAATAATACAAATAACTTGTTGTTTTATTAGCGAGAATCTTTTCTAAGGCTTTTGATAGACATAGCAGAATACCGGTAGGACGGAAGTCAGATACAACAGATGGCTGAGGTTTTTTAGGAACAGGTATAACTTTAGCCAACTTCCAACTATCGGGTAGCTTATAACATGGATCAAAATAATTTTAACGAAACAAATAGAACCACACTCCTCGCCGACCGCATTCGATGTCAAAGAACGAATAACATTAATTACGTCAACTTCAGAGTCAGCTTCAAAGGAAAATCGTAAGAAACAATTCACTTTCCGGGGTAAAAAAGGAGTTCTTAGTAGATCCACATAAAAAAAACATCATTGAGTTCAGTCACATCTGGAATGTTATCAGGAGCTGCTCCCTTTTTTCCAACACCAAAAGAGTGCAAGTTACTCCATAACTTTTTTTGATGATAAAGCAGTGTTCAGTTTAGAATGAATTTATCTTATTTTGTCTCTTCGTGCTATAAAAGTAGAGTAACTACGAGCACGACCGAATAATTCCTAATTCGGAATAGTAGGATTTTACTTCCACCTTGAACATTGTTTCCATTGTTTCGAACGTACTTCATTTGTGAACCAGGGGCAATTTTTATTACGTATTGGGTCTATAACTTATTCGTGCGGTTTGCTAAAAGATGGCGTAACTTGTATTATTCCATTGTAACATGCGTTGGAAAGCTACTGTCATTGTACGTCATTTCAGAATATGTCATTCATTTGAAGCGTAAACAACAATAGTTTTTTTCCACCCAAATATGTCGAACTTTGGGCCTGAAAAAGTGTTTTTGCGGAGAGTTCTTCTTCATTACTTTAATATGAAGAAAACTGCTGCCGAAAGTCATCGTGTTTTGGTGGAAGTTTATGGTGAACATGCGCTAGCTGAGCGAACGTGCCAAAAGTGGTTTGCACGATTTAAAAGTGGTGATTTTGGCTTGGAAGACGATGAACGTTCTGGGCAGCCAAAAAAGTTTGAAGATGAAGAACTGGAAGCATTACTCTATCAAGATTGTTGTCAAACACAAGAAGAGCTCGCAGAATCTTTGGTTATCACTCTTGCAGCCATTTCAAAACGTTTCAAAGCAGCTGGATATATTCAAAAGCAAGGAAATTGGGTTCCACATGAACTCAAGCCGAGAGACGTCGAAAGGCGGTTTTGCATGTCCGAAATGGAAGTCAAAGAAAGTCATTTTTGCATCGGATTGTCACTGGTGATGAAAAATGGATCCATTACGACAACCCCAAGCGCAAACAATCGTATGTGAAACTTGGCCAACCCGGTGTGCTGTATTATGAGCTGCTAAAACCGGATGAAACCATCAATGGACAACGCTACCGAACACAATTAATCCTTTTGAAGAGAGCAGTAGCCGAAAAACGCCCGGAATATGCGACCAGACACGAGGCAATAATTTTCCATCATGACAACGTTCGGCCCCACGTTGCTTTTCCGGTTAAGAACTATTTGGAAAACAGTGGATGGGAAGTCTTACCCCACCCGCCTTATAGCCCAGACCTTGCCCCTTCTGGCTACCATTTGTTCCGCTCGATGCAGAACGCCCTCACTGAAATACGGTTCACATCAGAGCAGAATATAAAAAAGTGGCTTGATTCATTCTTGGCTGGGCACGGGCTTTCCATTGCACAGCTCATGCCATAACAACTGCACTCTTTTGCGCGGTAAAGAACGTACGTGTGGGGGAGGCTATTGACATTGCCTCCATCATTCGACAACGTAACATTTGACGCAGTTGTTTTGTGGTTAAAAGCTTCTTTAGTGGCTTCTAGTGATAGTGAACGTGATCGTCGATTGGTGCACCAGAAATTGGAACCAGTCAACCATCTCAAAACTGTGCTTAAAGGCATCGTCATACGATTCTCCCAAAAGGCTAGAAATATTGTTTTCATTCCGGATTATGTGGAATGACTCTATAGTGCCGTCAGCTTTTTGGCACTGCAAACGAACTATCGGCAAGACATGGGAGCTGTCACCGAGAGGGGTCCTTTTGATCTCTAATACAGTTGCTATTAAAAGGTCAATGTTATCGTATGTGCCGGTTGTCTGGTGGAACAAATTCGTCACTGGTTCTTATTCAAAGAACAGTTTTTCTCGGCTGCATGGGGTTTCTCTTACATACTTGGCTTTGCTCCAGATGCACTGATGAATTTTCCTTTCCTTGAAATTCTCGGCTCTACTTTCAAAGTCATCTCCGTTTAAAGAAAAACAATCTTTTCTACAAAGACCTTGTGACACGATTGTCTTTCGACTCTTTGGCCCCAGCCTAATTATCAAGGCTGACGTTATCTAATACAAAGCGGGGGTAGAGCAAAACTTGGCTTTTCAAATACATTTTCAGGTTGCTCTGATTTGTCCGGTCACTGGTTTTGTTTAGTGGTAAGACCACTAGTAGTCCATACCAGGACTTAAAACACGGTACCGTGGGAGTTAGGAGACCACTGTATTTCGGTCCGGGCCTAGTTTGTTGAGGTAGGTCCCCTTGCGGGAGCGTCATGGCGGCTGTGATTTAAACCTAAAACGAAGGGAGGGTTCACCTGCTGGTCTCACCCGATGTAGAGTTGCAATATGTACTGGGTGCTGAGGCTCTAAGATCAGTAAGAGGTTTAAGATGGTCCTCGACTCATAAAAAGAGTGGAACTTGTGTCCTTAACGCGTGTTCCGGATCGGTTTCAAAGGAATTGACGGAGAGCGGTGGTAAGGCATATCCTTGCATGGATGTATGAGTATCCCGTGATATTAATTCTTCATGACAAGTGTTCACGCGAATCCCAAAACGGTCTGTCTTTCCACTCTGTCTTGCCGTCTGATGTTATTATGCCGAAATCTGAGGAAACAAATGTAGGTGGATCTTCATGGACGGCTCTTAAACATTTCAAGTATAGGAAGCTGGTGTTAGATTTTACTCCTCGTAAGGCAAACTTACAGCATCCATCTTTCAAGAAAAGTAGAGAGAACAACCGTACTAATCATCTGCATCTGCAGCCATTACCAAAAAGCGCTTCCAAGTTTGCTGTACTTCCTTCTCCGACTTTAAAGCTATTTCGTTCCAGGATGCAGGACTTCACTGAGTTTTGTTTGGGTCCTAGGTCACAATTAGATCACGATATATGAAATCACCACTGAACTTGCTATGCAAGGCTTACTGAAGTTAGGACTTTCTGAGTCCGCGGTTGAGGCTTTCCTTGAGTATTTGTATTTGCTGGCAGACCAAGCGAATGCTTTCCGACGTCTGCTGTACGTCAGTAGAAAAGAATCCAGACGCCGTACTGTTGTTGTATCGGGGAATAAGGTTTTTGTCAAACCCATAAGTGTGTTGGGTTAAGGAGGCCCAATATTTTGTGAAGTTTCCCGTTGAAGAAGGCACTATTTCTGTGAGTGTCCGGCCTAATATCAACCTGTCCCTCAGAACAACCTGCGGTAGATAAATTGCAGGATTCCTTGTCTGTCTCTGTTTTCGGTAACTGCCGGTAAACTGAGCTTTTCACCGCTGGTGTTGCTTCCCGTAGAGATGTTTTTTTTGGTGGGTAGGCAGGTGATAAAATTGATTCTTAAAGTCGGTTGCTGTTTATGTTGGCCGCTCGCAAATATGAGTAACATTATTCTTATCAAGTTGATATTTGGATACTTTCCTTGGATACTTACGACCAATTAAAACAGACTCAAACGAAAAACATTGCCAACAGTACCTTCTCACCGTTTCGAAGGTGAGAAAAGACGTCAATTTTGAAAGCCGAGAACTATAATCCATTTTAAGCCCACGAATATCGAGAGTATATTGGTAATAAAGTTTCTGACAACTTGATACCTTTCAAGTTTGAAATTTTAACCAGAAAATTAATACATGTACCCATTCCCATCCCTATTTCACCCGATTGGAAGGTGGAGAAAACTCATCTTCATTTATAAGATTCAAGGACAGTCGAACACGACAAGGTCGCGCCTTAGTCAAATTAATAACATTGTACATCAGGTTTACGTTCTTCCTTCCCTCCCTCTAAGGTAGGTTGTTTGTTCTTTATTTCTCGAAAGATATCCGTAGGTTCAATGAAAGAAACTTATTGCCACGCAACAATATCGACAGCATCAAACATGTCAACTGCCTTCACAACGGGGTTAGAGTAGAGAAACAACCTTCTTTCGTAACAAAGTTAGGTTGGAATCTTAGTTAAATTGAAGGCTGTCCTAAAAGGGAAGTAAATGGGAAGATTCGTAGCCTTTAATTTTGATGGAAAAACATGCCACATGCTCATGGTATTCGTAACATGTTAAAATTTCATCTGTGTTCCAGTTTCGAACTCGTACTCGTATTCATAGTCGTATTCATAGTCGTTATAAAGCGTTAAGCTAATATTTGCATGCAACTCATTGTAAGTTGCTTCTGACTGAGACTACAGGGGCGACATTGATAGACGTGTGCTGCTTCAAGTTCCGTCAACAAACAAATTTTGTAAAATTGCCGCCCTTTCAACCTTCTGTTGCCAACTTCAACCCCCTTTAAACCCATCTCATCGAAACACAAGCTAGAGTAAAGTTTCGCCTTTGAAGGTTGTATAAAGTTACCTTTGGGCGGCAGTACACGGGTTCTAAGCACAGTTTCCAGGGGTGCGTTTTCAAATGAATGGCAGAGTAGTAGACATTTCCAAAACTCAGAATTCAGCGCACGTATCGCAAATTAAAGGGTAAAGTTCCAACTGCCATTACCGTTGCCCTTGCTGTGGCTGATGTTGTTGTTGCTGTTGTTATTTCTGTTGCTGTTGCTATTGCTGTTGGCGTCACCATCATTTTTGACGCGCAGATGAAATGAAATTTTCGAACAACAATCAAGAAATGATTAAAATCTCGCTAAAACATTGTTAACGGTAGTTTGGGGGTGCCAGTGATAGCGATGCTGGTAAAGGTTAAATTGTATCTGATTTTTTTTATTTTTTTTATTTTTTCTGCCTTGTTAGACTTAATCCCTTTAATAAGCCGCCATCTGATTGACAGAAGGTGCGATAGTTGTTATTTTGTTGTCGGGGATGAATTGTATTTGGTTGGTTTGATTGAAGCAAAACGGTTCCTGGAATAACTGTTTCGGGAGTTCTGAGGATTTTGTGAAAATTTACGGTGGGCGTTGATGGTGAGGACTCTCTGATCTATTCTCAGTGGCAGGTTCGACTTGTCCGACAAGAGAATGACAGCCCATTTCATGTCTGTTAGCCTCAAAGAGATGGGGCAAAAGACAGTGGAGCCCATCAGGAGGTTAAAGATTTGTAAAGCAGTTACAGACTGTTGCCGAGTGGGGTGAAATTCGCTCTAATAGAGCCGTTGCTTCTTGGGTGCAGCTACTGGGAAATAGTATCTTTAACACTCAGAATACTTCTGTTTACAGTGAAGTGAATTAAATAACAGAATTCCTAAGGCTGCCCAAGCAGAAGCATCTACCTTCTAATAGATATCCGGTTTTCGCTTAACATTTTGTAGAACAATAACATCGTGCACAATGGACATACTTTCACTTCTACCTGTTTCTCCAGCCAGCCCGCAATATGTCATCCTTTTTGACTCAGGTTTTAAGAGTCCAAAAGTTACTTCAGGTCAGAGTCAGTCTTCACACCTCTGAAGTAGAGCTGCTTGCGAAAAAGGTTATATTGAGTTTATTGCCGCGCTCATAGTACTCGTATTAACATCGGTATAGCCTTCTATGTCCAAGAGGTGCCGCAAAGGTTCTAACTATCAAAGTTGGGACATACTTGTCGGAACAACTTCTTGGCAGCAAAGCAAATTCTGAAGACCCCAGACTGCCATAAATTAGATTTAGCCGCTATCATAGAAAGAGTGGATACAGATTGCATTTGATTGATACCACTTCTGACTACGGATTAAGGCTAATCGAATTCGCTTCAGGGTGATTAGGTGATCTGCTGATCATCATATGACGGAGAGAAAGACCGCCATCAGTATACTGGATGCTCGAACGTTTCAAGGGTCCAACATGCCACTGAGGTGAGGAAATTAAGTAAAATCGTTTGACTTCGGATGGCTGCAATTGCATTGTGCTCTGCCTCGTTCGACGTCCTACGCTGTCAAAATCGCATTCCGAAATCTAGTGGCAAAGCTCCCAACAAGAGATCAAAAATGCCAATAGACAACCACTGCGAAGACCGTGGTTTGACAATGAACGGCAGTTGGGACGTGAAGCGACATACACTAAGAAGGCGTACAGTGCCGCCCATACTGACTAACGATCTCAATGATGGAAGCAGAATAGAGAATTGGAAATATTAAATATAAGCCCCGCAATGATAAGCCCGGTATGGGCCATGGCCTAGCTTCTTGACACTCATTTGTGTTGCTCATGTTGTAATTTTTGTCACATCTGAGCGGGGTCTACGGTTTATCACCGAGGCCGAACGGCACTCCTTAGAAGTTTTTTCCTAGGCAATCTTTACTTTCGGGTGCCCACCGAAAGGGTTATGGCGATTTGAAAAATTGTTGGTGAACCAGTCAGGAATCGAACCCAGACACTCTGCGTTATAGTCCAATGAGCTAACTATCGCGCCATAGCCATCGCCATCGCGCCCGCAATGATGAACAAATCAAAATAATGGTTGTTTCTCAGTCAATGCTGGTTCCTTCTTTTCCATTTCCACAAACTCCTCAGTGAGGATGATGATGAAGTTTTCACTGTCAGGCAAAACGAATCTTTCGGCCTGAATGATAATGGGCATAAGATCCGCTAACCAGAACTTGACTTAATCTTAATCCAATAAGGCTGATGGTACTACGGATCTATCTACTGGGTAGCATGTGCTGACACCAAATGCTCCTTTATTACTAAATATGATTCCACGAAAGTGTGCCTGATAAATAGAACCTCAGCATTGTACTTGCAACTTAACAATTGATATTCTCTAATCTACGTCAGTTACTCAGGCTGTCTCTTTCACTGGTGTACTATGTAAACGCATTTAACCTTTTGTCAACCAATTAATAAGGCTATCAGTTAGGTTGCATGCCTGTAAAGTTCAAAATCGACCAGATGGCAATGCTTGGTAGAGACTCTCGAAAGCTCATAAGTCGATATTAGAGGCACAATCTTATAAAATCTTGTGCAACCACTTGCGTATGCGGATGACATAGAAATGAAAAGCAGAAAATATTAGGATATCCATGAGATATTTGCAAGTATTAAAGCAGAATCGGGAAAGGGCACACAATAGACGGGTAGTGCTGAACTTTGCCTATATAAGCTTCGCAGTAAGTATAAACAAAAACATCTATTAAGATATCATTCGAAAAGTAACTCTTCTCTGGACTCAAACTACAATTAAATAGCAAAGGTTGGACATTCGCAGCATCCAGTATAGAGACCAGTATAGAGTTGAATAGAAAACTGTCCTGTGTCCGACCTGCTGACACTAAGGTATTGACTTTTTCTAAAAATGAGATTTAACCAAAAACTGTTCGCTTATACACGGACGTGAACTTCGCTTAAAAAGTTAGAACTTATCGGCTAAGGCGGTTCGGGCATGTAGAACCGATGAACATCAGCACTTCAGTTCAGAACTTGTGCGAGGAAAATGTAGTAGACCCAGGAGGAAGCAAAAAAAGACCCACCGCTGACTAGAGAGTCATGTTGGCTTAAGCCAATGTTCACTCCGGACTGTAGTTTCATCTGCAGATAGATTACTTCTTTACGAACTCCTATGCCCTGACTGGGCTAGTTGGACCAGAACAACCTTTTCCCAAATGGGCTGTATCGTTCACTCTTTGAGCAGTAGTGGCCGTTTTTTTTTATTATCGATCTGTAAAGATTCGCCCTTCCCTTTCTCCTGGAACTAATCATTTCATTCGATTAATTTTCACCTGTATCCACAAGTGTCCTTTGTATAATTTCTTTTTTTTCCGAGCTACTAATTCGAAGTCATAAATCCTCCATCGCCTTCCATTAAAAGATGGTGAAAACTAATTTCGGAGTAAAAGTTTGGCCAGAATTAAATTTGCCAAGGCTGACCTTGATAAGGGTGGTTCAAAATAGGTTCTAATGCTTACACAAGACGATATGATCAATGAGAGGATTTTATAAAATTTTGTTTGCGATGTGCTGCAGGAGGAGGAGGCCCGGCAGTAGTTGTTACACAAAGTTTTCCCTTGATGGACCTGATCGTTCATTCGTCGGACATGAATTCAACCTCTTATACTCAAGTAGTTGTTGTAGTACCAACTTAAACTTTGGTAACCTTGTTGCCTCTTTATTGTTGTGTTTTTCTCGGCTAGAAGAGGTGAATTGTTGATCGAATCGGGGTTTTAATTTCTTTCTTATGTCTAAGCTGTAGATGGCCATATGGATCGATAAAAAAGGATTTGCGTTAACATCACAAAGATCGTTCGTTAAAGGGAGAACGGCAGCGTATGTTAAGCTCATTAAATTCCGATATTAACAGCATAACCTATTGGGGAACTATTAACAGAGTGGAATTTAATGCTTCCAAAACACAATGCTGTCTGCTGTCGCTAAAGCGAAATTCGAATACCCAGCCATTATCTATGAATGGCACTTGCATCGTCGAAACCGAAAAACTTTCCATTCTCAGTATGTGTGTCAGTGACAACCTACGTTGGAATGACCACATATTCGAAGTTGCCAAAAATGCTGCGAAACTCTAGGTTTCCTCAAGCGATGTTAGAAATATTTCACCCCCTCTGATCTGGCTTCAATATACGAGGGCGGGTCAATAAGTCCGTGACTTTTTGAATTTCCGACCTCTTTACTGAAACAGCAACACTGCTCCTGTCAACAGGCATCTGTCAGTTGACTCCTGTCAAAATTTAAACTTGCTGCGTCAGTTAGTTTGTGTTTGACAGCTATTTTACCGAGACCAAGGCTAAGCTTGATAAATACTATGGGGACTCTGCACCATCGATTTCAATGGTAAAAAAGTGGTTTACTGAATTTCGTTGTGGCCGTACAAGCACTGAAGATGCCGAACGTCCTGGACGCCCAGTTGAGGTCTCTACACCCGAAACAATCGAAAAAATTCACGATATGGTGTTGGCCGACCGAAGATTGAAAGTGCGAGAGATTGTGGAAGCCGTAGGGATCTCGCATGGCTCAGTGGTTTCAATTTTGAATGATCACTTGGGCATGAGAAAGCTTTCCGCAAGATGGGTGCCGCGTTTGCTCACAGTCGACCACAAACGCAATCGTGTAACAACTTCACAGGAAGGTTTGGCGTTGTTTAATCGCAATATGGAGGAGTTTTTGCGCCGTTTTGTAACCGTGGACGAAACATGGATCCATCACAACACACCAGAGAACAAACAACAGTCAAAACAGTGGGTTTCTAAGGGTGAATCGGCGTCAAAGAAGGCCAAGGTGGGTTTGTCAGCCAATAAAGTTATGGCGACTGTTTTTTGGGATGCATGCGGGATAATCCACATTGACTACCTTCAAAAGGGAAGAACAATCAATGGGGAATGCCAACTTATTGGACCGATTCAATGACGATTTAAAAAAAAAACGACCTCATTTGGCCAAGAAAAAAGTTCTTTTCCACCAAGACAATGCAAGGGTGCACACATGTGCAGTTGCCATGGCGAAATCCATGAATTGGGCTATGAATTGCCCTTTCATCCACCCTATTCTCCAGATTTGGCTCCGAGCGACTACTTCTTGTTCCCAAACCTGAAGAAATGGCTTGGTGGAAAAAGATTTGACTCCAATGATGAAGTCATCTCGCAAACATAGGCCTATTTTGAGGACCTCGACAAATCATTTTTTTTGGAAGGGATAAAAAAAATTGGAGAAGCGTTGGACAAAGTGTATAGAGCTCAAGGGAGACTACGTTGAAAAATAAAATTATTTTTTTATCAAAAAATCTGTGTTTTAATCCAAAAGTCACGGACTTATTGACCCGCCCTCGTATAAGGCTTTCATTCGCCCAAAATTGGAGTACATTCAAGACCAACGTACATCGGTACCTCTCTTTCTATCCTCTCTAATTTTCCATCGTGTGCAATCATTTTAAAGGTGCTAATAATCCCTTGAGCGCGCGCCAATTATAAAAAATAAAAATAAAAAAATTCAGTACTTATCTGCTCCATACAAACTTCCAAATCTCTCTCCTTGACGGGACTCATGATTTTAAATGCTTTTTGGGACCGAGTTCTCTTGCTTTCATCTGATTTTATTGGATGGATGATTGGAGATCCATGGTTATATCTGCAATTCACATGTTTATTGTATGGCTCTGAGTCTGCTAACTTTTGTCACTTGATTGATGCTGAAGTACACACTGTAAGCTCTAGCTATATTTCGTCCCTGCTGGAATGTCTAATGTTAAGCTCTTAATGTTGCCCATTTCGTATCGTGTTTTTGTTGTTTTGCGTATGCATAGCAAAGTCTTTTCGTATCCAAGATGTCATATGCTCCAGCAGGGTTAGAATTTCGAACTCCATCATTCGATCGTGCACAGCTTCTTCCATGAGTCAATCAAAGAATCAAAAAAATGGTCTAGACTTCGTTGTGTACCTTAAATCGATTAGACATTGCCGATTATCTTACCTTCATTGTAGTTAAACTGTTGCCTCACTATTTAAACTGCAATTCAAAACTCTGTCCCCACATCTCATATGAGCTCATGAATATCGAATTAGATTTAAATGAGAACCAGCTCCTGAGTGTATTTCACTTGAAACAACAAGAGCCAATAAAACTTAATGTCCGAAGCTGCTAGTTCTGCAATTAAATCGCTACTACG
Source organism: Volucella inflata (assembly GCA_928272305.1). NCBI lineage: Eukaryota > Metazoa > Arthropoda > Insecta > Diptera > Syrphidae > Volucella > Volucella inflata. Next base: position 79,707,886 of record OV743717.1, on the reverse strand, counting down.
CACTTGCATTTGCATTTGTCCAGCGTATTTGCATATTTAATTTGGACCTAATAACGCATTAGTATAATTCGTTTGGTTAATAATTTTCTAAGAAAGTTATTTAGATGCCTCAATTACTAATATCTCGTTGAGAAGATACTATTTTGATTTAGTCTGTGGTAGCTATTTGTTATGCTGATTCGTTGCTCGACTTGAGTGAGCTTTCGCAATTTACATTGAAATAAATCGTTGCATGTGCATCTTTGAATAATCAAATTCGGATTATCCATATTTAGGGAGGAGATATATCCATGGCGAGGTATATGATTTTCAGAAAGTCTTGTCTTTAGCTGAGTAAAATAGTAGAAAGAGAAATCCTCAGCCATCCGTAGTGAATTAGAATTAGTTTCAACTAATAACTAACAATTACAACTAAGTGCAATGGGCTTTAATCTAATCTTCAACTACAACTGAGTAGGTTTATCTTATGTCGAGTGAATATATGTTGTCAGTAAATAATTGGAAAATTAATAAGTTCTTGATTAATAATACAATTAACTGATAGTTGCTGGTTTGATTACTTTTCTTTGTAATTTTAATCGCCAATCATTTAGTTCAATTAAATTTCAACAAGTCAATTGTAAAGTAAAACTAAACTGGCCGACTTATGTCATAAAATCCCAGCAGAAAATGGGAATGCTATGAATGGGGTTAAATATTGTAGATACGATTGGCCAAAGACAACGCACATTGCCAGTAGTTCCTAGCTGGACAGGTGATGAAGTTTAACTTAAAATTGACGGGATGCCTTTTGGCTGATGAAGCTGCCACTTAGTTCTGTTTGATAGCTGAAAGAAAACTGTAATGGCAAAGGGAATCCTTGTGAATATCTGTTAGGTTTTTGGAATGTCTCATTGATATCTTGTCTAGCTCGTAAGTTAAATGCAGATTTTAAGCCTCTTAGAACTTTGTATGTGTTAGATGCAGTAAACGGCTACAGCTACTGATACGTGAAACTGAAAAAGCTGTTAACTTAAAAAACTGCATCTCATTTAGATGACATTACTATATAGCTACTGTTATGTCATCGTAGTAGCAAATGGATTTGCTTTTAGGAATTCCCTAAAGGCTTGCCTATCATCGCTGTGAATATAAGTTTAAAGTTTTTAAAGTTTCATGCCAATTACTTCCAAGTAAGAGAAGGAACAACCTAGTGAAAATCAGATTTAAACAGGTAACTACCATATCAAAAAAGGCTTCCTAAAAACAAGAAAAGTGTGTGAAGTTGAATAGAATCAGCAGAGCATTTCCTCAGCATCAGATCGTTTTGTTACCTAGGCAGCTCTAACCTAAGCCAGCAACATTGGTGCTAACTCACTTAAATAATGTTTCATTCATCTTTGCCCCATTTGAGCCACTAGGATACAGAGTTTTCCAAGTTGTTGTTGTTGAAAGTACGGAGTTCTAGATAGCTGTAAGGGCTCTGGTTCTCCGATAATCATATCAACAAATGTAGGAAGTTGCATGATTTATGAAAGGAAATGTCGAGTGCCAATACGATGATCTAATGTCCGGTACCAGGGCATATGGATCTCCCAGCTAACGATCATATTTCACGGGAAGTGTTCTCAGTGGAAGTATATTTAAGAGCGGTCAGTCGAAAATCAACTTGTCAAGTGTGGAATAACTAGAAACCGTTGACACAGATTAATACGAGTAACAAGAAGATGTCGGACTTTTTCGTACCTATTAAGGCTGAATCGATGAGGCATACGAATCGTTTCTGCTGTATTTACAGATTGCAAAGAATTTTTTGTTAAATTCGTGCGTCTACAACACATTAATTCTTTCAGGGACCAGGAAATGATTAAGCTGTATGACAGCTTGTGGACCCACGAATTTTACAACGAATTCCGTTTACGCGGTACCTGGTAATCTGTGAATACAGTACTCGTATTTTCGACTTTGGTAACTCACTTCTTCTTCGCAGGAGCTTTGCAACATAGAGTCCTGAAACAATTTGATTTTGCTTAGAGACAGCTAATGCGATCCTGTTACCTTCCATTTTCATATTCGCGAATACAATTTTTCGAGAAAATCAACAGATGTCAGGCGGAGAAGAGGGTCTTCAAGGTTGACGGGTGGTTGAGATGTAGGGCGATTATCATAATGAGGACTCGCTGGTTTTTCTATTTATTCAGAATTTTTTTGTGCTTGTAAAGGCACGGTCTTTGCTATGCGGTCAAAAATTAGGAAATTCTATAGCAAAGTTGTACTGGTCATCTACTAGTATTTGAAGGCTCTCAAACCGAACGAATTCAACTATTATTGTAATTTTTTAGCTGCCTCATTGCTATAAAGAAGTTCTCAGTATGTTAATTTTTATAACCAAGGTCTGTGTCATCATACCCAATGAAAATCCTGCCACCTTTTAGTTTTACTTAGAGTCCCATCTGAAAGGAAAGCAAACTAAGGTGGATAAACTCAAGTTGGCATGTAAGACTTAATATGAAATCTGTGACCTGAAGGCATGCATTCGGTTTACTTTAGAACTGAACAAAATCCAACGTCGTTTTGCATAAGGATCACCGATGACGGCTTATAAAACGTCTCCAACGCTAGCCTCTTCAATTTTGCTGTACATTGACAGTTTTGGCATAAAGCGTGACACAAACTCTGTCCTAAGATTGAGTAGTGAAAGAGCTAAATGAGGGCCGCACTTGACTATTCAGGCTGCATATCGATAATAAGAAAAGACAACGCATTGTCATATGACTTTTTCATGACTTATTTTGGAGAGAATAGTGCAAAATTCACTGGCCAATAGAAGGGGAACGATTCCTTACAAGTCTTCTCATTGCTTGAGTACGCAGATGGCATTATTGGACGAAGATAAGGAGACGTCAATGAGGCATTTGCGCTATCGAAGCCAAAGCAGCATGAATTGATCTCAAGGTAAATAAGGCGAAAACAAAGTATATGTTGTCATCAAAAAAGGATTACCAACATCGACAACTTGGCCAGAGTGTCACAATTCTCAGGTATAACTCCAAGGTGGTTTAAGATTTCGTCTTTCGCCTACATGGCTCCCCAGTTACAGGTAGCAATGATACCAGCACGGAAATAAGATGAAGAATAACTCTTGCCAACCGCTGGCCTCAGAAGGCAATTGAGTAGCAGAGCCCTCTCTCGTAAGAAAATGAAGCCCTTGGCCGTTTCAAAAGGAAAATACTACGCGTTATTTTTGGTTTCGTTTATATTGACGGGGAATGGAGGGGGACATTTAACCACGAACTGTACGGGCTGTACAGAGACATCGGCTTGGTCAGACATCTATAAACTTAACACCTAAAATGGCTGGGGCATATAAACCGAATAGACACCACAACTCCGGTCTGAATAATCTTCAAATCTGAGCTCTTGGGACAACGTAGTAGAGGGCGGCCGAATCTACGGTGGTGCGAATAAGTGGAAGGGGGTCTCAACCAACTTGGAGTGCATCATGAATGGAAGGAGCTGGCGAAAGACCATGTCAGCTGGAGAGGCTTGTTGGTTGAAGCCCAGGTTTACTCCGGACCGTAGAGCCACTTAAGAAAAAGAAGCGTTGATAAATCTCAGAAATCTTCTGCAGAACCTGCAAAATGAAAACAATTAGGAATATGTGACGCATTTCAGATGGAACTATACTGCCTTAGCACATATAAGAAAACTATCAAGACACAGTTACTACTTTGGAAAGCTAAATGATTTTTTTGCTTGTCGAACCGCCAACCGGACCTACAATCGGCCTAAAATCATCTCGTATAAGGGGCACTCTTACCTAATCAAACATATGTTAAAAGCCCTCAATGACTAGATGACGTAGTGTGTGTCTATGCCACAGATCCTTTTCTTGCCTTGGCAACTCCTACAAATTGAGGTACCACTTACACTAAAGGCTCTTTTCTGAATTTTTCTGTTGCATTGTGAAAATTTTGAAATCTGTCATAAGGTACAGACACAATCTCAGTAGTGAATGAGGAAAGTTTTTGTGGCTTAAAAGTTGGATCTTTTAGTTTATGGATTTCTACGTCCCGAGGACACGTTTCTTTACCAAATTCAAAGAAGAAATCTTGCCGTTTTTGTGTGCCAAAAATACGAGCATACTATTGGAAAGTTCAACATTTGTGTGCTCGCAATTACCCCTGGATGGCGCCACAGCGTTACAGTGCGTTGCCTTGTAAGAACACCGACATGATAGTTGAAAAGTTCTGTGGAGTTCCTTTTAAGAAACGTGGAACCATCATTAAAATGGAATTTTCTTTATACTCTAAGCCTCTGGTAATGATTGTGTTACGGATATTCAAACTGACTAGAGAGTGTCCAAATCATGATGGCTGATACGGACTAGAACGAATGGATGTTGTTGAAGTTGAATGAGGCGAAGAGACGTGAAGAAGGATATGAACAGATGAATAGAGAACTATAGAACTAAACATGAAGTAAGGCTGAGAAATGGCTTTGTTATGATGATAATGGTAAAAGCTATTGAAGTATAAGTTCAAATTAATTTAGAGATACTGGTGGATAGCCTGTTACATTGGCGTTACTGGGGGATTTCAATTTTTGGTATACTTTCAGGTTTTCCTCTTTTCCGTTTTAGGCTCTTCTCTATGTTCACTTCGAATGGAAGGTGTTCTCCTTGCTGGGGTAATACGATAAACGTACATACTCTGTGTATATATATATCGATTTTTGGGACTGTAATATATTCTGCAGTTAATGGGGGGATGGTGGTTTGGTGGTGGTATTGAATTAATGTTTCGAATTCATAATCTTCCAATCATTTGTGCTGAGCATTTGAGATTCGAAATGTAGCACACATTAATAGGAGGCCGACATGGGAAGCTTATTGGCCAAGTTGATGTTGTACAATGTATGAGTACAATTTTGTCTAGAATTTCATCCGCTTATGGTTGTGTGTTAAATGAGGGGAAGGTGCTTAATGTATATTTATCGATAGATTACTGAATGACTTTCGATTATATTGAGATTTGAGTATCACGGCTTTCCAATATTTGATCGATTCTAGATACATTGAGAGGAATTTTCTCATTACACAATATATGGCTATTGTTCTGGATATCTTCGCCGGTATTTTGGCTTAAACTTACCTCTCATTCCAGTTGGTTCTAATGGTTTCGAAGATTCCGACATTCAAACTACATGTGACACATCTTACGTTGATCACAATATGATAACGATGTCAAGTATGGTAGCTATGGCCACATTTTGACCTACAGAAGGGTTTTTCAGCATACGAGTGCATCTGTTAGCAAGGTTTTGTTGTGTTGGCTCTGAACTTTGAAACAATCTCTGAAATCATCCTTAACTTAGTCATTTAGTCCTTGTTAATGGGGTTTTTACTAATATTTCGTCCAGTCTAGAAATTTGTCAATCGGGTGAGCAAATTTGACGAAGACTACACCTGAATTTTAAAACTAAAAAAAGGTTTGCGGCTACTAGACGATAGAGAATATAGTTAAGGTTAATATACTGGGTTAGCCTAGGTTTGAACTATAATATAAGTGACTTCGCAAGGAATCGAAGTCCCAGTTTTTAAGTTATTTACTTAACTATATTTGGCCAGTAGATTACAGACCTAAACGGACGGACGGTTCAACTAAAATGCCTCTCCGGCCAAATAGATTTCATAGTACCTGCCTGCAATGACTGAGCTCTTTGTGATTTACGTTTTCTCGTCGAGTGTATATTGAAGATCATTGAAGGCACTACTATAGAAGCGCTTTGGCTGATAATCTATAATTCCAGGATAAGAACAGATCCTACATATCGTAAAGCCAGAATAGGAACAGCGATTTCATTTACTCTGTCAACGTTATTCACAGGCAGCATATCCTTTCCTTTAGGTGGCGCTACAGTCCGGGGTGGACCTGGGGCTTCGTCAACAAGCTTCTCCAGCCAGCTGGATCCCTGGCTAGCTGCCTCCAGTTTCGCACGCTAAGTTGACTGAGGTCCTCTTTCACTTGCGTGCGCCACCTGAGTCTTGGCCTTCCTCTACTGCGCTGTCCCTCGGGAGCGGATTCGAAGACTTTTCGGACCGGAGCATTGGTGTCCATGCGCTTTACATGACCCAGCCATCTCAGTCCTTGGATCTTCACTCTTCTGACTAGGTCCATGTCGCTGTACCGTCCATACAGTTCATCGTTGTATCATCTCCTCCACTTACCGTTAATGCAGACGGGACCGAAGATCGCCCGAAGGATTTTTCTCTCGAAGCAACCAAGAACACCCTTATTCATTTTTGATAATGTCCATGCCTCTGCGCCATAGAGCAGGACCGGGATTATTAAAGTCTTATAAAGGGTGACTTTTGTTGTCCGAGAGAGGGCTTTGCTACTCAATTGCCTAGAGTTATTCTTCGCTTGATCTCAGCGCTGGTGTCGTTGTCTGTATTTATAGCGGAGCGAAGGTACTCGTAGACAAAGTCCTTAACTGTCTCAAAGTTATATCTGTGGAAGGTGAAGTTCTGTCCGAGACGTCGGTGTTGGTTTTCCTTTTTGCTTGACAGCATATACTTGGTCTTGCCCTCATTGACCGCTAAACCCATTTTCGCCGCTTCCGTCTCAATACTCGCGAAAGCGCCACTGACATTACGCTGCTTTCTCCCGATTATGTCAATATCGTCGGCGTATACGAGTAGTTGGACGGACTTTTGAAAGATAGTGCCTCTTGTGTTTGCTCGTGAGTTTTGCACTATTCTTTCAAGTACGATGTTGAAAAAATCGCATGACAGCGCATCGCCTTGTCTAAATACTTTCTGGACATCATAGGTCTCGGTGAGATCTTTACCGACCTTGATGGAGCAGCGTGAATTCTCCATCGTCATCCTGCACAGACGGACGAGTTTGGCAGGGATGCCAAAACTAGATATTGCTCTATATAGCTCGTCTCTATAGATGCTGTCATACGCGGCCTTAAAATCGATGAATAGGTGGTGGGTATCGATCTGAAGCTCATGGGTCTTCTCCAAGATCTGCTAGTGTGAATATCTGGTCGATGGTGGACTTTCCTGGCCTGAAGCCACACTGATACGGATCTTTCAGGTTGTAGACAAACGGCTTCAGACGTTCACACAATACGGCGGATAAGATCTTATATGCGATGTTAAGGAGACTGATGCCTCTGTAGTTGGCGCAGTTCAGAGGGTCTCCTTTCTTGAGAATCGGACAAAACAATGCTGAGGTTCCATTCATCGGGCATACTTTCGTCCGACCATATTTTACAGATGAGTTGGTGTATGCTCCTTACCAAGTCATCGCCTGCCGCTTTGAAGATCTCGGCAGTCAGTCCATCCGCTCCAGCAGCTTTGTTGGACTTAAGCTTTGATGTAGCTATCTTCACTTCATGCCTAACAGCGGTATTTTGTCCATCATCGCCGTTATACAGTCTGCAGAAATGGTCTTTCCAAATCCTCAGCATCGACTGCGATTCTACTACGATGTTCCCTTGTTCATCTCTACAGGCTTCGGTTCGGGGTTTGTTTCCGCGGCATGTTATTTTTACCTTTTGGCAAAACTTCCGAACCTCATTCCTGGAGTAGCATCTCTCAATTTCCTCGATCGTGCGCTTCTTATGCTCTTTCTTCTTCCTCCTGAGAAGCCGGTGCCCGTCTCTCCTCTTCCGCTCATAGAGCTCTTGCGTGTCTTGCGTCGATCGCAATGTGATCAATCTGGTTGACTGTTGATTGATCAGGAGTTCTCCAAGTCCCCTTCTGTATGTCGAGATGTTGGAACCGCGAGCTAGCCACGACAATGTTTCGCCCCGCCGCAAAGTCGATTAGCCTGAATCCGTTATCGGAGGTGGTCTTGTGCAGCCTATATTTTCCGATTGTTCCACCAAAGATACCCTCTCTTCCTAGCTTTGCATTAAAATCACCGAGGACAATTTTAATGTCATAGCTAGGGCATTGCTCGTAGGTCTTGTTAAGGAGCTCGTAGAAGGCATCCTTGGTGTCGTCATCTTTCTCCTCTGTGGGGGCATGCGCGCATATGAGGCATATGTTGGCGACGGGCAGCCATATCTAAAAAAAAGTAAAAAAAAAAAGAAATTAAAATTGCCTACGAAAAAGCTTCTAAGGAGTGCCGGTCGGACTCGGAGATAAACCGTAGGCCTCGCTCAGATGTGACAAAAGTGACAACATGAGCAACACAAATGAGTGTCAAGAAGCTAGTCCATGGCCCATTGCTTTTGCAGGATAGTGCTTTGATATTCAATTGCCTTCTAAGCCCAGCTGTAAACTGTTTTCGGTGTCTAGGTATATAATTTCCCTTGCTAGTTTAAATTCATTTAATTTTAAATTTGGAGGTTTTAGATTCAGTGCTGACGAATGGCAGTAGAACTCTTAAAATTTGTACATGCCAGAAGAAGGTTCAGTGATAACCTTATATGAGCTGCCTCAACATTGTTGGAGCACAGGTCTTGAGGGAATTGCGAAATAAAGATGGTGTTGGTAGAGTTGTTATCGAACTAACCGAAAGCATTCTTATCCTTGTGGTGGGCTATTGGCTATATCTTTTGACGATCTGACCCTTCAGGTTAGGAGTCATGCCTTTGGGGGTAGATGCCTGATTTCGTGAAATACTGTTTCTTGTATGCTGGGGCAAGGCGCCTTGAGCTTCAGGCGTCTAAGCGAATGTAAATACTCAATACAGGTCGGTCGCCATTGTGGCTTTAGTGCGCAGGTTGCTTGTCGCACCTTGAAAAATATGGAGCGAGAGTACACTAATTTGGATCTCAACCCACCAACCAGATAGAGATGTGTGCAAACTGAAGAAAACTTAGACGCCGTACCGGCCAGTATTGAAGAAGATCAAGAAATATCAATTTCGCGCCAATAAGCTGAATTGGGCGTCGCCATCCGTATAAGGTGCATGAATCAAAGCCGGGCTGCCATAGACAACACCGTGAGTTCGCTAATTAGGCCCTGAAAATGTTGGCCGTAGATCCAGATGTTCGTCAAAAAGTAATTTCCTCAGACGAGGTGGATTTTTGGCTCAGCCGCTATGTCAACGAGCAAAATTGCCATTATTGAAGCGAACACAAATCACAAGCACTCGGCCAAGCATCAATGCATTTAAAAAGATTTTCGTCAATGGTCTCAGGTATAGAGCGTTGTTAATTGATTTTCTGCGGCCAGAGCTCGCCAATATCGATATATCCGAGCTGTGGCTCCAACAAGACGGCGCTGTATGCCACGCAAGCGACGCAACGCTTGAAGTTGTGAAAGAGATATTTAGCGAGTGGGTCATCCCACGGCGAGCGTTCATCAATTGCCCGCCGCCATCACGCGATTTGACACCACTCGACTATTTTCTCTGGAGCTACGTCAGGTGCCTAGTTTACGCTAATAAGCTAACCTCTTTAGACGAGCTTGAGGCCAACATTCAAAACGCTATTGCTGGAAAAATGCTGCACATATAGAACCGAGTCATCAAAAATTGCACCGACCGCTCGAGGAACTGCCAGGCTAGGCACGGCGGCTATTTGAATGATGTTCTATTCCACATATAATGTCAAGTTGAAGTCAGAATTAATTTTATATCTCACACCGTTGAGGTTTTACTTAAATATTTTTTCCTATTATGACTTGGCTAAATATAACTTTTTAAGGTTCAAGACCTTACATATGAGCAACGTTCGAAGTACAGTGTTGATATTGTATACCTAGTTGGCGAACATAGCCCACATGGCATCAGTTCTGAAAGAGGCTGATCGACACCGTGACTGGGTGAATTGTAGCAAAAGTTAGCACACGTGTTCCAGACCTTAACATTCATGTAGGGACCCTCTCATCTGATTAAAAGCAATCAACCATTTCAATAGCCATGTCATGGTGGTCCGCAGACCATGAAAACCTCCGAGTGACAAGAAGTATTATAGACCATTCTATTCCACTATTGATCAGGTGCACAAAATCACCGACGTAATTAAGATAACTATGGAAGAAGAAAAGATTTGCTCGTGTCAGGCTCGCAATCGAAATATCGCAATTAAAAAAATCCAAACCGGCGTACCGCAGGGAAGTGTTCTCGGCCCACTTGTGTATCTCTTATAAAATCGGGACGTACCACATGAAGAAGATGGGACCGTTCTAGCTACATTTGCCGACGACACTGCTATATTATAGTAGGTAAGCTGTGAAGTTCCCTCGATAAAGTATATGAATGGAAAATGGTCTGTCGGGTAGCCCACAATGAGTCCAAATATCTTCCTGTAAATTTTACACGCAGAAAAAAGATTTGGTTGCCTATCCATATAACCTCGGTTTGTATTCGAACGGTAAAAAAAAACGCAAGGAACTTGAGAACAAATGCAGAGAAATGCATTGGTTGCTTGAGAAGCATTCCAAACTGAGTATCGAAATCAAGCTGCTTTTATAGAAGCAAAGCCGGTGTGGACTTATGATATACAACCAAGAAAACGAATGCCAATATTTTCCAAACTTTTGAAAATAAAGTGCAAAGAGAAATCGTCCACTCATCGTGGTACATAAGAAATAACGACTTACACCGAGGCCTCGAAATTCCTACTGTCGGAAACGAAACTGAAATCGTCGCGAGAAAACACAAAATTCGAGAGAACGGATATGTATATAAGCAATACAGTCGCAGAAATTTTGGACGTCTCAAAAGAACCAAACCTTAGGATCTAGCGCGATTAAATGAAACCGGATCATGCAACTTTCATTCGGAAGTCAAATGCCAAACGAGTTTAATTTATGATAGCACGGTGGGTGAAAAGTGACCTCTTTGACCGCCAGAATGCGCTGCTACTGCAAAAAAGGTTATGGTGCCTTGAAGTCCGTTCATATTTAGGGAGACATGCCAAATTTCAGTGCGATACTGTCTTTAGTTTTGTTTCGACAGCTGATTGTTGTTGACGTGTTTGGCATCATGTTGAGTATGGACAAAAACGATTTTCGCTCTCTCATAAAACATTATTTTTTGAGAGGCAAAACGGCTAAGGAAACAAAAGAAAAGTTGGATATTATTATGGGGCTAATGCTCCGTCAGATTACACCGTCAAATATTGGTTTCGAGAGTTTCGTGGAGGCCGCAAATCCACGACCGCAGAGGCAGGCCTTCCGATGCGGTTACAGAGGACAATGTCAAAAAAATACATGAAACGGTGTTGGCTGATCGGAAAGTGAAGGTGCGCGAGCTAGTAGGTACCACAAAGATTAGAACTGAGCCCACACGCCATATTTCGGGCAATATTCTGCATATGAAAAAGTTATCCTGCCGCAGGGTGCCGCGCATGCTCACTCCTGACCAAAAACACGAACGCGAGAGCACTTCGAAAGAGTGTTTGGACTTGCTGATGCGGAATCGGGCGTCGATTGGTTATTGTTGATAAAACCTGGATCCACTATTACACACCGGAGAACAGAATGAGTGCCCGGCAATGGACTGAAGCCGGCACGAGTGCTCCGAAGCGGCCGAGGTAGTCTCAATGGGTGGGAAAGGTTATGGCGTCGGTTTTCTGGGATTGTCACGGCATACTCTTCGTGGACTACCTCGAAAAAGGAAAAACCATCGACAGCGAGTGTTACAGTGCATTATTGGAGCGATTGAACCCGAAATCGCTGCAAAACGGCCGCACAGGAAGCGAAAAAAATGTTGTTTTTGCAAGACAATGCGCTGGCGCACCACGGCTAAAATCAACGACCTACGGCTCCAATTGCTGTCGCATCCATCGTATTTGCCCGATTTGGCTCCCTCCGACTATTATCCCTTTCCAAACCTCAAAAGATGGCTCATCAATAAAAAATTCAGCTCACGCGAGGAAATCGTCGACGCCACGGAGGAGTATTTTGCAGACCTTCCGGAAAATAACTTTTCGGACGGGATCAAGACGTTGAAAAATCGCTGGAATAAGTGTATCAAGCTAAAAGGGGACTATATTGAATAAAATAAAAAAACATTTAAAAAAAATGTTTTTTGATTCCCAAGGAGGTTACTTTTCACCCCACCAGGTAGGTGTTTTTATGGAGTAAGGATCTCACTTTACTATGAGCATTCGTTTGCGATCTTCATAGTGTCTTATGGAAGATTTTCACCTGTCATCGTGGGGGGAAAACAATTTTGATTAAAATGCAATTGACTTAAGTTTGACTCGGCACACTAGCTTGTTGTAGCCAATATGAATGCCATACCACAGGATAATGTCAAGTTAAGTGTTCCAATCAACTTGGATGATGATTGGCAATAGATTCGTGTAAGTTCTGCATAGCAATACAATAAATTAAGGCCAGTAGGACTCCAGAAGTAGGCAGACTACCTGCCGAATCTTTTAAAGCAATGGAAATTGATTTAGAAAAGAGCTCTTCAGTAAAATATCTTCCGATGAATGCATGCTGTAAGAAATTGTGAGGATGTTTTAAAAGATCCTCTTAACTCAATTACATCTAGAGGAATCGGTGTTCCTTGTGTCGCGGTCTACACGTACATTTGACACCCTATATAAATAAATTGATATATTTCTATTAGCGTGGCTGTGGGTCGTGCACTAATCAGATACTCACCTTAGAGCAAATATTGGAAGGCTAGGCACTTCAAATCAATGCTCTTTGCTTGCTTATCATTTTTAGGACTGTCCGTGGCAGTATTTATGGAAAGACTCTACGAGGTTTGTCTGAAAAGTTTCCGACCGAACAATGATTTTTTCTCAAATTTTTTTTTATTTTTCTACATAGTCTCCTTGTAACTCTACACACTTCTCTCAGCGATACTCCCATCTCTCTAACCCGTCCAAATAGTACTTGGTGTTTTTCTCTGCAAATCACGAAGGTGATTGCCTCCTCAATTGACGAAAATCTCTGTCCTTCGAGCGTAGTTTTTAGATGAGTGAACAAAAAAAATTCGCTTGGGGCTAGATCTAGTGAATAAGGATTTTCGCCATGGCAACCGCTGAGGTGAAACAGGATTTTCTATTTTTGCAAATGTGGCTGTTTTTTCTACCTTCAGCTTGGCAAGTAATGATGCGTAGTATGCTCCTGTAATGGTTTTTCCTTTTTGAAGATAATCAATTAAGATAACTCCTTTACTATCCCAAAAAACAGTCGCCATCACTTTCACAGCCGAAAAAATAGTTTTTGCTTTTTTTGGAGCCGGATCGCCCTTTTCAGTTCACTGTTTAGACTGAATTTTTGTTTCGGGCGAATAATATTGTATCCAAGTTTCATCTACAGTACTATAATTAATCGGCGCCAAAATTCGGATTTATTGCTCCTAAACTACGCCAACAGAGCGTTGGAAATGTTCATTCGGATACGATTTTGGTCTAACGTAAGCAAACGCACACCCAATGCGCGAACAGCTTTCTCATGCCTAAATCTTGATTTAATATGTAACAAACACGTTCTTTGGACATTTTCATATTTCTACTATCTCTCTCACTTTGATTCGGCGGTCGTCTAACACCATTTGGTGCATATAAGCAAGGTTATCGTCAGTGGTTGCAGTTTTTGAACGTCCCGAACGTTCATCATTCATCTCCCAAGCTCTTACGGCCACGTTTAAATTCAGCTGCCCAAAACTTCACTGTGGTAAATGATAGTGTAGAGTCCAACTCATTTTTGATTTGCGTAGGCGTATTGCCTTTCAAAAAAAAAGAATTTAATAACAGCTCGATACTAAATTTTTTCCATTTTCACAAAAAAACACTCACATCGACTCACTCAAATGACCGTCAACTAAAACTGCGCGTCCAAAATGACTGAAACTTCGGTAAGTAACTGTCAGAAGAAGCACAACTAGCATTCACTAGCTTTTATTGACGTGTGCCGCTATCTTTACGTTGCGATCGGAAACTTTTCAGACAACCCTCGTATAAAGAGTAAAGTCCTGTTCTGGTAACCTCACCATGCTTGTTTGATTGTGCAGAATGACGATGGAGAACGCATGTTGTTCAATAAAAATCGTCATTGACACTACCGAGCCATTTGATGTCTGAAAGTTGACTTGATTAAAAGAAATCAGTGGATTAACTGCAGAGTATTTGTGGCCATTAAATCAGAAGTTACGAAAATGAGCTTAGGAGCGAATGGAAGTGAAATAAAGTAATTTCTGTAGACAAGAGAGGATGCACGACACCAAAAGTGTGGCACAACAGGAAAATCCAGCTTTGTAGTGGTAAAAATGTTTGCTATCTCTGTTGGGCTGTAGGTAAGAACGACCACAACAGATCTAGAGGTAAAGTGAAGGGACACTTTTGTCAATGATGAAAATATTTTTGACCCCTTCGAGAGTAGGGTTTTTCATCTCCGTGAACTGAATTTCGAGAAGAAGATACAACAACAAACCATGCAGTGACATTGTCCCTGTCAAAAGGTCTACAATCTATCGCCTTGCATTACTAAGAAGTGTTGAACATCGATTTCGAGCCGGGATAATTCCATATCTATAATAGAGTGACACTGCAACAAATAAAAGCCTCGCCTTAGATAAGCGAGAGAGAGCTTGAGATCACACCCTACTGATCGGTCATTTATAGTAAGCAAATGAACTGTAAATACACAAAGGTGCTTAAAAGTCATTAAACTTGTGATTAGATGGCTCAAATCAGTAGAAAATTGTCGAAAAGATTATGCAGATACACCCAATCTCTGCACGAGTGTCATTGTGGTAACTTTTGTTCTATGACGAAGAGGCTATGGCTTCAGTGTTCTATCGGTGACACAACGGAACAATTTCAAATACTTTGTTCCTTTGTCTTCATTCTGAAGATATCAATGTGGAAAATCTTATGAATGTCATCCGGCTATGGATGGTGTAACCTTCAATGGTTTTGAGCTTAAAAATTTAACAAAACCCATCGAGTGGAAAATTTCAGAATACTAACCTGGCAATGGGATACAAAGGAAAACCTATCCTCAAATTCCTACTGATGATGATGATGTGGGTTCCGGGGGACCCATTTAGGTAAAGACTACAACGTTTTTCACAAACAAAATACTGACACGTGTAGCATATATAGAAGAAGTGGCATTTGCAATTGATTTCGAAATTTCAAAATTGAAAGGAACAATCATCAAATCGTTTGATGTGATTGTCTGATTAAATACGGATACATGAGTGTGCGAGAGTACTCGTACATCGTAATTATTCGTATGTTGCAACATTTTGATTAACTGAAAACAACAAAGGCGACGATGTGACGGATTCTTATGTATCCATCGTTGTAATGAGTTTATACAATTTCTCTTACTCGTATAATTAAAAATTTTCCTTTTTCATTTTCATTTTAAATTTAGCAAACATTAAAGAATTTTCTTTTTAATTTCAGTGAAAAATGGAACAATTCGAGCAGCTATTAACGTGTTGCGTGTGCCTGGATCGATATCGTAATCCGAAATTGCTGCCATGTCAGCATTCATTCTGCATGGAACCATGCATGGAGGGCTTGGTTGACTATGTCCGCAGACAAGTAAGTAAACAAAAGTATTTTAAATACAAAACTGTAAAAGCTTCCTTCGTTAATGTGATGATTATCCTTTTCGAATGCAGGTTGACAAAGAACTGTGCTGGAATATTATGTTTTTGTTTGTTCTTGTTCCGCACCATGGAATTGCCACTTGCATTTCGATTGTTTGTCATATGCTTTCGTCAATTCATGAAGGACTCCTTGTAAATGCAAGGAGCAATGTGTTTTCGTTCTCTTAATTATAAATAATTAAGTCTAATTGTAATTGATGACTGCATTAATTTATTGCGTTTGTGCTCTTTGCAAAGGAGTGAGAGATAATAGGGTTTCTTTCAACGATTTACTGTGCAATAAAAGTTATTGTCTAGTAGTAAAGTGGGTGAGAGAGGATTGGTTTTGTTGTTTAAATCTTTTATCCATTGACAATGGAATATGGAATCAATGGCAAGGGGGTGCGACACACAGACTGCAATTAAGGTAAAGTCGGTAAAGTTCTTCACACAAAAGGCAGCCCAGCTATTGTAATTGGATTTCATGGATTTAATTCAATAAAATCCATTTACCGGACCAACACGGAAATGCATTAATTTGTCCTCGCCACAGGTAGATCTGATGGAACAGCTCGTGAAGTGGATTACGATGTAGACTATCTACAATACTACTGAGAATGGGGTGCAGCTTGATAGGATTGAAATGGTTGTAGGTACTCCAGAACTTTAAACTTCACACTTTACTGGTTAGTTCAAAGGAAGTGACTATCCTTTGATCCGCATTCAATCTATTTCATAAGTCATATTTGTGTCGATTTTTAGGTGAACAGCCGACTTAAATTCGGGCTCAAAATAAATAGCCACATGCGTAGTTTTGACAGCTAGCTCCACTAATATCTCAATCAGAATTTATCTTTTGTTCAGGGAAATACACCACAGTCCTCCCAAATAAATAGGAGTACAATGCTCCACTTGCCTGGGACATACTCGTTGATAGTGGTATGGCATAGCCGTAGAATCCGAAACATTTACAATCGGTTGTACCGTAGGCAATTCTGGAAATATCCCTAGTTCGGAATCCTTGATCACCTCAACTGGATTTACAGAGCTTTCCGTGTACGTTGATGTAATAATGGAAGAGTCCATCACTCCGAACTGTTTTGACAAACTCCCACTTCTTGTCGTTGTCGGTATAGTTTCTCACTTGAACCATATCGCCCGGGTGGCAATGCGTTTCACTTGGGTATGCTGCCCTAAGTTTTTCCCGGACTTTATCCACTATGTTGGACCGAACTAAGACCAAAACGTTTCAAATATCCCTTTGCAGGAATGACGTACAAGGCGCCACTCCTGTAGCGCATAACGTAGTTAGCCACTTTGAAATTTAGGGTACCAGGATCGTTCATTATCTTCCGCAATGCGGCCATCATGTTCTGCACAAAGCGTTCAGCCTGGCCATTTGTGGCCATGGATATGGAGCGGTGAACTTGTGTTGAATTCCGTTCCCTTTTATGAACTTCTTGAACTCCTCCGATGTGAAGGAAGACCGATTATCGCTAACCAACGTGAAAGGCGATCCATAGCGTGAAAATATGTCGCGTAAGATCTCTATTGTTTTTCCGTCGACTACTATTAAAAAATAGTTGTTCATCAATGGACCTGCGAAGTCTACCATACCACCTTGAGCAAAAAAAATAATTAAAAATACAAGTTTATTCATCTAAATCTATATTGTCCCCTTCAAAGTAATCCCCATCGACTGCAATACACTTATGCTAGTGCTTGATCTAATCCTCGAAACATGTTTAATATTCGGTTTTCGGTTTCCCTCGATTTTTCCATTACTTCCTCTCGGCTGCTGAAACGCGTTCCCCGTAGTGGTTTTCTAACTCGATTGAACAGAAAGAAGTCAAAAGGAGCCAAATCAGGTGAATTCGGAGGCTGTTGGATGGTATTTGTTGCATTTTTCGTCAAAAAATTACGAATAATGATGGCATTGTGCGATGGTGCGTTATCATGGTGCAAAATCCACGAGTTTTTTTGCCCACAATTCTGGTCTCTTTCGGCGAATTGCTTCACGCAAACGTTTCATAATGCCAAAATAATACTCTTTGTTTACTGTCTGGCCTTCTGGCAAAAATTCATGATGCACTACACCGTTGTTTTTGATGTCGATGGTCTGCCACTGCGTTCGTCATCTTCGATTGACTCACGACCATTTTTGAACCGCTCGTGCCACTGGTAAACGACCGTTTTCTATAGAGAATCGTTGCCGAAACACTTTTCCAACATTTCCAACGTTCGCACCATGAAATCGGTTATTTACGCAAAATTCAATACTAGTTCATTTCTAAAATTGTAAAATCGCCAACGCACACAGAGATAGATGTACTCTTGGCTACGTAACTTTTGCAAATGTCAAGCTATGACGCTAAGATTTAGAGGAAATATCAACAACAAATGTACCAACTTAACAAAAAAAAAGACAGAACTCAAATCGGAACAATGGGAGCGCCATACGGTGGGTATTCCGGGAAGGTGCAAGGTGGTATGTATAGGTACATATGTACGAGTATGTATTATGAATAAAGACTGCGCCAAAGAAGTGAGATATCGACTTAAAATACTTTTCGGTATGTTGATGTACCATTTCTGCAGAAGCAATTGTTCCATAACTTTAACTCTGCTTGAGTTTTGTAGAGGCAACGTGGTATCTAACCATCTAAAGACCATCCCGTTTGAGTGCTTTTCCATTTACTTCAGTTCTTGCGAAAATTTATTTTCCATTGCTTTAGGCTGTCTTGTCATTTCCTACGAGTATTTCACTACATGCGCTTGCCGGTGGTAAGAAGATAATGTTCTGTATCTCCTATAGCTCAAGTTCGATTATAGAGATGTTATCTTACAGCCTTTCTTTTTACTTTGCTGCATGGGGTGATGTCCGCTTAAACCGGACTTACGGTAAGAAAAAAAGCGCATATTCGAGAGAAGAAAATGCCTAGAAGAACCGCAGAGAGTGTCTGAATGGACATTTGCCCATCACATAAGCTGCCAAATTGCATTTCTCGTTCTCTAATTCAATAAGCTGCAGTCATTTGGACTAGTTGGATTAGTGTAGCTCTGCTTGAGGCCTAAATCTTTATTGTATAGTGGAAACGAGATCGCCGATATACTAGGTGAAAAGTAACCTCCTTGACCGCCAGAATGCGCTGCTACTGCAAAAAAGATTATGTCGCCTTGAAGTCCGTTCCTATTTAGGCAGACATTCCAAATTTCAGTGCGATACTGTCTTTAGTTTTGTTTTGACAGCTGATTGTTGTTGACGTGTTTGGCATCATGTTGAGTATGGACAAAAACGATTTTCGTTCTCTCATAAAACATAATTTTTTGAGAGGCAAAACGGCTAAGGAAACAAAAGAAAAGTTGGATACATATTATGGGGCTAATGCTCCGTCAAATATTGATTTTGAGAGTTTCGTGATGGCCGTGCTGAAAATCAAACACTTACACTTAAATACGTTACATTCCTTCTTAATAAAGTTAGTTCTTCACGAGATCTTAGACCCGAGCTGATCGGTTTTTCTGTTTTATTTCAAACTAAAGTGCAAATATAGCAGTTAACTACCGATCAAGTCCGCAGCGACAGGCCCTCCGATGCGGTTACAGAGGACAATGTCAAAAAAATACATGAAATGGTGTTGGCTGACCGGAAAGTGAAGGTGCGCGAGCTAGCAGATACCACAAAGATTAGTACTGAGCCCACACGCCATATTTTGGGCAATATCCTGCATATGAAAAAGTTATCCTGCCGCAGGGTGCCGCGCATGCTCACTCCTGACCAAAAACACGAACGCGAGAGCACTTCGAAAGAGTGTTTGGACTTGCTGATGCGGAATCGGGCGGACTTTTGGCGTCGATTGGTAAGTGTTGATGAAACCTGGATCCACTATTACACACCAGAGAACAGAATGAGTGCCCGGCAATGGACTGAAGCCGGCACGAGTGCTCCGAATCTGCCGAGGTAGGCTCAATGGATCGGTAAAGTTATGGCCTCGGTTTCCTGGAATTGCCATGGCATACTCTTCGTGGACTACGTCAAAATGAAAAAAATATTAACAGCGAGTATTACTGTGCATTATTGGAGCGATTCAAGGCCGAAATCGCTGCAAAACGGCCTCACATGAAGCGAAAATAAAAGTTGTTTTTGCAAGACAATGCGCTGGCGTATAAGAGCATCGCAACCACTGCTAAAATCAATGACTTACGGCTCCAATTGCTGTTGCATCCACCATATTCGCCCGATTTGGCTCCACCGGACTTTTATCTCTTCCCAAACCTCAAAAGATGACTCATCAATAAAAAATTCAGCTCACGCGAGCAAATCATCGACGCCACGGAGGAGTATTTTGCAGACCTTCCGGAAAATGACTTTTCGGACGGGATCAAGAAGTTGGAAAATCGCTGGAATAAGTGTATCAAGCTAAAAGGAGACTATATTGAATAAAACAAAAAAATTATTAAAAAATTATTAAAAAATTTTTTTGTTTTCATTCCCAAGGAGGAGGACTTCTCAGTTGCTAAAGGTGCGCTTAGACTGAATGTGTCCTTAGCGGGGACTTCCTCGTGATTGTTATCGAATCACTCCTATGATCTTTGTTGCTCTTTTAGCGGAACAGACTTTAAGACAGCTTTTGCTGGGCATATACGAGTAAATGTACAAGATACGTAACAAGGATGAAAACAGTATAAATATCGTTGGTACATGTACATAGAGAAGGTCAAAAGATACTTCACAAAATGCCGAAATAGCCAATAAAAGAAAAAAACCTAAGAGGAAGTAAGTAACTTAACCTGTGGAAGCGATTTCAAAGGAATCATCTGCCGATCTCGTAGACCAGGTTTTGAATACACCTACCCTACGTGCCTCATTCAATTACTTCAAAATTTACTTGAGTTCATTTGATTTCACCCGCAAATCAAGTATCTGCTATAGTTTTAAAATAACTTGACGCACATTCAATAAACAACATTCGCCAGCCAGCAGATACCATCTTCTACAGATACTTAACAATTTTACCCAGTCTTCAGTGATGGCATCCGTAAAGGTAACATTGTGATACGAATATCTACTTTATTTCATTCTCCCAGATACTCTTACTCTCATCTTCAATTAATGTCTTCCCAACATGAAGACCGTAATTTTTTGTGGCAATTTAAAAGGTCCGGTGTTGTAAAGTACTTATGATCCCACAAATTGCTTCATGGACGTTACACCTGCTCTGCTTTCTAGTTAACGCACTTAACCAAATACAAAAACAAAATCGGTTATACAGTATGAAGAAGAAGATGGTACGATGGTGGATGACTTTATTGGGAGGTAGTCGTTATTGAAACTTCAAAAGAATCCCCACTTGTGCCAGATACGAGTACTCTTGACCATTTCAGTTTTACCTTCGTTCCTCTTGAATATTGGGAATTTCAGCATGTGTATTTGAAATTGGTTAAGTTCTACCCATCTTCTGGTTCGGGCTTTCAAAATTTATTGATTTCCCCTTTGCTATTCCATCTCAATCCACAGTAAGTAGTAGTCCTGGGTACAGTAGTCCTGGGATCTGAGTTCATTCATAGTCCTGAGTCTTATATTGAGCGGCTACTTTGTAATCATTGCCAGACCATCTGATATGATGACTCCTTTCGCATAATATCCATGAGTATCACTTTGAATGTCTCCGGATACTCCTTCCAAATGGCCATAAAAGCCGAAGATTCTTTAAGTCCTTGGGATTTTTTATTTTCATTTTTTTACATTTACCATTTCACATTCTGGTAAAAGATTGAAGCGTTAGAAAGACACACAAATGTGCATATCTGTTGCACATGCCAAGGAAATTATGATTTAAGATAGTACCTCTCAGTAGCAGGGTTTCATCTGTTGAAATGGATTTTCCATGTCCCACCGTCAAAGGGACGAGAGGATGTGCTGTGCATAGGAGTGCGACCACGAACTCATTTGTATTTATTTGCATTCTGAAATGAGAAAAATGACTGCTTAGCGGGTAATTGTATGGGAAGTACGAATATGGAAAGCAAATGACCAGGCCGAAAGTGTTCTCCTTCCAATTTTCTGATGGATTCCAAGATGGGATTTCTAATTGCCAAAATGCAATAGATGCTGAGCCAGATCATCCGTTGGATACTGCACTGGACTGAACTAATTACAACGAGAGGGTGGCTCTATTTGGCTTTTACGTTATTTTTTCTATGCCAAAAACATCTGGAGAAAGTTTACGTGTAGAGAGTTTCTTATTTGTTCGCTTGTAGGACATCCACTGCAGGTGCTATAATTAAATTAGGATCAATGGTTCTCATGCAGCATAAATTATTGTACAAGTCCTGGGAGAGGACTAGATGCTGAGATGCAATTAGAATTTGAATATTTGATGGAGAACCCCTGTGCTGTTCTGTTCTTTTTTTTCCATGAAAAAGGATTCTGCCTGATAGCACTGATAGATGGACGTCAAAACTCTTACTCGTTACTGATGGATTGATCGTGGACAGGGGTAATGCTAGCAAACTAATTTGTCAAAGCTCTTTTCTGTCAATAAATGATGCATAAATTGCTTTGGATTGTTTGGAAAGTTCAATATTTGTACCTTCGGTAGAAGACACGTTGTATAAATGAGAATTGACATCGAGACTTGATTTGGAAATGAGTACCTAAGGCCATTGTTAGAGCACTATGTCTCATATGCGTATACCAATAGCACGTCTTTCATTATTAATGCAATGGCAAAGGTCACGGAATTGTGTGAATTCAAAACACCAAACTGAATCTTATTACGGGTCATTGGTAGATTTTTATTCTGACAAGTGAATGTGAACCAAATCTGAGAAAACTTTTCCACAAATCAAGGGTTAGCGCACTTTCTCTCTCCTTTTTGAAGGAATTTGAATAGCAAGCTTGGCGGTATTTGTGTCAATCAGTTTGGTATCCTTCTACCAAACAAACTTTTTCAATTTGCTAATGCATTTAACTGGTATTTCACGTCAATAACCAACAACCTAACAACATAAACAGTTCAAAGAAAATGCACTCGATGTACGAATTTAGGAAGTTGCGGTGACCAGTCGCAAAGAACTAGCTTTGCCTTCGAGCCTACCACTGCTCTGGAGCTCTTTAAAGCAATTGGATCACTAAAAAACTCGAACTCATATGGCTTTGATGGTATTTCGAATGTACTTTTGAAACGCATTGCATGCTTTGTGGTTGGTGTGCTAGTGGTCATTTTTAACCGCAGTATATTCTCTGAAACCTTTCCCGAGGCTCTCAAGTGCGCTGATGTAGTTCCGCTCTTTAAAAAAGGTTCAGCAGATGATATGAAAAGCTAGAGGCCTATCTCACTTCTGCCGAAGGATAATGTCATATTTGAAAAAGGTTGAGTTCTTCAGTCAATGCAATTTGGTTTTCACCACGCTAAATCTACAGAGGGCACCCTTCTAAATTTCTGCTAAAATATTTCTTCTAACCTTGATGATAAAAAGCTTACTGCTGGAGTATTTGTTGACATACTATACTGTGTTCCTCAAGGTTCTCTGTTGGGACCCATTTTATTTCTTATTTATGTAAACTCTCTGTTTTCACTGAATTTCAGGAGTAGACTTACGGCTTTCGCAGATGATGTTGGCTGTTCGTTTGGCTCTCACAGTCTAGTCTCCGATATCAATTGGGATCTTAGTCTTTTAAGAATCTGATTCACCGAGTATAATGTGAGCATTAGCTCAAAAATCAAAATAATATTTTTTAATTTAGCCATCTCAATGAACATGAATGCGGACGTTTATTTCCATGCATCAGATTGGCAAAAGTATAGATTAGCAGGCTGTAATTGTGTTGCAAGCCAACTTCTTCCAACCTTCTGTAACCTTGCTTTTTAATTGAGAAAGTGGACGGGTTTAAATATCTAAGACTCACAATTGATTCTAGGATGTCGTTTGCAAGTCATACACAGTCCTTAACGAAATATTTTTGAAGTACTCTTCGAAATTTCTACTACTTTAAAAATGTCTGTTCCAAATACTTACTTACTTACTTACTTTAGGTGGCGCTACAATCCGGAGTGGACCTGGGCCTCAGTCAATAAGCTTCTCCAGCCAGCTCGATCCCTGGCTAGCTGCCTCCAGTTTCGCACGCTAAGTTGGCTGAGGTCCTCTTCCACTTGCGTGCGCCACCTGAGTTTTGGCCTTCCTCTACTGCGCTGCCCCTCAGGAGCGGATTCGAAGACATTTCGGACCGGAGCATTGGTGTCCATGCGCTCTACATGACCCAGCCATCTCAGTCTCTGGATCTTCACTCTTCTGGCTAGGTCCATGTCGCTGTACAGTTTGTCCTCCACTCACCGTCAATGCAGACGGGAGCGAAGATCGCCCGAAGGATTTTTCTCTCGAAGCTACCAAGAACACCCTTATTCATTTTTGAAAATGTCCATGCCTCTGCGCCATAGAGCAGAACCGGGACTATTAAGGTCTTATAAAGGGTGACTTTTGTTGTCCGAGAGAGGGCTCTCCTACTCAATTGCCTTCTCAACCGAAAGAAATAGCGGTTGGCAAGAGATATTCTTTGCTTGATCTCAGCGCTGGTGTCGTTGTCTGTATTTATAGCAGAGCCTAAGTTATATCTGTCGAGGATGACATTCTGCCCGAGACGTCGGTGTTGGTTGTCCTTTTTGATTGACAGCATATACTTGGTCTTGCCCTAATTGACCGCTAAACCCATTTTCGCCGCTTCCGTCTCAATACTCGCGAAAGCGCCACTGACATTACGCTGCTTTCTCCAAAATGTCAATATCGTCGGCGTATGCGAGTAGTTGGACGAACTTTTGAGAAAGATAGTGCCTCTTGTGTTGAAAAAATCGCATGACAGCGCATCGACTTGTTTAAAACCTTTCTCGACATCAAAGATCTCGGTGAGATCTTAACCGACCTTGATGGAGCAGCGTGCATTTTCCATCGTCATCCTGCATAGACGGATGAGTTTGGCAGGGACATTGCTCTGTAGGTATAGCTCGTCTCTATAGATGCTGTCATACGCGGCCTTAAAATTGATGAATAGGTGGTGTGTATCGATCTGAAGCTCATGGGTCTTCTCCAAGATCTGCCGTAGTGTGAATATCTGGTCGATAGTGGACCTTCCTGGCATGAAGTCACACTGATATGGACCTATCAGCTTGTTGACGAACGGCTTTAGGCGTTCACACAATACGGCAGATAAGATCTTGTATGCGATGTTGAGGAGACTGATGCCTCTGTAGTTGGCGCAGTTCAGAGGGTGTCCTTTCTTGAGAATCGGACAAACAATGCTGAGGTTCCATTCATCGGGCATACTTTCGTCCGACCATATTTTACAGATAAGTTGGTGTATGCTCCTAACCAAGTCATCGCCGGCCGCTTCGAAGCAGCTTTGTTGGACTTAAGCTTCGATGTAGCTATCTTCACTTCATGCCTAACAGCGGTATTTTGTCCACCATCGCCGTTATACAGTCTGCAGAAATGGTCTTTCCAAATCTTCAGCATTGGCTGCGATTCCACTACGATGTTCCCTTGTTCATCTCTACAGGCTTCGGTTCGGGGTTTGTTTCCGCGGCATGTTATTTTTACCTCTTGGTAAAACTTCCGAACCTCATTCCTGGAGTAGCATCTCTCAATTTCCTCGATCGTGCGCTTCTTATGCTCTTTCTTCTTCCTCCTGAGAAGCCGGTGCCCGGCTCTCCTCTTCCGCTCATAGAGCTCATGAACAGCTTTGGTCTTTCTAAGCAGCGCCGCGTTATATGCACCTTGCTTGGCTGCATGTGCTTGCCGGCATTCATCATCGAACCAGGGGTTTTGTTGTGGTGGACGAGTGAAACCCAGCACATCAGAAGCGGCATCTCTGATGGCGTTTTGGCAGTGTTTCCAATGGTCTTCGATGCTTGATGCTGGCGGCATTGGACCTCTTAAGAGATTAAGAGACACTCGATCGGAAAAGGACTTGGCGATCTCTTGCGATTGTAGCCGTCCGAAGTCGAATTTTCTCACAGCGTAGTTTGGGATATTCGCAACCGTACCTTGGTCCGAGTCGATGTTGGCTCCTCGGAACGTACAGACATCCATAATGCTGCAGGAGTGTCTTGCGTCGAGATATGGGAACCGCGTGCTAGCTACGACAATGTTTCTCCACGCCGCAAAGTCGATTAGCCTGAATCTGTTATCGGAGGTGGTGTCATGCAGGCTATATTTTCCGATTGTTCCACCAAAAATACCCTCTCTTCCTACCTTTGCATTAAAATCACCGAGGACAATTTTAATGTCATAGTTAGGGCATTGCTCGTAGGTCTTGTTAAGGAGCTCGAAGAAGGCATTCTTGGTGTCGTCATCTTTCTCCTCTGTAGGGGTATGCGCGCATATAAGGCTAATGTTGGCGAACTTAGCCTTGATGCGGATTGCTACGAGGCCTTGAGCAATTCCAAGATTCTGCAACAGCAGCTCCACCATTCTCTGGTACTGCAATTTATTTGTTGAAATTTTCGACCTTAAAAAAAAAAAAAAAAACACTGTGGTGCTGGCAGCCCGGTATAGGCCATGGCCTAGCTTCTTGACACTCATTTGTGTTGCACATGTTGTCATTTTTGTCACATCTGAGCGGGGCCTACGGTTTATCGCCAAATCCGAACGGCACTCCTGAGAAGCTTTTTCGTAGGCAATTTTTCACTTTACATAAAACTTCTCTAGATTTCTAGGGACTAGCCCTACTGTTGATTGCCAGTGATCAATCTCTAAAAGCTTGTGAAATCTAAGGTCACTGTCATCATTTCGCTTGCTCGGGTCGTTGACTTTACACAACTACTCTGTACTCTGTTCGATTTCTTGGACAACATCACTCACCGTAAGTGGCACAGCAGTTCAAAGTTTATCTGAGACTCAACCAACATATTTCTCTCAGTGTAGCGCTAATTGAATCCATATCTACATACACCAAGTTAGCTAAGATCTCTATCGACTTAACGCTGTAGGGAATCATTGGTCATCTTTAAGGTTTTACACTCAACTATGTGGGCTATCTTTTCCAACTTATGATGCAAAGTCTTTGTCTTGCAATCTTCTATTGCCCGATCCATTCAATCGCACTTCTGCGTTGTTAATAAAGTTCACTTTGGAGCGATTTAGAGCCTCCACTACTTGGTCTGCTGTTTGTGGGCTGTTAAGGATCGAAAGATTATGCTAAGACTATTCATTCGAAAGACTCTTGTCATCGTTGCTGATTCAATCTTGGGAATTGCTATACCAAAACGTTTTTCAAAGTCTGCTGGTCCAAAAATAATGGAAAATATGCTGTTAATCAGTTGCATTAAGAAGGTGATAGTAGTTCCAGAGACTTGGAGCATTTTCTGTCTGTGTGGCAAGGACCTGCAGTCAGCAATGCTGTGGTTGTAGAAATGTCCTTCCCTTCAGTTAGTCGTCGTTCTTTTCTCTGTCTTTGGGGTTGTGAGCACTGTACTATCATGATAGGCCGTACTCCCTCACGTGGGATATAATATCCTTTCTTAAAAGTATTTTCAATTTCCTTGGTATGTGAGTATGCAGACTTTAGAGGTCTTTGCAAAGCAGTTGTAGAAGAAACTTGAATCATTGGAAAATATAAAAACGGTTGCTTCAGCCTCAAGTCTCTCAATTTAACAATTTAAGTGTATTCATTAAAAAAGGAAATCCTGAGAGCGAAAGTGCGAAAATCCTTTACAATCTCCACTCCTTAAAGGATTTTAAAAACATTTTCGAATATAATTCTCTCGACTGGAGCAATGCATACATATGTACGTAGATACCCTGAATGTCTTCTTTTGATCCCTTTGGCCTGCTAAAGGTTGTCCACACAAACATTCGATAGATGTGCGAAGCATTTTACAGTCTCTTCTCGTAAGGTTAAGTCCTTTTTGCTGTCATAACACAGCACAAGCTTTACAGCATCAGGCTGAGCATGAGAAACAAATTGTCTAATGCACTAAACTATTTAATCTTTCAACGTCAGGATGCCTTGGATACGTATGTATAGTATGTAGGTATGAATACAGCTCCATTAAAAGCTGTTTAGTATGGCTTTTGAGCCATTTGCTGCACTATTTATCACACCTAGAGCGTATGGAGTGTAAATGAGGTGTTTGCAAAATATAGACATGAAAGCAGAATCTTTGTGGGGTGGGTCAACTTAAGTCCACCAAACCTAATGCCATCTAACAGCGAATGTGTTAAACAATTGTTTACATACGAGTACCATCGATGTAATTGAATTGGTGAAATCTATCTCCAACCCTTCACTTATGGTGCTGTTGTAATTGAAACATTGAAATGCTCGTCATTCTTAGCAAATATTGATAATGTGTGTGAGCGGGTTCATTTGTTTAATCAATCAAACAATCCCTAAGACAATAGGTGGTCATCTGAGTCGCAGTGGGGTTCACACTTCAAATACTTCATCCATCTCCCTTTGCAACTGCCGTCATATAATTCGAAGTAGATCCGACAAAACATTTATTTTTGAAAGTTTTCATTTTTCTTTTAATAAATTTGGCGAATGTTCTTTGTCCGTCAGATTTTTTTTTATAAATAACATTTACATTTGGTTTATATCGATTCACTGGCAAAATCCCAAAATGAAAAATTCGGTAATCGTTCTGCGTTTAGGATTTCGATTTCGTTTTCTATTTTTCCTCTTCCACGTGGGTGCTGACAATAAACGTCTTTGTGTAGAGAAGAAAAGAATAACCGAAAACAAAACGTCATAATAATAAATGAAAAAATAACAGTGAACGTCATATGAACCGGAAACTCGCCCTCCCTAAATTAAAAGAGAAATGATTTATGAAATACAAAGCATTGAAAACCGATGTTTTTAAACAGTAACAGAGTAAATTTTGAAAAATGATTTCTGATAGATGACGGTGAATGTGTTTCAATTTGAATTTGAGATCTTTAACGACCAGCGGGGTTTAGGCAGTTTCCGGTTGGGGATTTTTCTCGTTTCCGGAACGTAATTAGTTTTTTTGCGATTTCGCTGACGTCATCGCCTTAAAATTGCAGTTTTTCCAGGCCGGTTAAATTAGAGGGTAGTGTGTCCTACTGAGTTAATTTAGGGCCAATAAGAGGGTTCACAAGGATTGTATTCATCAACATGCTAGGGGCATTCCATTTCAATATAAATAGAAGAACTACTGTAGTGCCTACGCAAACTAAAGACGAGTTGTGTGGGGACTCCACTCTATCAAACGTGAGCGCTTCAGTTTGGGTCAACCTGGCTATAATATCGCTAAAATCACCTAATGGCTCTATGAAACTGCATTCGGTGGCAGAGATTTTCGTCGGAATATGAGGTCATCATCTTCGTAGTGAGATATTTTGCAGAGGAAGATGACAAGTTCTATTTGTACGAGTTGAAGAGATAGGAATATTGCTTGGTGAAGTACATAGACATACAAGGAGGCCATGTTAACTCGAAAAAAAAAATCGTCTTGTTTCTTAGTTAGATCGGACAACTTTCGTACGAGCGGTTCTTTTATATTCTCAATGACGACAGTCATTCGTCGCCAATTTCCATAGCTCAGTTCTATAGATTTCTGTTGCGAATGACAGTCTTATAGGAGAGACTCTTAATTTGTTTGATCGTGCGATTTGATATAGCTCCTTCTTCAGGTGAAGCTATGTTCTTTATGCTCATAGAGTAAAGTAAAACTTGCTTAGTGTTTTCCTAACTAGTCAAGTCATAAATATTGGTACACAGAAAAATCAGCGCCAAATGAAAACTAATTAATATTAAGACGATGTGGCCACTCATCAATTGCGAGACGCACTTCATGCATGGGGAAATTATCCACTGCACGGACAAGGGCTCGCTACAGCGACTCAATATTTGAGTGTCGAGTAGAGCAAGCCTTGCCCTCTAATACGGACCAAAATGATGAAGTGAAGATAGACATATTTAAGGTAATATCCAATAAAGCTGTTGGAGCGGACAGCTGAGTCCTTCAAAGTGGTAGAAAATCACTTGGCCTTGAGAATACACTACCTCATCTATAAAATATGCTCAGGCGAAGCACGCCCAACGAATTGAACTTTAGTCCACCTTCTTAACATCGCATACAAGATCTTATCTGACGTATTGTGTGAATGCTTGAAGCCTTTCATCAACAATTTGATGGGTCCATAGCAGTGTGTCTTCAGGCCAGGAAAGTCCGCCATCGACCAAATATTCACACTTCGGCAGATGTTGGAGGAACTCCATGAGCTTCAGATCGATACACAACACATTTTTATCGATTTTAAGGCCGCGAACGACAGCATCTACCGAAACGAGCATCCCTGCCAAACTCGCCCGTCTATGCAGGGTGAAAATGGAGAATGCACGCTGCTCCATAACGGTTGGTAATGATCTTATCGAGACGTTTGATGTCCAGAAAGGCGATGCGCTGCCGTGCGACGTTTTCAACATCATACTTGAAAGAATAGTGCAAAACTCACAAGCAAACACAAGAGGCACAATCCTTAAAGACTCCGTCCAGTTACTAGCATACGCTTATGATATTAATATAATGTAAAGAAAGCAGCGTGATGCTAGTGACGCTCTCGCAAGTATTGAGACGGAATTGGCGAAAATGGTTTACCGGTCAATCGGTCAACGAAGGCAAGAATGTTTTGTCAAGCAAAATTAACGCTGACCACCGACGTCTCGGACAGAACATCACCACCGACAGGTTTAACTCTGAGGTAGTTAAGGACTTTGTATACCTAGGCTCCGCTTTGGCTAAACGCAGCTTCTTTGGGCTAGGAGAGCAATTGACTAGTAAGGCCCTCTCTTGAGCAACAAAAGCTACCCTATATAAGAACTTAATAATCCTAGTTCTGGATATCCTGGATAATGAGAGAAAAATTCTTCGAGTGATCTTCGGTCCCGTCTGTGTTGCCGGTAAGTTGAGGAGTAGATACAACGACGAACTGTATGAATTGTACAGCGACATCGACCTAGCCAGAAGAGTGAAGATCCAACGGCTAAGATGACTGGGTCATGTAGAGCGGATGAACACCAATGCTCTGGTTCGAAAAGTCTTGGAATCCACCTTCCAAGGACAGCACAGTAGAGGAAGACCGAGACTCAGGTGGCGCACGCAAGTGGAAGGAGGCCTCAGCCAACTAAGCCTACGAAACTAGAGGCAGCTAGCCAAAGATCGAGCTAGCTGGATACACGTGTTGACAGAGGCCCAGTCCACCTCGGACTGAAGCGCCACCTAAAGTAAACTTAGCTGGTTTCATGATCAATGTTGTTTCCGCCGGTGAAAAGAAGTCTGACCAACTGACAAGAATAGGTTTTGCAGCAGACTCGGATCATGCATTTCAATCAGCTAAACTAGTTGTTTTGGGACTTAGTGAATTACATGTAATATAAAACCACGCACACACCCTTCGGATCATTCTGACCATTATTCTACTCTCACCTTGATCTTGTAATTTAGTAATGTATTACTAACTCTGTTCCTCACTTTTTAGTGTGTTAAAAACATAAAGGAACTCTACATCATCTTAACGCTCATTTACAAAGATATTAATTCTTAACTCCATTTTTTTGCAGCGCACATTATTGCGCTGACATAGAATGACGTTCCAGAATATGCCGTATTTCTCTTTTTCAAATATTTTATTGTAACATCCGTTTACAATTTGAAATTCTTTTATAATTCTTGCCGAGCTCGTATAAAGGTGGCGTAAAAGTTGTCAATTGATGTTGTTTGGCTGTAATTTTTTTTATAAAGGAAAAACTTTGGTTCTGCTTTTGGATAATGTTTATCTGATGTCTTAAATGTTTTTCCATTAAGTTGAGAAAATGATATCGGCCATGTGGCCTCCGTCAGAATTGATGACTGATTTGTGGGCCTGATTTATGGCATTTTCCATCACTCTTGGCAGAACTTTCGGGATAGGCCCTCGCACTATTGACGTATATTCTCTCTGAGGACTAAAAGGGGCTGAGGCTTATTGACATAGACTCGTGACTTCAAAAATCCCCTGAAAAAGGAGTCTAGAACGGTTTAATCATGCGATCTTGCAAGTGCAAATCACCGAAACGGGAGTTTAAGCGAGTCAGAAAAACAGCTCTCAGAATGTTGGTTGTGGATTGTGCAGTATGCGCTTTAGTTCGTGTACAAAGCATATGTTCTCCTGTCCCAAATTAATTCAATTGAGGGAGAAGAAAGTCGTTAATCATGGCTCTGTAGCGCTCACCGTCCACAGTAGTCGTTTGACTCGTGAAGTTTTCGAAAAAATAAAGCCCAAATGACGTCGCAGCGTAAACAGCATACCATGCAGTAACTTTGAGCGGGTTTAATGACACTTCGTGGGCTGCACGCAAAATTGAGGTGGTCCAGAAGAGATAATATCCATGGATATGGAAATGGGCCTCGTCGCTCATGATGATTAACGATGAATAGTTGTCTCCCTGTTGGTGGAGATTCAGGATGGCTTGAGCGTGGGTTACATGCGCTTGGCTGTAAACAGCTTAGAGCTAATTCGCTGTCTGCACTTTGCAAGGGAACATTTTATAGCCATTCGTCAAAATTCTATGTAAAGGCCGCCGATTGACGCCCAATTGAATGGCACATCGTATGGTGGATACTCCGGGTCCTCTGTGATATTTTCAACCACAGCTGCGATATTCTCAGCAGAACGGCTACTCCAAGACCGGCCAGACCTGCATCTCGTATTGTCTCATACCTTTCTAAGCAAGCGACTAAGCATCGTTGCGCATGCCCAGGGGGATGACCGAGAAATCCGCGCTGAAATTGATTTTGTTCCAGCGCGCTCTGTACTTGACCCATCTAATGTTTATGCAAACTGAAGCGCATAGCTACGAGTGATATTATGCTCCATCCCTTATTACCCTGATGAAGCTACCAGCACTTTTCGTAAATCCTCACTTATTTAGAATTGCTCCGCTGGGGCACATTTTTGCTATTGAGTTGCTGCTTCATCAAAGCCATGGACTTCTATTAATGCTTTTTGGCATAGTTTTTTCAATAATTTTCAATTCCGTGTATACGAGTATGTTTCTACTGGAACAAATTGTGGCAAAAAATTCTCTAGCAACCGAATGGAAAGGAAGGATCGAATATTCAACTTTTACTTGAAGCCGATATCCACCAATAGACCGGCCAAGACGTCGTGTTACTCCCAATTTCTTGGCAAAATTTTACAAATTTCTATTCATCCACTTAATTATAAAGTTTAAATAAATGTTATCCTTATTTGTAATTCTATTTATAGGTTAAATGCCCAGAATGCCGGGCCGAACATCGCATACCATATCAAGGCGTACAGGCGTTTCCAACAAATGTCACCTTGCAACGCTTCCTGGAGTTGCACATCGAAATCACTGGGGAGCTTCCGGATCCGACATCTGGTAATTATTTTCTTCCCTCAAAATTAATTGAAAATGCCATTGTGGTGCTTTCATTCTAATTAAATTTGCTTTATCAACACAATATTGATATATAGGTATGTACGTAGGCTCTATGTCCTTACGCCATAACACCCTTACTTTATTCGTTTGAAATCATGAAACAAACAGTGAGCTTAGTTGGTTGTTGTCCTTGTGCTTTAACGATAAAACGAGCTATTGCCTGAAGCGTAAATCTTGTAATAATGTGTGTTCGAATGCATTCTACCATAAATGATTGAGTAATGAACCCAACCGATGTGATGGTGCTTGGCAACGCTCTGATTATGCTGGCCATCATTTTATTTGTTTTCGGTTTACGAGTAAGTAGAGCTGGGGATGGTGTTTTGTGTTTTTTTGGTTAATTTCTTATGGCACGGCTAAAGGTGGTACCTGGTTTGGATTTGGAAAAGGCCGGGAATTGGATGTGATTGGATGGTAGACAGTGATAGATTGTTTCATTTGAAATAATCGTGTTTAGATACAATTGGTAAGTGCGTATCTACTTACATACTCGTATATACATAGATTTGCCCACATCTAATGCAATCGATTCATATTAATTATTCTGTCATTCAATCCGTCAATAAATATCGAAAGGCAGCTGTTGCTGTGTGAAGCTTTATTTATTCAGGGTTTTCACCTTTACTGTTTGCGCAAGTGATTAGGGTCTTTACGTGGTCGATTCAGAGGAGTGGAAATTCGAAATAATTTCCGGTATCCCCTATGTATTAAGGAGTATGATTTGACTATATACACATATGTATCTTAATCTTATTTGAGAAATTTTTCTTCATTTCAGTGAGCTAAATAGAATGAGCTGTTATGATGGACCTACACACAGTGATTCAATCATAAGCCTTGCATAAGCAGTACTTCTGCTAGAAGCTCACTTCGACCAACATCTTCGTTTATTGTGCCCACTTGAAAAAGAGTTTGCTGACTTAGACAAAGATACGTTTTTCAGGGTTTGTCATACGTCATCCTATCCGCCTTTCATTAGACAGGCTGCTTATGTAAACATCATCATTTATGTGGATGATTTGATTACAAGTGAAATTCTAAAGGAGCTACCTCGAAAAGCGTTTGTCGGGCGAATGGAAAGTCGCAGAAGTCATAATGGTTCCAAAACCGGGGAAAATTCCAAACGACAAAAAATCATAAACACTCATTTCGCTCCTGCCGATAATTTCAAAAGTCTTCGAAAAAAATGTTTAAAACCGATAACTGAAGAAAGACGATTGATCCCGGATCACCAGTTCGGCTTTAGTGTCAAACATTCCACAATCGATCAGGTCTATCGGATAACAAATGTAATTGAAAACGCGCTAGAGGGGAAAAAGATATGTTTAATCGTTTTTCTCGCTGTATCACAAGCCTTCGACAAGGTATGGCACGAGGGCTTGAAGTATAAACTACAACAAGTTTTACCGGGAGAAATGAATAGAACACTCGAATCGTATCTTGAAAATAGACAGTTTCGGGTTAAATATGGCATTGAATACTCTGAATTCAAGGAAATTCAAGCTGGTGTTCCACAAGGAAGCATTCTAGGGCCATATCTGTTCTTACTGTACACTGCAGACATACCTCTGGATGAAGAGACTGTGGTAGCCACGTTCGCGGATGACACGGCGATCCTTGCCACAGGACAAACAGTTGAATCCTCGACTGAAAAACTTCAACGAGCTCTGGACAAAATATTTGAGTGGACGAAGAGCTGGTGAATCGTGCTAAACGAGACTAAGTCAACACTCAATTTCGCGTACAGAAAGATAAACAACTTACCTTTATTCTTCTTCTTATCCTTTTATTAACCCTTTCCTCGTTATACGAACTTATGCGTAACGAGTTTCCCATTTTTACTGCATCGCTGCTGCTCCGCTTATGGGGTTGGCTAATGTCGCAGACCGCAGAACGCGTCTACATAATGCTCGGTCCTGGATCGCTTCAGTGGTTAGACCCAGGAGTTGTTGCGCATTTGCCATCTGAGAAATCCTGGAATTCTTTTTCCGACCTCGTTTTCTTACAGTTGGAGTGACCGTAGTTGATAGTGCCTTTTTAACCGGATTTTCCGCAGATCTTCTTTGAACGTGGCAATACCAACTTATTTTATTCGCCTCAAGCTGTTCGGTTACCGAATTCTTTATATGTAGACTTCCTCTTATACGCGTAGATCTAATACAATCGCGTTTAGTGACTCCACTAGACATCCTTAACATTTTCATTTCCACTGACGTCATTTTGTTTTTAAACTCTTCGTACATTGTCCAGCACTGTGAACCGTATATAAGAGCTGGTCTAAGTGGAAATTTTCGGTCGCAAAAGATTCCCGAATTTTCCCGCGATTTCATCCATCCCACACTCACTCTGTGGTTTACGTCGTCGTCACATTTCGCTTCCATGTTAACGATTGATCCTAAGTACTTAAAGATAGTGCTTTTCGGAAGAACTATTCCGTCTAACATTATATCCGGAACAGGTCGCAACGGATGCGCAAATGGGCACGTCAAATGCTCCGTCTTTGAACGACTTATTTTAAACCCGTTTCTCTCTAGCGCATTTCTCCATGAATCTAAGGCGTTCTGTAAATCTTCGACGTTATCGCTAAGTATAACTGCGTCGTCAGCGAAGAGAATTGGCGTTACATTTGCTTCGCGCATGCAGTCTTTTAAAAGATAGTCGAATACTACGTTAAAGAGGAAAGGGCTAAGTACGCTTCCTTGATGCACTCCGACATTAACTGGAAATTCTCTCGTTAGTCCAGCAGAGCTTTTAACCGCAGTTTTCACGTTTCCGTACATGTCTTGTATTATTCTAACATACGAGTACGTTTCCGGTACGTTTTGAGACCTCAGCGCGGCCCAAATGAGATCCCTAGGCACTCGATCGAATGCTTTCTCGAGGTCGATAAATACCATGTGTAAATCCTTAGACGAATCTCGGTGCTTTTCCATTATAATTCGTAGGCTTTGGATAGCGTCCACCGTCGATCTTCCTTCAAAAAATCCACACTGGCTATTATCGAGCTTTATTATTTGCCGAAGACGTTCGTTTAAGACTCTTTCGACGATTTTCACTATGTGTGACATAAGCTTAATTGAACGGTAGTTGTTGCATTCTCGAGTGTCGCCTTTTCCTTTGTATAATGGAACCAAGAAGCTACTTCTCCATTGATTCGGCATAGGTTGTCCACATTTTAATTTATTTAAAAGTTTCGACAGCCAAACGCTGCCGATTCCCTCCATCTTCGACCAAAACTCTGATGGAATGCTGTCTAGTCCCGCCGCTTTCCCCCGCTTCATTTTTCCAATTGCTATACTTATTTCTTCGATTTAAAAGTCCGAAACTTCCTCCTCGAATAGACCAGCTGTTGGCACGATATCACGTGGAAACTGTTTGTTAAGCAACTCCTTGCAGTATTCAAGCCACCGATCACAAATTTCCTTTTCATTTGTTAGTAAACGACCCTATGCGTTTTTGATATATTTCGGCGAGGTTATTTCCATTGAATTTTTTCTCCTCTGTGCAGCGAGCTTAAAAATATTTGGCATTTTGGCTTGTCTTCTATCTGCCGATCGTGAGGATATTTGTTCCAACTCCTGGTACAGGTTTTCCACTGCTCCCGCTCGAGTTCGAGCCAGGACTTTCTTTGCGATCTTTTTTAATTTACCTTTATTCATCAACTCAATACAAATACCGTATGCAAACGAGGCATAATATTTGGGAATGACCCTAGATGCAAAACTGAAGTGGAAATCACACCTAAAAAAGAAACGTGAAGAGTTCGAAATCATCTTATCGGAAGATACTCTAAACTAAGCACAAAGAACAAGCTGCTTGTATATAAGCAAGTGCTTAAACCTTCGTGGACTTATGGTATACAACTATCGGATTGTACCAAACCAAACAATATGTCTGTCCTACAAGGATTCCAGAACAAAGCGCAATCGTAAATGCTCCATGGTATATAAGGAATAGCGATATTCACCGCGATCTGGGAATGGCAACCGTGAAAGACGAAGTAACAAGCTTTGCTCGTAAACTTCACACTCGTCTTGTGCATCATTCCAACCAGAAAATAATCCGGAGATTGGACGAGACAAATCTTGTGCGGCGACTTCAAAGAACAAGACCGTTCGACTTAGCTACTTAAGGAGAAACCGTATGAAAAAACGTTAATGGCAGGTGTCTTCGCTGGAAAGCTACCTACCAAACGCGATAAACCACAGAAGCTCGAGCTACTTGTTAAGAAAACTTAGTCGTAGTCTTATAGAAAATGGGAGGTTTTTTTTAGTAAGTGAGAATCTCACACTACCATGAGCGCGTGCTTCTGTGGTATGTATGTGGTTGAATACTCATCCTATTCCAAAGTATATTCTTTGCTTTAAAGAGATTTTTCTATTAGGAAGTTGTATCCCCTTATTTTCCCTTTATGTAAGCGTGCTAATTCCTAATAGCAGGATTTTGTCAACCACATTCCTTTGATATATTTGCTCAAGGTAGAGTTCTCAAGCTCTCTTGGGAAGTGTGACCAGCCTTGAA
Source organism: Volucella inflata (assembly GCA_928272305.1). Taxonomy (NCBI): domain Eukaryota; kingdom Metazoa; phylum Arthropoda; class Insecta; order Diptera; family Syrphidae; genus Volucella; species Volucella inflata. Next base: position 79,670,380 of record OV743717.1, on the reverse strand, counting down.
GATGAATATGAGAATGCCCGAGAGCCTGTGCCATACTTGTTCCTTGAAATAAAAGTTTTTTGACTTTACAGGATCACAGATTGAATATTATCCATTCCTGGCTTAAAAGCTGAGTAAAAGCTCATCCCCCAACCTAAGGAACTAGTTCAGTCACAAACACTCTAAGGTCAGATAGGGGGAGGGGTCCTAAATCCGAGAAAACTCGGTCTGTAGTATCTTTGCTGTTGCTTTAGTATACCACAAGTTCTGACGGCATAACATCGTAAGAACAGTTAAGGGTTTTTTAGATTCGTGAGCCGACCTAATAATTTTGAGTTGATCCCTGTGCGAATGCTGATAATATTATCAAATTTGGGTCGCAAAGGATTTGCATAGTTCTTGAACCAGTCCTTATCTTACTACCATTCCTATTATAAAGGACTGCATTCCTTTTTCACACCAATTTGACATGTGACTACTATATATCTGCAATGTCTTCGATAGGACGATGTTTGTTTTGTGATGTTCATCCTTTAGATTCCCAATTTGAGCATTGTGATCAGGCTGCATGAGACCACATTTTCTTCTTCGTTGAAAGGTTAATCACTCTAATGCAGTGCACAGTTTGTTTGTGCACACCGGAGTGAGGGTGTGTTGAGATCTTCGCAGAAAAAAAGCTTGACCCAGCCTGTAAATGAGACGACGCGCTACCTCATGTCAATTGTTCTAGAGCTAACACCGCGAACTTGCTTTTAACTTCTTACTACCCACAAGGTTGATGTGCCCTACCCTCTTTGCTCGTCGGGCGTCATATCAAACAATTTCTCGTACACTGAAGACACGTTTGGAGAAATGATTCCTTAAGGTACCGTATGGTAATACGACAAAACTTATTGAAGCGGACTTTCCAGCTTCTCTAGCAATTTAAATTGGTACTCATGTGTCCTCGATTATGGCGTGTATGCCCCTGTGATACGATCAGAGATACTATTCTCTTTGGCGTGAGAATCTTCATAGGATCTTTTATAGGAATAAGTATGTTAAATTAAAAGGAAAGGCGTGGAACGAGTCGTGCTTTAAGGAGCCTAGCAGGGTTAGAGAGATGTTTCTTTGCCTCTAAAAGACCGATTCGATTGAGAAAAACCGAAAAAGATCCAACTGAGCCAAGAATTACTGCAACTACTATCTAAAACGTGTGAAATGTCTACCCCATCCTCAAATTCAACGCTGTCAGCTCTTTAAACGAGGCCAATCTGCTTGGTGAACATTTTACAGAAAGATTAGGACATTTCGGATTGTGCTTTGTCCCAGTCTGAACTTAATTGCGTAATATCTCCAATGCAACGAATCCTCTTCCGCACTCCTGTAGTAGCAAGAGTGCTTCAATATTTTAACATTCACAAATATATATTCCTCCATCACTACGTATGCTTTTCGACCAATGCCACTCTTAAGGACTCATTCTGACCAAACAGAAAACAACATTCATCCAGTCCGTTCGTAAGATGTACCTCCCTTCCGACGGCCTGTTTATTAATCTGGCCAAAGCAAAGCAGTTGGACTTGATATTTCTAATACATTTGACAGAGTTTGGCGTCAGGCTCTTTTGTCAAAAATGCTTGCAGTTGGGATCGACGACTCTCTTGTTCAATTGATTAGAAATTACCTTTCGGAATGTTCAATTCAAGTTGTCTTGGATGGTTTCAAGTCTGATATTTACAAAATAAATTCTGGTGTGCCTCAGGTCTCCGTTCTGTCTCCACCACACGTTTTAATTTTCATTGAAGATCCATTGTCTGCTACTTATAATCCAACGGCAGTGCGCTCTGCTTTTCATATTCATACCCTGACTTACGTCCATATTATTCGGTTATAGAACGGGAACGGCAGCTTATAAAAGTATGAAACCAAAAACAGTAGGGAATATAATGCTTCTACCGTAAAGCTTAATATTGTTGTCGTTAAAATAAAATTGTAACACCCAGCCATTATCCATTTAATGTCGAAACTACGTTGGCAAAAATGGTGTGAAACGTCTTGGCTTCCTAAATCGTTGTAAGAAATAATTAGCCCTCTCTGTTCCGAGTGATAAAACTCATGGCTTATACTGAGTCTATTGTCAGACTCGAGCTCCTTCGTAAAATCTCCTGCCTTAGCTTGGTCTATCTATTGCCATTTTTACCATAAGTGCTCCACAGTATTCTCCAGTAGTATTTCGTTTCTCTAAATCTTTCACCGTTGTACCTGTCCCTCTATGAATGCCCATCAGTATACTCTCAGGCCCACTTCCGGATACCCTACCGAGCTCACTTTGCTTCAGATGTTATAACTTGCAAACATTTAAAACCAACGTTCATCGGTATCCCTATTTTCTTCAGCTTTTTAATCGGCGTCATATGTTATCTTATTGCTAGCCTACTTTTAGTCGCACGGCGTTCTGTCTTATGTCAGTTGCGACACTAGACCCGGTTACTTACTTACTTTACTTACTTTAGGTGGCGCTACAGTCCGGGGTGGACCTGGGCCTCCGCCAAAAAGCTTCTCCAGCCAGCTCGATCCCTGGCTAGCTGCCTCCAGTTTCGCACGCTAAGTTGGCTGAGGTCCTCTTCCACTTGCGTGCGCCACCTGAGTCTTGGCCTTCCTCTACTGCGCTGCCCCTCGGGAGCGGATTCGAAGACTTTTCGGACCGGAGCATTGGTGTCCATGCGCTCTACATGACCCAGCCATCTCAGTCTTTGGATCTTCACTCTTCTGGCTAGGTCCATGTGGCTGTACAGTCCATACAGTTCGCCCGAAGAATTTTTCTCTCGAAGCAACCAAGAACACCCTCATCCATTTTTGATAATGTCCATGCCTCTGCGCCATAGAGCAGGACCGGGATTATTAAGGTTTTTTAAAGGGTGACTTTTGCTGTCCGAGAGAGCGCTTTGCTACTCAATTGCCGTCTTAACCGAAAGAAATAGCGGTTGGCAAGAGTTATTCTTTGCTTGATCTCAGCGCTGGTGTCGTTGTCTGTATTTATATCAGAGCCTAGGTAGACAAAGCCCTTAACTACCTCAAAGTTATTTCTGTCGAGGGCGACGTTGGGTGTGCCTTTTGCTTGACAGCATATACTTGGTCTTGCCCTCATTGACCGCCTAACCATTACTCAATACTCGCGAAAGCGCCACTGACATCACGCTGCTTTCTCCCGATTATGTCAATATCATCGGTGCATGCGAGTAGTTGGACGGACTTTTGAAAGATAGTGCCTCTTGTGTTTGCTCGTGAGTTTTGCACTATTCTTTCAAGTACGATGTTGAAAAAATCGCATGACAGCGTATCGCCTTGTCTAAATCCTTTCTGGACATCAAAGTTCTCGGTGAGATCTTGATGGAGCAGCGTGCATTCTCGCATTCTCCATCGTCATCCTGCACAGACGGACGAGTTTGGCAGGGATGCCAAAACTAAACATTGCTCTATATAGCTCGTCTCTATAGATGCTGTCATACGCGGCCTTAAAATCGATGAATATGTGGTGGGTATCGATCTGAAGCTCATGGGTCTTCTCCAAGATCTGCCGTAGTGTGAATATCTGGTCGATGGTGGACTTTCCTGGCCTGAAGCCACACTAATATGGACCTATCAGGTTGTTGATGAACGGCTTCAGGCGTTCACACAATACGGCGGATAAGATCTTATATGCGATGTTAAGGAGACTGATGCCTCTGTAGTTGGCGCAGTTCAGAGGGTCTCCTTTCTTGAGAATTGGACAAACAATGCTGAGGTTCCATTCATCGGGCATACTTTCGTCCGACCATATTTTACAGATGAGTTGGTGTATGCTCCTTACCAAGTCATCGCCTGCCGCTTTGAAGAGCTCGGCAGTCAGGTCATCCGCTCCAGCAGCTTTGTTGGACTTAAGCTTCAATATAGCTATCTTCACTTCATCCAGGTCCTGTGGACGGAATTGTTGGTCATCATCGTCCAGGTTGAAAGGTTGATTCTGCCTGACAGCGGTATCTGGTCCGTCATTGCCGTTATACAGTCTGCAGAAATGATCTTTCCAAATCCTCAGCATCGACTGCGATTCTACTACGATGTTCCCTTGTTCATCTCTACAGGCTTCGGTTCGGGGTTTGTTTCCGCGGTATGTTATTTTTACCTCTTGGTAAAACTTCCGAACCTCATTCCTGGAGTAGCATCTCTCAATTTCCTCGATCGTGCGCTTCTTATGCTCTTTCTTCTTCCTCTTGAGAAGCCGGTGCCCGTCTCTCCTCTTCCGCTCATAGAGCTCATGAGCAGCTCTGGTCTTTCTAAGCAGCGCCGCGTTATATGCATCTTGCTTAGCTGCATGTGCTTGCCGGCATTCATCATCGAACCAGGGGTTTCGTTGTGGTGGACGAGTGAAACCCAGCACATCAGAAGCGGCATCTCTGATGGCGTTTGGCAGTGTTTTCAATGGTCTGCGATGCTTGATGCTGGCGGCATTGGACCTTTTAAGAGATTAAGAGATACTCGATCGGAAAAGGACTTGGCGATCTCTTGCGATTGTAGCCGTCTGACGTCGAATTTTCTCACAGCATCAGTTTGTCTTGGCGTAGTTTGGGATATCCGCAACCGTACCTTGGCTACAGTAAGGTAATGGTCCGAGTCGATGTTGGCTCCTCTGAACGTACGGACATCCATAATGCTGGAGGAGTGTCTTGCGTCGATCGCAATGTGATCAATCTGGTTGACTGTTGATTGATCAGGAGTTCTCCAAGTCCCCTTGTGTATGTCGAGTTGTGGGAACCGCGTGCTAGCCATGACAATGTTTCGCCCCGCCGCAAAGTCGATTAGCCTGAATCCGTTATCGGAGGTGGTGTTGTGCAGGCTATATTTTCCGACGCGGTTACTAGACCTTAAAAATTCTAATCGACAGATCAGTAAAAGGCTAATTATGTTCCTAGCTTTGAACTCGAAAGATAGTTAGAACTTAGCACTAAACTGAAAAGAGTCAAGACATGTCGAAGGAGTCTTTGTTCGAACGATACCACAATAAATACTCGTGCCATCCATCGTGAACAACCACGAATAAACCTCAAGTTCGTTATTCATTTTTAAGTTTTACACATGTATCTAAGAGACACGTCATTTATCAAAATATCACTCAAGCCCTTAAGCCCCATCAAGAGCCATCATTGAAAGCATAACTGAAAGTCAAATTGCGGTTTTCTCTCTTAAGATGCTTAAACGAAAGCCCTCGTTGTAAAGGACGTAATTTTTCGTCTACCTTTTAACTTTCAAACCAATATTTACCCACATCTGCGAGATCCCATTTGATATAAAGTTCTCATATTTACGAGTGCATGTATCTTTCGTCAAACAAAAATGTGAACCGAACTCAAATCTAAACTCAAAAAAAATCATCGAAAGAAGGATATGCTGCACTTGAGCTGCAAGTTCTGGTGCAACATGTCTTTGCCATAGACATTTGTACAACAGATAAACTTGCAAAAGATAGAAATTGTATCTCGTCACTCTTATCGTACATTCAAAAGTGTAACACATTGAGAAGGAAGTGGGTACTCGTAGTAGCGATTCAACTATCCATTTCAAGAAAACATCGTCTTCTCTACAAAATTGGATTTTTCTCAAAAATACAAAAAAAAAAATTGTAATAACGGAAGCTTATTGCTGAGTGCACTCAGTAGATAGATAACGTAGTTCTGCTCTTTTCATAGGAAGACAAGTTGATAGTTTGATCCAATGTATGCATTTGATTAAATCGAAATAAAAACGAAAAACGAGGACAAACGGTAAGGAAAGGAGTTAACCCTTATCTCCTTGTCTTTGAAGTGGAAGAGAAATTTGAAGGCTATTCAAGGATAGACGTCTGACATTTGACATTTATGACAGAACCTTTTTCCATTTGTCAATGGGGCTATTGACAGAAGACATGTTTTTAAATGGCAAGGGGTCAGCGATGTTTAAGGAAGCCTCCGGGTTATAAGGACCTCGTCAGCAATTTTCAATACAGTTGAATTGTTTATATTTAATCACATGAGCCTTGAAAATTTGATTGGAACACGTCATGAAGGGAGTCCTAGCCTAGGCCTTTGCTTGTGGGAAAATTACATCTTTCTAACATTCGAGTAGAGTATGAGTATCTACCGGAAACCATTCAGCCTTGAAGGACAATCATCCGCTTGACTGAAAACTCGGCCAAGGTTAATGCCGTTGGAATTATCCATTCCGGCAACTGATAGGTCTGCTGTGTCATGGCATACAACCCTAAACCTAGTTGGGTCTGTTCCACCATTTACTCTTTTCTCAGCTTAATACAATATTTGAAGATTGAAGAGCAAATAAATGATCTTCTTGTCTTCGTGCTGATTTTTACTTTTAAGTGGTTCCAATGCCCGGACTGCTATAGTCTTCCTTGCTGGCTGCAAGGTCGCTCTCGTCTCCTTAAAAGATAGAACGGTTGGTGCTTGGAGGTGGCTAGAATGATGTTAATGCTGATTTGTGATGAATTCAATAGGACGTCAGAAGCACCTATTCGTTACCACCTACTTTGTAACTCGATTAAGACGTGAATGATATCGAGGACTTCGTAAGGCGTATCTGTTATTACAGTTGTTTTCTCCAGGTCTATCTAAGTCCCATCCATCGTTGGAATAGGGCTAAGATATTTAGGAAATCTTGCATTTTCTGAAGTTGTCCAAGCGGTTGAAAGTTAATGTTCGTGTGCAAAGGTTCTTCAAAGTTTGTGGAGCGAATCAAAATATCGGCTCAGTACATATGTATCGCCATGCCGCCGTCTAGATAAGAGCTTGTACGGTATTGGAGTCTTTGAAAAGCCGCCGGGTGTTATAATGAAAGGCCTCATTTTAACTTGTTCAAAAACTTTGATTTCTGGCTTAATATTGGCAAATCACAGACAAGAAAATCGACTAAATCTCCCTTTCAACGATTTGTTGGATAAGGAGGAAGATAAAATCGTCTTTTCTGTACTGAACAGCTGCCCGCCTCGGCTCAAGCATAAAAAAATTTTGATAATTTCGGATCCATTTACACAGTGATTTGGTATAGGAGCCTCTCTAAGTGCTTTGTAGGAAATTCCATTAAGAAACAGACAAATGCCTTTGGTTTGTCCACAACTCACCGAGATTTTATATTGACTGTAACGATTGTGAGAATATTCTGATTAGCATTGTAGATTAAGCAAAATTTGTTTCCGTTCACTGAACTTGTGGCTCATCAGACTCATTCCCCGGCTTTGTCAGTTTAGTTTATCGTCATAAAAGTTGAAATAAGATATCTAAAAATTTGTGTCCTTGTGGCAGTAAAAACATTCATTATCCGGTGATCATTGGATATTTTCAAGCCAGGAATTGAATCCAAGTCAACTGCAGCCATGTCAAAGACAAAAAACATAAGCCAATGGACTTGAAGCAATGCCTAGATTGTTCAAAAGGAGTCAAGGCATAACCCTTACGTTTTCTGAACATCCCCGAGTTCCAACATACTTTTTTGTCTGACGCTGGGAGTGTATGATGTCTTTATTCGAATCAACTCAGCTGGGTTCTTCCTCGACGGAAAAAAAAAATTCCCAATCTCCTGCCACACTTCATCATCGGAGGGCCACTAAAGATTAGGTGGTCTTTTGCTGCATCTCACCTCAGGAAGGAAGATTCTTTGGGCCGGAGTTGTGCCACATATTTGGTCAACATATATATATAGCTCAGTCATCTCAGACTAGATTCGCAGATGCTATTCTACACCAATGTCCTCCGCCATTCATCTTCAGTACAAACAGGACCGAAAGTCGCTTGAATAATCTTTCTCTCGAAACGGCCAAGTGCCTCCTTATACGCCTTCGATAAGATCCAAGCCTTTACCCCCAGTACTGTGATGATAAGTTTGGTCTTACTCTATAGCCTCCTGAGGCCAAATAAATTGGCAAGAGTAATTCTGCGTCTAAAATGAATCTGATTCCTGCACTGTTTGTACCTTTAGAGCCAAGTTAGATATAGTTCTAACCTACATCGAATAGTAAAGTTTCGCCTCGCCCAAGCCATCGCTGGTGTGCGTCCTTTCTCTGATGATACTATAGAAGGTGCTTTGTTTTGTCATGTATCATCACATCCTTTTCGGATGCTTTCGCCGAAGTGTTTGACTTACATCAATCCAATTCACGTACGCAAGTAATTGTGGGGACTTAGAGAAATCGTGCATTTTTTGTTGGCCAGTGAGTCTTGCGCGTTTCTTCCTAGGGCGGTGTTAAATTGAAAGTTTCAGTTAATTCATCACCGACCGTAATGGAGTAGTGAAAGCTCGCTGTGATCATCCTGCGCCACCTGACATGTTTGGCAATAATGTCAAAACTACTTGGAGCCTTTCAAAGGTTTGTCCGTCTACATCAGCAGCGCTATCAAAATTAAGTTTCGATATTGTTTCGTTAACTTCGTCTAGGTCAGGTGGACGCAATATTTTGTCGCCTTCGTCTCGGTTGAATGGTTCATTCTGCCTGACAATGGTATTTTGACCATAATGATAGTTTTAGAGCAAGCTTCTGTGTTTGCTTTAAACCTTGAGCATGTTCGTTTAGTTGTTTGATAAAAATTTAGAACGTCAGTAATGACCTATCACCTCTCTATTTTCTTGATTGCGCACTTTCCGAGAAGCCTATGCTCTACCCTTCTTTTCTGCTCGTAGAGCTCATTGTCTTGGATAAAGTGTAGCCTTATATGTTCCGTATGTTCCATAAGTTACAGCTAATGAGTAACAAGGAAATGATCGCAGTCGATGTGATTTTCTCGGAAAGTTTGGACATACAGAATACTGAAGGGACGCATGTTGATCCAAATAAAATCGATCTATAGTAGTTGATGATTGATTTTTCAGTAGAGGACCAAACCTCTTGTTGGATGTTGAGATGTGGGAACCGGATGCTTGCTACTCAGGGGCTACAAGTCGTAACCTGAATTCATTGTCCGATATGGCGTCATGTGTCTTTTTTCTTTATTTAATCAGCTCAGAAATCCTCTTAAGGTCTCCTAGCACACTAAGCATATGTTTAACCTAGGCGGTCATAGAATTTGCCTTTGATATCTCATCCGTATCCTCTATGAGGGCACAATCGAAAATCACGCCTTTATTTTCGAAAATGACGGAGGCTGGTGGCTCTTTGTCTACTTCTTCTTGGAATAACAAATTTACGTTCAAAAGGCTTTGTCCTTGTTCTTTGTAGGAGTTGCCGTTGTAAATGTCATTGGTCTTGATCCCCTGTTTGCACGGACCATCCGATAGCATTTCTGGTAGTTCCTGCTTTATTGTAGTTTAAGGTCAGTTCGAATCATTTTGTAGTATGTGGTCTGTAGTATTATGTGGGCCCTAGTATTCTACGTGCAATATTTAAGTTCCATGTCCCTTCGACAAAGTGTCCTGCTAAACGCTCTGTTAGCAGTAGCTTCGATAATGTTATAAGAGCAGCCGAAGTTCTATTCAGGTTGTGGATGTCGCTGTTAAATCCATATTTTTTTTTTTTTTTTATTGGTGGGTAGGTGTGAAAATGAGCTTCGGATATGCCGTGGAATGTCAGATCCCTTAATAGACCACGTGCAGCCGAGCAACTAGCGGAGGCCCTAGACTGCTGCAAAGCAGACATAACCGCCATCCAAGAAATGCGATGGGATGGGCCGGACAAAAAGAAGATGAAAAACTGCGACATCTACTACGGCAATTGCTATCGACGGCAAAAGCAGCGCTTATTTGGATGCGGATTTGTTGTCGGAGGCAGACTAAGACGAGAAGTCCTCAGCTTTCGTCATGTGAGCGAGCGCCTCCTAGCAATCCGCATCAAGGCTAAATTCGCCAACATAAGCCTCATAAGCCTCTCCTCAACAAGACCTACGAGCAATGCCCTAGCTATGACATTAAAATTGTCCTCGGTGATTTTAATGCAAAGCTAGGAAGAGAGGGTATCTTTGGTGGAACAATCGGAAAATATGGCCTGCACAACACCACCTCCGAAAACGGATTCAGGCTAATCGACTTTGCGGCGGGGCGAAACATTGTCGTGGCTAGCACGCGGTTCCCACATCTCGACATACACAAGGGGACTTGGAGAACTCCTGATCAATCAACAGTCAACCAGATTGATCACATTGCGATTGACGCAGGACACTCCTCCAGCATTATGGATGTCCGTACGTTCCGAGGAGCCAACATCGACTCGGACCATTACCTTGTTGTAGCCAAGGTACCGTTGCAGATATCCCGAGCAACGCCAAGACAAACTGATGCTGTGAGAAAATTCGACGTCAGACGACTACAATCGCAAGAGATCGTCAAGTCCTTTTCCGATCGAGTATCTCTTAATCTCTTAAGAGGTCCAATGCCGCCAGCATCAAGCATCGAAGACCATTGAAAACACTGCCAAAACGCCATCAGAGATGCCGCTTCTGATGTGCTGGGTTTCACTCGTCCACCACAACGAAACCCCTGGTTCGATGATGAATGCCGGCAAGCACATGCAGCTAAGCAAGATGCATATAAAGCGGCGCTGCTTAGAAAGACCCGAGCTGCTCATGAGCTCTATGAGCGGAAGAGGAGAGACGGGCACCGGCTTCTCAAGAGGAAGAAGAAAGAGCATAAGAAGCGCACGATCGAGGAAATTGAGAGATGCTACTCCAGGAATGAGGTTCGGAAGTTTAACCAAAAGGTAAAAATAACATGCCGCGGAAACAAACCCCGAACCGAAGCCTGTAGAGATGAACAAGAGAACATCGTAGTAGAATCGCAGTCGATGCTGAGGATTTGGAAAGATCATTTCTGCAGACTGTATAACGGCGATGACGGACCAAATACCGCTGTCAGGCAGAATCAACCTTTCAACCTGGACGATGATGACCAACAATTCCGTCCACCCGACCTGGATGAAGTGAAGATAGCCATATCGAAGCTTAAGTCCAACAAAGCTGCTGGAGCGGATGACCTGACTGCCGAGCTCTTCAAAGCGGCAGGCGATGACTTGGTAAGGAGCATACACCAACTCATCTGTAAAATATGGTCGGACGAAAGTATGCCCGATGAATGGAACCTCAGCATTGTTTGTCCAATTCTCAAGAAAGGAGACCCTCTGAACTGCACCAACTACAGAGGCATCAGTCTCCTTAACATCGCATATAAGATATTATCCGCCGTATTGTGTGAACGCGTAAAGCCGTTCGTCAACAACCTGATATGTCCATATCAGTGTGGCTTGAGGCCAGGAAAGTCCACCATCGACCAGATATTCACACTACGGCAGATCTTGGAGAAGACCCATGAGCTTCAGATCGATACCCACCACCTATTCATCGATTTTAAGGCCGCGTATGACAGCATCTATAGAGACGAGCTATATAGAGCAATGCCTAGTTTTGGCATCCCTACCAAACTCTTTCGTCTGTGCAGGATGACGATGGAGAATGCACACTGCTCCATCAAGGTCGGTAAAGATCTCACCGAGACCTTTGATGTCCAGAAAGGATTTAGACAAGGCGATGCGCTGTCATGCGATTTTTTCAACATCGTACTTGAAAGAATAGTGCAAAACTCACGAGCAAACACAAGAGGCACTATCTTTTAAAAGTCCGTCCAACTACTCGCATACGCCGACGATATTGACATAATCGGGAGAAAGCAGCGTGATGTCAGTGGCGCTTTCGCGAGTATTGAGACGGAAGCGGCGAAAATGGGTTTAGCGGTCAATGAGGGCAATACCAAGTATATGCTGTCAAGAAAAAAGGACAACCAACACCGACGTCTCGGACAGAACGTCACCCTCGACAGATATAACTTTGAGGTAGTTAAGGACTTTGTTTACCTAGGCTCCGCTATAAATACAGACAACGACACCAGCGCTGAGATCACGCGAAGAATAACTCTTCCCAACCGCTGTTTCTTTGGGTTAAGAAAGCAATTGAGTAGGAGAGCCCTCTCTCGGACAACAAAAGTCATCCTTTATAAGACTTTAATAATCCCGGTCCTGCTCTATGGTGCAGAGGCATGGACATTATCAAAAATGGATGAGGGTGTTCTTGGTTGCTTCGAGAGAAAAATTCTTCGGGCGATCTTCGGTCCCGTCTGCATTGACGGTGAGTGGAAGAGGAGATACAACGACGAGCTGTATGGACTGGACAGCGACATGGACCTAGCCAGAAGAGTGAAGATCCAAAGACTGAGATGGCTGGGTCATGTAGAGCGCATGGACACCAATGCTCCGGTCCGAAAAGTCTTCGAATCCGCTCCCGATGGACAGCGCAGTAGAGGAAATCCAAGATTCAGGTGGCGCACGCAAGTGGAAGAGGACCTCAGTCAACTTAGCGTGCGAAACTGGAGGCAGCTAGCCAGGGATCGAGCTGGCTGGAGAAGCTTGTTGACTGAGGCCCAGGTCCACCCCGGACTGTAGCGCCACCTAAAAAAAAAAGAAAGAAGGTGTGAAAATCTTCATAGACACTATGAACCCGTTGCTCATAGTCGTGTGAGAATCTTACTCACTAAAAACACGCCTACCTTCTTATCGACTACAACTAAGTTACCTTATCAAGTAGTTTCCGTTTCAAATAACGTTCGCGTGGGGCAGGTAGCTGTCCAGCAAAAGCTCCTGCTAGTACCGCTATTATATGCGGGTACGCATTATCGCGCTAGATCAAATGGTCTCATTCTTTGTAATCGACGCACTTAGTTTGTCTCGTCCAGAATTTGGAGAATTTTATTATTATAATGACCATGAAGACGAATACGGAGTTTGCGAGCAAAGTTCATTATTTCGTCCTCGACGGTAACTATTCCTAAGTCTCTGTGGATATCACTGTTTCTGATATACCATGGGGCGTTCACGATTTGTCTTAAAACTTTGTTTTGATAGCCTTGGAGAATATTTCGGTTGCTTGGTTTAGTACAACCCCAAAGTTGTATACCGTACGTCCAAACAGGTTTAAGCACTTGCTGATAGATGAGCAGTTTGTTATGTATGCTTAACTTGGAATGTCTTCCTAGTAGCCAGTGTATTCGTAGATTTTATCCAAAGCCGTTTGTAGCTTTCCAGTAGCTTACTCGACAAAAGTATCTGTAGCTAGTATCGCCGTGTCGCCCGCGAACGTGGCTACTATGGTACCTGATCCTTCCGGTATGTCTCGAGTATAGAGTAAAAACAATACCGGTCCAAGTACACTTCCTTGCGGAACTCCAGCAGCTATCTCTTTAAATTCCGAGTATTCGGTGCCATGTTTAACACGAAAAATTCTGTTTTCCAGGTACGATTTCAACTCTCTCGGAAGAACCTGGCTTAGTTTAAAATTTAAGCCTTCGTGCCATACCTTATCGAAGGCTTGAGACACGTCAAGTAACACGCTAGAACATATCTTTTTCCCCTCTAAGGCGTTGTCAATTTCATTCGTTATTCTAAAATTATGTAGAAAACTTTGCTTGCCGTTCTGATGAAGTAGATGTACTCTAGTGCAAAAACTCTCTGCTAATGACAGTTAAAGGTATTTTATCAATAGAATTCACAACGTGATGGTAAAAGTAGGTGTGGATGGGCAGGAGCTTAAGTGTCAATGCTTAGATCTTCAGGAAATAGTTATGGTGTTAACATAGAATGTCATGAGAAACATAGACGTCATCTACTTAGTACTCGAAGTAGAAACTAACCACCTCTTTAGGAAGAACTTAAAGTGCGGAGTCGTGCAATTTTCTCCTTTCATAGTCTGGCTTATTACATCTCAACCACTGGTGTACTTTCACTACATTTTACTCAATCAGGTGCTCACAATTTTAAGTAAGCAGCCAGTCATAACAACTGGTCATCGGGTTTTGGAGATTATCACTAGATAGCATCTGCAATAAAGAAGAAGGGGATCTATGTAAGATAGCACTTTACAATTTTAACCTCCCGTCCAGCAACACCTGAAGCCATATCACTACCTGTGTCATCGGATTTCTGTATTAAAACAGCTTGCGGGCACACAGATTTGCACAAAATGTAGCTGCCAAAAAAAAGAGAGTTAGTCGCCACCACTTGAGAGTTGACCACATCCAATCCTGTGCCTTATGTGGTGTTAAGTGACGTTTCATCAATTTAAGGCTGACGATCTATGATTTGTAATGCGAATGCGAATGTAACCATTGCGAGTTCCAGAACGAAAAATGTCCATCAAAGTCTTCGGGGCCCTGCATGCTCAAGGTATCCACCTCTAAGACTGACTTTTAACATTTCTTAATTTCAGCCAAGCTGTGGCACTTTTACAGAATTCTCTGCCTTCTAAACCACAATTCAAGGACTAACGTGAGCTGATTAAATGTTTTCACTTAAACACCTCCTACTGTGGTGTCAATAAACCGTTTTAACTCTCAAACACCTTAACCATCACTTTAAACGCAATGAATATCGCGTTAAGATATTTTAAAGAAAACCTTCTTCCTTGGCCTTGGGAAAACGTGCAGAGAAAAAAAAACAACGAAAACGTATTACTTTCCACATTTGGCAAAATTCAAATTCCCTATGCCTCCTCCTATGGCTAGGACAACTCCTTCTTAAGGACTTAACCCAAGCATCGAAATCCGTTTCATGCATAACAATGAAATTTATACAATTCTCCCCTCGACAGAATGAGAAAGACATCGTACAAAGGAAATAAATAAAAAAATACAAACTCGATTCCATTTCTTCTCTCGTTAAAGGCAAGAGCACATTTCTTCGAAAACTTCAAACTCACTCCAACAAACACTCCATCGTCCTGCTATTTCTCTTAAGGACTTTGCATTTAAATAAACATTTAAAATTCGCCTTTTATCCTTTTGGTTGTTATTCCATTTAAAGGTCAAGTCATGGAGCGGTGTAATGTCTGCTCTGAGAAGTCATATCTTTCGCCATGTGCCCATTGTGACAAGAAGATTTGCGAGGATTGCAAGAGTGCACACATGGACATACTGAGACGTGAAATCACTCGGATCAATAGTCAGGTGAGTGTAGAATGTGTCCTTCAACTAGGACACTAGCATCATTTTTCCTATTTTACATTTTGTTTGGTTCTTTTTAGATTCGTCGCAGTCTTCATCGTTTGCAGGATTCACTGGCAGTGATTGAGAAGAATACCCTTAGTTTGCAGACGAATTGCATTAGTGTCTCGGATGAGATTGATGAGATTTATCGTCGAGTTACTAAGGCAATTAAGGACCGTTCCGAGCAGCTAAAGGGTGAAATTGATCGCTACCTAACAACAGAGCTGAGAAATTTGACATCGTTGAAAGAAAATCTTGACTCGGAGATCAATAATATCGCCAGCAATTGTGATGTCGCCGATAAGTACATGAATGAAACTGTCGAATGGGATGATTGTGAACTGATGGACACCAAAGAGATTTTCTTAAAGACTGTCGAGTTTCTTAGAAACTTCGAATACGAAAACGCTGATTATAGTCGACGAGTCCGATTTCTTGTATCCATTGATCCGAATCAATTGGTTTTGAATTTGGCTACATTTGGTGATTTGAATATAACTCCACATGCGCATGCAAATAGTAGCGCTAGCACTTCGCATCTAGCTCCACCTAGTGCACTGCAACCTGGTTTGATGAGGTCGAAGAGTGATCATCGTTTAGCAACACAGTTTCGCCAGCAAGAGGAACGTGGCTATGATGATGAGCCGGCACTTGGTGGAAGAAAATTCGGCGAACGTAAGGAGCGTTATGGCGACACCGGTAGTCGATATGGACGTTCTGGTGGTGATTATGATTACGACTACGAGAGTGAGCAATCACGTCCGACCAAGTCTAGATTCCGATCGAGATTCGTACGAAGCCATCAGAATGATGATTCAGATACTGAACCACAAAGGGCCGTACGTAATGAGAAGGAAACCAAAGATCGTGATCGTGTCTTGGATACCGAGGATGTATCGCGTGGTCAGTTGAGTGGCATTATTCGTTTGTCCGATTGTCCGCGCGTTATTAAACGTCTTAACGAACAAGGGAAGGAGAAGAAGGAGAAAAAAGAAACACCAGCAGCACCTCCAACACCAAAGCCAGTTACCAGACCGAAAGCAACCCCACCAGCGGCAGCTAGGCAAATTTCCGAAGAAGACGAAATCAGCCGGATTAAGCGTCAGAATAAAGGAGCTACTTCAACGGCTGCTGTTGCAGCAGCTGTAGCCACATCAGCTGTAACTGAACCAGAACGACCAAGTGCTGATCGTGTAGCTGCATTGAAACGCAACACAACCGCCTCCAGCACAACATCAGCTACAAGTGAAGAGAGTGACAGTTCTCACCACACATCACCTGTACGTCGGACACCTTCAAGGGCTGAGGTGAGTTTTGATGATTAACTCTGATAATTAACCCAAGTTTAGCCTTGAACAGTATAACACATTTCTTAAAGCCTTCAGTAGGCAACCAACATCACTCCTATATAAGAATTTGTTTTTTTTTTTAAGTATCTTTCTTAACATAAAGTTTAACATTGATTACACAGTATTTATAGACACTCAAGATGAATTTGTAACTACGAGTATAAGACAAGGACATCAGAAATTCCATTTGACAAATTGGTTACTCAAAATCCATATAAGAAAACTACACGGAGCTTCGAACTATCGTTGCTTTGTTGGTTGTATCTTTTCCCAAAATTATCGCCCAGCTTTTCTCAAAACAAGGCGACAATCTTGAGCTAATTGAAAATAACTTTTCAAATCTTTAAAAACTATAAAAACAATTTCTTTCTGAAAATTTCTTTTCCTTGTTGTCTGTTTTGTTGTTAAGAACAAGAAGGAGTGTAAACATTTTGCCCGGGATAAAGTAACTAATCCAACTAATCCCCCAACGAATGTAACATTTTGTTGATTAACAATAAAATGTATCTTTTTCAAGTAAAAATTTCTATTAACTATGTTTTTCTTCCTTTTCTATTCTATCTTCGTTTGTTGGTATTGAAAATGCATGCATGAATGGCGTTTTAAGTCAATGTAATCTGTAGAGTAATGAATGTTATGTATTGGACGGACTTTTGAAAGATAGTGCCTCTTGTGCTTGCTCGTGAGTTTTGCACTATTCCTTCAGGTACGATGTTGAAAAAATCGCATGACAGCGCATCGACTTGTCAAAATCCTTTCTCGACATCAAAGGTCTCGGTGAGATCTTTACCGACCTTGATGGAGCAGCGTGCATTCTCAGTAGTCTCTGTAGTTGGCGCAGTTCAGAGGTTGTCCTTTTTTGAGAATCTGACAAACAATGCTGAGATTTCATTCATCCGGCATACTTTCGTCCGACCATATTTTACAGATGAATTGGTGTATACTCCTTACCAAGTCATCGCCTGCCGCTTTGAAGAGCTCGGCAGTCAGGCCATCCGCTCCAGCAGCTTTGTTGGACTTAGCTTCAATATAGCTATCTTCACTTCATCAAGGTCGGGTGGATGGAATTGTTGGTCATCATCGTTCAGGTTGAAAGGTTGATTCTGCCTAACAGCGGTATTTGGTCCGTCATCGCCGTTATACAGTCTGCAGAAATGGTCTTTCCAAATCCTCAGCATCGACTGCGATTCTACTTATTATATATTTTATTTTATTAGTTATTTTTACCTTTTGGTAAAACTTCCGAACTCTCAATTTCCTCGATCGCGCGCTTCTCACGCTTTTTGTTCTTCCTCCTGAGAAGCGGGTGTTCGTCTCTCCTCTTCCGCTCATAGAGCAAATGAGCAGCTTTAGCCTTTCTTTGCAGTGCCGCATTGCGTTCTTTTTGCTTAGGTGCATGTGCTTGCCGGCATTCATTATCAAACCAGGGGTTTCGTTGTGGTGGACGAGTGAAACCCGGCACATCAGAAGCGGCATCACTGATGGCCTTTCGCACAACATTAGCTTGTCTTGGCGTTGCTCGGGATATCCGCCACCGTACCTTGGCTACAACAAGGTAATGGTCCGAGTCGATGTTGGCTCCTCGGAACCTACGGACATCCATAATACTGGAGGAGTGTCTTACGTCGATCGCAATGTGATCAATCTGGTTGACTGTTGATTGATCAGGAGTTCTCCAAGTCCCCTTGTGTATGTCGAGATGTGGGAACTGCGTGCTAACCACGACAATGTTTCGTCCCGCCGCAAAGTCGATTAGCCTGAATCCGTTATCGGAGGTGGTGTTGTGCAGGCCATATTTTCCGATTGTTCCACCAAAGATACCCTCTCTTCCTAGCTTTGCATTAAAATCACCGAGGACAATTTGTCATGTCAATGTCATAGCTAGGGCAGTGCTCGTAGGTATTGTTAAGGAGCTCATAGAAGGCATCCTTGGTGTCGTCATCTTTCTCCACTGTGGGGGCATGCGCGTATATAAGGCGCCTTCTTGTCTAAGTCTGCCCTCGACAACAAATCCGCATCCAAATAAGCGCTACTTTTGCCGTCGATAGCAATTGCCGTAGTAGATGTCGCAGTTTTTCATCTTCTTTTTGTCCGGCCCATCCCATAGCATTTCTTGAATGGCAGTTATGTCTGCTTTTTGGCAGTCTAGGATCTCCGTGCATATCCGAAGCTCATTGTATGTAATTCGTTTGCGTCGATAATCGTTAAAAGAAAAATCCGAGCAATGATTAAGTGAAAAGAGTTCGGTTAATATCTGCATATGATATATCTTTCTATGTTGTTCGATCTAATATTCCGAACAGGGAGGATAGTTAAAAATGATGAATCAATATCGCTTAGAACTGAATACATTACCAAGTAGTCGACAGTCAATCCTTGATTACCTTGCCGCACACAAAGTAAAAGAGGAGCATCAGAAACACATTCGATATTAAATCGTGGATCCCAGTCTGCATTAACATTTGCATGCTGGTAAGTGAGCTTTGCTGGTGCAACCGTCAATTTTTCGAGAAAGTTGTTACAAAATCGGCGATTATTTTTAGAACGATTGCTTGAGAAGTTGTAGTGAAGGGCTCTCAAGCAAAAATGCTCGACTTTGCTTCAGATCATAAGGCAAAAATCTCTGCCGGACTTCATATCACCGGAGGATTGGCCTCCTGGCATCCCAGAGCTTAACCTTGGTTAAAGTTGCCCGAAGGAAAACATCACTCACACGCACACAGCGCGGTGCGTGGAAAATTAGGGAGGAAAGAAAGGTAACTCTTACCGATGTACGTTGGTCTTGAATGTTTGGGGGTTTATTGTCAACCGATGATTCTTGACCACCAAATCCTTGATTTCCTTGGTGTGTAGTTTATCAGTTGATGTCTCCCACGTGTTTGTCTTCCACACAGTCTCTGCCTTCTTTGAATTGTTTGTACCACTCTTAAACATTTATTTGTGGCAAAGCCTTATCGCCGAAAGCCTTTTCAACGTTTCTGCAGTACAAATTTCCTTCCGCAAACAAAATTAAATGCGACTACTTTGCTCAACAAAATCAGACATTGAAAAAGTCACTAAATTCACTATTTGTTGTTCAAAATACACATGCGTAACTATTGAACAAACGCAAATTTCTGACATGAAATTTGACACAGATGTCAGCGACGGTACTACCAAACTAAAAAGGAAATATTTTTTCAGAATCGAAGAGCCCGCGTATTTTATATTTAAAATTTCATCTTATTTCTTGATCACAGTAGTATAGTGTTTTATTGACCCGTAGTCCTCCCAGCTAGTTAGCCCAGACGTCCCGAAGGGAACTTTCACTTCAACTTCTATTGATCAGACTTATGCCTGGCGCTTCCAGCTTCGGTCATAACCATTTTTTGACAGATGCAATGATTTGCATGCAGTCCCGTTGAACCAGTCTTGGCATTGTATTTTCTGTTGAAACTTTTATCCCTACGTCTTCGGCAAGCTCTTTGATGAGTGATCTTAGCATGATAGTTTGTCACGCATGATGAAACCAACAACAATAACACTATGGCGCTGGCAGCCCGGTGTGGGCCATGGCCTAGCTTCTTGACACTCATTTATATTGCTCATGTTGCCATTTTTGTCACAGCTCTCGTTAGAAGCTTTTTGATAAGCAATTTCACTTTCAGGAGTTTGCCATTGCCCGCCGAAAGGGTGATGACGATTCGGAAAATTGTTGGCGATGTCGGGGATCGAACCACGGATCCTCTGCGTAGTAGTCCAATGAGCTAACCATCGCGAAATGGCCATCATAAAACCATGACAATATAAAAAGAGGTCCAACAACGGATCCTTATGGTACGTTATAGGTAACTTTGATCTCTTTTGTGAAGTTTGTGACTTTGCATTTACAATCAGCTACCCAAGGCTCATTGGGTCTATACTACAATATATCTTGGGCAAGGCTTTCTGAAACCAGAATAGTTTTCATTCCTCCTGCCAATCTATTGTGATGAAGGTTCAGTTGAACAGATATCCGGCTTACATTGTAATTCCAATTCAATCGAATGAAAGATACTTGGCCATAACATTTTGGTAAGACGCCGATTTCATTTTGTTAGATTGTCATTGAGTCGTTTGTGTTCGGATCTGACTCTCGCATTAGAATCCAAAATAAGGGCTTCTTGGATATACTTTTGCTTTTTTTAATCAATTATTTTGCCAGAAGGCAATAAAATCTTCGCACTTTCTTTTCCATATTTGTATTCAACAAAACTTAATTATGAATGAAAATTAAGAACGTTTGCAAAACACCTAATAACATGGGCTGTTAATTTGCCATGCTATGTATCCCATAACATCTACAAGTATCTTCGTGGATCGTTTGAATTCAAAGGTCAATGGAAAATAACATTTACTCGTACACAAAATATTACATAAATCAGTGTGCGTACATCAATATTGGTCCCGTGGGTGTCATTCACAGGAAGACCACCAGCTTTTATTGCATAATAATTTTTATCTGTGAGCAATTTTAAAGTGGTTTGGCCTTTCTTAATGGAGTGACAAAAGCCATTTGGTGATGGTCCACTAAATTCCATGGCTCTTCAATATTTAAGTCCGAAAAGTTATTTCCTACCACCAAGGAGATTTATATTCAAATAAATCTTACAAATTGTACAAAGTTTTGTCAAGGAAATGACTAAATGACGGGAACGGTGAATGAGTGAATTGGTGTTTTGATTCTTTTTTAATGTGCTAGTTTCGGCAAGAAAAGTCCACTAAAAGATGTTTTCACAAGACTCAGAAACTTTTTGTATAAGATGAGCCTGCTATTTTAGATGCTCCTTTTATTGATGTGCATTGACAGGCCAAAATGTGGCTGAAAGTCAGGGAACATCCATTGAGCACGAATTGAATATTTCAAGAAGCACTTTGCCTGTTTTTTTTTAAGGAAAAGCTTCCATTTTTATGTCTATAATACCTAACACATTCAACATCTAATTATATGACGAAGGAAATATTTTATAAACGTGTCAATTTTTGGTGTAGATCTTTGGCTGAAGGCGTAACATTTGACCACTTTTCTTTAAAAATACTGCCAATAGGGAATGATGACACCCCACGTGACACCAAGCTAAGCTTGATAATGTATCAACAATCGTCTTGCGTGCAGAAGAAGAAATAATGGTAATCTTGACAAGACAATGATCAGCGTTATCTTCGTTGAAAATATGAAACTTGGTCGACAAGTAGGATGGCCTTTCGTGATTAACTGCCATAAAACTATAGCGCTTATTCAGTGTCACAATTACGTTCTAAAAAGACCCAGTGAATTGGGTAATGTAAATAAGAAGTACTATGTATGTTGCCTTAAATGATACCGGTACGTCGCGCTTTGCGCAAAGTGTTTTAATACCCAAAACTATGTTTTGTTGCTGCTGTTCAAACGAAAGTTCTTAAGCTTTTAAGAAAACACTCTTTATATCATCGTCCGCCTGATCTTGATAATGCCATGAAGATTCTATATAGCCATCTTGCTAGTAATAAACACTTTAAAAGTGTTACCGCTACTGCCCAAGATTCATCACCTTTTTGCTGTTAGTTTCTTGACTTGATGTCGGGTAGAGTTTTTGGCTAAGTAAAGTTAAACTGGCCTAAGGTTGCAACATTTAAACCAACAGTACGGTTCAATGTGATACATCTTTAGTAATTATTTCCCAAATCATTTACATTGTCGTGGTAGAAAGCTCCAAGAAGAGTTTCCTTTCAGAGAGAAATCAAAGAATGCTCAGAACGTTATTTACTAGGATGGCGCTACAGTTCCTACTGCCTCAGTTAACATGCCTCTCCAGTCAGCGAGGTTTTTTAAAGCTGCCCTCAGTTGCGCATATGAAGTTGGCTGATCTCCTATTCAATTTGTGTGTGCCACCAATGATGAGGTTTTTTTGTACCGCCTTGCTTCTTTGGTTTGGAGTAAAAAAACTTTCCATGAAGGTGAAGGTGCTCAAGGTGAATTTCTCTAGAAGCGTTCGAGAGCATTTTCATATAGTTTCTTCAACGTTTTGCACCTTAAAGGAGAACTAGGACAATCAGGGTCGTGTATAAATATTTTTGCTCGAAGGGCAGCCCAATTACTTAATTGCTTTATAAGCCCAAAGGAGACTACATTCAGTTGACTGATATTTAAAATTAACTTCTGATTAAGGAGGAAGGCGCTGGCAGCCCGGTATATGGCATATGACACTCATATGTGTTGCTCATTTTGTCATTTTTTGTCACATCTGAACGGGGCCTACGGTTTATCGGCGCGTCCGAACGGCGCTCATTAGAAGCATTTTCGTAGGCAATTTTACTTTCGGGAGTTTGCCATTGCCCGCCGAAAGGGTGATGACGATTCGAAAAATTGTTGGCGATGTCGGGGATCGAACCACAAACCCTCTGCGTGATAGTCCAATGAGCTAACCATCGCGCCATCGCCACAACTGAGAACGATAGGAAAAAAATTTTAAATAGAACAACAACGGTGTGAGATATTAAATTGCTTCGGGCTTTATTTTGAAGCTATGTTTATGCAATTATGTGTGGAATAACACATCATACAAATGGCCGTCTCGGCTTCGCTGATAGTACTCCAAGCTGTCGGTTCAATTTTTGATGACTCGATCCAATAATGTGCGGCGTTATTTCGGCAATGGCATGTCGAATGTTGGCCTCAGGCTCGTCTAAGAGGTTAGCTTGTTAGCGTTAACTAAGCACTTGACCTAGCTCCAAAAAAAATAATGGAATCGTGTAAAATCGCGTAATGGCGGCGGTTAATTGGTGAACATTCGCCTTGGGATGACCCAATCGCTAAATTTCTCCTTCACGACTTCGAGCGTTGCGTCGCTTGTATGGCTTGCAGCGCCGTCTTGTTGGAGCCACAGCTCGGATATATCGATGTTGGCGAGTTCTGACCGCAGAAAATCTGTTAACAACGCCTCTATAGCTGATACTATTGACGGTAACGGTGTCTCCTTTCTCATTTCAAAAGAATTAGGGTCCGATGATGCCGTGATGATATAAACGGCACCAAACAGTCAATCTCTGTGGATGCATTAATGCTTGACCGAACATTTGTGGACTGTGTTCGCTCTAATAATGACAATTTTGCTTGTTGATACACTCGTTGAGCCAAAAATGGTCCTTGTCCGAGAAGATAATTTGTTGGTCAAAATCCTCCGGCCAACGTTTCCAGCGCCCATCTATCGAACTCACGGCGTTGTCCATGGTCGTCCGACTTTAATTCATGCGTCAGCACAATCTTTTACGAATATAGACCCAAATCCAATAGCAAAATAAGCCGGGTTTACTCTCTGGCGATGCCCAATTTAGCTGATCTGCGCTGTGTACTCATGCTTAAACTTTTTCACAGTGCGACGAATTGATTGCGCACTGAAGCCATGATGACGACCAACCTCATGTTGGCAAACCTTACCAAATATTTTGACAGCTGGATGTCAATGCAAATTTTGACAGCTGCTGAACATAACAACTGAAAAAACTGTCATTGCTCCCCGGTCACCCTGTACAACATTTGGTTCGTGTCAATGATATAGTACTCGTATTTTGGAGGGTAAACATCTGTCAATAAAATCCAGTCTGTCACAGGTTGTGGTTGTACAAATAACAATTTTTTTTGTCGGTTTGAAAATGTCGTGTCGGACTGTTACATTCTTTCTTTTTAAAGAAAATCGCTGTTGAAAGTCATCAATTGTTTAATGGAAGTTTATCGTGAATATACTCCAACCAAATGGACTTGTGAACGATGGTGTGTTCGTTTAAAAAGTGATAATTTTGCCATCGACAATAGAGACCGTGAAAGAACAGAGCGAAAATTCAAAGATGCAGAACTGCAAGCATTATTAGATGAAGAATCGACTTAAGCACAACAACAGCCCGCAAAAGCATTGAAAGGTCACAGTTTTCAAACCTTTAAGATCTGAGAAATATCCAAAAATAAGGAAAATGTGTTTCAGTATCAATTGAAAGATAGAGATATCGAAAGGCAAGAAACGATTTTAGAAATTTTGCTTGATCGGCACAAAAGAGTAAGGTTTTTTCATCGAATTGTTACTGGCGACGAAAAGTGGATCTACTTTCGGCCGTCCCAACTATGGATAGACCCAGGCCAACCATCAAGCTCGCAACCAGTACGCAATATCCATAAAAAATAAGGTTTGCTGTGTATTTAGTGGGACCACAAGAAAATGATGTACTAATGTAACAATTAAAATGGGGATCGGTACCGTCAACAACTGACATAATTGAATCAATCATCGAAGTAAGAACAATCAGAATATGCCCAAAGACCCGCACATGCATCAGTTGTTTGCCATACATTGGTGACAAGTTCTGCCTAACCAGCTGTATTCACCAGACTTGATCCCTTCTGA
Source organism: Volucella inflata (assembly GCA_928272305.1). Taxonomy (NCBI): domain Eukaryota; kingdom Metazoa; phylum Arthropoda; class Insecta; order Diptera; family Syrphidae; genus Volucella; species Volucella inflata. The sequence continues at coordinate 79,645,644 of OV743717.1, read as the reverse complement.
TTTCTACTTGTTTCGATTGATGTAGTACGGGCTTTCCGAACAGCACTTTCATTGCTTCGAAGGAGTGGAAAATTGGCTTGATGCCAATTGTTCTCAAAAACCAGGCAGTAGTATTGGCGCGGGGTAATAAATTAGAGGTCAATGTCAGTCAGTGTCAATAATAGCATAATTGCTGACTAGCGCCGGCAGCCCAAAAATTTCGGTACTGCTATCATTCAAATCAAAATAATTATATGACCTTAATCTCAATATTTCATGAAGGAACAGCAGGTCCAGTATCTAGGCCAAGACTTTCAAGCGAGTATACCGCATCTATTCATACACTAGTGCTTACTTAATTTAGGAGATTCCACCGCCTTATCCTTTTTCTGGTTTCTGGTCCTTTGCTTGTCGGGCGGACCTTGTAGTTTGTTCTCTTTGATAGAAGTGTTTTGGATATCCATTTGGCTCATCTAGAGTAAGCTATTGAAGAATTTTGCACCAATTCTATGTGCCGGTCTTGGCATCTTAAGAAGTCCCTTTATGACCCATAATATCCTCTGTATCTCATCAGTTTATATATTACTCACATAAGTAATAAGTTAACTATAATTAACTCTCTTTGGAAGAGATCTCAGAGCATCGATCAAGATTACCAAGATCAGGGATGTAGTCAAAATTGATTCTTTTTTGTTGAAAGACCTAAAAACATGTCGGTCACTCATCCGCTTTTGATGCGTTGGGCCATTCCTTTCCAGATCTTCTGTTTGTCTTCTTCGAGGACAGACAAAATGCTGGAACTACAGAATGAGTATCACCTTCATCAACGTTCTATTGATTTGGAGCGGAGGTATGTTATATCCAAGTCTCTGGTTTTAAGTCAAAAATTGCTAACGCGTATGACAATACTCTTCTTCAGTTTCATTTCCATGTTCATTTACGATTCCTCTTCTGTTTTGAATGCTAATGACACTGTTCTTTGGAACAACTTCATCATTAAAGTCACCTTTTTTTTTGTAAATGACATTCATGTAGCAATACAATGCTCGTTATTATGTCATGAGATGCCCCGCGCTCCTCATTGCACCTGCATTCGAATATCTACAGAAAATAAAAGGATCTAAAACAACAACTTTATCCAGACTGGTACAAATTTAGTACTTTCAACCTGTATCTTCACATTAATATTCAAGGCAGCAAAGTGCTACAAAAATCCAAAGCACTATGGCTGGCAAAAAGACAGCACAACAAAGGCTTTTGTGGATTCAACCGTTGAATCATCAGAGTTGATTCTGTATGCATGAGCATTCATACGATAAATTATGGTCCTGTGATTAGAAGTCAGATACTCGTGCTAACCCATATGTACAAATACCGGTGAAATACATTTTTGTTTTGAATTTTATCTCTTTCAAAATTACAGTTTACTTTTATCAATTACAAAGTTTCTACTCGGAATCTAATTTAAAAATTCGAATGCTCACTTTCGCCACAGCATGGAATACAAGATTAGATACAAAGGTAGATACCATCTGAAAAATTGCTCTCTCCTTTCATTAGGAAATTTGTGTAATTACAAGGCACGTCCTTCTGCAGCATTTCACACAAATTAAATCAGCAAAACTGTTTCGAATTACTCGTAGTTCCAAAATGTCAAAATTCATAACTTTTGCTTTGATGTACGAGTACCAGTTCATTTCAGAGGAACTGTCTATTGTATCGGTGTGAATAAGTAATTATATTTTTGTTTCTTGTTTCTGTCGGAGCATAGCACATCGTACTCCACACTGTTAGTCCTGTTCATGCTAAGGAGTAATCGCTTCAGTGCTTAATTGCCTAAAGTAGCAGCTCCCAACACAACAGTGCCTAGTCCATGCGGGCGTAAGCCGAAGAGTCACAGTTGAATTTCCTCATCACTCACACATGTAGGTTCTTTGTAAGAGTGTCGGGAATCGCTTAGTTCACACTTACAAGTCCGAAGCCTTTCCTCTTAAGCACAAAGCAGAAGAAGTCGGAGAACCTTTTAATGAAGTCGGAAAGGAATTTGGGCCTACCGGCCGACAGTTGTGCTCATAAGATATACAATCTTCAATGGAACACCTAAACGAGGACACTTCCAGCTGAAACGCTGTGAGTCTTGTCTAAAAATTCCATTATCATTACCCGCGATCGCATTATGATCTGTGACTCAGGCAAGATTTAGAGAACTCAGATTTATAACAGCCTATATAGGTGATAGAAGCGCCTATCCAAAACTGACTTTGGAGCCATCCTGCCTCAGTTTTGGTCGAAGTCAGTCTTAGTTTAACGAAAGTCGAATTATTATTCGCAAAGAAGTTAAATGACATTCGGGGCAAAGACAAGGATACTCCAAAGTGAGCTGTACCAAAGACTCTTTATTTGTATAACATGGGCTGCAGATAAATGAAAAATGTCCTTCTGAGAACAGTCCATGATGAAAATATCAATATAAAAAGGCAGATATATAAGTGCATCTGGAGCAAAGCCAGATACGCTTGAAAAAGGTCGTCAGTAGCCAAAACATTCTGGCAGTGCCATATTTCTTTGAAAACTTATTTTACCAATTTTTGTGTGCCTAGAGCCTTTCCACTTAAATAAAAGGGGAAACTCTACACCACGGTTGTTAGACCAGCTCTTATATACGGTTCACAGTGCTGGACAATGTACGAAGCGTTTAAAAACAAAATGACGGCAGCGGAAATGAAAATGTTAAGGATGTCTAGTGGAGTCACTAAACGCGATTGTATTAGATCTACGCGTATAAGAGGAAGTCTACATATAAAGAATTCGGTAACCGAACAGCTTGAGGCGAATAGAATAAGCTGGTATTGCCACGTTCAAAGAAGATCTGCGGAAAATCCGGTTAAAAAGGCACTATCAACTACGGTCACTCCAACTGTAAGAAAACGAGGTCGGAAAAAGAATTCCTGGATTTCTCAGATGGCAAATGCGCAACAACGCCTGGGGCTTACCACTGAAGCGATCCATGACCGAGCATTATGTAGACGCGTTCTGCGGTCTGCGACATTAGTCAACCCCATAAGCGGAGCAGCAGCGATGCAGTAAAAATGGGAAACTCGTTACGCATAAGTTCGTATAACGAGGAAAGGGTTAATAAAAGGATAAGAAGAAGAAGAAGTGTGCCTAGAGCCATGTTGATCAAAGAGGTCTTCTCATCAGTACAATAATTTTCTGCAGTACTGTCCTGTGATAGTACTTCCTTTCATCAAAAAGTCGGCGAGGACCAATTAGCTTTTTTTGGACTTGATTGGTCTGGTCGCTTAGTCTCTGGATTTGATGCAGAAAATCCTGCGTTTTTTTACTTAAGGTGTTACAAGAAGTGTTTCGAGTATGACAGCCGTATCTGCTTGTTCCCACTGTGAGTGATTGCAGCACCTATCAGCCCAAAAAAACTTTCCCATTTTCTGCTATTGATAACCAAACGATACGCCTAAGGTTTCTGCTACTTTGGGCACTTTCGTTCGGCGATCAGCAAGACTTATGGTACCCCGGCCTTTTCAACGATTTTTCATGTCTGCTGGGCACTTCAACAAAAACAGATGTATGTTGATGAGGCGCCATTACCCATGAAGGGCAAACCGTCGGAACAAAAACATTCCAGTTTCTGTGCGTCAATGAAAGCCTACGGTGGACCATATATTCGATGTCGCAAGAAATATTAGAACGCTGGCTGATCTGGTCGTTTTTACTGCTACCCGAACTCCATCCAAATTGCGAGTAGCAATTAACTCCTTTAAGCCTTCAATCGTCACAATCTCAGCTTCGGGCGCATTCAGAAATATTGCGAAGTTGTCTGTTGAAGCGTCATTTTCTCAGCCATTCAAAATCAACGTTCATCGTTCCTTTCCTTCTTTGCTTCAATTATTCTCTCGAGGGTCTTGCAACCGTTCTAAGAAAGGTCGCTTTTTTCTGGCATCATAATATTCAATAATTTCGGCTTCTGCCTCTTTTGGTTTTGGCAATACTGAATTGTGAAATGAAATGAAATGTGAAAGGTTAAAGCGCTTACGATGTGCCGAAGTCATGTTCTTTTCTCCATTTCGTAGCTTATTACTGCATCAGCCAAATTTTTTTAACAAAATTGTTCAGGTTAAAGTGATGTTACTTATCTCAGGACTAAGACCGGTTGTTTGTTTTTAACATTTTTCCAAATTAATAATTCGAGAAAAAAGACTTGCAAACGTCTTTCAATCAGTTAATTATTTTGGAGAAGAAAGTAGGCCCCAGAGCCATACACTTCTTTATTTAATTTCAAGTATCTGCTACCATGGAAAGCGGTTAAGCACCAGCCTTTGGATATTACGAAAACATATTTTCCTTGAAAACAGGTAAAAGTTGAATTCATTCGAAAAAAGAAGTGATACGGGTAACCGTCAATACCTCTTAGACTTAGCTATCGCCTTTAGCGACTTTTCCTATGAATAATTATAAAGTCCTGGGGAATAAGAAAGTATGTGTAACACATGCATGTTAACAAATTTAATCATGTTGTGTCCTTGAAGGCTTTTTAAGCTGATCAATTTTGTGGTGTAATATGTACCATACTAGCTAGTTCTGGGAAACCTAGGCCACTCATAAACAATTTGAATCTCCTCATGCTCCTTCTCGAATCTTAGGCTTCGGTCTTCCGAATTCATTCTTTCATTCATTCATCTTTTTTTGTTAAAAAAAAATGCTATGGCACGATTTTTCAGTAAATCCAAGACACAAACCAATTTAAAGAGGAGAAAATTATCACGGCTTCTTTTCGCTTTTAGTTCCAAGGACTTAGGCCCCGGGAATATTCACTATTTCAACTTCCCTGAATCTGCTGCAGCCCTTAAGCAATTTGGCATCTGTTTGAATGCGTATGTCCTTCTCACCAAAACCAGGATCTGATCTTACCTGTAAGTGATAACGTACTTAAAAGACTCAAAGACATTGGTTGGAAACCGAAAGGAATCGAAAGAATACGAGTTAAGAATGGTCTCAGTTTGGGCAATAGCCGTGTATGTAGAGTTTCTTTTTCCCATATGACCGAGACCAGTTGAAGCAGACACTAGGTTTGATGTTTTATCATCTTCTCATCCACTACCTTGGATGATGCCATTAAATAGTCTAGATCTGCTCTGAATAGTCCGCCTGTTATCTTCTTGTATTAGATAATTTTTAATAGCAATAGTTAGCAAAACAGGAGAATAATTTCCGAAATTTTTTCGCTCTAATATAACTGCTCACATAACCGGGGATCCCTTTTCCACTGAGAACTCGTCGTCCGGCATAGTCATCGAATGAAAAATGGACCACACAATGAGGAGAAAAGACGTGATCGTTGAACCGTTTATTATATGTATGTTAGGTCTGTAATGGCGATGGCAATGGCGCGATAGTTAGCTTATTGGACTTTCACGCAGAGAGTCTAGGTTCGATTCCTGGCTGGGTCACGAACAATTTTTCAAATCGACATTCCCCTTTCGGCAGGCAATGGCAAACTCCCGAAAGTAAAATTGCCTACGAAAAAGCTTCTAAGGAGTGCCGTTCGGACTCGGGGATAAACCGTAGGTCCCGCTGTGATGAGCAACACAATGAGTGCGAAGAAGCTAGGCCATGGCCCATACCGGGGTGCCAGCGCCACAGTGTTCTTTTTTTTTTTGTTTGTTAGGTCTGCCATAGCTATGGAATTTGGTTTAATTTAAATTTAAAAGCGGAGAATCCATTGTTTAACCAAGTTTCTAGCTACTACTCCTTCACTAACCAGCCAGTGTTTACCTGTAAACTATCAATCCCTATGTGCTTAGAGGATGCTGATGAAGGATTGCTCAAAACGACGAACGACATTTCTATGCACCAACTCTCTAATCTTTGGTTTAACATTATAAAGGAAGAACGGAATGGAAAGAGTTTATATGGAACCTTCAGCATAAGGCCTTTTTTACTCAGTTGTTTTGTTATTCCAAAGAGACAGTTACTAACAGGTGTTGTCCCTGATTTGGCTTTTACACAGTATGCCAGACGAGATCTAATAAGACTGGTTAAGGCGTGAAATTTAACTTGTTCTAGTTTAAGGGATCTCCTTTCTTGTGGACGTACATTTGTTTATATGCTTTCATTTTCGTATTGTATTATAATTAGTTATACAAAAATTTCAGGTTTTATCGACCGAGTTAATTGGTTCGATCAAATAGTCCCGTACAAGATAAAATGTGTAAGTCGGTGTAAGTTGTCGTGGTGAAGAAAGTACGAATTGTTTCCTCACAATTTTGGCGAACATTTTTTTTCAAACATTTTAATATGCTCACTTTATACTCCCTATTTACTGTCTGAGCTGACGGAAGGTAATCACACAAAACCGTCAACAAAGCTTTGATTTTGAATCACCTCAAGCATTTCATCAGCAACATCAATTCGGTTCTGTTTCTACAACAAATTTAGCGCTCACCTCGCACATGTCGAGCTTCAGCTCGTCTCAAGCCCACACCATCGTGCATAGGGCTCTATACCGATCCGACGGAGACACCAAGATCGGCTGTTATCTTTGTGATACTCGTAGAACGAGGACAATTTTTTTTAACTTTTTGAGGATTACGTCAGTCAACTCGTAGATGGACGGCCCGCTTTGAACTCTTTGTACCACTCGTACGTTTGTGTTTTCGACATTGCCGGGTCCCCGTATGCTACCGTTAACATTTTCAACGCTTCTTACATGGTATTCTGTAAGAAATGGAACTTTAAGGTAAACCATTTGCTGAATTAAATTTTTATTGTTTGTTTATGAAGTTTTCATGCAAAAACTCCTAACTCTCAAAAAAAGCTTTGGCAATATCTCAAGTGCGGTTTGTTTGATCAGAAGGTACAGATAGCTTTTGATAATCCAAGCAGTCTGTAGAACTGTATTTTCCATATTATTAACATCGACCGTGTTTATGATTGATTTCCTCATCCCCACATTTTCAATTCGGGTTCGGTGAAACTTTCGAACGTTGTTTTTGGAGTCGCGCTTATTAATTTGTTCGAATGTCTCGTTCTCATGATCTGAGTCTTCCACAAATAAAGTGTGTCTTGGATGGTGATCTGAAGAACGACATTTTTGACTATTTATGGAATGCCTTGCGTTAACGGCATCACGAGCGAGTTGGTGCTTCTATGATCGGATGAGTGTCATATTCCTTAGCAAACTTAAAAACAACAACACTCACTTGTGTTGCTCATATTGTCATTTTTGTCACATCTGAGCGGGGCCTACGGTTTATCGCCGAGTCTGAACGGCACTCCTTAAAGATTGATGACGATTTGAAAAATTGTTGGCGTAAATTTTGTAAACATTTCTCTTGTCACATCATGTTCTTTCACGTGCTTGGAGCTTGTGTCACTTATGCCCACCACTCTCACGTAGATTCTTAACAAAAGCATTATTCCCCGCACCAATAGAAGCCCAGAACCGAAGACACAGGCAATCGTAAAAACCGGGTCTGAAAGACTTTCTCCTGAGCCTTGTCTGGCAAGTCTTACATTTTCTCTCTAGTCTGAAAGCCGTGAGTGCGTTCAGCAAGACTTTTATCTTATTTTGGTTTTTGCGTCAGATGCAGATACTTTGCTCCATTCACCAACCTGATTACTTTCCTGGCTCAGATTCTGGCTAAAACTATTCCTGGGCAAAGGGAAATCGGAGCGAGGCATAAGTCTTTTTTACATTGCTTACAGGATCCCATTTGCTGTATTGTGTGAATGAATGAAACTGCTCATCAACAACCTGACTGGTCCATATCCGTGTGGGCAAAAGGCAGGGAAGTCCGGCCAATTCACCGATCCAAAACGAGAGATGAATTGATCACCGAGCTAATTTCTCAATTGCTCCACCAATTCGCGTGCTCTGTGGAATGTAGCGCTGTTTTGCTTGAACCACATGTTGACCAGGTTCAGTTCGTGAATTTTAGGCAAAATAAAGTTCGAAATCATTGAGCGAAGGGCGCAATAGACGGTAACGTCATTTTTGAAAAAAAAATACGAGCCAATGATTCCGCCGGACCATAAGTCGCACCAATAGTGCATTTGTACCGGTGTGTTGGCCGCGCTTATATCGCTTGAGGTTGCTCATCGGGCCAGATACGGCAGTTTTGTTTTGTTGAAGACAATTTTTCGAAAAAAAAGCGGATCTTCTCCCAGCTTTTCTAAGGCCCACTTACAGAAAATCCGCCACTGTGACAGAACTGAAATCAAAACAGTTCTCGCATGAGATGTATTTTGTAAGATTTTAGATCAAGATCCATGCGTAAAATCTTCGACGTACTCGAGTAACGTAGACCCAATTGCTGCTGTGTTTTCAAAAACACTGGCGGATACAGCAGCAATGTTTTCCTCTGTACGCACTCTACGCATGCGCGTCCAATTGCGTGTAATTGTTGCGAAATTTGGTCACTATGGCTTGAATTGTTTACTCAGTAGGTCGATTATGACAACCGTAATACGAGTTCAAGAAACACATTTTTCACAAAGCACGGATTTTGGTAAACAAATTTGATAATTTGTAAGCATTGTTTGAGTGTAAGTCCACGATGAAATGGCAATGCTAACTGAGTATGGTTGACTTTGACACATGTCACGAATCACGCGCGAGCTGTCAAAATTAGAACATTGAAAGATTAATCACCAAAAAAATTAAACGGTACAATATTGTGTATTGTTATTTGATTAAGTATCCATCGATTCGTGTCTTTCGCTTGTAATGCTACACGTGATCATATTCAATTGCAGCAGACAGACGTCAGAGAAAAGGGCCGCGAAATTCTAAGCAATGGTGTAGGTTTTACGTTTTTTTTAGTGCAAAAGTCTTCTTTTTATTTTCAAGCAAATAGGAGCCCTCAAACTTTGCTAATGTTCTCGACATTTAATCTTAATATTCTTTTGATTGGCATATTATGGTCCACATGCAGGGAAATCAACAACTTATCACCGATTTGTCACATGGAATAGCTCTGATGTCCCTTTAGAAAAGCAACCAACCAAAAATAACAAAAACAAATACGACAAATCAGCATTCATAACCAACAAACAAATAGAAACGGAAATGTTCCACAAAACAAATCATCTAATATCACTTCCGAACCATCAGAGCCCACTTCATTGTTCCTCCATCCATTTACGATTCGCAAATATTTTATTTTTAGTAAAAGTCCTCACTCTAATGTCAACTGTCGTAATAATGTTCCCTTGTGTGTACGAGTATATTATCTCTGTGTGTCATGTCTAGCAGTCTGCACATATGTTTCGATTTAATCATTCGAAAATTCTTCGGCGATGTACAATGTGCCTGTTGTGGCCATACGATGTCAAGAGCAATTATTATCCCTGTCCATTTCCCCATCCACAAAAAAAAGAAAAAGCATTTAATTTAAATGTTGTATCATATCCACATCATCATTTTGCGTCCATCTATTATCTCTCTGTTCAGGCTGACAGCGATTCTGAAGAAGAATCTGATGGATCAATTACATCTCCTCAACAGTCAAAACCGCCAACACCAGCAGTGACAGCTGTCAAGAAAGCAGCCCGTTCGGCCAGCAGCGATTCAACAGCATCAACAGAAAGCTCCAGTTCTGCAGCTGCCCCATCAACTCCAACAAAAGTGACCCCATCATCTGCAACAGATGCAAAATCTCGTTACACCCCCAGAGAGTCAACAACCCGTGAGACGTCATCAGCTCGTAGTCGCGCTGACACAACAGCTACACCGGCTACACCCGAAAAGAAACCATTCGTAAGCCGATTTTTGCCACAACACACTCAGAATACACCAGAGAAAAAGAAACCCGAATCGGAGTCCAGCACTGAAGAGGAGACCTCTTCAGAAGAATCCGAAGATGAAGCTGAGAAGAAACCCACAGCAAAGACAACAGCAGCAGCTCCGGTTAGTACTGGAAGTACTTATCGGGAACGACTCGAAGCCAGACGTAACTCACGCGACGAAGCCAATCGTCCTTCATCCTATCAGACTCCAACAAGCAGCTACTCAACATCAACTCGTACTCGACCAGTGCCACCATCACATCATGACAGTGACGATCGTTACGGAGCCGGTGGAAGCAGGTAAATCAAGATTTTTCTTTTCTAAAAAAAAAAAATGATTTTACCGTTAATTTTGTATTTGTCTTCTTCTTTTAATTTTTTGTTTATTATTTTTTTTATTTGTTTTTTTCTACTAAGCAAAACACATTCGACACGTTTGACAAGGACACGAAACTTAAACTAACACCGACACGATCGTCGTGTTTTGAGTTCAATTCAATTGCACGGTGTTTCACTTCTAAAATTCACTCACAAACTTTTTATTTTTTTATTTTTTAGTTTTTCTTTAATCTATTGTTGTTGGTTATTTGTGGTAGTATTATGTATATATCGCTTCGAAGCACTTGTAAATATCTAAAGCAAAATTGTTTTGATTGAATAAACTTAGATACTTAAACGAGGATAGGCTTACCTTTCCAATAGTTTAGGGATTGCAATGGATATAATTAGAAAAAAGTGATCAATCTGAAATCTTCAATTAAATTATGAGTCCTCGATATGTTTAGAATCTTTCAATCTTCATTAGACGAGAGACAGATACATTTAATGCCACACTACTTGGTCGCTTTCAAATGTTCTACGTTAGTGGGAATTTTCTCTAAATTACTTCGAAAGTAAATATTTTTTCTTTCGTTCACAGGACCTTGTTGATAAAGTTTTTAGTTCAATATAGAATTGTCCATTCGGAATGTGGATTGACTCCTCAAAATATAGGTAGCACAGATCAAAGGATTTGCGTCGAAATTTCATAAATTTGCCGACGAAGTGCCATACATTTTCGTGTACACAAAATTGGTTGCTCTGATGAGGAATTAATTTTAAATACAAAATATGATGATAAAATGACAAAATGTCGACCGAGTATGGAGAAGAAGGTCCTATCTTGTAGGTTATGTTTCAGTTAACTGCTGTTGGCCCTATATTGAGATGTCTTGAAGGCTTGACTTGGAAACTATTCATTCATTATAAGTTTTCTTTGTTGTTCTCTTGTTTATTTGCGACAAAGCCAAGTTCGATTCAGATTCAAGTTCTATCCATTCTTGTACAGATGTTATTTTCACGGACAACATTTGGGAAATCACCAATCTCGGAACACTCCTCGCTATCGTATATAAAAAATTTAAGTTTCGCTTCATAGAATACCAACGGCGTTCTTACTACATTTTCAAACGAGCAGGCGACCTAAACGTTGGCTCTAAAAATGGGACCGGAGGCTACTTCATCACAGAAGTACTCGTATTGTTTAGGCAACTTTTCCAGACAGAACAAATAGTACCCTTAGTCTCTTCATGCTTGAGTTTAAGGTGTTAGCTTTTTTAAATCTTTTATAGTTCACAGGAAAATTGAGTCTTGCAGAAGGAGTCAAACCTATATATCATTTTTTTGTAAGCTGAATCTGTCAAATATTAGTCTGCAAACATTTCATTTCAATTTTTTCACTTTACAATTGACAAAATTAGATACGATTACAGAATGCAAGATCTTAATTAAAACAAATTCAGAAGCAATAAAAGAAACAAGCAGTTACTTAATAGAATACAAATAAAGAGACATTAAAAAGTAAATAATTTATCAATTGAAAAATGAAAATATACATTCTGTAGTTAACTAAAACTAGTGTCGAATGCATCAATTATAAGACTGTAATTAAAAAATACAAAACATAATAAATTGGTGTGAAGAGAGGAACAAATCAAATGTTAAGATTCATCGATTATTAAAAAATTTCATTTAATCATTCAACAAAATTTGACTATGCGACTAATTAAATGGTTAATTTCATGTAGGTCAAAGTGAAATAGCCATTCCTTAACTTTCCTATTCCGAACGACAAGATTTCTGCTTTGCCTAATTTCAAGCGGCAATAAATTATATAGTCTTTGAGCAACAGAAGAGTAAAAGTTCAAAAAGTGATGTTGAAATGTGTTGAAAGATGGAATGAAAGCAAGATGGTTATTGCTCCTACGCAGTGACTGATAGGTTGGATTTCTGTCAATGGAGTAACCATTCCTAACGAAAAAAATCCTTAACACTTTGTAAAAGTAGAGATGCTTGAGTGGTAGCATTTTAGAGTTTACAAAAAGCAACTAACTACTTTCTCGGCGATTCTTTCTCCAGATTATTCTAACTATATGTTTTTGCACAATGAAAAACTTATGGACTTTATTTTTATGAGTTCCTCCCTAACAGATTAAGCCGTACTGCAACTTTGATTATATTAGTCCATAGTATATATAGTTTCCATCAGTTTTTTTTAGAACAAAATTGCCTCAAATGGACTTTTTTTTAACAAATAAGATCTTAGACTGGCAGTATGATTACTCCACTTCAGTTTGCTATGAATTTGCAGACCCAGATATTTAAAAACTGTAGTTCCTTCTATATAAAAACACTGAGGTGAACAAGTTAAATCCTGATTAAATAAGCTAGAAGATGATGTCGCTTTGCATGTAACAGGGCGCTAAATAATAAATGCATACAACATACATAGGTGGGTAATCAACAATGTTAGAAGACAACTTGAAGAACATTATTTTAGTTTTATCACTGATTACCAATTTATGTAAACAAAACCAATTTCTCAGCTGCTCTAAGTCATAGTTAATGTTAGCAATTAAATCGAACCATCTATATCATCAGCAATTCCTATTTGTTTACCTTTGATATCGAGGTTAAAAATTGAATTGATATAGATAAAGAAAAGGATTGGACTAAGTACTGAGCCCTGTGGAACACCAATTTTAATAACTAACGATAGGCTAATACTATCATTAATCTTTGCAACTTGTTTGCATTTGTTTAAATAGGAAAGAAACCATTTAAGCATAAAACCTCTTATGACCGCTTTTTCTAACTTTTGTGTTAATATCATATGGTCGACAGTATCAAACGCCTTAGTAATGTCTATAAAAACAGCAGCCGTATATTTTTTATTGTTCAGGCTTTCGTAGTTAAAGCAGCAGAACTCTAAGAGGGCATCCTCTGTTGACTTCCCAGCTCTAAAACCAAACTGATTATTACTAAAAAAAAGAAGATGAATCTAGAAAAGTCACTATTCTTTTTTTCACTGCTTTCTCAAAGATTTTAGAAAACACTGGAAGAAGAGAGATTTGCCTATAGTTATTTAGATTTTTACTACAATATCACCTTTCTTTAAAACAGGTATTACTTCTGCAGTTTTTAAGGCTTCAGGAAAAATACCACTGTAGATGCTTTTGTTAAAAATATCCGTTAAGACATCAATAATATTTAGTGAGACCTTCTTAATAAAATTGTTAGACCAACTATCTCTCGCGGACGAAATAGAATTTTTTAGAGAGTTGATAATCCTAAATAATTTAAAAGATGAAATCGGTTCATAAAAAAAACTATTGGCTTGACTACATTCATTGCTAAAGCAATCTTCTACACTAGAAAGAGTCTTGTAAGCCACACTTGTAAAATATTTTTTAAAAACATTAGATATTTCACTAGGATTAACTATATTATGTCCCTGATAAGATACACAATTGAGTTCATTTAAAGCGGGTAGTTTTTTATTTATAAGTTCATTAATAATTGTCCATTCGTTCCTTAAATTGCCTCTAGCTAGATGTAGTTTGTTGGTGTAATAATTGTCTTTGTTCACAATAACTTCCTCTGCAATAACTTCCTTTGCACTTAATATATAATTTATTCTTCTTTGCAATCTTCTTTAATAAAGTTGTAGACATCTATGGCTTAATTTTTTTAACTTTACATTGTCTTTGGGTTTCAGTAAGACAGGCATTGCTCCGTAATGTCATTTATAATGGGTTATAACTAAAAATCTGCACAAACTTTATTTCATCGTAACTCAAAACACAACAATGAAACAAAAATAAACTATTTAATTTAGTATAACTACTTACTTACTTCAGGTGGCGCTACAGTCCGGGGCGGACCTGGGCCTCAGTCAACAAGCTTATCCAGCCAGCTCGATCCCTGGCTAGCTGTCTCCAGTTTCGCACGCTAAGTTGGCTGAGGTCCTCTTCCACTTGCGTGCGCCACCTGAGTCTTGGCCTTCCTCTACTGCGCTGTCCCTCGGGGGCGGATTCGAAGACTTTTCGGACCGGAGCATTGGTGTCCATACGCTCTACATGACACAGCCATCTCAGTCTTTGGATCTTCACTCTTCTGGCTAGGTCCATGTTGCTATACAGTCCATACAGATCGTCGTTGTATCTCCTCCTCCACTCACCGTCAATGCAGACGGGACCGAAGATCGCCCGAAGAATTTTTCTCTCGAAGCAACCAAGAACACCCTCATCCATTTTTGATAATGTCCATGCCTCTGCGCCATAGAGCAGGACCGGGATTGTTAAAGTCTTATAAAGGGTGACTTTTGTTGTCCGAGAGAGGGCTTCTGCCTTCTTAACCCAAAGAAACAGCGGTTGGCAAGAGTTATTCTTCGCTTGATCTCAGCGCTGGTGTCGTTGTCTGTATTTATAGCGGAGCCTAGGTAAACAAAGTCCTTAACTACCTCAAAGTAATATCTGTCGAGGGTGACGTTCTGTCCGAGACGTCGGTGTTGGTTGTCCTTTTTGTTTGACAGCATATACTTGGTCTTGCCCTCATTGACCGCTAAACCCATTTTCGCCGCTTCCGTCTCAATACTCGCGAAAGCGCCACTGACATCACGCTGCTTTCTCCCGATTATGTCAATATCGTCGGCGTATGCAAGTAGTTGGACGGACTTTTGAAAGATAGTGCCTCTTGTGTTTGCTCGTGAGTTTTGCACTATTCTGCCAAATACAATGTTGAAAAAATCTCATGACAGCGCATCGCCTTGTCTAAATCCTTTCTGGACATCAAAGGTCTCGGTGAGATCTTTACCGACCTTGATGGAGCAGCGTGCATTCTCCATCGTCATCCTGCACAGACGGACGAGTTTGGCAGGGATGCCTAAACTAGACATTGCTCTATATAGCTCGTCTCTATAGATGCTGTCATACGCGGCCTTAAAATCGATGAATAGGTGGTGGGTACCGATCTGAAGCTCATGGGTCTTCTCCAAGATCTGCCGTAATGTGAATATCTGGTCAATGGTGGACTTTCCCGGCCTGAAGCCACACTGATATGGACCTATCAGGTTGTTGACGAACGGCTTCAGGTGTTCACACAATACGGCGGATAAGATCTTATATGCGATGTTAAGGAGACTGATGCCTCTGTAGTTGGCGCAGTTCAGAGGGTCTCCTTTCTTGAGAATTGGACAAACAATGCAGAGGTTCCATTCATCGGGCATACTTTCGTCCGACCATATTTTACAGATGAGTTGGTGTATACTCCTTACCAAGTTATCGCCTGCCGCTTTGAAGAGCTCGGCAGTCAGGCCATCCGCTCCAGCAGCTTTGTTGGACTTAAGCTTCAATATAGCTATCTTCACTTCATCCAGGTAGGGTGGATGGAATTGTTGGTCATCATCGTTCAGGTTGAGAGGTTGATTCTGCCTAACAGCGGCATTTGGTCCGTCATCGCCGTTATACAGTCTGCAGAAATGGTCTTTCCAAATCCTCTGCATCGACTGCGATTCTACTACGATGTTCCCTTGTTCATCTCTACAGGCTTCGGTTCGGGGTTTGTTTCCGCGGCATGTTATTTTTACCTTTTGGTAAAACTTCCGAACCTCATTCCTGGAGTAGCATCTCTCGATTTCCTCGATCGCGCGCTTCTCATGCTCTTTCTTCTTCCTCCTGAGAAGCCGGTGTTCGTCTCTTCTCTTCCGCTCATAGAGCTCATGAGCAGCTTTAGCCTTTCTTTGCAGTGCCGCATTGCGTTCTTTTTGCTTAGCTGCATGTGCTTGCCGGCATTCATCATCGAACCAGGGGTTTTGTTGTGGTGGACGAGTGAAACCCAGCACATCAGAAGTGGCATCTTTGATGGCGTTTTGGCAGTGTTTCCAATGGTCTTTGATGCTTGATGCTGGCGGCATTGGACCTCTTAAGACATTAAGAGACACTCGATCGGAAAAGGACTTGGCGATCTCTTGCGATTGTAGCCGTCTGACGTCGAATTTTCTGACAGCTTTAGTTTGTCTTGGCGTAGTTTGGGATATCCGCAACCGTACCTTGGCTACAACAAGGTAATGGTCTGAGTCGATGTTGGCTCCTCGGAACGTACGGACATCCATAATGCTGGAGGAGTGTCTTGCGTCGATCGCAATGTGATCAATCTGGTTGACTGTTGATTGATCAGGAGTTCTCCAAGTCCCCTTGTGTATGTCGAGATGTGGGAACCGCGTGCTAGCCACGGCAATGTTCCGCCCCGCCGCAAAGTCGATTAGCCTGAATCCGTTATCGGAGGTGGTGTTGTGTAGGCTATATTTTACGATTGTTCCACCAAAGATATCCTCTCTTCCTAGCCTTGCATTAAAATCACCGACGACAATTTTAATGTCATAGCTAGGGCATTGCTCGTAGGTCTTGTTGAGGAGCTCGTAGAAGGCATTCTTGGTGTCGTCATCTTTCTCCTCTGTGGGGGCATGCGCGCATATAAGGCTTATGTTGGCGAATTTAGCCTTGATGCGGATTGCTACGAGGCGCTCGCTCACATGCCGGAAGCTGAGGACTTCTTGTCTTAGTCTGCCTCCGACAACAAATCCGCATCCAGATAAGCGCTGCTTTTGCCGTCGATAGCAATTGCCGTAGTAGATGTCGCAGTTTTTCATCTTCTTTTTGTCCGGCCCATCCCATCGCATTTCTTGGATGGCGGTTATGTCTGCTTTGCAGCAGTCTAGGGCCTCCGCTAGTTGCTCGGCTGCACGTGGTGTATTAAGGGATCTAACATTCCACGTGCATATCCGAAGCTCATTGTCCTTAAATCGTTTGCGTGGGTTGTCAACAGTAGATCCGTCCATATCCGAGGCTTGTTTATGCTTCGTAACTTAATCTTTTTTTAAATGGCCGGGCAGTTACCCCGGCGGCACAACCCCCAACCTGGAGGACCAGTTCCATTTTGAGTGCCCCTAGGACGAGGGGTCGGTTACACCGAAGCCAGTAACCCGTTCCGGGATGTGAGCGCTGCCGTTGGCCCTTATAGGGCTCGTCCGCCACCATCGCTTTTCCAAGACCCTGATTAAGTCCTGGAAATCCTTTCCGGCCTGAGCTCCAAATATGGCGGAGTAGCCCGGATAAGGTCTTGTTTTGTTTTTTCGAAACTAATCCTGGTTAATGGCGCAGGAAACTCGCCATTTGCCCCCTTCACTTCGCAACCTCTAGTGAGATTCCCAGATGGCGCCACGGGGAGGCGTGAAGTAGGACTTATTAGCAGAGCTGCAAGATGTTCGGCTGCAGAGGCTCATTCTCGTCATTTAAGGAACCAGCACCTGTCGGAAGATGCTACTTCTACGAGGCCTTATACTAATCGTTGTCATAAAATTTAGTATAACTATATTATTTGTAAAAAGGAAAAAGTCAATGAACTTCAATATACGGGACGGGCCATTATCAGCAACCTATCGTAACTTTGCCGCGATATTCGAACAAGCACGTTGTACACCATTAGTATCAACTTCCTTAAGGCAGTTTCGGATTCGATGCGTCAACTGCTTCACATTTTGAGTCTTCTAACCATCCTTGTACACTTTAGCTTTGACTTCTCTAAAAAAAAATCCTCAATCGGTCGGTATTGTGGTAAGTTTGTTGGATTCTTCTCTTTAGGTACAAACTTAATGTTTTTGTTTACCAAGAACTCCTATGTCGCCTTAGCATAATGAAGAGAAGCTTTGTCCGTTTATGATTCTTGTTTATAAAAGGAATCAATATTTTGTTTAAGCATTGACAAGTGTATATTTCTTGATTTATTGCCAGGCCATTTGGTTAAAACAATGGCTTAGAAATACCCTTAAATTTTTATACTTTACATCAGGAGGAGTTGTGAAAAGATTGTTGATGTAATGGACGTCGTTGCCCGGCATTTGTGGACCGCTGAGTGAAAAGTAACACTCCTCATTAAAAATGAATGATTTTACAAGAAAATTGTTGCACATCCACCGATATTGCGAGTTCACTTGCTTTACCTGCTCTTCAGTGTGTCCTGGGCGGCGGTGCCGCTTCTTCTGTTTGACTTATGCAGTCTTTATTGTTAAATGCGGTTTCCAGCTTTCCGTTGTCATAATATTCGGATTTCTTCCAGAACTCGGCTTCCTTCCTATTTTCAGAGTTCTTAAAATTTCATAAATTGTTCTTCTGGGCACGCCTTCCACCATAAAATGCACACTTTTTCCCTTTCCCTTTGCCTTCATGTTTTTTATAAAAAGTTACAATATGCTCGCGGAGGTAGCACCGGCAATTTAAAGCTAAAATAATAAAACGGCGGGCCATTGAAATTAGTGTAGATTTTTAGTTATAACGCGTTATAAAAGATAAATATTTTACTGTAGTTGCGTACCCAAAACGTAGCCTTTAAGTTTCAAATTTCTCCAAAGGATGACTATCAAACCAAATCGACATTCCATCCATCGATAACATCAGCATATTTGGTTTGGTAAGTGGCAATTCAAGGAATTCATCCGCGATTAGGGAAATGGTATACATTGGACACAGAGTTCCTTGCCACGCGACGTTCAGGGTTTAAAAAAGGTCCCTTAACTGCGTTTTTCCATCGACAAGTTCAACAGTCTCTCTAAATTCTGCTAAAGTTCCTGCTTCTATGCTACTCGTATGTTCCGTCCATGAAATTGTTAGTTTTTGCTTTTACTAACATCTCATTTACTTGCCATGCAGTTCGCCGATTGCCACTCTCGATGCCACATTTTAGCCACAACTCTTAATATGTCATACCTAAGTGTGTCTTGTTCCTAATTAATGGCTGCCTAGTTCGCAACCGCCAAATGTTAGTTCTAAAATCTTTTTGAGCTTCCCCGTAATTTTCCGCAATTTCATTTTCACGTCGGTAGTTCTCATGTTCGACCTAATTTCTTGCAACTGATGTTATATGCGTAGTTATCTTCCGATATATATAAGTTATAACGATATTCCCATTAATCAATCATAGTAACCACCACGATCATTGTACATATACGTATCGGTTTTTCAGACATACCTTGTCTCGAACGCATTTAACTTTCAAAATTATCGGTCGATTTTGAGATATTTTTGTGCCTTCTTGATCGACTATGAATTGGCAGGTATTTATCCGCTAATAAATCGCAGTTAATAAGGTTAAATATTCTGAAAGTTTTGTTCTCTTAGATAAGTTATACTTACATAATAGCTTCACTATTTTTTTTTTAACTGCTTACAATTATTTGATCTTTAACTGAGTCTCAATTTCGATAATTTAATCTTGACATCTATAAGTCAATTTACGAGTATCTATACTACCTAGTACTAGTAAATGCTTAGTTGCACGGTTTTTGGCTAATAAAATGAAAACGAACGAATGCTTTTCACAACTTTTCTTTCTAATATTGGGTCACTCAATGGCTATAAATTGTAGAAAAACTTATTCGAAATTTGCCTCTTAGCAACTGCGAAGTCAGTCTTTCCATTTTTTGATTACAGTCTGCACCACAGATATGGAAAATTTTCCACTGCTCCGACAACGGCACGCTTCAAAGACTTAACTCTGAGATGTCGAGTAGTGGAAGCCACAGTCCTTAGAACGAATCGTACCTATAGTTTGTTGTCTATTAGATATATCAGATGGCTTATCACTTATGGAAATTCGAAGCCTGGTTTTTTGGCCATTTTTGAGTCGTGCTGGCCTTATTTGTTGAAGCGGTATCTTGTAGTTAGTTCCGCGGATTGTTTGCGAATAGTATTTTATAGAGGGGCTCCACAACGTTCTCTAAAACATTTGCTTGAGCATTTGACACGGAGATTTTGATATTTCTTGCAGAAGTGGAATTCGGCGACTTTGTCGTAGGTGATTCCCCACCAAACCATCACAAAATCTCTATGTGGTTGGCGCGTTGAACTCTCGGCACGAGTTTAGACGAATGTCGTGATGGACGAGCACGAATTTTATCGTTGTGTTCATTAAACGATTCTTGAACAGTGAAAATGTTCTCGTCAGCAAAAACAAGTAGTCTACGTCCGTTCCGTCCGCGTGCTGGCGAAGAAAGGCTTACGATTATCACTTACAGTCCTGTTTTAACGCTTCAGGGAGTAAGTGGCCGGTGTGTCTCTTGTTTGCGCTGAGTCTTAATTCACTACCCATTTCCCGAGACATGGTTTCCCGTTTCTGCATCGGATATCTACGAATTCGATTCTCCGCGGCTTTGATGCCTTGTAGAATTTGGTCCGTGATAATTTTATATTATATACTTACTAACAGTCCGGGGTGGACCTGTTGATCAATCAAGTCTGGTTATTATTAGTTTATTGCCTTTAATTAAGGGCTTTGAGATGGTTAAGGTGTTCTTCTGTATGTGCGCGCTACCACATAGGTTTTCCCTACTGTATTGTCCTTTTGTGTAAGCATCGGCGACTTTTGGTGTTCATTCGCTCTACATGATATTGCTAACTAAGTGAACTTTTACTTCTTTTCTTTGGTGTTTGCATCCTTATCTCTGCATGTTTCTGTTCGGTATTTCAGTAAGTTCTTGTTACATGTTGGTAGAACTTCGGACCACTATTATTGCAAAAGCAACTCGCTAAGATGCTTAGTATCTGTGTTCTTTTATACGAAGCTGATGTTTTCGAGTCGCCTTCGCTCATTGAGGTAGTGAGCACTAGTCTTTCTTTACAGTGGTGCGTTGATTACGCTTTGATTTCCTGCATGCACCTACCAATTTTTTTTATTGAATCGAGATCCTGCGTTTTTGTATTGCTTGCTGACAGTGTCACTGGTGGTCTTTTGTGCTTGAAGCTGGCAGCCTTAGCAGTCACTTTCAATTGTGATAATGCGTACATCTTGAGTCTTCTTTCATCTTGGTTACAACAAAGTTGTGTTTGACTTAGGCCGGTTCTCAATAAGTTTTGACATCCAGAAAACGGAGATGTATCTTGCTTACATCGTGGACCGTCTTTTAGTCAGTGGACTACTTTGTGGATGTTGAGATGTGAGAAATGTGTGCTGGCTATGCTGACATTTAGCTCCGGCATATATTCGATTAGACTTGGTGTATTTTTGATACCTCATCAGGAGCTAAAATCCTCGAGAGCGACTTTTACGTCGTACTTAGAACACTATTCATACGTCTCGTCGAGAAGTTCACATAAGCAAATGCTGGTAAAGTCGTCTTCTTCTTCTATGAGGGCGGGAGCATATGTCAGCTCTATATGGGCGATATTAGCATTGATGTGTTCAGAGATCTAAAACTTAAGGCCTCTTCGCTGTTGTTAAATTCACACACACAAATTTGCTGTTTCCGCTGTCTACAGTAGTTTCTTTCAATAGTCCATGACGTGCGTATACCCGGCTTGTGGTTCAGGTCCTGCACTAACAATGATAACGAGGTTGTTTTTGCTTAATTCTCATAATGTTTTGGGAGTCGAGCAACGAAGGTTCAACCCTCGACCTCGACTATTAATATGCTTCACTTAAAATTCTATAATTCACAGCATGAAAAGATGCCAAAAGATGCACCTATTAGCGTTTTGTGCTACTTTTGCGTTGTCAAGTTGAGCTTCCTTATGAATTTGTGACGTTGATAGGTCCATTCATACAATTTAAACCGAACAAAAGAAATTCCAAACAAATAGTGCTTCGGAGCGATTTATTCCATACTTAATCCTTCCGAAATCCTCTTCACATTTTTCTTCACTCGTTAACTTGTGTACATTTTGTTTTGTTTTGTTTCATGTTTTGTAGTGTATCCGTCTTACGCGAATTAGGACTCTATATATTGGCCCTAGCTCTTGTCATTCGAGTAGTATTTCGATTATATGAATTAAAAGGGACCGTAGTAGCGCAGAAATAGGTAAAAGAAAAAAACAAACAACCAAAAATACATACAAACCTTTTGATCCTTGATCGAGTTCAATTTAATTTTGAATTTGTTTTTCCTCAACAGGACTCCTATAACAAAGGGACAGAACATTAATCAAATACGAATAAATTCACCTCACATTTGGCAAAAAAGCTTCGCTTTCGTATTTTCATTTTTTGTTAAATGTTTTTTACATTTTATTTATTTATTAACTTTTTTATTTTTCCTAATACTTAGCATGAATATCCATGCCATTGAGTATCGTTGAAATCTGTTTAGGATAAATTTTTTTTACCTTTTAATTTTATTTAACTTTGCTTCTCCGATTGCTTATCCTAATGCTGAGCGTTCAATTGTAACCCCAATGTCCACTCGTCGAGCTAATAATAAAGGACCTCTCTTGAAATTCGAGGACTTTTCAATAAACTCAGAATAATTTTTTTTTTTCTAAATTGACCTTAATAACGGGGAATATGTCTTTACGAAAATATTCATTGTCATGAGGGGTCAGGTTGAGTTTTTTTTTTTTTTTTTAAATTTATTTCTTGTATTAGAAGGCGACCTGATGAAAAATCCAGGTACTTATTCGACAGGCAACAAAAAATGGAAAAAAGAATAAGTCAGGGATCGAATTTTTTTTTTGTTTGCCCCCTTGAAGGACTTATCGGTTTAAATGAAGGCCAATCCTTTTATTAGTTTCCAGTTGTGTGACTTTCATGCTGAAACCTACCCAATGTATTCTGGTCAAAGGAGAATTTCTTCTGGTTTACTCTCACAGCTAAAGAAAGGGAACCCTTCTAGAAACTTTTCGTAATTAACTTCTATTTTGTTAGAAAAAAGAAAAAGAGGAAAATGTCCCATCATACTTCAGTGAGAGGATTAAAGGATTGTGAGGAGGAAAAAATATACAAAAATTGGTACGCATGAACTCGGACCTAGCAAATGAAATACGAGTAAAGCGTTTACGTAAAGCGCCATTGTGATTTCTGATTTTTGTATAATTTTTTTCTCAAGCCCTAGCAAATTGAATTGAACATCGCCAACACGTAGTGTAAACAGTTTTTTTGTTTTTACTAACAATCGAGTTTTTTTTTTTGAGGCTATACATTTAGGTACATTACCAACTAATAACTCACTATTTTATTAAATTTTAAACACAAAACTACTAATAAAATTATAAAGCAAATTACTTTAAAATTTTGTTTTATTTTCTTTAATTTTATTTTAATTAAATTATACTCTTCTAATGGAATGTTGTACACTTAAATGTTTGAAGTCCGACAAACACGGAAATCGCTGATAGCTTCAGACACTTTAACACAATTTTTTTTTTCGAATTTTGTTTTGTGTTTTTATTTTGATTTTTATTATTTTTTTTTTTCATGTTTATATATATATTTTTGTATTTTGGTAAAATATATTTTTTAACTCTTATTTTTGTAGATATTTTTAATGAATATCTTTTTTTTTATTAAATATTTAATCCATTGCCAAGGTCAGTTTTGCAGAGAAACGAATTTTAGTTTGAGTTTGAGTTTGGTGGAGATCATAGTTTTTAACGAAAATATTTTAGATAAAGGTAAATGTGTTGACGTTTTCTTAAGTATGTGAGTCTTGGTTCTAAAATAAGTAATTTGGTATAAATAAAATAAATTTAAGTGTAGTTTTGGTATATTAGTGGTAAGGACTTAGCGAGGCCAAGGACTTTTTCAATTTTCGAAAGGAGGGAATTGTTTTAAATATTGTTTTTACGTATTTTTAATTTTTACGATTTCTAAATATTTTTTTTTAATGAAAATTTAACAGCTACATGTACAAATTATTATTCTGGAGCACATTCCCTCCTTACTTCAATACTGGGTTCACATTTGCTTGTCATAGAACGAGGAAGGAAGTCGTGGTCCTTGGAGGCAATTCAAGCTATGACATCGGCCATTGAGTCAACCAACTACTTATAATCTTGTCATTTTTTTTATGAACGATAGAAGTGGTAGTACGTAGGCGTCTCTTCAAAAACACAAAGCTCAGAATGGGGACGTGTATTAGGTGATCAAGTTAAGCCAAGTAAATGTCGTTGTCACTTCGACGTCTGCCGCTTTTGCTTACGGTAATTATTTCCCAGAACTGTGCTAAGTCGTTATACTCCAGCAAATCGGTGAAAATTTGAATACTTTCGGCTTTATTGTTGTCAACGAATTGGCAGGGTTCCCACTCAGCTAATTTTCAATCTTTTTTCAGACGAACGACGATCGTTGATTGGCCCACATTGTAATCCACTGTTCGAGTTTTTATGCTTTTGTCATGTTTCATGACTGCCAGAAGTACCTGGGTGGTGTGAATAAAAACTGGAGAGAACACTCCGAGTGAAAAGACATGAGTCGAGTGCTTTCGTTAAAGGAAACACTCAATTTGGTGTGAATAAAAATTTCTTCAAAGTAGGTTCTTACCCTCAAGCTGACGTTCAAAAACCTGGCTATAGAGCTGTCGAATCTATTTGTTAACTTTCTTGAAATTTATTCAACAAAAGTGAACGAAGACGAATTATTAATTTTCAATAATGTTTTAAAATACAGAAACCAGAAAAACAAAGCAGTATAATTCATGGCGTTTCGGGAACACAGGGGATAATTTCAAGAACCTGTATAGGTTCGGGTTTCGCAACATGGAATGGTTAAGTAATCAGTTTCTTTCCGATATTCCTGAAGAAACCCGTGGTGGTGCCATACCAAGAATGGAGAAGATAAAAAAATTCCTTTGAAACATTGGTGACCCGGGTTCCCAAGTTGGTATTGGTGAGGATTCATAGAACCACTGTATCGAAAACAGTTTGGCAAGTTTGTTGTGCTCTATGTCCAAAAGCGAATCTATGGATGAAATTTCCTTCATTGGTCGAGGAATTGAGAGGAGCTAAACAAGAATGGCAATCCAATTATAGTTTTCCCAGTGCAATTGGCGCTCTCGATTCTACTCATATTCCAGCAAACACGGATAAAATTGCAAACACTTGATGAAATCGTCATCGTCTATTCCAGATTTCCTTTTTTTTTTTTTGGGGATTGAGGTTTAATCCATCAAAGTATTCCTCTTCCGATACAGTATTTTCCATTATTTTAGCTTTTTTCACTTTTTTCTCTCTTGAAGTCACCTCCTATGCACACTCAACTTCTTCAAGTGATCTCTCAATACATTCCACCTTAATTCACACCAAAATGGAGATAACACTTAGCTGTCAAAATATGTGAGTGGAGGTGTTTCGTTAAACTTAACGAAATAAATTTTTATTCACACCAAATGGAGTGTTCCCTCCAAAATGCTGAGGGAACTCTCACACTCAGTTTTTTTATTCACACCACCCATTGTCTTTTGTTTATTGTTTCCTCGCCAAAAAAGTTCATTAAGATTGCGTGACTATAGTGTTTTCTAACCTTTCTCGTAGTAATAAAGCATAATAGGACCAAGGTGAATATGGTTTTCGGGAAGCTTTTTATCAACTAAATAGCGACGAATAGTTTTATGAAGAAAAGTAAATAAAATGCCAATTTTAACTTACAATTAAATGGCGGATAAGTACGAGTCAGCCTGTTAATACTTGTAGGCTGAGGCTATATTATATTTCACAGGACTAGCAGAGAAAAATGCCATCAAAAAGACTTGAATCGTTGGGTGTAATAAATATGAGGACAGTAACAATCTTTATGAATTTATCTTAAATTCGGCTTTCAGCTTTGTAAAAAGCTCTATTTCTGTATATCTTTTTTTCTTTAACGCACATCTTTCTGAACGGGACTGACTGTTTAGGAAATCAATATTTAACTTCACAGAATCAGAGTGTAGTTGCCTATTTGATTTAAACTGCCTTACTTGCACGGTTATTAACTTAGATGGCTCTGAAGCCTAAGGTGGATTCTCCGGTGAGACTAGTGTTTGGTCTCCAAAAAAGTTCGCCAATCGCTAAAAAAAAGACAGAAAATCCCAAACTAACTGAAAATTGTGACGGTCTCTTCAGTAATTCGATGTTGTGCGGCCTTGCTTCTTGTTGATAGCATGTGTCATAATTCCTAAACAGTCAATTCTTTGTTTCGATACTTGCGAAAGCACCAGGTTTAGATCTTTGAGTTTTGCCAAATAATGTTATGTCATTTGCGAATGTAAGTGCAGACTATTGTAAAATTTTGTGCTTGGCGTTAATTTGCCAGTTGCTTAACATTTTAAAATAAGGTATGATGTTGAAGAAGCTACTCGACAGTGCATCATCTGGTTTAAACTCCACCCGACATTTGCGTAGTAGGGAGTGTTTCCATTCGGCACACTGCACTTTGTAAAGAGTTTGCCATAATTAGGTGGATTTCCCGCAATAAATTCTTCAGAATATGCCATAGTGGATAGAGGCCAACCGTCTTCCGGCTCAGTTTCCTTCCATTGAATATTGTAAATAAGTTGATGTTTTCTCTTAACAAAGTCATTTCCAATAGGAAACCCTGTAATTCTTAAGCATATAATCTGTCTGAAACAGTTTACATCGTCACCTCTGGTAAACAGTCAGTAGATGTGATTTTCCACAGATAACGACTCTATAGGTATTTATGCTGTTACTGGCTCGACATGATCTTTTTAGCAATTGTTGAGATCTTTTGATGTTCCTTTCGATTTCATCTTTCCGTCGTTTTCATTTTTTTCCTTTTATTGTACTTTGGAGTAGCTTATGTTCGCCATTTCTCGTTCTTGATCTTCTGCTTTTGTACTTTTATGGAACGCCGATTAATACAACAGTTATTTAGCTACATGCTGCCTTACTTGTTTTATTTCGATATCAAACCAAAAGTCTCATGGGGATGGTTTGGCATTTCTGATGACAGCGACTCTTCTGATTTTCAGCAATTAATGGAGACCCTTAAAGCATTTTATCGGCAAAATATCTAGCGGTTTATTGGGCTTGCACCCATTCAACCTTAAATTTTCCTAAAGTATTATTTTTTTCTTGATGTGGTATCTGCGCTTTTTGATTCAACTATAGTAAATTTGTCAGAAAATCGATTTTCTGAATAAATGGCCTATGCAAAGTCCACCAATACAGTCGAAATTCAAGACTTTTTGTATATGCTGCTTCTCTTATCTGTAATCACCTTAGTACTTATCGCAATTTTTCACCCTTCGGTAAGGGTCATCTTTTCGCATAAACAAGATGGTGATGGTATCAGGTTTTCAGTCTTCAGGGTAATTGTTTGACGATCTTTTTGAAAAAAGGCGCTGGAAATTCTGGGGATAGATACCCTCTTCTAAAATATAAGGTCTGCAGATGGCTTGTGAACCGTTTATCCGCCGCCGTGTTTTTTAGTTCCAAAACCTCCTGAGTTAACCCCGCTCTAAATTCGTTAAATCAGCTCATTTGGAAAGCCTGTCATGGTATTTATTGAAGCTACCACTAATTCAAACCGCTCAGGATCTGCTTACTTAGATCTTTCGTGAATAGACACGGTTGACTGTAAAATCAATGTCGGGAAAGACCAATATAGAAAATCTATTGTCTAAAAAGTTTTTTTTTTAAGAAGCTAATGCGCATTACTGTGTACACGGTGGTACTTCAAAGGACTCTTTTATGACGTTAATAAAATGCTTTGTAGACTTTCTCACAACTTTCCTAAGTTAAGTTTTGAATTTCTTGCGGAGCTTCTTATGAAGTTTGGTGATGTTTTGCACCCCGTTGAGGTTCACCGTGGAGATTTTTCACAACAAGCATCGACTTTATGTGCAGTATCGTCATCGCAATTTCCCCTATCGATAAAAACACAGCCTGAGTAATTAAATTCAATTTCTGAGAAATTGTGGAAGTCCGGTTCTTCTAGCAACTGGCTAACTAGTCATTTCATAACGCGTCTTATCGAAAAGTGCAATCACACTATTCACAAATATGACGTAAGCAGGATTTTATTAAGAATCTGGCATCCCAGTTTTTCTTGGAACAAATGCATACATTTGGGATCGACGAGACTTCTCTGAACATTAAGGTTGAGTTGTTTTGTATGGTTGCAAATCTTACATCGAAAAAATAAATAAAGAAGTACCTCAGGGATCGCTTCTATGTCCGATTCTCTTTCTTAATTTTACTTATGATATCTTGTTTATTTGTGCCTTTGCTGACTGTTGCTCTTCCGCTTCTAAAATTGATTCCTAGACTCACGTCTTCGTTCTTCAATATTTTAATGGGAGCGGTGGCTTATTAAATTTAGTTAGTGGTTTAACCGATTAGGAACGTGGGAATCAATAGAATTTGTTGCTTTAAATTTGTTTGCTGTTTCCCTTCATCAAAACTAAATCAGCCCTTTCAGTCACTATTCATGACAGCACTTACAACATTGAAAACGTAAAGTTTTCGATTCTCGGTCTGTCAATGACAGCTTGTGTTTTAGTATGTATTATACGAGTGTGTTGCCAAAAACGCTCCGAAGATTTGGTGTTTCCTCAAGCTTTTTAAGAATAATTTACGCCGTTCGACTTGGCATCAATGTGTAAAGAATTCATCCATCTAAAATGTAGGTACAAGTAGGCACTTCTAGAACTCCTACATTTGCCAGATGATATTCGGACTGGACGGTACTCACGAGAGGTATGTATCTTTCTTACCAAGTGAATATCGCTGGACAGATTATAGAGTTCGCTGTTTTGCATAATTCTTTAAAGCCAGTCAACAAAATCGGGTTTGTAAAGGCAATTAGCAAACTCGTCTGCGTTTCATCTCAGATAAGGTGCGCTATCAAAGTAAAAGCCTTTAGGTTAAGCCTTTAATTCGGGCATTTTTTCGATATTGTGCATTGGAAACGAGGATTGTATTACTGCTAATAACATGAATGTCATCAGCGAAATCAAGTATGATAGTTGCACAGACGTTTGGAAAATGTTGCTTCTGTAAGTGTGTTAGCTTGTAAGTTTCCCATAATTTTCCCAAATACGAGTATGTGTTGTATCAAGCAAGATAGAATAATGTGCATTGGTTGGTTCTTCTCTTCTTTTACATCAAGGGCCTCTGCGAGATTATTCCTCTACAGATCAGTGGGCATAATTTTGCGTAATCCTTTGAGTTTACCAAAGATCCCAAAACTAAATATGGCTCCATGAATATCGATTTGGATGGCCTCCTTTTTCTCCATAATAAACCAATGCAATTGCCAATTTCGTAACTCTGCACTGTAATGTGGAGTGCACTTAAAATCCTTTTCTTTGCTCCTTACAGACATTTTTCTTTCTCCTCTTCACATGATATTTTTTATTTATGTGGAGCAGGCCATTTCAAATACTGCGAAGAGTTTTCCAGCTTTTCTTACTTTGCGTAGTTTGTTATCTCCCTCGGTTTACAAAATTCTTAAGACATTAGCCCGTAGACTTGTCCTTTGTCTGTGTCATTAAAGCTACAACATAACAATAGCGTCTGAAGGAACCCCACCGTTTGATGCGCCAATACACGCATTGCTGAAGGCATGACATTCATACCGATAACTGTGAGGTTGTTCAATGAGTTCTGCGGTTTTTTTTTAGGGTTAGTTAAAAACATATTTTTTCTATAAAAGCTTATATGTGATCCATCAGATATTGTGCATCATGGTCTTATACTTTTTTCCAACCTTTTTTTTCTGATCTCACCCTCTTTGTATTGCCTTCCGTCCAAATTTTGTTGGAGAGAGCGGAACAGATATTAATCAGAAGGCGTAAGGTCTGGAGACTGAAAGGGTGCTGCATAGCTTCCCAGCCAAATGAATTTAGCTTTTGTTTTTTACTAAAGCTGTGTGTGGTCTGGCATTTTCAATATGGAAAACAACGCCCTTCCTGTTCATTAACTTTGTCCGTTTTTCTTTGGAACTAATTGTCTGATTACGTGGAAGTAACTCGAAGTAAACGCCACCTCGCCAATCCCACCAAATGCTCAAAATGTTTTTTTTTAAGATGCAGAGTTTATTTACTCGCCGATTTCGGTTTTTCACCAGTAGCGCAACATTAGCTCTTACGCCGAATATTATTGTAAGCCACTTATTTTTTGTCTAATGTTACCACCCTTTTCACGAAGGCCTCAAGCGAGTTCCATCTCAACAAAGATTCACAGATCATTATGCGATCCGTGATGTTTCTTCCACTGAGTTCGCGAGGAACCCAAACCTCCATCTTTTCGACATTCTAAGCCTTTTTAGTCTCTGCTAAATGGTATGAGCGATTTTTCACCGCTGAGCGATCTCCCGTATCGTTTAATGCCTTTCAAGGGATCTGCAGCATGGTTTGTATTTTCTGAACGAAAGCATGTTAACCAATTCTGACAAGTGTCAGTACTTATAGCCGAATCCCCATACAAGCTACAAATCTCCTGTTGCGCCTCTGTCGTTTTGACACCTCCTTAAAAAAAAAAATATATATGCCGATAATGCACTTTCTTACCCCCAATTATAAAAATTAATATTCAGCACTTGAAAGACGTCCCATCAAAACAAATTTTCGTAACAATGTAAAGGATAACCCTCACTATCTGAATAAATAACAAAAGTTTGATAAAGGTTACCACAGGTAAGCACTACTTCCAAATAAAAAACCGCCGAACTTATTGAACGACCCAATATTTCAAAATTGTAAAGTGGCCTTACTAGAAGTAAATTCTCTCCGTGTAGAAACATTTTCTCTAATTCATTTTATCGGCTGCCGTAATTATGAATATTAGTGCGACTTAAGTGAAGCATCAATTTGGATCAACGAATGAACCTTCGACAAGTCGGGATCAAACGACTAAATTCTTGAAAAATATGGTTTTTGAACATCAAAACAAATTTTAGATTTTAGATAGATTTTAGATAGATGTTTAAGTCTGTCAGTAGATATTTAGGTTTTATTCTGAAACACATAATATTTTCCAAATTACTTTCTTTACAAAAAAACAAAAAACTATAATCTCCTTACCAAAATATTCAAACAAAAAAATATGAAAAAATAATTCAACAATGTTAACGCCTTCAATGCCTTTCCATCCTTCCTTTTCAACTAATTTTGTTTCGTTAATTTATTTTTTTTTTTAATTTTTGCCGCCTGTAGATAAAGGCATTAAAATAACAAAAAAAAAAAAAAATTTTCTTTAAAAAATCAGAAAAACATTTTTTTTATCAAAATTAAAACATCCAACGGGCTGCAAAATATTTTCAAAATTTCAACAATTCATTGATAAAGAGAAAAAGTAAAAAATTAATTGAAAATCGAAGAATAATAATTAGAAAAAAAAAAAAATTAAGAAAACAAAAATCAACAAAAGAAAACAAAAAATAATTTGCAGCTATACAAGCCGCTTTTTAAATAAGAGCAAGAGCAGTGCCATCGTACATCCAGATGAGGACGCTAATGGAACTGGAGATGATTCAGATAGCCGCTACGGTACAGGTCGTTCACGATATCTAGCAATGAAGGAACGCCGAAATCGATTAGCTAAAAGCCGATCATCCCATACATTGGGCAATGATGATGATGATCTAGATGATGTATCGCCAACAACAGCTTCACCATCTGCTTATTTAGCTTCAAGGTGCGATTCCAGACTACTACTATCTACTACTACTACTCCTACTAGTACTACTACCACCACTTACTCTAATATCTATCACCTTTCACACCCAATACATACTAAACCGAATTTGATTAGACAAACTAAGACCAATCCCATTCGATTTAAGTGAACGGAATAAGTTATAAATTTTATTTTCTACCAAATGAGTAATTAGATACATTATTTCATTCACTGCTTTAGGTGTTTTAAATTTTTCTTTGTTTGTTAATATATTTTTTTTATTCATTTAAATTTAAGCATTAATCAAAATTAATCTCATTGTTTCGTAACGTTTTTTGTTCTTTCTTCGTTTAATCGTCATCGTGCTCGTAATTTTTTGTTAATAATTTTTTTTTTTAAACTTCCGCGTTCGTTGCTAATTTGTTAAGAGCATCAATGTACTCGTTATTGATCGTTTTTTTTTTCTTTTGAAAATTAAAAATAGATACATCTGATCTGACAGATACATGAGTTCACACTTTACTTAAAAAATCATCTCCCTCTCACAGTCTAATTAATAAATGTGTTTTTTGAATTTTTTTTTAGATATGGTGGATCATCGTACGCTGGTGGATCAGATCTTGCACGTAGCCGATCATCGCATGCACTTAAGTCGAGGGACAATTCGCCAGATCGCAGCGCATTATCGGCTGCGAATAAAGATGGTGAGGCTCTAAGCTCATGGGCGCGGTACCTTAAAAATAAATATGGCAATAAAACGTCAAAGGATACACGTGACGCACCAACAACTAGTAGTCATTTACCATCATCAAGTGGTACATCGGGACCATCATCATCGTCGGCATCGCGCCGATTGAGCCTAGGCCTGCCATTGCGTCAGGCAAATGAGATTGCATCATCGGATGATGATTCAAAAAACGGGCTAGGCTCCCCTACCTCCCCTACGGTAGCAGCAGCCGGTATAACAGGAGTAGCAGGTACTTCCCCTAGACAGTTATACCTTCGCAAGCGTCAGCAGCTGTTCCAATTGGGGGGCCGGGGGAGCGAGCCCGGATCCTTTACATGGCCGCGCGGCCTAGCCGTCGGTCCAGACAATAGCATCGTGGTGGCCGATTCATCGAATCATCGCGTACAAGTTTTCGATTCTAATGGCATTTTTGTTAAAGAATTTGGCGAGTACGGCAACGGTGAGGGTGAATTCGATTGCCTAGCCGGTGTTGCTGTCAATCGCATCGGACAGTACATCATAGCCGATAGGTAAAATTATTATTATTATATTATTTCATCACTCTTACTTATGGTACGAGTATGCCATCACTAATGAAATTGATTTTTCTCTTTGACTTTCTTAGATATAATCATCGTATTCAAGTCCTTGATCCGCAGGGCAGATTCCTTAGAGCGTTCGGTTCACAAGGTACTGCGGATGGTAAATTCAATTATCCATGGGGTGTTACCACAGATGCTTTAGGATTTATCTATGTCTGCGACAAAGAAAACCACAGAGTTCAGGTATGCCTAACGCAATGCGTTTACAACAATATACTCGTATAAAGGTACCACGAGTGTACGAGTATCTACATACATGATGTGATGTAGATACTCGGATTTATCTTTTGCCGCAGTCAATATGTATTTATTTGTCTTGAAAGAGAAAATATTTTCATTCATTTTAACCATGAGGTTTATTGTAGTATCTAAGTTATTTCCACTGTGCTGAAAGGGTAGTCTTCTTAAAGTTGTTGGTTTTGTTTTTTAAAGATTTTGAAAAGAAACTTTACCTAGATATGAAACTTGTCAGCGTTAGATGGATTTTTAGTGCAAGGGATGCACTTGTCGGTCTTTTTCTTTTGAGTAAAATTACTTAGGGCAGTTTAAAAATTCATTTTATTTTCTTTTGCAATTTGAGCAAGACAACAGAGAAGATTATTTCTGCCTTGGGAATTGGGAAAACTTTAGAAAATCATGGAAGTTTTGGTAATGAGGATATGAACATTGTATCTTTTGCGAATTGAAAATATGGACGAAAGGAAGAATGTTGAGGTATTCAAGCGTAGGAAACTGCAATTAGTTTTACGGAGAATATTAAAATATTGGGTTTGGTGAAAACTAATACTCATTTCTTTAGGTCTTCTAAGAATTGATCCTAGACTGTAGTTGCACCTAATATTCGATTCCTAAAAAATCTCTAATAGAGGCAGATTTCTTGGAAAACTACGAGTACTAATATACGAGTACTCAAGGGTCAACGCTGCTAATATGCCATCAGAGAGCATACAAAGTGTTGCTGTAACGAAGAATGAGAGCCGGTCATGAACTCTAAGACCGGAGGATATGGAAAGAACATCGACTTCTCATCGAGCGTGCAATCGAAAATATTGAGAATCTGTGCTCCAAAAAAATATACAAAAGTTTAACTTACTTACTTACTTTAGGTGGCGCTACAGTCCGGGGTGGACCTGGGCCTCAGTCAACAAGCTTCTCCAGCCAGCTCGATCCCTGACTAGGTGCCTCCAGTTTCGCATGCTAAGTTGGCTGAGGTCCTCTTCCACTTGCGTGCGCCACCTGAGTCTTGGCCTTCCTCTACTGCGCTGCCCCTCGGGAGCGGATTCGAAGACTTTTCGGACCGGAGCATTGGTGTCCATGCGCTCTATATGACCCAGCCATCTCAGTATTTGGATCTTCACTCTTCTGGCTAGGTCCATGTGGCTGTACAGTCCATACAGTTCGCCCGAAGAATTTTTCTCTCGAAGCAACCAAGAACACCCTCATCCATTTTTGATAATGTCCATGCCTCTGTGCCATAGAGCAGGACCGGGATTATTAAGGTTTTTTAAAGGGTGACTTTTGCTGTCCGAGAGAGCGCTTTGCTACTCAATTGCCTTCTTAACCGAAAGAAATAGCAGTTGACAAGAGTTATTCTTTGCTTGATCTCAGCGCTGGTGTCGTTGTCTGTATTTATAGCAGAGCCTAGGTAGACAAAGCCCTTAACTACCTCAAAGTTATTTCCGTCGAGGGCGACGTTGGGTGTGCCTTTTGCTTGACAGCATATACTTGGTCTTGCCCTCATTGACCGCCTAACCAATACTCAATACTCGCGAAAGCGCCACTGACATCACGCTGCTTTCTCCCGATTATGTCAATATCATCGGCGTATGCGAGTAGTTGGACGGACTTTTGAAAGATAGTGCCTCTTGTGTTTGCTCGTGAGTTTTGAACTATTCTTTCAAGTACGATGTTGAAAAAATCGCATGACAGCGCATCGCCTTGTCTAAACTCTTTCTGTACATCAAAGGTCTCGGTGAGATCTTTACCGACCTTGATGGAGCAGCGTGCATTCTCCATCGTCATCCTGCACAGACGAACGAGTTTGGTAGGGATGCCAAAACTAGACATTGCTCTATATAGCTCGTCTCTATAGATGCTGTCATACGCGGCCTTAAAATCGATGAATAGGTGGTGGGTATCGATCTGAAGCTCATGGGTCTTCTCCAAGATCTGCCGTAGTGTGAATATCTTGTCGATGGTGGACTTTCCTGGCCTGAAGCCACACTGATATGGACCTATCAGGTTGTTGACGAACGGCTTCAGGCGTTCACACAATACGGCGGATAAGATCTTATATGCGATGTTAAGGGGACTGATGCCTCTGTAGTTGGCGCAGTTCAGAGGGTCTCCTTTCTTAAGAATTGGACAAACAAAAGTTTAACAAACAAGTAAAAAGTACGAGTCAAGGCAATAAGATAGAAACATGGAAATTTACAGAAAGCTTCTGCCTACTATTTATTTGCGAAGAAGCTCAACATCATGCCGAAATAGATCATTCAACTTAGACGATGATAGCCAAAACATTCGTCCACCAGACAAAAATGAAGTAACGATAGCAATTTTCGAGCTTAAGTCCAACAAACCTTTAATTAGTGAGGAGTTCATAGCTATTGGGAGCGACTTTGTGTAGAGGATACATAGATTTGCTAAGAAAAATGCGCCTGATGAAGAGAATCCCAGCACGGGTTGCCTGGTCCAACTAAACTGCGCCAACTATAGGGATATAACTATGCAAAATCGTATTTATTATACTGTGTGGAGTTCGAAATCCAGGTTAGAAATGTTGAAAGTTCGAGAGGTTCAAGTCGACACTCACCATCATTTCATCACCATATAACTGCATTTATTGAGATAAGCTATAAAGAGCCGCATTTAATGACGGTTATGACTTAGCATTGCAACCCACAAGCGAACACTGCATCTACAATCTTCAAAAAAGTCTGTGCACCGATGATGCTTTCGCTAATGTTGAAACAAAAGCCGTCAAAATGGGTTTATCTGTAAATGAAAACTAAGTTTGTTTACGTAAATGGAACCAGTTGACAGCTATAATTTTTAAGTAGTGAGAGACATTGTCTACCTTTACTCTGCTATAAATTCTACAAACAACATTTCAGCAGAAATAAAACGAGAAATCACTTTTGTCAATCGGTGTGTCCTTGGGCTAAGGAAGCAATTGAGTAGAAAGGCTCTTTTTAGAAAAACTCGAAGTAAGACCTTGATTATCGCAGTCTTGCTTTATGACACTGAAGAATATCGAAAGTGGATGAAGATATCCTCAGTCGTTTTGAGAGACAAATCCTTTGAAAAATATTCGGTACCGCTTGCGTTGACGGCCTTTGAATTCAACGACGAGCTATGCCAGCTGTACAGCGACATCGACTGCACATCAGTTTCCTGAGATGGCTAGGACCTGTAGAATGAGTAGAAACCAATTTTCAGGTCAGCAGAGTCTTCTAAACTAATCCGGAAGAACAACGCAGTAGAAAATGTCCTCACAAGTAGACGGATGGCGCAACCGACTTGGACGACGCAGTTAGCTAAAGACCGGGCTAACTAGAGAGGCTTGTTTAATGATGCCCAGGTACACTCCGAACTGTAGTGATACCTAAATAAGTTAGTAAGTAAGATGGTAATGCGCCATTGTGATAATGGGATCGCGTTCATTTCAGGCACTTAAGATAGAGTTCCCAAAGCATCGGATTAATGCTGTTGTCTACCTGGCAGTAGATTAGATTAAGTCGCTCGTCTATAGTATGATGTCGTAATTTTGTGGGAAAGGCGGCTAACTCCTTAGGTGAGCTGGAGGCTGTGTCCGCTGCTTCGAGGTAGAAAGAATGTGTTCTGCTGTTTCTCAGTCCTTGTTGTACAATCTGCAGGCATTGTCTTGTGCTATACCCATGGTCATCATGTGTTTTTGACACGGCTCACCTGTTAGAAAACCTGTGATCAGTCGATCAGATCTGACTTCTACTTAGTTGCAGAATTTGTTTCGTTTTTTTGTGGGAACTGTTTAGATTGAGCTTCGTTTCCTCAAGCCAGGTTTTGTGTTTATTGGTAGGCCACAGAATGGTTTTTGGCGTCATGAATTGAGATGTGGACCACTTTCTGGCTAGTTCTGCTTTTTATTGCCTTCATATTCACCATGTCCTGGCACCCAAATTAGACGAAGTTTGTTTTTAGTGGCCAGATGTTGTAGGAGTTGAAGGTCATTCCAGACCAGTTTTGATGAAGTTTCAAAGGCGATAATTGCAAGAAATCCAGCTTTTTTTATTTGTTATACTCGTATATCTGTTTACATTCTCTTGAATATGAAGCTCTGTTGCATGGATTTAAGTCTGCAATACGGAGTTGCTTGTATTCATACTGGCGTGGAGTAATGTTTTAGTGCGAGGACCGTTTACTCCAGCTCCAACTGTGTACCATACATATGAATTCTTGGAGAATGTTGATTTGTATTGCTCCTAGTTAAGATGGTCTGACAATGTAACTTTAAAGTTGTGCCGAAAGTTGTACCACGGTAGTGTATTCGGTGTAGTTCATTTTTTCTGAATCCCTCTAGGAAATGCAGTTCGAAATAGGTTTGAGTTTGGTTCATCTTCTATTATGAGCATGTAGGCATTTACCACTGCTTCTTTCATGAGTTCTAGATGAAGCGGTGGGATGTTAAGGATAACTTATAGCGCTATTGTTGGTGCTGTTTTCATTGCACAAACACAGGCCAGTCTCGGTATTTTTTTGAGTTTGACATCTGCATTGCTTTATATCACCAAACGATGGCTGCATACATCATGATAGGTTTCGTAATAACGTTGTACCTTCACAGTATTATTTTGGAGTGAAGTCGCCAGTTTTTATCGAGTAGACTTTTGCTGGCTCATAGTGAGGTCCTGGCCTTATCGATAGTCTTAAAGAAGGTGGGTGTTTCACGTAAGTTTTTCATCCAGCGTGACTCTTAGACATTTGACCTCCATTGAGAAAAGAACTTTATTGTTTCACCGACATTATTGTTGTCACCTTCTCCTCTTAGGGAATCCGACTATGGTGCTTTTCTTGGGATTGACTTTGAGGTCATTAACCACGTTCAAAGCCCTCTACGGGCGATCCGAGATTATGTCCTTGAATTCACCTCTAATCAGAATAGCTATGTCATCTACATATTCTTGGACATGGAAGTCATCAATTTTGAGAATAATCAGTGCATAGTTCATTGACTACAATGAATCATAGTACTTCTCCCTGAGGCACCACACTGAGTTTATTGCTGCCTAATGATAATAAACAATAACAAGTTTTGAATTTGAATTCCTCTGAGAGAATTCTGTGTTGTAAAATGCTACCTCTTTGTCTCAGAGATTGGATGATTTTCCGAATAGGTAGGCATATTGATACTTGTGAAACGAGTTCATTTGGTAGCATGGTCAATGCTTATAAGAGAGGATATAGCTGATTTCGTAACAGGTCTTCTGTTTACCTTAGTCGTAGTTCATTTTTATATTTCGTGAGCTTGAAGCAATTTTATTGATGTTCAAGATCTTGTGAGCAGCACTTCCTTTCTGTCGGAATAGCAAGCATAGACAGAATCATCGCAGCAAGTGTCATTTATGATCATTGCACTGAGGTTTATAGCAAAACTGTAGCAGATTTGAATGGCACTAGGAAAGTCGATGAGCTCACTTTCAACTGGGTTTCCAATGAGACTAAGTGAATCCAGCTTTTCGACTCTGTGCATTGAAGCTTAGCATTCTAGAACTTGTCATAAGGCTATACCTGTGAAATACCACCAAATTGACTATCACCACGATTTTGTAAATCTCCGGTTGGGAGATATTTGCTTAAAGTCATCAAAATTGAGTCGAATCTCCTGTAAGTTTCCACTTGCATCGAAAATAGATAATAGGTCTGTCATCAGGGCATAGCACATCCAACAACCATATAATACTTGAATTGGTAGGCACAGTGTCTAGAGTTTGGTTTTTTAAATGAAATCCAATTTCAAATCTTTCGTATTTAAATGAAAATCCTTCAGAACATTTTTATTCGAATTCGAAACTGTGATGTGTCCCTTTCAATAGCATACTTAACAACCATATACTCGTATCTGCACCCATTCATTTGTTACATCTATCGAAACGTTCTAGTATCTAGTCATCCCTCTGTTCATATATATTTTCATTTTATAAAATGCTTCGAGTATGACGTTATTTTTGTGAAATTGTAGGTTTTCCAATCGGATGGCTCCTTTGTTGGCAAATTTGGTTCATGCGGCCGTGGCGAGGGACAACTGGAACATCCACATTACATAGCCGTATCGAATACGAATCGAGTAATTGTTTCCGACTCGAACAACCACAGAATTCAGGTAAGGAACCAATCCAAACTAAATTAAATCAATATAGATTGAACATGCATACAATAATTGTCCCAGATACATTCATTCAAACATTCATATGTGTACGTGTAACATATGAGTACCACGTACATATGAATCGTTTGCTCGTTCAAACATTTACATGGATAACGTATCTAAGGCAATTAAAATCGAATAGATTTGTGTGTTCTTAAATTGAATATCTCTCTTCATTTTACTTACAATTTTACGATTAACAAATCTTTAGATATTCGACGTCAATGGCAAGGTACTATCCACATTTGGCGGAGAAGGTTCTGATGATGGGCAATTCAAATTTCCAAGGTATGTATGAATACGAGTATGAGCGATGCTTTGAATATATTAGAAATACACTATCAGAACCAAAATGAAAATTGAATTGAATTCTATTTGAATAGGGGTGTCGCCGTCGATGATCAAGGATATATCTTTGTTGCCGATTCAGGTAATAATCGCATTCAAATCTTCAATCCAGATGGAAGTTTCTTGAAGACATTTGGCTCCTGGGGTTCTGGAGATTGTGAATTTAAAGGACTCGAAGGAGTTGCCATCATGTCGAATGGAAATATTTTAGTTTGCGATCGGGAAAATCATAGAATTCAAGTTTTTTAAAAGTGTCTATTTTTTTTTATTTTATTTTCTATAAACTGTGGACTTGTAGATTTTTTTTTTTTATTTTCTTATAAGCTACATACATCCTACTAATTTATTTAATTTTTTTTTTTTTTCGGGTGCTTACTTAAAGTGCATATCAAATGGATAATGATTTAATATTTATTGCTTTCGATCATGAACTGTGTCTGTTGAAAAAAGTATGTAACATTTGATTTTGTATATTGTCCCAAGGGGGAATCTATTCCCAAAAAAAAAAAAAACAACAAAAACTAAATGCTTCATTAAAAATGTTTTTTCTTCTTTGTAACTATCTCCTTCTTTCCCTGAATGAAAGATCGATGAGACCGTAAAACACAATCAAAAAAACCGCAATAGCTGCCAAAAACAAATGCCAACAAAAAAATGAAAACAGATGAGTAAATTTTCCAGTAAATGGAAAATTTTTTATATCATTCGTTGCTTTACTGCTTATTATAAACTTATTTGCCAACTAAGACAAACATTAAAAATAAATCAAAATAGCTTACAAGTAACATTATGTCCATGTTTGAGAAAATATCATTTACTTTGTATACACATTATAGATACATACATATTTAGAAAAAAAATTAATTTGTATTTCATTCAATTTTGTTATATCTGTAGATTAATTTGCATAAAAAAAAATTGTTGTTAATATTGTAGAAGTTTCATACTGTTTTTACATTGGGTAATAAAAATAGAAAAAATTAAACAACAGTTAAATTTGGGCGTTTTTTTCTACAAAACCATTAAATTTAACATTTTGGAGGTTGCTAACTAGTTATAATTTATTATTGGCCAAGGTCTACCCCGGACAACTTTAATTACAAGCAACACCTTAAAACTAGGCCCAGAAACAACAACTAACCGTCTTTGATATGCGCAAGAAATCACTCTCCCTGGAGTGTAAGGTAAGCAAATGCGAAGACCTAGCCTCAGTTGCGAGGTAGCCAGGAGATTACAATAAGCAAGATAGATTTTTAAAGCCGCAAAACGAGCAACCAAGAGTGTCAAGAAAGAAAGCCTTAGGCCGGAAAATTAAAAATAGCTAAAGAAAAGCCATCCGTTTGTGGTCACAAAAATATAAAACAAAGCGTAATTGAAGAAAAGCCATTAATCGTTACATGGCGTTTTCAGGGAAGGCCAACATATCATAAAAGCTGATGGAAGCTTTGACCTTTCCTATGATCATCAGCTATTTTGACAATGAGTGAAATTCCAATTATATAACAAGAACCAGCAAGACTAACTGGCTGAAATACTAATTGGGAAGGCTGCAAGAGAGAAATTTAGAGAAATGGTAGTTGGTGCCAACACATAACTTGATACAATCGAGGAATCTTGATCGTCAGTCAACTCGAGACAAATAAATTTCGATACCACGTAACTTGAAACGAGATTCATTGTGACTTCTGTTTAAAAAAAAACCATTGTGAACGTAGAAATGAATTGTCAAATCTCAAATAGATATTTTATAATTTGAAAAGTAAAAGTAAATGATGATATTTTTTGATTCAAACCACTCAAACTTTAAACTTCATGGAAATGATCGCAATTAATAGCACTACCCCGCTGGGCACCACGATTGCAACGCACTCGGGTCATCCCAGAGCAAGCAGAAGTGCTTGTGTCAGAGCCCGACGGATTCCGGGGGCGGGAAAAATGAAGTTTCCGAAATATTTTCATAAACTTCGGTCTGCAAGTTGGAACGTCGGATGGATGACCTCAAAAAGTTTAGAACTGGAAGCGATTATGCGTCGCAGAACTCTACAAATCCTGTGCGTACAGGAAACGAAGTGGTGTAATACAGGAAATAAAGCGCGTTTTCTAGATTTAAAAACAAAGGCGTTTAAGATGTTCTACCATGGAACGGTCAGTGGACAAAACGGTGTTGGAATCGTTGTTGCAGCGGATCTTCTAAACAACATCGTTGGTATCTTGAAAATAAGCGACCGCTTGATGAGTGTTAAACTCGTCATACACAATGAAACGTGGAACATTGTTAGCGTGTTCGGAAAAAGATACATTTTGGTCAGCGTTCGGTAATTTGATTAGAAATATACCTATCGATGAGATGCTCTTCGTAGGCGGAGATTTAAATGGCCACGTCGGAGAAACAAATGTTGATTATGAGGACTGCCACGGCGGTAAAGGCTTTGGGACCAGAAATTCAGCTGGCGAAGACATCCTTGTAGCGTGTAGGGCTTACGGCTTAACCGTCTTAAATACAATGTTTATTAAACATCAACGACATCTTATCACCTATAGCAGCGGAGGCCACGAAACGCAAATAGATTATCACCTCTGCAAAATGTCGATGAGAAACCGTGTTAAGGACTGTAAAGTAATGCTTGGAGAATCGCTAGTAAGCCAACACCGTCTGCTTATTACAGAATTTTTCACAGCGGAACCACCGAAAACACGGGCATCGTTTGGAAAGCCAAAAATCCGGTGGTATAATCTATCGAAGGAACGAAGCGCAAGATTTATCGCACTGGCTAAAGAAGTACTTCAAAATATAAATGGTATAGCAGACTCACTTAGCCCGCAAGAAATGTGGAACAGCATGCACGAGGAATGCATAACACTCGCAAAGTCCCATCTGGGGACTATATCGAAATACCATCACGTCGGCAAAGAAACACGGTGGTGGAATGACGAAACCAAACGAGCTGTGGCCGACAAGAAGAGTGCATTCCAAGCGTGGACAAAATGCGATCGGAGCGACGATATCGAAAAAGCTCGACTGGCTCTTGAATACGAGCGTCTTAAAAAGATCGCAAAGAAAGTCCTGGCTCGAACTCGAGCGGCACAAGCGGAAAACCTGAACCAGGAGTTGGAACAAATATCCTCACGATCGGCGGATAAAAGACAAGCTATCCAAGAAGTTCAAACGTCGTACAATACTAAAATACCAAATATTTTTAAGCTCGCTGCACAGAGGCGAAAAAATTCAATGGAAATAACCTCGCCGAAATACATAAAAAATGCAGACGGTCGCTTATTAACAAATTAAAAGGAAATTTGTGATCGGTGGCTTGAATACTGCAAGGAGTTGCTTAACAAACAGTTTCCACGTGATACGTGCCGACAGCTGGTCTATTCGAGGAGGAAGTTTCGGACTTTTCAATCGAAGAAATAAGTATAGCAATTGGAAAAATGAAGCGGGGGAAAGCGGCGGGACCAGACAGCATTCCATCAGAGTTTTGGTCGAAGATTGAGGGGATAGCCACACGCTGCCGGGCTATCGAAACTTTTAAATAAATTAAAGTGTGGACAACCTATGCCGAATCAATGGAGAAGCAGCTTCTTGGTTCCATTAAACAAAGGAAAAGGCGACACTCGAGAATGCAACAACTACC
This sequence comes from Volucella inflata, assembly GCA_928272305.1. Classification (NCBI taxonomy): domain Eukaryota; kingdom Metazoa; phylum Arthropoda; class Insecta; order Diptera; family Syrphidae; genus Volucella; species Volucella inflata. Next base: position 79,602,442 of record OV743717.1, on the reverse strand, counting down.
GTTCAATCAAGCTTATGTCACACACAATGAAAATCGTCGAAAGAGTCTTAAACGAACGTCTTCGGCAAATAATAAAGCTCGATAATAGCCAGTGTGGATTTGTTAAAGGAAGATCGATGGTGGACGCTATCCAAAGCCTACGAATAATAATGGAAAAGCACCGAGATTCGTCTAAGGATTTACACATGGTATTTATCGACCTCGAGAAAGCATTCGATCGAGTGCCTAGGGATCTCATATGGGCCGCGCTGAGGTCTCAAAATGTACCGGAAACGTATGTTAGAATAATACAAGACATGTACGGAAACGTGAAAACTGCGGTTAAAAGCTCTGCCGGACTAACGAGAGAATTTCCAGTTAATGTCGGAGTGCATCAAGAAAGCGTACTTAGCCCTTTCCTCTTTAACGTAGTATTCGACTATCTTTTAAAAGACTGCATGCGCGAAGCAAATGTAACTCCAATTATCTTCGCTGACGACGCAGTTATACTTAGCGATAACGTCGAAGATTTACAGAACGCCTTAGATTCATGGAGAAATGCGCTAGAGAGAAACGGGTTTAAAATAAGTCGTTCAAAGACGGAGCATTTGACGTGCCCATTTGCGCATCCATTGCGACCTGTTCCGGATATAATGTTAGACGGAATAGTTCTCCCGAAAAGCACTATCTTTAAGTACTTAGGATCAATCGTTAACATGGAAGCGAAATGTGACGACGACGTAAACCACAGAGTGAGTGTGGGATGGATGAAATGGCGGAAAAATTCGGGAATCTTTTGCGACCGAAAATTTCCACTTAAATTAAAGGGGAAACTCTACACCACGGTTGTTAGACCAGCTCTTATATACGGTTCACAGTGCTGGACAATGTACGAAGCGTTTAAAAACAAGATGACGGCAGCGGAAATGAAAATGTTAAGGATGTCTAGTGGAGTCACTAAACGCGATTGCATTAGATCTACGCGTATAAGAGGAAGTCTACATGTAAAGAATTCGGTAACCGAACAGCTTGAGGCGAATAGAATAAGTTGGTATTGCCACGTTCAAAGAAGATCTGCGGAAAATCCGGTTAAAAAGGCACTATCAACTTCGGTCACTCCAACTGTAAGAAAACGAGGTCGGAAAAAGAATTACTGGATTTCTCAGATGGCAAATGCGCAACAACGCCTGGGGCTTGAAGCGATCCAGGACCGAGCATTATGTAGACGCGTTCTGCGGTCTGCGACATTAGCCAACCCATTAAGCGAAGCAGCAGCGATGCAGTAAAAATGGGAAACTCTTTACGCATAAGTTCGTATAACGAGGAAAGGGTTAATAAAAGGATAAGAAGAAGAAGATGATATTTTTTGATTCGGAAAGCGAAGATGAGGAAGCCTCTAATTTAAAAATCAATCGAAAAGCTTTAAGAGATAATAATAGTTCATTGTAATGTAAAAAATAGTAATTCATTAGAATTAAGTGAAGTGTTCAGCGTAAGTATTCAGAAATAAATGAATTACATTGACAACATTGAACAACTTAATGCCGTTTTTTTTTTTTTTAATTAAAAATTAAAACAGTTTCTTAAGTCTTCAAAACTTCCAGAAAAAATAAGAAGCATATCAGTATCACCAGTTTTGCAGCTTTGTGCAGCATTGAGTCTCTTAGCCAGTGGGAGTTACCAAATTAATGTTAGAGTAAGGTAGCAGTTCCCATAGAAAACTACTTGCGCTGTTTTTAAAATTCCTCTAGCTAAATCGTGGTGATCACTCATGAATTCCGTTAATATACTCGTATCTACTTGTTTTTTGTTCACTGCCATTTTTTTGCTTATTTTCCATTTTTTTTTTCCCACAAAAATTACTATCAGCGGTAAGTAATTGCTATCAAGTACAAAGTTTTGTTTCAAACGTCATTTTCAAGTTTGTGTTGAAGTTGAAGATACAATCGAGGACAGTCGATTGAACCAGATTAGGTGCTGCCAATGCTCGATTGTATTGACTAAACTCGATTATATCAAGTTACGTGCTGGCACCCCAGCGTACCACTTAAGATACCTTATGAACCAGAAATAGTTCAATATATCGCTTGGCATTACGCATCTTGTCAAAGGGAGAAAATAACAAACTACAGTCTGAATTATACGTCGGAGATCAATAAAATGGTAAGGGAAAAAAGAAGAACACACCTGTGTAACCTGCTGAAAGAGGCAATTAAGAATTTAAGAAGAATCCTGCAATAGACACGTATCTTGAAACACTTACAGATACTAAGGAATGGGCGAAGGGGAAAAGAAGAAAGCGGATATGTTTGCTCCTCATCTGGGAGAAACCTTTATGCCTTTCGACGGCCAAGCACTTATCCACAATATCAGTGAATTGGAAAGCGCATCAAACAGCAGCACGATGGCAATCGCAGCGCTAACGTAACGTAACCAAAGAAAGCTCCCGGTCACGACATAATAACAGAAAAAGTCATAAAAATGCTGCATAGAAAAGCGTTTACTAGCTTCTTTATAAAAACAATCCCGCATTGAAGTTAGAATACCTTCCGAGTCAGCGGAGAGTTGCTGAGATCATAATGGTCCTTAAGCCAGGAAAACCTCCGAACGACAAGAAGCCATATAGACCGACTTTAATTCTCCCAATTTTATCGAAAATCTTTAAGGAGATAATTTTAAGACGTTTACTGCCAATTATCGACGGAAAAAATCTTATCCCTAATCACCAGTTTGTGTTCAGGAATAAGCATTCCACTATTGATCATGTGCATAGAACCACCAACGTAAGTGAAAAAGCCTTTTGCCTCTTGTGTTCTTCTCTTTTATAGCTCATCAGCAGCTTTAGTCCTTCTATGCAGCGGCGCCGATGTGTGCTTGTGCTGGTCGGCATTCGTCATCAAACCGGAAATTTAGTTGTTGTGGTCAAGTAAAACACAGCATTAGCTTGTGTTTGCTGTTAAGTTGTGTATATCCGGAATATATTTTCGGCCTGCCGCAAAGTCGATTAACCTGAATCCGTTATCGGAGGTGGTGTAATGTAGGCTTAGCCTTGTGACAGTGCTATTAAAGAATCCCCTTAATTCCGTCCACCCGACCTGAATGAAGTGAAGACAGCAATATCTAATCTTAAGTCCAACAAAGCTGCTGGAGCAGACAACCTCACCGCCGAGCTATGCAAAGCGGCAGGCGATGATTTGGTAAGAAGCATACTCCGACTTATATCCAAAATATGGTCGGACGAAAGTATGGAACCTCAGCATTGTTTGTCCGATCCTAAAGAATATAGAGCCTCTGAACTGCGTCAACTACAGAGGCATCAGTCTTCTTAACATCGCATACAAGATCATATCTTTCGTTTTATGTGAACGCCTGAAGCCGTTCGTCAACAACCTTTACCATCAAGGCCGGTAAAGATCTCACCGAGACCTTTGATGTGCCAGAAAGGATTTAGACATGGCGATGCGCTGTCATGCGATTTTTTCAACACAAGAGGCACTATCTTTCTCAAAAGTCCGTCCAACTACTCGCATACGCCGACAATATTGGCAGCGCGATGTCAGTGGCGCTTTCGCGAGTATTGAGACGGAAGTGACGAAAATGGGTTTAGCGGTCAATGGGGGCAAGGCTAAGTATATGCTATCAACCAAAAAGGCCACTGAACACCGACGTCTCGGACAGAACGTCATCCGTGACAGGTATAACTTTGAGGTAGTTAAGGAATTCAAACAACGACACCATCGCTGAGATCAAACGAAGAATAACTCTTGCCAATCGCTGTTTGTTTGGGCTGAGAAGGCAACTGACGAGTAAAGCCCTTTCTCGAACAATAAAAGTTACTCCATATAAGACCTTAACAATCCCAGTTCTGCTCTATGGCGCAGGGTGCTCTTGGTTGGTTCGAGAGAAAAATTCTTCGGGCGATCTTCGGTCCCGTCTGCATTGACACTGAGTGGAGGAGAAGATACAACAATTAACTCTACGGACCTAACAAGAAGAGTGAGGATCCAAAGACTGAGATGGCTGGGTCATATAAAGCGTATGGACATCAATGCTCCGGTCCGAAAATTCTTCGAATCCGCTTCCGAGGGACAGCGCTCTAGAGGAAGACCGAGACGCAGGTAGCGGACGCAAGTGGAAGGGGTGCTAAGCCAACTAGGCGTGCGAAACTGGCACAAGATCGAGCTAGCAGAAGACGCTTGTTGATTGAGGCCCAGGTCCACCACGGACTTTAGCGCCACCTAAAGTAAAGTAAGCTAATAGAAGGTATCTTTGGTGTCGTCATCTTTCTTCTCCTTGGGCGAATCCGCGCATATTCGGTTAATGTTGGTACGTTAAGATTTGATGCGTACTGCTGTTATGCCCCATCCACTTGGCGGAGACTCAAGACTTCTTGTTTAAGCCTGCCTTCAACAGCAAATTCGCATCCGAAAATGTTTCCGTCGATAACAATCGCCATAACAGATGTCAAAGTTTGTCATGCCTGCCCTTGTTGGTCGGCTCCACGTGGCCTATTACGGGATTTAACAGTCTACGTGCAGACCCGAAGTTCATTGTTCCTGAATCGTTTCTGTGGGTTGTAAACACTGGATCCGTCCGTATCCGCAGATTGTTTGGGTTTCTGGAATTTCGGGCAGTTACCCTGGCGGCAACACCTAACCCGGAGGGCCAGTTCCAATTTTGATATCCCTACGACAAGGGATCGGTTAAACTGAAGCCAGTTAGCGAATATGATCGCCACCAACTTTTTTCAAGGCAAAATTCTTACTTGCCTGAGCTCCAAATATGTCGCAGTAGCCCGGATAAGGTCTCAGTTGTGTTGTTACCGTTGATTTTATCTAGGGAATTCACCCGCTGTCTCCTTTATAGCGCTGCTATCTTTATCCGCAGGTCAGCAGACCGGATAGATATCGACCAGTACCATTTAGAGATAAAATAAGTTCAATTAAGAGGATTGCGTCGCTTCTTCACAAACGGCTCACAAACCGATTTTGAATTTGGCGATGGTGACTTTCCGGACACAGCCCCCGGTTTTCAGCAGTGAGGACGACTGTTCAAGAAGTCGACGGAGCAAAGAAATGCATTCCGGTGCCTATAAATTTTAAGACTACATTCCCACTGCCCAGTAGTAGAAAGGCGTGCTGCCTGGACGTTGAACCGCCACTTTCAGTGCAATTTCAAGCAACGTCAAAAGCTTCTGAGCCTGCGTCGATGTCTTTGTAGAGGTATCAGCTTACTTTTGTTTTATATTAGCCACATGACCACCCTCATCACACTTCCAGGTCGCTCAGAACTGCCAAGCCCCTTGCAGTTATTCGCGAGGTGGGCGAATTCAAGGCATCTAAGGCAGAGCTCCGCTCATGGTCTGGGTCGAATCGTACAATTCAATCACCCCATTCCTAGGCGATCCCTCCTATCAAGAATCTCCACGGTAGAACACAGGCGAATCCATCCTGGTGACCTGGGTTCTTTTAACTATTTCGGGGGAAAGTATGACGACAACTTCTTCTAGCAAGCAGCCGTGGGGTTACGCCTAATAATACTTCAGTGATGGCTGCGATAAACTTTTTGGGACTATGCTGCGAAGTCCAATGAAGTTGCCCTAGAGCTCATTGTCTCTCACACCTTAACGACTACATTCTTCATGAGTCCTAGGACCTTCGAATATTTCTTTCCCTGGGCTTGCAGAACAAGGACTGCTTCAGGGTTCGATTTGGTCGGTGGGGGAAGAGTCTTCCACCTTTGCTAGTAAATTTTGGGGGTATTGAGCCCGGTCCTCTAGTTTTGTTTTTTCTTTGTCTTTCCTTTCATCGTCATCACAGTCGTCCAGTCCTCTTCCGTCCTCGCTTTTTCGAGGAAAGGAACAAGGTCTGAACCACCCTCTGGCTTTTTGATGGCTGTTTCTCCGAATTAATGGGTCTGAGTGAATCAGGAAATAAGGAGATGGACCTCTTAGTCGCTCTTCTCCGCACTTCTATCTCGTCCTCTAACAACATCCGTAATGGTTTCCTATGCCGTTTCTATACCAGACTTAATGTCCCCCTGCGTCTTTCTATACGTATTAATAAGTCCATATACGCAACCGTTCCTTCTAGATCCTTCAAGACCCTTCCAGTTTTCTACTCTAGCTCTCTTGTAGCAAATACATCAACTTACTTTGTCTGGCTACCTATCATTCCCTAGGTACCCGTTTGGGATAGTACATGTTTACTTGCACCACCCATACGTATTTTACAATGAGGTCATAAGCCGGGGAACAGCATTATATTTCTTTCTTTGCTTTTCAAATCGAATCGGCCATTTTCAATTTGTCCCCTCTTTCAACTGCTTAATTCAAATTATTTGCCTGCAAGGATACAAAAGGCAATATTGATAAACGAAAGTATCTTAATAGCTTTCCATTGCAATGAACTTTTCGTCGTCCATGGAGTCATGATACGAGTACCGTCAAGACATCGAAATTCGCTTTCTACATAAATAACATGAATTTGCATGACGACTTCTCTATCCTTTTTGTTAAGTCATTGGAGAAGATCAAAGAGAAGGGGTAAATGAAATAGATGATCCCCCCAAGCTCAAACCCGTAAAGGATTCAAATTTAAAATTCAATTTCATCCCGTCATTTCGTCATCGGATTGAAAAAGCGAATGCTGCGAAAGGAACAAAAAACAAACGGAATAAACTTTGAATACGAGTATCAACGAATACACAGGAAGAATCAAATTCAAAGGGAGAGACGAATGAAATATTCTGAATCGCAAGAGTGCATCGTCATCACGAGATGCAGATGAGAAAACGAGTATCGATACCCATCTTCCTGCTCCTTTCTTTTTCCTCCTTGCAACATTGAAAAAGTATAATTTGCTTCTTTTCAAAAATTGAATTTTGCACTGCTATTTACCCCCAGACCCTGTCCCTACCACCATCTAGAACAAAACAATTTTATCCATCGTCTCCTTGGCCAACGATTTTATCACAGAATACCTTCAAAGGATACTTCCTTAGCACAATCGGGGCGGGTGAGAGTAGTGAACACTGGGAATTTGCAAAACAAAACATCGTTTTCCAATAAGCGAGGGCATAAAACTGTAAAATTTGTGGACTTTCTGTTATTGGTTTATCGATCTATGGCAGAGATGAATATGAGGGCATGGCTTATGTTCTGCGGCTAGGACTAAGCTATTCGAAGCCGATACCATACCTTTGAAAGTCGATGTCTTTGTTGCAGGCAAATTGAGTCCGTGGCATTGTTGTGGTGATGGCAATATCTATCCTATACGGGGCGCTTCCATTCCACACGATGGCTAGAGAAAAGTTTCAGATTTTCATTTATATTTTTGTTGACTATGTGCTGGCTTAAAAATTGCTCGGATACATTTTATCAATAAGAGTGGAAGTGCAGATATAGACAGGAAAATATGACAGTGTTTGCATGACTTTAAAATTTTTTTTATTTTATTGAGAAACTACTTCATGATTGCTGGCAAAGTGGTTTTGATCATAATGGAGTCGGAAAAATTAGATACTCGTAGTTTGTAGATTAAATCGAAATGGAAGGATGCACTTTGAGTTGAAGTCTTATCGACAAAGTATTCACATAATTACATAATCAGATACTTCTAGATCATCGTGGTCTTCGCATAATTTAATGGCACTGGTCGAGAGAATCGACAGATAATGGCAGGCCATTCCTACTAGAGTGCGATATTGTTGATGCTGCTCACCCTTCCGGTTCGACACATCCACATGACAAATGTACATAAGGGGGTACTCAGCTCACGATTGTGCCCCGAAGGTAAATTAAGAAACCTAGAGTCTTTAAACTGAAACATAAACACACGTCATGCAGAACATTGCGGAATTAACTAAAAGACCGCTTTGATCAGATTGTGACAATTGGTAAGGAAAGCTGTTCAAAAATTAAAGAGTAGCCAGGCGGAAATAATTTGTAATGATCGGCTTCACCATGGTAGATCTACAACAGATTGCGTACAGACGAACAAGTATCACAATGGAGTCGGCGATTTTTGATGAAAGCTGATTTCGCGGCCTTGCCGAAAAGTGCAATGGGATGGGTGACGCGATAAGATGCTGAAAAGCGGTGATCATTAAGATAAAGGCTGCCCTAAACAGAATAGCCGTCTCAGCATTTATTCGGATGCGGGTGTTCCGTCAGAAGAAAACCACAGGAAGAAGTGATGAGTTTCTGGACTTAGAACAATCCGCTTAAAAGATAAATCCGCCAACACAAGCCTCATAAACAAACGCGTCGGAAAAAGACAAGGACATTCTTACCAATAAGTATTCCTATGAGCTCCTCGAATTAATCTACAAAGAAATTGTACTGCGCGGCAAAACGGAGCCCACAAAAAAAAAGACAAAAGGAAAGGAAAAGATCTATCTGACCGGTGAGCCATTCCAGCGAGTATTCTAGGACTTTAACCTGCAACTAAGCGAGGAAATACGAGGGTTGTCTGAAAAGTTTCCGACCGCAACGTAAAGATAGCGGCACTCGTCAATAAAACCTAGTAAATGCTAGTTGTGCATCTTTTGGCAGTTACTTACCGAAGTTTCAGTCATTTTGGACGCGCAGTTTTTAGTTGACAGTCATTTGAGTGAGTCGATGTGAGTGTTTTTTGTGAAAATGGAACAAATTTAGTATCGAGCTGTTATTAAATTCTTGTTTTTGAAAGGCAATACGCCTACGCAAATCAAAAATGAGTTGGACTCTGTACCATCATTTACCACAGTGAAATGTTGGGCTGGTGAATTCAAACGTGGCCGTAAGAGCTAGGGAGATGATGAACGTTCGGGACGTTCAAAAACTGCAACCACTGACGATAATATTGCTAAAGTTCACCAAATTGTGTTAGACCACTGCCGAATTGAAGTGAGAGAGATAGTAGGGGATATGAAAATGTCCAAAGAACGTGTTTGTTACATTTTAAATTAAGATTTAGGCATGAGAAGGCTGCGTTGGGTGCCGCGTTTGCTTACGCTAGACCAAAAACGTGTTCGAATTAACATTTCCAACGCCCTGTTGGCGTAGTTTAAGCGCAATAAATCCGAATTTTGGCGCCAAATAATTACTGTAGATGAAACTTGGATACACCATTATACGCCCGAAACAAAAATTCAGTCGAAGCAATGGACTGCAAAGGGCTAGCTGGCTCCAAAAAAAACAAAAACTGTTTTTTCGGCTGAGAAAGTGATGGCGACTGTTTTTTGGGATAGAAAAGGAGTTATCTTCAAAAAGGAAAAACCATCATGCTGAAAGCAGAAATTGCGGAAAAACGGCCACATTTGCAGAAAAAGAAAATCCTGTTTCACCAAGACAACGCGCCGTCTCACACCCCAGCAGTTGCCATGGAGAAAATCCATGAATTACGGTTTGAACTGCTTGACCAACCACCTTGTTCACCAGATCTAGCACCAAACGACTTCTTTTTTTTCCCTCATCTTGAAACTGCGCTCGGAAGACAGAGATTTTCGTCAAATGCCAAGTACTATTTGGACGGGTTAGAGAGATGGGGGCATCGCTAGGAGAAGTGTGTAGAGTTACCAGGAGACTATGTAGAAAAATAAAAAAAATTCGGTCGGAAACTTTTCAGACAACCCACATAGATATGTGTTGGTGATGATGGAAAACTTTTCTAAATGGCTCGAAGTGTTTTCCTTAGTTGACCAAACAATAGATTCTGTCCCTAAGACTTTAGTTCACGAAATCATCGACTCAGGAGTCAACCAAAGAAACGCCTTTTGCAATGATGTTTGGTCGTGATATGCGACTACCTTAGGACTTGCTTTTCGAGACACCGCCAGATTTGGATTCCAAGACGTACCAGAGATTTGCCCAGCAACTTCATGATTAGCTGCGAGATATTCAGGTCCGAGCAAGAATTGAACTACGACACTCGGCCCAAAAAAAGAAGGGCAGATATGATTTAAAAGCTAAGACTTTAAAATTGCAGGTTGGAAGCTATGTTTGGTTTCACAATCCCCGAAGGAGAGTACGAGTCTGCCCAAAACTTCAATCAGATTGGGATGGAGCATACCGGTTTATGGAAATCATAAACGATATCAGCATCAAGATTCAGAAGAAGCCACGATCTAGGGCTAAAGTTGTACACATTGATCGGCTTACTAAATACAGAGGCAAAAATTGCAATTCCTGGCCTTCCGAAAAAAGTCTTTGGACCAATGTGGTCCTAGTTCAAGAATGAGGAAGTGTTACGCATTTACGAACGCTCTCTGGAAGCTGCTATATACCTAAATGTCATGACATCAAACACCCTTGATTTAACCGCCCATTAATAAAGTTAGTTATCTGTTATTTTTATAGCCTTTAGCACCCTAAAATTCCCGAACACGAAACAATATAATGCAAACCATTTGAGATATTTCAAAAACTTTTTTATCGGCTTGAAGTACAATCAAAATATTTATGAATGGAACTCGACTTCGTTCATATGGTCACCGCGGGCACGTTTGCAGCGGTCGATTCGTTGGACCCAATTTTCAACGGCCACACATTTCGGCAGAAAAAGGGCCGCATTTTCGCGTTCAATGTTGACTCTGAGCTCTTCCAACGTCGTCGGCTTGTTGGCATAAACCAATGACTTAACAAAGCCCCACAGAAAATAATCAAGCGGCGTTAAATCGCACGAACGAGGCGGCCAATCGACTGGCCCATTTCTTGAGATAACACGCTCACCATACTTACTCTTCAATAAATCGATTGTTACGTGTGCTGTGTGGCTTGTGGCACCATCCTGTTGAAACCACATGCCGTCCAAGTCCGTATCTTCCAATTCGAGCAAAAAATAATCGGTGATCATGGCGCGATAATGCCTACCATTCGCAGTAACGTGACGATCGTTATCATCAACGAAAAAATATGGCCCAATAACGCCGCCGGCATGGAAACCGCACCAAACAGTTATTTCTTGTAGATGAAGTGGTGATTCATGAAGCACATGTAGATTTTCACCCGAGCAATAACGCATATTTTGCTTATTGACGAACTCATTGAGCCAAAAATGAGCTTCGTCACTGAAGATGATTTTGCGATGAAATTCACCATCTTGGCGCATCTTCTCCAGAACCCAATCGGAGAACGTACCTCGCTTCAAATGGTCCATTAGTTTAAATTCTTGAGTCAGCTTGATCTTATATGGGTGTAAACCAAAAACCTCACGCAAAATACGCCATAATGTGGTCTGAGCGATGCCCAATTCTTGAGAACGCCGTGGAATCGACTGATTTGGATCGTTTGCTACGGACGCCTGAACGGCAGCGATATTTTCGACACTTTGGCCAACCCGTTGTCTCAAATTTTTGCACTAAACTTGTTATTGCCTGTCAACAAGGGCGCGAACTACGACCGAAAATTGGAGTTAACGCTCTTAAAGTTGTAGTCACCGACTCCGAATTTCGGTAGAAAATTTTTATAATTTGCAGACGTTGCTCATTGGTGTACTTTACCATGATAAAGATGTTGAGTTTGCTGAATAAATTGACAGTGACAGTTTGATGATTAGTGAAAGAGTGCGTTCACAAAATCAATTCAAATTTGTCAAGTCCGTATTGGAAAACCCGATATAACGTAAGAACCTTCCTTTGCGATCTTATCGCCAAGCCTTACAAAGAGTACATGTTTGGTTATACACTAGGAAAGAACAGCACCTCCAGAAACGGGCACATTATATTGATCTTGCTGGCATAGTGTAACTAAAGTAAGAACATAGCTTGATATCTATAAAGGGATTGGGCTGATAAACAAGGCTCTTATCCGATGTTTTGAATTCCAAAAACTTCCGAACTAAGATCGATTCGGACCATTAATGTGGTGTTGCCAAGATACTCGTAAGCGTTTGCATACCAGCTCAATACCAGCGAACTATCGGAATGAATTTTTATTTTGAATAGTTACAATCACAAGGGCTCATTAGAGGCTTTTCCGATCAAGTTTTTCTTTATCTCTCGACAAGTCCGATACCGCCAACAATAAACCGACTGCATCCCTACCAAAGAGCAGTCAAAGAGGCCAACTCTCGTATTTTGTATTTCATCTCGTTCAAACAAAGAAGCCCCTGAATCGATAACGATTGCAAATAGGCAAAATTGGAGAAGCAGTAGATATACAGAGCGGCTCTGCAGAAAACAACAAGAGAAGCAAGTCCTTTTGGTTTCTAGAAAGAAGACTTAGCTAAATTGCCTTCTACATCCAAAGAAGCACAAGGAAAAGTGATTCTTTGCATGGTTTTCAGGTCTGCCATTGTCAGAGTTGTTATTAGTCAGTGGATAAGCGCACGGATAAGTGGCCATGCGCCTAAAACTTAAGAATATACTCGTACTAGTAGTAAAAGGTCTAGGTAAATACAAGTTCTACTAGTTGAAGCTAATATTTTAATTATTAACGAGTGATTCTTTTAGAGGTCCTTTTTGCAGTGGAGATTTCATGGGAGATCACAATGCGTCGTTTAACACTGATATGGTATTTTTGTTGAATACAGTGTCTTCAAATTCAAGTAATGCGTGACCAAATGGACCATAAATATATGGGTGGTAGTGGTGAGTGCACGCGATGACCGCGACGAATCGATTCAGTGCCGGCTTGGCTTGATATCCCTATGCAACAACTAAGTATATTTTACGTGAGGATCGCGGCTTAGAGGCATGCAATTTGTGCAAAATCTGAAGCCGGCCGATCATCCAATTTATCTTCGTTTCAGTCTGAATTTTTCAACTGAATTTTTTTCATCAACTAGACTTGTTTCAGACCTCATACCTATGTCAATAAGCAAAATAGCCGAGGCTGCGGAGCAACCTGAAGAAGTTCAATATGCAGACAAAACAACGGTTTGATGTGGTTTATGGACTAGTGAAATTGTCGATCAGTAATTCTTAAAATCGGGTGTCGCAACGTAACTATGAAGGGCGCCCTTTATTGCGCCATGCGCCGTTGTCTCGATTACATTTAGTTCCAACAAGGGTGCCAATTGTGAGAATAATTCGATAAACTGGTAATTTCAAGCTTTGGACTGTGGATTGGGCGCCTAATTAAGTAATGTCACATCTTTAGACTATTTCGATTCCGAAAGTCTTACGTCTGCATGTAGAAGCCGACTACGATTAAAACATTGGAGGCTAAAATTATTCCAGTCACTGGTCAAACACCACTCGAGTGCGACATCGAAAATTGAAACTTCAGAACCGACCAACATGGTCACAGTTACTGCCGACATTTGAAACAATTAATCTTTAAAAAGTAAATGCAAAGATGGCTCTCTTATTTGATAATAAAAATGAACCAAAGAAATTGAGCTTTTTGATTGCTTTTTATTTTTAGAAAAAAGAACAAGGCAGGCAATGACTAGCAAAGGAGCATACAACAACTCATCTGTAAAATATGGTCGGACAAAAGTATGCCCGATGAATGGAACCTTAGCATTGTTTGTCCGATTCTCAAGAAAGGAGACCCTCTGAACTGCGCCAACTATAGAGGCATCAATCTCCTTAACATCGCATATAAGATCTTATCCGCCGTATTGTGTGAACGCCTGAAGCCGTTCGTCAACAACCTGATAGGTCCATATCAGTGTGGCTTCAGGCCAGGAAAGTCCACCATCGACCAGATATTCACACTACGGCAGATCTTGGAGAAGACCCATGAGCTTCAGATCGATACATACTACCTATTCATCGATTTTAAGGCCGCGTATGACAGCATCTATAGAGACAAGCTATACAGAGCAATGTCTAGTTTCGGCATCCTTGCCGACCTCGTCCGTCTGTGCAGGATGACGATGGAGAATGGACGCTGCTCCACCAAGTTCGGTAAAGATCTCATCGAGATCTTTGATGTCAAGAGAAGAATTTAGACAAGGCGTTGAGCTGTCAATTTGTTTCTTCAACAATAATTCTTTAAATAATAGTGCAAAACTCACAGGCACAATCTTTCGAAAGTCCGTCCAATTACTCGCACACGCCGATAATATTGACATAATTGGAAGAAAGCAGCGTGATGTCGGTGGTGCCATTGCAAGTATTGAGACGGAAGTGGCGAACATGGGTTTAGCGGTCAATGAGGGCAAGACTAAGTATATGCTGTCAAGCAAAAAGGACACCGAACACCGCCTTCTCGACCAGAACGTCACCTTCGACTTTCAGGTAATTAGGGACTTTGTCTACCTAGGCTCCGCTATGAATTCAGACAACGACACCAGCGCTGAGATCAAACGAAGAATAACTATTGTCAATCGCTAGCCAAGCCCTCTCTCGAACAAGCAAAGACATTATCAAAAATGGGTTCTCTTGGTTACATGGAGAGGAAAACTCTTCGAGTGATTTTCGGTCCTGTCTGCATTCATGGTGAGTGGATGTGGAGTTGAACAGCGACGAATTGTATGGACTCGACTTAGCCAGAAGAGTGAAGATCTAACGACTAAGATGGATTGGTCATGTTGAGCGAATGGACATTAGCACTCCGTCCCGAAAAGCCAATAAACATCACATTTATGACTCGACCGCTGAAAATTAAGTTGATCAGGCTGTAGTCACAATAATTTATACAAAGTCCTTAAAGAGAAGAAGTGATATCAAGGGTTTACCTGGGTAGAAGATCTTTTTAGTTTCGTCCGTTTTTCGGAGGGATGAATTCTTGGTTCAGTATCTGCCAACTCTAGACAACTGCTTTCAGTTGTACAGATTGTAAGGTTCAGAATCTATTGCTAGATCTTGTGGATATTGATTTTGGCTGCATGATAAGGTGATTTCTACCATCGTATTCCGAATTTCTGGAGATCACTCGTCTATTGTCGTGGCGCCGATTGGTGTACTCATAGGCTGTCCCGGAGAAGTTGCTGAAGTGACTCATTTTGACATTTCAACTGTCTCAGACACATTGGGCTTAGTTAAAAGCTTCAAACATAGCCGTAAATCTATAATAGATCTTTTCACCATCGTAAATCTACAAATGAACTTGCATACCTTACAAAGACCATCGATATCAGCCTTTACGAAGTCTACAAAGTTCTGGTCTTAGCAAGGCACCAATTTTATGTGAAGCACTATCGCCATCAATCGTTTTGTTGGTGATTTACTTATTGATGACGAATACGTAACTGAATTGTCCTTTAGTGGCCATCAAAGTCTTTCGAACTCTTCGATTACAGGTAACTTGTGATGAGTCCAGAAGACAAGTGCCATTGGGTAGTAACTTATCCACTGACTTATTCATTATTAGTTCGCAAAATAATATTAAATTTTAACTTCTTAGAGATTTTAACTGTCTTTCTTCAGTTTCAGTTCAGATGGTCATGTGATAATTAGTCCTTGTGAGGCCCCGATATCTTACTTCTCCTCACTAGTACTGTAACAATTGACTTTTTTAAACCTCTTACAAGCTTTCGAACTCAATCGTAATACTTACAAATGTGTCAGTACCTCAATACAGCGTATTGCAGTAGTCTCTACAATTTGAGTAAAGAAAAACTTTTTCGTTTGAAGTCCTTCCAGCCAAGAGCTTACTTTTAATGAACTTCTGTCACTTTACGTCACATCACTGCTGTACTGTTCTACGGCACTCGTAAGCCAAGGTGTCATTTTAATTAAAAACCTCCTCCTTGACCCAACTTATTCCGGCCCGGATAAGAAATAAGAAAAAAAAAACACTCTCTCGTTAAGTAAGAGATCCAAACAGCATTCTCTTCAGACTGATTAAAGAGAAAATAAATAATTAAACCGGTACTCGGATTAAAACTAATTAAAAATGACGGCAGTTCTTTGAACTTGTTTCGTGTTCAGTTTCAAAAGCAAATTAATTGCTCCTTACCGTTGTTTCTGTTAGATCTGTGAAAAGGAGCAGCACGCTTTGAGTTACGAAAATGACGTCTTACCGCTTTTGAATTGTGCTATAACAAGTAAGTATGCACTTAGTTGGAAGGCAAATACTCAACAAGTATCTTGTATCTGTAGCTGGGATGAAATTAAATAATCGAACGAGGTATCATCTACTCAATTCGGACATTTCCTTCCACGAATAACAGTTTGGTGCACTTGTTATCCTATCTTCGTTGGGTTAAAGTTGAGTCTTATACTTGTATACTCGTAGTTACAGTTAAGAACTACCTTTTTGTCGATTATGTGGTGTAATAAATTCACCACACGTAAGCCAAATGTCTTCTCGTCTTTAACTGGTCATTACATACACACAGATATGGTGTACCTGTGGGCAGATTAGTTCCGTGAAGATGTGAAAAATTCGAGAGTCCTCTACGTTTCAAAGTCCAGCACCAATTGCAACGGATGTGCTTGTGCGGCAATAACTGAGGAGTTTATGACCACTAACAAGTGATTGCACTCAACGTGATACTAACGTTGAACGTATTTCCTTCTGGAATGTCATTCTAACCGACTAGGGTTTGCTTTGTAGCTTAGGAAAGTAAAAGTATTTTTAATGTGACCACCAAATGGGTATTACTTTCGACTATGGATTGTGATTTGAATAACTTTACGAGTACTTTCAAAACTTTGTACTTAAAGGTGAAGCATTTCCTGAAAATGGCATTAAACTATGGTGTTATTGATTTCTGTAGAACTCTACGCTGTTTAGGATAATGATAATGTCATTCTTCAAAACTACCAGTCCTGCAAGACCAAAGCGTAAGCTGAATATGTTTGGAGCTTCTTTGAAATTCTCCATCCAGCTACTACGACAGTAATCATTGAGTACACACATGAGTGCATAGAACATTTTAACTGGATTTCTCATCAATAGGTACTGTTTTAGATTGCAATTCTGAAGAGCTAGCTTACTACTCCCATCATCGGTTAGATTTTACCTTGCCATTCGGGCTTATAAGAAGTCTGCATTTAAAATAAATAATCTTGTGCTTGGGTGTTTTTTTGAGCCTGTACTAAGTTTAAGCCATTTAATTATGTTCAATCCGGAGAATATATTCTGCAATTAATTTCTGAATACTTTTCGCATATACTCAAATTGGCTTGATCTGATGAATTTCATCCGAGAAGCAAAGTTTCCGACTACTTTCCAAATATTTGTGGCCGTATGTCCTCAATAACAAGATGTCGGTTTTAGATGCGCCATGTTTTGTTGATTTGTCAGCTTTGCGATACTTTACGCACGTATCCCCAAAGAAAATTATCAAATCACAAGTTATTGATTATTTCGTTTGATGTATGTCACGTAAAGACATCTCTTCCACATGCATGCCACTCAGCCTTATTTACTTACTTAACAGTCCGGGGTGCAGCTAGCTCCATCCTTTGACAGCTGCCTCCAGTTTCACACGCTTAGCTGACTGAGGTCCCCCTCCACTTGCATGCGCCATCTCAATCTCGGTTTTCCTCTACTACAGAGGGAAACTCTGAAGCAGATTCGAAGACTTTTCGGGCTGGATCGTTTATGCCCATCCGCTCTACATGACCCAGTCATTGTACTGTCCAACATTTTCGTCTTAAATCAACCAAGAGCACCCTTATCACTGGCCTCTACGCGCCTTTGACATCACGCTTCTTTCCTCCAATTATGTCAATATTCATCAGCTTGTTCGAGTAATTGGACAATTGGCATGACAACGCATCACCCTGTCTAAGGGTTGAGATCTTCGCTACGGAAAACAACTTGACCCAGCTTGTAAATGCGCCAATGCGAGTCCCAGACGTTGATAGTCATACCGCCAACGCCCTGGACTTGTTTCTAACCTCTCCCCCTTGAAAAGTCCACTGTTAATGTGCTCTTACCTCTAGGCTCGTCGGACCATTGTGTCATATCAGCTAAATTCTCGTACATTGATCACACAGTTAGAGAAAAAATTCCTAAAAGAACAGTATGGCAATACGAGAAAGCCAATTGGAGCGGACTTAACACCTTCTTTAGGATTTTTAACTGGTCGTTATGTTTTCTCGATAACGACGTGGATGCCGCTGCTGATATGATCACAGACACTATTCTCTTTGGAATGAGATCCTTTATCCCTCACCGGATAATGAGTATCAGACCGAAGGAAAAGGCGTGGTACGACTCGAGCTGTAAGGAGGCTGTCAGGTTGAGAGAAATGTTTTTCGGTCCTATAAGACCAACCCCACAGAGGAAAACCGGAAAAAATTTAAACGAGCCAGGAATGACTGCAACGCCTTTCTTAAGCGTGTCAAATTTATATACGACCAAAAACTGAGGCAAAAAATACTACAATGTCCCAAAGGTAGTAAAAATTGTTGGTCATTCGTCAAAAACATTTGAAATTCTGCCTCATCCTCCATCCCAACACTCAGTTATAATGGCATTCCAGCTGTCAGCACATTTTGCAGCCAGCTCAACGCTTTCAGATAGTGCTTTGTCTCCGCCTACACTTGAGTGCGTCGAATCTTCAATGGGACGAATCCACTTTCGTACTCGTGTAGTAGCAAGAGTACTTAAAGATCTTAACGCTCACAAATCCGCTGGTCCAGATGGTATATCTCCCCTTCTTCTGAAGAGGTGTTCTTCTACGCTGGCAAAACCACTGCGTAAGCTTTTCCATCAATCTTACACTTTAGGACTCTTTCCGAGCAGATGTAAAACAGAATTTGTCCAGCCCGTCCCTATCTTCAAATCAAATCTATTTCTCTCTCCTCTTACAGACCCATTGCACTTACGCTGATAAGTCGTCAGCTCATGAAATATCTCGAAACACGAAAACTTCTTAATGACCGGCAGTACGGTTTTCGTAGCAACACGTCCACTGGTGATTTGATGGCATGTCTCACCGAAAAGTGGAATCAAAGTTTACATCAATCTGGCGAAAGCAAGATAGTTGCACTTGATATTTCTAAGGCATTTGACAGAGTTTGGCATCAGGCTCTTTTGTCGAAAATGCGTGCATTTGGGATCGATGACTCTCTTCTTCAATGGATTAGAAATTACCTTTCGGAATGTTCAATTCAAGTTGTCTTAGATGGTTTCAAGTCTGATATTCACAAAATAAATGCTGGTGTGCCCCAGGGCTCCGCTATGTCTACGACACTCTTTTTAATTTTTAACAATGATCTCTTGTCTGCTACTTCTAATCCAATTTACTCCTTTGCTGACGACAGTACTCTCTGCTTTTCATATTCGTTCCGGGATTCACGTCCCTGCCCTTCGGCTGTAGAACGGGAACGGCAGCGTATGTTAAGCTCATTAAATTCCGATATTAACAGCATAACCAATTGGGGAACTTAATGCTTCCAAAACACAATGCTGTCTGCTGTCACTAAAGCGAAATTCAAAGTAAAAGTAAAATAAGCACAACTGATTTGTTGAAGCAGTTGCAACACAGGATTTCGCCAGTTTGATGCTTCTCAGTAGTCGCCCTATTTCTGCAGCATCCAACTATCAGATATCAACTAAAAAATATGTTGGAAAGGGTAAGTATTGAAAGTATAGGGAATGAGTTGAAGAGATAACGTGCCATATTGGTCAGCCATTCTGTTGTGTAAAATCGATCCAACTGGCCGCATAGTTACGAGTATCTAAAGTTGGAGCGAATCTGGAAGCCACTGAATCTGAAAGCTACTAAAATCCATTTCGACATTTTCTTTACCATCTCTGATATTGGTTGTAAAGAATGCATTTCCCCATACTATAAAGAGAATCAGAACCAAATGGATTCTCCCAATTGAATACCCAAAATATATTTTCCAGAATAAGGATTTTGTATGTAGATACAACAAATCTACTCTCTGATTAGATATTCTTACCCTCTGCTATTGAATACGTTTGGCATTTCGAAAAAGGACTTGAAAGTAGCTTACTGTCTGAGTTCACTGGATTAAATCAAACGATCAACTTTAAATTTATCACATTCAATGTTGGATACATTGTATGTCCAACTATACCATCACACCCTGGCATTTCAGTTCATTTACATAAGTTCCTTCCAATCCATTTAACAATTTAAACTCAATTTTCGATTGAGTACTCTCGTGCATACAAATCGTGTATCTCGTCACCTTTCAGACAAACTATCTCACAAATATCTCCTGTCTTCAAAACAAATCCGAAGTGCTGGAAGTTTTAGTTTCACCCTCACCGACACATTGGGTTCGGTGTCCGTTTTTGCATATTTATATCTAGACGAACCTAAATCACTAAAGAAGGAGGCAAAACCAACTCCAGTAGATAATTATTTCAATGGATGTGTGCATTTATCTATTTACAAAGGATGCATATCTTTCAACCTTAGATAAGTGTGTGCTCTAGTCTGCGAATATATACGAGTATCTCGAACGTTTTTAGAGTTCTTTCACTCTGTCTTTCTCTGTCTCTCTTAGTTAGCTTCGACCTAGATTGATGCGCAAATAAGAAATTAAGGAACCTGGCTAAAACAGTAACTGAGTAGCGAAATAAATCTCGTAGCTGTCCTGTTCGTGTAACGTATCTGAGCACACCTTAGTTAACGGTGCAGCTTTGTCTGTTACGGGTAGACGCGTCTGTAGGTACAGAAGCTACTGCTATCCTGACTGCGTTAAATTATAGGAGGTTCCGTTCATTTATATTCAAGGCATAATGTAAACCACCTACTAACGAATTCATTAAGGAGAGAGCATTTCCATTTCAAAAGGTTGGACGTTCGAGCGGATGAGAAACGACGCGCCAGTCAGTCGGTCGTCCGCTTCGGTCGGCTAGTCGGGTGGAAAACAAAAGTTTATCTAATTAAATGGATAGTTGATGGCCTGATAAGGACAAAGATACGAGTATATATGTACTTGTTTTATTTTAGTCATCGTTTTCGTGTTCCTAAAGTTGGCTGGGGTGTGTGCGCTAAGCTACGAGTTACGAGGGAATATACCTATATGCCGGCCAAGGCAGCGGAAGGAGATTAATGAAGTGCTACTTTGAGAGAACGAACAATACCTACAAGTAGTTTGTGAGCACAAGTTGTTGCCCTCTGTTGCATATAACATACGAGTACACCATGAAGGTGTAGCGTGTCACATTGCATGCAATGTTTCATGCTCTTATTGGAATGATATACTCGTATGTATAGGGCAGATTGAGTTATAAAATTTATAGCTGAATGTTTGTCGGTTTGCATGTAATTCGACACTTGGCATGTGTTGAAATATTATTCTAACAACAAGTTGACATTACTCCCAGGGAAGTGATTTAAAAGGCTCCAGGGATCCACTCACCTAACTCCACTATCTACAGAGTGTTTACAATCAATTTCCATGTAAAGATAGAATTGATTCTATTAGATAAGTTGATTTGAAAAATAACATTGCGTGTGTAGTTGACAACTTAAGTACTATGGAGTGGAGGTTTTAATCTAAAGTGCGTAGGTAAAAGGATTATACGGAAGTAAAATAGTCCTGATCACACAATGGCGCGAATCGTTAGACTGAATCATATCATATCTTTGACTTTGAATAGAACTGACTTTTCGACAGTCCTACACGTTAACGTTTACTAACCTTTTATCGTATGGTCTGAATGAAAAACACAATGTGAGGCTTTTTCTATTTTTGGAAAGCGTACAAAAACTTGCATAGCTTCCTGTTTTATAATGCAAGCAGACCTAGCCATGATTGACGTATGTTACACAAGCTTGCCTCGAAACGCTGATGTTGATTAAATTTCAAACCATAGAAGCCAGCGCAATTTCAAACTTAACCATCCGGCTAAAATAAATGGTTGTTCTGTAATCCAGCGAACACCAGTTTTAAGCTTGAAAGATGCGTGTTTGCAAATATTTGGAAAACCGGCAAACGAGTGAGCAAGTTACTCCAAATTACCAAGACCCATTTCTTCAACCCGTAACAATGAATTTCCTAGCTTCGGTTCAAGGCAGTCTTCAGTTAGGCCTTTCAAATATAGGTGGAGCTTTTATGAGTAACCCGGCTTCAATCAAAACTGGCTACAAGTATAAGGTGTTGCTCCTGCGTGTAGGCGTTTTACCACTGAAACGATTACTCGTCTATATTCGGGCGACCAAGGAACTCATAAGCGCTTTTACCTATGTTCCAGCGTCAACCACTTGACCATGAGAGGACACTCCATTCCGTTTCCGTAAATTCGCTTTCGACAAGTTAGCTAGGTTCGAAGATAACTGCTACAATAAACGATCTAAATCGAGAATATAAATGTGGAAATACTGCTCAAAATACTTGAAATGTTAACGGACTTTAAGAAAAACCTTAAGAATTAGAGACGAATATTGACGTTTGCATGATCTCTGAAACCCATGTGAAAAGAGGTACGCATGCAAAATAAGAGACTTTAAGGACCATTACGCTTATCATCAATTTTAAAAGATTAGGCCGGGTCCTCCTTACATATTTAAGAACCCATCGAATATACTGACGACCTTAAAATAGAGCTTGAATCTGTGCAAGTAATCACGGTTCGTATAAGTAAAAGACATAACATCCTTACCATTTGAAACATTAACTACCCACAGTGCTTTTTATGCGAAACACACCTCCTGGGGCTAAAGATTGTACTCACAGAATGGCAAAATGCTCTATGAAGCCGGTATGGAGCACAACGGTGACTTCTTTTCGATGGGCAAACTGATATGCTGACCGATTTTTAGCGTTTCATAATAAAAAAAAATAATAATAACCACTTCAGGCAACAAAAAAGTCTAAATGTTGGCAATCAAAGTTTTATGGCAAATTTATTGGCAGTCTTTGCACAACGGACGTGAACGTTGCAGGCATACAGATTTGCTGCATCCAATACAGACTGTATAAGTCATCCCGTGTTACTTTGCAGGACAAATTCTGCATGCTCGCCTAGTTGTCTTATTAGTTACTTGTGCAACGATTTCGTCTGCAACCATATCTTTGCCTTAAACTCGAAACATTGCCAATTTGAGCTCTTTGGATAAATTAATGTCACACGTCTTTGGATGTGAGGTACAACTAGAGAACTGGCTAAATTTTTGAGCAAATCTCCTCGGTCAACGTCCTTGCCTTGACGCATACGATATAATATACATTTATTTATTTATTTCGTAGTTTCAAGTTGGTAACGCTGGCATTTGACACCTGCCAAACTCAGCTGTCATTTGAAGTGTCATAATATTAGTTGAATGTTTGCCATTTATAATAAAGGATCCCTTACAAATCAAACAACGCGTTAAAATTATTTAAACTTACTACAAAAGTGGTGATTCAAATGCGCATTCCGCGATGATTATTGTCGCCATAATCGACCGACTACGCAAATATTCAGTAAAATTGTGAAGAAATTTGAGGAGAGTGGAAGCGTTACTGATATCGTTAGGCCTGTGCATCATGGTAATGCACGCTGAGTCGAAAATATTGCTGCTGTAAGTGCAAGTGTTGCTAATGATCCGAATTTATCGATTTCCCGGCGTTCACAGCAATTGAAGTTGTCGTACACCTCACTATGGCGTATTTTGCATTTAGATTTGCATCTCCATCCTTATAAAGTTCAAGTTACGCAACAATTGAAGCCTGCTGACCATTCACAACGCCGTAGATACGCTTCTTGGGTGTTGGAACAACAGAAAATAAACACCGATTTTTCGAACAACATTTTCTTCAGTGATGAGGCACGTTTCTCACTCGGTGGGTATGTGAACAAACAAAATTGCCGCATATGAGGCTGAGGAACCCACAAGTGATCAGAGAGGTGCGGCTGCATGCAGACAAAGTGACTGTTTGGTGTGCTCTATCGTCGAAAGGTGTCATTGGTCCGTATTTCTTCGAAGATGCCAATGGGCGGACGGTTACAGTCAATTCGGAGCGATATGGTCGAATGATGATCAATTTTTTTTGGAATGTGATTGAAGATCATGACTTAGACGGTGTGTGGTTCCAACAAGATAGGGCAACAAGCCATACAACACGACCAAGTATGGGTTCATTGCATGAGAAGTTTCCTGGTCGCGTAAATTCACGTTTTGGCGACGTTAATTGGCCACCAACATCATTCGATTTGACACCGTTAGATTTGTTTCTGTAGGACTACGCAAAACACCGTGTTTACGCGAATAATCCCCGAACTCTAGACGCATTAAAAATCAACATTACTCAGGCAATGGCCGAGATGCCGCCTGAAATGTGCGAAAAAGTGGTTAAGAATTACTTCAAAAGAATCGCACGCTGCGAATCTTCTCGAGGCGGTCATTTGAATGATATTGTTTTCACACTTAGTGGCAAAGTCAAAACTTTAAAATGAATTAAAATTTTCATCAAAAATGTATCGCTGTGTGTGTTTTATTTAGCTTTACTTTCGAAATCGAAAAATGAATGAGAAAAAGGATTCATACCGCTCAAGTCAAGTATTCTGTAAAATAAAACAATGGGCCATCTCCTTGTTCGGCACACTGTGTGGTGCCGTGAATCCGCACCATCAGAGTTTTTCTCAGTGTAGACATAGCCGCTGTAAAAGTAAAAGCTTTTAGCATCGCATAACGCTCGAGTCATCATTCAAAATTTACCCGGTTTTTTAGGCATATATGATATCATATGGCCTCTTCCCCAAGACAAGCAATTCGTCTACTGTAACGCACTCGGAACATTAGAACAATTTTTCAGAATTGCTGACAAATTTGTTGAAAATGACTAAAAACTGTTCCATGTCGTCCTCATTATCCGACTTAAATGAATTTAAAAGAATTCATGAAATTCTTCTTCAAAAGACGCGCAGATATGTGTCGTGCTTTGCGCGAATGCCTGTCGTGGAGACTTAAGTTCACGAGAAGCCCATACATCCATGGGAGCTAGGATACGCTTTGCCATCGTTGTCCGTCAATTCCTTTGATACCAATTCGGAACTGTGTTAAGGGGATATTTCTAACCTTGGTGTGAGCCGAGGCCTATCCAAAACTTCTAACTTTTCTTAGGGTCACAGCAGCCAGTATCTTGCAACTCTACATCGAGTGTGACCAGCAGGTGGCCCGTCCCTGCGTTTTAGGTCTAAACCACAGCCACCGTGACGCTGCCACAAGGGGGTCTACCTAAACAAGTTAGGCCCGAACCGAAGTCCGTAGGACTCCTAACTCCCACGGTGCTGTGTTTTAAGTCCTGGTATGGACTACCGGTATTCTTGCCACTCAACCAGAGCTATGACCGGCAGCTTGTAACTGGGCAAATTATAGCAACCAACAGTGGCGTAAAGGTCTGATGATGTAATACCTATAGATAAGTCCAGTCTTGCTCTACCCCTACTTTTTATTAGACAACGTCATTGATGGAAGAAGCCTTGATAATTGAGCTGAGGCCCGGGCTATTGACACGCAATATTTTTTTTGTAGAACGCATTTGTACCCCTTGAGATGGACAAAGCAACCTTGAAAAACAACAAAATGCAAAAATTTTTTCATGTCAACAATGGACGTGTAGCCTGTCAGGCTTATCCTAATCCTAAATACTCACGTGTCATGCAGTCGGCGACACAACCTGCCATCTCACTTGCTGTTTTGGTACTAACTTCGAAGGTACTGAGCCGCTCAGCCAAGGTAGCCGGCGGGAAAGACACAAAACAAGTAAATTCAAAATATTGTCTAGCCTGTGAGATTCCACGTCCATACTTTAAGGTTAAGGTACCCTATGAACTAGAAATCGAGGTTGACCACTTCGTTAAAAATCCTTCAATATGCAGCATGGCATAATACGGCCTATCAAAGGAAGGAATTAATAAACTACGATCTGAATTATCTGTCAGAGATCAAGGAAATGGTAAAGGAAAAAAGAAAACCCCATAAAAAATGGCAGCAAAGTTGTGCTCCACAGCATAAAACATGTTACACACCGGTAAAACCTGCTGAGAGAGCCAATTAGAAAATTCAAAAACTCTGCAATGGACACGTATCTTGAAAGCCTGGCAGAAAAAAGGGAATCAAATTATTAGCTTTGTATAGTATCAAAAAGTACTAATAGAACCTAAACCTCCGGGCTACTTATTAGAAACAATAACAACGAATGGACGGAGGGCGATAGGGGGAAAACGAAAATTTTCGTTTCTCAGCTATGCCTTCCGACCGTCAAGCACTTATCCACAATATCAGTGAATCAGAAATATTGTCAAACAAGCACACGTTGAGAAATGCAACGCTAACGAAGGTTATCACTGAAATGAAAAATGTAAAACCAAATAAACTTCGGGCTAGGACTGAATAACCGGAGAGGTATTTTTAGGACTGCCTAACCAAGCACTGATAAAGATTTGTTATGTACTTGGAGCCGCACTAATGTGGAGTGGAGAGTTCCAGAGGTCACAATGGTCGTTTAGCCAGGAACACCTCCAAATGACAAGAAGTCGTATAGACTGACTTCAATTCACCCAATTTTTTCAAAAACCTTTGAGAGGATATTTCTGAGACATATACTGCCAATTATCGACGGACCAAGTTCTATCCCCCATCACCAGTGTTCAGTGTAAGCATTTCACTATTGATGTGGTGCATACCCACCGATGTCATTGAGAAAGCTTTAGAAAAAAATAAATTACGTTTGAAACTGTATGCCATAAAGGATTATAGGTGAAATTACAGCAGGTCCTGCCATTGACCTTTAATAATAATTTCATATAACGATAAAGTATCTCGGGAATAAAATTGTTCGTGTCAGACTCGGAAGCGAAGTGTCGCAATTAAAAGAGATCTTATTTGGCGTGCCGCAGGGAAGTATTCTCGATCCACTTGTGTATCTCCTATATACTTGAGATATATTGTACAAAAATAAGAGGGGACCGTTCTGCTGCATTTGCCGATGACACTGCTTTTTAACAGAAGGTAAAACGATTCGGTTGCCTATCCATATAAACTCTGTTTGCATTCCATTGCAAACGAGGCTTAATCGCGCAATAAAAAGGACGCAAAGAACTTAAAACCAAATACAGAGAAATACATTGGTTGCTTGGTTAGTATTCCAAACTGAGTATTGATAAGCAAGTGCTGAAGCCGACATGAACCTATGGTATACAATTTTGGGGTTGTACCTTGAAAACGAATTCCAATGTTTTAGAATCTTTTGAAAATTAAGTGCAAAGAGAGATTGCCGATGCACCTTGGTACATAAGAAATGACGTCTTACACCGAGACCTCGGAATCGCTACTGTCAGAGATGAAACTGAAATCTTCGCGAGAAAACACAAAATTCGACCAAATGGACAGTCCTGGAAATGTTGGACGAGAAAAACTTATTTCTTCATGTTAAAAAGCAGATCATTCAGGAACTTCATCAGAAAGTCACCTGCCAAACGAGTTTATTTGATGATAAAAAAAACTCCTTAATAAGTCGGAACTAAGTTGCGGTAATATAACCATAAATATCGAAGAAGGTGTGCTTGTAGTGAGTAAGAATCTTACAGAATCTTAGAAATGAGCACGCGCTTACGATTCTCATAATCCCTAATGGAAGATTTTCACTTGCCCTCGTCCAACAAAAAAAAATCAAAAAAATAGATCCGCTTCAAACATAAATCCAAACAAATATTTCCAAAAGAAATCGTTTTTCAAAATCTCCCCTAAACAGCAAAGCATTCATCAACAAGTTTACCAGAGAAAAAAAAATCACCCAACACACCTTATCCATAAATTCGTAAACCAAAGCAACCACACAAATAAATTGAAGAAAAAAAATAATAAAAATCCAAATCTTACGAACAAGCATTCGTACTCACATTTCTATTTATCGCCATTCTAAGGTCACATTTTATCGTACTTGTGCTTGTGAGTAAACTTTTGCCTCCCCCCTCAAACTCGTTTTCAAAGTTAACTAAGCAAAGGAACGAATACGAGTATAAGGTAAGCAAGGATTTAAAATCCAATGACCTCTAAATGAATTCCCTTTATTATCGCCACACAATCATCCACCCTTGTCATCATCCCGCTGCAAGTCGAACACTTACTTCCAAAGAAGGTGGAGCAGACAAAACCCTCCGGGTAACCCCATTTGGGGGGATGGTTTCATAAAACCGGCAAATTGAAATTACCTTTGCGATCGTAAAAACGTCCAATGCAGACATTGACAGAAGGAAGGAACACCCAGCAAACTTGACTCTGAAGACTATCCACATCCAAAATCCCTAAAACAGTCAGGACGAAGTACTTGAACGTACTGCTTCCGTTTCAGGGAATGCTCGTACATACTGGTAAGCATGAAATCGTCCTTGACAACAAAGTCAAAAATTGGAGGTCGTAAAGTAAAATCGAAAAATTTGTTCTCGGTGATAGCGAAGCTTGATTTTACGGTCCTCATCATAAGTTTTAGTTTTTTTTATGACCTCAAGTTGATATTAGTCAAATGGAACTGTGTATAGGTACATACTCGCATATATGCCCAAAAGGCAATGGTGTACGAGTACGAGTACTCGTGTAGTGTCGAAGCTCAACTTATGACTTGTACTTCCCCGTTTAGCTGCAATCAATCTGTCATCCGCTGAAATGTGTTATTTAATTTTACGTTCTCAAGTTCTATGGGAAAAGTCGTTTATCCAAGTACTTTAGGGATGATCGAGATAGGTTCAGATTATCTATTGTAAGCCCTTGTAGCACTACATAGTCGTACGGACCACTTTTCGTACCACTGAGGCTTACTGCGGGCAGGGTACTTTCAGCTTTACAAAGCCAAACAAGGGAAATTGCAAACGATTCAATTGATATAAAAAAAACTTTTTGAAATCAAGTACTTTACGAAGGTTCTAAGAGATGGTGTACATTCAACGTTCTTTACAACTGCAGTTTCCTGTTTGTACTTTCTCGGTGGCCATCTTCCTTGGCTGCCGCTATTGTCTCTCAGCTTTGTCAAAGTTATTTCGATCTACCTGTTTTAGTTTGTCGCTTCTTTATTGATAAAGAATAAATATACTCTTTGTATGCACTATTTTCGTCTAAGAATACACGGACATTACTTTGAATAGCAACATTCTTAATTCAGTCCTTAAGCGAACCGAAAAAGTATTCATCGCTGACTAATCTTTTGGTTAACTGACCAATTTGGTGTATCCTTGAGCATCATGAAAATCGCCACAGTTCATTCAGAGGGCAGAATGACCAATGTAAAAAACTAATTTAGACAAGATGACGGTCGGGTGCTGTAGAAATACGGTAGGCACTGAACGATGTCAACCTGGCGATATCCAGTGTTGCAGCTATCTCCTACACATCAATTGTGGTTATAATACTTCGACGTGGTGACCGTCGGGTACTGGTCAATGTCCATACGGACTGAACTTGCTAAACTTATAAGCCCGAGTGCTGACCAACGGGGCAGCGGGATGAAATTCCCACGGTGGAAACAAATTCCGGAACAAATAAGACCTTATCCGAGCTACTCCGATGTATTTGGAGCTCAGGAGGGTTTTGTAAAAGAGACGGTGGCGGAAGAGCCCTTAATGGACCTTCCGGTCTAACTGACCCCTCATCCTAGGGGTACTAAAAAACAAAACAAGCATCAGTTACGGGCGGATTTACTGTTGACAACCCATGCAAACAATTAAAGGCAATGCCCTAGCTATGAAGAGAGGGCATCTTTGTTAGCACAGTTGGAAGATATAGCCTGCACCTGCACAACTTTGCGAACAGGCGAAAGATTGTCGCAGCTAGCACGCGATTCCCACACCTCGATATTCACAAGTGGACTTGGGGAATTTTTGATCAATCAAAGTCAACCAGAGTGACCACATTCCGATCGACGCAAGAAACTTCTCCAGTATTATGGATTACCGAACATTCGGAGGAGCCAACATCGACTCGGACC
Organism: Volucella inflata; assembly: GCA_928272305.1. Classification (NCBI taxonomy): domain Eukaryota; kingdom Metazoa; phylum Arthropoda; class Insecta; order Diptera; family Syrphidae; genus Volucella; species Volucella inflata. Next base: position 79,572,745 of record OV743717.1, on the reverse strand, counting down.
ATTACCTTTTCCCAGAACAAGCCGATAGTGGGAAAAATGTTGGCGTCAGACGGCTACAATCCCAAGAAATTGCCAAATCCTTTTCCGATCGAGTCTCTCTTAATTACTAAAGAGGTCTCTTGCTGCCAGCAGCAAGCATTGAAAACCAGTGTCAACACTGCCATAAAGCTATCAGCAGAAGAGGAGAGACGAGCATCGGCTTGTCAAGCTCCGAACCGAAGTCTGTAGAGACAAACAATGGAATATCGTAGAACAGTCGTAGTCGATGCTGAGGACTTGGAACGATCATTTCTATAGACTGTATAATGGCGACGACGAAACAAATACCGCTGTCAGGCCGAATGAACCATTCAACTTGGCCGATGATGACCAACAATTCCGTCCACCTGACCTGGATGAAGTAAAGATAGTTATATCTAAGTTTAAACCCAACAAAGCTGCTGAAGCGGACTGCCTGTCTACCGAGCTCTTCAAAGGGGCAGGCGATGACATGGTAAGGAGCTACACCAACAACTCTCTAAAATGTGGTAGGACGAAAGTATGCCCGATGAATAGAATCCCAGCATTGCTTGTCCACACTACGGCAGATACTGAAGAAAACCCATGAGCTTCAGATCGCTACACAGCACCTACTTATCGATATTAAGGGCGCGTATGACAACAAGCTTCTCCACCAAGGTCGGTAAAGTTCAAAAAAGATTTAGACAGGGTGATGCGTTGTCATGCGATTTCTTCAACACGTGAGGGACAACTAATCAAAAGGCCATCCAGTTATTCGCATACGTTGATGATATTGACATATTACGAAAAAAGCAGTGTAATGGCAGCGGGGCTTCCGCGAGAATTGAGGTGGAAGCGGCGAAAATGGGTTCAACGGTCAATGAGAGTAAGACTAGGACTGGGTTTATGCTGTCAAGCAAAAAGGACAACCAACACCGACTTCTCGGGCAGAACGTCACCCTTGACAGGTATAACTATGAGGTAGTTAAGGACTTTGTCTACCTTGGCTCCGCTATGAATTCAGACAACGACAATTGCGCTGAGATCAAACGAAGAATAACTCGTCGATCGTTGCTTCCTAAGAAGGCAATTGACTAGCAAGGCCAAGTTACCCTATATAAGACCTTAATAATCCCAGTCCTGCTCTATGGCATAGAGGCAGGGACAATACCACCAATGGATGATGATGCTCTAGGCTGATTTAAGAGAAATTTTTTTGGGTCGCGTCTGCATGTGGAGGAGAGGAGGACATACAATGACGAACTCTATGGACAGTACAGCATGCTAGTAGGAGGGGACCTCAGCTAACAAAACGTGTAAAACTAGTGGCAGCTAGCTAAATGTCTAGTTGGCTGGAGATGCTTGTTAACCAAAGTCTAGGTCCACCCCGGACTGTACCGCCACCTAAAGTAAGTAAGTAATGGTAAGTAAAGTACGAGTATTGCTGAGGAGTTTTAGACGCTCAAAAAATACACATACTTCAGAGCTATTCATCTTCTTACCAAAAGTTTTGTTTTTCAAACGCGTTCGACTTTATGCACTTCTCATGCTGACACGGCAATGGCTTCGATTACTTTCCTAGATGTTGTTCCGTTCTGGTTATTTTCAAGTCTGACTTACTATTTAGTGATCAAGCTAAGGCCAATTTTTGCTGATAATTGTTATCCCATTCACGATGGTTTCGGTTGTCTTCTTGATGATGTTCGTTGGATGTGTTCATTATTGCAAGCTTTTTTCAAAACATCAGAGAATAGATAGCCGCCACTTCAGAGTAGACTTTCCTGCTATTTCTTCCTCAAACTTTGCTTAAATCATTCTGTGTGGTTTCATGGTGTCCTTTAGAATAAGTTACCTTAATCACATAGATTTTTCACGGAATTTTAGTATTCTTGTCCAAGACTTTTCGCAATTTCTTGGTTAACTCAAAGTATCATGATGTCTGTGCCTGCCACCAACAGACATTGAACAGAGAAAAATAAAAGCATAACTCAAAATCATATCAAAAATTCCACATACGCCACAGTATCCTACTTTAGTATGAGAAGAAGAATAATAGGGCATTCTTGCCCGATGTAAGGACTATGTTAGCTGATATCAAAGAAATACCAATAATTTTATGGGCACATTCAAATGGTTTGGAATTCTTTCACCGTTCTATTAATCAAGACAACACGGTAGCTCCTCAATTCATGAATCTTATCGGATTCAAATCAACACAATTAATCATCGTCATCTTCTCCTGGCTGGCCTACATTTTTTCCACCATAATCATTATCGTCGTCCAACAAAGCAAAGCAAATTAATTTTCGTAAATTTCACAGGTCCTTGTGGTCCTTCCTCATCCATCTGATGAAGGCAATATGCCTGTGCTATAATTTTGCCAATCAAATCGTACAATTTTAAACCGAAATCTGCTTATGCCGGACCAGCACCGCCACTGATTCCACTTTCCTCATCCCTAACTCCATCTATTGGGATGTGCAAGCAAAGTCATGTAGATAATGATTTATTCGGCCTCAGATACCGCCGTATTGAGCGACGATAGCATTTGATGAAGTTTTCGCAGTGGTTTAATAGATGGAAGTGTCACATGGGAGACAGACAACACTATTAGCAAGTGCGCTATACGAGTATATTCACAAAATAGTTTACTAAACCAACACTGGTCCCCTCAATGTGGGTACAATGTGAAGTGGTGTTTCAGGAACGTTAATCAATTTATGCAAATGATGACTTTGTTATTCATTTATGCGTGCATGCCATCAAAATGCAGTGATTTTACAATAATGTCCTCAATTAGTTGCATATGCGTAGATGGATGCACAATCAGATGCAGATATGCACGTACGAGTATGAATTATTTGCGAGTGTTAGAAGCATTGCTTCAAGTGCTGGGCTTATTTTGACAGATTGAGTTGGGTATGTTTTGCATGTCACGAAGTCCGAATAACAAAAGAGTTACTAAAAGGTTTAATTTAATTGATTAAGTTAGCATTCGCCTACGATATTACGGTCTGCCGTCAATTTTTATTGTTTGAATATGGTTGCAACTTGCTAAATCAGACGGAGAAAGGACTGGCAAGAACATGCAGTAATCAGGCCAAATGAGATTGCAATTTTCACAGATGGCTCGAAAACAGAGGAAGGAAGAGGTTTTTGTATTTTTTCAGAAGAGCTGGAACTAAGAGTGCCTATAAGACTACCGGAAACAAGTAGTGTCTTCCAATTAGAAGTTCTGGCTGTCCTCAATGTGGCTATTTACACCCAAAGCCAGGCCGCTCTTAAAAAAATAGAATCGACCAACATCAACTCTGGTTTAGTCAGGGGCTATCGCACAAAGCTCAATGCATAATGCATTCAGAATCGGGTGAGAGACTGCACACTGTGCCAGGACACTGCGGTATAGAAGGAAATGAACAAGTGGATGAGGTTGCAAGAAGAGGAGGGCTAGCCGATAATAGTGAGGTTGCCAACATCAAACCACCGCTCTGCATAGTAAGGGACACTGCTAATCTAAGGTTTTTAGAGTCTTGAAGGACAAAGGGTATCCAAAGCTCTATGGCCACTTCTCGTTGGTAAAAGATCTAGGGAGTCAATAAAATTTTACAGAGATAAGCTAAGGACATTAGTAGGAATCCTGGCAGCACACTGTCTCTTGCTGAAACACGCAATGAGACTGGAATTTTCAGATATGGACATCTCTGGATTCTACGGTGATCTACAAGTGGTTGAGGACAAAACACACATACTGTGTGAATTCGAGGCAACAACGCATAGTTCCGTTCCTTTTCCTAGTTCCTAGGAAAATACTTTTTGAAAATCCAGTGGAAATAGACGACACGGATTTCAAAGGCCTTCTGGGCTTAAAGAAATTGAGTGTCTTACCAGGGTCCCACAGGGATCGCGATGGGCCCGTTCTAGTGCCTAACACTTCTGTTAAGCCTAACCTAAGCCTTAGACACATAGGAACCTTGCAGTTTGCAGTCTACTGTTTCTCTAACTGACGGACTTCAAGAAAGTTACTGGCCTCTAGCGACATCGGAAATCATTTGGTCTGTCGATATCTAAGTGAGTTATGCCATCTGCAATTAGGCTCAAGCCAAATCAATGAATGGATCCTTTGAAACTCTCCCCTTAACATTGCTCGGGAAGTTCATGGGAGATCTTATTTTCCGTGATTTAGTGAACTCAGGTTGTGATGATTACTTTTGACAAACACAGATACTACTTGCTCCATTTGAAGATTGTTCACATTGCATGTAGTTGATTGCAGTCGGGATTGCGTATATATCGGCTTGAAACATAGGCTCGAGGTTTCCAATACCTTTTCGTAGTATAAGTCAATGCATGGTATCGGAGCCAAGAGTTTTGAAGATATCAAAGGAAGTAATAACTTATTTCGTCATCATAGCCGATTAAGTGGAGCAAGAATGTATTACCTTACTCATTTGAATACTCAGTGATAAGTCACTGTAACATGTTTTTCATTCATTCTCTTTAAATAAGGAAGCCCGACCTCATTTGTTAATGGCAAAGTCCATGTTTTTAACAAAAAGAATTTCCATATCCAATTAGACGTTATTTTCATTCAGAGAACATCCCATAGCATCGTAATGATGATGGATGGATTTTATTGTTACGATAGGATGCGACACCAGAATGTCGACGATGAGCAGTTTGCAGACTTTTATGCCAACCACCTACTTATTGGAAACACGTTGCTCAAACTTTTCGCCATCCAAAATATGCGTTTGATTTTATCTGAAAGACAACCACCATCCAGCTTTTGAAATTCTCGCTTAGGAAATCCAAAAAAGACATGGCATTCACATCAAGCATTCGATTCTGTTCGATGTTATCAGGGCCAATGCCCTCAGGGATCCTTAAAGTCTTTTATCATTTAGGGACTATTTCAACCACAGGAATGTTGTGAAGGGGGGGCCGTATACCGTTCAAGGGGTGAAGCGGTTTAATGGTCTTGTGATGGTATTCCTAGTAGCAGTTCTTCAATCTTGACAGCTTGGCTGTTAAAAGCTGTAGCAAGCTAAAATATGAGCAGAATATTCTCATCAGTACCTTGTTCAAAAGAAAAAAGAGATCTGAGTTAATGTCGGCCCATTCAAAGATTAAAATTTGAAGCATGTATTGCGCCCGAGTGGAGTCAGTTTCAGAATTGACAGTTGATCAATGAACTTGTAGCCAAAGGCATCTGCGAATGTTGAGATTAGAAAACTACTTGGTAGGCAGTCAGTTGCCACAGGAACTATTTTCGAAGCATTCATCTTTCTCCACGATAGGGATAAGTATATAAAACCTACTTCAATACTATTGGTGAAGCTAGGCTTGATATGGATCTTCATAAGATGTTAGTTTGTGTCGAAAACGGTAAACTTGTTATAGGAGTTTACATAAGTGGATTCCGCCGAAGGTAGATTTATCCTAATCCAAAAGTTTTGGTTGGATTGGAGCAGTGATTTCAACGTGTTATGACCTTAAATCCACAAACAGCTTACCAGCCATGAATATCATACCCTGGATAAAATAGCCGGATATTTCTGTGTCAGGTACCCATTTAGGGGATACAAGAACTATAGTTGACTAAGAGTCTTGGATATAATAACTACCATTCTTGATAACATTTACCCAATTTCAGTACTATTTATGTAAAGATACAGACCGATTGCCGATGAACATTCGAAGACTCTAGACTTCTATAAGGCGGATCTTACGTCAACTAAGAGGTGGGAAAGATTACATCGAGGTTAAGAAGGGTGAACAACTGCTGCATATAGCTTTACTACGGAGGTTGCTTTTGTGAAATTAAGTAGCAGATATTTGAGTGTGGTCTATTTTTTTTTTAGTTTCTTTACAAGACATACGCTCAATGCCTGAAGGTTGATGTTGAAATCTATGTCCTAAGCTATCTTAGTGCGGATGTAAGAAAGGAGATAATCTTTGGAAGGTTAGTCGTTAAATTAAGCCTGACTGACAGTACCTCAGACAGTCGATTCAGAAATATTAATAACGTTCTCGCATCTTGAAATGTTTAAGACGGCTTCCTGAACTATCTTCCACTAACCATACTGATCTTAGAACGATTACCGCAAGAAGCCCCTACAGTTCTTTAATTGTCCAAACCTTTTGAAGGGTCAAGGGCCATTGACAGGGATTACTAGTCTGTTGCGACCAAGGTTCGTGAGAAAGCTTGATTGCAGAGAACTGCAATCGTAAAAATAGCCAGAGTTATTGTCAGCCAAATGTCTGTAAATCATGCGCTACGTCCTTGCCAGCACGCCGTCAGAGACTGTGCTTGATTCGTCCGATCATATATTCGAAAACCCTGGTTTGACGATAAATATTGAGAATCCAGAACAACAGAAAGCATACAAAGCGACACTGCAAAGGAGACCTAGAGCGGCTTTTGAGTTCAAAAAGAAAGCCGAGCTAGTTACTAGAATTTCAGAAAAAAAAAAACATGAAAAACGAGAGATCGACGAAGTTATGCGGTGTCATAGCATTAAATGCTTTTGAAAATTTTACCGAAAGGTTTAAAGAAACTATTGACAACGAAACCAAGTGAGTGATTCGCAGTTAACGATGAGGATATGGAAAAAAGTTTTCTGCAGACTCTTGAACTGAGTGATGATCATTTTTTTCGCCGTCAGGTAGAACGAAGCACTCAACCTTAATGGTAAAAAGTATCAATTCTGAATCAAATCCGAACTTAAGTCAAACCGCCCGCAGTCGAACTGATGGATCGGATGATCGGACGAAACCATGTCAAACGAATGTAGTGTGTAGTTATGGACACAATTTAACCATCGACTAGATTTTCAGATTACGGCAGTTCGTGGAAAAGATAACTGAATTTTAATTCTACATCCGTCCACACATTTAGCGGGAGCTATGATTAATTTGGTTTCACTTCTAAATTTATCTAGCTGTGCAAGTTTGTAGGGCGACAATGGAAACGGCTCTCAGCTTATTGAAATCAGTTTATGTTCAATATATCTTACCGATACCTTTGATGTCAAATAGATTAGCAATGAGGCAAGCCCACTGTCATGAGATCTCATGAACATCGTACATGAGAGTATTGTCTTAAATTTCCAAGCCGAAATACTGTATAATTACTTGCCTTTGCGGCTTGCATTTAGGAGTAAAGAAGCAGTAGCAACAAGTAAACATTGATCGTCAATTTGGGCTAATCCTTAACTTACACCAAGGGGAGATCTCCTAACACAACTCAAGAAGACGAATATTAAAACCACCAATTTCAAAATCGTCACAAGTGAAGTGTTAGCGGATCAAACAAACGTAAGATCACTTAGGCTCTACACTATCCTTGAGGTGAAAGACATCTATGAGGTCGCTGATATAGACAGCATAATCCATACCATCAAAGCCCAACTTGGATTGAAAGAAGAACTATGTAGAAGTTGTGGGATAGAAGGCCACATAGGAAAGGGCTGTAACAGGTGAACAGGTGACGCGAAACGTGTAGCTGGCAGTAATAAATGCCTTGTTTTTCGGAGAGCTATCAGTATCAAAAGACCATGAAGAATACCCAAATAAATCTTAGTCACTGTAGAATAGCCCAAAACATCCTTGCACAAACGCCAAGGACGGGAGGACATTAACTTGATATGTGTTCTGGCATAAGAAGCAGCAATTTGGACCCCCAACTCTCGCAAAATTTATGGGTCAAAAATGGTATAACAACAGTTTTTAGCAGGAAACCTTCGAAGAGAGGTTGAACGATGATATTACTCTAAGTGGAGCAGCGGAGACCTTCGCACCTCGCCTCACAAATACCATCACCACTGCGTGTGATGCAACCATGACTAGGAGAACGAACAGCAGAAAGGCACCACTTTGTTACTGGTGCAATAAGGAAATAACGACACTTAGGGTGCCTACAGGCCCGACAAAAGGTTCAGCATTTAAGAAGTAGATTTCTAACAATGTCTGGATACTTAAACTGGTAAGGAGCAATTTAAATAGCTCTCCATTAGGGAGAGCGAAGCCACGTGCTTTAAATGTCTCTGTTAATAGTCCGACATCAACCTATGGGGCTAACATGTAGAATGATGCTGGAATCCATAGTAGAGCATCTTTTCTCACAAAGACCAGCTATTGTGAGCAATATCGTAAGAGAAGTCAGTGGATATTCCCAGTAGAAGCTGTTCTTGGCAACAGAAACCAGACCTGCTTGTGATGACTATGCAGAAGTGCCTCGAAGAAACAACGGAATGAAAGAAAAGAAGCCTTCAGAATAACCATCGCCTTATCGTCGAAGATGACCGTCAGAACAATTGGGAAGATCTACGAGAAGATAATTTGCAATACATTCCTCGTAGTGGCAGAAGAAAAAGGAGTACTCTCAGACTACCAATTTGGCTTTAAAAATGCAATCTACTGTTGATGCCATAAGAGCAGTAGTTGATATCGCAAATGGCCCCATCAAAAAGGAAGGACAGTTGTACAGAACAATGAAGTGCAGTGCAGTGGTAACGCTGTATGTTAAAAATGATTTCAACTCGGCGAACTAGTCGTTCAATAAGCTATCACTCGTCAGGGATGCAAACGTCACTGTCGGAGTTCCGCAGGAATCGGTCTAAGGGCCCTTATTGTGGAACATCATGTACGACGGAGTCCTACGATTGGCGTTACCTGGATGAGTATAAGGGTAATAGAATACGCCGTCGTGACATTAGATAAACAGATTGAAGTAGTTAAATATCTCGGAGTAATGCCAGACAACAAACAAGTGGACTTCGCTCTCTTGCGTTAACTGCCTAAAATTGACGGACCTGGATACGTAACTGGATCCTACTTTTCAGACTTGTCGTATCAGTTCTGTTCACTGAGGTTGACTGAACCCAAGAGCAGACTATCGTCAACATACAATCTCCGAACTCGTACAATCAGCGGCTTTCGAATCAAATCGGAGAAGGCCTCCTTTGATATAGCTGTAAAAGTTTCCGTCGACATTCTTGCAGATGAAATGTTGAGGTCCTCTAAAGCAAAAACACGATGCGAGAATCAAAAGGATGACAATTGAAGGAAAGGCTGCTTCAATAGCTATGTGGAAAGCTCGCGCGGGAAATACAAAGAAAGGCAGTAAGACATACAAACTTATACCGACAATCAATGACATGACGGGTATAACGTAAACGTGAAGACTGGAACTACAACCTTAGACAGTTCCTGTCTGGCCACGGTGGTTATCGCAAGTATCTCCACCGGTTTGGACAAGACAGCTCACCATCTTGCCCTAAATGCTCAAGTGCAGATGAAGATACAGAGCACGCAGTATTTTATTGCCCACCCTTCATGCCATGGAGAATTTTCTGCCCAGCCCAAAGCTAATCCTCAATCATGTGGTTCAGTCGGAGGAGGGTTGGTCGAAAATATGTATTTTTTAGAATTATTCTACAAAATTAGCTTCCGAGAATAGAAAGTCTAAGAAACAGCAGAAGCAGCAGAAACCTCAGAAGCAAGTGACACAACAAGAATAGTTTAATTTGATAGCCAGCGCCGTGAAGTGTGTCAAGTTGAGTTTGATTAGACCGTTTAGGCACCACAAATGATGTATAAGCCATTTTTATTGAACTTGACATGGAAAGGTTTACACTGATAAAGGATTACCTCAACATGTATTACACAGCTTTATTCAGGTCTCATAATTGGAATAAATCATGACCCAAATTAGCATTCAGTGCAGGTCCATTCCTCTGTATAGGTAGTATATCCACATGAGGTTTCCTGACTGCTCCACTTGACTTCTCTATCCCTGTGCCGGTGTAATACCAGAGTTGTATCTCTTTTTATCTGAAGCTCTATTCAATTCCAGTGGCTCATTAGACAAATACCTGTCATTTTTTTTACTCCGCCTGTTTTCTTTAACAGTAGGTCAGGTCTCAGACAATTCGCTTCATTGTTCCTGGTATAAGTAGAAGAACGTTCCTCGACGCTGGTTCTAACATAAACAAGGGGTCTTATTGAATTAATAAAATGCCCTTCAATCATTTCGTTGTAATCCTCCAACAGTAATTGGGTAGTCAGCCTCAAGAGATTTGTTTTTATTTTTAATGGGGAAACGAAGAAGCGCTCCTTCAATTGTCTGCCAAATTAACTGCAAACAACCTCTAATGACTCGGCTTACATGCTGCTCACCTCCACCATACACCAACATCTAACCATCTAACTTCCAACTTCCCCTAGTCCTTATTCATTCAAACCAACCCCTTAAGCTCACAAACACACACTAAGAGGCAATTAGTTAATCACCATGCTAATTGCAAGTAAAATACACATAACACTTTGTTTGGTTTTTAGGGGTCGTCAGCAGCGACGACAGCGGGCCGCGCCGATATACCAGCCTTTAACGTTATAAAAAGGCCTGTTCGTAAAAGTCTTAAATTTTCAGGTGCAAACAACTGCGTAACACAACGAGACGTAAATCCATCGCTTGTAATCTTGACAACGAGCCGATCATGAAGTGAAGATGGTTTTTTTGAAGACGCCCCTTCTGTCTGCTTAAATACTTTTCATCTTTTACGAATAGGTACTCTGCGAGCAACAGCAGCAGGAGCTGTAAGAGCTATTACTTGTAAATTCAAGGAAGGGTACTTATACCAACGAAATCTTTCAAAGAAGATTTCTTAAGGATGCTGTCTGAGAAATTAGGGGTTATAATCGTAACCCTCTTGTTGGTTTTGAGCTATGAATACGACAGTAGAGTTTACGAGTATGTGCACATATGCGTCCGTATGATGTTCATTGAAGAAAATTGCTGCGAAATAACATTTTAAGAAACAAAAAAAAAATAAAAAAAATAAATTAAGGACTACTACGGCTTTTAAGGTAAGTCAGATGCGGATAATCCCGATAAGTGCTTTAAAGTTAATCTGCAATTGCATCGACAGTCATTAATTAATGATCAACTAAAAGGAACAGGTCTGTAGAATCTTATTGTATTTGTTCCTAATTTTTCCTGATGAGGGCTTTGAAGCAGGTTTCTTCAAAATTCTTCCTAAAATAGGGCAAGTAGTGATAAGTACGCTTTTGCTCTTTCAGCCATCTAAAGGCAGCACAGCTATTGTGACAAAAACGATTGAAAATCCAACCAATTCAAGCACAGATTTGTTGATTAACAAGGCAAAAATATCCCTCGAGAGGTTAGTTTTCTCAGAAGGCAGCTGGATTATCGGAAGACGAAACTTCTTGTGGAGCAGCTGAATGGCAAAGCATATTATTTGGTTTCAAGTTGGCTGATTCTGATAAATCAATTCGTTCAATGTTTTCTGAAAATCGTACTTATTGACTGGTTATGTCCAGTTGCTCCCATACATCAGATCCTGGTCGAATCTGTTGCCTTATAAATCAGGTGGGATTTAATATTAAAATTAAAATTGGGCGCTTATATTCCAAAAGAAATTTGTTTCCCCTGGGAAATTGTATGTCGCCAACATATTTCCTCTTATGACCGCTCGTCAAGTTGCCCAAACAACTAGAAACAAGCCTCAACTCTGTCCTTATTCAGAGATTAAAACTTAATATCGGTTTCGTTACGAATGCTTTCATAGAAGGCTTTTTGAACCTATTAAGGTGTTTTCAAATTGTAGTGTTAATCGTACTGAGACCAGTATAAAGAAGTCTAGAGAAGCTTCGTGAAGCTGAGGATCTTCCGGGGAAAATTCTGAGAATTTCCCCAAGAGAAATTCAATAAGGAAGTATCGTCTTCTGAAGGCACTTAGAACCATGCCTTGACATGAAATGATTGAGTTTCGCAGTTTCGGCATCTTGAATAGGACCTTTTTTGTGTAGATAATATAGCCCTGGTATAAATCTAACCAGGCTACTGACATCATCCCTTTCGATTTCTTCTTCTTCTTCTTATCCTTTTATTAACCCTTTCCTCGTTATACGAACTTATGCGTAACGAGTTTCCCATTTTTACTGCATCGCTGCTACTCCGCTTATGGGGTTGGCTAATGTCGCAGACCGCAGAACGCGTCTACATACTGCTCGATCCTGGATCGCTTCAGTGGTTAGCCCCAGGCGTTGTTGCGCATTTGCCATCTGAGAAATCCAGGAATTCTTTTTCCGACCTCGTTTTCTTACAGTTGGAGTGACCGTAGTTGATAGTGCCTTTCTAACCGGATTTTCCGCAGATCTTCTTTGAACGTGGCAATACCAACTTATTCTATTCGCCTCAAGCTGTTCGGTTACCGAATTCTTTATATGTAGACTTCCTCTTATACGCGTAGATCTAATGCAATCGCGTTTAGTGACTCCACTAGACATTTTGTTTTTAAACGCTTCGTACATTGTCCAGCACTGTGAACCGTACATAAGAGCTGGTCTAACAACCGCAGCGTACAGTTCCCCATTCAATTTAAATGGAAAATTTCAGTCGCAAAAGATTCCCGAATTTTCAAGCCATTTCTTCCATCCCATACTCACTCTGCGGTTTACGTCGTCGTCACATTTCGCTTCCATGTTAACGATTGATCCTAAGTACTTAAAGATAGTGCTTTTCGGGAGAACTATTCCGTCTAACATTATATCCGGAACAGGTCGCAACGGATGCGCAAATAGGCACGTCAAATGCTCCGTCTTTGAACGACTTATTTTAAACCCGTTTCTCTCTAGCGCATTTCTCCATGAATCTAAGGCGTTCTGTAAATCTTCGACGTTATCGCTAAGTATAACTGCGTCGTCAGCGAAGATAATTGGAGTTACATTTGCTTCGCGCATGCAGTCTTTTAAAAGATAGTCGAATACTACGTTAAAGAGGAAAGGGCTAAGTACGCTTCCTTGATGCACTCCGACATTAACTGGAAATTCTCTCGTTAGTCCAGCAGAGCTTTTAACCGCAGTTTTCACGTTTCCGTACATGTCTTGTATTATTCTAACATACGAGTACGTTTCCGGTACGTTTTGAGACCTCAGCGCGACCCATATGATATCCCTAGGCACTCGATCGAATGCTTTCTCGAGGTCGATAAATACCATGTGTAAATCCTTAGACGAATCTCGGTGCTTTTCCATTATTATTCGTAGGCTTTGGATAGCGTCCACCGTCGATCTTCCTTCAACAAATCCACACTGGCTATTATCGAGCTTTATTATTTGCCGAAGACGTTCGTTTAAGACTCTTTCGAGGCTATCCCCTCCATCTTCGACCAAAACTCTGATGGAATGCTGTCTGGTCCCGCCGCTTTCCCCCGCTTCATTTTTCCAATTGCTATACTTATTTCTTCGATTGAAAAGTCCGAAACTTCCTCCTCGAATAGACCAGCTGTCGGCACGTATCACGTGGAAACTGTTTGTTAAGCAACTCCTTGCAGTATTCAAGCCACCGATCACAAATTTCCTTTTAATTTGTTAATAAGCGACCGTCTGCATTTTTTATGTATTTCGGCGAGGTTATTTCCATTGAATTTTTTCGCCTCTGTGCAGCGAGCTTAAAAATATTTGGTATTTTAGTATTGTACGACGTTTGAACTTCTTGGATAGCTTGTCTTTTATCCACCGATCGTGAGGATATTTGTTCCAACTCCTGGTTCAGGTTTTCCGCTTGTGCCGCTCGAGTTCGAGCCAGGACTTTCTTTGCGATCTTTTTAAGACTTTACAAACGATGCCCGTGTTTTCGGTGGTTCCGCTGTGAAAAATTCTGTAATAAGCATACGGTGTTGGCTTACTAGCGATTCTCCAAGTATTACTTTACAGTCCTTAACACGGTTTCTCATCGACATTTTGCAGAGGTGATAATCTATTTGCGTTTCGTGGCCTCCGCTGCTATAGGTGATAAGATGTCGTTGATGTTTAATAAACATTGTATTTAAGACGGTTAAGCCGTAAGCCCTACACGCTACAAGGATGTCTTCGCCAGCTGAATTTCTGGTTCCAAAGCCTTTACCGCCGTGGCAGTCCTCATAATCAACATTTGTTTCTCCGACGTGGCCATTTAAATCTCCGCCTACGAAGAGCATCTCATCTATAGGTATATTTCTAAGCAAATTACCGAACTCTGACCAAAATGTATCTTTTTCCGATTGTTCGCATCCATTTTGTGGAGCGTACGCGCTAACAATGTTCCACGTTTCATTGTGTATGACGAGTTTAACACTCATCAAGCGGTAGCTTATGTTGTGGTACGATGTTGTTTAGAAGATCCGCTGCAACAACGATTCCAACACCGTTTCGTCCATTGACCGTTCCATGGTAGAACATCTTAAATGCCTTAGTTTTTAAATCTAGAAAACGCGCTTTATTTCAGTTATTACACCACTTCGTTTCCTGTACGCACATCGATCCGTTGTTCCAACTTGCAAACCGAAGTTTATGAAAATATTTTGGAAACTTCATTTTGCCCGCCCCCGGAATCCGTCGGGCTCTGACACAAGCACTTCTGCTTGCTCTGGGATCACCCGAGTGCGTTGCAATCGTGGTGCCCAGCGGGGTAGTGCTATTAATTGCGATCATTTCCATGAAGTGTATCTAAAGTTTGAGTGGTTTGACACTTGTATGCTCATTTCGAATTGATTGACTGTTCTTTTACCCCACCGGTAGTCTCCAGACGTGGGAACCCACTGATTGCATACAAACTTGTGGGAAAGTTTTAAGGTGTTAAAGTGTCACAGGCTCATTTTGGTGTCATAGTTGCCTGTATATGATTGGTGTCCCATTTAGTCGCCTCTTACGACAAGCTGGGACGCACTGCGGCACTATTCTTTATCCGATGCCGCACGGAAGCATCCCTTTCGATTTCTAGGTATGCGAAATCCTGTTGAGTAAGCTGCTAAATTCGGAATATAACAGAACGACTCTGGGCCAATGAAATAATCAGTTGAACCATTTCAAACCAGTTCATCGGCTATTTTATTTCTGACAAAACATTTATGGCCAGTCGTTTACTACTTTTAGATCAGTCCGCATCTTGAAGAGAATGTCTCGAGGGTGTTTATCCTTCATGTGAAATGCTATCGCTCTAACCCAACTTTAAGTGGGATGGCCAATTCATTCTTTTAGATATGGCTTTCGAAATTGATTCATATCTGGTATTATCGAAGGCACTTTCAATATTTAGGAATGCACATATTGTAACCTCCTTTTGTGGGTAGGCTCCTGTATCAGTGTTACTAGATTTAGTGTAGACCCCTTCCGTGCTGTAACTATCGGAATTGAATAACTTTGACATACGCTGCCGTTCCTATTCTACAGCTGAAGAGCAGGGACGTAAATCCGGAAACGAATATAAAAGGTAAAGTGTAAAAATTGACGTCAGGAACAAAATTAATTACACTGGAAGTAGCAGACAAGAGGTCATTAATGAAGATTTAGAAAAGTGTTGGAGACAGAATAGAGCCCTGGGGCACACCAGGACTTATTTTGTGAATATTAGATTTGAAACCAAGACAATTTGAATTGAATGCTCTAAAAGGTAATAACTATTTCATTTCATTGAAGAAGAGAGTAACCGATCCTGAGTACACGCATTTTCGTTGAAAGAGCCTGATGCCAGGCCCGGTTAATGCCTTAGAAATATCAAGTTCAAGATAGTTGCTCTTACCAGATTGATATACGAGTACCTCTTGGTTGTACCTTTCGGTAAGACCAGGTCATTAGTGGAGCTGTTGCTACGAAAAAAGTACTGCCGGTCAATGAGAAGTTTTCATACTATATTCGAGACATGCTTACCAGCGTTTGAATGAAATAGGAAAGAAGAACGTAAGTGCAATGGGTCTGTAGGATGAGAGCGAAGGAAATTCATATTTTTTATGAACGGGATGGATAAGTTCTGTTTTCTGAGTCCTAAAGAGTGGCATTGATGAAAAGACATACGCAGTGGTTTATTTATCAGAGTGCAAGGATAATTCTTCAGGATAAGGGGAGAAAACTTTACCATCCGAACTACTAATTTGTGAATGTAAAGATTTTAAAGTACTACTCGAGTGCGAAAGTGGATTCATAAGATTGAAGAGTTGACACATCAAGTGTGGGCGGAGACAAAGCACAATCTGGAAGTTTTGAGCAAGGCGCAAAATGTGCAACAAGCATATTAGCTTTGTCCAAAGAGCTAACAGCTGGGATGCCATTATAAATGAGTGTTGGGATGGAGGATGAGGCAGAATTTCTAATATTTTTGACGAACGACCAAAAATTATTACCTCCTTTGGGACACTATAATATTTTTTGCCTCAGTTTATGGTCGTATTGATGTTTCACACGCTTATGAAAGGCGTTGCAGTCATTCCTTGCCCGTTTGAACTTTTTTCGGTTTTACCCTGTCGGGTTGGTATTGTAAGACCGAAAAAACTTTTTTCTAACCCTAACAGCCTCTTTACAGCTCGAGTTGTACCACAGCATGTCTTTTGGTCTGATACTCTTAATCTGATGAGGGATAAAGGATCTCATTCCAAAGAGAATAGTGTCTGTGATCATATCAACAGCGGCATCCACGTCGTCATCGAGGAAACATAACGACCAGTTAAAATTCCTATAGACGATGTTAAGTCCGCTATAATTGGCTTTCTCGCATTGCCACACTGTTCTTTTAGAAATTTTTTCTCTAACTGTGTGGTGAGTACACGATATTTTAGCTGATACGACACAATGGGCTAGAGGGGGACTGCATCAACGGTATACTTATCAGTGTGAGAAGTGAGAAACAAGTCCAGGGTGTTCGCGGTATGACTTTCAACGTCTGATATTCGAATGGGCTCATTTACAAGCTGGGTCACATTGTTTTCTCCAGCGAAGAGCTCAACACACCGTTCATAGAGTGTTGTGTGTCCAGAATATCGAAGCCATCCAGGATTGTGCATAGTGAAATCGGTCGTAATTATGTTTTCAGTATGAGGATACAGGGATACAATTCTTTGCACAGAGTCAAAGAGCACAACGAACACGTTAAAGGCTGAATTGCAGTCTATTTGGGGCTTCTGTTTACAAGGGTAGTTTGCACATGAACTACATGAAATTGAATTTCTTATTGGAATATGCATCAGATTGGGGAGTTTAATGAGCTACCTATACATCACTTTAGCACGTATATGACGAGACCGCGGAGAGAAAAGAACAATGCCACTAGATCTTTGCCTTGTAGCTTCAGGTTGTGATCTAAGAGATGTGGGCGCTTAGTGCCAAAACTACTGGCATGAACTTACAGACGTAGATGCAGATAAGTGATTACTTTTTAGTCCTCGTAGATTGGCTAGGTCTACCCTGAATTCCCAAGTCTTAATTACAAACAAACACAACCACAGCGACGATGCTAACTAAGGCCGTGAGGTGAAGATTCTTTTTGTTATTGGTTTACCAAATCAAATTGCTGTAGGTGCTATGTCCTTACAACAACATGAAACTATCTTTCAGTCGTCACATACACTTAATCATTGCCCAGGCGGTATGACAAAACAGCAGCAACAGTGACTGAGTGCAATACAGCAGCTGCAGTGACAGTGCAGCGAGAGAGGTGGGGAACTCGTACTCTTTATTTATTTTTTCCTTCGTTCCTTGTTGATTGTTGATTGGGGGGGCGTTTCACATTCAGAAAGGTTAAATGCAATCATACGCTTCCTTAAGATCAGATCAATCATAATTAGGTGGATTGTTTCGAATTGAAATTCTTACTATCATCCTTGGTGCGAATAGGACCTTAAGGTCATTTTATAGCTGCTCAAACCGCTATTTATAACACAGACCATGTGGAAAGACTTTTCTCTTCTGCACTCTTCAGAACTTTCTAGGTTTCAGGGCGGATTGTCGTGTTTCGTCCTACCAGGAAATCGACAATCTTCTCATTTAATAAACCATTATCAATAATCAATCAGCAATATTTATTGGAACTTATTGTCTGATTGCGTGTAAGTAACTTGAAGTAAAGGATACCGCGCCAATCCCATCAAATGTTCAACACGATCTTTTTGGGACGCAAATCTCGTTAACAAACCGATTGATGTCTTACACCAGGAGCGCAACATGACCTCTTAGGCCAATGTTGTTGTAAACCACCCAGTTTTCGCCTCCCGTAACCACTCTTTTTATGAAAGCCTCAAGTGAGCTCCATCTCAACAAAGACATGAGTCTTTATGGAATCTATAATTTTTCTTTCTCTGAGTTCGTGAGGAGCCCACCCTTTTCAGTCGCTGCGAAACGGTTGTGTATGCGATGTTAAACCGCTGAGCGATCTCCTGTGTCGTCAAGTGCCTGTCAACGAAAGCATGTAAACCAACACTGACAAGTGTCAGCACTTACAGACTTACAGAATTTCCATATACGATTAAGTCTCCCGTTGCGCCTCTGTCGCTTTGACACCTTTTTTAAAGAAAAATAGCAAAATATGCCGAAAATTAACTTCTTTACCTTAGGTGGCGCTACATTCCGGGGGGGACCTGGGCCTCAGTCAACAAGCGTCTCCAGCTAGCTCGATTTTTCGCTAGCTGCCCCCAGTTTCGCACGCTAAGTTGGATGAGGTCCTTTTCCACTTGCGTGCGCCACCTGAGACTCGGTCTTCCTCCACTGCGCTATCCCTCGGGGGCGGCTTCGAAGACTTTTCGGACCGAAGTGTTGATGTTCATCTGCTCTAGATGAACCAGCCATCTCAGACGTTGGATCTTCACCTTTTTGGCTAGGTCGATGTCGCTGTATAGCCCGTGCAGGTCACTCACCGTCAAAGCAGACGGGACCGAAGATCAGTAGAAGAATTGGGACTATTAATGTCTCATAAAAAGTAAATTTTGTGGTTCGTCCGTGCGCCTTGCTAGTCAATTGCCTTCTTATCACAAAGAAGCAGCGATTGACAAGCGTTATTCTTCGCTTGATCCTATACCTGGTGTCGTTGTCTGAATTTCTAGCGGGGTCTAGGTAGACAAAGTCCTTAACTACCTCAGAGTTATACCCCCCATTCTGTCCGTGACGCTGGTGTTAAGTGGCCCTTTTACCTGACAGCATATACTTGATCATGCCCTCATTGACCACTAAACCCATTTCGGCACTTACTTTTTCGACATCACAGGTCTCGGTAAGATCTTTACCAACCTTGATGCAACAGCGTGTAGTCTCCATCGTTATCCTACACAGAAGGACGAGTTTGCAAGGACTCCGAGACTAGACATTGTTGTGTATAGCTCGTCTTTGTAGATGCTGTCAAACGCGGCTTTGAAGTCGATAAGTACGTGGTGTCTACCGAACTGAAGCTCATAGATTTTCTCCAAGATCTGCCGTAGTGTGAATATTTGGTCGACAGTGGACTTTCCTGGCCTGAAACCATACTTATATGGACCTATCAGGTTGTTGCCGAAAGGCTTCAGGCGATCATATAATACGGCAGATAAGATCTTGAATGCGATGTTAAGAAGACTGATGCGGTTGATGCGGTTGGAGGGTTTCCTTTCTTGGGGATCAGACAAACAATTGTCCGACTGGAATAAACAGCAAAAATATTGACTTGGCATGGCTAAGGCATGCATCCCTTAGTGTATGATATTCCACAGTAAATTAGGATTTTTTTTAAGAGGTTCACTCCTCACGCTGCTCATATTCGCCGAAAGTAATGTTGGCTGTTTTTAGATGCTTGAATGAGTAGTTGCGAGAGTGTCCAAAAAGATATAGAAGTATCGGAACTACTTCAACGAATAAAGTAACACTGAGTCCGGCACACAGATACAGAGGGTATTCTTATGTAAGTTACTCGTATGGATCGTTTTTCAGCTTAACCCTATTAGCCGTCACCTTGAACAATGGTACATACTCGCACTGTAGGCGCTTTATCATTGATTAGTTTACACATCTCCCTCCAAAATCCTAAAGAATTCCATAAATTGAAACATACAAGAAGTAGGTAGATTCGATCTTTGTATAAGTGCTCTGCTCCAATGGAAAAATGTATCTGAGATGGTCATTGATATTAAGTATCAGCTTCTCGGTTTGACAACTGGATTCCACTCTGATCATTTTTCTCTTTCCGCTTGCAGGGAATGTCCTTTGATGATGTCGATGACAAATCCAAGGCTAGCAGAGGTTTTACTTGTCAGTTTGTAGTTTTGACTTCACGGCTCTTAGTTAAATAATTTTTCCCGATGAGGGTTACACTACGACTTCCTTTTCTCGTAGTATTAGCAATCAGGAAATGACCATTGCTGCGACAGATATCGAACAGCAAATGCTATAGACTGTACTGAGCTTCAATGCTATGAATACTGGGAATAGGTGAAACTTTTGATGCCAATATAAAAACCTCCACTGAATTTGATGAGCTGAATGTTCAAATAAATCAAAAATGTTCAAGGCCAACAGAATCGTTGGCGTAGCAAGAAATACTCGTACATCACTACGAAATATTGCATCACCCATTTGCGGCTCCATTTCATGGTTACATTCAGAGCCTTTATCCGCTACCATCGCATATTTCAGAAAAAAAGTGCTTGTAGAGATTTATCCACACCATGTGTACGAGTAATTGCATTGTGTTTATCTGAAATGCTCGAAGTATGAATTTACATATTTTGCTGCATGCAGTACATGAAATGGCTTTTATATTTGCATATCTCTTCGCTGACCCCCATAACTTTCCTAAAGCTTTGTGTCAATATGTATGACTACAAACGCTCAATAGTCGAGGATAGATCCAAAGAAAGACATCGAGGAGACAGCTTAGAAAAAAATTGAACCAGAATTTGATTGCATTCCAGGGCAGCACAGCCGACGTTAATTCACCATTTTTGGCTGTGACAAAACTTCGCATATCCCCAAAGGAGTCGTCTCTCTGATTCTGACATCATCTGTGGCTAGCGTTATGCAAAAAAATTGTTCGCCTATGCAGAAGTTTTTCCCTCGCCTTATTGTCATTGCTCGAGGATTATTTTTCATTCTCACCGAAAGCCTGAATCATTTACATTTCAGTCGACAGTATTCGTTCATGCACCGCCAGGCAACAGACTCAATGCTGTATTTTTCTGATTACGAGTATTTGCGTGCTCTATTGACGAGCTATCACAAGGACCGTTGATGCCACATCACATGCAATATATATCTTTCTTCGATTTTATCGTGAATTTTTAATGAAGATAAATGCTTTGATTGATTGAATTGCGAAGATGAAATGAAACACTGGGATGGGCATATCGCGGGAAAGATACAGAGATACAAATGCGAGAAGAGACACGGCTACGAGTATAGGTATACTTGTAGTAAACTAATATGAATGATGACTGCTGGAGACTTGACAGAAAATGTTTTTGGAGGTTTGGAAGGCATATTTCTCTTCTTGATTTTAAATCGAAATATTTTCCTTGGATATACAAATGTGAGACGTATGTCGTGTTGTACAAGTATAGAGATAGAAAAGAAGAAATTTACGGGTAAGATGTGTCTGGTGAGTAGAAAAATATCAGCGACAAAACCATAAAACAAAGTGTCTTCGTTGTAATTTTTCATTTTGTTGATGAGTCTTTATCCAGTTTCCGGTTCATTAACGGATTTCGTGTTTTTACTTTTCATTCGAACGAGAGTATCCCATGAGGAGTTCCGGAGGCACTGTACTGTTTATCAAATACTATCAGGCAGGTAAGATCATATAGGATCCGAGAAAAAATTCCGCCGAAGAAATGCTTTAGATGCCTCGGGTTTGGACATATGGCAAGAACGTGCAAAAGCCCTACCGATCGATCGAATGCATGCTTCGGACGCGGAGAAAACGTGCATAAATTGAAGGACTGCAAGGCAAAACCAAAATGCTTGCATTGTAGTGTAAACGTAGTAGACTTTGGGCATATAACCGATAGTGTTAGGTGCCCAGAGTATAAAAAAGCAATTGAGAGCCTATTGTAAGGTAGCTCAGGATCTACTGCATCAAACAGTCCATGAGCATAAGATCGACATTGCAATACTCTCGGAACAATATTGCAACATTAATTCAGCCAACTGGGTGCATGATGCGACGAAAAAAGTAATACTACGTTTCAGATACCACCTTTCGGGAGAAAAACTACTTCGTACGAGCAAAGTTAAACGATATATACATATACAGCTGTTATGTCCCTCCAAGCCTTACTATTGAGCAATACGAAAGAGTCGTCGAAAGCATAGTTCTCAATGCTAAGAATCATACGCCAACTAATATAGGCGGTGATATTAACGCATGTGCAGTAGAATGGGGAAGCGTGCAAACGAATAAAAGGGGAACCATTCTACTCGAAGGCTTCTCTAGTTTGGACGTCGTAGTAGCTAATATGGGAAATGCGAACACGTTTAGTAGAGCGGGTGCAGGCTCGATTGTTGATATTACGTTTGTAAGTAGTAGCTTATCTAGGCATACGACTTGGCGCGTCAACAATCACTACACCCACAGTAACCATAACACAATTATAATCGACCTCCATAGATTTACACGACTTCGAAACACTCAGTCTTTAACTAGCAAGGCTAAATGGAACGTAAACACCTTAGATGAGGAGCTTTTAGAGTACGCAATCGCTGAAGCTTTAGTTGAAGGAAGAACGCTGCCTGCGATATATCAATGGCATAAACGGGGACACAAAACCGCAGGCGTCCAACGTATTGGTGGAACGACGATATAAAGGAACTTCGATCAGCCTGTCTTAAGGCACGAAGAAAATACCAACGGTCTAGACGCGATACAGATAGACATTTGATATTGAGGATAGTGTATAAGGAAGCACGCGCCGCACTCAAATGCGCTATTAAGTCTAGCAAAAGACAGTGCTTTAAGGATTTTTGTACGCAATTGAACGAAAATGTATGGGGTAAAGCGTAGAAAATCATAACCGCAAAGCTCAAAACCCCTCAGAGACCGGCACCAACTTGCCCGCTATTTATCAGCAAAATCGTAGAAACTCTGTCCCCCTCTCAACATGACGGGGTTCTACTAAGCGAAATCGGAGAACTACGTGAACACATTCCTGCCTGAACAAGCGATGAACCCACCGCTGTAATCGAGAGGGTAGAAGATCTGAAAGCCCCCGGTCCAGACGGCATACCAAATAGGGGTTTAAAAATAGCGATGAAGGCCTGCCTAGACGTTTTCGTTAGCATGTATAATGCATACTTACGCGAGGGAATATATCCGGAACAATGGAAATACCAGCGGTTGGTATTATTACCAAAAGGAAATAAACCACCGGGGGAGCCCTCATCTTATCGGCCGCTCTGTATGCTCGACACTATGGGCAGAATATTAGAGCGAATAATATGCAACAGATTACAGCCTATCATTGAAGCCTATGATGGACTCGCGGAATATCAGTGCGGCATTAGAAAGGGCCGATCGACAATCGAAGCGATTAAAGTCGTAATAGACAAAGCCCAATTGGCTATAGAAGGTAGACGGTAAAAAGTACTGCATTGAATTTGCCTAGTACGTTTAATCAAGATAAGAAATGAGGACAACTTTGGTAAACGACGCTACTTATAGCAGAAAAGAAGAAGGTAGGGCGTTCATATGTATTCATAAAACTCAAAATCAAAGTGCTCAAATTGTGATAGACATACTCGTAAGACACGTCTCCAGTACTCTGGACGTCCGAACGTTTAGGGCAGACAACATTGACTCGGATGGCAACCTTGTTGCACTCAAAGCGAGAATGCAAATTTCCCAATCACATCAGAGAAGAACAATTTTGATAACGTAGAATGTAGAGAAGCTGCAATCGCAAACATTTAGTACCGAAAACACCAGTGAAATTGCTGCCAACAGAGTCGCCGCAATAATGATAAAGAATACCGGTAAGCACATACAGCATACAGTTGTTTATTATTAAAAAATAAGTAAGATAGTTCTTTTATTTTTGGGCAATCATATATTAAGTGTTGTAGTGTTAGTTGAATACTTTTTTGACAGATATGGCATTCTGGAGCGCTGGTTTCGTTTATTATGTGGCTATGTGTGATGAATGTGTGTCCGAGTCTAAGTCTTAAAAAGCATTTTTTCATTTTATTTGATGAAGATGTTGGGTAAACGATCGGTATTCTTTTAGGGTTGATTGTAGAATAGTGATGAATGTACATACTCCACTCCTCATCGCGGCTTTTTCGCCAGATAGATTTAATTTTTCTTTCAATGTCTTCTTTGTTGTTTATGACGAAAGTTATGAGAGGTTCGTTCAAGGCGAGTTCATTTCCCGGAATACCTGCATGTCCGGGGACCCAGATTAATTTGAGCTTACCATTATTTAGTATAAGCTTATTACGGATAGCTGTAATTATCGGGTTTTTATTGTTCATATTTAGCACTCCTTCGATGGCAGATAGGCTGTCTGTGCAGATAAGGGTTTTTTTTTTGACAAGACGATATTCGGTAGCCCTTAGAATTGCGATAGTCTCAGCTGTATATACTGAGACAAAGTCGGGGAATTGTTTGTTAAGGCAATTTTCGCAACAAGAAGTGAGCTAAGATACTGGAATCGATCTTGAATTAAAGGTAGACCGCTCTCTGCGAGGATATTTTTGATTGGAGTAGTTCTAAAAGCTTTGAGACTTGTTCTTACTGAGGCATGGTATGCTGATGAGATCGCTTGTATGTTTGATTTGGAACATTTACCATAAACCACTAGCCCATAGTCAATCTTCAATAACATAATTGATTTTGTTACATTAATAAGTGAGTTGACATGAGAACAGCTATTCTTAGATCCTAATATCTTTATAATATTTAATCTGGCAGCTAGGCTTTTCTTAAGTTCTTAGAAATAATGATGATGTCATGTCAAGTTCCTTACACTTGTTATGATTGATCCCCGGCAACAATCCCAGTTGCCCCGAATGAAAAATAACTTTGGAACCAATTGTTCCAATACTGGGTCCGATTTACCCACAGGTAGCGCTTTGATGGCAGCTAAACCTGGGAATCAAAATCACAAAAAAACCGTTGAGCGCCACGTGATTTTTTTTTTTTTTTTTTGGGAAAATCACGAAACCGACAAAAGAGAAAAAGAAAATACTTCCCGAAAAAAAAAACGGAAACAACAAAAGAAAAGATGGGGTTTTCTACAACGTTATAAATGCTCCGCTATTATTAAAATTTACGTAGCGGTACACTCGTCGCTAGAGTGACCCGCTATTTTAAAAGTCCCGAATGAAAAAAAAACCTAGTTAACGGGTCGCGTGTCTCGTCTTTTCTCGAGATTACTTCGCACGCGCGGCCTACCGGAGTCTTTACTGTTCAATTAAAAAAAAAACGATTGCTCTACTGCACTGCACTTCACTGCACTATACTTAACTGGTTTTGTGTTCCTGGCGGTTCCTGCGACCTATCCTGACCTATCGTCCTGCACAAAACTATTCGCACAAAAACTCTCGCTGACCCTCGGAATTTGCTGGTCGTCACAAAAGTGCCTTCCAGTTCTTTTTTTCTTCCACAAACTCTCGCCAGATTCACGCACTCATTCTCACCCACACTCACTCACACATTCATTTAGCTCTAGTGGACCCAACAACGGGGTTTCCAGCTACACGACTAGCAACTTTGCTAGTGTGTGCTCCCGTGTCCAACTAGGCCTCTCACACATTCCAATTGTTTCCAATTGTTTGCTCTCATTCTAAACTCCTCAGACACTGAGTTCTCTCCCGCTTCCAGTGATAACTGGGAACTCCACTGAGCGAGTTTATGAGAGCTTGTGGCTCCTAGCTATGCCTAGCTATTGCCCTAGACATTGGAAGTGAATAAAAAATTGCGAGAAGCAATGTTTCTTTCATTGCTGATACCCGGTTAATTTTTCCCCCATCGACTAAACAAAATTCCAAAACAACAACAAACGCGAAGGAGAAAGAAAGTATGATCGAAGGTCACTGGAGTGTTGGGACGAAGGAAGAAGGTTGTGTGGGTATAATCCTAATCTGATTATACCCCGGTTTAGCCATTCTCTAAACCGCCGCCCCAAACAAGGCTAAGTAAATGTGCCTTTGTGCTAATATACCCCGGGTCCCTACTTACTCCGGTGGATCGGCGTTCAGATTTGGGGGGAATGGGGGGACTAACCAATAGCGGGTCATTCCTTACAATTACGTATTTTATTTAGTTTTCTTTAGTTTCAGTTTTCGTTTCGTTTGTTTGTTTATGTTGTGGGCCCTTCTGCCCGCCTGGTACTTTGTTGTGATTTTTATTTTGTTATTATGTTAATGTTATTGTTTATATGTTGTTGTTGTTTATTATTGTTGTTTATTATTATTGTTATTATTATTATTTGTTATCGCTGGTTGTTGTTATTGTTTGTGGTTACTGTTGTTGTTCTTGTTTATGTTGGTACATTCCCTCGTCGGAGGCTGCCTAGTAACTTGGCCGTCCGCCTACAGCCTCTGCTGCTCCCTTGGTGCTCCATCGGTGGGGTGCTGGCTTGAAAGGGGTCGTCGTCCCTTCACCCATCAAACCTGACTTTTAAAGTTGATGCGACGTTGGGATGTGTCTTATTATCTTGGCCGTCCGCCTGCACACCACCGTCGCTCCTCCGTAGCTCCCACGTTGGGGGTGTAGCTACAAAAGAGGTCGTCATCTCTTTCCCCTTAGACATTTCAACGTTAGCATCCACATCGATTACGAGATGTGATGCTTCTTGTCTCCACATCGATGGCAAGATGTGGGAGTCCTCAAGCCTTTATATAACTTGGCTTTCGTTGGGGTGTAAGTTCCGGGGATCGTCCTCCCCCACCCGTCATCATCGTGTTGGGGTGTCTGGCTTACAAGGACCGTCCGTCCCCACCCGTCGATGACTTTCAGACGTCCTGTCTGGTGCAGCCCGTTGCGAGTCTCCCGTCTAGCCTACGGGCTCCGGCAACGGTGATCTTGGTGGACCTCCTGTCGCACCCTGGGCTCCTGGTTCGTCGTGAGTCTCCCTACCGTCCTTAGGGCTTCACCGACCGAACCACCTCGTCCTCCTCTGAGGATAACCGCCCGTATACCTATGTGGGTTCTTTCCGAGGTCTGTGGTCGGTGGGCCAATGGCTGATGGGACCATGGCTGCCCTCCACCTCCGCCAGAGCTCGGTTTTCCCACTCAAAGAAAAGAGGGAACGAAGGGAAAATAACAGGGAAGAGGGTAAACCTTGTTGCGGGAAAATTTACCGCAACACACTTAGTAAGTATAACAAGGTCGTCAGCATATAGACAGTATTGAACTGACTTAAATTTTTGCAATAATTCGGAAATATCATTGAAGGCTATTACGAATAAAATTACAGAGAGAGAAGATCCTTGAGGGATTCCATTCTCTGAGTTTTTAATACTGGAGAAGACTCGAAATTTTCTATTACTTAAAAAGGACTGAATAATTTTGAACATTTTTGGTCCAATATTCCATTTAGCAATTTTATTTAGTATAATATGAATACCGATGCGTTCGAATGCGAATGAAAGAATAGAGACGTGGTTTTTGCTTGACAAAGCTGTAGTAACGTAGTCATCAATATGCAGCAACGCATCCATTGTTCCACGACCGTGTTTAAACGCTACTTGATTGATATCTAGTAAGTTTTTTCTTTCTAAAAACCAATAAAGCCTTTTTGATAATATTTTCTCAAATATTTTACCTAGGCACGGGAGGAGTAATATCACTCGGTCGGTATTCATTGCTTAAAGTGGATTGGTTTTGTGACTTAGGGATACGTATCACGGTAGCGGTCTTCCACACTTGAGGGATAATGCCCGTTGAAAATATTTTATTGAATAAATTCAATAGACGACTTTTAAAAACTGGTGAGCTGTTTTTGAGCATATTAAAATCAATTCTATCATATCCGGGAGATTTTCTATTTGCTAATTTGATTGCTGAGTTTAGCTCAGTCATATTGATAGAGTGTTCGATGCTTTCAGTTACTAGATCAAGTGTTTGATGTGAAACATTTACTTCAATTGCTGCACTAGTTTTGCTAGCACAAAAGTTCGGGTGAAAATTTGTATCACTTGAATAGGCCGACCAAGTTTGGGCAAAGTGTTCCGCGATTTGGTGAGGGCAAGTCAGAATTTGGGGGCCAGATGTTACAGATCGTATATAATGTTGTGTATAGTTTCCTTTTAAGGTTTTAATATCATTCCAAAGTTTCTTCAGAGAAGAATTTGGATTGATGTTAGCTGTAAACGCTTCAAAGGATTTTTTCTTTTCAACTTTTGCGTTTCTACGAAATAGGGCATTGAGTTTACGATAGGTTATAATATTAGAGTCTGTCGGGTACCTTTTCAGTGTATGAAAGGCTGTTTTCTTCTGTTTACGAAGTATTTCAAGTTCTTTATTCCACCAAGGCACCACTGTCTTATGTAAAACGCTTTTAGTTTGGGGAATGGCAATGTGGGCGGCGCTTCGGATCGATTTAGTGATAATGGCAGCTTCTTTATTTATGTTCGAGGATGATGGGTTTAGGGCTAAGTAATTAAGATTTGTTTGATTGAACACTGGCCAATTGGCTTCCATAGTCTTAAATTTAGGTAAAAGTTTTATTGGTTTGTGTTTTTTGTCTATGGGAATATTAATAACGATCGGGAAATGATTACTTCCATGAAGGTTTGGGAGAGTTTCCCACCGAGATCCAATTGCATACGAATCTGTAATAAGCGAAAGGTCTATATGAGTAAATGTTTTATGTGTTGAAAAATGTGTCGGTGACCCATTGTTTAAAAGACATAAATTCGATGAAGTGAGGAAATTCTCAATTATTCTTCCTCTAGTGCTAGATGACTGAGATTCCCAGAGTTGGCTCCAGGAATTAAAGTCCCCGGTAAAAAGAGTGGGTGAATTTATATTTTGAACAATATTGTGGAGTTGAGAAGGCGTAAAATTTTGGTCTGGAGGGATGTAGAGGCAGATTATAGTAAGGGTTATTTTAAGACGTATTTCAACTGCTACTGCTGATATTTGCGAATTAATTGAAACGGGACGATGTGGTAATGAGTGATGAACTAGAAGCCCAACACCTTGTTTGGCATAAACGTTAGAATCAGGATGGAAGTAGGGCGTATATTCTCTAAGTGGAAGGACGGAAGAAGGGTCTTTAAAATGAATGAATCGCTTGATACCTGATTACTGCGTGAGTATTGCACCCATTCTAAACTAAACACTTAGTGCAGTGTACTCATAAAGAACGGGTATTCACAAATAGGTATCCATAAAAAAAGTGAACACTACACTGAGTACACCGAGTTCAACGAGTACCTACTATACACTGAGTACACCAAATATTAATTTATTTACTTATGTTTGTTGCAAAGAAAAGGCGAGCTTTTTAAATGACAGAATAATGGGAAATGGCGATTAGTAAAAGAAGGGGCAATAGAAAAAGGCAGAATGATGACGTTATTGTAATAAAATAAACAAATTAGATTAATTTGTTTTAAATATTTTTATATGACAGTTCTTTGAGATTCTTAAAAATTTCAAATTGGTTTGCATATATTGGAGTGTAGAAACATTATTTGATTAACCAAAACTATCTCGGGTCCAATTAAACAACGTTTTTTCTGAAATTAACATTCTGGCTGGAGAAAAGATGCGTTCAGAAGCAACACTACTTACTGGCGAAGCTAATATTTTGCAACTAACTTTAAAGAAAAATGCTAATTCAACATTTGCCACTACTGCAAAAAAATCAAAATCTTCATGAAAAATCACATTTACGTTTTCATATGCAAATATACGATTGTCTTCGAATTCGCTTCCGAGGGACAGCGCAGTAGAGGAAGGCCAAGACTCAGGTGGCGCACGCAAGTGGAAGAGGACCTCAGCGAAATGACCACGGCGGTTTTTCTGGGTGCGCCACGCAAATTTTGATAAGCGCATAAATTTCTCCCAGTATTATTGATGGCGTTGGTTATGTTGGTTTTTAAAGCATCAATAGTCTGTGGCTTATACCCACAAACGCGTGATTTTACGTGACCCAAAACAAAGAAGTCTCATGACATTAAAACACACAATCTTGACTGCCAGTAGACGTTGCTGAAAATCAAGATAACCACGCTGTCGAACATGTCGTGCAGAGCATCTGCTGCAAGCGCTGAGTGGTGTAAAACCACTCGTCATTGGGATCATATCTTCCAATTTAAGCGCCAAAAAAATTGATTTTCATTGCACCATACTTTTCGCCGACAATCGTCATGATGGTGCCAGCTTTAGCTACGAGTCAATAAAACGAAATCCACGTCAAACAGTGACCTCTTTTAATACATTTGCAATTGATGGGTTTCATGAGGATTGTTATCGCCCCAAACGCGATACTGTTGACAAACTATATATAGCCCTTTATTCAAAAATGAGCTTGAAGCTGGAGAGGATTTTCCATCCGAAATTGGAGTACACATACAACTTTTCCAAAGCCCAGTCAGCAACTGTTCGATGCTGGCTATGGTCTCTTACCTTCAGTTTCTGTGTCAATTGAATTTTATACAGGTGCAGACCTTAGTCCAGAAGCAACATTCGCCAAGTTTACGTCTGCGAAAGGTCAAGTTCTTTGGCGCTACAAGAAATAGGCTGCCTTAGATTTTGACTTTGAATACGCTCGGTTCTCTAAAATGCATTGATAGCAGGTGTGAACCAAAAACTATTGAAACCCCCATCGAAGATCAAACTATCACTATGGAGGTGGATACTGGAGCAGTAGTGTCGGGACAAAACTTTAAGCCTCTTTTTGCAAGAAACTGCGTAGACGTGATGTTTCGTCAATGGAGAACATTTCTTGACAGTGAGATCAAGGTAAATGTTCTGCAAAATAGTATACTCGTAGATTATTAAATTTTGAGTGAAAATAAAGATAAGTTTCCCATGAATTTTTGTCTACATACTATATTATACACGTACGAACTCCGTACTTTTTTTTTTATAAGACAGCCGCTATTTCGGCACAACAGAAAAATTGTCAGTTTTAAACAAAAAAGGCGACCCCGGGGACGTTAAAATTGTGCTTTTTCCACATATTCCATGCGTCCGGAAAACATGTACGAACTCTGTAGGGTTTGCTGTATAAGTCAGCCGCTATTTCGGCACAACAGAAAAATTGTCAGTTTTAAACAAAAAAGGCGACCCCGGGGACGTTAAAATTGTGCTTTTTCCACATATTCCATGCGTCCGGAAAACATGTACGAACTCTGTATGGTTTGTATAATAAGACAGCCGTCACTTCGACACAACAGAAAAATTGTCAGTTTTTAACAAACAAGACGACCCCAGGGTTGTTGGAATTGTGATTTTTCGGCATATCTCACTCATTCGAAAACGGCTCTCCACGTCGAAGCCATGACTTTTTGTCAACAAGTTATATACGTACGATCTCTGTACGGTTAGCTTTATAAGACAGCCGCTATTTCGGCACAACAGAAAAACTGTCGGTGTTCAACAAAAAAGAGGACCCCGGGGTCGTTAAAATTGTGATTTTTCGCAATATCTCACTAATCCCGAAAAACAGCTCTCCACGTCGAAGCCATGACTTTTTATCAACAAATTATAGACGTACGAACTCTGTAGGGCTTGCCGTATAAGACAGCCGCTATTTCGATACAACAGAAAAATTGTCAGTTTGCAACAAAAATGACGTTTCCAGCGACTATAAGTCTGATCACTTTGTTCTGTAAAGTCTCGAATATTGTTCGTTAACCAAGCTCTTGTTTTTCATCTTTTTCTTACAGTTTTCATTGGAAAGTGAGTATCAAAGATGTAACTAATGCTTTCCTGTATAAAATCAACTTGGTCGTCTGGACCACTTGCTTTGAAAGAAAATTTTGGAAAAATCTGATGAAAAACTTACAAAAGACCTTCACCATTATTATATTTGAGTTCAAGGCTTTGTTAATCATTGAATAGTTCTGCGAATATGCGTTTTTCCTTTCGCTTACCGAAGAAAATTTTCTAATTTCACAATTTCGTCATGAGCACAACAATTACTCTTCTGAAATTTGAATATATTCCCTGCGGATAAAGTACATAGATTCTAGTTAAATCTATCAGCACGAGTATCTTATGTCCTTAATATTGTTCAAATTCAAGGGTAGGTTACAGACATTATCATTAATCGTATCCTTTGTGAGATGGAGATTCCCTTCCGAACTTTTTTGTATCCTTTCATTTTAAAAAGTTTATCTCCGCCTTTATCCTTCACATTTCTAATATTATTTCAGTTTAATATCGCAAATCAAGGGTCAAAACCTGTTGCCTTATACCATAGCAACTTTTAACCTAGACGAGCTGATTTCATATATTGTAAAACAAAATGAATAATTCGTAAATGTTTCTTGGAATAAAATGCGCCGAGGGCTCATGGCATCCAATTTATATTGAACGTAACTCTTCAGATAAGTGCACATTCTAGTCTACGTACAAGTGCACTTTAATCTCCAGTATCTGTTTTCCCTGTTCCACGCATAAGTCCTTCGTTGGTCTTCCCATTTGTGCCGGGTTTAATAGAAATCTCTTTTGAAATACCTGTGTGCTGGCTACGTATTGCGATAAGTCACTTTGCCTTGAGTGGAAAGAACACTTAACCTTTGCTGAACCCACCCTGGTCACTCAGTTCTCGTATAAACATACTCGTACTTTACAGGTATAAAGATACAGTAAAGAAACCTACCTGCCTTGCTATATATCCACGAATACATAGCGTATCTACAGCACGCTGATGGGCTTTGAAAGTAAGGAGATAAACTCGAAAGTGTTCAAGTGTTGTAAATTGAACTTTATGACCAAGTTAAGATGCACTTGCATTTACTTCAACGCTAACGGTCCCCTTAGGATAATTGAATTCCAATAAATGAAGCTTTTCTTCCACCTTACGTATTGTGATTGTGGTTTTAAATAGTATCTTTTATTCTTGTACATGTACTTTTATAGTACTTCCTCGCGGTGTCCACAATGTAGTTTTAAATCTTCTACAGCAACAACTTTTGTTAGTATGTCGTGGAGTTTTCGTATGCACACCGATATGCGCCGCACAAACTCGTATCTTCAATTATTTCATTTTTAGTCAAATGAGGAATACATATATGTCAAATCAAACGCCTGGCGGCCAAGAGAAGGGCGGTATCATCCCACAACTTACCCGTATGTAGGGTGGTTTCATCTGGTGTTGAAAATGAAGGTAATAGCTAAGATCACTCTGGCTACGAACTTATGCTATTATTCTTTTCTTACTGCAGTCTCGTAAACAAATATTTAAAGACCCTAAAAGGGACTGCAATTCAACCTTTAACCAGTTCAATGTACTGTCCGACTCCGTACAAAGAGTTGTATCCTTGTAAGCTCTTATTGAAAACGTTACTACAGTCGAATTCAATACTCGTATAAGTGATTCTGGGAGGCTTCGGTATTCTAGACAGACAAAACCCGAGGGATGATGCGTTGGGATCTTCGTTGTGGGAAACAACTTCAGCCAGATTGTTGTCATGCTTTCATTTCTAGGCACATCAGACCATTTTGTCATATCAACTATTCTCTCGTACACATACAGTTAGGGAAACGATTTCTAGAAACCTGTGTGGCAATATTAAACTGCGGACCTAACAGCTTTCTTTTAAAACATATCTGATCGTTGTATATCCTCGATAGCGACGTGGATGCCGCTATCCTGAATGGAAAAAGATCTTTTACCCTCATTGGACTCAAAGCGTTAGGCCAAATAAACAGGGTTGACTCATGAGCTGTAAGGAGGCTGTCAGGATGAAAGTTGTTTTTTCGGTCCTACAACACCCTACCTACGGAGAAAAGCGATAAGGTTCAAACAAGCCAGGAATGATTGAAAACCGCACTTTTTGAAGCATGGGAAGTTCCAATATGTCCCAAAGGTGGTAAAAATTGTTGGTTGTTCTCGCTTATCCGTTATCCTAACGCTTACTTATAATGACATTCCAGAGGTCAGGTTGCTGCACATTTTGCGGCCACCTCAACACTTCCAGATTGTTGTTTCACTGCACCGAAAATTGAGCACGTCTAATCTTCAATGGCACGAATTCACTTTCATAACCGTAGCAGCAAGGTACTTGATGATCTGAACATAAAGAAATCCACTGGTCAAGATGGTAAATCTCCCTTTCTTATGACCATGTATCCTTCCATACGTAAGCTTTTCCATCAATCCTACTCTTAAGGACTCTTTCCATTCAGATGGAAGACACCATTTGTGCAGCTCGTCGCTTAAAATGGAGAATATACTTTACTCTCACCCCACAGACCTATTGCACTTACTTGCCTTCTTCCGAAATCATGGATACGCTGAAATTGCCTTTCGAAATGCAAGTTGTCTTGCATAGTTTCAAGTCTGATATTCACAAAATAAATGTTGGTGTGCCCCAGGGCTCCGTTTTGCCTCCTAATTTTTTTCAATGATCTCTTGTCTGCTACTTTTAACCCAATATACATATGTATGTATTCCATTGTTGAATATAGCACTCTCCGTTTTTCAAAATACACTCTCGGATTCACTTCTCTGTTCTTCAGCTGTAGAAAAGTGGAACGGCAGGCTATGTTGAGCTCATTAAATTCTAATATTAACAGCATAACCAATCGGAGAATTACCAACAAAGTGCATTTCAATGCTGACAAAGGAAAGTGGTGTATCTTGCCGTTGAAGCGAATTTTTTATACTCACCCATTGTCCATGATTGGCACTTGTATCGTCGAAGCTGAAGAACTTTCTAGATTTGATGTCGCCAAGAATGTTGCAGAATGTCAAGGTTTTCTAAAAGGATGTAAGAAATATTTCACCCAGTCTGATCTGGTTTCATTATATAAAAATTTCACTATATATAAAATTGGAATACAATGCTCACATCTGGTCAGGTGGCTTTAAGACCTCCTACATGGGATTCTAGACCGTGTGATAAAACTTATAGGTGAAACCACAGTAAATTGACATCCTCGAACACCGACAAAATGCCTCCTGCCTGCCTGAATTTTTTCTATTGCTTTTTTTTATCACCAGGGCTCTACAGAAATTGTCATTAGCATTTCGCCCATTCTATCCTTCAACAATGACACCCGTCTCGCTATGAATGACATCAGTACACCCTCAAGCCCACTTTCTGACGTACTCTGAAATGTTGTGAATTATCCTATGGGATGCCCTGCCAAACTCTCTATTTCTTTGTCCTTATAACTGACAAACATTCAAGATCAACAGACATCGGTCCCTCTCTTTTGTTCTTCCCTAGCTATCCTTTGCCCGCGCTGAGTGCTAATAACCTCTTGAGCGCGCACTTAAAAAGTTAAAGTAAACCTCTAAGTATTTATTGAGGCACTGAGACTCAGGCTATAATGCCATTCTTTATCTTTACGAGTTTCAATAAACCAATTCTTTATGTGGATCGATCGAAGATAAGCTGGAACTGGATCATTGGTCAAACTCAGCGATGGAAGCAGTATGAACAGAGTTGTGTCTCAAAAAATAAGTCGTCACACTGCCATAACAGATTGGAGACATTGTTCCGGTAAAGGTAAACCTGCGGACTTTGTAACCCGAGTCATTTCTGGAGAAAAGCTTTCCTCATCTCTATTGTGGGAACAAGGTCCGGACTAGCTGAACGGCGCCCAGATTCTGATGAATTCTTACGATAAACAAAATCATGACGTCTACTACGAAGTTAACCCGACATTCCTAATCGAAACTGATGATTTGCAGCAAACAATAGAAGAACCGGTTATATTCTGCGAAAAGTTCAACAGCTGGAGACGTCTATTCCGAGTAACATGCTGGATTCTGCGCTTTATACACTAGTGCAAATCCGAACAGAGGGCTCAGATGAACTGTTTGTCAAAAGCAGAGCTTGATGTTGAAGAAAATTACTGACTAAGGTATGTACAATCGCTCAGTTTTGCTAACGATTTAAGTTACGAGTACTTACAGACGAAGACGGTACCAAGAATTACATCAACTATAGCCCGGTTGGCCCCCTTCTTAGATGAGTATGGGATGATAAGAATGGGTGGAAGGTTGCAGATGTTCAATGAGGTCGACAGCTGGTCCAGCAGCCGCCCAACCATTCGCTCCTCTCCCGATCGAAAGAATAACCCTAATAAGGCCATTTGAAAACGTAGGGATTGATTTTACCGGTCCCTAGTATTATGTGAATCCGGGATATGCTTCTTCACATATGGTCTACATCTTGATATTCACTTGTGCTGCTATCCGAGCCATCCATTTAGAGCTCACGACGATCTGTTCTGACAATACTTTAACGTTCATGGCACATTAGCGAATAGAATAAAAATTTATCGTAGAGCGGGCGTCCTGGTGGGGTGGAATTTGGGGGCGACTCATCACAACTGTAAAGAACACCGTAAAGGTCGTAATTGAGAAGGCTCGACTTTCCTTCGAGCAGCTACGTACAGTACTCAGCAAAGCAGAGGCTGTTGTTAATGATCGGCCACTAACTTACGTATCCAACGACTCCCAGCCAAGTTTGTGATTGGATGGTCAGCGCCAAATCCTGCCACGAAAAATCACAGTATCAGCGATTCTAGTTGCAGGAAACTTTAGCAACATCGAATGAAGAACAGCGCTAAGATAGATAAAAGATGGCGAGCTCAATATATGCAACTACTCCGTTCATTTCTTTACAACAAAACCAAGGTTAAGGGAGGTGACGTGGTTCTTTTGTCCAATGCAGGAACAAATAGTGTGCATTGGAGATTGGTCATTGTTGAGCAAATTTTCTTGGGAAGAGATGGAAAAATACGTTCCTGTGAAGTACGGTGCTCTGATGGCAGCAGATTTGGAAGACCAATTCAGTTCCTTTATCCAATGGAGTTGAATCACTTGTCCCCGGCCCAGGATATCAACATACATGTTAACTTTTCCTCATATTACTCGATTCTTCTGTTTAATTACTAGTTTTCTCTTGACTTTGAAATACATCAAACCTGTTTAGCCTGTTTCACTTTAAACTTTACGTTTCTTTTAATAAACGGTAAATTAGTTTAAAACGAGCTTTCTTTTATTTCTGAATTCTTGCCGGAGCAAATATTTGTGTCTATTTTTTAATAGGGATGATGGTAACACTGATTCTGCCAATCTCCAGCCAAGTTGTTCACTTCCATTTATAAGCAAGGTATTCGGGAAAGTAGTCAATAGAGCCCTGTTGAGGTGTGTTGAAGAAAGAATTATAAAATTTTATCTGAAAAATTAGTTTTCTTCTGCTCTTTCACTAGCGTCACCGAAATTTCCCTGATTGAAAAGGAAAAGGGGGGTGTCATGCATTTAATAGCTTCATTTTTAAAACGTGAAAATGAGACCTGTCATACTGAACCCTAGAAGTGCTTCTTAACTCAGATGCTCCATGATGGATCGTTACTATCTTTTGCAGCAATATGACTGTAAGGTTGAGCAGATAGAGGATCTTGAATCGATACTTCTCATAATTCTGGGCGTTATGAGGTGTATGTACTATCAGCGATAGAGTCAATTTTCTGAAGTCCTTAATTACACTCTGAATGGGTTGCATACTAACTGGCTAAGGTGCATTCCAAAGTCCCTTAATGTGACGGAAAAATAGCGAAGGCTTTCTGTTGCCTATGTCATCAAATCAATCAATCAAATGTCATCTTTGACTGAATATACTTGTTTCCAATTCGTTCGGCAAAAGTGAGCAAAAATCTAAGTGACAATCTGCTAAACAAACAATTTAACGTGCGAAATCCTAAAGACTGAATATTTCTAAAAAAAAAATATTTTTAACCTGCGCTTTCTTTTAAATAAATAAAGTGAAATTAAATAAATTTATTTGTCGCCGTTAAATCTTTACCGCTTGTTTCGAATTGTTCACGGGCTATCAAAACAGCAAACATGTCTGCACCGAATACCCGAACAAGAGCTGCATCAGCAAAAGTGCTGCCATCTCCACCCACTCAATCATCTCCTACTCAAAAACAACCGAGCAGAGATAACTTACCCGTCACTGCAAAGATCTTAGAGGAACAACTCTCCAAGCAATTTCACTCACTACGGCACAGTTTCTCGGAAGAAATTTCTAAGATTCAGAGTGAATTACTTCTGAAGATTGAGGAAATAACTGGTAACTGGAGTCGAAAACTCGATGAGGTCAACAAAACCATCGCCAACATAGTTGATCGCATTAATCGACTTGAAGAAAACTCAAATGCAACCTCTCAGCACCATCATGAGGAAATTGCAGCTATCCAAAAGCAATGCAACCTGCTTGAAAAGAAGGGGATCTCATGCGACACTGTGCTCTTCGGTATACCGATTCAGCCTGAGGAGAACCTCAGAACTTTATTCAATCGACTTTGTCACACTATTGATTGCAAGCCGCCTCTCCTAATGAACATTTTTCGTACCAGAAGCAGTAATAATGGAACATCACCACCACCAATTGTTGTAAAATTCAGCAATTCTCTCGACAGAAATACTGTATTGAAGTCAGCTGCAAACTACCGGAAGCAAAATGCTACCGAGCTTCGTCTGCACGATCTGGGCATTGAATCGAGCAACAGCTGTTATCTCAATGAGAGATGCTCTTGGTCTTCGAAGAAAAAAACAACTGTTTGCTGTGCACACAAGGTATGGAGATGTTTATGTTAGGAAGACGGCGAGTGGAAAAAGCTTTCTCATTGAAAGTCCAGATGATCTTCTTGCTGCTGCCGCTGCGACTAATATATGAAATTCTTTATTACAAATTTTTGTTATTGTAAACTCTGTATTCAATGTTTCTTCTCCCACTCCTGTTAAATTTCCTCCCCTCACCAACAGCCTCGCAAGGAATGCACTTTTTTCTCGCCTGCTCTTAATTTTGAACTATGGATGTTCCAAGCTCTTCCTCCAGTGAGGTGTACAGCATGAATGAAAAATCAACATACACTATGGCAAATATTATTTCCCAGCGATTTAATGGACTCAGGGTATGTTATCTAAATGCACGTAGCTTAAATGACACTAAATTAGACTATTTAAAATATTTGTTCTCAACTTCATGTATTGATGTTATTTGTGTGAATGAAACATGGTTCAAACCAAAGATACCTGATGAAATCTATGATATACCACATTTCAAACTGCATAGGAATGATAGAATCACTGATACCACAGGTGGAGGTGTGGCAATTTACTGTAAGTCAACTATTAAGTCGGAAAGCATTTTTAAATCTAGTGGACCTGGTGTTGAGTTTATTGCTGTTGAAATAAGTGGCTGTAGTACTAAGTGTCTCGTCTCATGTGTGTATAGTAAAAACCGAAGATGTTCTTCGGCGTCTTTCTTTCTTACTCTTTCGGAATGTTGTGCATTTTATGAGCATAAAATTGTTTGTGGAGATTTCAATGTTGATTTGTTAAGAAATGACTCACGCGCATTTCAGCTGAAAGACTCAGTGTCCATTGTTGGTCTGAGTATAGTTAATACAACCTACCTAACACGCTTTGTCCCAGATTTTTCACCCAGTCTTCTTGACCTTTTTATAGTTTCTGATCCTAAGCTCGTCCTACTTTCTGACCAGATATCTTTTGATATCTCTGATCATGACCTAATGTTCCTGACATACTCGTACAATATGAATTTATCTAAATGTTCTACTACTGATTCTTTCTCTTATAAAGACTTCAATTCGATTGATATTAATGCTCTTCTACTAGCAACAACATCGGCTTCTTG
This sequence comes from Volucella inflata, assembly GCA_928272305.1. Taxonomy (NCBI): domain Eukaryota; kingdom Metazoa; phylum Arthropoda; class Insecta; order Diptera; family Syrphidae; genus Volucella; species Volucella inflata. Next base: position 79,533,154 of record OV743717.1, on the reverse strand, counting down.
GATGCAGTGCAGACTGAAATCTGATCAAAGTGACAAAGTTGATTCCTTTCAATCGATCCTAACCCAACTGTTTAATCAACATGTACTGACAAAAACAGTAAGAGTACAAAACCAAAACTGTCCATGGTTAAACCCCCGATGTTTTTAATATTATCAAGATTCGAAATAAATTGCACAGTATATGGAAGCGTAGATCAACGAATGTCAATTGGGAAGCATTTAAACAAGCCCGAAATCATGCAACTCTGGCTATACGTGCCGTCTAAAAAGAACTACTTTGCATCAAAGCTTAATGCCTCTTTACCCGCCAAAACACTTTGGAGAAACATACAAAAAATTGGCGTCTCTAAAGTCCTTAACCCTCAGAGTGCTCTCGACCCAGATCTTCTTAACAACTTTTTCGTAGGCGATCAACTCCATGATAATGATCTTGATTCTTATCACACATCGGCGCAGTTGGAAAGTTCTGTGCAAAGACTAGAAGATTTTGAAGTGGTGAGCGAAGATGAAGTCTTTAAATGCACCATGGCCGTTAAGTCTGACGCTATTGGAGAGGATGGTCTATCAGTACGGTTTATTAAACTTATATTACCTCATATTGTCGGCCATCTCACTCATGTTATTAACTTTTGCATTACCACATCGAATTTTCCCATGTCTTGGAAAATTGCAAGGGTACTTCCAATCGCCAAAAAAAACAAAAGCAAATTCCCCTTCTGACTACCGACCAATTAGCATACTACCTTGTCTATCAAAAATTTTTGAAAAAGTCTTAGAGAAGCAAATTCTGAACCATGTAGCTGCTAACAATTTGTTGTATCCGAAACAATCAGGGTTTAGAGTAAATCACAGTTGCTCTACAGCTATGATAAACCTACTTGACGAAATAAGGCAGGATTATGACAAGGGCTATGTAAGTCTTCTTTGTCTGCTTGACTTTTCGAAAGCTTTCGATAGGGTAGACCACAACATCCTAAAGGGGAAGCTAAAAAACTTGTTTGGTTTCAGTGATAGGGCTGTCAGGCTTATTGGTAGTTATTTATCAGGAAGATTTCAGAGAGTTACCTCTGGCGGCAAATCCTCTTCTCTGAAAGCTTTAGTTCAAGGAGTTCCTCAAGGGTCAATTCTTGGGCCATTATTATTCTGCATGTTCATCAACGATCTCCCATCAGTCTGCACGCAAACATCTGTGCATCTTTATGCTGACGATGTTCAACTTCATCTAGGGAACCCTTTAATGAGCTCTCTGAGTTGGCTCTTCTTGTTAATGAAGATCTTTCTCGAATATATGCTTGGTCCGTCTTAAATAGGCTGCTTCTGAACCCTCTAAAATCTCAAATAATACCAATATCTATAAGAAAATTTAACTTGAATATCCTACCAGATATATGTTTGAGCAATAATAAAATTACTGCTGTTGAGCATTGCACAAGTCTTGGCATTGTTATTGATCGTTCTCTATCAGGCTACAGTCATACTCAAATAGTCATTGGTCGGATTTACGGATGTTTACGCAAATTATGGCTATCGGCATACTTTACTCCTGTGGAAACTAGACGCAAGTTGATACTAGCATTAATAGCCCCAATCATTACGTACGCCAACGTTGTCTATAGCGCCCTTGACTCAATGTCCCAGCATAGGTTACAAGTAGCGCTCAACGATGCGGTGCGCTACGTATATGGCCTCCGTAGATATGACCATATTTCTGAACACTCAAAAAAAGCTATTTGGCTGCACACTACAGCAACACATCAATACAAGAAATTGTATATTTCTACATAAAATCATCTGTAATAAATGTCCGTCTTACTTATTTAACAAACTTGTCTTTAATCGGTCTGTAAGAAATTTAAGTATTGTTTAACTATTGCGAATGCTGTAACCCAGAAATGTTAATCTCTTTCACAGCTATCACACTTAGTTCTCCTTTCAAGGAGTTACAAAATATGCACTACTAAATTCCCATGTTTATGCGGTTTCTATGATGATAGATTCTCGGTATCGCCACAACTTTATTTTCGTCGTGTTGGGGGAGTTTTGGGAATCAGAAGAACTCCGAGTGAAGAAACGAAGAGAATAGAATTGTCAGCATCGGGACCAAACGTACCACAAAACGATACGTCGTAGTAATACGATGATACTTACTACTTGCCAGAGGGACGCTGAACACAAGTATTAGAGGGCAAGCCAGACTCGTACGTGTTCCAATTGATCAAGATCTTGTTTATGTCAGTGGTACAAAATTCATCACCTTGTGTAGTAAAGATGAAGGCTTGGTCAAAAAGGAAGTTTTTAGTCCAAGAACTAAGTCTTTAGAAGACGAAAGGTATAAAAACTGACACACAAACGGGATGAAGCAGGTCGTTTTATTGTCAAATACATATTCTGAAAGATGGTATGGTTTCGGGCGATTAACCCAAAAAATTTAACCAGCTAGCTGTAGAAGAAGAAGAAAGGTTTTAACTGGCAGGCAAATATTGCTTGAAAGATTCTACAATATGAAGCTCATCCTCTTGGAGGTTCAAATTCATGAAGTTTCAAGAACTTCAACAGGAAATAATGAAGTTGCTTCGGATGTATGCATTCATCTTACGGATATGAACATCAGAAATCGGTCCAGATAATGGCCTTTTAAGCCACATTAACTCGAAAGGTGGCAAATGAGCCGCGCGCAAAAAATCGTCGATCATTTTGAGTGCTTATCATCAAAAACTACCTACGCAAAAATGATAATCCAAAATCTCTGGCTATGCGCAGTGTATAAAACGAAAATGTCCCAATAAAGATTCGAAATGACAGGAGCGAACACAAAATAAGGTTAAAGCCGCTTCATGAAGTCAGCATTGCACGATGAGATGAAAGGCTCTCAAGTAGGGCTATATGGGTTCGCAAAATGTATCGATATCAGCAGTGGTCTACCAGAAGGTTGTTAATTGCAGCTCTATTATAACTAGCCTCATCGCTTCCAAGACCAGTTTTACTGGCTGGAGTTATATGCATTTGCACTTCTAAAGAAGCTAACAAGAGTATCTAGTAAAATGGATACACCCCAACCGAGAATCCTATGCGCAACAGCTTTTGCCAAATGTATATGGAGCATTGGTGTCCATGCGCTCTACATGACGCAGCCATCTCAGTCTTTGGATCTTCACTCTTCTGGCTAGGTCCATGTCGCTGCACAGTCCATACAGTTCGTCGTTGTATCTCCTCCTCCACTCACCGTCAATGCAGACATCCATTTTTGATAATTTCCATGCCTCTGCGCCATAGAGCAGGACCGGGATTATTAAAGTCTTATAAAGGGTGACTTTTGTTGTCCGAGAATTGCTATTCAATTGCCTTCTTAACCCAAAGAAACAGCGGTTGGCAAGAGTTATTCTTCGCGTGATCTCAGCGCTGGTGTCGTTGTCTGTATTTATAGCAGAGCCTAGGTAGACAAAGTCCTTAACTACCTCAAAGTTATATCTGTCGAGGGTGACGTTTTGTCCGAGACGTCGGTGTTGGTCGTCCTTTCTGCTTGACAGCATATACTTGGTCTTGCCCTCATTGACCGCTAAACCCATTTTCGCCGTTTCCGTCTCAATACTCGCGAAATCGCCATTGACATCACGCTGCTTTCTCCCGATTATGTCAATATCGTCGGCGTATGCGAGTAGTTGGACGGACTTTTGAAAGATAGTGCCTCTTGTGTTTGCTCGTGAGTTTTGCACTATTCTTTCAAGTACGATGTTGAAAAAATCGCATGACAGCGCATCGCCGTGTCTAAATCCTTTCTGGACATCATAGGTCTCGGTGAGATCTTTACCGACCTTGATGGAGCAGCGTGCATTCTCGCATTCTCCATCGTCATCCTGCATAGTCGGACGAATTTGGCAGGGATGCCAAAACTAGACATTGCTCTATATAGCTCGTCTCTATAGATGCTGTCATACGAAGCCTTAAAATCGATGAATAGGTCGTGGGTATCGATCTGAAGCTCATGGGTCTTCTCCAAGATCTGCCGTAGTGTGAATATCTGGTCGATGGTGGACTTTCCTGGCCTGAAGCCACACTGATATGGACCTATCAGGTTGTTGACGAACGGCTTCAGGCGTTCACACAATACGGCGGATAAGATCTTATATGCGATGTTAAGGAGACTGATGCCTCTGTAGTTGGCGCAGTTCAGAGGGTCTCCTTTCTTGAGAATCCAACAAACAATGCTGAGGTTCCATTCATCGGGCATACTTTCGTCCGACCATATTTTACAGATGTGTTGGTGTATGCTCCTTACCAAGTTATCGCCTGCCGCTTTGAAGAGCTCGGCAGTCAGGCCATCCGCTCCAGCAGCTTTGTTGGACTCAAGCTTCGATATGGCTATCTTCACTTCATCCAGGTCGGGTGGACGGAATTGTTGGTCATCATCGTCCAGGTTGAAAGGCTGATTCTGCCTGACAGCGGTATTTGGTCCGTCATCGCCGTTATACAGTCTGCAGAAATGATCTTTCCAAATCCTCAGCATCGACTGCAATTCTACTACGATGTTCCCTTGTTCATCTCTACAGGCTTCGGTTCGGGGTTTGTTTCCGCGGCATGTTATTTTTACCTTTTGGTAAGACTTCCGAACCTTATTCCTGGAGTAGCATCTCTCAATTTCCTCGATCGCGCAATTCTCATGCTCTTTCTTCTTTCTCCTGAGAAGCCGGTACTCGTCTCTCCTCTTCCGCTTATAGAGTTCATGAGCAGCTCTGGTCTTTCTAAGCAGCGCCGCGTTATATGCATCTTGCTTAGCTGCATGTGCTTGCCGGCATTCATCATTGAACCAGGGGTTTCGTTGTGGTGGACGAGTGAAACTCAGCACATCAGAAGCGGCATTTCTGATGGCGTTTTGGCAGTATTTCCAATGGTCTGCGATGCTTGATGCTGGCGGCATTGGACCTCTTAAGAGATTAAGAGACACTCGATCGGAAAAGGACTTGGCGATCTCTTGCGATTGTAGCCGTCTGACGTCAAATTTTCTCACAGCATTAGTTTGTCTTGGCGTAGTTTGGGATATCCGCAACCGTACCTTGGCTACAACAAGGTAATGGTCCGAGTCGATGTTGGCTCCTTGGAACGTACGGACATCCATAATACTGGAGGAGTGTCTTGCGTCGATCGCAATGTAATCAATCTGGTTGACTGTTGATTGATCAGGAGTTCTCCAAGTCCCCTTGTGTATGTCGAGATGTTGGAACCGCGTGCTAGCCATGACAATGTTTCGCCCCGCCGCAAAGTCGATTAGCCTGAATCCGTTATCGGAGGTGGTGTTGTGCAGGCTATATTTTCCGATTGTTCCACCAAAGATACCCTCTCTTCCTAGCTTTGCATTAAAATCACCGAGGACAATTTTATTGTCATAGCTAGGGCATTGCTCGTAGGTCTTGTTGAGGAGCTCGTAGAAGGCATCCTTGGTGTCATCATCTCTCTCCTCTGTGGGGGCATGCGCGCATATGAGGCTTATGTTGGCGAATTTAGCCTTGATGCGGATTGCTATGAGGCGCTCGCTCACATGCCGGAAGCTGAGGACTTCTCGTCTTAGTCTGCCTCCGACAACAAATCCGCATCCAAATAAGCGCTGCTTTTGCCGTCGATAGCAATTGCCGTTGTAGATGTCGCAGTTTTTCATCTTCTTTTTGTCCCGCCCATCCCATCGCATTTCTTGGATGGCGGTTATGTCTGCTTTGCAGCAGTCTAGGGCCTCCGCTAGTTGCTCGGCTGCACGTGGTCTATTAAGGGATCTAACATTCCACGTGCATATCCGAGGCTCATTGTCCTTAAATCGTTTGCGTGGGCTGTCAACAGTAGATCCGTCCATATCTGAGGCTTGTTGATGCTTCGTAACTTAATGTTTTTTAAATGGCCGCGCAGTTACCCCGGCGGCACAACCCCCAACCTGGAGGACCAGTTGAAGCTGGAGTTGATGAAGTTGAAGTTCAAGTCATTTTGTATGCTGACGATCTGGTCATTTTGTCTGATAGCCCACATACCCTTCAGCTGCAAACAAACAGTTAAAAAGCTACTGCGACTTATGGGACTTAAAAATTAACACCTCCACGTCAAAAATTATGATTTTCGGTACTGGTAGGGGTAGCAGGATTGCCTGAAGAAGCTGGATTTTGGAGGGCAAGCCGATCGAAATTGTCAAGGAATATAATTACCTAGGTTTTCTTATAAAAGCGAATCTCGATATGAAAGCTCATATTCACGGAAAAGCAGAAGCTGCTAAAACTGTCATTAACCTAATGGGGCGAAGCTTCTGTGGCAGTCAACAAATCGGCTGCGCCTCAAAGTTCAAAGTTTTCAATGCCACTGTTAGCGTGATCGGTCCAACGGTTCTTCGGGTGTTCCAACTCCCAACAGCTACCTCCTCATACACCATCTACGTTGAATTTGGTCTCCCTCAAATCTACCTCAGAAACTCAAAAGCTATGCGCAGGGCAGACAATAGTCTCCAGATAGCGCATCAGTATAGCATACCACATTTCAAAGAATGGAATGAGCTTGCTTGATTACATAACATTCAGTTGGATCTCACAGAAGCAAGCGTAAATGAGTGGGAACATAAGCTCGATGCATGCATAAAGAAACAATATGATTATGTCTATAACGACCATATAAGTAGAGCCCAATCTCCATCTTCGCGGCATATATATAGACTTCTGTACCATGCACTAGGCGCCCGTAACTATTTTAGCACGGAACATTCAACTTTTCAAATAAGTGTAATAATAAGAGTAAGAACCGAACACCTGAGACACAGCCGCATTGCCGTGATGTCAATGCAATCTGCACGCTGTGCAATCGTAACGAGGACGAGAACATCTACCACTTTATCATAACCTGCCCTATACCACTTGAAGAAACAAAGACTGTTCTAAATGAAACGGAGCGTTAGAACCGGCTTCTTCGTTTTTGTAATCATGCCTTGAATTACCGAAATAGCTTTATTTAGTGCCACGCTTTTCCTCTATATATGTGTTCTCAAATTCTCGGCATGAATAATCTTCTAATCCGGACCCCGGGGAGTACGTAGCAGATAACGGATCTTCGGTGGTACTAACAAGTGGAAGGTGACCTCAACCAACTTGAAGTGCAGCACTGATGAAAGCAGCAGGAAGAAGATCATGACAGCTGAAGTGGTTTAATGGTTGTCGCACGGGTTCAACCCTGACTGTAGCCCGAGATGAAGAAGAAGAATTGATAGCTTCACAATACGACGTCATTAAGAAGGTGGCTTAAAAATAATGTTTGTACCCGTTGGCACACAAATCTAAGTGTGTGTGGTGTTACACACTTTCTGAATTAAATAGGTGAACATATGCTTGAACCATTTGTCTTAAAAAAGTATGTGACTTGCAACTGAGCCCCCAACAGGTGGAACATATTAACCAAACCTGATATCTTCTTTAGGTGATGACAAACGATGCCATCATGCTAACAATAAATGAAAAGACGGCACCATTTGGAGAACATTAATCCAGCCACCCTCATATACGATTGTCACACGATGTCCTTTTTATCCAAAAAGAAATGACAAAAAAAAGGAATTTCCAATAATGGTCCTTTCAACAGAAATTCTTCTGTCAAGTCAAACACCTCTTGCGTTGCACTGTTGAAATAAACAATTTTATACAAATTTTTCATCCTCAGTAGAACGTACAACAGTTCTAGGCTTTTGTGGTGAAAATCTAGGGCACACCACTGCAGAGATCATCAAATCTCCCAGCACACATCCACATTTGGCTACATAAGGTAGTGTCCCTTTGGTATATTTTAATTCACTTTATTGACCAGGCTGGCGCAATAAACCCAAGAACTAATATCCCTGGTAAATCCTATCTCAGCCACACGACATCATCAACCGAGTGAGGATGTTGACGAATAAATGCGCCGTATTACCTCACATATCACAGAAGTATCTATAGCATAGCTACGAGTACAATCAGTCTCCCAATCCCTAACCTAGCAAGATTTCTTCTCCATCTTCCCCGAACACAGTGGAAAATCCTATTACCAATTCTGACCTCCCTACACCAAAAAAGATGTAGGTATACAACTCGGACAGATGTTATGTGGAGCTAAGTTTTGTCCAAAAAGGTTGGAGGGTTGCAGAATAATACTGCACAGCCACATTTCTACAAATGAATGGCAGCGTTTCCAACAATCGAGCACACAAGTAATGGGCCTACGTGTTGGGAATATAGGAGCAGACCGCAACATTGTTTTGTTCCCCAATATGAATTGTCAGTATTACATTTGGATTCCAAAAATTCTACGAACTTGGGTCAACTAGGGGAATAATGGGGAGCATTGACATAAACACAAGCACACAGTCACACGCAAACACATTCAAAGACAACACAGAAGATTATTCATTGACTATTTCCAAAGAGGACATTTTAGGGATTTGCTTGAGATTCCCCGAATAAGGACGAGTGATGTTCTTAATTTGTTTCAGGATATACGAGTATGTTGAGTTGTCCTTTTATGTGGAACCTGTTTGACCATTGCTTTGCTCTTTAAGTCTGACCAGAATGGCATTGTAGTACGATTTACAGTCTACCTAATGGAAGCACTGCTGCCTTTTGACATATTCTCTAGTTTATGAACTTCAACTCTCATACGTAAGTATACCAATATAGCAAACATAAAAAAATGCGCAGTTCCTAGATTATCCTGCGAAAACCAGGGGAGGGCGAAGGCAAAAAAATGTATTGTTTTGTCTTTAGCGAACAATAAGGCTACTAGTGTTTGCACTTTAAGGTAAGGGGCTTACCATTCTCACACTTGTTGTAGGTTAGATCCTTTTGCTGAAAGAGTTATTGGAACTCGTATAAATCCTGTTGTGTTACATATCAGGACATTCGTTTCGCTAAATTTTTTCGAAAAGTTCTACTTGTTTTCCACCAATTTGTTACGTTTTCCATTTAATGTTGCATCGGTGCTCCCTCTCTTACCAAGATAGTCGTATAAAGCAAGTGCGTCCGGCGTTGCTCTACTTTGCAAAACTAGAAAATTGCAACGCAAATGGTAGTGTGTTGATTGTTCCAATTTTGCTTCGAAGAAATACAGCAGATAATCAAAAAAAAAACTTTCATAAGACCCACATTTCACCTAAGATACATTCGACAACCAAGTGTTTAGAGCAACCAGTTTAGAGTACCCTCAAATCTCATTTGACCTATTTATTCCTGAAAGAAATTTAAATGTTATACTTAAGCTTTCGCTTCAGCCTGGAGTGTATTGAATATCGACAACAAGCGTGTCCAGTCAGATCAATCTATAGTTAGCTGCCTCCAGTTTCGCATGCTAACTTGGCTAAGGTCCCCTTCAACTGAGTAGCACCACCTCTGTGGCAGTGTCTCCCTCCGAGGTGTTGAGGTCCATCCGCTTTACATGACCCAGCCATTTTAAACGTTGGACCTCCACTTTTCTGGCTAAGTAGATGTCGCTTTACAATCCGGTGTTGCATCTTCTCCTCCATTCATCGTTTTTACAAAAATTACCGAAAATCACCAAAGTTTTCATCTTAAAGTAGCCATGAGGGCCCTCATCCATTTTTGATAATGCCCATGCCTGTTTGTCATAAAGCATGACTGGGATCCTTATGAGTCAATTGCCTTCTTAGACCAGAGAGCAACGATTGGCAAGAGCTAGTTTTTGTTTGTTCCCAGCGATGGTGTCGTCTGTCTGAGTTTATAGTGGAGCCTAGATAGACAAAGTCTGTGACTAATTTAAAGTTGTGTCTGTCAAGGGTGAGGTTCTGTCCTAAGCGTCAGTATTGGGTGCCCTTTTCGCCTTACAGCATACACCTGCCTCCGCCCTCGTTGGCCGTTAAACCCATATTTGGCGCTCTGTCTCAATACTGACATCACGTAGCTTATTTCCGATTATGTCAATATCATCGGCATGTACGAGTAATTTAACGAAATTTTGAAGGATTGTGCCTCTTGAACTTGTGCGTGAAATTTGCAATATTCTTTAAAGTACGATGTTGAAGCCCTTCTAGGTTTTTTATCCTTCTGGTGAATCCTCCAAATCTCATTCCTGGATTAGCATCATTCAATTTCTTCGTCCTCGCGCTCCTCATGCTTTTTCTTTTTCCTGCTCAGAAGGCGGTATTCGTTTCTCCTCTTCTGCTTACAAAGCTCGTGAGCAGCTTTAGCTTTCTATACAGCGCCCCCTTGTGTGCAACTTGCTTAGCTCCATGTGCTTGCCGGCATCGTCATCAAACTAGGGGTTTCGATGTGGTGGTCGAGTGAAACCTAGCACATCAGAAGCGGCATCTCCGATGGATTTTTGGCAGCGTTGTTACTGGTCGCTCTCCTGGAAGATTAAGAGAGACTCTATAGGAAAAGGCTACAACAAGGTAATGGTCTGAGTCGATGTTGGTTTCTCAAAAGGTCCGGACTGGAGGAGTGCCTTGTGTCGATCGCAATGTGGTCAGGCTGGCTGGTGGTTGATTGATTAAAAGTTGCCCAAGTTCCTTCCATTATTGGAGGTGGTGTCGTGCAGGTTATACCATCCGAGAGCACTACCAAGGAGGCCCCTACTTCCTCCCCCATCGCTGAGAACAATTTTAATGTCTTCGCTAGGGCATTGTTTGTAAGCCATATTCAAGAACTTGCAGAAGCTGTCTTTGGTGTATACATCTTTTTCCTCTGTGTGAGCGTGCGCGTAGATTTACCTGTATCCAAGACTTTCGCCTCGTTATTTTGTCCTTTTTCAATGACTGAGCCAGTTATCCTTGCGGCACAACTCTTAACCTGGAGTGCTAGTTTAATGTTTAATACCCCTAATACCCCTAGGACGAGGGGTCGGTTAAACCAATACCAGTAACCCGTTTGGGAATGTGAGCGCTGTCGTTAATTTATTGAGATCTCATCCTACTCATGACAAGTTTTTCATTTCTGTAATTTGGAACTCATTCAGAAAAATCTGGGTGTGAAGGCATAATACTGGCATGTAGATTTGGCTGTTGTAGAGTTTCAAGCACAAAACAACCGTTAAAATTTATAACCTGAATCATTCCCAGTGAAGAAAAACTCTCCGTCTTATTCGGACTCCCACCCCTGGGGAGTCAATATCGAAACCAAATATATCTGAGTTTCAAACCACTGCATCACAACAATGCTTTTCTTTCTCCTCCTTCTATCTTTCCACCCGTGCCATGGCAACAGTATAAGGGTATCATAAGAACCCCTTGAGGCGCGCGTAAATTATAAAAAAAAAAACAAAAAAATCCGGCATTAGCCTCGGAAATGTTTACCGGCCTGGGCTCGAAATATGTCGGAGTAGCCAGGATAAGGTCTTTTTTCTTTTAGAATTTTTTTCTACCTTCTGCGGAATTCATCCGCTGTCCCGTTTATAGTGGGCCCCCGCCCAATTATTAAGGCTTCGTCCATCAATGAAATTGTCTAATAAGAAGCGAGGGTAGAGTAAATACTGGACTTATCATAAATATCATCAGACCTTTCCCCTCTGATGGTTGCTATGATTGTGCAGTAACAAGCTGCCGGTCATAGGTCTTGTTGAGTGGCAAGACCACCGGTAGTCCATACCAGTTCTTACAACACGCCACCGTAAGAGTAAGGAGCCCCCCGGAGTTCGGTCCGGGCCTAGCTTGTTGTAGGTAGGCCTCGACTCATACCAAGGGGGGAGTTGTGCCCTCAACACAGTTTCGAATTGCTATCAAAGGAAGTGATGGAGAGCGATGGCAAGGGGTATCCTTGCTTCCATGAATGTATGGACATTTCGGGAACTTAAGCCTACACGACAGGCGTTCACAAAAAACTCAAGCCATTCTTCTTCTTATCCTTTTATTAACCCTTTCCTCGTTATACGAACTTATGCGTAACGAGTTTCCCATTTTTACTGCATCGCTGCTGCTCCGCTTATGGGGTTGGCTAATGTCGCAGACCGAAGACGCGTCTACATAATGCGCGGTCCTGGATCGCTTCAGTGGTTAACCCCAGACGTTGTTGCGCATTTGCCATCTGAGAAATCCAGGAATTCTTTTTCCGACCTAGTTTTCTTACAGTTGGAGTGACCATAGTTGATAGTGCCTTTTTAACCGGATTTTCCGCAGATCTTCTTTGAACGCGGCAATACCAGCTTATTCTAATCGCCTCAAGCTGTTCGGTTACCGAATTCTTTATATGTAGACTTCCTCTTATACGCGTAGATCTAATGCAATCGCGTTTAGTGACTCCACTAGACATCCTTAACATTTTCATTTCCGCTGCCATCATTTTGTTTTTAAACGCTTCGTACATTGTCCAGCACTGTGAACCGTATATAAGAGCTGGTCTAACAACCGTGGTGTAGATTTTCCCCTTCAATTTAAGTGGAAATTTTCGGTCGCAAAAGATTCCCGAATTTTCCCGCCCCATTTCATCCATCCCACACTCACTCTGTGGTTTACGTCGTCGTCACATTTCGCTTTCATGTTAACGATTGATCCTAAGTACTTAAGGATAGTGCTTTTCGGAAGAACTATTCCGTCTAACATTATATCCGGAACATGTCGCAACGGATGCGCAAATGGGCACGTCAAATGCTCCGTCTTTGAACGACTTATTTTAAACCCGTTTCTCTCTAGCGCATTTCTCCATGAATCTAAGGCGTTCTGTAAATCTTCGACGTTATCGCTAAGTATAACTGCGTCGTCAGCGAAGAGAATTGACGTTACATTTGGTTCGCGCATGCAGTCTTTTAAAAGATAGTCGAATACTACGTTAAAGAGGAAAGGGCTAAGTACGCTTCCTTGATGCACTCCGACATTAACTGGAAATTCTCTCGTTAGTCCAGCAGAGCTTTTAACCGCAGTTTTCACGTTTCCGTACATGTCTTGTATTATTCTAACATACGTTTCCGGTACGTTTTGAGACCTCAGCGCGGCCCATATGAGATCCCTAGGCACTCGATCGAATGCTTTCTCGAGGTCGATAAATACCATGTGTAAATCCTTAGACGAATCTCGGTGCTTTTCCATTATTATTCGTAGGCTTTGGATAGCGTCCACCATCGATCTTCCTTTAACAAATCCACACTGGCTATTATCGAGCTTTATTATTTGCCGAAGACGTTCGTTTAAGACTCTTTCGACGATTTTCATTGTGTGTGACATAAGCTTGATTGAACGGTAGTTGTTGCATTCTCGAGTGTCGCCTTTTCCTTTGTTTAATGGAACCAAGAAGCTGCTTCTCCATTGATTCGGCATAGGTTGTCCACACTTTAATTTATTTAAAAGTTTCGATAGCCCGGCAGCGTGTGGCTATCCCCTCAATCTTCGACCAAAACTCTGATGGAATGCTGTCTGGTCCCGCCGCTTTCCCCCGCTTCATTTTTCCAATTGCTATACTTATTTCTTCGATTGAAAAGTCCGAAACTTCCTCCTCGAATAGACCAGCTGTCGGCACGATATCACGTGGAAACTGTTTGTTAAGCAACTCCTTGCAGTATTCAAGCCACCGGTCACAAATTTCCTTTTCATTTGTTAGTAAACGACCCTCTGCGTTTTTGATGTATTTCGGCGAGGTTGTTTCCATTGAATTTTTTCGCCTCTGTGCAGCGAGCTAAAAATATTTGGTATTTTAGTATTGTACGACGTTTGAACTTCTTGGATAGCTTGTCTTTTATCCGCCGATCGTGAGGATATTTGTTCCAACTCCTGGTTCAGGTTTTCCGCTTGTGCCGCTCGAGTTCGAGCCAGGACTTTCTTTGCGATCTTTTTAAGACGCTCGTATTCAAGAGCCAGTCGAGCTTTTTCGATATCGTCGCTCCGATCGCATTTTGTCCACTCTTGGAATGCACTCTTCTTGTCGGCCACAGCTCGTTTGGTTTCGTCATTCCACCACCGTGTTTCTTTGCCGACGTGATGGTATTTCGATATAGTCCCCAGATGGGACTTTGCGAGTGTTATGCATTCCTCGTGCATGCTGTTCCACATTTCTTGCGGGCTAAGTGAGTCTGCTATACCATTTATATTTTGAAGTACTTCTTTAGCCAGTGCGATAAATCTTGCGCTTCGTTCCTTCGATAGATTATACCACCGGATTTTTGGCTTTCCAAACGATGCCCGTGTTTTCGGTGGTTCCGCTGTGAAAAATTCTGTAATAAGCAGACGGTGTTGGCTTACTAGCGATTCTCCAAGCATTACTTTACAGTCCTTAACACGGTTTCTCATCGACATTTTGCAGAGGTGATAATCTATTTGCGTTTCGTGGCCTCCGCTGCTATAGGTGATAAGATGTCGTTGATGTTTAATAAACATTGTATTTAAGACGGTTAAGTCGTAAGCCCTACACGCTACAAGGATGTCTTCGCCAGCTGAATTTCTGGTTCCAAAGCCTTTACCGCCGTGGCGGTCCTCATAATCAACATTTGTTTCTCCGACGTGGCCATTTAAATCTCCGCCTACGAAGAGCATCTCATCGATAGGTATATTTCTAATCAAATTACCGAACGCTGACCAAAATGTATCTTTTTCCGAACACGCTAACAATGTTCCACGTTTCATTGTGTATGACGAGTTTAACACTCATCAAGCGGTCGCTTATTTTCAAGATACCAACGATGTTGTTTAAAAGATCCGCTGCAATAACGATTCCAACACCGTTTTGTCCACTGACCGTTCCATGGTAGAACATCTTAAACGCCTTTGTTTTTAAATCTAGAAAACGCGCTTTATTTCCTGTATTACACCACTTCGTTTCCTGTACGCACAGGATTTGTAGAGTTCTGCGACGCATAATCGCTTCCAGTTCTAAACTTTTTGAGGTCATCGATCCGATGTTCCAACTTGCAAACCGAAGTTTATGAAAATATTTTGGAAACTTCATTTTGCCCGCCCCCGGAATCCGTCGAGCTCTGACACAAGCACTTCTGCTTGCTCTGGGATCACCCGAGTGCGTTGCAATCGTGGTGCCCAGCGGGGTAGTGCTATTAATTGCGATCATTTCCATGAAGTGTATCTAAAGTTTGAGTGGTTTGACACTTGTATGCTCATTTCGAATTGATTGACTGTTCTTTTACCCCACCGGTAGTCGCCAGACGTGGGAACCCACTGATTGCATACAAACTTTTGGGAAAGTTTTAAGGTGTTAAAGTGTCACAGGCTCATTTTGGTGTCATAGTTGCCTGAATATGATTGGTGTCCCATTAAGTCGCCTCTTACGACAAGCTGGGATGCACTGCGGCACTATTCTTTATCCGATGCCGCACGGAATAAAAAAAACTCAAGCCATTATGTCCCGTTTATAGTGGTGCTTGTTTTTTCTGCTTGTCAGCGTTCGCTCTTATAAGTTTAGAAACCAGTTACCACGCGGAGATATTATTAGTGATTTGTAAAAAACAGTAACAAAACTGTATATCGAAAGCAAATTTATTTTCTTCGATGAATGACAGAAGCTCTAAAACAGGACTTTGTTCAGCTCGTCTTAATCTACAATATTTGTGTGGCTGGTTCTATTACTATACGGCCACCCATGGCTGTTGCTGAAAGAGCCTTGAAAGAGAGTGAAAGTGGTTTTCGTAGGTTCGAAGCCACTGGAGTTGCACCTTCAAGAAAGGTATTGCAGTTATTCGTAACTCGCCTGAACCATTTTTTTCGTATTCCGCTGTCGACTTTTTAAATTGAAAAACTGTTTTCTAACTCTGATAGCCTCGTACCAGCTCAAGATTGTCCACGCTTTTTCTTTTGTTTTGATATCTACCCTACATCCGATCTCACTTGATCATTTTAGTTGCGGCAGCCATGTCATTATCGAGGCAGTACAACGACCACTAAAAATGCCTGAAGAAAATATAAAGCCCGCTTTAAATCACTTTCGAATGTTGTCTTGTAGTTCTTTTTGATGATTCCCTTCAAAGATTTGGGGTACTTGTCCGAAATAATTGCTTGTAGCTTCCTCGAGATTTTTCGAAGTACTTTCTGTTTTACTATAAGAAAGCAGATTCCAATGATTCTCAAGTATTATAAAGGCTTTCTTTGACCGAAGAGAAGTTGTCTATATAATCATTCACGTAAAAAGCATATTGAACTGCAAAATAAGAAGTCTAACGATCATTTCTCAAGTTCTAAATGCTCTCAACATACTCGTACATATATAAATTCATTACAGGAAATTGAAAATGTGTAACCCAGTCCTCACAATCCTTTTACATTGGTGTCATAATGCTGGCTTAATCAGTTGAAATGTAATCCCTTTTCATAGTCATCCAGGAAACACCAAAGAACATTGCTGTAAGCATTCGTATAGCATTGTCTAGCTGGCTAATAAATGGTTTAGAAATAGGGGTGTTCTGCTCAAAATTAAACCAAGCCCATATTGCTCATTTGAACTTCGTTTTCTGTGTACTGGCCGTAGTGTCCCAACATACTCGTAATAAGGAACGGAATGCATTTCCTGTCACCTCGACACTTTGTAGCTTTATTCACAATAGGAAAACATCTGTCAACACTCTGCTTAACAAAACTTTGTATGGAACCCTTGTCCACATTTGGAAATGATGTTAAAAGATAAGATACAAATACAGCATTTGAATAACTCAGTTTTGAATAAAGCTGTTTTAGAAAAAGATGACCATTCAGTAATAGTGCTTACTATCGCATCGCAGTGTCTACTGCGATAGTTGGTTAGTTCTATTGTTAAAGAAGCTTTTTGTGTGGTTTGCATGTTTTTGACATTTACCATTTTTAACTCTGGACGATTTAACACCAGAAAAGGGGGATTAGGAACGGGGAAAGAGAGCTACAATAAAATATAAATGTAATATCTACATTTTGTGTTGGGAGTCTGTCGGATGTGTGAGTACGAATGCAGTCATGGATGTCATCCAACAACTGGTGTGCCCTTCTTTTTTTTGGCAAGAATACAAATCAGAGAAAAAACTCTATTTTTGGATAGCAACGACAACAAAGTGTCAGATAAGCAGAACTCTTGTCCATTCAGATGTCTACAGTGCACTTGGATGAGGAAGGATTCTGTTAATTATTTTTTTATGTTCCTTTGCTATTTATTGATATTTCATTTCATTTTATTTATTTATTTACTAACGGAATCTTTTACATTGGCCTTAAAGTCTTCTAAAGTTAACTTTTACTTGTTTAAGTTTAAGTTTCAGTTAAGTTCAAACAATTCATAAACTAGCTTTACCTGTTCCAAATAAAAATAAACCATGGCATTCGAAAAGAAAAGATAAGGTCTCTTGTTACAGGAATGCATTTAAGTGCTCTCGGCCAAATATTTAAATAGGACTTTATCAAATGACTTGGTACAGAGGAGTTTTCTAATGTTGAAAGGTAGAATGTTCCATTCTTTGACAGCATGAACAAAATACTGGTTCTGTGAGTTTCTGCATGTAAGCCTTGGTTGAATAAAAACAAAAAAACGAGACGAGCTAGCAACCCTTAAAGTGTCAAAGCCTGAGCAACAGTAGGCTTCCATCCGTTACGGTCCCAGGCACGCTGCTTCCAATTGGGGATGCCAATCTTTCTAACGTCTGCAATCGCCTGGTCTCTAAACCTGAGGTTCGGTCTTCCTTTTCTTCTCGAACCTGGTGACTAGGATTCGAAGAACCTCTTAGTATGAGCATTGTTGTCCATTCGCTCTATGTGACCGAGCCAATTTAGTTGACGGATTTTTGCCTTCCGGACTACGAGTACGTCCACATCCTCGTACAGCTCGTAGAGGTCGCAGTAATGCCTTGTTCTTCATACGCCTTCCCCGCAGACAGGACCAAATATTCGACGAAGGATTTTTCTTTCAAAAGAGTCAAGAACCTTTTCTGCTGTCTTACTTATCATCCAGCTTTCGGCTGCATAGAAAGGAGGACTGACTTGACTCTCTGAGAAAGGAGTTTGGACCCAAGTTGTTTTGAAAAACCGAAGTATTAGCGGTTGCCTTGGGTTATTCTTTGCCGAATCTCCACCAAGATGTTATTTGTGGAGTTGACATTTGCTTCGAGGTAGATAAACTCCTTGACTACCTCTAAGTTGTAGCTGTCGATAGTGACATTTTGTCCTAGATGGTGTGGGATGGATGGATTTTTTGTCGACACCATACGAGTATATTTTGTTTTATCCTCATTTACCTTAAGACCAACTCGTTTCGTCTCTTCTTCAAGTGCCGTAAAGGCTTCAATTATGGAACGTTGAGACCGTGCGATGATATCGATATCGTCCGCATATCCCAGCAGTTGAACAGACTTAGAAAAAGTAGTACCCTCCGTGTTCACATTGGCCCGACGTACTATCTGTTCTAAGACAAGATTGAAGAAATCACATGACCACGCGTCTCCTTGCCGAAATTCGGTGCAGGTTTGAAACAATTCGGAGGTTTTATGGCCTGTAGCCAGGTTTTTGATTTTTTTAAAAAAGCTTTTAGTGTCGTTTCTGTTCCAACATTCCCGTATTTCCATGAACTGGGAGACAGCGTAAGCTTTTTTCTTTTGGCGCAGTAGTCTTTTCTCCTCCCTCCTTCTGGTTCTATACTCATTCCACGCTGCTCTGGTAACGCGTTGCAGTGTTTTCTTGTATGCTTCGTCTGTTGCCCTTTTCTTTGACGCACACTCCTCATCATGCCACTGGTTTCTTTTTCGAGGTGGTTGGTAGCCTAGAGTGGTTTCGGCCACCTCTATAATAGAAAAAAAATGCTCTGTCTGTCACCCGTTGCCCTGAACCAATTCGGAATTTTCACAATTCAGGTAAGCCTGCGACACAATAAACCAAGAAAATAACGAAGCTGACCGCCACGTGATCTTAACACGAATCACGAAACCTTTACTATAACGAAAAAAACCGAATTCAAAAGAAAAATCTTCCTCGGAGAGAAAAACACAAAACATTAAAGGAAAATTAGAGAGCGGGTTTCCACAACGTTATAACAGATCCGCTGGAGCTCGACGATTTATTTAAAATTAAATTAGCGGAACACTCGTCGTTAGAGTGGCCCCATATTAAATAAGTCCCGACAACCAACAAAAGAATCAAACCAGTCGCGTGTCGGCATTTTCCCAGATATTTATTTACGCACGTGCGGCCTACTAAATTAACAATTTTCTACACCTATTCTACGAGTACTGTGCACTATACTTAGCTTATTCCTGGCGGTGCTGTGCCCCTTCCTGGCACAGTTTTCCTCGTCCCAATACTCCTATATAATCCTCTGGTTATCCTGATTCCTTTCTCCTTATCCGCTTTGTTCACAAAACAAACAATTGTATGGTCTCTGCCTGTTTGTTATTATGTTTATTAGTGTCTATATTTTGATGTTATTGTTGTTGCTTGCTGTTGTTGCTGTTTGTTTATAATCCCTCGTTGGAGGCTGTCTTGTAACTCGGGCGTCCGCTTACATGCCTCTGCTGTTACCTTGGTGTTCCCTCGGTGGGGTGCTGGCTTCAAAGGGATCGTCGTCCCTTCGCCCATCGAACCGATCTTTTAATATTGCTACGTTATTTGGGGTGTGTTTGGTTGCTTTCGCTGTCCGCTCGCACACCACTGTCGCTCCTCCGTTGGTAGCTCGGTGAGGGGTGGCTATCGAAGAAATCGTCATGTCTTCACCCTTTGCATGGCTTTTGTTGGGGATCTAGGGATTGTCCTCCTCCATCCATCATCATCGTGAGGGGTGTCTGGCTTAAAAGGACAGTCCGTCCCCACCAGTCTGATGCGACCTGTTGCGAGTTTCCCGTTCAACCTATGGGTGCCAACAACGGTGGACCTCCTGTCATACCGTGGGCTCCTTGTTCGCCGTAGGTCTCCCTACCGTCCTTAGGACTTCACCGACCGAACCTCTTGTTCTCCTCTAAGTAGAAAACCGCCAGTAAACCTATGTTGGCCACTTTCCGAGGTTTGTGATCGGTAGGCCACGGGCTGATGGGACCATGGCCACCTTCCACCGAGGCTAGAGCTAGGTCTTCCCACTAAAACCAAAAGAGGGACCGAGAGGATTTGTATGAGTAAAGAGTCAGCCTTGTTGCGGACAAATTTACAGCAACAACATTCTTCTATAGCATCTGGAGGTTTTGAAATGTTTGATAGCTAGAGTCCATCGTTTTCGACCCAAATATCGCGATCCAAAAAGTAGTTTCTGTTGCACGATAGTGGACAGATTCACACAGCACTTACTGTTCGTCAATTTTCGGATCGAAATCAATTGTGTGTGTTAAGTCAGCCGCCGTATTCAAAGGATTTGAGACCGCGCGCCTTCTCTCTGTTCGAGAAATTAGAATTGAAGTTGAAAGGCAACATTCCGACCATAAAAGCAGCTTCAACACGGGCACTGGAGGCAGTTCCGCAAAATGAACAATAATAGGCATTTGTATCACTACAGAATCGCTGTAACAAGTGTATTGAATCAGGAGAAAGATATTTCGAATAAAAACACCGAAAAATATACCCCAACTTGTTATTTTCCAGAGCCAGTCCATGATATTATTTGTCACACTGTCTAGTTGCCATTACAATACATTAAGTTATTGAGGTCAGTTCTTTGTTGAAATTGATTCGTAACAACGTTTCCTGGTAGAATTTGCAGCGATTAGTAGTGATTGGCAAGACCAATAGGTCACCATCACAAATGGTTTGATTTTTAACACCAAAAGCGGCAATGCCTTTATAGGTGACAGAATCAAAACATTCGGAACAGAAAATTTAGCTAAAATTTTGTGTGAAACTACGACGTTAGACTTTTCCTCTTTTTAAGTTCTTATCTTGTTAACTAGGTTTCAAGAACTATGTTCTTCCACCCTGGGCACTTTGTTGCACAAAAGGTGTGGAAGAAATTAATTTATGTTCGTTGTGGGAGTCAAACTATTTTAAGGAATTTGTCAGAGTACTCCAAAATAATGCCAAAATGAATATGGGTATCCCAGAAAAGTAAGCTTTTTCAGTAAATAATGTATTGCATAACCTCCTCGGAGGAAATTTAAAGAATAATTCGTCAGGATTCTTACCTCTTGGCTTCATGTCATATCTCCCTGAAGAACTCACGGCAATATTTTAAGTGCAGTAGATTACTGTGTTCTTTTCGGCGATTTAATTTACCTACTCGTCCAATAAATTTCCATAAAGGGAATTACCAAAAATCTAAGTCTTGCTGGTCCTTAAGTCATAACTTTCCAATAAATTCATTTTTATCTGTTTGATTTCCGTTTATACTTCCCATTAATTCACAGCCACCAATGCATCGTAAATTTAAATTGAAATTAAAAGTATGTCCTCTCGTAAAAATCCGCCATTAAGACAAGAGTACTTTAAGTTCCTGTACACATGTATCCCTGATTAACTCCGAGATCTTCGCTATGGTTAACCTATAAATTGTCTAAACAAAATCACAGGTGACTCAAAAGCCAACAATACTCCGGAATTCACTGGCACAAACTCATAAAATATTTTATTAGTTCTTTACAAAGTATCATTTCGAAAGCTGTGATAAAGTTCTAGAATATGAAAATTTAAGATCGAAACTCAAAGGGACGTGCGGTATTGAATGAGGGGGAATACGTAAACAACATTATCCATGGACTTGGTGTATAACATGGCTTGTGGCAGACTAAGGTGATTTCGGATATCAACTCCTCCTGATACGCATCAATTTTCATTAATAACAAATTCGACGTATCACATCATCATGGCACGGTAGGATGACTATGACGACAATGGTGACGGTGTGGTGGAAAAGCACCAAACGTTGATCCAGGTCGCGTGGCTAAATTGTTCTTTGGAACTTTGAAGCACATGGTTCCGCCTTTATCTGGTTTATGAAAAATTCATCAGGTCATGTGGCGTATCGCAACTGATATTCGTACCTTGGTTCTTGCTACACTTTTTTTTTCTGTAGGTTACTGTTTTAAGTGCTTGTTTTGGTTTTGAGAATTTTTGGTAAATTTTGAATCAGAGGCATTTATTGAAATCGATAAAAGCAATTTTCGTGACTGAAATCACGTACAAAGCATGCAAACCTGCCGCAAGAATATCTGAGGTGTATAACGGACTGACAATATGTTTTATATCTAGAACGGCATAAGCGCAGGTTCTGATCGATTTTAAACAGTTCAAAGCTTGAGAGCAATGGTGTGGTAGTAACTAGTTGTCAACTGAAATTGACTAATGAATCTATTTAGTCATTGGGAAGGAACTTGATTGGTGCTTCTAACTTTGGCTCTTCGGATAGTTATTCTTGCTTTAACAGGTCCTTGTAAATACTCTAGAAATTCAGATATACTGATGATGATGATATCTCCTTATTGATGGCATACTCGTGAAACTCAGGGTTGCAAAGCCATGCCAAGCTTATTATATTAAGTAGAATATTGGTGGAGAAAACTTGTTGATCTGTAATTGTTGGAAGCAATTTCACAGAAAACCTTTGACGATATTAAAAAATGTTTAGCTAAGTACTACTATGGCATTAAGCCTTTGATATGCTTGATTTCGCCCACCCCTGCTAAACCTTCTCAATCTAGGTATTGATCTTACAGAAACTCTCTTACAGAAACTAGTCTGTTCCTCGGGATGAAAACTCAAGAGTTATCCTTACTTTCTTCAAACCTTTTTTTTATTTTCCATTCCAAGACGTCCACTGACGTGATATGTGTTGTTGCATCCTCCTGAATCCTACATACTTGGCATTAATGCGGTTGACCGGCTTATTGGACTAAGTGATTCTATCGCTGATATTCTTATCCTAAGTGATTCTAACTTCCTCTGCTGAGGTTAATTCATTGAATGATCAATTCTTTTTCTACCTCGTCAAGCGTTAATTCAACCGCAGTAATGTTTTGTCTCTTAACTCTATAAACTATCAACAACTTACAGCTTTAACCTCTGTGTGTTATGAATATTTTTTTCTAAATATACGAAGCTCCGTGGTTGAGTAAAACATCACCAAAACGACTGATAATACGATTATTGACCTAAGCATACAATAAATTATTTGTTGGACGCATTGTATAGAACAAGTCCCATCTTCTATAGCTCGCCCAAGCCCAAATATTTAAATCCTCTCCATGAGAAATCGGTTTCTTCCATTGTCGTCTTGGCTGAAAAATTGGCCAATAAAAAACTCTGGCCACTCTAAAAACTACACCAAATAGTCACATATTCAAGATGCATTGGCTTTTCTAAGACTATATATGGATTTTCAGAGCACCCTTTGTGGCAATTTTGCTTGTTCGTATAGCCGCTGAGATGAAAATGCGCCTCGTCTGAAAAGAGCCAAAGTGTCATCAATTTGTAGCTGCCCTGAAGCCCAACGAAGAAAAAACCGATCATAAAGCACGCTATTGTGACTGATGTTCAAATGCTGAGGTCTTCGGCGTGTTGAAGATCTCGGGACTAGACGCACATTTTCGGCAACAGCTGCAATATCTATTCTTCATTGAGCGCACAGGATGAATAGCAAACCAGTTTTAAGAGCTTTCTTTACAAAATCTTTCGGAAATGCAAAATCCATTTTACAGGTAACTTAGCAACACTTGTTAACTTTTTTCAAGGGATCTTTACATTTCGTACTGCGTAAATATAAAACTGAGTTTCTGTCACATTTTTAGGCGCATAGAAGCCAGCAGTGTCAAAACAACATATAATTTAAAAAGATACCAATAGATGGGTCGCCCAATATATATATACAGTGTGGCAAATAATATCCCAGACTGGCTATAAAAAACATAATTAAAACACGATTTCTGTTTAATTGTGGTCTTTTTATTTGAAATTGTTTCCTCCCGATTCAATACACTTGATCTGCTTTTTTTGCGGAATTACCTCCAGTGCCTGTGTCGAGACCGGGACCGCTTGAATGATTAGAATGTCGTCAAAAATGTGTCCTTTCAGTTTGAATTTCAGTTTCAGGAACAAAGCGAAGTTGGCGAATCTGGTGACTTATTTAACAAACACACTTGCTTTCTAGACAAAAACAATGATCATAGAATCATTTCATTGGACCCTCTGTGTGTTTGTCATCCTCCAGTGTCTCTCTGTCGCTCAAAAAACGTTTATTCAACTCAAAAACAACTGTTCTACTCTTCATTCGCTGCATCTATCGGAATGTTTTTGATGCATTTTTACCAAGTTTTGCGTATAATTTAATGATGGCTCTTTGTTCGATGTTAAAATTTCAATATGTTCGGGAAAAATAATTTTTATAATTACTTAATGTCGATCAAAGGTCATGAAATTTTGATAAACAATAGTGAAATATTTAGGTTTTTGGATAAATAGATGGAGCTGATAAGATGTGCGCATCCTATAGTGTAGCCTGAAATACGAGGGCGGGTCAATAAGTCCGTGACTTTTTGAATTTCTGACCTCTTTACTGAAACAGCAACACTGCTCCTGTCAACAGGCATCTGTCAGTTGACTCCTGTCAAAATTTAAACTTGCTGCGTCAGTTAGTTTGTGTTTGACAGCTATTTTTATCAGACTACTCACTAATTTGAGGAGAAAATGGAAAAAAGTGAATTTCGTGTGCTTGTTAAGCATTATTTCTTGCGAAAAAAAACCATTACCGAGACCAAGGCTAAGCTTGATAAATACTATGGGGACTCTGCACCATCGATTTCAATGGTAAAAAAGTGGTTTACTGAATTTCGTTGTGGCCGTACAAGCACTGAAGATGCCGAACGTCCTGGACGCCCAGTTGAGGTCTCTACACCCGAAACAATCGAAAAAATTCACGATATGGTGTTGGCCGACCGAAGATTGAAAGTGCGAGAGATTGTGGAAGCCGTAGGGATCTCGCATGGCTCAGTGGTTTCAATTTTGAATGATCACTTGGGCATGAGAAAGCTTTCCGCAAGATGGGTGCCGCGTTTGCTCACAGTCGACCACAAACGCAATCGTGTAACAACTTCACAGGAAGGTTTGGCGTTGTTTAATCGCAATATGGAGGAGTTTTTGCGCCGTTTTGTAACCGTGGACGAAACATGGATCCATCACAACACACCAGAGAACAAACAACAGTCAAAACAGTGGGTTTCTAAGGGTGAATCGGCGCCAAAGAAGGCCAAGGTGGGTTTGTCAGCCAATAAAGTTATGGCGACTGTTTTTTGGAATGCACGCGGGATAATCCACATTGACTACCTTCAAAAGGGAAGAACAATCAATGGGGAATATTATGCCAACTTATTGGACCGATTCAATGACGATTTGAAAAAAAAACGACCTCATTTGGCCAAGAAAAAAGTTCTTTTCCACCAAGACAATGCAAGGGTGCACACATGTGCAGTTGCCATGGCAAAAATCCATGAATTGGGCTATGAATTGCTCCCTCATCCACCCTATTCTCCAGATTTGGCTCCGAGCGACTACTTCTTGTTCCCAAACCTGAAGAAATGGCTTGGTGGAAAAAGATTTGACTCCAATGATGAAGTCATCTCGCAAACATAGGCCTATTTTGAGGACCTCGACAAATCATTTTTTTTGGAAGGGATAAAAAAATTGGAGAAGCGTTGGACAAAGTGTATAGAGCTCAAGGGAGACTACGTTGAAAAATAAAATTATTTTTTTATCAAAAAATCTGTGTTTTAATCCAAAAGTCACGGACTTATTGACCCGCCCTCGTACCAATCCTTGTCCAATGGTGGTATTTTATTCAATGTCGAAAATGGGCAGTGTCAATTCCTAAGTAGTTTACTTTGGAAACGGCTTCAAGCAGATGAGAGGGGCATTATTTCTCAAGAAATTGTTCCATGAGCTTGTGACGGCATAACTGGAAAGAAGAAGCCAACGAAAAATTGGAATTCCTACTACCATTCAGCAGCGCCTAAAGAGATTCAGACCAAACGTCGAGGATGAAACTCAACAGAGAAATGAAGAAGAGCCACCCCAGAAAAGGTCTAGATGTATACCGTGTACTTCAGAAGAAGATCTAAGGCGGCTTTCCCGATTCAACTGTAAGAAACTGTAAACTGTTCTAAAGAGACCGACAATTAGAAATTGTATAATACGAGTAAGCTATCATTCGAAGTTTTCAAATAAACTAATCAACGAGACTGCAAACGTTCATATTTGTGATCATAAGTACTATTCCTGTCCATCAACTAGTATTCAACGATCAATGTTTTTTTTTTTTGTGAAGTCTGTACCGAAGAAGTGTTCAGAATAAGTTAGCTGGTGAAGATTCCATGCTCTATAAAGTTGATACGAACGCATTAGTTCCAATCATAAAAAAAACATCGCGGGCATGAGCATTGAATAATTGGCTGTCTCCGATGCGCTTAAATTAGCAATCGTCCATTCCTTATTTAATGACGGCATAAAAGACGATGTTGCAAACTATAGTGCGATATCCATACTTTCGGTGACAGGTAAAGTACTAGAAGACATCGTTGCCAAAAGGTTGTGCAAAATTCAATATTTAAGCAGGCAATTAGGTCTAACAGAGGCATAAATCAGCTACTTGGTGATTTCTAAAATAAAACAAATGCTAACCAAAAGAAAAACCAACACAAAATGGTATTCTTTTTTGATTTAAAAAAAAAAAACTTTCAACACTCTATGCTATGAGAACGTAATACGACAGCTCAGTTATTGTTGTTTAAAAGCTACTTATGAAAGAGAAGATTCGAAGGCAAAACAAAAGATAGTATAAACGAAGAAAAACAATCATATGGAGTACCGCAAGGATCCAAACTAAGTCCATTATTATTCATCATTCATACGAACAACATATCGATAGCGCTTAAGAAAAGCACCGTGCTTGCCAATGCAGATGATACGGCCATTGTGGCCAATCACAAAGACGTCAAAAGAACAAACAGACTCTACCGCAGTCACAGGATGGTGCCATGACAATGACGTTAATAAATCTAAAGTCATGCATATCAGTCCACACCATTATCCAAGGCATATAATACAAGTAAAAATGCGCAAATCAACGTGTTTGCATAAGATCCAAAGCCATTTGTTTTGACGACGAATGCGCAGCTATACTCGTAGACGTGTCAACATTTAAATACTTGGGAGTTATAGTTGACAATGACCTCAAATGGCACTACCATGTAATGGCACTGAAAAAAAAAACCTAGGCAATCTGCTTCCGCTCTATTCCACCTAAGCTACAGATTAGAAGTTCTCCGCCAATGTTACTTTAGCTTGGTAGGGTCTCAGTTGAAATATGGAATCTTGGCGTAGGGAAATGCGTCTCAACCCAAAATTCTTATCTTGGTATATAGTAGCATTTAGACTTAGAAATTTGCTTACAGTACTTTGGAAAAAATTAAAAATTCCCCTGGAATTCTACCAAACAGATAATAGTAACTTCATTGGATTCCAGCTTTTGCTATGGACTCTGCACCTTCACCTGCTTGTTGCCAGCTCACATTAATCTCTGAAGGCCGTCCTGAACTTTGTTGATCGTACAAGGTAATATTACCGTTTAGAAATCTACTACTTCTTAACGGTCATTAGAGCAGGAGCACGATCCGAATAAATGTCCAGAAGGTTTTTTGTTGCAGTTCCAGCACTCATCCCTTTTCGAAACGCGTACAACATAGGGCTAATAGGAAAAACTTCAAAAAGCCATTTATCGGCAAGGACAGTCGTAAGTGCCGTGCTTATGCGTTGGCCCATTGTGATGCCACGTCAATCTGTGATCCTCCTACTCCTGGAACCTGGAACGAAGTGCTATATTTTTTCAATCGTTTATGTCACTACATTAGACGGCTTGTAAGTGGAGTTTGCTTTTTTAAGAAAGAACTGGACATGTATTTAGGTACAAATAAGTTGGAGGATTGTCTGCTCCTCCTCCTCGTCCGTGCAGTTAATGCTGAAGTCGATTGTAAAAACGTCAAACCATATTATTTCAAAGACAGTGGACACTGATGACACCTACAAGTATAATGAAATCTTCTCTGTTTTAAAAGATCAAACTTTAAGAGGGACTTAAATCGAGATTGGGCCAGATTTGTTTGGTTTGGTTTGGTCGAACAACGGAACGGAACTGGAGAGTCGCAGTCGATGCTGTGAACTTGGATCAAGCATTTCCGTAGACAATATTAAGGCAATGACGAACCAAATATTGCTGTCACGTAAAATGAACCTTTCAACCTGGACGATGTAGACCAACAATTCCGTCCATCTAACCTGGATGAAATGAAGGTAGCAATTTTAAAGCTTAAGTCCAACAAGGCTGCTGGAGCGGACGAAGGTTTATCTGATCAATGGAACCTCAGCACTGTTTGTCTGATCCTCAAGAAAGGCGACTCACCCAACTGCCCCAACTACATAGGTATCGCATACAAGATCATCTTATCTGCCGTATTGTCTGAACGTCTGAAACTATCCATCAGAAAGCTCATAGGTCCATAACCTTGCGGCTTCAGGCCAGGAAGGTCCATGATCGAATAAATATCACCGACTGAGATGGCTTGGTCGTGTAGAACGGATGGACAACAATGCTCGGGTCCGAAAAGTCTTCGAATCCGCATCCGAGGGACAGCGCAGTAAAGAAAGACCGAGACTCAGGTGGCGCACCCAAGTGGAAGAAAACCGCATCCAGCTTAGCAAGCGAAAGTGGAGGCAGCGAGCAAAGAATCGAGCTGGCTGGAGACGCTTGTTGACTGCGGCCCAGGTCAACCCCGGACTGTAGCGCAACCTAAAGTAAGTAAGTCAAGTTAAACAGAATAAATATTTAGTGCATCGGAAGGCACGGGTTCGCTTATGAGTAGACATGCTGTAATTTGAGCTTTGTTTAGTTTGCAGCAGTTGATAACATTGTCTTACGCCGTCCACTAGTCTATCACCCCGTCGGTTAGTATCGGCCTTAGAAACAATACGTATAGCCAATGGGTAATGCGAGGTTGAAGGCCCTATTTGTTTCTAGTGCCTTTTTTGCAGGAGAAGTAAGCTTTTTTTTACTCTATTCCTGATTAGTTTCTTAACAAAAATAAGACCCAGATATGGAAGAAGACTAAGTCCATGCTGTTTGTTGAAGGAGGGTCTGTAAGTGGAATTTCATCCTTGTTATTTTTGTTGGGAAAGAGAACAGTCCACAGCGAACGGATCGAGGACTTGACTTGTTAAGACTTTTAAATTATACCGCAAGTACCCCATCTGACTCATCTTTTAGCAGAAGCCCCAATCAGTTTGGTGTTGAATATGCTATCATTTTAAACTGACCAACTCCCTATATAAGTCATTTATCTTCAGAGCTGACAAAGCAGACGTGATTGCGGATGTGTTGGCGTTGTTTATGGCATGCGACCATTGTGTACTCTCCAGAATGTAGAGGTCATCTGGATATGAATATCAATCAGTCGCCTTAGAGCTTTCATAAGGAACGATGGTAGCCTTATTAGTCGAAGACGAGAATCGTTGTTGGCTTCGGGAATGAAAACTACATTTTCCGCATGACAAGCGAATATGGATCAATAAACCTCATCTAGGGTGATTCAAACAATTGGTACTGATTCAGTCCGAATATCAGACACAACAAACTAAGAAGCTATTGAACAACACAATCCCTTAGCTCCATTTGTACTTGCAGATCATCGAATTGCGATTCACCCATCTTTTTTCCCTCAATCGTTCTTTAAAACTTAAAGAAAAAGCCTCTCCTTTCGTAACCTTAGAAATCCTTTTGGTAATTACCAATACGATGGCCTTTCAATTCTTACATGTATCAGGAGAGAAAAACCTTTTTCCTACTTCACTCTTACACAAATCCATGAAGTTTACGTTCGACCCAGCTAGTGGTACCGCCACCACTTTATATCAGGAAAAAAGAGGGCCCT
Source organism: Volucella inflata (assembly GCA_928272305.1). Lineage (NCBI taxonomy): Eukaryota > Metazoa > Arthropoda > Insecta > Diptera > Syrphidae > Volucella > Volucella inflata. The sequence goes on along the minus strand of OV743717.1, from coordinate 79,503,394 downwards.
ACTCAAAAATATCTAGCCTCATAAATAATTCATAAGAAAAATAAAAGAAAACAAAAAAATTGTTTATCCCTTCATAAAGGATTACGAGACAAAGTTTTTATCATTTTTCATTTTGCGTTGGAATTTGAAGCGTGCAGAGCGAAGGCAACTAATTCACGGTGCGTACGGGCAAAAATGCGCCTATTTCCTCTTTTGGTGGGCCACCCCATTTTCTTTGGCTAAACTTTGACTAAGGCATTCTGCAATAAATTAAATTTCAGGATATTTATGTATTTCGTGTGCATAATCCTTTCGTTTTAGCTTTTCGGCATTAGACGACACGTCGACCCGGCTGTAAAAACCGGACGACTTTTCCTGACTTTCAATGAACAGTGACAACGGCAACTACAACGACAACGACTACGATGATGACGGCAACAACGACAAGCGAGAAGAAAATGAAAAATGATTGACCAAAAATTATGATGTGGGGGCGGAGAACAAGGAAATCTGGGTTAGAAAGCGCATTTAAAAAAGGTTACCTCTGACACTTTAGGTTAAGGGTAAACATTTTGACAGATTAAGGTGGAAAACCCTGTTTTGTACGAGGTTAAATTTTGAAATTACAAATTTTAATATTTTGAAAAAGAGGCGGTTTTGTAAAATTTATAGGTACGTTGTTGTATGAAGATTTTAAGAAGGCTCATTTTTTTGTATGAACATCGAAAGTAACTTGTCTCTTTGATTGGAGACACAAAGGATACGGCGTTGGAGCCTAATTGACATTTAAAAACTTAGTCGATGTGTACGATTAATTATTCCGCCCGGGTTTGGTCTTCTTATGATGAATGGGTCTTGCTTCTAGATGAAAGTCATCTTAATTCCAGTGGTAGTAAAATACATTCCCAGAACAACAACCTGGCAGACCTTTAACCCAAAGTTTGTTTTCTTAAGTCAACTCCTGGTTAGGGAAGCCTTTGACCTCATCCGAAGGAATGTAAGCTCGATCGCTTTCCCATTTGTCAAACTAAGACTTATCCATACTACTCGTATAATCATAGATTATATTATATTCAGCATGAATGTGAGAAAATAAGTGCTTTAAATATTTAGTTTGCCAGAAACAAGAGCCTGTGGGTGCGACCTAAGCTTTACGAAAAACGAACTGACATAAGAGAAAAGAGAACAGAACTAACGATTGACAGATAAAGAATGAAGATGTCTTTTTGACAGAAGGGGACAAGGTTGCGTGAGAAAGTGGCTGTCGGGATTGAGTAATCTAAATTCCTTAAATTTCAAAGACATCCTAAATATAAAATTAAAATTGGATAAATTGGGTCTTTCATCTTGGATAAACTAAATTTAACTCAATTTTATTTAAGTAATGGTTAAGGACAAGCAAAACTTAGTCTTTTGGGAGTTTTAACAAAAATAATTGCAAATCAGTGATTCATTGGTAGTTGGGTGCTGCATATAACACCTCCACGTGGTAACCGCCTGGTACTGGTCAATGTCCATCCGCATTGGGCCTGCTAAATTTCTAAGTGAGTGTGCTGACCAGGAGACAAAAATAGCAGCGGGTCAGGGTATGAATTCATCAGATGAAATCAGAGGTGGAAAAAAACTCCCGGAACAAATGAGACCTTATCCATGCTTCTCCGACATATTTGCAGCTCTGGCCGGTAAGAATTTCCGAGACTAAGTAAGACTCTAAGACTAAGAGGTGGTGGCGGAAGAGCCCATAATAAGTCAACGGCAGCATTCACATCTCATATGGGTTACTGGCTTTCAGTCCAACCGACCCCTTGTCCTAGGGGTATCAAGAACAGAACAGGCCCTCCAGGTTGGGGGTTGTGCCACCGGGGTAACTGCCCGGCCATGAATAAAATACAAGAGCTACGAAGCAATAACAAGCCTCGGATACGAATGGATCTACTGTTGGCAACCCATGCAAACGAACTAAGGACAACGAACTTCGGATATGCACGTGGAATGTTCAATGAAAGGTCACTTAACAGAAAACGTGCAGCCGAACAAATAGCGGAGGCGCTAGACTTCTGCAAAGCAGACATAACCATCATCAAAGAAATGCGATGGGATTGGCCAGACAATAAAAGGACGAAAAACTGTGACATCTACTACGGCGATTGTTATCGACGGCAGACTTAGGCAAGAAGTCTTGAGTTTCCGATATGTGAACGAGTGCCTCGTAGCAATCCGCATCAAGGCGAAATTTTCCATCATTAGCCCGATATGAACACGCACACACACAGGGGATTTGGAGAGCTCCTGATCAATTAACCGTCAACCAGATTGACCATAATGCGATGGACGCAAGATAGTGTTCCAGAATTATGGATGTCCGAAAGTTCCGAGAAGCCAACATCGACTCGGACCATTACCTTGTTGTAGCCAAACAAGCTCATATTGTGATGAATTTCGACGTCAGGCGGCTACAGTCGCAAGAGATTTCCAAATCCTTTTCCGATCGAGTCTCTCTTAATCTCTTAAGAGCTCACTTGCCGCCAGAATCAAGAATCAAAGACTAATGGCAACACTGGCAACCAGCAATCAGAGATGCCGCTACTGATGTGTTGGGTTTCACTCGACCACCACAACGAAACCACTGGTTGGATAACGAATTCCGGCAAGGACATGCAGCTTAACAAGATGCATATAAAGCGGCGCTGCTAAGAAGGACCATAGCTGTTTATGAGCTCTATGATCGGAAGAGGAGAGACGAACACCGGTTTCTCAGGAGGAGGAAGAAAGAGAAGGAGAAGCGCGCGATCGAGGAAATTGAGAGATGCTACTCCAGGAATGAGGTTCGGAAGTTTAACCAAGAGGTAGAAATATTATGCCACGGACACAATCCCCGAACCAAAGCTTGTAGAGACGAACAAGGGAACGTAGAGCATTGCTGTAGACTCTATAACGGCGGTGACGAACCAAATACCGCTATCAGGTAGAATAAACCATTCAATATGGACGATGTAGACCAACAATCCCGTACACTCGACCTGGATGAAGTGATGATAACAATATTTAAGCTGAAGTCGAACAAAGCTGCTAAGGTGGACGGCCTGCCCGCCGAGCTTTTCAAAGCGGCAGGCAATGGCTTGGTAAGGAGCATACACTAACTTATCTGTAAAATATGGTCGGACGAAAGTGTGCCCGATGAATGGAACCTCAGCATTGTTTGTCCGATTCTCAAGAAAGGAAGCCCTCTGAACTGCGCCAACTACAGAGGCATCAGTCTCCTTAACATCGCATATAAGATCTTATCCGCCGTATTGTGTGAACGCCTGAAGCCGTTTGTCTACAATCTGAAAGGTCCGTATCAGTGTGGCTTCAGGCCAGGAAAGTCCACCATCGACCAGATATTCACACTACGGCAGATCTTGGAGAAGACCCATGAGCTTCAGATCGATACATACCACCTATTCAGCGACTTGAAGGCCGCGTATGATAGCATCCGTAGATATGACTATACGGATCAATGTCTAGTTTTGCAATTCCTGTCAAACTCGCTCGGCTATGTAGGATGACGATGGAGAATGCACCCTGCTCCATCATACTTGAAAGAATAGTGCAAAACTCACGAGGAAACACAAGAGGCACTATCTTTCAAAAGTCCGTCCAACTACACGCATACACCGACGATATTGACATAATCGGGAGGAAGCAGCGTGATGTCAGTGGCGCTTTCGCGAGTATTTAGGCGGAAGCGGCGAAAATGGGTTTAGCAGTCAATGAGGGCAAGACCAAGTATATGCTGTCAAGCAAAAAGGATAACCAACACCGCCCACCGACGTCTCGGGCAGAATGTCACCCTCGACAGATATAACTTTGAGGTAGTTAAGGACTTTGTCTACCTAGGCTCCGCTATAAATACAGACAACGACACCAGCGCTGAGATCAAGCGAAGAATAACTCTTGCCAACCGCTGTTTCCTTGGCCTTTGAGGGCAATTGACCAGTAAAGCCCTCTTTCGAACAACAAAACTTACCCCATACCCATACTTACCCCAGACCTTAATAATCCAATCCCTGCTCTATGGCACGAAGGCAAGGACGTTGTCAAAAATGGATGTGGGCACTTTTGGCTGCTTCGAAAGGAAAATTCTTCGAGTGATTTTCGGTCCCGCCTGCATACAACGACGAACTGTATGGACTGTACAACGACGTCAACCTAGCCAGAAGAGTGAAGATCCAACGACTTAGTTAGCTGGGTCATGTAGAGGGGATGAACACCAATGCTCCGGTCCGAAAAGTCTTCGAATCCGCACCCGAGGAATAGCGCAGTAGAGGAAAACCGAGACTCAGGTGGCGCACCCAAGTAGAAGAAAACCGCAACCAACTTAGAGGAGGGGGAGGAGATGCTGTAGCAGCTTTTAATATAATTATTTTAATAAATAAAAAATGTTACAATACAGCTAAATATTAATGAATTTAAACGTCTTCCCAGAAAATTTTTTGAAAAATCTTTGTTCTTGCACCTCCTGACTGTAGCTTACCCCCTAATGGGTTAATGGATTAAGATAAATGGTGCATACGACAAATCGTGATCTATTGCGATCTAGGAACTATCCATTCTTGTTTTCAGTTCTCTGTTATTTAACTAGTAATATCTTATTGTCAATAACCAAAAAGGGATCCATGTAAGTCGGAAAGCAACGTTTTTACTTAAAGTTTTAGAGTTAACAAAAAAACGAAAAACAAAATTGAATTATAAGTTCCCCAAGTTTGTGTTTTTCTTTTTGATTTTCCTACTTTACGAGTTAATCCCTTCTCGTAGGATACTTATTTTTTGTTTTATGTTTCAACTCCAAGTCATATAATGTTAACCCATAATTATTTTTAAATACTTTTTCCTTTCTTATTTGTAAAGGTATCTATGTAAGAGTGGAAACTTTTTATCCCATGTTGCCCTTAGGGAATAATAAAAAATTATTTTAGTGCAAATGAGTTTTTGCAGTCGATGCTCGAAAGTGGCGAGTCGAATTAAAAGAGTAAGAGAAGATGTAAAATAAGGACGAAAAAAAAGAAACACGTTCCTATGACATGTCTTGGGGGAATGCATCAAATTTTAATGAGAATGAACGAGTGTCCCTCACTCATGTGGATGGGAGCCCTAAAACAAAATGACAGCATCCAATAAAATGTACTAAAGAGGGGTTTTAAAGTTTTAAAGCATCTGAAAGATAGTTTTGAGCTGCTCTCATATTGTGTCCTATCTTAGGCAAATGTGATATAATTTGTGAACCTTGGTAAATAAGAACTAGAGATGCGTTATGCAAATACACTATAACTCCCGATCACCTCTTGAGGCTAGGTTTATTAACAACAAGCTTATGTTTCCATTTCTCTCTTCTCATGTCTAGTTAGTAGTGATTATGATATGGAATCTTAGGGACATTGTTAAATGTAAGACTTCCTCTCAGAGGATTATATGTATAGATTCTGGACAAGAGTGTCGTGTTTTAATTTGTTTTAATCGAAATAGTCGCAAGGATGGAATAGAACGAGTAGAATTTGCCTTGCAGTCGGAAGCGCAACAAATCCACAACCACACAGAGAGGGTGACCAGAGAGCAATGTTATTTTTTCCAATTCTTCTGATTCAGCAGCTGTCAAAGTTACCAATGACATCCAGCTGTCAAAATACTCAGCAAGGTTTGCTATTTCATCATGCATCGTTTTAAGCTCGCCGAACGTGCGGAAATAATTAAAAAATATTATCGAAATTCCGGCTCAGTTGAGAATTTGCAACGTGATACGTGAATTTCGCCATGAAGTCGGTCGTTATCATGGCAACTCCTCGCACCGTGGATCAATTTGAGTGTGACTACACTCTTCTTGATCTGAAGTCACCAACCAGTCAGAGATTGGTGCGAAATGAAGAAAACATAACCGCAGTAGCGGCCAGTATCGAAAAAACCAAGAAATGTCAATTCGGCGCCGATCAGCTGAATTAAGCATCGCCCGGATTATTTCGCGGTTAGATTTGAGCCTACATCCATATGAGATTGTCCTTACGCATAAGTTAAAGTCGGACGACCATAGACAATGCCGTGAATTCACTAATTAGATGCTGGAAACCAAATTTCTAAGGCATTTTAGCCTGTTGCTAAGCTACGTGGATCTGTGATCCTCCCACTATTCCATTCAACTTCTGGAGAAGCCGTTGGTACACAAGTTAACGCATGACGCAATCACACAACACTTACGCAGGAAGTGCTTAGATAGCAGAAATTGCAACAGCAACCGACACGACGCAGACACAACACTTAGGCAGGAAGTGCTTAGATAGCAGAAACAGAAGCATAGAACAATATCGCATCCCATAAGTGTTAGGTTTCATTTGGTAGAATAATTGATTTGTATGACTCAAGCCCACCCAACTCGATCAATCATAAAATGTATAAATAGATCAGTAAAATAAATTGAAGAGTTAGTTAAAGTTCAGTATCAGTGTGATGAACGAACTTGCTCAAAATACTCGTATTAATAAAGAATATATTTTTTTATTTAAATAAAATAAAAAAAATGTAATTCACATGTTAAGCCTTCTTGTATTTTACCACCCATTTTAGCCCTGAAATCTTTCCTATTTTGAAAGATCAAGACTGTGATCAAGATTTGGTCCGATATCTTGACCCAACAGTCCACCTAAGGTTTGTTCTTCTATTGGAGCTCAGCCTTAGAATTTGTTTCCACTTGGCGATTGATATACCGAAGATACCTTTTTCAGGAAGGATCAGTATAGCAGTTCCAATTTTGACAATTTCATCGACCCAACAGTTCCCATTAATATCTCTATGCTTTGGCACCCAACATAGGTTAATGTTGAACTGTTCTGTCATATCCATGGGATATGATCGGCAGTCTTACTTACATACATTCGGTGGAGCTACTATCCGGGGTGTACCTGGGCATCGATCAGCAATCGTCCCCAGCTATCTCTGATTTTTGCAAGATGTCTCCAGTTTCGCACGCTAAGTTGGCTGAGTTCCACTTGTGTGCTCTACCTAAGTGTTGCTCGGGGACGGATTCGAAGACTTTTTGAACCGGAGCATTATTGTATATCCAGCCATCTCAGTCGTTGAATCTTCACCCTTCTGTCTAGGTCGATGTCGCTGCACAGTCCGTGCAGTTCGTTGTTTTATTTCCTCCTCCACTCACCATCAATGCAGACGGGACAGAAGATTAGTCGAAGAATTTTCCTTTTCAAAGCAGCCAAGAGCACCTTCATCCATTTTTGATATTTTCATGTCTCTGCGCCATAGAGCAGGACTGGGATTAGATAGGGTAACTTTTGTTGTCCGATAGTGGCCTTGCTAGTCACTTGCCTTCTTAGGAAGAACCGATTGGCAACAATTATTCTTCGATTGAACCCAGCTCAATTGTCGTTGTCTGAATTGTTGGCGGTGCCTAGGTAGATAAAGTCTTTAACTACCTCAGAGTTATATCTGTTGAAGGTGACGTTCTGTGTCCTTTTTGCTTGGCAGCATATACTTGGTCTTGTCTCGCCGCTTAACCCATTTTTTCCACTTCCGTCTCAAGAGTCGCAATAGCACCACTGACATCATGATATCTTTTTCCGATTATATTAATATCATCGTTTCGTTTGCGCATAATTCAGCCAGGCCCTTCAATGGATATCAAGGTGTAGAAAACGTGTTCTGACTATAATCATAAGTCCTGCATTATTAAGGATTTACTGTATCCGCACACCACCATAAGGAGGCAGGGAAAGCTATAGTTTTACAGCCTTTTCAAAAGACGTAGTTTTCAATGATGACGAAGAAGTAAGATGGCAGCGGAGCACCTTCTCTTGCTTTTTTATCATCAAAGTTCGGGCAAGATTGCTTTTGTGACGATGTCTTCAGCTAATGGCGTAGCTATACAAGAGCTGTTAAAGTATGTACTCTGAACAGAAGTGGAACAAAGTATGGGTAAGAAGACCTACAATAGATTGCAATAGAACTCAATTACCTTCGCGTGCCTGCACTGCTGTAAGGATAGGCTTTGTAGTTGATGTAAATAGCGAAATAAAACATTTCTCAGTTACTTACTATAAAAAAAAATTCTCTTTTATGCGACAAACATTGACTTAGCAACTCAAAGAAATCAGTACAAATCACACCATTTGTAACCAACATTCGACTACGAATTGATTGCAATGAATTAGAGAAAAAGAAATTTCGTAGCCTTTAAGCTCACGTTCGTACCATCAATTCATTTTCCTGAATACATATAGGTATACCACCAAACTTAAATCCTGCAGAGCTGTTAATACCCAAGCACAGGGATCAATCGATCGACTTTGAAATAAAACTGTACAAATAGACTATACAACGCTACCTTATAACAGACAGCCCACAGCAAGCAATTTATTTTCATACCGCAAATTGTTTTCACCCCTATCCATGGCAGAAAGAACAAGCTAAAGACACCTTCATTTCATCGAACTTCACAAATGCCAACATAATACGATATATTGTTACACTTGCTCCACCAAACCTTTACCGGCACTACACTCTGTCATCATTGTCATCATCATGAAAAACTCTCAAGCAAGGTACAAAAGTACCTATCGGTACCTACACAATCGTCATAAGCAGTTTCATCAAAATGTCACCCCCTTAACGACTTCATATTTGCCATCCTTACACGTTCAAAAATCGGAGTCAAGGACCAAGCTCTATGCGAGAAAGGGGACGAGACGTGTGTGTCTATTGCGAAGTTGTTTCGGCTTATAGCAATGACAAAATGAAAAAGGTAAACTGAAGCAAGTACATTCAGTGCTCCGCCATTAAAATAATGACACTTGAAATTTATTAATTTTATTGCAAAATAAAACTCATACAAATAAATAAATATATAAATGTGTGTAAAAGAGGCAAATACTTTTACATGTAATTACAACAAAATAGGAACGTGAGCATTAGGAGGAATGTTTTGTTGTTACTCTCATAGCAAAGGAGATGAGTAAGCTCAGTCAGCTTGAAGTTTGAAACGGTGCCGTAAAACAACGGCGAGCGAAATAACGCCGAATTTCCATGTTCGGTCAATTCAATTCGGTAAGGTGACGTCAATTGAGGCTCAACGAAATAAGACCCTTAGTGGAGCGACGAAGTCGCGTGAACTTTGGAATTCGACGTTATTTCGCTTTCATAAATATGTGGTGGGCCATTTGTTGGTATCTTTTTAAAAAAGTTGTTCAATATTTTTCAAATATTGATAATTTACTAAAAAAAACTGAGCTTTTCTGGCCCTCCACGATGGGGGTTGTGCCGTCGGGATAACTTCCCGATCATGGAAAAAATATCTACTTATGAGGGAGATGCAACCAGCCTCGGATAACGGAACTCCTCAAATGGCAACCAGACCCGGAACGTCAATGGACTATGATATTAGAGTTTGCTCCTGGAAAGTAAGAACACTCTACACCCCAGGTGCCATTCAAAAACTTGATTCTGTCCTCACGCGGTACATGGCAGATATTACCGCGATCCAGGAGATATGATGGATAGGATCAGGTATGATAAAAAGGAAAAATTGCGACGTTTATTACAGCTGAAATAAAAGACTGCATGTATCAGGATGTGGACCTGCCGTGGGAAACCGGCTAAGGACAAAAGTCATTGACTTCGAGCCGATAAGTGATCGCTTTTCTGTGATCCGCATCAAAGCTAATTTCCAAAATATATGCCTAGTATTTGCACATGCTCCTACCGACGAGGATGAAGATCCCATCAAGGAGAAGTTCTATGACCTCCTGGATGGAGCACACGGAGCCTGTCCGAGTACGATGTAAAAGTTGTACTCGGGGACTTCAATGCTAAAGTCAGAAGGGAAAACATCTTTGGCGGGTTAGTTGGTAAGCACAGAATCCACGAAACGACAACAGACAACGGCTACCGACTAATCGATTTTGCAGCAGCTCGTAGGTTACCAAGGCTAAGGATCCACACGGCAACCTGGGGCTCTCCAGACGGTCGAACCGCCAACCAAATCGACCATGTGCTAATCGATGCGAGGCACGCATCCAACATCCTCGACGTGCACAGATTCCGAGGGGCAAACGTCGACTCTGACCATTTTCTTGTCGCAGCTAAGTTCAGAGCTCGTCTGTCCAACGAGAAGAAGTTGCGAACCGCGCAGAAGAAGAAATTCGACGTTGGACGCCTTAGCACACCTGGAGAAGCCAGAGTCTACAGGGAGCGCCTGACTAAGAGATTCTCTTCTGTGCACTTACCTACCCCAAACGCCAATAATCAGTGGTGCCAGTATCGCGACATCATCAAGGTGGTAGCCGAAACCACTGTAGGGTACCAGCCAGCCCAGAGAAAGAGCCCGTGGTATAATGATAAATGCGTGTATAGGAAAAAGATGACAGAAGATACACACAAGAAAGCGCTGCAGCCCAAGACAAGAGCAGCGAGAGAAGAATATCGAGCCAGAAAAAGGGAGGAAAAGCAGATCATGCGTAGAAAGAAGAGGACTTACGCAGCTTCCTAGCTCAAGGAGATCGAAGAGTCGTGCGATCGTAATAACATCTGGAGGTTTTATAGAAAAGCTAAGCATCTGACTGCTGGCTACAAAACCGGAACGCAGGCTCTTCGAGACAGCGAAGGAAATCTAGTCACCGAAGCGCAGGGAATAGTAGATGTGTTTGAATAGCATTTCCAGCAACAGCTTAATGTGGGGAGAGTGATAGGGCAAGAAGAGAACCCACGTCCAGACACCTAGTATAGAAGAAGTTGGCTTAGATATAAAAAAGCTTAAGAACAACAAGTCCGCAGGCTCTGATGGTTTACCAGCGGAGCTCTTTAATTATAGTGGTCATGTTTTGATAGGAAGCATGCACCGAATCATCAACCAAGTATGGGTGGAAGAAAACATGCCCGATGACTGGACTATCAGCTCCATATGCCCCATATACAAAAAAGGCGATCCTATGTCTTGCAAGAACTAACGAGACATATCTCTGCTTAATGTTGCATATAAGATCCTATCCAACGTACGGTGTACATCTTAAACCCCTCTGCAACACACTTATCGGTACGTACCAGTGTGGCTTCCGGCCCGGCAGATCGACTATATAGATAGACCAAATTTTCACACTGAGGTAAATCCTGGAAAAGATCAACGAATTTCAAGTCGAAACACACTACCTATTCATCGACTTTAAGGCCCCGTATGATAGCATGCCTTGTCAGGAGATTTATATGGCGGTGGCCGAATTCGGAGTCCTGGCAAAACTGATTCAGTTGTGTCGCGTGACGCTGGAAAACACGTGCTGCAACGTGCGGTTTTGAAGTATTTCCTCCGAACTATTTCAAGCACGCACCGGATTTCGGCAAGGAGATGCGCTATCAGGCGACTTCTCCAATCTTGTTCTGGAGCAGATAGTGCGCCGGGCAGGTGTCAACACGGAAGGCACTATCTTCAACAGGTCCGTTCAGCTGCTGGGCTATGTGGACAATATGGACATCATCGGTCGCTCCCAGCGTGCCGTGATAGAAGCGTTCACGGCGATTGAAGAACAGGCGAAATCCGTTGGTCTTGAAGTAAATGAGGACAAGACTTAGTACATGCTATCAACAAACAAACAAGCATCTGTCCACCGCCTTGTACAAAACGTCACTATTGATAGCAACAATTTAAGGAGTTCACCTACCTCGGAGTAAACATGAACTCCACGAATGGCACCCTAGTGGAGGTCTTGCGAGTAATAACCCTAGGAAGCCGTTGCTTCTTCGGCTTGGACAAACAATTGGGTTCAAAACTCCTAACTCGAAGGACGAAGTGTGCGCTCTACAAAACCCTTATCCTGCCAGTTCTGCTATATGGCGCCGAGTGCTGGATGATAAGCAAGAAGGGAGAGCTAATACTGGGTTCCTTCGAAAGAAAAATACTTCGGCGGATTTTTGGTCCTGTGTGCGAGGAGGGCGAATGGAGGAGAAGATACAACTGCGAACTCTATGAGCTGTACCAAGATGTGGATGTAGTCCAAAAAGCCAAAACACATTTACTACATTGGCTCGGCCATATCGAGCGAATGGACAATAATGCTCCAGCTAAGAGGATCTTCGAAGCCCTGCCCCAAGGTTCAAGAAGACAAGGAAGACCGAACCTCCGTTTCAAAGACCAAGCCATCGCGGATGTCAGAGCGCTTGGTCTGGACAACTGGAAGCAGCTCGCCCGGGATCGTAGAGGATGAAAGGCTGCAGTGGCTCGGGCAGAAACTCTACACAGGTCGGGAGCCCATTAAGAAAGTAAGTTAAGTACTCAATGTTAATATATTCAAACAGCTGCCTGGGATAGCTTGGCAGTGGGCTAACCTGTCAACTAAATTTTTCAATATGTTTTCGATTGTTTCGGCATCTATTTCACGAACAGCTTGATCAATACTATTTTCGAGTGCCCACATCCTCTCTGGATTATTCGTATAGCATTGATACTTAATGGTATTCCACACAAAAAGTGTGGCCGCGTTAAATCACAACTCCGTGGCAGACAAGAAACATCACTAAGACAACTGATTACACGGTTACAGAACTTGGTTATTGCACCAAGTGTGGCACGTAGTATTATCTCGCGGAGAATCATAGCTCGCCCAAGACGAAATCCTCAATTTTTGGCCTTAAAACTCGGTCGCTTAAATAACCGGAATGTCATAAAAAAAGCACCATTTTAACTTTAATTTCAATTTCGCGAACAAAGAGAAGTCGCACTGTGGCTCATAACGTGAATAGGATGGGTAATTTATTTCGACCTTTCTTTTGTCCAAATCCTCGTGTGGCATGGTTCGAATAGTCTCCTCCACGATTCTAAGTGAAACAGTGCAGTCTTTTGCAACAAAAAACATGCTTTTTGGATCATTTCAGACGTCCGAACTGAAGTTGGCCTTCTGTGTGTTTCCGGCGTATCACTGCCGCCCAAAAGATGTATATCCCACTCGAAAATAACTGTTCTACTCAAACAATCATCACGGTGCACTTGTTGCATCAATTGGAATGTTTCTGACGTTTTTTTTTACCAAGTTTTGAATGGAATTAAATGATTGCTCTTTATTCCATAATAAAATCTCAATATCAAATGAAAAGGTGTTCTCGAAAAATAATTTTTATTATTATAGAACGTAAACCAATAAAGTAGAGACAGATTCAAGCTTTAAAATGCATGTTCGTTTAAATAAATGGTGTTCTTGGTTGCTGAGACATTGATTGTGTCTGTGTTATTATTTGCCCCACTGTGTGTGTTGTGAAATTGTAATTCTACTTTATATCTCCTGATCCCGGACTTTCTCATTCAAACAGACCGCACTTGATACATTATATATATGAGTATGTTGGAAAATATCAGAGATCCCTCACTAATTTTTCACGATTTTACGGATGCCCAAAGAAAACCAATTTTTCCTTTTTAATCTATTTTACAGTTTTATTTAAAATAGAGATAAGTGAAATATGACAACAATGTTTTAAACAACTTAGCGACGACCGCATCGAGCTCTTTGCTAGGTGCAAAAACTGTTGTTAACTCGTTGACCCAGCTCGTGTCCTCCTCGATCTCCACCACGGCCATCGCCTCATTTAGTATCCTATAGCCAGTTCCAGATTTACGGAGCTAGCACCCTATACCATGTCCATAGCTTTATCGCCACCGTCAGTAAAAACGCCAAGCTAAAGGCACCACCGGCCATCAGTACAATCTTTGCTTGTGACATCGTTAGGGTCGATATGCCCACTTCAGATGTTTACTTGAGCCGTTCTCTGTCGCCTTTTAGGTTCAACGTTCACCTCATCGTGTCGATGAACTTTGATACGCAGAACGATGACCGATGAACAATAAGCTAAGTAAGTCGACCTAAACAAACGGGGATCAAATAAACAGAAATTAAATATAAATGACTGAACTCTTAGCAAACGCACTCAGAAATTCAAAGTATGTGAAAAAAAAATGATTAGAACTTATCTGGGTCAATTGGTCTTCGGCTCTTCACTTCTACATATACGAGTATACAGATATTATTAAAAACTTGTTACATCTGTCATCTGGCGCTTAAATATCTTTTCGAGTGCCTTTTGTCAAAAGTTGTTGAGTGATAGCTTCTAAACAAGTCAGTGGTCGTTTCGTTATGTCAAATTTAGTTGAGCAAAGAATTTGCCTGAAATTTTGTGTTTCTAATTAAATATCATGTGCGTGGACCCGACAATGTCGAAAACATAAGGATACGAGTAGTACAAAGAGTTTAAATCGGGCCGTAGTGTGGTTAATGATTTGTTTGGATCTTGTCGTCGATCTACCAGTGTGAATGACGTAAACATTGCAAAAGTTAGGGAAATATCCTCCGCAGATCGTCGTGTGAGCATCAGAAAGATACTCGTAGCAGCCGATCCTGGTGCCTTGTTCGAATCGGTGCAGACAGCTTGGACATAAGACTATTTGAAGCGCGAATTGTGCTAAGAGTGCTAAATTTGTCACAGAAAAAGCATCGCATCCATGTCGCTTAAGAAATGCTTTCTTTGGGCCAATATGTAATCGATGGCATCATCACCGGAAACGAGACATGGTACTATGGCATCAAAGCTAACCAACAATCATCGGAATGGCGCTTCTCGGACGAACCAAAACCCAAAAAACCACAATAGAGTCAACCCAGAAGTAAGGCTTTGTTAACGGTTTTCTTTAATTGCCGTGGTGTGGTTCACTCCGAATTTTTTCGACCAGTCCAGGCAGTATATAAGGAGTATAACGTGAGCATATTAAAGCGTTTGAGGAAAAATGTTCATCGCAAGAGGACAAAATTTGTGCAGAAACAACTCGTGGGGCTACACCATTCGTTGCCTGGACGTTTTAAGCCCTTAATTCTGAGTTGTTTTTCGCAGAATACAGCGAGTTTTGAAACAAAATCGGGAAGAATGGTTTGTTCGCTTAATAGCGACTATTCTGTGTATATGGTGTTAACAAGAAAGAAGTAAAACATCGATGAAACGGGCTGAAAGTTACAGTAGATACTCGCAGCTATAACTATGGCATAGTTAGAAATTTTTCTGTTGACTCTGGTAGTATTCTGTTTAAGAATACTATAGGAGATGTTGAAAAGGAGACATACCACCAAATTCTACGAACTGAACGAACTTGGAATCGCTAGAACATGTTAAGTGAGCATTAAAAAAGCTCATACTCGGACCAAACACCTCGCTTTAAGTGGCTTGCATAATTAAAAATGAAACTTCGTGTGTAAAAATGGAGGCAGCTGGCTGAAGAGCTAAAGTTGTTTATTTGTTCACTCTGTACTAGAGACCCAACTAAGTAAGTAAGTCATAATACCAATCCGTAAGAAATGCACAATCCAACCGCTGGTGTAAATTAAAAAAAAAAACAAAACAAACTGACTCAAAACTGTTCCTTATTTTATGGAAGTGTACTGTATCCCATACATGGGAAAAATGAATAATCGAATATCGATACAAAAGGGTGGTAATGAAAGAAGCTTAACCCCAAATCCTGCAACCATTGCTGATCCCAAATTGATTTCGTTCGTAAATATTTTCCAATTTTCTTTCGATGACCGTAAACTGTTTCAAGCTTTACCAAATGATTGTTGTTTTGCCCAGCGAAAGGAAAAAAAACATTCTCTGTGTCTTTGCCACCTAGTTCTTTTGTTGTACCTTGCCATTTCAAAAAATGGTACTCACCCTTGTATGGAACATTAAATTTCTCCAGAAAAAAAAATCTTGTGCTTATTTTGATATTTTCGTGAACGAATAATTGAAAGTTTAATTGGCGCATAATTGGGTGTGCAATTATTGTACAATATTTGAATTTTCGAAATGTCGTTACAGTAAACTGATGGTACGAGTAGATGAGTCCTCAGGATGATGCCATTCGAGATGACTGAATATTTTTTTGACAGGCGTCTGTATATTCGTAAATGCCAGGTATGATTGGATATTTTGGTAATGATACCTTAAGAATAAACAGTCCTTGATTATACCTGTATTATCAGACAGTTGTTATACCTAAGTTCTATGAGTTGGAATCGAATGTCCTTAGAGCTAAAGTATTACTGCTGCGTCTTTATGAATCTGCTATAGATTATTCCGGTAATTGAATAACTAAATACGCATTAATTTGGCGATCCAAGATATATTGGATTCAAATTTCGCCCATCGAATTCTTCTTTTAAGAAAATAGAATTAAATTCGGTGACCTAAGGGTTTTGTTTATACAGGATTATAGAGAATGGTTAACAGAGCACTCATTCTTTATTCCTTTGAAAGAAATTTCTCAGTCTGTTGTTCAGAGCAGAGCAATTGATACAGCCTTAAAGTATCATAATTACAAAATCAGAACTGTAGCAGGCTGTAGCACCAATTACCCCAAACTTAGGCGGACGATCTCAGAAGAAATATCATTCAGTGTGGTCATTACTATCGCAGTATTCTAAAGAACCACACGGATGCGTCTGATCCATCAAGCAGCAGTCGGTTAGCTCAAATGTGGACTTAAACCATAACAGAGGATACAGACAGTGTTAACGCATTTTAAGGTCATAAAAAGTAATTTTCTGAGATTATTTTATTTTCCTGCTATCCTGTTACAACCCGACCTGGAAAGATATTTAAGTTTAGCAAAGTCAGACCTATTGCTACCTAAAGTGAAACTTGCTTGTCTCTATCCATACTGATACTTATCTTATATTTCCTTTACACTATAGCTTGTTACCATCAGTCTTCATTGGAAAGACTGTGGTGCTGCTAACCGAAGATTACTTTTTTTAGCCGAAGATGGCTTTAAGTCTACAGATTTATAAATATCAAAATTTTTTAGCGGTTCTAGAAGTATGGCCAAGCATAGAATTCTGTCCCGTGTAGTTAAGCAAGTGATTCTGTTTTATATCTCACATTTATTTTGACCGAAAAACTGATGTTTCATCTATACTTCGTTGTATTGTCATGTGTAAAACACGCTGCTGAATGTTTCATACTTTTACGCCTTGGGTCGCATGATGTACCTTAGACTCAGCAACCAAGAGTGCCATGTGTTTATCCGAACATGCGTGTCAAGCACTTAAATCTTTCTTCATTGCGTGTCAAAATTTCATGACATTTGGTTGACATTTAACAATTATAAAAATAATTTTTTCCAGACCAACTTTTCATTTGATGTTGAAATTTTAGCAAGGCTGAAACTGCAATTACTAAATTCCACCCAAAACTTGGTAAAAATGTAGAAAAAAAATTTCGATTGATACAGCATATATATGGTGATGATTGTTGGAGTAAGACCGATGCTTTTGAGTGTCATTAACGTTTTTTGGGCGCCAGAGATACACTGGAGGATAACAAGCACACGGGAAGGCCAAGTTCAGTTCGGACTCCTGAAATGATCCAAAAGATACGTGATTTTGCTGTAGAAGACTGCAATGCTTCACTAAGAATGACGAAATGTGGCTTGAACATCAATAAAAAGACTATTAAAACCATTCATGTCGAGAAGGTGGGCAAAACAAAGGCCTGTCTAAAATTTGGTCTGCAAAATCCAAAAACCAAGCGTCAAAGTGCGAAATGGAAATTAAAAAATTTACCACAAGCTAAAACACATGAAAGTTTCTTCAAAAATTATGGCAATGCTCATCATGTTCTACGATGGCAAAGGAATTATCGAAAAAGTATTCGTTCCAAATGGTAGAACAGTTACTGCCGCATATTATTTTGATATGTTGAAGCGTTTTATGGCCATAATCTATCGTAGTTGACCCGAGTATCGGAATCCAAAAATTGGTCTCTGTTTGATGATTTGATGACGTTTCGACCATTCAAGCAGCTTCAGCACGGGCCCTGGAGGCAATTCCGCAGAATGAGCTAGAGCAAGCATTTGAGTCACTGTAACAAGTGAATTGATTCGGGAGAAGAACATTTCGAATAAGAACACCGAATATTAAACAGAAACCGTGGTTTACTTATGTTTTTTAGAGCCAGTCCGGGATATTATTTGCCACACTGTAAAACATTCATTCCTTGGTAATTTTGCCAACAATTTATAAAAGTTATCAATTTGTTCAATTATCCCTTGTTCTTTCTCTTTTTCTTTTATATATTTACTTGCCTTCTTTGCCGCACCAAGATTCACCTCTGTTAGCTATTTGTTGCTCTGTTTGTGTATGTTTATGAACAAGTAAGTTCAGTTCTGATTGGTTGTCTCTTTAAATACACACGAATAAATACTTGCAGCTTGACTGCAAAACTAAAAATGGTTATCATATCTGCCATATAAATGCACAAAATCTTGTGAATAAGATTGACGAATTTAAATTAAAAGCCTAATTGATATAGTTTGTGTTTCCGAGACTTGGCTTCACGCTGATACCAACAGTGGTCTCTTTTTTATGCGAGGGTTTAAAGCACCTTACCGTGCAGAGCGCTCTCATTCCATGTGTATATCAGAAACTTAAACGATTCTCACCATGTTGCCTCATCCAATAGAAGCGGTTCAAGTGTCCTCTATTTTAGCTACAGTGATTTTGAAGTCTGAATGCGAGGCTGAGGTAAATCATATCAACGAAAACACCTCTACCAACTCCACAGTCAGTTTTGTAAAATTGGATGGATTCATCGTTCTCGAATGCTTACGTGGAAGTGTTTGTCAAACCAATGTAAGGGGATGGTGAACTCGAGGTTCTCTGCTAAGATTCTTAGTTTGTTAAGAATATTGGCGTGGCCAAAGGCCACGGCATCGGATAAAGAATAGTGCCGCAGTGCGTCCCAGCTTGTCGTAAGAGGCGACTAAATGGGACACCAATTATATACAGGCAACTATGACACCAAAAATGAGCCTGTGACACTTTAACACCTTAAAACTTTCCCACAAGTTTGTATGCAATCAGTGGGTTCCCACGTCTGGAGACTACCGGTGGGGTAAAAGAACAGTCAATCAATTCGAAATGAGCATACAAGTGTCAAACCACTCAAACTTTAGATACACTTCATGGAAATTATCGCAATTAATAGCACTACCCCGCTGGGCACCACGATTGCAACGCACTCGGGTGATCCCAGAGCAAGCAGAAGTGCTTGTGTCAGAGCCCGATGGATTCCGGGGGCGGGCAAAATGATGTTTCCAAAATATTTTCATAAACTTCGGTTTGCAAGTTGGAACGTCGGATCGATGACCTCAAAAAGTTTAGAACTGGAAGCGATTATGCGTCGCAGAACTCTACAAATCCTGTGCGTACAGGAAACGAAGTGGTGTAATACAGGAAATAAAGCGCGTTTTCTAGATTTAAAAACTAAGGCATTTAAGATGTTCTACCATGGAACAGTCAGTGCACGAAACGGTGTTGGAATCGTTGTTGCAGCGGATCTTTTAAACAACATCGTTGGTATCTTGAAAATAAGCGACCGCTTGATGAGCGTTAAACTCGTCATACACAATGAAACGTGCAACAATGTTAGCGCGTACGCTCCACAAAGAGGATGCGACCAATCGGAAAAAGATACATTTTGGTCATAGTTCGGTAATTTGCTTAGAAATATACCTATCGATGAGATGCTCTTCGTAGGCGGAGATTAAAATGGCCACGTCGGAGAAACAAATGTTGATTATGGGGACTGCCACGGCGGTAAAGACTTTGGAACCAGGAATTCAGCTGGCGAAGACATCCTTGTAGCGTGTAGGGCTTATGGCTTAACCATCTTAAATACAATGTTTATTAAACATCAACGACATCTTATCACCTATAGCAGCGGAGGACACGAAACGCAAATGGATTATCACCTCTGCAAAATGTCGATGAGAAACCGTGTTAAGGACTGTAAAGTAATACTTGGAGAATCGCTAGTAAGCCAACACCGTCTGCTCATTACAGAATTTTTCACAGCGGAAACACGGGCATCGTTTGTAAAGCCAAAAATCCGGTGTTATAATCTATCGAAGGAACGAAGCGCAAGATTTATCGCACTGGCTAAAGAAGTACTTCAAAATATAAACGGTATCGCAGACTCACTTAGCCCGCAAGAAATGTGGAACAGCATGCACGAGGAACGCATAACACTCGCAAAGTCCCATCTGGGGACTATATCGAAATACCATCACGTCGGCAAAGAAACATGGTGGTGGAATGACGAAACCAAACGAGCTGTGGCCGACAAGAAGAGTGCATTCCAAGCGTGGACAAAATGCGATCGGAGCGACGATATCGAAAAAGCTCGACTGGCTCTTGAATACGAGCATCTTAAAAAGATCGCAAAGAAAGTCCTGGCTCGAACTCGAGCGGCAGCAGCGGAAAACCGAAAACCTGTACCAGGAGTTGGAACAAATATCCTCACGATCGGCAGATAGAAGACAAGCTATCCAAGAAGTTCAAACGTCGTCCAATACTAAAATGCCAAATATTTTTAAGCTCGCTGCACAGAGGCGAAAAAATTCAATGGAAATAACCTCGCCGAAATACATAAAAAATGCAGACGGTCGCTTATTAACAAATTTAAAGGAAATTTGTGATCGGTGGCTTGAATACTGCAAGGAGTTGCTTAACAAACAGTTTCCACGTGATATCGTGCCGACAGCTGGTCTATTCGAGGAGGAAGTTTCGGACTTTTCAATCGAAGAAATAAGTATAGCAATTGGAAAAATGAAGCGGGGGAGGGCGGCGGGACCAGACAGCATTCCATCAGAGTTTTGGTCGAAGATGGAGGGGATAGCCAAACGCTGCCGGGCTATCGAAACTTTTAAATAAATTAAAATGTGGACAACCTATGCCGAATTAATGGAGAAGTAGCTTTTTGGTTCCATTATACAAAGGAAAAGGCGACACTCGAGAATGCAACAACTACCGTTCAATCAAGCTTATGTCACACACAATGAAAATCGTCGAAAGAGTCTTAAACGAACGTCTTCGGCAAATAATAAAGCTCGATAATAGCCAGTGTGGATTTGTTGAAGGAAGATCGACGGTGGACGCTATCCAAAGCCTACGAATAATAATGGAAAAGCACCGAGATTCGTCTAAGGATTTACACATGGTATTTATCGACCTCGAGAAAGCATTCGATCGAGTGCCTAGGGATCTCATATGGGCCGCGCCGAGGTCTCAAAACGTACCGGAAACGTATGTAAGAATAATACAAGACATGTACGGAAACGTAAAAACTGCGGTTAAAATCTCTGCTGGACTAACGAGAGAATTTCCAGTTAATGTCGGAGTGCATCAAGAAAGCGTACTTAGCCCTTTCCTCTTTAACGTAGTATTCGACTATCTTTTAAAAGACTGCATGCGCGAAGCAAATGTAACGCCAATTCTCTTCGCTGACGACCCAGTTATACTTAGCGATAACGTCGAAGATCTACAGAACGCCTCAGATTCATGGAGGAATGCGCTAGAGAGAAACGGGTTTAAAATAAGTCGTTCAGGGATGGAGCATTTGACGTGCCCATTTGCGCATCCGTTGCGACCTGTTCCGGATATACTGTTAGACGGAATAGTTCTTCCGAAAAGCACTATCTTTAAGTACTTAGGATCAATCGTTAACATGGAAGCGAAATGTGACGACGACGTAAACCACAGAGTGAGTTTGGGATGGATGAAATGGCGGGAAAATTCGGGAATCTTTTGCGACCGAAAATTTCCACTTAAATTAAAGGGGAAACTCTACACCACGGTTGTTGGACCAGCTCTTATATACGGTTCACAGTGCTGGACAATGTACGAAGCGTTTAAAAACAAAATGACGACAGCGGAAATGAAAATGTTAAGGATGTCTAGTGGAGTCACTAAACGCGATTGTATAAGATCTACGCGTATAAGAGGAAGTCTACATATAAAGAATTCGGTAACCGAACAGCTTGAGGCGAATAGAATAAGTTGGTATTGCCACGTTCAAAGAAGATCTGCGGAAAATCCGGTTAAAAAGGCACTATCAACTATGTCACTCCAACTGTAAGAAAACGAGGTCGGAAAAAGAATTCCTGGATTTCTCAGATGGCAAATGCGCAACAACGCCTGGGGCTAACCACTGAAGCGATCCAGGATCGAGCAGTATGTAGACGCGTTCTGCGGTCTGCGACATTAGCCAACCCCATAAGCGGAGCAGCAGCGATGCAGTTAAAATAGGAAACTCGTTACGCATAAGTTCGTATAACGAGGAAAGGGTTAATAAAAGGATAAGAAGAATATGAAGATTGGCGTGGCCAAAGGATTTACTTTTCCAATGCGAAGTTACTTTAACTTTTACTTGAAAATGTCAAGAGGTGTTAGGTAAAATATAAAATCCAGTGCAGCGGAGGGAGTTGTATGTAAGGCTCCGCTTAGCTTCATAGGTATATTTTTTTTTTGTAATATTTAAATTTAAGCCTAATGAACTGTACTCCCATAAGTTAACCTTAATGTACAGCGATTGTTTCCTCCAATAAATAAATAAATAAATAAACAAATTATATCCAGTACGAAGGTAGTCGATAGGTAGTTCTCAGTACCTAGCTTATGAGTTTTTAGTTATTGTAGTAAGATGGTTATTGAGAAGAAAAGTATTATCCAGCTTTGATGGAGAAATGGGATACATTTTATGATTCACGCACTAAACGAGTCAGCTAAGTCAGCTTCACTCTTCTCGAGTGAAACTTTAAATTTAAAAGAAGTGACCGGAAGCCTATTTCTACTGCAAAAATCGTCGATCAAGTCTTGTGCTTTTAATGCCTTAGAGCGTAGTGGGATAGATCAAACAGACAGTACGAATTTATTATCCATATATGCCTGGGAGTAGAAGCTTAGACTATGGTTCATATCGGTGGAGACAAAACTACATCTTGCAGTCAGTCTTGCTCATGAGTCGAATGGTGGCGAAACATTTCTGGGTATTTCAGCCTCTTGAGTTGATGAGCGAGCTTCTACAGTTGAATCCAAATCCATGATTTGAAGACTGGATTGTGGGTACGAGAAAAACGTAGAATCATCAAGTGGCTCTTGCTGATGGTAAATGGTGAGTCTCTGGGAATTTTTTGAAAAGACCCAGAAAAATCGATGTCGATGCTCTCACAAACTTCTTCCGAAGAGGGACAGTTTGTGTACTCTCTGGGTGAACCACTAGCGTTTAATTGGGCGGCGGCGCACTGTACCACTGTCTGCGAGATAACTTCAACAATATCTTCATGCTATTTGATTCATGCGGGTGACTCCCCAATGTAGAACCGCTTGTACTTTTTATTGCAGCGGTTCGGGTATGACCACTCTCAAACTTTCGCTGTGGAGGGGACGCAGCCCATATTTATAAGTGCCGTTGACGATATTATAAAAATTGCACGCACACAATAATAACAGTGTTTGTAAACAGATGAAACACAAAAACTTTTAATGTCAAAATGGAAAACGCAAATAGAAACAATGGCTTACATGTTGATTTGAATTGTAGGGTAATGAATGGTTTCAGCGACATCAACATAAATGAATAAGCAAAAAATAAATGTTGCTACTTGAATTTTAACATAAGATCCTTGCGTAAGAATTGGAACGTTTTCTGTTTGAATATAAACCGCTTTGTTAATGCATTAAAAATTATAGTATTGGTTGAAACAAATATAGAGGAAGAAGAACAAAAGTTTTATAGGCTAGATGGCTTTCAAACTAAATTTCTGAATAGAAAAAATCGCAGAGGTGGTGGAATTTTAATGTTAATTCGAGATGGCTTACAATACACACCACTTACACCTGAAAGCGTGTCATACGAAAGCATACGAATTCGAATTGTGGAAAACAATAAAAACAAATATGTATTTGGAATATACAGACCACCAGGTTATAGCAAAAAAGCGTTTATTGAAGAATTCAGAAACGATATTGAACAATTGGGAAAAAGAGATATTGCAGTAATGGGAGATATGAATATTAATGTTAAAGATCTAGATTTATACGGCATAAAAGAATATTTAGAGATGCTGGCGTCACTGGGGTTATTGAATGTAATAACAGATTATACTAGAATAGATCCGAAGACGGGAACAAAATCGACAATTGATCACATTTTAATTAATGCAACAGATTACAAAATAAACTCAGCGGTGATTGAAAGCTGTATAACAGATCATTACCCAACCCTATATTTTGCAAATTCGCAACAATCAGTCGTAAAAGAAAAACTGACCAGCATATCACTTTTATGCAACGCAAAAGTAAACGAATTAATCGCCGAAACAAATTGGGAAGAAGTAATTAATGAAAATAGTGCAATTTCTCTTTACCAAAAACTTGTCGATAAAATGAAAAGCATATACGAAAAGTCTACAGCTGTAAGAACAATAAAAAAGGAAAGAAAGCATAACCCATGGATGTCACATGACTTAATAGCTAAGTGTAAAAAAAGGGATGAGTTATACAAAAGATGGAAAAATAACAGATTGAGTAGGACTTTCGAACTGGATTATAAGACTTTTCGGAACAAACTAAACAAAGAAATAACAACGCAAAAATCTCTTTTTTACAAAACCAAGTTCAACCAAATCAAATCAAACCCCCGAAAAACATGGAGCCTAATCAACGAGATAATGGGAAGGAAAAAGCCTAGCCTAGATGAAACTATAATTAAGAATTTCACTGGTCAATTGTGTGTGAGCAATCTCGCGAGCGAATGTGCAAAAAACTTTAAAGAACAAATTGAAAACATTGTGTACCAATGCGACTCGATTACATCGATTCACCTAAATAAAACGCTAGACAAATCAGTTTTTATTCAAGAAACAACTGTTTTTGAAATGTCAAGAATAATTGGTTTGCTTGACGAAAATAAGTCACCTGGTATTGATGGAATTCGAGCGTTGGATATCAAAACTCACGCGGTAATTTTTGAGCCGATTTTGTGCAAAATTTATTAATTTGAGTGTTACACAAGTAAAAATTCCAGAAGCCTTAAAAACTGCAGTGGTCAGGCCAATATACAAAGGTGGTACAAAAAGTCAGCTCAACAATTACAGGCCAATATCCATATTGCCAGTAGTAGAAAAGTGCCTCGAAGAAGTCATAACAACCAGGTTGCAGAATTTAATTGGAAAACACTCCATCATCCACGAAAATTAATACGGTTTTCAGAAAAAGAAAAGCACGGGCAAACTATTAGGAGAATTTGCAAATCATATCAATGAAAGTCTTAACAAAAGTTACCACGTCCTGGTCATATTTATGGACTTTAGTAAAGCATTTGACACGCTCAATCACTCTAAGCTAATAGATGCTCTCGAACGTATAGGAATACGAGGATTATTGGCCGACTGGCTAAAGGAATATCTCCACAACAGGCTTTTTTGTGTCAAGATTAGCGAGACCCATAGCCAAAAAGAACATGCTGAATACGGAGTCCCAGAAGGATCGAAACTGGGCCCGATTCTGTTTATACTATACGCTAATGATCTTCTCCGCATTTTCAAGCGAGCCAAACCCTTTGCTTATGCCGACGTTACAGCGATAGTGGTATGTCACAGATCTTTACAGACGGCAACAACAATAATTCAGGAAGAGTTTGATAATGCAGTAAAATTGTGTCATGATCATGGTTTAATGATCAACTCATCCAAAACAAAAATGATGCATATAAGAAATCCGCAGTTCAGGGCTACCGAACAACAAATATACTGTAGGAATGATGGCTGCCCTATAGATATAGTTCAAAATTACAAATATCTAGGACAATAACTTTCTGTGGGATAAGCACATTGATGAGTTACGTTCGAGTCTGCACTCATCTGCAGTACCAAACTACAACATCTGTGCTAAAACAAGTGTACTTTGCGCTAGTGGAATCCAAACTAAGATATGGAATACTTGCCTGGGGTAATGCATCGTTAACTCATTTAAAAAAAACTTCAGAAATTACAAACTGCAGCACTGAAAAAGATAAACATATTTACTCATCGAAATGTAACAGAGAGAGGAAGGTTCAATGTCCTTAAAGTGGAAGACATCATCAAGATGACGATTATATTAGAGTATTACGACGACACAAGATTCATCACTCCAATTAACCATGGGAGAAACACAAGAAGACGTGCACAAGGTATGCTTCATGAACCCAGATTCTACAACAACTATGGAAGAAGACAGTTGAAATGCATTGTGCCTGAAATCCTCAACACAATTCCGCAAGAACTAAAAAACGCTTACTTAATTTCAATCACTCATGTTAGAAACATAACATTCTGCAGAAAAGCCCCTAAGGCTTCGCGGAAACGCATAACCAATGTAGATTTTATTGAAAATAAAAATTAATTGAATTGAATTGAAAAAAGTACACACACTGAGGCAAGGCCTTCTAAGAACTTATGGCAACAAAATATTTTCGGTTGGTGGTAAGAGATTTGGCCAATAACTTTCTTTATCGTGGAATCTTGCTGAGAGAGCCTAGAAATAACTCTAGCACTGATAGGGAAATCTTCCACGATCGACGAATGTTCCTCATCTTATTAGTGGCAAGACTCTTCCGACTGGTCAAAATCGTTATCGGGACCAATTGGCAATCTGCAATTGGCAAAGGTAATCTGCATTTCCGTGCTGCGTCGTTGCGCGGTAGCGTGTAACCCATTAGAATGATTGCCCATCTTTGAATTAGCTGAATGGTCATATGAGGCAGTTTCTTATTAGGGCTAAATGTGGTTACCAGTGGCCGATGGTCGGTTATCAACTCGAATCGATGTCCGAATAAGTATTGGCGGAACTTTTTTAAGCCAAATATAATGGAAAGAGCTTCCTCTTGGATCTGATTACATCTTCGTTGCGCCTCATCCAATGTCTTTGATGCAAAAGCGATCGACTTTCCCGTTCCATACGGGAGCAGCCGATGGCTGTAGCCAAGGTAAATGGTAACTTGTTCTAGAAATGCACCAATCTAGATGCTTTTAAAATTTTTGTTTTGAAAAGATCGAAACAGATCCTTTGCCCACGCGAAGTTCTCACTATTAGCGCGAAGTTTATTCAGAAGGGCTGCTACTTGGGCAAAATTCTCGATAAATTGATTATAATAGTTTAATTTACCGATGAAAGCCTAGAGGTCTTTGGTATCTTTAGGTGTGGGCACATCCAGTATGGCTTTAACCCGCGACTCCGATGGTCGTATACCAGTTTGGTCAATAATATGGCCTAAGTACTCGATCTCGGGTTTTGCGAATTTGCACTTATCAATTCGACACCGCAAGCGCCCGAGGAACGTTTGAATATTACGTAAATGCTCGTCGTTGGTAGGTTCGGATACAATGACGTCATCGAGATAGGAAACGCAAAAATCCAAATCAGCAGTCAGCTGTTCTATGTATCTTTGGAAAATTCCTGTAGAACTGGATGTCCCAAAGGGTAGGCGCTGGTTTTCAAAAGGACAAGCTCAGTATTGACGACGCACATCTTTCTCGACTGTTCATCTAAGAGAATCTTAAGGTACGCAACGGACAAATCAATCTTTGTAAGGTATCGTCCTCCTTGTAATTTAAGAAGGAGTTTTTGAATGCGGGGAACAGGATGACGATCTATTTTCAGATTGGGATAATTGTGATTTGAGAATCACTACATATGTGCAAATATGTGGGTTGGCTGTTTGGTTTCAACGTAAGTCGCGCTACAAAGTGTTTACTACAACCCGATCCGGGCGTAAAAACTATCTCGTGCTTCTAGTACAGAGACATGGCCTCAGATACCAGCTGTCCTCTAGATTTTGATATTACGAGATTTCCAGTACGTTTTCCTTTTCTGCAAAATGTACGAGTATCTGTAAACTAAACGCTTGAAACCAATCCAAACGTATTATGTTTGCTACTCGAGGTACGTCAGAAATAACTAGTGGAAGGATTCATGTTTTTGTTTTCCACCATCAAGACCTACTAGTGAACAGGCGCCACCTGTGTCTAATTGAAAAAAACACTTTGGCGCCCGATATAGGCCATGGCCTTAGCCTCTTGACCCTCATTTGTGTTGCTCATGTTGTCATTTTAGTCACATTTGAGCGGGGCCTACGGCTTATCGCCGCGTCCGAACAGCATTCCTTAGAAACTTTTTCGTAGGCAATTTTTTACTTTCGGGAGTTTGCCATTGCCCGCCGAAAGGATGACGGCGACTTGAAAAATTGTTTGTGATCCAGTCAGGAATCGAACCCAGACTCTCTGCGTGATAGTCCAATGAGCTAACTATCGCGCCATCGCTATTTAAAGGGCGCTGATTAAGATGAAGCAACACAAGTCAGTTTTCAACTTTGTCGAAGAAACTCTTCCAAAAGGTGGTTCACTGTCGGCTACCTTGTTCATTGAGTGAGCAGATTCTGTCTACCTAAAACGCGAGCCAAAATTCGCTTTCCTGCCCTGTCTGTGATTCATCGCTGTGTTGGGAGCATGCCTTCTTCCTCGACTTTTAGATCAATGGCGAGACTGTGCTGAGGAAGGACCATTAGCACGCTTTGCCGACAAACAAACGATACTTATATCGCCAAGACGTTGACAGTTACGAGTATCACACACTGAGTCCATGTGTTTGCACTGATTCCGGTTGTGTAGGGGAAACAGCCGGGACACGACTTTCTTACAGTAAAAATTTCATGTGACTTACTAGTGGATCTCGGGAAACTTTGTTGGCTCAGGTGATCTACCTGGGTGAACGCCGATGGGGTGGAAGTGCCGCTTTCCTTAAGTATGCTTGATGCCAGCTGTGTCGACTCGTATGTCATCGCTAGTTCCTCGATTTCCTCTAGTATCGGGTCCCTTTTTTTGTGTTGCGGCATATCTTACAGAATCACGAAAGGTATAAAAAGCGATCATGTCCCTGATCATGACATTAGCATGCAAACGAAAATACAATCTCTAGCCAGACCTTTGAGGTCTGCGATCCATTCAGCGTATGATTGTCCCCGAAGCATTTTTTGCTTCAAGAACTAACACCTCGATGCCAGTACATTCAGTTTGGATTGGAAATGTTTTGTCAATCTCGCAGATAGAACCTTAAAAGTGTGTGTGACCTTCCGTAAATTTAAAGAAATCGCCGAGAAATGCTGTTGGAACTGGAACAGGTAGCTGTACCATGATTCTTTAACGTGGTCAAAGGGATGAAATTGGGGAATGGTGATGGGTGCTGTTGAGCATCCTTTCAAAGTGCGCTCCATACATTCTGTGTTGGACTTGATCATTTTCTCCATCCATTCCTTTTGTTTGTCTAGGATTGTCTGCACAGCTTGTGGGTCTATATCTAACTTCCTCGTCGCCACTTGATATGATTTTATTGTTCTTACTTCGACAGTTTATTAACAGGTAACAATTTCACAACAATTTCATATATGTACTCGTACATGAGCGCGCCTTTTTAGAAAATGACATCTTACGAGTTCAACTAAGGGTGTAATTGGGCTTGACGCAATTTCACAGGGTGCATCAGTGAATTTGACCACATCAAATAAGTTCCGTCCATTAGAACTACGACTATTGCCGGTTGCAGCAAGGACAACATCTTTAATACTTACGTGGAACCCATTCGACCATTTCGGATTCCCAAGATAACCCGATGGGTACCACACTCCGATGAATCAAATCTCTTACTTACTTTACTTTAGGTGGCGCTACAGTCCGGGGTGGACCTGGGCCTCAGTCAACAAGCTTCTCCAGCCAGCTCGATCCCTGCCTAGCTGCCTCCAGTTTCGCACGCTAAATTGGCTGAGGTCCTCTTCCACTTGCGTGCGCCACCTGAGTCTTGGCCTTCCTCTACTGCGCTGTCCCTCGGGGGCGGATTCGAAGACTTTTCGGACCGGAGCATTGGTGTCCAAGCTCTCTACATGACCCAGCCATCTCAGTCTTTGGATCTTCACTCTTCTGGCTAGGTCCATGTCGCCTTACAGTCCATACAGGTCGTCGTTGTATCTCCTCCTCCACTCACCGTCAATGCCGACGGGACCGACGATCGCCCGAAGAATTTTTCTCTCGAAGCAACCAAGAACACCCTCATCCATTTTTGATAATGTCCATGCCTCTGCGCCATAGAGCAGGACCGGGATTATTAAAGTCTTATAAAGGGTGACTTTTGTTGTCCGAGAGAGGGCTTTGCTACTCAATTGCCTTCTTAACCCAAAGAAACAGCGGTTGGCAAGAGTTATTCTTCGCTTGATCTCAGCGCTGGTGTCGTTGTCTGTATTTATAGCGGAGCCTAGGTAGACAAAGTCTTTAACTACCTCAAAGTTATATCTGTCGAAGGTGACGTTCTGTCCGAGACGTCGGTGTTGGTTGTCCTTTTTGCTTGACAGCATATACTTGGTCTTGCCCTCATTGACCGCTAAACCCATTTTCGCCGCTTCCGTCTCAATACTCGCGAAAGCGCCACAGACATCACGCTGTTTTCTCCCGATTATGTCAATATCGTCGCCATATGCGAGTAGTTGGACGGACTTTTGAAAGAGAGTGCCTCTTGCGTTTGCTCGTGAGTTTTGCACTATTCTTTCAAGTACGATGTTGAAAAAATCGCATGATAGCGCATCGCCTTGTCTAAATCCTTTCTGGACATCAAAGGTCTCGGTGAGATCTTTACCGACCTTGATGGAGTAGCGTGCATTCTCCATCGTCATCCTGCACAGACGGACGAGTTAGGCAGGGATGCCAAAACTAGACATTGCTCTATATAGCTCGTCTCTATAGATGCTGTCATACGCGGCCTTAAAATCGATGAATAGGCGGTGGGTATCGATCTGAAGCTCATGGGTCTTCTCCAAGATCTGCCGTAGTGTGAATATCTGGTCGATGGTTTACTTTCCTGGCCTGAAGCCACACTGATATGGACCTATCAGGTTGTTGACGAACGGCTTCAGGCGTTCACACAATACGGCGGATAAGATCTTATATGCGATGTTAAGGAGACTGATGCCTCTGTAGTTGGCGCAGTTCAGAGGGTCTACTTTCTTAAGAATTGGACAAACAATGCTGAGGTTCCATTCATCGGGCATACTTTCGTCCGACCATATTTTACAGATGAGTTGGTGTATGCTCCTTACCAAGTCATCGCCTGCCGCTTTGAAGAGCTCGGCGGTCAGGCCATCCGCTCCAGCAGCTTTGTTGGACTTAAGCTTCGATATGGCTATCTTCACTTCATACAGGTCGGGTGGACGGAATTGTTGGTCATCATCGTCCAAGTTGAAAGGTTGATTCTGCCTGACAGCGGTATTTGGTCCGTCATCGCCGTTATACAGTCTGCAGAAATGATCTTTCCAAATCCTCAGCAGCGACTGCGATTCTACTACGATGTTCCCTTGTTCATCTCTACAGGCTTCGGTTCGGGGTTTGTTTCCGGGGCATGTTATTTTTACCTTTTGGCAAAACTTCTGAACCTCATTCCTGGAGTAGCATCTCTCAATTTCCTCGATCGCGCGCTTCTCATGCTCTTTCTTCTTCCTCCTGAGAAGCCGGTGTTCGTCTCTCCTCTTCCGCTCATAGAGCTCATGAGCAGCTCTGGTCTTTCTAAGCAGCGCCGCGTTATATGCATCTTGCTTAGCTGCATGTGCTTGCCGGCATTCATCATCGAACCAGGGGTTTCGCTGTGGTGGACGAGTGAAACCCAGCACATCAGAAGCGGCATCTCTGATGGCGTTTTGGCAGTGTTTCCAATGGTCTTCGATGCTTGATGCTGGCTGCATTGGCCCTCTTATGAGATTAAGAAGCACTCGATCGGAAAAGGACTTGGCGATCTCTTGCGATTGTAGCCGTCTGACGTCGAATTTTCTCACACTATTAGTTTGTCTTGGCGTAGTTTGGGATAACCGCAACCGTTCCTTGGCTACAACAAGGTAATGGTCCGAGTCGATGTTGGCTCCCTGGAACGTACGGACATCCATAATGCTGGAGGAGTGTCTTGCGTCGATCGCAATATGATCAATCTGGTTGACTGTTGATTGATCAGGAGTTCTCCAAGTCCCCTTGTGTATGTCGAGATGTTGGAACCGCGTGCTAGCCATGACAATGTTTCGCCCCGCCGCAAAGTCGATTAGCCTGAATCCGTTATCGGAGGTGGTGTTGTGCAGGCTATATTTTCCGATTGTTCCACCAAAGATACCCTCTCTTCCTAGCTTTGCATTAAAATCACCGAGGACAATTTTATTTTCATAGCTAGGGCATTGCTCGTAGGTCTTGTTGAGGAGCTCGTAGAAGGCATCCTTGGTGTCGTCATCTTTCTCCTCTGTGGGGGCATGCGCGCATATGAGGCTTATGTTGGCGAATTTAGCCTTGATGCGGATTGCTACGAGGCGCTCGCTCACATGCCGGAAGCTGAGGACTTCTCGTCTTAGTCTGCCTCCGACAACAAATCCGCATCCAAATAAGCGCTGCTTTTGCCGTCGATAGCAATTGCCGTAGTAGATGTCGCAGTTTTTCATCTTCTTTTTGTCCCGCCCATCCCATCGCATTTCTTGGATGGCGGTTATGTCTGCTTTGCAGCAGTCTAGGGCCTCCGCTAGTTGCTCGGCTGCACGTGGTCTATTAAAGGATCTAACATTCCACGTGCATATCCGAAGCTCATTGTCCTTAAATCGTTTGCGTGGCTTGTCAACAGTAGATCCGTCCATATCCGAGGCTTGTGATGCTTCGTAACTTAATCTTTTTTAAACGGCCGGGCAGTTACCCCGGCGGCACAACCCCCAACCTGGAGGACCAGTTCCATTTTGAGTGCCCCTAGGGCGAGGGGTCGGTTACACCGAAGCCAGTAACCCGTTCCGGGATGTGAGCGCTGCCGTTGGCCCTTATAGGGCTCGTCCGCCACCATCTCTTTTCCAAGACCCTGACTAAGTCCTGGAAATCCTTTCCGGCCTGAGCTACAAATGTGTCGGAGTAGCCCGGATAAGGTCTTGTTTTGTTTTAACGACACTAATCCTGGTTAATGGCGCAAAAAACTCTCGCCATTTGCCCCCTTCACTTCGCAACCTCTAGTGAGATTCCCAGATGGCGCCACGGGGAGGCGTGAAGTAGGACTTATTAGCAGAGCTGCAAGATGTTCGGCTGCAGAGGCTCATTCTCGTCATTTAAGGAACCAGCACCTGTTGGAAGATTCTACTTCTACAAGGTCTTATACTAATCGTTGCCATCCGAATCAAATCTCTACTTTGTTCAAATTTTACCGTGATTGGATTTTATTAAGTGTGCTGATTTGGAACTCCAGAACCCGTGCTCCTCGCGGTTAGTAAAACTACGGATTGTAAATTGCTAATGCGAGAAGGACCTAGAGTTAATTTAATCCTGTGAAGTCACCTTCATACTGTGTTGCATTTGGTCTAGTGGAGCCTTCTTTGACGACGTCTTCAAGACTCGAATTTAAGAAAGTTGGATGTTTTAGTGCAATAAAGATGGAAGTATTACAGATTATGGGTTCAAGAACTGGCTTTCTATTATTCCATGATCCGTGTTTGCCCTTTGAGTCATTCTTAACGTACGATAGGATGTTCGAACTATATTTGACAAGCATTATAGATCCACCTTGGGAGTTCCATTGATCGACTAGTATAAATGCTGGGGGACAAAGACGCATTAATGATTAAATCATTCTACGCTCATGGAACCCTTTGTGATATTAAAAGTGAGCTATCTGAGAAATAGTTATTTGCTTTGTCATCATGATGACCTCGAGATGCTCTATAGAATCCGTTCGAAAGTAAAATAAAATCAATTCTCAACAAACTCTGCTGACAAAGTGTCCGTACAGAACTAAAGAGTTGACCTGGACCACTTCCATCATCTGGACCCATAATACCTAAGCAAATAGAATGAACCTCTTGACAAGACAGTTAATTCCGTCTATTGCCGCAAAAAGCTGGTATATTGTGACTTCTCCTCGTCGCTCATAATTCCACAGAAGGGACAACAAACATACCATACCAACTGAAAAGTCCTTCAGTTAATTCCATTTGTTTCTGGTGTTTAGTCTCAAAAAGAAATTAATCCTTTCGACCAGTGTTCCTGCCATCGTGTTGATGTTGTTTGTTCTTTTGAAACATAGAATAGCCTTCTTTGAACAATAATGAGGAAAAGTTAAAACAAACCAATTCAAGATTTACTTTCATTCAAGGCGACTTCTTACTCCTTAGTCCTGGGTGCTGATTAAATTACAGTGCACACTAAATAATCACAATGCCGCTGATGGCACCATCACTTTTGGCTTTGCTTCGCTTTTCCAGGAAATTTAATTTCCAACTAGTTTGTAACTTGTGAAATCAGTGTCGCAGTAGTTTGTACAATTTCGGCCGGTTGTGGATGTGGGATCGAGGCAAACTAAAGAAGGAAATTGCAACGTTAGAAAGTGATGGTGGGAACTTGTGCAACTCCTTTGGGCATCCTACTTGCAATTGGACATGAAAATTGGGACTGATAGGCGAAAACTTCTATAAATCTGTGAAAGATGGAATCGGGAATAGGGTGCGGAGGTGATAAAGTTTTGTTTAAAAGTTACAAGTTTTGCGCTGTCTCTGGTTGTCATGTATTTGAAAAGTCATGAAGGATATCGCGAGTGCAGTTTGAGAAGAATTTCCTAACAAATTTGTGTGGCATAAGGAACCTGGTGGAGAGGATATGAAGG
The DNA here is from genome assembly GCA_928272305.1 of Volucella inflata. Lineage (NCBI taxonomy): Eukaryota > Metazoa > Arthropoda > Insecta > Diptera > Syrphidae > Volucella > Volucella inflata. Next base: position 79,468,850 of record OV743717.1, on the reverse strand, counting down.
CAGAAAGGAAGGATTTCCATTCTTTTTGTTTGTTTTTGAATTCAGATGAAGTTCTACAACTTTCATCCAGTTGAACGAATATATGTACATAAATTGGTACGGTCGGGAACATTAGCACGATGACTTTGAAAATGTTGTCACCTGTATCAAGGATTAGCATGTCATAGCTATTACTTGCTCGGCGTTTATTGATTAAATACCAAAGGATGTCTATTAATTGATAGCTGTTACAATTTCATCATACCTTCTGATAAAAATATACTACGACCGATGCAACCTGACAATCATCAACGCTGTAACAATTGTTCATTTCACGCCTGGAACCTGCTCTCGTCCAAGAGAATCCACTTCGCAAACAAATAAGCTACAACGACTTTCTGATCTGCAAATGGAATGTTCGCACCTTGATCAGCCACGTTCAGTCAAATCAATTGCCAAGATTTAGGATTGCTATAAAACAGTTACCATGGTCACAGAAACACAGCCCTGCAATACGCAATACACAAGAAAGATGTTGGACATATACCATAGTAACTCCTACATAAATGATGATACAAGATCAGCAATTAATAGGGCGCGGATCAGCTTCAAGAGACAAAGGAATGTGCACCCACTTTGGTGAACGCATTGAAACAATCCACATAAAAGCAATAGCTGCTGGTATGCCCCTAAACAAAAACAACAAAATCGAAGAAATACTATGAATATACATTACTCATCACGGTACACTTGTGGCACCAATTGGAATGTTTTTGCTACATTTTTCTAAGTTTCGCGTTAATGACTGCTATTTGCTTCTTGTTAAAAGATGTTCTGGAAAAATAATTTTTTATCATTGTTGAATGTCGACTAAATTTCATGACATTTTGACAGATAGTAGACAAAGATTCAAGCTTTAGAACGCATATCTGTACAAATAAATTGCGTGTCCGCGATATTATTTGCCACACTGTGTACTTTGTTTTGTCCTCTTTGACCGCTTTACCCATTTTCCTCGGCGTAAGTGAGTAATTGAACGTGCTATTGTAAGATTGTGCCTCTGATGTTGGAAGTATGATGTGAAATAAACCCCTTTCCCTTCACTTACATTTCTAAGTCACGGAACGGTTTTTTGCACATTTCCACAAGCAAATAAAAAAGACCATAAAGGCAACCGGCTCCCCTGGATATAGTCAGCTATCATGTTACTGGGAAGTGAAGCAAATCTAGATTTCACATCTAACGAAGCCTATCGATGTCAATGCCGTTTATTTATTCCTAGTTTCGCAGTTGAGGAAACAGCTGCGGCACGAACTCAACGGCGTTATCCCAGTTTTTTACGCCGGCCATTGACCTCAGACATAATTTCCCCAATCGGCGACTGATCGGATGTGGATACCAAAGAAATTATTAATGATCTTGAAAGTTTTTCTCATTCTTCCCCTTTTTGTCTTTCTTTTATATTCCTCCTATGTAGTGGGCCCCCGCCCATTTATCAAAGCTTCTTCCATCAATGACGTTGTCTGATAAAAAGCGGGGGTAGAGCAAAACTGGACTTTTCAAAACAGCATCAGACCTTTATGCCACTGATGGTTACTATGATTTGTCCAATTACAAGCTGCCGGTCATAGGTCTTGTTGAGTGGCAAGACCATTGGTAGTCCATGGTACTTGATGGTACCATGTCCATGGACTTAAAACATGGTACCATGTGAGTAAGGAGCCCCCCGAACTTCGGTCCGAGCCTAACTTGTTAAGGTGGATACCCTTGTGGGAGCGTCATGGCGGCGGTGGTTTAAACCCAAAGCGCATCGAAGGTGACCCTACTGGGCTCATACTTGGAGTGGAGTGGCAATAAGTGCTGGGTGCACTTACTGACCCTGAGATCATTGTATAAGATTTGCAGGAGTGTCAAGGAGACTGCTGACATTGAAGGCATCCGTGTGGGTAATAGTGTTTTAACCACATGGAAAGAATGCCTGACTGCACTGCTTGGTCAGTTCTTTCCGAGAGAGGAGCGCGTTGAGGACCCTTTTATTGAAGAGCCTCCGGTCCCTCCGGAATTAACGGCTGAAGAGGTTGAGCAGGGTGTTTCACTTCTTCGTTCCAGGAGATCTCCAGAATACCTGCTTTGCCTTTATAGCAAGTGTATTGCCTGTGGCTACTTCCCTCAGGATTGGAGGTAGGCAAGGGTGGTTGTGCTTCTGAAGTCCCCCGATAAGATTAGGTCTGATCCTGGATCATATCGGGGCATCAGCCTTCTTCCGGTACTTGGAAAAGTGCTGCAAAGGGTCATGGTGGAAAGGATTTCTGAAAGTATGACGGAACCAATGTCCCCATTCCAATTCGGCTTTACAAAAGGCAAGTGTGTAGAGGATGCTTGGTCTTTCCTCAAAGACAGAGTCCAGAACAGCAGAGCCAGTGTGATTATTGGCATCTTTATTGACTTTAAAGGTGCCTTTGACAACTTGAACTGGCAGAGTATACTCACCAGGTTGAGAGAATTGAGCTGCCAGGAAATTGGGCTTTGGGGAAGCTATTTTTCTGGTAGAAGAGCGAGTGTGGTCAATGCACATGACAGCGTTTGCGTTGACGTGGAGAAGAGCTGCCCCCAGGGGTCCATCTGCGGTCCTTTTATTTGGAACCTGATGATGGATCCGCTTCTGCGGCGTTTGAATGAGCTCTGTGGTTTCTGCGCTTATGCAGACGACCTGCTCCTTATCCTTGAGGGTCAGTCCAGGGCTCTTGCGGAACAAGTAGGAGAAAGAGCTCTTTCAATCGTTTCTGAATGGGGAGAAAGCGTTGGCGTCAAGGTGTCAACGAAGAAGACTGTTTCAATGTTGCTGAATGGCAAATTGAAAACGAGACGTCGGAATCCTTTGATTCATATGAATGCCGTTAGCATTAAGTGTGTGGCTGAGGTCAAATACTTAGGCATAACGATGGGTGAGCGCATGAAATTCATGCCTCATCTCAAGCAAATGAGGAAACGCATGTTGTGTGCTGTAGGCCAGGTGAGGCGCATTCTTCGATCTGACTGGGGGCTTAACAGGCGTTCTGTTTGTGTCATATACGACGGTGTGGTACGACGCGGCAACGAATGATGATTGCTGCCGTCAGATTTTGGCTTGCCAAAGAGTGGCACTGATTGGTTGCCTACCTGTGTGCCGCACTGTCTCCACAGAGGCAGATCTGGAGGTGATACATCGTGGTATTGCCTTCAAGATCAGAAAAGGTCTCCCGCTAAACGAGCAAGATTGGGTCTCCCAGAGGGAAGTGGATGGCCTATCCCGGAGGGAGCGTAAAGCCTTGCTTAACGCATGCGTGATATCTAGATGGGACGATAGCGAAAACGGCAGGGTTACTTACAGCTTTCTTAGGGATGTGCTGACCATGCAGAAGTTTCCTGAACGGAACTTTACCCTCAGCCTGGGCTTTTTGTTGACCGGGCATGGCTCCCTTAATGCATTTTTGCATAAAAGCGGGCTTAGCGGCTCGGTGAATTGCTCATGTGGAGCTTCCCACGAAGATTGGCTGCACGTTCTTTGCGAGTGCCCAAATTATTCCGATACCAGAGACTTGCACGCTATGGGCATCACCTTCAATGGTGAGACCTAGGATGTCAGTGGAATTCTAACTGACACCGTATGGTTCGAAAGAGCCTGTAGCTTTGCAAGAGAAGAATTTCTTAGAAGACGCAGTAGAGAGCTAGTGGGTTGATTGTAAGTAGTAGAAATTGAGGTACTAAAGGCCGCCAGCCCTGGGCAGTGAGGTGCCCAACTAGAAGTGACCGCAAGGTTGCGAAGCTCGACCGGAAGCTATATTCTGGTACCACGGGAGGTCAGGGGCCCCTGGAACTATTGTTTCCAGCCTGACCTAGGAGTTGGCCCCCTTGTGGGAGTATCGTGGTGGCTGTGGCTTACACCCAAAGTCGCGGGGAGAGTAGAACAAATGGTGCTTTGACATCCCATGGCTCATCTGTTCGATTGCTACGGAATCATTGGTCTATTCGATGTGGAGTTGCACTGCAACCGGATGCCATGATCCACAGATTGGCTGAGGTATTAGATAGGTCTCGATCCTTCACCAAAGGGGAAGTTCGTACCTTACACACGACTTCGAATCTGGTACTGGTGGTGGTACCTTTATCACCCGAAGGGCGCTGGTCAACGCTTTGTTTTGATATCTCGTGCGAAGATGCACCGTAGGCTTGAGCCTTCACGGCAGGTACCTACGTAAAACACATGTGACATCTGAACCTGAGATCAGTAAGAGGTTAAAGGTAGGCCTCGACTCATACCAAGGATGGAGCTGCGCTCTCAACACAGTTTCGCATTGGTGTTATTCTAATGTAGGTAAGCGATGGCAAGGCGTATCCTTGCTCCCATGGATGTATGGGCACCCCGTGACCTTAAGTCTCCACAACAGGCGTCCACGCAAAACACAAGATACATCCTCCTATGTAGTGAGAGGGGCCATAAGCAAATCATAGAAGGCGTTTCAATGTTGTTATTGGTATCTTGTAATGACGCGCACCAGTTTGTCAGCTCCAATATGCACTACTATAATTCTTCGAAGCCACCAAGCGCAGGCGGCGATTTGTCATCAGGCAAAAGTACGTAACTGCCTATTTTCAGGCTTAAATTTGAACAAAGTCATTTTAGATGCTGATGGAGGCGAGCAAGCTATTCAAGCTTTCATTTCTCCCAGAAGTCCTGCTGTTCTTTTTGAATGTTCAAATAATTTGACTTAATTTCAATCAAATCCCTTTCGGGTGCTGTGTTGGGCGATAATCCGATAAAGTCGTGTCCTGATGTCAAAAAGGATAGATCTTTGGGGTCTTCAGTTACTGAATTTGCATATTCATTGAAACTATATTGGAGGTGTTGCATGGAGCCGCTAGTGGGTTAAAAAATCTTGCAGTATCATTGGCTTGAACTTTAATTAATCGAGTTTCGGTTTCGATTATCTCATTCACTGAAAGCTGTCCAGTGATAAGCGAAGCCAATATGCTAATATTTTAGGTAAACGCTGTAATGATAAATATCGCATGAAGAGTTGCTTGTTTTCGAACACGGTGAGCTGAAAGAAGTTTTAAATTGTGTAGGCAAATGCGATGAAGTCATATATTACTTGCAAAACTCATAAAGTCTTTAACACAAGATTGGTGCGTTTTGTTTCTCCAGACCATGCCACTGTTGCTGGTTTGTACGAAGAGCTATTGGAGAAAGTCCCCTTGACGCTGTGTGTGCTCGATCTTTTGACGGGACGTACCTACTTCCAGTAATTACTACGTTCTATGAACTCCTGTATTTCTGCCACTCTATTGGCAAAAAATGTAGTTTGTATGTTTAAAGGGTTTGCAATCCATGCAGGTTGTAATTTGCCAGTAACACCAAGCATATATTTGTGCACTCTGGAAAACCATTGTCTTACCGGTATGTACCAGTAAGTGGCACAGTTGCTATACTCCACATAGCTCCAAACTTATCATAGATTTACATTTGAGCGGGGTGACTCCAGTTTTAGGTAGCAACAGGTTCGTTGGCATGCTTATCTGGTTGATTTCTTGAATGTACTCGTATGTTATACTGCTATGGCATACGCCTTTGCAGATGCATCGCAGAAACCGAGGATTTTAACCCTTGGTGGGTAGCTCTTATCATTCATGGAGCGCCGCCTTTTATGCATCTTGCTTGGCTGTGTGTGGCTGCCGCCATTCGTCATATAACCAGGGTTTTCATTGTCGAGTGGTACCCAGCACATCAGTAGCGGCATCTATGATGATTTTTTGGCAGTGTTACCAGTAGTCTTCGATGCTTAATGCTAGCATGCTAGCATGATGCTAGAAAAGGATATGGCGATCTGTCGTCGAAATTCTTCACATTATCAGCTTGTCTTGGCACTGCTCGGTATTTTCGTAACCGCATCTTGGCAACAACAAGGTAGAGGTCCGAATCCGTAATGGAGAAGTGTCTTGCGTCGATTGCTATACAATTAATCTGGTTGACGGTTAATTGACAAGGAGTTCTCCAAGTTCCCTTGTGAATGTCGAGATGTGGGAACTGCGTGCTAGCTACGACAATGTTTCGCTCCACTGCAAAGTCGATTAGCCTGAATCCGTTAGAGGAGGTTTTGTCGTGCAGGCTAAACCTTCCGATAGTTCTGCAAACTATGCACACTTTCCCTAGTTTTGCATTAAAATTGCGAAGAACAATTTTAATGTTATAGCTAGGGCATTACTCGTAGGTTTTGTTCAAGGAGTTATCTTTGGGGTCGTCATCTTTCTCCCCTGTGGGGGCGTGCGCGCTTATAAGGCTAATTTTGTCAAATTTAACCTTGATACGGATTGCTGCGATACGCTCCTTTATATGCCGAAAATTCAAGATTTCTTGCCTAATTCTGCCTCCAACAATAAATCCCAGTCTAAATAAGCGCTGCTTCTGCTGTCGATTAAAATCGCCGCACTAGATGTGGCAAGTTTTTCATCCTCTTTTTGTCCGGCCCATCTCTTCGCATTTCTTGGATGACGGTAATGTCTGCTTTGCAGCAGTTTAGGCCCTCCCCTAATTGCTGCACGTGGCCTATTAAGGGACCTAACAATCCAAGTGTATATCCGAAGCTCGTGGTCCTTAATTCGTTTGCATAGTTTGTCGACAGTAGATCTGTCCGTATCTTCTTGTTGCTTCGTAACATTCATCTGTTTTCCCCGGTGGTATAACCCACAACCTGGAGGACCAGTTCTATTTTTGATAGCCCGAGGACAAGGAGTAATTTAAACCGAAGCCAGTAACCAATTCGAAGATGTGAGCACTGCAGTTGGTCGATAAAGGGCTCATCTGCCGTCATATCTTTTCCAAGATCCTGACTTAGTCTCGGAAATCGTTACCACCCAGAGCTACAAATATGTGGGAGTAGCCCAGATGAGGTCTTATTTATTTCCGTATTTTACTTCACCGTTGACTCCAACTGGGGAGTTCATCCGTTGGCAGGCTACCCCCACCCTATTTCTACAGCATTCAACCTATCCCCTATCACCCATTACATCCGATATTGATACATTCTGTGTTATTTCTTTCGAAAGTTCAAGTAGGGGGCTCTGCTTACGACACTTCAGCACTTGGTTATCTGAACGCGCATTATGTCGATTTCACTTTGATGTAATATGGTTTTTAGTTCCAAACTTTTATCAAGCATTGTGCTGACATTCTACTAGGTGTTGGTCGGTATTCTCTTGAAAGCCAGAGCTCTTACACAAATACATATCTCTCGTTCCGGGATCACTTCAAGGCTGTACACAAAAGTTCCATGTGTGAATGAATGAATGAATCTCCAGGAAAGGGAACTCGATTGCATACACAAACTTTGGGGAGACTCATTAGTGCCTGCACATTTCTTCTCCCTTTATTGGACAATGCACTTGTAAAGTGTTTTCCAAGAAGGACTTGACAAATTTTTTTTAATAAAACGCAAACCATTTAAGATATTTCAAAAACTTTACTATCGGCTTGAAGTACAATCAAAACATTTATGAATGGAACTCGACTTCGTTCATATGGTCACCGCGGGCACGTTTGCTGCTGTCGATTCCTTGGGCCCAATTTTCGGGTCACACATTTCGGCCGCTATTTCGTGTTCAATGTTAGCTCTGAGCTCTTCCAGCGTCGTCGGCTTGTTGGCATATACCAATGACTTAACGTAGCCCCACAGAAAAACGTCAAGCGGCGTTAAATCGTACTAACGAGGTGGCCAATCGACTGGCTCATTTCTTGAGATAACACGCTCACCATACTTACTCTTCAATATAGTAAACCGATTGTAACGTATGCTGTGTGGGGGTTGTGGCACCATCCTGTTGAAACAACATGTCGTCCAAGTCCATGTCTTCCAATTCGGGCCAAAAATAATCGGTGATCATGGCGCGATAACTCTGACTATTCACAGTAACGTGACGACCGTTATCGTCGACGAAAAAATATGGCCCAATAACGCCGCCGGCATGCAAGCCGCACCAAACAGTTATTTCTTGTGGATGAAGTGGTGTTTCATGAAGCACATGTGGATTTTCACCCGAGCAATAACGCATTTTTGCTTTTTGCTTATTGACGGACACATTGAGCCAAAAATGAGCTTCGTCACTGAAGATGATTTTGCGATGAAATTCACCATCTTGGCGCATCTTCTCCAGAACCCAATCGGAGAACGTACGTCGCTTCAAATGATCCATCGGCTTCAATTCTTGAATCAGCTTGATCTTGTATGGGTGTAAGCCAGTTTCTTACACAAAATACGCCATAATGTGGTCTGAGTGATGCCCAATTCTTGAGAACGCCATGGAATTGACTGATTTGGATCGTTTGCTACGGACGCCTGAACGGCAGCGATTTTTTCGACACTTCGACCAACCCGTTGTCTCACTGACATGGCAACATCACACAACGAATATGTAGACTCAAATTTTTGCACTAAACTTATTATTGCCTATCTACTAGGGCGAAATTTTCGGTGGAAAATTGTTATATAGTAATTTGCAGACGTTGCTCGTTCGTGTACTTTACCATGATGAAAATGTTGAGTTTACTGAATAAATTGACAATGACAGTTTGATGATTAGTGAAAGAGTACATTCACGTTGTCAAGTCCCTTTTGGAAAGCCCGGTACTTCTATGTTTTTACTCGTATGTCTTCTAAGCATATGAGAAACCAACTGCTGATGCGATTATCAATGAATAGCATATTTTCTCTGACTATCTAATTATTTGCTGTTATCAAGTGACAGAAATACGTCAAGTTTTCGAAGTAATGTGTGTTTGGTTGCTCCTTGTAACTGAATTGATAAGTCTTCCTTCTGAGTAAATAAGAAGTACAGAAGTTGATTGAACTACCTCCCTGGAGAAATTATCTTATTTAAAAGCCAAATAGATCAATTCTAATAAATGCGTGACCAACTCCTTAATTAGAGTTGTTTTGAGTAGACACCTCGGTTAGTAAGACTTCGATTGCAATGAGAAAAAAGCAGTGAGTGGAAGTCTATGTTCGGATGACATGCAAATGGGGGAGGACCATCATCCAAAAGACGACTATCAATCTGTTTATTTAAGCTCGACGACAGATGGGCAATAAGTTTATTCAGTTTTCTATTCGATTTATATGAGTCCCTTTTTTCAACTGCCCGAAGTATTACAAGAACATCCTCGAATATTGAACAAAGGCAGTGAACAAGAAGTTCTGTCGAAAAAGATTACGAATACTCGTATACCTATGACATTGAGAGAAAAAGAAAAGTTCGTCTTTTGGATGAATAGTTTCTCAAAATCCAACCAGCTGGGGAGAATTTTTGATTATTTTTCATCCCCACTGTTCCAATCCAATCCAACTTACCAGTGGTGGTAAGTATCCATGTAGTTTTATTCGCAATACTGATTGCACTTTGGTTTTACAAATTCCTCATGAGGAATCCTTCTCCATTCTTTGTTCCATTTCTCGTATCTCGTAATGGCGAAGGTTTTCGAAAACTGATGAAAGAAGATTTGCTCGAAACTTTCCACGTATTCAGAGCTTCATTTTAAGTTCCGTTCTCGTACTGATTCCTACCCGTCATTATGGATCTTGCCACCTAAGGACAGAAGATGAATGCCACACCAAACTGTAACCGAGAAGATGATTTCTATTTGTGCAGTGCAAATCGATATTTTATTATTGTACAATTGAAGTTGTTCCAAACTAAAAGAAATGAGAAAGCGCCCCGCAAAAACTAAGAAGGATAACTATGTCGAAGTAGAGGTGGAACAAAAATGAAAAAAAAAAAATAAAAATTAATGACAAACCGAAACGAAAAATTTCTCTATTGTGTCCGAATACTTGGGAGAGTTTACTACAACGACGACGACGACGACGACGACGACGACGACGACGACGACAATTTTTGTTCGCACTCTTTCAATTTTTATTTTTATTTATTTTTTTTTTTTGTGAATGGAAGGACCACATGAAGGTTACATAGCGGGCGAACGTGCTGGAAATGATTAAACAAGTATTAACAAGGGAAAAGCGTAGGGACTGAAAGACTGGTAGAAGAAAAGTGCGCTCGGAATTACTAAGCACACGGATAGGACGAACGGAAACTTGTTCCGCTTCCCATTCGTTCGATTGATGGTTGGAAGGTAGGGCTGAAAACGGCTACACAAAGGATTCCAGCAGGAAGGGTTTTGTAAGATTTTTTTTTTTAACGGTTGTACGAGCAAAGTTACATCTAGAATCTACCTGCACCAATCTACATCACAACCCTCTGCCAATAAATTCGGATCCATAAAGGCAACAAGACCGATAGTCGACAATTAAATTCATTGCCACGTACGCATCATGAAAGAGAATCAACTTTCAATCTCATCAAGCGGAAAGCGTTTCAATTGTCAATAGTATCATTTAACTTTCAGGAGGGTATATGTGTATAGTTTGGGTGGGAGGGCAACCACTCCTTCCACTATTGCCATTCCGACATCATTAAGATAAGTTTCTTCCTTTTAATTTGATTACTTCCTTAGGAAATTCGATGTACTGTTAAAGTCGCACCGCACAGGAAATATCTTTGAATAAAGTACATATGAAATTGAGAAGGCCCTGGACTATGAAGATTCAATTGAATGCAATATTATATAGCAAATTTTTGATGCGATACAGTTCGAAATTATCCAAACCAACAAGAACACTTCCTTAGCCCTCCGATTAGCGAGAAGGTCCCCAGGAACATTTTGATTTTTTGAATGCTTACAAATATTTTTATACAAGTGCTAGAAACTTGTTGCTTACTATATTCTATAAGAAAACAATGTTTAAGCGATTTAAACTTATTCCGAAACGATGCGACAAGATCCCTGGGGTCCTGCGAATATTTTAGAGAAGAGATTATGGAAAGAAGGTAGAAGGGTTAACAAAGATATATTATGTTTAGAGGAGTTGGGCAAGAAAATAATTTTTTTATGAGCCTTCTTCATTACCATCCTTATCTATGTCGTATGACCAATAAAATGATTAGGAGGACATCAGTCGAACAATCGAACCGCAAGCAGCATTAGCGCATCCGTTGATGGTTATTCTACAAAAAATATTTTTTGTTTTCATTTTTTGCATTTTGTTTAAAAAAAAAATGGTGAGCTTACGGGACTTGTTTTGGCCTGGTGACGCATCTCGATGTTTCCCCTACCTGTTTTGGGTGCCATGTCGTAAATTATCCAGAAGGTTCTATTGATGTGTCCGATGTCGAAAGCCAAGTGAATGTGGAAATGGATGATGATGAGTTCGATGAAGTCCAGGATGATGAGATAGAAAAGCTTCGTGAAGAAGCTGCTACCCCTACTGCTGCCCGTCATCAGGCTGCCCATTTTATTTCCAAAAATGGCACAAAATGGTACAAAGATCAACCAACGAGTAGTCGCATTCGTCCTCATAATATTGTCGATTTAAATAGAAGCAAGCCAGGGCCATTGAAAAACTTGGTTCATGATCCATTTACCATCTTTCGATCTTTAATCACCGATGATATGGCTCACATCATCATTAGAGAAAAAATCGCAAAGCCAAGTGGATAACAGCTGTATCGAATGAAGCAAATCTAACAAAGCAGAAAAAAAAATAAAGTGTTGACTCTAAAAGCGTTTAATGCATTTTTGGCTATCATTTTGTATCCTGGAATGTGTAAATCAAACAGCGAGCCTGTTAAGGTAATATGGGGCTCATCAAGTGCTATAATATACGAAGCCGCTTTTTCGTATAATCGTTTCGTATCTATCATAAAGTTTATTCTCTTTGATAATGCGATAACCAGGCCGAAGAGCAAAACATAAGCAAAACTGCTTCTATTGATGATTTTTGGCTTATCTTACAGGCTAATTTGGCAGCAGCTTAGAATCCGCACGATTCGATGCCGGGAACGTTTCACACAATACATTCCATCCAAGACAGCCAAGCACAGAATAAAAGAATGGTAGTTATGTCATTCGAAAGGTATGATTTATGGTGGAAAGATGCTGAAACATGAGCGCGAGATCAATCAATGCCACAATATCACATTTCGCTTGCAATGGTCTGCAATATAATATTGCTGCATTGGCCTCAATTATAATATACGATGAAATTAATCTAGTCCAAAAATCGGACAAACGGCTATTATTTTTGAAATTGTTAACGAAACAATTGGCAATTTCAAACATTGAAGAACGAGCCCCAAATCTACGAATAACCTGCTGTCCTGAAATTCGAAATGCTATGGAAGCACATGTGATGTTGTGGTAAGTTGAACTGAAAGCCACGTAAAAAAAAATTAAGTAACAACACCAACACCAGGACCTGTTCCTTCGTTTGTACCGCGTTCAAATCGTCGGCCCTCGTGCCACTTATGTCGTGCGGAGTACAAAAGCCGAGTGTATTTCTGTTCCTGCAATAATGCGGTTTATGCTGAACACTCAGCACTTTTATATCGGTGCCAAACCCGCACTGCTCCACTAGCTACACAGACAAAATAAATATTTAATTAATATACAAATTGCTTTACCTATAAATTTCTTTGTTTATTTTCTGTTATTTCTCATACATTTTCGGACGGAAAACAACTAAAAATTAATAAACAAAAGAATCAGGCACAGATGCATAACGAAAATACCGTAAATTTCTTGAAAAATTGTACACAAATCCTTGTAGGTACCTATGGACCTTGTTGCTAATATAACGCTGTCGAAGCTGTCGCTGATCGGAGTTGTGCAGATGAATTTATTTCACTTTCGCTTGAGCACTCTAGTTTATTTGTGCCATATCTTCTTTACAAAGATATTTGTGTAAGTCAGAGGCGCTACACACTTTAATAAATTTTTCCCTGCATCAAACTGACTTTTTGTTTTGAGTATGGTTTAAGATGACACTATTGAACGGAGTGCGGAGTGGACTTGAATTCTATCTTCCAGCCTCTTCAGTTAGTGCTTTCTTGCTACAAGTTGTGCACTATTTGAGGTAAGTTTTCATATATGTGCAAGGCTTACCAAATGCAAAGTATACTGTTCTTTTAATCTGAGGCAACCTATCTAACATTTTCTTGGTACCGACCAAGTGTGGATTGGGTCCAGCACGTATTTTGTAGAAAATTTGTTAACAATAAGACCCACCGCTTCTACTTCGACACTGACGAACAATTGGTTTATCGCTTGGTTTGTCGTGCGTTAATCAGTCATCAGTATTATCCACGTACGCAAGTGGTTATGCCGATCTAAAAACAATTATATCTATTGGGTATATAACTTAATTCGTGCGGTTTTTTTCTTCAAAAATTGAACGTTTATTTAAGAAAAACATGTACAATAGTATTATTCAAAGTATTGCCCATCTAAAGCCCATCAAAGTTTTTCCCATCTTTCTGGCAATTTGTGGATCCCATCCCAAAAGAACTGCGCCGGCTTGGCAGCCAAGAATGAATCAAGCCAATTTTTGATATTCTGCTCTGATGTGAACCGTATTTCAGTGAGGGCGTTCTGCATCGACCGGAACCAATGGTAGTCAGAAGGGGCAAGGCCTGGGCTATAAGGCGGGTGGGGTAAGACTTCCCATCCACTGTTTCCCAAATAGTTCTTAACCGGAATAGCAACGTGGGGCCGAGCGTTGTCATGATGGAAAGTTATTGCCTCGTGTCTGGTCGCATATTCCGGGCGTTTTTCGCCTACTGCTCTCTTCAAACGGATTATTTGTGTTCGGTAGCGTTGTCCATTGATGGTTTCACCCGGTTTTAGCTATAATACAGTACACCCACTTGATCCCACCAAATACAGAGCATTACCTTCGTGCCATTGATATTCGGCTTTGCCGTTTATTTGGTTGGTTGGCCGGGTTTCACATATGATTTTATGCGCTTGGGGTTGTCGTAATGGATCCATTTTTCATCAGTAACAGTAACCAGTAACAGTCCGATGCAAAAATGACTTCAAACCGCCTTTCGACGTCTCTCGGCTTGAGTTCATGTGAAACCCGATTTCCTTGCTTTTGAATATATCCAGCTGCTTTTAAACGTTTTGAAATGGCTGCTTGAGTGACACCCAAAGATTCTGCGAGCTCTTCTTGTGTTTGGCAACAATCTTGATAGAGTAATGCTTCCAGTTCTTCATCTTCAACCTTTTTTGGCTGCCCAGGACGTTAATCGTCTTCCAAGCCAAAATCACCACTTTTAAATCGTGCAAACCACTTTTGGCACGTTCGCTCAGCTAGCGCATGTTCACCATAAGCTCCTACCAAAATACGATGCCTTTCGGCAGCAGTTTTCTTCATATTAAAGTAATGAAGAAGAACTCCCCGCAAAAACACTTTTTCAGGCACAAAGTTCGACATATTTGAGTGAAAAAAAATTATTGTTGTTTACGCTTCAAGTGAATGACATATACTGAAATGACGTACGATGACATTAGCTTTCCAACGCATGTTCCAATGGAATATTACAAGTTACGCCATCTCTTAGCAAACCGCACGAATTAAATTATAGACAATATTTTGTTAGCAATCCAGATCCGAACGATTATTTATAGAGCGATGTGAAAAAAGTCATATGAAGAATGCGTCGGCTTTCTTAGTTCGGATCTTTTGATCGACAGTGGACCTGCCTGTCCTGAAATCTATAGCGGCTACTAAGTTGACCCTAATCGTCTCCTTGTACATCCTTTCAACTTGCATTCCTCTGGCCACACCTTACAAATGAGCATGTTCTCAACCATGTCATCTCTAGCCGTTTTATAAAGCTCAGCAGGGAGTCTGTGTGTGTCAGTACCTTTGTAAGAATTTGGGTTTGTAGATGCCGAGGGGGTGAAATTCTCTTTTGCCTTTGACAGGGAAACATACTTTTCTGCCTGACAAGATAATTTTGATCATAGTCGCTGCTCTACAGGCTACAGAAGAATTCTTTTCATATTTTCAGCACCACTTCTTATTATCCAGGTTCATTTTGGCCGGCTTTAATTCCAGATTTTTTTCCCTGACAGGTTTGCCTTATTCTCTGCTAAAACTTTCGAAAGCCTTTTTAGTAGCATCATTTACTTCTGCGATCGCCTGTCTTTCGTACTATTTTTTTTTTTGTTTCCGAGAAGCCTGCGCTCCTATATTCTTTTCTACCTATACTCCTAGAGCTAATAAGGATCTTTCGTTCGTTGATGTAGTGAAGATTTATATGCCTCTTGTTTGGCTGTTTACTCCTCTGTAGTAGGGCCTTTGTAACTAATCAAGGCAGAAGCAGCGTCTGTGATAGCTTGTAAAAATGATGTGTGATCCTACTGGATATGAAACTGCATTGATAGGATTCAGGATTCAGGATTCAATGGGATTGCCGCGGACAAGATTTTGTGCACGTTTGTGTGTAAACTGGGAACTCAAAGAAAGTTCCTGGTCTTTTTGTTTGTTCACTAATTGTTCGATTCCGAAATTTTTCCCCTCAGAAGGCAAACGGCCACGTTCACTAAGCACAACAGTTCCTATACCCTATCGAACTTCTTTGTTTTTTCGAGCATTGGTAAGATTTTGTCCCTATTGTAACTTATAAGGATTTAGTTTGAGCTCATCTGTTAATATCCGTTGCATGGTTACATTTGATTTTTTCAGCTCACCCTCCATTTTCTTGACAAGGCGTCAAGGATTTCGTTTAATTAGAGCTTTTTTTCTCCGAACCACTTCCAATGCTAATGCAGTTTTGTTTTCAACGCCACCAACCTTTCTTAACTGTTGTAACGTGCTATAATTCGAGATTTACTTTACTTACTTTAGGTAGCGCCACAGCCCGGGGTGGACCTGGACTTCAGTAAACAAGCGTCTCCAGCCAGCCCGATCTTTTGCTAACTGCTGGAGCGCTGGTGTGCTTCAGTTCCAGATGATCCAGCCATCTTAGTCGTTAAATCTTAACCCTTCTGGGCAGGTCGATATTGTTCGAAATAGGGCTTTGTTAGTAAATTGTCTCCTTAGCCCAAAGAAACAGTGCTTGGCAAGTGTTGTTCTTCGTTTAATCCTTCTAAGCCTATAAGCCTTTTCCAAGT
This sequence comes from Volucella inflata, assembly GCA_928272305.1. NCBI lineage: Eukaryota > Metazoa > Arthropoda > Insecta > Diptera > Syrphidae > Volucella > Volucella inflata. The sequence goes on along the minus strand of OV743717.1, from coordinate 79,452,823 downwards.
CATTAGGCAGGCTTCAGTAGACTGGTTCTTGCTTTTATTCCATTAGATATCTGGCACCAGTTATGCCCCGCCTTAAACCGAATTGATTATGCGGAACTATACTTGTGTCCTCAACCCAAAGATTTTAAAACCCTATTGATTACCTTCTCGAGCACCTTACTGATATTCTTAAGAAAATTAATCGACAAGAGACTCCCCGGATTAGATGAATCTTTACCCCTTTTAGGGATGGAATAAGCCACCACCATTTTTCAATGCTCTGGAAAGTGTGCATTATATAGGTACATTGCATTGCTAAACAGGGTGGTATAAATGTCCACAACTTCTAGAGGGAAATATCGCAGCACAATGTTCGGTATTTCGTTGATTCCCAGAGATTTTTTACTTTTTTTTGGATCGAAGATCTCACGGAGTTCTTCCTTTGAAATGAACGGCGGTAGATATGAACTGAGTAAAACCCGAGCTCTCGATTCGCCAGTTCTGTATGTGATTTTACAGGTAGGAATTGCGTAGCATGGTAGGAATCGATATTCCAGGTCGAGATTTGAACCAAAGACGTAGTTGGTTTAATACACTTCCTGAAAAGTCGCTTCTATGGCCTCAACTCTTTCCTGAGGATTTTCGATCACAAAAAAAGTATCATCATTTGCTACTTCATTTGGATCTATTCGTTCGGTATTTGAAGGCAATGTATAATAGTTTTGATTTTTCTCCGAAATATTTTGTTTACTTGCGGGAATATACTCGGGCTAATGAGGTCTGGTTGTTTGTCATGCTCAGCCATTGACAGAACTTCCAGAATTCTTCTTGCTTTCCTGCACGCCTTGTTGAATTTTTTTACAGATGCAGTACTACGAGTAGATCAGCTGTTCAATTTTTTTGCTTCATCAAATAGAGCCTACTTTACATAAGTGACATGGTGGTGCCAAATGCCACATAGTTTGCCCAACAATTGATCTATTGAAGAGGGAATTCGGTAATCGTGTAATTTAGAGAAATTAACGTCGCTGGATTTTTTTTACGGGGTAACGTTGAGTTCATGCCGACAACCTTAGAAGAGCCCCAGAATAATATCAAAGAGTGCATATTTTCTATCAAACATGATTAGTTAAACCTTGTCGTAAGAGGCGACTAAATGGGACACCAATCATATACAGGCAACTATGACACCAAAAATGAGCCTGTGACACTTTAACACCTTAAAACTTTCCCACAAGTTTGTATGCAATCAGTGGGTTCCCACGTCTGGAGACTACCGGTGGGGTAAAAGAACAGTCAATCAATTCGAAATGAGCATACAAGTGTCAAACCACTCAAACTTTAAACTTCATGGAAATGATCGCAATTAATAGCACTACCCGCTGGGCACCACGATTGCAACGCACTCGGGTGATCCCAGAGCAAGCAGAAGTGCTTGTGTCAGAGCCCGACGGATTCCGGGGGCAGGCAAAATGAAGTTTTCAAAATATTTTCATAAACTTCGGCTTGCAAATTGGAACGTCGGATCGATGACCTCAGAAAGTTTAGAACTGGAAGCGATTCTGCGTCGCAGAACTCTACAAATCCTGTGCGTACAGGAAACGAAGTGGTGTAATACAGGAAATATGTTCAACCATGGAACGGTCAACGGACGAAACGGTGTTGGAATCGCTGTTGCAGCGGATCTTTTAAACAACATCGTTGGTATCTTGAAAATAAGCGACCGCTTGATGAGTGTTAAACTCGTCATACACAATGAAACGTGGAACATTGTTAGCGCGTACGCCCCACAAAATGGATGCGACCAATCGGAAAAAGATACATTTTGGCCAGAGTTCGGTAATTTGCTTAGAAATATACCTATCGATGAGATGCTCTTCGTAGGCGGAGATTTAAATGGCCACGTCGGAGAAACAAATGTTGATTATGAGGACTGCCACGGCGGTAAAGGCTTTGGGACCAGAAATTCAGCTGGCGAAGACATCCTTGTAGCGTGTAGGGCTTACGGCTTAACCGTCTTAAATACAATGTTTATTAAACATCAACGACATCTTATCACCTATAGCAGCGGAGGCCACGAAACGCAAATAGATTATCACCTCTGCAAAATGTCGATGAGAAACCGTGTTAAGGACTGTAAAGTAATACTTGGAGAATCGCTAGTAAGCCAACACCGTCTGCTCATTACAGAATTTTTCACAGCGGAAACACGGGCATCGTTTGTAAAGCCAAAAATCCGGTGGTATAATCTATCGAAGGAACGAAGCGCAAGATTTATCGCACTGGCTTAAAATGCACTTCGAAATACAAACGGTATGGCAGACTCACTTAGCCCGCAAGAAATGTGGAACAGCATGCACGAGGAACGCATAACACTCGCAAAGTCCCATCTGGGGACTATATCGAAATACCATCACGTCGGCAAAGAAACATGGTGGTGGAATGACGAAACCAAACGAGCTGTGGCCGACAAGAAGAGTGCATTCCAAGCGTGAACAAAATGCGATCGGAGCGACGATATCGAAAAAGCTCGACTGGCTCTTGAATACGAGCGTCTTAAAAAGATCGCAAAGAAAGTCCTGGCTCGAACTCGAGCGGCAGAAGCGGAAAACCTGTACCAGGAGTTGGAACAAATATCCTCACGATCGGCGGATAGAAGACAAGCTATCCAAGAAGTTCAAACGTCGTACAGTACTTAAATGCCAAAGATTTCTAAGCTCGCTGCACAGAGGAGAAAAAATTCAATGGAAATAACCTCGCCGAAATACATCAAAAACGCAGACGGTCGCTTACTAACAAATGAAAAGGAAATTTGTGACCGGTGGCTGAATACTGCAAGGAGTTGCTTAACAAACAGTTTCAACGTGATATCGTGCCGACAGCTGGTCTATTCGAGGAGGAAGTTTCGGACTTTTCAATCGAAGAAATAAGTATAGCAATTGGAAAAATGAAGCGGGGGAAAGCGACGAGACCAGACAGCATTCTATCAGAGTTTTGGTCGAAGATGGAGGGGATCGGCAGCGTTTGGCTATCGAAACTTTTAAATAAATTAAAGTGTGGACAACCTATGCCGAATCAATGGAGAAGTAGCTTCTTGGTTCCATTAAACAAAGGAAAAGGCGACACTCGAGAATGCAACAACTACCACTCAATCAAGCTTATGTCACACACAATGAAAATCGTCGAAAGAGTCTTAAACGAACGTCTTCGGCAAATAATAAAGCTCGATAATAGCCAGTGTGGATTTGTTGAAGGAAGATCGACGGTGGACGCTATCCAAAGCCTACGAATAATAATGGAAAAGCACCGACATTCGTCTAATGATCTACACATGGTTTTTATCGACCTCGAGAAAGCATTCGATCGAGTGCCTAGGGATCTCATATGGGCCGCGCTGAGGTCTCAAAACGTACCGGAAACGTATGTTAGAATAATACAAGACATGTACGGAAACGTGAAAACTGCGGTTAAAAGCTCTGCTGGACTAACGAGAGAATTTCCAGTTAATGTCGGAGTGCATCAAGGAAGCGTACTTAGCCCTTTCCTCTTTAACGTAGTATTCGACTTTCTTTTAAAAGACTGCATGCGCGAAGCAAATGTAACGCCAATTCTCTTCGCTGACGACGCAGTTATACTTAGCGATAACGTCGAAGATTTACAGAACGCCTTAGATTCATGGAGAAATGCGCTAGAGAGAAACGGGTTTAAAATAAGTCCTTCAAAGACGGAGCATTTGACGTGCTCATTTGCGCATCCGTTGCGACCTGTTCCGGATATAATGTTAGACGGAATAGTTCTTCCGAAAAGCACTATCTTTAAGTACTTAGGATCAATCGTTAACATGGAAGCGAAATGTGAGGACGACGTAAACCACAGAGTGAGTGTGGGGTGGATGATATGGCGGGAAAATTCGGGAATCTTTTGCGACCGAAAATTTCCACTTAAATTAAAGGGGAAACTCTACACCACGGTTGTTAGACCAGCTCATATATACGGTTCACAGTGCTGGACAATGTACGAAGCGTTTAAAAACAAAATGATGGCAGCGGAAATGAAAATGTTAAGGATGTCTAGTGGAGTCACTAAACGCGATTGCATTAGATCTACGCGTATAAGAGGAAGTCTACATATAAAGAATTCGGTAACCGAACAGCTTGAGGCGATTAGAATAAGCTGGTATTGCCGCGTTCAAAGAAGATCTGCGGAAAATCCGGTTAAAAAGGCACTATCAACTATGGTCACTCCAACTGTAAGAAAACGAGATCGGAAAAAGAATTCCTGGATTTCTCAGATGGCAAATGCGCAACAACGCCTGGGGCTTACCACTGAAGCGATCCAGGACCGAACATTATGTAGACGCGTTCTGCGGTCTGCGACATTAGCCAACCCCATAAGCGGAGCAGCAGCGATGCAGTAAAAATGGGAAACTCGTTACGCATAAGTTCGTATAACGAGGAAAGGGTTAATAAAAGGATAAGAAGATGATTAGTTAAACCTACATTTAGGCACCAGGCTACGTTTGATAAATACTCGTAGAGTAGTGGAGGCATTGTATTTCTTGTGTGCCGTATAAGACTTTGAGTAAATCAAATGGACGAAAATCCTATAAATGGAAGAAACAGCTCTGTAGCCCTTTATTCCTCTGAATTTTTCACAAGTTTTGCCAAAGAAACCGCAACACATAATTCGAAGATAGTAGGTGTAAAAATGGTAAAACGTGTCGTGAGTAAATTGTACCAATATAAACTGCCTCAGTAGCATTGTAGAGCCCATCCCAAATATTTTACTCTCCAATTTTCTTACGAAGTATAAAAGGATCTGATCATTCCAGTCCAGCTAACCTTGAGGTAGTTTCATACATTTCTCCCGTGGAAGCTTCTCAAAATCGGGGAAATTTGGTGGAATTTCCCCGTACAGATCATTGCAATTGAACACTCGCTCTCGAAGGTTGAACCCAAACTCTTTTAGCAACATACACAACTGCATTAAAATCCTTAGAGTTGGCTCAATGTCTGCTCAAGTCGCCCTTGCTCAAATACACCTATGTCAACACATTTAAGCAATATCTAAACTTAATTTTATAGAACTCGTAAAAATTGAAACAGAAAAGTGTGTTGTGTGTTGCCGAAATTGTGACGAATTATTGCAACAACTGCTGCTGGTGTACTCAAGTTTGTGAAGGAAGTTCATTAAACTGATTTGCTAATTTATAACTGAAACCTATTTCTGTGTTCGTCATATGTGCTCGACGGAGAATATTGCAACCGAGAACTTCAATGCACCAAAGATCTCAACATTTGAGTATCAGTCGCACCAGCCTGTAGAGAATCTTGCATTTAGATCTCGAATTATTCGCTTAAAAGGTTCAATTGTCTCAGGAGTAAGTCTCCTCAACATCGCATCACTCTCTGAACATATGTGAACAGATGAAACCTTTCGTAAACAATCTAATCGTCCCCTTCTAGTGAGTTTTAGGACCAGCAAAGTCCACCATCGATTACATTTTCACTTTCCGGCAAGTATTGGGAAAAACATGAAGAGGTCTAAGTTGATTCACACCAACTATCTATCGATTTCAAAGCCGCATATGACAGCATCTATAAAGTCCAACTATACAGGGCCATGTCCACTTATTCGGCTATGTAAGAAAATGATTGTTAGAAAGTAACTTTAACAGGGCGATCTGTTATCATGTGATTGAATTTATTCCTCAAGAATTGATGAAAACTGTTCCGAGTTCGTTTAGCCGTTCTATGCAACCGATTTGCTTAATATTTAAAATGAAAGGAATTATTGCCCAGATGAATCATCAAACATTGGATTACATCTATCTTTTGTCTTTCTCAAGTTACTCAAGCTACTTGAGAAACCATATCTCGGATTCTAATTATGATATCAGCTTGCTCTTGCTCTAAGAACACTCCTCTTTCATTTGGTATACTTACTTCTTATGTTGGGTTGGGTCCAGAAGAGCTAGAAGGTAACATGTAACTAATAACTTGAAAACTACCTCCTGTTTACTTTGGTTTTCCCCATCTTTTGTTCTATTCGACATAAGATTTCCTTTTTCCCCTTTCACCAAATTTTAATCTAAAATTCCCCACGAAATGGGGAATTGCGCACAATCTGATAACTTTTTGTATCAGTGCCTTCATGTTCTTTATCGCTGATCCTTATTTTACTCAGTGTCGATCAGACTGTTATCCTGTGAAATAATTTTGCGACTTAATAAAATTTCTTCAGTTCTTTTTTACTTTTTGTGTGTGTGAGTAGTTCGTGTGTTCAAGTATAATTAATTATGGTTCTTGGTAGGTGGACAAAGCGTATTGAAAGTGTATAAGAAATCAGTGACCAGTTTGGAGCCGTGTGGTACCAAGAAGAGATGAGGCTTATGGACAAAGTATTTGAAGCGTTAGTGATTATGATAGTGTGATGGCTATTAATGGGCAGAAAGGTGGACATGCTGAACTTCAAAGTGCAAGTGAGCTATTTCCTGAACATACGAGTATGTTCCGAGTTCATATGGAAAATAATGATACAATTACTGACTGTGGTTGTGGCCACATTATTCATGATTTACTCTTTGTAGGATTAGACATAGGGGTGAATCTCTAAGTAATAAGAACGGTCTACGTTGAAACACAAGTTTCTCGAGGATGTTTGAGAAAAATCTGACGGACTACTCATAGAAGATATACATTCTGTTTATAGGTCTGGAGTGGAATCTGAGAGCAAAGGATGCAGCGATAGAACTTTTGCTTACAAAGAAGGCGGGTACCCCATGTGAACTTTATTTTAAATTCATAACCTTGGTCTCCGTTAAGTATAATCTATGTTTCCTCTAGCTGGAGTACTTGCACTCCAAAGAACTAAAGTCGAAACTCCTTTAAGATAGGACACACAGCAATTGGGTGATACACATCCTCTCGTTTACTAAGATTGCAAAGCCTACACAAAATTGGGAGATACGAACGATGTGGAACAAAATTCAATTCAAAGATAGTGCTCAGTTTATCTGTTGATATTTTATTAAGAAAATATGTCTTGTCTTGTAAGTAATAATTCAATTTTCTTTAATATTGGCAATATAGTGATGACTAAGCCTCATTTACATATTTCTGCTAGATTTTATGAACGATCTTCTCCAACAAAAATTAAATTTTCGTTTTTATGAAGTTGGCTGTTCACTGGGTGTAACTTGCCGGTCAAAATCGCAATCAAACTGTATGCTCATCCAGTCTTCGACACATTTTCCCTCATACTGCAACATTTACTCGTAGAAAGCACTATCTTAGGTATCGTTTCTTTTTTTATCTCCATGACTCGTACTACGAGTATGTAATCCAGAAGAAGCTTTAGAGTATCCAGGAAAAGAGGCGCAACTTCTGTCTCAATGTGCATCATATAATTTGGAGAACTGCTGGGAAACCTAAGAACTCTCCTGAAGAAGTAAGCTGGAAACTTTTCTACGTTTTCGAAAGAGTTGTAGCTCCAGACTTAGGCTGCATAGAAAAGAATGGAGGTAGCAGTAGCTTGGAATATTTTTTGCTCCGCGGTATGCGTTATATGTTTGTTGTTAATGCAACTATTCTAAGCTGCACTTATAACATAATATGAGTTGTAGATGTTTGTTCATGCTTAAGTTTTGAGTAAATAATACTTCGAGATATTTATACTCTCACGTAATCTCGATCTGCTCACCTGAATAATAGCGTTCTTAGGACAGAGCGTTGCTGCAGGCACATCGATGTAATAAATTCTTCCGAAACTTTACTTCCATCCCAGATAGATGTCATGTTAATGCGGTATATAGATCTCAATACATTTATGACTTTAGATGACATTTCATATCTGTAGAGCTGCCAGAAAATCTATAAAGAAGGTAAATAACTTTTTGTGTCTTTTCTTGTAAATCTCTGCGATGTTAATAAGTGCAAATAGTTAGTCAATAGTTGAATAACAACGTCTAAAACCGGCTGAAAACTCTTTTTGGTTTCCACCTACTGAGTAATTTTGTTGAAGATCACTTCCTCGAATAACTTGGAGGATATTTCCGAAAAGGGAAGCCTCTGTAATTTTCCGGATTATCATAGTCTCCTTTCTTGTGTAGTGGGTATATTAATGCTTCTTGAAAGGACTCCAAAATCCGCGTAAATTCTTTAGTTGGCGCTGTTAAAAATTTCGATGTGCAATTTTTTAAACATTCGAACGCATAACTATCATTTCCATGAGCTTTTTTTTCCTTCGAATTGTCGATGACTATCTTCGGTAATCGGTGCATCCAGAAATTCGTTTACGATCATGGTGGACGTTTATTGGTAAGAAGATGATACTTGCTCCGCATTTGAAAGGGTTGCTAAATGGTCTTTAAGATGATCTGCTTATAGTCCTGAAGCGATAACATTTCTCTTTCCTCTGATAAGTTTGATAGCTCTCCAGAAATCCGTTGATGTTATTGATTCAATTTTGAAGATCAAACTCAAATTTTTTTTCATTACAAATATTTCTGAAATATTTCTTTGTTGCTGCGTAATGCCCAAAACACATGTGCAGAAAATCTACTTGCAGTACTGCTGGCAGCTCTGCCCGTGAAACAGAAGTGCAGATATATTTTGAAGTCAATCGCTGTCATTTTACAGCTGCTGTCACTTGTGCATGACACCGTCGTCGATTGCAGCGAATTTAGAAATAGAGATGTGTTGCAGAACAACGCTGCGTGTAGCATTTATACGTACAGTGTTGTGCAAAACATTCCGGATTTTTTTCTTATATATGTTCGTTACTAAATAATAATAACTAGGCTCGCCCGTCGCCGAAATTCGACGATTCACAAAAGCAACAGTTGTCGTGTGAATCGAACAGTAGGTTCTTACTTACTTACTTTAGGTGGCGTTACAGTCCGGGGTGGACCTGGGCCTCAGTCAACAAGCTTCTCCAGCCAGCTCGATCCCTGGCTAGCTGTCTCCAGTTTCGCACGCTAAGTTGGCTGAGGTCCTCTTCCACTTGCGTGCGCCACCTGAGTCTTGGCCTTTCTCTACTGCGCTGTCCCTCGGGGGCGGATTCGAAGACTTTTCGGACCGGAGCATTGGTCTCCATGCGCTCTACATGACCCAGCCATCTCAGTCTTTGGATCTTCACTCTTCTGGCTAGGTCCATGTCGCTGTACAGTCCATACAGTTCGTCGTTTTATCTCCTCCTCCACTCACCGTCAATGCAGACGGGACCGAAGATCGCCCAAAGAATTTTTCTCTCGAAGCAACCAAGAACACCCTCATCCATTTTTGATAATGTCCATGCCTCTGCGCCATAGAGCAGGACCGGGATTATTAAAGTCTTATAAAGGGTGACTTTTGTTGTCCGTGAGAGGGCTTTGCTACTCCATTGCCTTCTTAGCCCAAAGAAGCAGCGGTTGGGAAGAGTTATTCTTCGCTTGATCTCAGCGCTGGTGTCGTTGTCTGTATTTATAGCAGAGCCTAGGTAGACAAAGTCCTTAACTACCTCAAAGTTATATCTGTCGAGGGTGATGGTCTGCCCGAGACGTCGGTGTTGGTTGTCCTTTTTGCATGACAGCATATACTTGGTCTTGCCCTCATTGACCGCTAAACCCATTTTCGCCGCTTCCGTCTCAATACTCGCGAAAGCGCCACTGACATCACGCTGCTTTCTCCCGATTATGTCAATATCGTCGGCGTATGCAAGTAGTTGGACGGACTTTTGAAAGATAGTGCCTCTTGCGTTTGCTCGTGAGTTTTGCACTATACTTTCAAGTACGATGTTGAAAAAATCGCATGACAGCGCATCGCCTTGCTTAAATCCTTTCTGGACATCAAAGGTCTTGATGAGATCTTTACCGACCTTGATGGAGCAGCGTGCATTCTCCATCGTCATCCTGCACAGACGGACGAATTTGGCAGGGATGCCAAAACTAGACATTGCTCTTTATAGCTCGTCTCTTTAGATGCTGTCATACGGGGCCTGAAAATCGATGAATAGGTGGTGGGTATCGATCTGAAGCTCATGGGTCTTCTCCAAGATCTGCCGTAGTGTGAATATCAGGTCGATGGTGGACTTTCCTGGCTTGAAGCCACACTGATATGGACCTATCAGGTTGTTGACAAACGGCTTCATACGTTCACACAATACGGCGGATAAGATCTTATATGCGATGTTAAGGAGACTGATGCCTCTGTAGTTGGCGCAGTTCAGAGGGTCTCCTTGAAGGGTCTCCTTCTTGAGAATTGGACAAACAATGCTGAGGTTCCATTCATCGGGCATGCTTTCGTCCGACCATATTTTACAGATGAGTTAGTGTATGCTCCTTACCAAGTCATCGCCTGCCGCTTTGAAGAGCTCGGCAGTCAGGCCATCTGCTCCAGTAGCCTTGTTGGACTTAAGCTTCAATATGGCTATCTTCACTTCATCCAGGTCGGGTGGACGGAATTGTTGGTCATCATCGTCCAGGTTGAAAGGTTGATTCTGCCTGACAGCGGTATTTGGTCCGTCATCGCCGTTATAAAGTCTGCAGAAATGATCTTTCCAAATCCTCAGCATTGACTGCGATTCTACTACGATATTCCCTTGTTCATCTCTACAGGCTTCGGTTCGTGGTTTGTTTCCGCGGCATGTTATTTTTACCTTTTGGTAAAACTTCCGAACCTCATTTCTGGAGTAGCATCTCTCAATTTCCTCGATCGCGCGCGTCGCGCCGCTTTATATGCATCTTGCTTAGCTGCATGTGTTTGCAGGCATTCATCATCGAACCCGGGGTTTCGTTGTGGTGGACGAGTGAAACCCAGCACATCAGAAGCGGCATCTCTGATGGCGTTTTGGCAGTGTTTCCAATAGGTCTTCCATGCTTGATGCTGGCGGCATTGGCCCTCTTAAGAGATTAAGAGACACTCGATCGGAAAGAATTCTAAGAATTTTGTAAAAATCTTGTGGTGCAGACATTTCTAATTTCCTCAACAATTTAGTATGAGTACGATCGTTTCCATCATACAGCCACTCGTTTCATCCCCTCTCGCCTTTTTTGTTTATTATTTTTTTCTTGCTTTCGCTTTTTGCATATATACATTGTTAATAATGCAATTGCATCATCCGTATGTGCGTTCTCCATATTTTGTTGTTGAAAGTTACAGAAAAAGTGATGTTCCGCAAATCGGTTCGTCATGTGTGACCAAATGTCATCGAACAAATCGCACGAACATATTCGTGCAGTGAAAAAGCCACTGCTTTCTTACCGTCTTACCGTCTTATAGTAAAAGGTACTGCATTTGGGAAGATTGTCAAATACTTAAATTACCCTTTCTAAATATTTGAGTTGAACTTGCACAAAAACATCTTAATTGGTCAGTTGACAAATGGAAGACAGTGCTTTTCAGCGATGAGAGCAAATTTAATTTATTCTATCTCGACGGTGCACGCACTGTAAGACGAAAAGAGGGTTAACGCCTTAAGCCAGAAGACGTTCTGACTACAGTCAAGCATGGTGCGGCTTTCGTGATGGTTTGGGGCTGTTTTTGTGGTGCGGGTTGTGGTCCCATATATAAGATTAACGGAATAATGGATTACTTTCAATACAAAGATATTCTGGAAACAGTAATGCTGCCATATGCGGAAGAAGAAATACTGTTGCGTTTGGTCTTTCGGCAGCATAATGACCCCAAACATTCCTCAAAGCTGCTTAAAGAGTGGTTTACGGCAAAAAAACATTTGTGTGTTAGAGTGGCCATCTCAATCGCCTGACCTTAACCCGATTGAGAATTTTGGTGCCATTCTACAAAGGAAGGTTGGTCAAAAAAAGCACACTTTTTGCAGCTTTGAGGAATGAGTGGGAAAGTATTCCACCCACTATAATTAATAGTTTAATTGAGTCCTTGCCCTGCAGATGCCAAGAAGTATTGAAAAATAACGGTTATTGGACGAAATACTAAACTGTTCTTTAAAAAATCCGGTAAGTTTTGTACGACCGAAATAGTGCCTTTAAAGCATAAAAAATTTCGTTAGTAATCATTTATTTGTTTTCTGTATTATATTATATGGGTCTACAACTTAATTCGTGCGATTTGCTAAGAGATGGCGTAACTTGTATTATTCCATTGGAACATGCGTTGGAAAGCTACTGTCATTGTACGTCATTTCAGTATATGTCATTCATTTGAAGCGTAAACAACAATAATTTTTTTTTCACTCAAACAAAGTTCGACATCTTTGTGCCTAAAAAAGTGTCTTTGCGGGGAGTTCTTCTTCATTACTTTAATATGAAGAAAACTGCTGCCGAAAGTCATCGTATTTGCCAAAAGTGGTTTGCACAATTTAAAAGTGGTAATTTTGGCTTGGAAGACGATTAACGTCCTGGGCAGCCAAAAAAGTTTGAAGATGAAGAACTGGAAGCATTACTCTATGAAGATTGTTGCCAAACACGAGAAGAGCTCCCAAAATCTTTGGGTGTCACTTAAGCAGCCATTTCAAAACGTTTAAAAGCAGATGGATATATTCAAAAGCAAGGAAATTGGGTTCCACGTGAACTCAAGCCGAGAGACGTCGAAAGGCGGTTTTGCATGTCTGAAATGCTGCTGGAACGCCACAAAAGGAAATCCTTTTTGCATCGGATTGTTACTGGTGATAAAAAATGGATCCATTACGACAACCCGAAGCCCAAAAATCATATGTGAAACCCGCCAAACCAGCCAAATCAACGGCAAAGCCGAATATCCATGGCGCGAAGCTAATGCTCTGTATTTGGTGGGATCAGATGGATGTGCTGTATTATGAGCTGCTAAATCCGGGTGAAACCATCAATGGACAATGCTACCGAACACAATTAATCCGTTTGAAGAGAGCAGTAGCCGAAAAACGGCCGGAATATGCGACCAGACACGAGGCAATAACTTTCCATCATAACAACGCTCGGCCCCACGTTGCTATTCCGTTTAAGAACTATTTGGAAAACAGTGGATGGGAAGTCTTATCCCACCCGCCTTACAGCCCAGACCTTGCCCCTTCTGACTACCATTGGTTCCGGTCGATGCAGAACGCCCTCACTGAAATACGGTTCACATCAGAGCAGAATATCAAAAATTGGCTTGATTCATTCTTGGCTGCCAAGCCGGCGCAGTTCTTTTGGGATGGGATCCACAAATTGCCAGAAAGATGGGAAAAACTTTGATGGGCAATACTTTGAATAATACTATTGTACATGTTTTTTTTTTAAAAACCGCACGCACCCTCTCTTTTTTCAGCTCTTTTTTCTAATTCTGTCAGAACTTCCATATTTAGTGAATTATTTTCGGGTTCTAATCTTGCGATTTCTGCATTATGATTTTCTTTGGATACCAGCGAAATAACGCTGAATTCCAAAGTTCGAATTCCAAAATTAGGCGTTATTTCACGGCACATTTTCTTTGTATCTTTGCTGGTTACGGAATTTCCATATCAACTTTTATAGAAGTCCTAGTCGAGAAGTGTTTACCGCGATCAAAGGCATGTGGTCCGATAATGTTTTCATCACTATCTCAAAGTCACCGGTGTGCATACACAGGTTTGCCTGCGTTCCACGGAGGAAAGCATATTCACCTTGAAGATCACCTTCGCATGATCAGTTCAGAATTGTTCAGCCCACAGCATCGGCTTTTGAATCTCTTCTTGCGTCTTTCGATGTACGTATTCCCTCCAGTTCTTTACGATAGCCAAAGAGTTCCCGTCCATTTGCTCTTCCAAATAGGTTCTGTTTCACATCGGGAATGCTTTTTAGTTTATAATTAATTAAAATGGGTTTTGAATCTATCTTCCTTTTCATCTCTGTATTACATGAGTTGTCGCAATCATGTTGTTAAATTGTCAGCCCCGTCTGGATCTATGGAGAACGAAAAAGACATTTCAATAGCGAATTGTACAGGCTGTTTAGAATAGCCGAACTTATCAGAAAAACACGGAATGCCCGGGTTAGATGGCTAAGTCACCTTGATCGTACTGAAAGAAGCGTCTAAGGCCGAAAAGTTGACGACTCATCCCACAGGGAAATCGCAAGGACGACCTTATCTTAGATAGTGTACACAACTGCAAAGGCCCTTAGTCAATTTCATGTACGGAACCAAACTGGTAAGGCGAGCTGGGTAGGGTCTTGGGCCGCCCCGAAATTATTTACAGAAAAAGGGTTTCCTGTTACGAATCTCAGAAAATTTCCGTTCAACAATTTTAGTATTGATCGACTTTGATTAAAAATTTACTTCTTAAGCATGCAACTTCCTGATTTGTTTTAAGCAGTTAAAGACAAACTGTAGCGGCAACTCTGGTGGTCGTATCTTCAAACCTTCAATATCTGTGATAAGGAAACATTAAAAAGCAAACACTGTCGCTGGTTGCTAACCAATCTCATTGTTTTCACGGCCAGGTCATCCTTTTAGCGTTCGCCACACGATAAGAACCGCATTGTCCAAGTCATAGTGACATTTGATACAAGGATATCCATTCTGCAGTTATACTCTCATACATGCACATGAATGAGCATATACCGATACAAATACAGCTGAATATATTTGTGGGTGTCCATAAAACTTTGCTCGTATTTGAAGTTGCGTGCCAGTTTTGGGTTTCAGCAATTTTTGGTGTTGTCCTGGGAAATGGAATGACTGGGTTTCGTTTTATCGTTTCGTTTTATCGCCTTTCACTTATGAACACATGACAGTAAATGGCGTTGGAATGAGGAAAGCGTTTAAGATTACTTTTGTTGTCTGTCATTTTCTTATTTATTTTGTATTTTTCTTTCTTTTTTTTTTGAACTGAATGTTTCTCAATGTTGGAGAGTGTGTCCTTATTTTCTGGCTTCAACATGCAACCGCAATGAAAATGGGACAGCAGGACACAGTATAGAGATTAAGAGTCGACCACCCATTCTCTATACATTTAGTATATGTATGTATATGGTAGAGCCGATGGGTTGTTTTGTGGTCACATTAATCACGGAAAGTCCTGTTGAGTTTTTGGCGTTCTAATTTATTGCCTGCACGGTTTTTATTTAATTCCAACATGCAAGGTGTGTTTTTTTTTGTTTGCTTTTCTTGAAAATAGCCTTTCTTCATGGTACACATGAATAGGAGTTAAAATCGGTTGAATCCAGTTACAAACTAGAGCTGGGCCAGCATGTTTTCATTTGCAATTTAGATAAGAGATATGAATCAGTGGCAAGAGGTCGACAAGTCACGTGGTGTGGCGTTTTATTGCTCATTTTTCATGTTGCATCTCGTGTATAGTTGTTCTTATCTGGAAAACATTTTTCGCCATTTCGTGTTTTTTTTTTGTTTGGTTTTATGGAGAATCAGTTACGTGTTCTGGTTGTCGGGAGTTAACGAGGATCGAATTGTTGAGGAAACTAGGTTTCAGGGACTTTGTTAAAAGGAAGTGTCGCATTTAATGAGGTGCTCATTCCTGTTAGCGGGTTACAGCTGTGATTAAAAAAGGGTGTCAACCAAGTGGCATGTCTACCGAACGGCACGTAACTAGTAGAAACATTACAAAGTGTAGCCAACATTGATTTTGAATTACTTATGTATGCGCTCGTCAGTGATGGGATGTCCACGAAACTGAGTTAAAGCTGAAATATTGAGCATGCATATGATGAAGACCTGAATCAAATTTAGATCCAAGAGAGCAAAACGCCTGATTTTATCTGTAGCGGTATTTAGGTATAATCCATCAAGAGCGGAGTCAGACGTACTAAGGAAAGCCCCCAGCCAATAATAAGCCGATAACGACATTGAAGGTTTCTACATAACATGCTTAGTCCGTACAAATTTGTTTTTCAGGACGATACTCAAATATTTAGCTTCTTGAAAGAATTGGATGGTGATGCCTTAAGCAATAGATGAGCTAGACAAGCCATCTTCCTCCTTCTCATTAAGAGATCAACCGCAGTTTGGAGAGGATTGAATAAAGTCCCATTTAAAGTGCAATTGTGGACCACATCTTGGACCACACCTTAGGCTGACTGCGTTTAAAAGTACACCATGGTCAGACTGATCAACCAATCAAATAGACAGTGCAACTACATAATTGAAGTATGATTACGCCAGAACTATTGAGTTCGTTAAGCAGATATTCGACTAACATGCATTCGTAGATGGCTCTCTTCTGGATCATTCTGTGTACGGTGTCGGGCACCTTTGGCTGGTGCGTCCGGCATGGTGCCGTTGTAGGGAATGGAAATGACGTTTGTTGTGAGGGTTCCGAACAAAGCGATGCTAAGAAGACTGATGCGACAGTAGTTGGTGCAGTTCAAGGGTCTCCTATTTTGAAAATCAAACAAATAATGTTGAGGTTCTATTCGTAGGCCATACCTTCGTTCGACCACGTTTTGGCGATGAGTTGGTGTATGCTTCTCACCAAGTCATCGCCTGTCGCTTTGAAGAGCTCGAAAAGTAGGCCGTCCGCTCCAACAGTGTGTTGGACTTAAGCTTTTAAAAAAAAGGTCAGGTGTTGCTTTGTTCACTTCATCTAGGTAGGGTGGACGAAATTGTTGGTATACATTGTCCAGGTTGAAAGGCTCATTGTTTCGTCAACGCCGTTTACAGAAATGATCTTTCCAAATCCTCAGAATCCACCGCGACTCTAATACCATGTTTACATGTTAGTCTCTAAAGGCTTCGGTTCGGGGTTTGTTTCGGTGGCATGTTATTTTTACCTTTTGGTAAAACTTCCAAGCCTCATTCCATTCCTTCTCATGCTCTTTTTTTTTTTCCACCTGCGAAGCCGGTGTTAGTCTCCCCTCTTCTGCTCATAGAGCTCGTGAGTAGCTCTAGTCTTTCGTTTTGTTTAGCTGCATGTGCTTGCCGGCATTCGTCATCAAACCAGGGGATTCATTGTCGTGGTCGAGTGAAACCCAGCACATCAGTCACGGAATCTCTGATGGTTTTTTGGGAGTGTTGCCACTGGCCTTCGATGCTTGATGCTAGCGGCAAGGGACCTCTTAAGAGATTAAGGGACACTAGATCGATTGCGATTGAAGCCGTCTGACGTCAAATTTTCTCACAGCATTAGTTTGTCTTGGCGTAGTTTGGGATATCCGTAACCGTACCTTGGCTCCAACAAGATAATGGTCTATGGCGATATTGGTTCTTCCGAATGTTCGATCATCCATAATACTGGAGGAGTGTCTTGCATCGATCGTAATGTGATCAATCTGGTTACCGGGTAACTGATCAGAAATTCTACAAGTCTACTTGTGAATATACAGATTTGGGAACCACGTGCTAACAACCACAATGTTTCGCCCCGTCACAAAGTCGATTAGCCTAAATTTGTTATAGGAGGTAGTGTCGTACAGCGCATGGCTTCCGACAGTACTACTAAAGATACCTTCTCTTCCTAGCTCTTTGCATTAAAATCGCCGATTTAGGGCATTGCTCATAGGTCTTGTTCAAGAGCTCATAAAAGGTGTCTTTGGTGTCGTCAACTTTCGTCTATGAGGAGGCGTGCACGTAGATATATCAGGCTTTTGTTGATAAATTTATCCATGATGCGGATTGCTACGAGGCGCTCGTTTACATGCCGGAAAGTCAAGACTTCTTGTATAAATCAGCCTCCAACAACAAATCCGCATCCAAATAGGCGCTGGGTTTGACATTGACAACAGTCGCCGTAGTAGATGTAGCAGTTTTTCATAATCTTTTTGTCTGGCCCATTCCATCGCATTTCTTGAATGGCGGGCCAGTTCCATTTGTTGATACCCCTGGGATGAGGGATTGGTCAAACCGAAAAGCAGTAACCCGTTGGTCAATAAAGGGCTCATCTGCCACCATCCCTTTCCAAAACCCTGACTTAGGCTCGGAAATCCTTACCGGCCTGAGCTCCAAATTTTTCTGAGTATCCCGGTCTCATTTGTTTTGGGATTGTTTCCACTGTTGATTCCATCTGGTCAATTCATTCTCTGACCTATTTATGGTGCCGTTATTTTTGTCTGCTGGTGAGCACTCGCACTTATAAGTTTAGAAAGTCCAGTCAGGCTGGTTTTCTGTGGAGTCCCCATCCCGAATTCGACGTACTTTTGGTACGACATGGAGATCTCCGATGATATTTTGCAGCCAGCAATCTCTTTACCATACCTGATGCATAATGTTTAGTCGATAACTTGGTATCTGACTCTCGTAACAATAGTTGGCTAAGAGCCAGAATTGTTATCAACCATTTCAGACTATAGAATGCAGTCCGGGAGATGATTGCCTCTCACGTTGCATTTGCTCCTCTCAAAATAGTATTCTGAGCATCGCAGCATATCATATTTCGCAATTTTCTGGAATCACAGTGTTCAGTCCCGCCTGCATGTAGGAAAGTTAAAGAAGAAGATACAGTAGTGCACTTTGTTAGCCATAGAGTAATTTTGACTTGGAAGTGCAAGATATCAATGAGTCTTCGTATCCATTTTGAAAGTACAATCCGGAAAGGAAAGGTCTCGCATTTGACCAAGTCCTCAAGTGAAAAGGACCTCTCCCGACTGGGCTGTTGGTTGTAGCCTAGACGGTAGTGCCACAGTAAAGATCCAGCAAGCATAGAAGGACAAAGTTTTGGTACCCAGATACAGACTACCAGCTTCCTTCTACGTGGCCCTCGTCTCCCTTTTAAAGAAATTCCTTAAAAAATTATAGATTTTTTGCAAATCACTTAACCTGAAGGTATATCTTAAGTGTAGTAAAGTAAATTAACAAGTTTGGATGCAATCTGTATCCTGAGTTATTGGCATCACGTTCCCGATTTGTGCCTTTCATCTCCCTTCAATTAATCGATTTGTAAATTCGATTTTATCATTTTCATCAGGACCAGGTCATCAAAGAAGACGTGACGAGCAATGATTTACCATTTTGGGGTTTTCTCGTTACCAATTGAATCCAACCGTTTCGATATGAATGTCCTTATTTGTATTGCTCTGTATCTGTATCAAATCGATTCAGATGGCTTTCATTACTCAAATTCTCACCTTCTTCATGTTCGAGTTTGTTTGTACCTATACTGTCTGCTTCGTTCATCAAAAGCCGGCAACTATGCGAGACCGATACAAGGACTAGAACTTGGACCAGGACAAATACCAAGAACACGGAGTACTCGACTTGGCGAAAATTACTTTGCGAAATGCTGATTAAGCAATCACCAAAGAATCATTAACCGTAAATAATTAATTTGGAAAGTTTTAATGGAGTTCCAGTTACTTTTTATTCAAAATAAATACTCTCAACGTTACAAATAGGTTTCGCACAGAGGGGGACAGTAGTTAATTTAGTAAATTTGAGTCCACTTTTCTTCTTTGTCTACTGTCGCAAAGCTGTCAGATGCTAGAAACTTGCACCCGGCTCCGAGTCGAGTGAATTTCACATTTAAGTTCTTACGATTGGTGAAGCGCCCGTTGATGGAACAGTGGGTGGACAGAATCTTGATAGATGTCGATGTGACGACAGGACTCGAAACTTTTGAAACCCTTTATGCGAGCAAAAAAAATAAAAAAAATCTTTCTTTTACTTTAGTACTCAGGAGTTTTGTGTGCTGGATACCATGCCGCGATGTCAACCGGACTTTTGGGTAAAAAGTCGCGATTGACTTTTGCCACAAAAGAGGGTAAAAACTTTTAGATCCTTTTAAGACTAGCCAAGTGTGAAATTTGTCATCAGAATTAATGATATTGTAATCAAATTTAAGGATTGTAATGGTGGCGCCATCTTGTTGTTACTTCTATACCTATACAAAGAGCAAGAAGAAGTTTCATTAAAACGGAAGTAAGGTGAGGAAAATGTTTCAAGGCAAATGAAATCGAAATTAATTTGTTGCGTAGTTCAGAGTTAAAATGAATCATTCGAAAGTTTCAAAGTAACTTGCTATTGAAATCCAAATTGTAATTTCTTGTTTCAGAGTACCTTTGTTGGAGGAATGTGATGGACTTTCTCATCTTGTTCTGTTTTTTAAGATGGGGAACTTTAGCTTAGAGGCAGAGAAGGTTAACAGTTTTTTGTCATTCTGCCTAAAACCTTAAGATATATTTTCTTCCAAGATAGTTTGAAAATCATTCTAGGTACTTTTGTGAGTGATATACTCGTAGTATAGCATTTTCTATAGCGCAGGGCGTTTACTGCGTAGTTATACTATCTATCCTAGCCTCGATCGCCGTTTAGGATGTTAAGATGGTCGTCAGTTCATTAATATTGAGTACCTGTGCTCCAAAGAATCTGCGGCGGAATTCACTGAGGATTGGGCTTGGAGGAAGCAGGAGTTCTGGGCGGTGTGGCATGTATTTTAAATTTATCAGTTCACCTCTTACCTTGAAGATAATGCTCAACATGTCCGTTCTGTAACTCGTCAGAAAGTATGTTCTATTCTGCAAATTATAATTCAATTTGGTATATCTCACTTACTTACTTTAAGTGGCGCTACAGTCAGGGGTGGACCTGGGCCTCAGTCAAAAAGCTTCTCCAGCCAGCTCGATCCCTGGCTGGCTGCCTCCAGTCTCGCACGATAAGTTGGCTGAGGTCCTCTTCTATTTGCGTGCGCCACCTGAGTCTTGGCCTTCCTCTACTG
Organism: Volucella inflata; assembly: GCA_928272305.1. Taxonomy (NCBI): domain Eukaryota; kingdom Metazoa; phylum Arthropoda; class Insecta; order Diptera; family Syrphidae; genus Volucella; species Volucella inflata. The sequence continues at coordinate 79,432,291 of OV743717.1, read as the reverse complement.
CGCTGTCCCTCGGGGGCGGATTCAAAGACTTTTCATACCGGAGCATTGGTGTCCATGCGCTCAACATGACCCAGCCATCTCAGTCTTTGGATCTTCACCCTTCTGGCTAAGTCCAAATCGCTGTACAGTCCATACAGGTCGTCGTTGTATCTCCTCCTCCACTCACCGTCACCATCAACCGTTGTCCGAGAGAGGGCTTTGCTACTCAATTGCCTTCTTAACCCAAAGAAACAGCGATTGGCAAGAGTTATTCTTCGTTTGATCTCAGCGCTGGTGTCTGCATTAATAGCGGAGCCTAGGTAGACAAAGTCCTTAATTACCTCAAAGTTATATCTGTCGAGGGTGAAGTTCTGTCCGAGACGTCGGTATTGGTTGTCCTTTTTGCTTGACCCATTTTCGCCGCTTCCGTCTCAATACTCGCGAAAGCGCCACTGACATCACGCTGCTTTCTCCCGATTATGTCAATATCGTCGGCGTATGCGAGTAGTTGGACGGACTTTTGAAAGATAGTGCCTCTTGTGTTTGTTCGTGAGTTTTGCACTATTCTTTCTTTACCGACCTTGATGGAGCAGCGTGCATTCTCCATCGTCATCCTGCACAGACGAATGAGTTTGACAGGGATGCCAAAACTAGACATTGCTCTATATATCTCATCTCTATAGATGCTGTCATGCGCGGCCTTAAAATCGATGAATAGGTGGTGGGTATCAATCTGAAGCTCATGGGTCTTCTCCAAGATCTGCCGTAGTGTGAATATCTGGTCGATGGTGGACTTTCCTGGCCTGAAGCCACACTGATATGGACCTATCAGGTTGTTGACAAACGGCTTTAGGCGTTCACACAACACAGCGAATAAGATCTTATATGCGATGTTAAGGAGACTGATACCTCTGTAGGTGGCGCAGTTCAGAGGGTCTCCTTTCTTGAGGATCGGACAAACAATGTTGAGGTTCCACTCACAGGGTATTCTTTCGTCCGATCATATTTTACAGATGAGTTGGTGTATGCTCCTTACCAAGTCATCGCCTGCCGCTTTGAAGAGCTCGGCAGTCAGGCCATCCGCTCCAGCAGCTTTGTTGGACTTAAGCTTCGATATAGCTACCTTCACTTCATCCAGGTCGGGCGGACGGAAGTTTTGGTCATCATGGTCCAGGTTGAAAGGTTGATTTAGTTGATTTATTTAGTTCATCATCCCCGTTATACAGTCTACAGAAATGGGCTTTCCAAATCCTTAGCACAGACTGAGATTCTGAAAACGTTTTCATTCCTGCTCGAAAGTGGCCCGAAATAAAATTGTTATCTGTGACCAAGCTTGCAGTTCCTCTCAGAAAAGTGTATTCACCACACGAACCTCGTTCGCAGCTTTCATATTGATGTGGCTGGCTGCCTGGCTGATTTTGAAGACTTTCGCTTACGGTGGTGATATTTTGGTGTGTAGGTGCTGGCCGAGCAAGCTGAAATGGAGTTTGATCCTATAACGAACCAGTTTCTTTAAAATGTTTTATCATTGTACGAATTTCGGATTCACTAGGGCGATTATGTTGACCAAAAAATTCACAAATTTTACGAAATGTTGCTTTTACAGATCACAAAATTGAATAACCAAATTTTATTGTCGCGTCGTAAACGACTCTATGACTAAAATTGCCAGAGATTGTGTGACATCTGTCAAAAAGATCAACTACATTAAATTCAATTAATGACAGTAATAGTCAGCCAACATACACACCATCTGTTGGCTCACCCAATACTAATACAAATTAGTTTTTCTTAAAAGTAGAAGAAATTTATTATCACAGCACATACACATACAAATATACATACATATAATGAGAATTAAAAAAACACGTTCATAATCATCTGAGTTGAGTAATGCAAGATATAGTAACAATTTAGAACCGTTGATGTGGATCCATCTACAATTTTGTTTATACAGTGTACCAGACCTGACCTCAAATTCTACACAAAATTATATAACAAGACTGCAATTTTCATAAAAGGAAACGTACACCGATAACATATTAAAAAGAATTTATGTAGCTAAGGCCGTTAGTTAGAGCTTATGGCTAAAGTCGTCTAACATTTTCCAATTCTTTTCAAGAGTGTATAGTAATAAACCTTTTCTTGTTCGGCAGAAAGGTGAGATAAATGTCAAAGTGTGTTGTCCTTACGTCAAAAAAACATTTTAAACCTAACTGCCCAGGCCTAACTAGCATTTATTTTTTTAACCATTTTCAGTTTTATTTGTCGTAAATGCTCAAGGGATATAAAATAGCAAAAACCTTTGGAGAATACAATAGTTGTTCTCTATCAGGAAGTTCTTGGCGTTACTTTTTGGACTAGTTCGACTAGTTTTTTCTGCAAATGTATCGTTCAAATGGGCAGTCATGGGTGATGAAAGGTTTCGGGAAACTTGCTACCGATTCGAAATATCCATCTGAACGTTAGTGTTCTACAAGGCCGTGGACATATTATAAATACCAAATTCAATAATCACTATTTCTATTATTCTAACTTTTACGCGGCTGAGTATTTATTCATCCAAGCCATTTCTTCTTCTTCTTCTTAGGTGGCGCTACATGAGGTCATTTTCCACTTGTGTGCGCCACCTAAGACGAGGTCTTCCTTCAAAGAATCTGCGGGCCAGAGCGTCGGTGTCCATTAGAAGGACTTTTCTCTCGAATCGACCAACGATGCCTTCGTCTGCTTTTAATAAGGTCCATTGTTCCGCTCCATACTGCAGAACTGGGACGATAAGTGTATTATAGAGTATCTCCTTAGACGTTCGGTAGAGGGTTTTACGACTCAATTGTCTTCAAAGCCCAAAGAAACAGCGATTGACAAGAATAATCCTTCGTTTGATCTCCGATGAGTTAATAGCAGAGCCGAGGGATGCAAAGTTCCTTACCACCTCAAAGTTATAGCTGTCAATTGTTCAATTCTTCGGTGTTGTGTGTCCCTTTTTATCGACAGCAAATACTTGGTTTTGCCGTCGTTTATCGCCAGACCCATTTTGGCCGCTTCCGTTTCTATACCCGCAAAAGAACCCGTGACAGCTCCCTGTGTTTTTCCCATTATTTCTACGTCGTATGCATATGCGACTAGATGAAGGGATTTCTGAAAGATCGTATCTTTTGTGTTGGCTTCGGAGTTTCGCACAATTGTTTCAAGAATGATGGTTAAACAAATCGCATGACAACGTATCACCTTGTCTAAATCCTTTTTCAGGCCATTTACTAGGTGGGGTGAAAAATAACGTCCTTGACCGCCAGAATGCGCTGCTGCTGCAAAACAGGTCATGGTGCCTTGAAGTCCGTTCATATTTAGGCGGACATGCCAAATTTCAGTGCGATACTGTCTTTAGTTTTGTTTTGACAGCTGGTTGTTGTTGACGTGTCTGACATCATGTTGAGTATGGACAAAAACGATTTTCGTTCTCTCATAAAACATTATTTTTTGAGAGGCAAAACGGCGGAGGAAACAAAAGAAAAGTTGGATAAATATTACGGGGCTAATGCTTCGTCAGATTACACCGTCAAATATTAGTTTCGAGAGTTTCGTGGTGGCCACAACTCCACTACCGATCAAGTCCGCAGCGACAGGCCCTCCGATGCGGTTACAGAGGACAATGTCAAAAAAATACATGAAATGGTGTTGGCTGATCGGAAAGTAAAGGTGCGCGAGCTAGTAGATACCACAATGATTAGTACTGAGCCCACACGCCATATTTTGGGCAATATTCTGCATATGAAAAAGTTATCCTGTCGCAGGGTGCCGCGCATGCTCACTCCTGACCAAAAACACGAACGCGAGAGCACTTCGAAAGAGTGTTTGGACTTGCTGATGCGGAATCGGGCGGACTTTTGGCGTCGATTGGTAACTGTTGATGAAACCTGGATCCACTATTACACACCAGAGAATAGAATGAGTTCCCGGCAATGGACTGAAGCCGGCACGAGTGCTCCGAAGCGGCTGAGGGATGCTCAATGGTGCGGAAAGGTTATGGCCTCGGTTTCCTGGGATTGTCATGTCATACTTTTCGTGCACTACCTCGAAAAAGGAAAAACAATCAACAGCGGTATTACTGTGCATTATTGGAGCGATTGAAGGCCGAAATCGCTGCAAAACGGCCTCATACGAAGCGAAAAAATATTTTGTTTTTGCAAGACAATGCGCCGGCGCTTAAGAGCATCGCAACCACGGCTAAAATTAATGACTTACGGCTCCAGTTGCTGTCGCATCCATCGCATTCGCCCGATTTGGCTCCCTCTGACTATTATCCCTTCCCAAACCTCAAAAGATGGCTCATGAATAAAAAACTCAGCTCACGCGAGGAAATCATCGACGCCACGGAGGAGTATTTTGCAGACCGGAAAATTACTTTTCGGGCGGGATCAAGAAGTTGGAAATTTTTTTTTCATTCCCAAGGAGATTACTTTTCACCCCACCTAGTATCTACCAGAAAAAACCGGATTCATGTTACGTGAAATAGGTTGGAAGTCTAATAGTCCTGTGACTGACTTATCTAATTCAAATATGGGCCGACGTTGTCTGAAACAAAGCTATTTGCTTTATAAGAGTAAAATCATCTTTACCACACCTTTCATATGGAATGTTGAAATGTTCCACATACGCCGTAGAAAACTTAGACAAGATTAATTTTTGAAAATATTACTCATACGTCACAGTGGTCTATAAGCAATTCTGCGCTTTTCTTGTTCAAGAGTGTATGCAGGCTGGGAATTGCGTTATGATCCAGGAACATCGGTCATAGTCCAACACCCCTACTTATACGCCTTTAACAGACAGGATATTACATTGGATAAGATATAATCATTGAGGGCCACCCACAGTCTCAGGCTCACTTTCCTGTTAAAGTTTATAACGTAACCAATAAGAATTTGCGTACATCGAAAATAACCTTTTTATACAATTTAGGTACGAATTGGAGCATTGGTGTCAATCCATTTTATATAAAATACGTAGCTCAGTTGTTGAATCTGTACGCTTCTGGCTAAGTCGATGTCGCTGTACATCCCCTACAGTTCGGCGTTATATCTACTCCACCACTCACCGTCTATATAAACGAGACCGGAAATAACCAGAAGAACTTTCAAATTAGGCAACAAAACGCGAAAGCAACACTGACAACAATCTTCTTTCTTCGATTATGTCAATATCATCAGCGTATTTGAGTATTGAATGGACTTTTGAAAGCCTGGTTCTTTTGTGTTGGCGCGTAAGCTTTGAACTATTTTTTCAAGAATGATATAAAAGATAGCACATCGCCTTGTTTAAATCCTTTTTTGATATCAAAACATCTTGGTGAGATCTGAACCGATCTTCATGGAGCAGCGTGCATTCTCCATCGTCATCCTGTACAGACGTCAGTCGTTCGCAGATCTAGACTGAGAATAGACGTGTTCGTGTTTCGGCTTTTCGAAAAACAGTTGTGTTTTAGTTTTCTCTTAAAGACATTTAGTTGCACTTTCATTAACTGTGTCGGTAGCCAAGCAAGTAGCAGCGCCGATCATCAGATCGTGAGACACGGGTTCGAACCCAGACAAATCTTGAACTTTTTTTTTTTTTTTTTGTTTTCAAATTGTGCGAAGTGTAAAGTGAAGAAAGTGTAAAGAAATCACAAATCACGCGATGGATGGTGGAGAGCGTTCCGCTCTTCCCATAACGGGAGGTGCCGTGGCGAAAGCCATCAAAAGGAGGAGGAGGTTAAGAACTACTCCTAACCTAAGTAAAATAAAAATAAGTGCTGCTTTGACAGCTGAAACAGCAACAGCAACACATCAAAACAAAAAACAACCTGATGATGCGTTAATGCACATCCAATATAAGGGGGCCAACAACAACTTTGCCTCTCTAGCGGCATCTGAGTCGGAAGATGAGGATGAGGAAATAAAAGAGATACACTGCAGCATAGAAAAGCTGAGAGAAAAAGTGCTTGCTATTAAGCAAAAACAAACTGCGCGTAGGCAGAGGGAGCAATCCGAAGTAGAGAGCTCCCAACAACAAATGCAACCAAAAGAGAAACAACAACTGCAGCAACAACAAAACCAGCAGCAGCAGAAACAGCAACTGCAGCAAACGAAACAGCAGCAGCAGCAACAACAGCAGCAGCAGAAACAACAGCAGCTGCAAAAACAACAACAGCTGAAACCACAGCAGCTGAAAAAACAGCAGCAACAACAACAGCAGCAGCAACAACAACACCAGCAGCAACAAAAACAACAGCAGCAGCAACAACAACAGCAGAAGAAGAAGGAGAAGGTTCCTCCTATCAACACATATAAATTAGAGGTAAATGCTACCAAAGACCTGTGTAAGTTGGTCATTGGTAATAATTTTAGTATTAAGAGATTGGGAAACGATCGCTATGCCATCCACTGTAATACAGTGGAGGGCTATGCGAAAGTTAAAGAGCTCCTCAAAGAAACGACGACGGAGCACTATTCATACACACCGAAGTGTGAAAAGCGGCAATCGATGCTGCTGAAGGGGTTGGAAACGTCTTCTGATCCTGAGGAGATCCTGGCACTGCTCAAAGAGAAGGAGTGCGAAGGACTCAAATTTGTGGGGGTAAAGCCATTTACCACAGCTAGAGCCAGGCGGGAGAAATGGGGTCTGCCGTTCTTCCTGGTGCAGCTCAGTCCCGAAAGCCGTCTGGATAGTCTTAGGAGTATCAATGTCCTAGACTACCAGGTGGTTCACTGGGAGAAATTAAAAAGGAGCGAAGGCGTTATACAATACGTTCGCTGCCAGAGGTTCGGGCACGCCGCATCGAACTGCCAAATGCAGCCTCGATGCGTGAAGTGCGCAAAGAACCACAGTTCCGAGGAGTGTGCTCTGGGTAGGGACGGAGCATCCGATAGGACGCAGCTCTCGTGCGTGTTATGTGGGAACGTGGGACACACCGCAAACTATCGGGGTTGTCCTAAGTTCGCCGACATTAAAAAAGCAAAACTGGCTCGGCAGCAGAAGGTGGAGCTCAAACGTTCACCTGTTAGGCTTCAAACACCAGCCGTCACGTCCCAAATCTCCTACGCCCAAATGGTGTCAGGTAGAGGGGCTACGGCACAGCAAGCGGCTGTTGCTTCTCCGGCGCCAATGCCGAGAACAACAGAAGCGGCACCTAACATGCTGGCCATCTTGCTCGCAATCCAAGGGCAGATGGCTCAGCTGCAACAGCAGGTGCAAGAACAGGCCAAGCGGGTGGACCAGATCTACGCTCTGCTGCCGGGTCTAACGCAACACATGTCGTAATGGGTACGCACATGGTGGAACAGACTTTGAAGGTCCTTGCGGTGAATGTTAATTCATTGATTAGGATCGAACGAAGAGCCGCGATGTTTAAATTGCTACAAGACCAAACTCCTGATGTGCTTTTCGCTAGCGAAACCAAGCTAACCGATGAGCACGAACTGGAGTACAATAATTATATTGTTAAAAGAAGAAACCGGCCTAACTCCCAACGTGGAGGCGGTGTCGCGATCTTCATTAAAGAAGGCATAGAATTCCACAGAGTGTACGATGGAGTGTTACGCAGGTTCCGGGTGTTAGAGGCAGTCGTCATTTACATCCCGCTCCGCAGTGGAAAGCGGCTGTACTTGGCCTCTGTTTATGCATCTGGGGCTTCACAATCCACCTTATTCATTACAGAGCTCGACACACTTTTTCGACTTCTGAGGCTGGAATCGGGGGAGAATTATTTTATAATCGGCGGGGACTTCAACGCTAGACACAGAGATTGGGGAAATAATTTGCCAAATACTAGAGGGAACCTACTACTCGATTGGTGGGGTCAGCACGATGCCATGTATAGACTCGGTCTTAAAGCGACGGATAACCCGTCGTTTCCCAGAGGCGGGTCTTATTTGGATCTATTACTGTATGACGAACGTATACGACTGACAGGTACGAATTTACAAACGCTTAACTGTCTGCGCACATTCGTGTATGACAGCGACCATTGCGGTTTTAGCACCGAAATCACAGTTCCCAACGAAATTGCGGAATTGGGGGAGTTTGTCCAAAGATACTCTTACAACTACACTAAGACTCGATGGACACGCTTCTCCGCAACCTTGACAAGAGCACTCTCCTCGAACACGCTCCACCCACCGTCCAATAGGAATTTATCAAACGAGGAGATCGATGAGTACCTTAAACGAATGGACGAGACAATAAAACAAACTATGGATACTACAATACCACGGTATAAAAAAACGACTAACGAAGATCTGTTCCGCAATCCTACTATTGACGCACTGCACCGACAGAAAAGTAGACTTCTGACAAGACTTAAAAACTTATACAGACAGTTTACAGACAGACAAGACCCAGAGATTAGAACACTGAAGTCGTCGATTAAAAATATTCAAACATTAATTAAAGAGAATTACAGAATTGCTGTAAGTTTGTATTGGAACAACAAGGTTCGGGCTGTAAACACCAGCAACCCGAATATGTTCCCACAAATAAATAAACTATTTCGAAGAAAAAATCAAAACGACCTTCAGTGTCTTAAAATAGCCCGGACAACAGACAACGAACGGTTACTAACAATAGCAGGCATTGATACAAATGAGGCCGCTGATGATGACGACTTCTTTGTGATCGAGGATCCACAGGAGAAGGTTGAGGCCATAGGGGCGACTTTCCAGGAAGTATACAAGGCTAATGATATCATTGACCTTAATTATGACCTGGACAATCGCGTCTTGGCGCACAACTTTTATATTCGAAATGAAGTAGAGAACTGGCGATCCGAGGGCTCTGGTTTCACCCGCTTCAGCGACGAAAATATGGCAAATAATGTCATTGCTAGAGAAGGTGGCCTACCCCCGTTCATTTCGAAGGAAGAACTCCATGAGATCTTCGACACAATCAGAAGTAAGAAATCAGTGGGGACCGATGGTATTCCGAACATCGTGCTTCGACATCTTCCTCTAGAAGCGGTGGACATTTATACCACCCTGTTTAATAATGCAATGAATAATGCACATTATCCAGCGCATTGGAAAACGGCGGTGGTTCAACCTATCCCCAAAAAGGGAAAGGATGTATCCAATCCGGCGAATCTTCGGTCGATAAGTCTCCTTCCGAATATCAGTAAGGTGTTCGAAAAAGTAATCAATAGAGCTCTGACTAGGTGGGTTGAGGACAAACATATAGTTCCGGATAATCAATTCGGTTTTAAGGCAGGACATGCTATCTCACATGCCGCGTCTAAACTGGTGTCCGATATCCAATGGAATAAAGCCAAAAAACAGTGTACTGGTGCCTGCCTAGTTGACTTGGAGAAGGCTTTCGACACTGTATGGTTAGAAGGTCTTTTCTACAAGCTGGCTAGTTTGGGGATCAGTAAACCTCTCTTGTACATTCTTTATAATATGCTAACCAACAGACAGTTCATCTTGAAATATGGTGATGTGACTTCTGTTGGAATATTTCAAATTAAAAATGGTCTTCAGCAAGGCGCGGTCAATTCGCCGATCCTATTCAACATTTATACAAGCGACTTGATAGGTTCACTTCCCCATACTATTGCGTACGCAGATGACTTGATAGCGTACAGAACAGGTCCAAAAATCGAGGTCATTAATACTCTCTTACAGCGTGACTTCGATAAGATAAGACGATTTTGCGATGACTGGAAGTTGAAAATCAACTTTCAGAAGTCGGAAACCATTCTTTTTAGGACGCCGTTGTCTGGAGCCTCTAGGGACACCAGAAAAAATTGGCGAAAGTTCTCGATCATTGGACAACATGGACAGCCTCTTGCCTGTCGAAATGTAGTCAGATACCTTGGGATTTGGCTAGATCAGTTTCTGTATTTTAACAAAAATGTAGATGCTGCTCTATCCAGAGCTAAAGGCGCTTTTGCCCTCACAAAGAGACTGTTTTATAGCAGCCAACTCGATGCGAGGGTAAAGATAATCTGCTACATGGCCCTTATCAGGCCCATGCTAGTATTTGGGTGTCCCGTGTGGTTCAATGTACGAGCAAGCTTAATGGAAAAGATTCGGGTGTTTGAGAGGGCTTGCCTTAGGGCTTGTCTTCGCTTGTACAGAACACCAGAGTCGGAGTACAAAAAATTGTATCCTAATGAGGTCCTTTAAAACAGGGCGAACCTAATACGAGTGGACAACTTCGTAATCAAGCTGACTCGAAGGCACATTGCAAGAGCAATGGCCTCGACGAATAACCTGATATCCGGGGCTTACTACCCCAATTATATTTATCATGAGAGTGTGCGCTCTAACGGCTTCGTTCCACCGGAAGCATTCCTCTACTTTGATCAGATAGGGTTGATCCAGGATAGGTCAGCGATCCCGTTAATCTTCCATGTCGCTCGGACAGCTGGGGACAGGCGACTCAACTACAACAGAGACGTCGCACACGGCAGGGTGGATCGTCTCAGGTTCAGTAGGGCGGTGGGGAATCGCGATAAGAGGGATGTCGTTCGGCAGCACCAGCATTTCTGGTGGTTGAATGATGGGGAAGATGTTTCGTCGTCGTTTCCGTCAATTACGGACCAGCCTCACTAATGAGGCAGAGCTGACCAATCTATTGCTTTGTAAATAGCGATGGCCAGCTTACATAGGTTTAGGTTAGTATTTAAGTAATATATATATATATTAGTATATACGAAGGTATATACTAATGTATGTATATTATTGTGTATAATGTCTATGTGTTTATATGTGTGTATTGTGTATGTAGGTTAGCTAGACTAAGGTTTATTTTAAGTTAGATATTAAGTTTTTATAAAAAATAAAAAAATTGTCCATATGCTAAGTTTTTGTTAACAATGTTTTTCTTAGCCTTAAGAATAGAAAATTAATATCATAAATAAAATGTAAATGAAGTCGAAAGACATAGTATTAAAAATTTAAAGTAGCTTAGAGTGCCTGTGTAGGGCCAGTAAGTTAGTATAAGATTGTTTAGTAATTGTAAGCTAGCATTTAAGCATTTTTTGTTAGTATGTAAGAATTAATGATTAAGAAAATAAAATGCATTTAAAACTAAACTCCTGTACAGACGGCCAAGATTGACACGGATGTCAGTGGAATTCTCACTGACATCGTACGGTTCTGTAGAATCCGTAGCTTCGCAAGGGAAGTGTTCGTTAGAAGACGCAGTAGCCAGTTAGGGGGTGGAATTAAAGAACTAGTTGAGAAAGCCTTAAGTGCCAAAGGCCGCCAGTCCTGGGCAGTGATGTGCCCAACTGGAAGTGACCGCAAGGTTGCAAAGCTCGACCGGAAGCTACGAGTATATTCTGGTAGCACGCGAGGTCAGGGGTCCCTGGAACTATTGTTCCAGCCTGACCTAGGAGTTGACCCCCTTGTGGGAGTATTGTGGTGACTGTGGTTTATACCCAAAGTCGTGGGGAGAGTAGGCCAGAATGGCTGATGTATTAGATAGGCCTCGATCCTTACACACGACTTCGAATCTGGTACTGGTGGTGGTACTTGTACTACTCGAAGGGCGCTGATCAACGCATTGTTTTGAAATCTCGTGCGAAGACGCACCGTAGCTATGTAAAACACATGTGACTTCATCGGGTATGCTTAAGTACGATCATATTTTAGACAGTCGTTGGTATATACTCCTAACTAAGACATCCCCTGCAAATTTGAAGAGCTAGGCAATTCGGCTGTCTACTCCAGCAGCTTTGTTGGACTTATACTTCGGTATGGCTATATTCATTTCATCCAGGCCAGGTGGATGGAATTGTTGGTTTACCTATATCGTCGAAAATACTCCACCCTACGAAATAAATGCAATTGTATTTGCGACCTAATGGATCTCTTCATGGGCTAACTGTTGATCAAATACTCGTGCGGGTTGTTTCCCACTTTTTTATAAGTGCGTTCGAATCATATTTAAGTTCTTCAATAATAAGGATGAGCACGAGGCACATTCACCTCTAATTAGACTACCCGAGCTCTACCCGATACATCCATACATTTGCGCCAAACATAATACAAACTCCCGTTCAAGATACAGTTTAAGTTCTCGATAATTGTTACAAAAACGTGTCTTCGAATCAACTTACTTACTGACTTTAGGTGGCGCTACAGTCCGCGGTGGACCTGGGCCTCAGTCAACAAGCTTCTCCAGCCAGCTCGATCCCTGGCTAGCTGTCTCCAGTTTCGCACGCTAAGTTGGCTAAGGTCCTCTTCCACTTGCGTGCGCCACCTGAGTCTTGGCCTTCCTCTACTGCGCTGTCCCTCGGGGGCGGATTCGAAGACTTTTCGGACCGGAGCATTGGTCTCCATGCGCTCTACATGACCCAGCCATCTCAGTCTTTGGATCTTCACTCTTCTGGCTAGGTCCATGTCGCTGTACAGTCCATACAGGTCGTCGTTGTATCTCCTCCTCCACTCACCGTCAATGCAGACGGGACCGAAGATCGCCCGAAGAATTTTTCTCCCGAAGCAACCAAGAACACCCTCATCCATTTTTGATAATGTCCATGCCTCTGCGCCATAGAGCAGGATCGGGATTATTAAAGTCTTATAAAGGGTGACTTTTGTTGTCCGAGAGAGGGCTTTGCTACTCAATTGCCTTCTTAACCCAAAGAAACAGCGGTTGGCAAGAGTTATTCTTCGCTTGATTTCAGCGCTGGTGTCGTTGTCTGTATTTATAGCGGAGCCTAGGTAGACAAAGTCCTTAACTACCTCAAAGTTATATCTGTCGAGGGTGACGTTCTGTCCGAGACGTCGGTGTTGGTTGTCCTTTTTGCTTGACAGCATATACATGGTTCTGCCCTCATTGACCGCTAAACCCATTTTCGCCGCTTCCGTCTCAATACTCGCGAAAGCGCCACTGACATTACACTGCTTTCTCCTGATTATGTCAATATCGTCGGCGTATGCGAGTAGTTGGACGGACTTTTGAAAGATAGTGCCTCTTGTGTTTGTTCGTGAGTTTTGCACTATTCTTTCAAGCACGATGTTGAAAAAATCGCATGATAGCGCATCGCCTTGTCTAAATCCTTTCTGGACATCATAGGTCTCGGTGAGATCTTTACCGACCTTGATGGAGCAGCGTGCATTCTCGCATTCTCCATCGTCATCCTGCACAGACGGACGAGTTTGGCAGGGATGCCAAAACAAGACATTGCTCTGTATAGCTCGTCTCTATAGATGCTGTCATATGCGGCCTTAAAATCGATGAATAGGTGGTGGGTATCGATCTGAAGCTCATGGGTCTTCTCCAAGATCTGCCGTAGTGTGAATATCTGGTCGATGGTGGACTTTCCTAGCCTGAAGCCACACTGATATGGACCTATCAGGTTGTTGACGAACGGCTTCAGGCGTTCACACAATACGGCGAATAAGATCTTATATGCGATGTTAAGGAGACTGATGCCTCTGTAGTTGGCGCAGTTCAGAGGGTCTCCTTTCTTGAGAATTGGACAAATTCGATGAATGAGGTTCCATTCATCGGGCATACTTTCATCCGACAATATTTTACAGATGAGTTGGTGTATGCTCCTTACCAAGTCATCGCCTGCCGTTTTGAAGAGCTCGGCAGTCAGGCCATCCGCTCCAGCAGCTTTGTTGGACTTAAGCTTCGATATGGCTATCTTCACTTCATCCAGGTCGGGTGGACGGAATCGTTGGTCATCATCGTCCAGGTTGAAAGGTTGATTCTGCCTGACAGCGGTATTTGGTCCGTCATCGCCGTTATACAGTCTGCAGAAATGATCTTTCCAAATCCTCAGCATCGACTGCGATTCTACTACGATGTTCCCTTGTTCATCTCTACAGGCTTCGGTTCGGGGTTTGTTTCCGCGGCATGTTATTTTTGCCTTTTGGTAAAACTTCCGAACCTCATTCCTGGAGTAGCATCTCTCAATTTCCTCGATCGCGCGCTTCTCATGCTCTTTCTTCTTCCTCCTGAGAAGCCGGTGCTCGTCTCTCCTCTTCCGCACATAGAGCTCATGAGCAGCTCTGGTCTTTCTAAGCAGCGCCGCGTTATATGCGTCTTGCTTAGCTGCTTGTGCTTGCCGGCATTCATCATCGAACCAGGGGTTTCGTTGTGGTGTGGCGATTAGCCTGAATCCGTTATCGGAGGTGGTGTTGTGCAGGCTATATTTTCCGATTGTTCCACCAAGGATACCCTCTCTTCCTAGCTTTGCATTAAAATCACCGAGGACAATTTTAATGTCATAGCTAGGGCATTGCTCGTAGGTCTTGTTGAGGAGCTCGTAGAAGGCATCCTTGGTGTCATCATCTTTCTCCTCTGTGGGGGCATGCGCGCATATGAGGCTTATGTTGGCGAATTTAGCCTTGATGCGGATTGCTATGAGGCGCTCGCTCACATGCCGGAAGCTGAGGACTTCTCGTCTTAGTCTGCCTCCGACAACAAATCCGCATCCAAATAAGCGCTGCTTTTGCCGTCGATAGCAATTGCCGTAGTAGATGTCGCAGTTTTTCATCTTCTTTTTGTCCCGCCCATCCCATCGCATTTCTTGGATGGCGGTTATGTCTGCTTTGCAGCAGTCTAGGGCCTCCGCTAGTTGCTCGGCTGCACGTGGTCTATTAAGGGATCTAACATTCCACGTGCATATCCGAAGCTCATTGTCCTTAAATCGTTTGCGTGGGTTGTCAACAGTAGATCCGTCCATATCCGAGGCTTGTTGATGCTTCGTAACTTAATCTTTTTTAAATGGCCGGGCAGTTACCCCGGCGGCACAACCCCCAACCTGGAGGACCAGTTCCACTTTGAGTGCCCCTAGGACGAGGGGTCGGTTACACCGAAGCCAGTAACCCGTTCCGGGATGTGAGCGCTGCCGTTGGCCCTTATAGGGCTCGTCCGCCACCATCTCTTTTCCAAGACCCTGACTAAGTCCTGGAAATCCTTTCCGGCCTGAGCTCCAAATGTGTCGGAGTAGCCCGGATAAGGTCTTGTTTTGTTTTACCGACACTAATCCTGGTTAATGGCGCAGGAAACTCGCCATTTGCCCCCTTCACTACGCAACCTCTAGTGAGATTCCCAGATGGGAATCTTCGAATCAACATAATAACAAAATTGCCCAGGTTCTCCATATGCTATAGGAACTCATTTGAAAATAATTTTTTCATCCTGACTTTGGTATTGGGACCACGAATTTCGGCAAAGCTAGGACCCCCAATAAATTACTCTGCAATCCTCGGAGGTCATAGACTACTGATGAGCAGATATCATCTCAATCTCAGGGAAGCAATGGGATGAACTCTATAAAAAATCTTCTTCTTCTTTCGAGGGCCTTACAATGCCGGGACTAGTTTTGATATCCCTCCCTAGTCAGGTAGTGCGGGAAAACTATGAATAGGGCCGTTAATGAATTAGCCAATACCTTTAATATCAGCAAAGGATTTAAACAAGGTGACACGGTGTCATGTTACTTTCACCATCATCCTAGAAAGACACGTGAAAATCCACTGCGTAACAAAAACGGAAGGAGCATTTGCGTACGCGGGCGAAATTTATGTCATTGGACACATAAGTCGTCAATTAAACTTAAAAACATTCAAATTCAAACATTCAAACATTCAATAGGTCTGACGGTAACCCAAAGCAAAGCACAATCTGTCATCACAAAAGGGGGCCCAGCATAGATGATTTGGCCAGAAAAACACCACTGGCAGTCATAACTTCAAAGTAGTTAAGTAAAACGTCTACATTGACACAGAACTACCACCAAAAAGTTCCCGGAATTTATTCAGAAAATCAAAAATACAAGTTTATTCATCTAAATCTTACATATATTGTCCCCTTCAAAGTAATCCCCATCGACTGCAACATACTTATGCCAGCGCTTGATCCAATCCTCGAAACATTTTTTATATTCGGTTTTCGGTATGTCCATCAGTGTTTCCTGCGATTTTTCCATTACTTCCCCTCGGCTGCTGAAACGCGTTCCCCGTAGTGGTTTTTTAACTCGATTGAACAGAAAGAAGTCACAGGGAGCCAAATCAGGTGAATTCGGTGACTGTTGGATGATATTTGTTGCATTTTTCGTCAAAAAATTACGAATTACGATGAATAAAGGATCGGATTCAATCTCGCAAATCATCTCTTTTGCGACGTCAACCCGATTTCTTTTTTGCATGAAATTGAGGTCTTTTGGCACCAACTTTGCTGCTACACGACGGAAACCCAAATCATTAACCAAAATGTCTTGGACGGATCCACAGACAATGTTCAAGTCCTCCGCTATCTCTCTGATAGTTAACTTGCGGTTATTGAGCAACATTTTTTTTACTTCATCAATGTTTTCATCGGTTTTCGATGTTGATAGTCTGCCAGTACGTTCATCATCTTCGATTGACTCACGACCACTTTTGAAGCGCTCGTGCCATTGGTAAACGACCGTTTTCTTTAGAGAATCGTTGCCGAAACACTTTTCCAGCATTGTCAACGTTCGCGCTCCATTAAATCCATTTTTTACGCAAAATTTGTACTCTTGGCTACGTTACTTTTGCAAATGTCAAGTTATAACGCTAAAATTTAGAGGGAACATCAACAACAGATGTACCAATTTAACAAAACAGAACCCAAATCGGAACTATGGAAGCGCCACACGGTGGTTATTCCCGGAACTTTTTGATCAAGGTAATATTCTTGTCAATAGCAGATTTTTTTGGGGTATATTGAAAAGATAATTGATCTCTTGTAACACTTAGCTGATTTTGTCCGAGATCCCTATTATCCATATCCTGCTCCATGGCGCAGAGGATTGAATTTTATCGAAAGCGTATGAAGAAGCACTTTGACATTTTGAGAAATCGATTCTTAGTATGATTTTCAGTTTCGTTTGTATTGACGCGAAATTTAGAAGGTAGTTTAACTGTCTAGTCATTAGTCTAGGGATCTAACTTTTTGTTGAGCCAGTGCAATAGACCCAACAGCTACAGCCAAAAGATTCTTTGATTCTAACCCTGATAGACGACGCGGCATCCAAGGTTTTACACTCTAGTTGATTGGGATGTTAAAAATTTTCGTCAATTTATTGTGGCATCTAAGAGATCGCTTGTGTAAATGTGGAACAGGAATTTTCTTTCAGACCGCGATGGAAGGAATGTTTCCTACCGATCCTTTAATCTAACAAATTATTATTTTTCAACTTATTCAGCATTAATCAACGTTAATCCTCATATTCATAAGCAAATTATGTTCATTCAAGAAGATGGATGCACATACTCGTACTCATTATTTTAACTATCTCATCACGCGCTTCAAGCAACCAAATTCCTTTTAAAACGAAGAAGGGAAACTCGCTCGCACGTAACTAATCCCAATTACGAGGAGATATGGAAAAAAAAGGACATCTTCCTGCTCTTTCCGAAACAATATGCAAACTCATCTTTATAGAATTTACTATCACCATCACCACCCTGAAAAGAATGCTAAGCATATGAGTCCGTGCCACGAAAAGACCACCTTGCCATCTTCCCAACTCCTTAAAGGAAAAAAATAAAATCCTTGAGCAGGATGAAAATGAAAAAAACAAAAACGAGAAAAAAAACACGGAAATCGGTTGCTAGTAGCGCAGAACGAAGACGGATGCTCGTGGTAACAAAATTGCTATACAAAATACATAAAACCATAAGGACACGCCATTCCCGATCCTTCCACCACAACCACTACCACCTATCCACGAAGTTTACATCGCAAAAAATAAAATAAAGCGACAGGATGAAGAAAGAGCCCCCCAAAAAAAAAAAAATAAATAAAAGAGGAGCAATTTTCCCGATTCTAATGCTAAGGAGCCTAAGAAGATATGATGATGATTGGACGGTAATAAAATTTCGAAACCAATATAATACCCCTGCAGAGTGCTACATACAACCACCAACACAGTCGCCGACCACCGCCGATTCTTTATAGGCGGACTATTAGAACAACTCAATTCCCTCAATTCAAGCTCCGATACTTTCAAAAGCAAAACAACAATACCTATAACCAAAGATGGAAGAGAAAAAAATGAACCGAAGGCCAAAGTATAGGTATATGGGTAGGTAAGACACCGCAAGTCAAACCACCCAAGATGCGGATAAGAAGTACTCTTCAGCGAGAGCAAATCCTTTTGCAGGATTAACTTGAGGGAGATACCTTCAGACAAAAAATATATACTTATATATAATAAAATGTCTTTTGGTCAAAGTATTTCAATCAATTTACAATTTACCTTATGCCACAGGCCATCCCTTGAGGGATAATGCTGACAGAAGAGAACCTCTTCGAACAGCCCCTGTTACCTTGGATTTTCGGCCGTTCTTGGGTTGAGTTAATTTTTGCGGTTTCGAAAGAAGTTTGTCCCCATTGTCTTCAACTGGGATTCGGTTCTTTCACCATTCTGTCGGACATTACGACGCATGGTTTATTCAATTTTAGCTTAAGGATAGAGTTAGAAAAGCAAAAAAAAAAAAAATTGGGGATCACAATTCTTTTGAGCGGGAGCTTCTGAATTTCTGCAACGACCAACCACTACGATGATGTTGAAAACGACTCTGACAACATCGAATTACTTCAGCCCTGGTGGTGCGGCTTATTTCCTCCCATTGTGGTTCTGTGTTGGGAAGTTTCACTTTCTCATACTTGAATCGTTCTTAACTACAAGATGAAATACCGCCCGAGGAGTTGCGAATTTGAAATGGAAAGGATTAATGTAATTATAATATGCTTTGATGTCCCTTATTTAATTCATTTTTTCTTTTTTATTTTTTCTTTTTTCTTACCTACTTTGTAGAGAGTACAGCTCTGTTGTAAGAAGTAGAGACGTTCTTTCGGCATAAATTTGTATATTACAGATTGAATTGTATTTATTGAGTCATAGTTATCCTTAATGTCCTTTCTCCAAGTTGTAAAGATAGAATTAAGAATAACTTTTGATTTTTATCTAATTTATTTCGGGTTTGGTGGGGCTTTCTAACTTAGATAGCGCTACAGTCTGCGCAAAGACTGTGCCTTAACCAATAAACAACTTAAGGGCACGCAATACTTAGCTAAAAGCACTCCAACTCCAACGTCAATGAGGCAAGGTCTTCTTCTAGTATGTAGGCCCACGAAGACTCCTCAGTTCGAGGACTTTATTATTATTATTCGCCCGGATCTACCCCGGACAACTTTATTAAGCTTCTTCACAAGCAGTTGACCAGCAACAAAAAAAAAAAAAAAAAAAAACACTGTGGCACTGACAGCCCGGTATGGGCCATGGCCTAGCTTCTTGACACTCATTTGTGTTGCTCATGTTGCCATTTTAGACACATCTGAGCGGGGCCTACGGTTTATCGCCGAGTCCGAACGGCACTCCTTAGAAGCTTTTTCGTAGGCAATTTTACTTTCGGGAGTTTGCCATTGCCCGCCGAAAGGGTGATGGCGATTTGAAAAACTGTTGGTGACCCAGCCAGGAATCGAACCCAGACTGTCTGCGTGATAGTCCAATGAGCTAACTATCGCGCCATCGCCACCGCCCAGTCGACCAGCAAAGCCCTGTATAAATCAACAAAAGTAAACGTTGGACGTTATCAAAAATGAACGAGGGTGCTTAGTGGATCAAAAGTACTTCAGCGATTTTACGACGTTTTTACAAGCTTTTATTTAACCTGCGTATGTTAGTTTGTTTAGTTCAAATCTTGCAAGCTGTTAGAATCACTTCTTGTAATCCCATTGAGCTGAAATTCTGCATACACTCTGAGTTCTGATGGCAATACTATATGCAATACTCAATTTTGTAATATTTTCAAATTGGCCGCCGCTTCAATACGGATAATGTATTATTTGTCAGCCCTCTTAATAAAGGTATCAAAAAAATGCCTCGAAGAGTAGAAAACGATAAAGTTAATGACATCACACAAAATTCAATATGGCCTCAGCTTCGAGACAGCGGATTAATTTTCTTGCTTTCTGGTGGCTCCTGCACTCAGGGTTGGCTGCCAGCCAGCGATGGCCTAGCATCTTGACACCAATTTGTGTTGCTCATGTTGTCATTTTTGTCACATCTGAGCGGGGCCTACGGTTCATAGCCGAATCCGAACGGCACGCTTTACCAGCTTTATCATAGGCAATATTACTTTCGGGAGCTTGTCATTGCCCGCCACAAGGGTGTTCACGATTCAAAAAATGTTTGGCAATGCCGGGGATCGAACCACGGAAGCTCTGCGTGATAGTCCAATGAGTTAGCCATCGCCACCATCGCTCCATCAATTATGATAGCCCATTTTAAAATCTGGCATAACTCAGATAGTGCACGTTGGCTGGCCTTACACCATGGCTTGGGTAATTTGGTGAGATGAGCATCATTATCATTGGCTTGTAACCTGAAGGAATCTCAAAAATCAAATCCGGAACTTTGTTTCTTTATGCACAGTTAAGCTTCGAGCTGAAATAAGTGGCACAACATAGCCTAATAGATTGTACTCGAAATAATAAAATAAATTGTATTATGCCATCGGATTTACTATAAACAAGACAGGAGGAATACCGTAGTGGTTAGAAATTTTCGTTGGGGACAAGGACATACTGCGTAACAATGTAGATATGTCCAAAGGTCTGCTGAGTGGTGCTATTGGACACACAAATCATATTGTCCAGCTTTCGGATAAAACAAATCTACGAAACTGATAAAACATCCGTCTGTATAGACATCGGTTAAGTTGGTATCCACATTATTCAGCCCACATCTGTGCAATTTCCGGCAAAATAAAGTCACCGCACTGCTGAACGAAGAATGTTGCCACTTGTATTACGCTACGGATCACCATCTAGGTGATCAAATTTGGCTACAATATTCGATTTTCCTTAATCGGATAAGTAGTTCAGAAGTTACATATAGTTTTAGTGCAAGTCTGAAGAATTTTCGGAATTTCCGACAAACTACGTATATTGAACCAAATGGGTTTTAAAATGGCTGCGAAGTGATTGCCATTTAAGATGCATCTCGACATCGTCAACACCCTCAATATTCAAATTGATCGCCACCTGTTTCCAGGAATCAATTTTGGAGTTCGGATTTTTATAATCCTTCCACCCACTATTCCAAAGGACAGGATTTATTTGCACAGCTGCAATTAAAGCAGACTCTGTCTCACGGTCCCAGGAAAATAATATTTTTCCGCACCTTTTTTTGCCTGAAACTGTGGGTGTTTTATTTCTAGCTTCAATATCGGCTTGACCGTCGTTGTCACTCATTTTTTTTAACACAGAAACCAAATTAACTTAATTTTTTCAAATTAAATGTGTCATCCGATGTTAGATGACAATGAGGAAAATCAAGTAATGTCATCCATGGGACCTTGTCATTCGGATGACACGCTGTCAAAAAAATTTGGTAATCCAGTCGCAATAGCGATGACAAGCGATCACACGGTCAACCAAATCAGTCATCTGGACGACATAGAAATCGTGTCATCTGGTGTGTCATCCGGTTGACACGTTCAATGAAATGCTGGATGACAGGCGATCATACGAGATGACCACTTTAGGACAAATTCTACGTTATAGTGACGTCAGGATGTCATCCGGATGATGAGTTTGGATGACCGTCTGATCGCAACTGCGGTTCCGCAGAAATTTTACTTGCACAACATCGAAAGCTTTTTTAAGTCACCTTGCAAGCAATGGAAGTCAGGCAATGAAATGACCTTGGAAATCCTCACGTCATCAGCAAAAATGAGATTTATGTCGTTAATCGTTGGGATAGAATTTGGTCCTAGATGCCTCCCTTGAGGGACACCAGACATCGACCAAATGGGGTCGAATACTGAAGCTCTGAAGATGATTCTATGCTCTCGGTCTTCTAAATAGGATTTGATATATTCCACCGATGAAGGGAGAAATCAAATTGATTTAGTTTGAAATGATAAATTGACGAGAAATTTTAAATCTGTGAAAATTGAATCGACTTCATGATTTGTTCAGATATTGTAGTTGGCCTACGATTGTTGATAAACTATGCTTTCGAAAAGTTTGGGCATGCAAGGGAGTTTCGCTATGGGTCTATAATTATCTATTTTGGCTTTAGTTTCTTTTTTATGAATAAGGATGATATAAGATTCCTTCAATAGGAAAGGATAAAATAAATAGGGTAGTGAGGGGTGGACCGAGATGGCTTACACACTTTAATATAACAATAGCCGGAAGGCCAACATGGACTGGTTTAATGTTCTTAAGAACTTTTGTCACAACTTGTTTCTTGTTTTTTCGCTTATTGCTTTAATCTTAAGACTTCTGTGTTATGTAGTTCTGACCAGCTTTCCAGGGATAAGCAAAGTATCTCTGTTTCTTTCTTAAATATCCCATCTAACAGAGTCTCTATGATGTAGTAGCCTGCCTCGTAGCAAAAGTCCTTAAAAAAAAGGGGATTTTCACAATAAGAATTGGCTTGTTGTGTTCTAGTAAGTTCATGTGCAATTACATTTAGTGTAGTTCTATTGTGACCTGAAACCGAGACAAGACTCAGTGAACTTAGCTCTCTGACCGTGTTAAGTGATATCTTGCATTCTAGAAATAGATTGAGAGTCGTAACAGCATTAAGAAAGGCTTTAAGCGTAGCCTTTCGTAGTTTGTGCTTATTAGATTATAGGTAATCGTGTTTAATTTACCAGTCATGAATTCTATAAAGAGTTTGCCTCATTTGTTAGGCAGGTATCATAAGTTTCACATTCTTAGCATACATAAGGACTTTGCAGTGTTTTAAAATGTTTGGTAGATTGTTCATGTATAGGTCCAAGAATGGATCCATGTGGCACTCCACTCTGTATCCTTAAAATATTCGAGCTATTCTCACCAATGCAAACACATTATTTTCTTCCGTTTAAGTAAGACTTAATAAGGTCTACGGGCAGAGAAGAATAGTCTTCAAGATAACTGCAAATGACCGCATGGTGGCCTGTGTCAGATGTCATTCCTCGTTGCTTCCTTAGGAACAGGGACTATTTTTATACTTTTTTCTATTTTGGAGAAGTAATGACTATGTTATTATAGATGTCAAGAATGTGAGGATATACATAAGCAGAAGCAGATTTGTAAACTTTGAATTTAGGCAGTCGAGACAAGTAGCTTTAATTACATCAACTTCGGTGACTCTATCAGTGTAAGAGTCGACATAAACCGCAGATTTTCGCCGTTCATTATAGGAACACCAAACCGAACAGCATTCGCGGCGACTTCTATTCTATCTAATACGTCGATGTGACTGTTTATGTTGTGTGGTGCCTGTTTCCAATTTTTCCACTCAATCTTTAACTGGATTTATGGTGGATTGTATATTGTTTTTAGCGTGTTACCCATGAATTCTCAGCTCAACGATGGTTTCAAGAAAATCTATTCGGATTTCTGTTTCGTTTTGACGACGTTCATCAAGCTGGTCAGGAGTGATGGATGGCTCAGAGTTAGAAGAGTCTGGCGGTGTCGATACCGAGTGTGTAACTAAATTGAGCCTAATACAAACGCAGTTGCTCTACAGATGTAGAGTTTTGGACGTAAGTTCGAAAGAATATATTGGATTGCAAATAGCATATACAAACCAATGAAAAACTTAAGAAAAAGTATCGTAAACAGAACAAAAACCCTAGCAACACGAGCACTTATTATTGAAATAACTTGAACTGATAGATTCATCGATCCCCATTGCAAGCGTTTTAAACCAAAATGTCTGATGCAAGTCTCTATACAATGAAACTTTTCTGCTTTCGTCAGATTGGCATAGACTATAGTGCCAAATTCTTGTGGAACATACGAGTACTACTATATTGAATCATCAGCGAAACTTTTGCCACAAACTATGATTGTGAAGTTAAAGTCCTAGAGGAGCTCTAAATCTTAATCTACTCGGACACAGCCTTTAAAAGTGGGATTGACGAAGAATCTTGTTCAAAGATTGTGGCCACTTGGAGGAACATCTCTTTACAAGACGGGCAGTTATAACATCTGGACTGGCGGATTAATGTATGTTGTCTGTTGTTGTCTGTTGTTGTATGAAAAGTTTCCGACCGCAACGCATTCGTCAATAAATGCTAGTGAGCTAGCGAGTTGTGCATCTTACCGAAGTTTCAGTCATTTTGGACGCGCAGTTTTTAGTTGACAGTCGTTTGAGTCAGCCGATGTGGGTGTTTTTTGTGAAAATGGAAAAAATTAAGTATCGAGCTGCTCAAAAATGAGTGAGACTCTGTATATGGGGACTCTGCACCATCATTTACCACAGTGAAATTTTGGGCAGCTGAACTCAAATGTGGCCGTAAGAGATTGGGAGATGATGAACGTTCAAGACGTCCAAAAACTGTAACCACTGACGATAACATTGCTAAAGTTCACCAAATGTGTTAGACGACCGCCGAATTAAAGTGAGAGAGATAGTAGAGGTTATGAAAATGTCCAACGAACGTGTTTTAGGCATCAGAAAGCTGTTGTCCGCGCATTGGGTTCCGCGTTTGCTTACGATAGACCAAAAACGCGTTCGAATGAACATTTCCAACGCTCTGTTGGCGCAATAAATCCGAGCTTTCGCGCCGATTATTTACTGTAGATGGAACTTGGATACACCATTATACGCCCGAAACAAAAATTCAGTCAAAACAGTGAACTGAAAAGAGTGAACCGGCTCCAAAATAAACAAAAACTATTTTTTTGGCTGTGAAAGTGATGGCGACTGTTTTTTTTAGAGTAGGAAAGGAGTTATCTTAATCGATTATCTTCAAAAAGGAAAACCCATTACAGGAGCATACTACGCATCATTACTTACCAAGCTGGGGGCAGAAATTGCGGAAAAACGGCCACATTTGCAGAAATAGAAAATCCTATTTCACCTCAGTGGTTGCCATGCCGATAATCCATGAATTACGGTTTGAACTGCTTGAACTCCGCCTTATTCACCAGATCTAGCCTCAAGCGACTTCTTTTTGTTCCCTCATCTAAAAACTGCACTCGACAGACAGAGGCAATCATCTTCGTGAACAATTATTTTGCTGAGAAAAACGCCAAGTACTATTTGGACTGGTTAGAGAGATGGGAGCATCGCTGGGAGCAGTTTGAAGGGTTACAAGGAGACTATGTAGAAAAATAAAAAAAAAAATGTTGAGTGCAAAGATGAATTTGTACCACTGACGTTTCGACTCGATGTAATATTGGTGAAGACACGACAGAATCTGGAAGCTAGCTGCAGCTTGTGCCGCAAGTAGAAAATCCATATCCAAAGAATTGGTAGTTGAAGTTAGAGTTAGAATGGAGCAAGGAAATCCCCATCGAATCTATCTTGAGGAAGTCTATTGTAAGGACTAGCCACATCTCATTTATTTTGAGTTCTCCTTAATTTAAATCAATTGCAAAACTTTTCATCAATCATCAATTGTGACACAAATTTGCAAGTGACACTTTCCCATTCCCATCAACTGTCACAGAATTTTCAGATAACCTAAGGCACTTAAAATAACAACGGATGTAATTAACCTTTGTAGATAGGAACGGGCAGTAGCAGTCCCATATGTTTCAGGCTGACAGCTCCATTTGTCCGAAAACGTGTTTTTTTTTTGTTTTTTTATGCAGAAGGGCACTGAAAGAGCAACATTGGACTTAAAACACATGGTGTGGACAGCATTTTGCCTAAATGATGTCCGATGTTGCTCAGGTGTTTGTTAAAAAAAATGAAGAAGATAAAACAACCAAAATACGAGTAGATAACGAACTTTCTTGTAGGTCTACCCCCCGAATAGCTCTTTTAAGGGTGAGTAATAATAAATCATTTCGCCATCTTTGTTTAGCAGTCCCCTCCACAAAGATGCCAAGCGCGTATAGAATTTCATCGAAACAAATAAAATTCGACACCGATTATGTATCCTCGTAGACAGCCTCTTATTATTCTTGAAAGATAGACCACCCTTTATGTCAGTCATGATTTTGGACGTTGCTTGGAGGGTTGATATTGGAGTGCAATTTTTTTTTTTTTACTGTAGAGGAAGAAAATTTTCGTAGAATCCTTGTCTATCTGCCTAAAAATATCTCTCTTTCTGTAGGTATAGAATTTCCTTAAACTTCTAATGGGAGCTTGAGACGATGGCAACTGAAGGAAGGAGGTTAAACAGCTGACCTGGCAAGCGATTGAACTCTAAAAAGAGGGTCAAATCAAAGTGAATTTCTTCCAGTGGTGTGGGTTCTTCTATCTATTTTTTTTTTTTTTTTTTTTTGTTTCGATGAGACAACCCTTTTATTGGAAGCATCTTTAGCTTGGTATTTGTGTTGACTGGGCTGCTCTCAGCAGTTATCCGGAATTCACCCTTATCACGGAAAAGGTATGTGAAGATGTGCTTACCTTTTCGACAGATGAAGATGAAGAAGATTATGATAAATGGTAAGTCGAAAGGAACTTTTAATCAAAAAATTTTCTCTGAGTTGAGGTTAAAAGTTTGATCTACATCTAAGCAACCACAAGCTGATTTGAATAGGGTTAAATCACACCAGTAAGAAGTCTGTTGTGGTAGTGACTTAAACACTTTAAGTTTTGTTTATTATTTTTTTTATTTTGATTTCTGTAAAGGAGTTGTGGTTGTCAGGTGGATATAAACCCTTTTTTTAATTGAATCTAGGTCAAGAATTTTATTCTATTTTATTTTGAGTTGACTTTGATTGAAGATGAACAAGAAACTATTAGGGACTATGTTTGGAAATAGATTACGGGGAAAGCATTTGCAAGAGCCTTAGATCAGTAATTTTAGCTCATTCATAAAAGGAATAACAAATATTATTAGATGGAAATCAATTTTAACAACTGTTACTATCTATTGCCTTAACATTATCCGGAATTTCAGGAATTGCTGAAAAGATTCAAACATTATGGCCCATTGTATTGCTTGGGGCTGTTATATTGAAGAAGATAACAACGACTACGGTGAAAGATATATTTTAAGTGTGTCTTAGAAATTTAAACTGTGTAGACCGTAAAACTACGCTACATATATGATGTAACAAGCACTCGAACAATTAGCCCATTGTTGTCCTTGTAACTAAGTTCCTTTTACCGGAATTTCTCAGTTTATCGTAGAAAGATGAGTCATTGCGTCGGCGAGAAGGTGGCAAGCGTAAAACGGCCACTCGTAAATGTACATAGGTATTATTCTGCGTATTAACTCTTTTACGGCAGGCATCGCAGGATGTTGTGTAAATTATTCCTATCAAAGTGCACCAGAAGACATGATACGACATTGTGGGTGAAACTTGTCGCAGTCATCACATATTGGCTGCAGTCAGGAATAAGGATCTCATTCATCACTGAAGATCGACTAGAGATCTGTCGGGTACTGGTTGATGTCCATCCAGACTCGACTTGGCAAATTTATAAGCTTGAGTACTGACTAGCAAACAAAACTAGAAACACCATAATCGGGTAAGCAGTAAAGTCATCAGATGGAATCAACCGTGAAGTAAAATCCCGAAGCTCCGACATATTTGGAGCTCAGGGCGGTATGGATTTCCGAGAATAAATCAGGGTCTTGAAGAAGAGAAGGTGAAAGAAGAGCCCTTTATGGCCACACGGCAGCGGCCACATCTCCGAACGGGTCACTGGCTTCGGTCTTACCGACCCCTCGTCCTAGAGGTATCAAAAATGGAACTGGCTTTCCAGGTTGGGAGTTATGCCGCCGGGATAACTGCCCGGCCATGAAACAATTATGAAAGCTCCAAGCCACAAACAAACCTCCGATATGGATGGATTGATTGTTGCCAACCCATGTAAACGATTTAAGGACAGCGAATTTCCGATAGGCACGTGGAATTTAAGGTCCCTTAATAGGCCACGTGCAGCCGAATAATCAGTCAGAGACTGCTGTAAACAAGACATTTACGCCACAAAAGAAGTAGGAGGCAGAAAATCTCGAGTTTCCGTCATGTAAACGAACGCTTTGTAACAATCCGTATCAAGGCAAAATCTGCCAACGTTTGCCTAAAAGGCGCACACGCTCCCACAGAGAAGAAAGATGACGTCACCAAAAATAGTTTCTAAGAGCTCTGGAATAAGATCGTTGACACAAAAATTATCTTTAGCGGTCTTTATACAAAGCTAGGTAGGGAGTACATCTTTGGTAGATGGAGGGTATACCCTTGAACTACACCACATCCGATGATGGATTCAGGCTATACAACTTTGCGACGGGGGGCGTAATATTGTCGTAGCTAGCACGCGGTTCTCACATCTCGATATTCACAAAGGGTCTTGGAGAACTCCTGATCAATCAACCATTGACCGCATTGCGTTCGACCGACGCACGACACATCTCCAGTATTATGGATGTTCTAATGTTCGAATTCGGACTTTTACCTTGCTGTAGCCAAGGTACAATAGCGGATACCCGGAACAATATCAAGACAACCTTTCGACGTCAGACGGCTACAATTGCAAGAGATCGCCAAATCGCCAAACAGAGACCAACGCTCTGGTCTGAAAAGTCTTCGAATCCGACTCCAAGGAACAGCGCAGTAGGAGAAGACCGTAATTTTGGTGGCGCACGCAAGTAAAAAGGGACCTCAGCTAACATAACGTGCGAAACTGGATAGCTGCCTTCGACTGGAAGCATCGAGCTTAGTTTAGAAATCTTTTGCCATTATACGCGTCTCGTATAGTGAACATAGGATGGATTTGCAAAGACATTTTGCGTACAAGAAAACCCGACCATGTTCTTTAGTTTTCAAAAAACTAGGCTGATAGTTCTGATATTCAACTTTTCCCATTCCAACCACGAAATTAGTTTTTTTTTAAATATTTTTGCTTATATTGCAATGGAACCAAGTAGTCCTAATGGGTCAAAGAGCCAAGTGCATGCAACTTATACTGTTTGCTTTGTTAAGTTGCTTGGGGAAAACGCATCCTTATATATGTACTGGAAATTATTCTTCTTTGGACTCCATTCTATTCCAAGTGTTTTCGTAGCCTCCTGTACTTGAGCTTAAATTCGATGTTATTTAAGTGTGAGAATGAGTTCAAATAAATATTTGAATACCATTTCTGAAGCTCAAAGTGAGCAGTTCCAATAAGATATGTCACTTCTTTCTAAAGTTCTTCGATTGTGAGCCTTTCGTGATGAGGTCATTTACATAAAAAATTCTTAAGATGATGCGGCTGCCAATGGAGTAATGGCCTTAACGTCGTTGGCCAAGTCCTCGTAAACACCACTTATATCAGAAAGACGCACACGACGCTCCATTTGTCTTTGTATTAAGCCAGTATGTTTTGAGTCCCTCTGTATCGTAGGTTCTACATAAAATCAGCTGAAATGTTGTTTTCCCTTCATCTACAACTGTTAGGGCATAGATAAATGCGGAAACATACTCGTAGCATGATTAAATATATTCCTTCCTTCATCATCAGCGAGTTATTAAGTGATAGCACATTTGTTCGTTGACATGATGCACCAGATGGGGCCCAGTATGCTTCCTTGGGTTACTCCAATCAAATATTTTCGCCATTATGGGTAGCAAGGAAATGGGTCTAAGAAGGTACTTCATGAGGATGCTTATCAGGTTTTGGAATCATAATTATTTCGGGGAATTTCCAATAGCAAGGGGCATGCTTGGGTCTTAGACAGGATTTCAATATCGCTATTAGGTTACCTATTGCTTTTTATAGCAGCTGCTGCATCAAATCGCAACCAGGAGATTTTTTCGATTGTAGATCTGTCCGAATAATTC
Organism: Volucella inflata; assembly: GCA_928272305.1. NCBI lineage: Eukaryota > Metazoa > Arthropoda > Insecta > Diptera > Syrphidae > Volucella > Volucella inflata. Next base: position 79,402,609 of record OV743717.1, on the reverse strand, counting down.
GATTTCGTTTTGTGTGACTGGACATATTTTAACACAACTTTTTGGATAAGTTTCCTCAGTTGTGCTTTCGTTGGGCTGAAATACTTTTCGCTGTTTGATCCGCAAATAACTCAGCTTTTTCCATATTGCTTATTGCCCATGAATTATCAGTTTTGAATTTTTTTGATTTCCACAAGGAATACTCAGCTGGTTTATCTGCAGTAAACCCACTTAGATATTGGTTAATACTTTGATTTTTAAGCTCTCTTATCATAATCTTTTCATAATCTTGAATTTTCACTAAAAGTCATATAGATTGGAGAGTGGCCGGAGCTCAGATCCGAGCTCCTTCTTCTATTTGCAATAGGCTTCTAGACATTTGATTTGTTACGAAGAAATCAATGAAGTTAGGAATTTTGTTTATATCCGTAGGCCAATATGTTGATTAACCAACTGACACAAACACAGAACCTACTTCTTATGCTGAAATAATGATTTAGTCTTTCAATTGGACCAAGGAATTGTCTTTATTGACGAACGTTTTAAAAACTCCAATAAAGTTCTAGTAGTAGGTTTAACAAATTTACAGAAAATTTAACGAAGTCGTTGCTGTGGTAAACCAGAAGAGGAGGGTAGCAGAATAGCAATGGATGTGTCAATGACTCTAAATCGACTATTTGTCCCTTGAAGTAAAGAAGTATTTTTGATTTCGTGGTGCAACTTAAATCTCCGATTTAACTACGACCATTATCTGTTAGATTGAGTTCTTTTACACGAGTCTGATAGCTCAGTGCCTGTTTGAAATACGATTCTAGAATCCTCAGGTGAAATTCCAATTCTGTTTCCATTTTCGAGTACAGACGATTTGCTGAAAATCAAATTTTTAATCCGTGAAATGCTTCCATTATTATGCAGCTCGATACCGACAGGGGAGATAGCCTTTTCCGAGCTAGTTTTGAGATTACCTGAGAAGTGACTCCCCTTCCTGAGAAAGAGAGTGTTTTGTTCTCGGATTCAGTTTAAGTGCCATAAGATTTCACGAGCTTTTTCAATTTGATATATTTTCCCTTTTAACGATATTATAAAAAAGGCTCGCCTCTTGTTTGACAGAGAGTTCCTCTTCGAACGATGAAGTTCTTGGTTGTAGACGGCTGCTGAAACCTATCACATTAGAGATAGCATTTGTAATGATATTCTTGGACTACTGTCACATGTTTGTGTTGCATGTATGCAAAAATATGCCTGAGATTGAAAAAGATGCGGCAATCAAAATCTCTGGCTATCGCTTGGGATGGTATCCATCCAACTTCAAGCCAAAGTGCTATCGAAGGAGCTCCCCCTTTATACTCTGGGATAGAGGTCATCGAATGCAATTTATGTCTCATAATTGCTATCCTTCTGGGAATCTAGAATACAGATTGTCACCAACTCCGGCCTCATTTGTCTAAGGTAGACTTCATCCCTAGGTCTCTTATTTTTTACATATTTCAAAATTGTATTACTAGTTGATTTGAGGCCAATATAGTCCACACTTGAATTAATACGACAGTAAGTACGCGTTTTAGTTAAAATATCGAATTTTATAGCTATTATTTGTTTTCTATTAACTTGCTTTCATATATAGGAAGTCAATAGTAGGTGGAAAATTATATACCAAGGTGCAAATGCTTATCTTTTAAGCGAACAAATGAGCAACTAACTTGCGAATATTTTTTCATTTCAAAAGGCTTTTAGTGAAATGTTCTGATTGACTGCGGATAACTTTACCCAAACATTAATTATGGATCATCCAGAGGTTTCTAAATTCATCATTCCTAAAGCATTCTATATAAATTAATGCTGACAACGAATGTCGTGCGAGTATTGGAGAAAGTCATTTATTTTGATGACACTTAATCCCATTCCATTAATTTAAATGGAAATATCCAAAAGTACATAAATCACTTACCAGACGTTGACAATTTTTTACAAAACGAGTACTCAGGGTTATCTGATTTCTAGCTCATTAACATAACTTGAGAATGTCGTTTAGAACTTATCAATACCGCACCTACCTGCTTATTAAATTTTCTGATTCAAATCTGGACAGCCTGTTTCAATGAAAATAGAAAACGGTTTATAAGTACACGCGTAGGCATAAAAAAATCAACAACCAAAGTTACGAGTATAATGGCTTGATGCTGTAGGATAAATTTCGCATTATCAGCTGCTCGAGGTACTAACTGAATTAAGCCGCGTAGAATCCAAACACTGGTGCATTCACAACTTGTTTGTTTCGGGTGGACATAGGCCTCTGTCTAAAAGCGTCTCCTGCCAGCTCGCTCTTTTGCTAGCTGCCTTCAGCTTCGCACGCTAAATTGGCTGAGGTTTCCTTCCACTTGCGTGCGCCACCCGAGTCTCGGTCTTCCTCTATGCTTTACATGACCCATACTTCTAAGTCATTAAATCTCCACTCTTTAAATCACGCGAATTTTCTTCTCAAAGCTGCCAAGAGCCTGCCCCTTTTCCTTTTTGATAATGTCCATACCTCTGCGCCATAGAGCAGGACTGGAATTATTAAGGTCTTTTTTCATATCAAAGGTGTCGGTGAGATCTATACCGACCTTCCTAGAGCACAATGCATTCTACATCGTCATTCTGCATAGGCGGACGAGTTTGGCGGGGATGTCAAACTAGACATTGTTCTATATAGCTCGTCTCTATAGGTGCTTTCTTACACAGCTTTGAAATCTTTAAATAGGTGGTGTGTATCGTAGGCTTTCTCTAAGATCTCCCGTAGTGTGAATATTCGGTCGATGGTGGATTTTCCTGGCCTGAAACCACACTGATATAGGCCTATCAGGTTGTTGACGAACGGCTACAGGCGTTCACACAATGCGGCAGATAAGATCTTGTGCGCGATGTTAAGGAAACTGATGCCTCTGCAGTTGGCACGGTTTAGAATGTCTCATTTCTTGAGAATCAGACAAACCATGCTGGGGTTCCGTCTATCGGTCATACATTTATCTGACCACATTTTATAGAGTTTATGTATGCTCAAGTCATTGAGCGCCAGTTTAAAGAGCTCGGCATTCAGGCAAGGGGGCCAAAATCGCGTCATCATCTTCTCGTGGTGCCCCCTGAATAGCTATTTAAAGTCCCTAATGATGAGAGTGCTGAGGCTGATTGTATGTGTGTAACTCGACAGTTGGACCTGTGAGAGGCTTCTGAACTCCAATGCGCATGGACTATATCAGACGAGGCTGATGTGGACCAGAATCCCTCAGAAGGATGTCGTACGGCGGATGAATCCCCAACATGGAGTCAATGGCGGTGGACGGCGAAACCTTATGCGAGCTACTTTAACATATTTGGAGCCTTGGTCCATAAAGATTTCCTGGACTAGTCGGAGTTTGTGATGATAATGGACGAGCTCCATCACGAGCTGATGGTGGCGGACATGCTCTATCATGCGCTGCTCCATTAAGGTCAGTAAGGAATTAATAAGACAAGGCGACGCGAGGACATCTGAGCTTTTCAACATCGCTTTAGATAGAATTGCACAAAATTCACTGGCCAATAGACAGGAAGCGGCTAAAATGGTTCTCACGGTAAATGAGGCAGAAACCAAGTTACTATATACTGTCAGCTGTCATCGAAAAAGAACTCCCAACATCTGAAAGTTGGTCAGAGCGTTAGAATTGGCAGCTGTAACTTCGAGGTAGTTGAAGACTTCGTCTACCTTGGCTTAGGAATTACAAGTGACAACGATAACAGCACGTAAATAAGGCGTAGAATAACTCTTGCCAACCGCTATTTTTTCGGGCTCAGCAGGCAATCGAGTAACAGAGCCCTTTTTCGGAAGACCAAACTGGCTTTAAACAAGACCTTGATCATCCCCGTCTGTCTTTCTCTATGTCGCAGGGATATGGACACTATTGAAAAACGATGAAGAAACCCTTGGCCGTTTCGAGAGGAAAATACTACGTGTTATCTATGGTCCCGTTTGTATTGGCGGGGAATGGAGGAGGATATTTAACCCAAATTGTAAGTACCTATAGCGACATCGACTTCGTCAGGCGTCTACGGATTCAACGCTTAAAATGGCTGGGTCATATAGAGCGGGCGCACATAACAGTTCCGGCCCGAATAATCTGCAAATCCGAGCCCCGGGTACAACGTAGCAGAGGACGGCCGAATCTACGGTGGTGCGAACAAGTGGAAGGGGACCTCAACCAACTTGGAGTGCATCACCGATGGAAGGAGCTGGCGAAAGACCGTGTCAGCTGGTGAGGCTTGTTGGTTGAAGCCTGGGTTCACCCCGGACTGTAGGGCCACTTAAGAAGTGAGGGACGGATATTGCTATTTTAACTTCATCCAGTTCGGGTGAACAGAATTGTTGGTCTACAATACATCGTCAAGGTTGAAAGGTTCAATCGGGCTGACAGCTGTATTTAGTTTGTCATATCCGTTATACAGTCTGCAAAAATGTTCTTTCAACGCTCAGCATCGACTGCGACTCAACTACGATGTTCCCTTGGGTGTCCAGGAGCTTGTAACCATGGCAACGAGTCCGTCTCTTAATAGCTTTACATGTAAATCGCCGAGGACAATTTTAACAATTTATAGATAAGGTATTGCTCTTATTCAAGAGCTTGTAGAGGATATCTTTGGTGTCGTCATCTTTCTACTCTGTGTGAGCTTGCGCACATATAAGGTTGGTGTTTGCAAATTTAGCCAAATGTGCTACGAGGCGCTCGTTTAAATGCCAGAAACTCGAGACTGCTTCCAATTACAAATCCGCATCTAAATAGGCGCTGCTTTTGCCGTCGATAAAAATCGTCGTTGTAGATGTTGCAGTATTTCATCCATTTTTTTGCCCGGTTATTAGATAGCGGTAATATCTGCTGTCTAGGTCCTCCCCTAGTTGTTCGGCTACATATGATCTATTAAGGGATCTAACATTTCACGTGCATATCCGAAGTTCGTTAGTAAACTCGTTAGACTGTGCAATATAAAAACCAAAATAGGGAAGGCTTGGAAGCAACATCCCTGTGACCCTTAATGTCAAAAAGGAAAGCTAGGACATCAGAAACAAAGAGTGTTATTCAATCACACAATATAACAATACAACCTAAGAAAATACCATAATCAGCATAATATTTTCAATCGGCGTTTCTAATTCATTTCGAGATGTTGACTTTAAAGTTGCCTACCAGCAAAACGAACAGAAAATTTGTCATCTGTACGATTCTAGAATTAAAGTTGAAAATTGTTACAGACAAAGTCCTGTAAAACTCATATAAAACTGTCGACTTGAACATATCGTCCAGACAAACTGGCAAAAAACATGTTCCCAACAAAAGGACGATAAGAACGATGGAGGATAGAAGGAAAAAAAAAACGAAAATAATTTCCCACTGTACCAGGTGACGGCAAGGATTTGTGTTTATGTCCTTTCAAGCAAATCCCCAGTCGGTCACCTTTGACCATTTAGTTTGTTTCTTTTGTTCTTTTTTTAACCTTTCGCTAACACCTTTCACCTGCTTCATTAATCTCTACGTACAATAGATACACATACATACGAGTATACGTATGCTTCTATTGGCGGTGTGCGTGTTTTTTCCATTTTTATACATATTTACGTCCGACCCTAAGGGTGTATAAAGGAGAATTTGTTGAATCGAAAATCCCATTTAGATGATTTAGAGTTATTTAATCTGGATTAGGTTTTCCATAGAAGAAAATTCTAAAAGTTGTTCACCAGGCAAATTAAGCCAGAGAGGAAGGATCTGCTACCGGTATTTGCACACCGACACTACCTACATATTGAGACCATGGAAACTTTGTAATTCTGCCAAAGGCAGGGGATACAAATTTCGAGCTTAGAAGTTATTGTCAGGCATTACAAGCATTTTGCTGTACATATGGTATGACCAAAGAAAAGTGCATATATCCATGAACAAAGTCCAAAAATGAAACGACTCATCCAAAGAATGAAATATTTTTTGATTGAATTGTTTTCAAAATTTCTGGGAAGGAGTCATGCATCAAAGAGTGCAAGCTCCTTGGTATAGTCCATTATTCAGTTTAAAATAGCCTTACTCTCTGACCGACACTTGTTTTTAAGGAAGATTCTCAGAAAAACATTTTCTTTATCTTTCCCATATTTTTTCCAGAGGTAAACGAGTTATGTGAACAGTGATTTGAACTAAATCACTAAATTAATAAAATTAAATTTTTAATCATGAGTTAAGCCATAAAACCTTACGACTGAGACACGCGTAATTTTAAAGCAAGGACGGTCATAGACGTCTTTAATGTTTTGCTTATGTTTTAAATGACTTGAACTATAGTTAACATTGCCAAAGATATTATGTGGCAGCAATTGAATTGTAATAAACGAGCTCGCCCTCATCAGATCTGTGCCCGCATAAGACGTTAAAGGATAGGCTGATCAAAGAGTTTGTGGACACTCAGGACAAGCACATAAAAAACCTACTTCAAGATGTGCAACTTCGCGATATGCAATGCCCGAATTAGATGGATCTACATCAAATTCATCTACTCGTATGATGCCGCAATTTGTGAGAAAGGCAGCTAACTCTTAAGGTGAGCTGGCAGAACTAACCCAGGTAACGTTGATAAGTTATGGCGTAACAATTTGCAGTTGCATAGTTTGTGTTCTGGTTTTCCTACGTCCTCGTTGCACCATCTGCAGGTATTGTCTCGTGCTATACATATGGTCGTAATATGTTTTTTTTTAACATGGTAGTTCCCTTTAAAAAAAACACAAAGTTAAATTTAAGTATGTTCCTGAGGGCAATGAGGCGATGTATACCGGTCAGCATGAGGTTCTGCCTAAGTAGCTGTTTCCCAAACTTTCGAAGTGAGCATCTAAACAACAACAAAAATAACACCAGAAACAACAGAAGAAATCAACAGCAACAGGAGGAATCAGAAACAACAGAACGAATCAGCAACAATAGAAGGAATCAACAACAACAGAGGGAATCAACAGCAACAGAAGGAATCAGCAACAACAGAAGGAATCAACAACAACAGAAAAAATCAGCAACAACAGAAGGAATCAGTAACAACAGAGGGAATCAACAACAACAGAAGGAATTAACAACAACAGAAGGAATCAACAACAACAGAGGGAATCAACAGCAATAGAAGGAATCAGCAACAACAGGAGGAATCAACAACAACAGAAAATATCAACAACAACAGAAGGTATCGACAAAAACAGAAGAATTAATAATGCGTAATAACATTGAGAATTACAACAAAGTATGCACTGCCCGAGGGAAAGCAGGGACCGACTATTTTACCCAGAAGGGTGAATATTTGCAGATGGTGCTGTTGAAAGGTATCAATCCTACCATAAAAAAACGGACGAGCTCTAAGCGGAACTGAAGATGTTTGAAGACAACTACGGGGGGGTCAAACCGTCCACCAAAGCTACGCTCAGTTAAGAGAAATTTAAAAGAGCAGCTCGCGTACTGAAATGTATGCGCTGTCAGAGGTTCGGGCACGCCGCAGCTAATTGCAACATGCAGTTCAGATGTGTATGATATGGGTATGATAAAGGTCATAAAAATGGCGAATGTCCTTTAGGTAAAGATGGGTATCGGGTAGAAGTTTACTCCTTTATGTACTCTGAGAGAATTCGGGAAATCCTGCTGATTTCAGTGGATTTTCAAGGTTCCTAGGGCTGAATCGGCTACAGTGGGTACCATGTATATAGAAGATACCGGCCTGATTTCATTCGAGAAGATGAAGTTGGTGTTTTAATACGGCATGGCTTGCGTCATAGGCCCATATAATGGGCGTCCCATAATTCAAGCAAAATTTAAAATTTGAATTATGCGTCATTTAATAGCACATTGATAACAACGGAAAATAAGACAACAAATGACATTTCGGAGTTAGTAAAAGTGGAGCGCTAGACAACAGAACAACGCATTTCATTGTTGAGGAATATTTGAAAAATAATGCATTTTTGTCAGCTACAGATCGCGATTTTTTACAAAATATGGCCGCCATAGTGATTTAAAATCATCAACTGCGAAAAGAATAATTGAAAAATTCTGGGGAAACTGGATCAATTAGTGACTTGAGCACTCTGGGTGTCCTGTCACAAGTGGTTCAACAGAAAACATCCAAGCAGTTCGCGAGAGTATTGCTGACAGTCCAGGCACATCAATTCGGCACCGTAGTCAAGAATTAGGCATTTCGAGAACCGCTCTACAGCGAATTCTTACGAAATATTTAAAAGTTCATGCTTAAACAGTTCAATTGACTTAAGAACTGGAGACTACTGACCATGCAGCGCGAAGAGAGTTCGTTGAATGGATTTTGGAACAACAACAAGTGGACGGTGATTTTTCGAACAAAATCATCTTCAGTGATGAAGCTCATTTTCATCTTGATGGCTTCGTTAATCGTCAAAATTGTTGCAGATGCATCCACAACGCGTGACTGTTTGTGGATTTTGGCTGGATGCATTATCGGACCATTCTTCTTCGAAAATGCGGCTGGTCAGGCAGTAAAAATTAATGGTGTTCAATACCGTGACATGATAACCCAGTTTTTAGTGCCTTAATTACAAGATATAGATGACCAACATGTGGTTTCAACAAGACGGTTCCACATGCCATACAGCAAGAGAAACAATTCAGTTACTGCATGAGCTTAATTTCTTAATCGTGGAATCGGCCGTTTTTGCGATCAGAATTGACCTTCGAGATCTTGCAATTTAACGCCACGTTGGGGTTTTTTTGAAGTCCAAGGTCAATGCAAACAAGCCCACGACCACCAACGCCTTGAAAGATAAATTGGGAGGTGTATTAATGAAATTCAGCCACATTTATGCGAAACGGTCGTAGAAAATTTCAATAAAAGAGTACTTACTTGCCAGCAAAGCCGTGGCCGCCATTTATCCGATGGGCTATTCCATACATAGCTCCAATCTGTGTACTCTATGACTCAATAACAAATTTAAGCTTTTTTATTTAAAATCTGTATTTTCTATCAAAATTACATTTTGCGTGTTAGAAGCTTGCATTGTACAGGTTCCCTTTTGAAGCGTGAGGACAGTGTATGTGGTGTCACTTTACTCATCTGATGCACTTCATCCCGCTCAATTTATTACAGAACTCGAATTACTATTTCATTCCCTTCAGCTTCAATCTGAAGAGAATTTATAGTTTCTGGCCGGAGTTCTAAACCCTAGACATGGGGCATGGGGAAGTTATCCGTCGAAAGCAAGGTGCAATTATTTGCACAGCTTGTTGTGCCAAAATATGATTAAGAACAAAATTGAGTTGTACTAAACGAATCGCCCGTCTGTTCCATTAGCTGATTCCTTTCTAGACTTAGCGCTGACAGACATCAGAATGTATGTTATGAGCACAAGTCATCAAACTCGGTATCACTACGGATTCGCCGCCACATTACAAATTCCAAACGAGCAAATGCTGCTGGTGCAGTACGACCATAAGTTCTCATACAATCATCGTAGGGCACGATGGTCACGCTTTTCTGGGATTTTAAAGCGTAACTTATGTTTGAGTGGAATTGATCCCCCGACAAATAGAAATCTGACAAACGACGAGATTTAGTAGATGTAGACAACGATATCAAAGAAAAACTATAGAGCGAATAATTCCTCGAGTAGAACTCTTAGACGCCAACCTAGCTGACAAGTATAGAACCCCAACAATTGACGCACTATACACACACAAAAATAGACTGCTTTCGAGGCTTAAACAGATGTATAAATAGTTTACTAACAGAAACAACTTGGAAATTCGGACATTGAAGTCACTGATCACAAACCTCAAACAATAAACAAAAGAAAATTACAAAGCATCTCTAAGTTTATATTGGGGCAATTCGATTCGGGATATGAAATCTAGTAGTCCGAATATGTTCCCGCGCTTAAATAAATTGTTCAGGCGGAAAGATCACAATGACATTCAATGCGTCCGAATTCCACAAACGACAGAGAATAGATAGATATAACAGACGATTGGCGATGGTCTTTTTGTGGTCGATGACTCACAGGAATTGATGGATTTGCTTGGAGCTCTTTTCGAAGCGGTGTGGACGTTGAACGATCCAGCTCACCGTAAGCATGACATTAAGAATAGAGGCAATGTGAATCATCTCTATCTACGCAAAGAACTTCATAATTGGCGATCTGAGAACAACGGTATTGCGTTATTCAATAAGAAAACCCAGCAAACGTTATCATCGTCGATGAACGAGCTGGCGCTCATTTGTTCGCGCAAGAAGATGAGCTCCTGTGCATCTTGAAGTGGTAGGGTAGTAGCAGTAATAGAGATACTGTTTAATATATACACGAGTCATCCATTAGGTTCCCTCAATCACGCTAAAGCCTACCCACACGATTTAATGGGGTACAGATGTACAGATCAGGTCCAAAATCCAGGTCATCAATACTCTACTTCAGCGTGACTTCGATCATATTAAAACGTATTGCGATGATTCGAAATTGAAAAAATTGGAAACAATATTATTTTGAACCCCATTGAGACGGGCTTCTTGGTATACCAGGAATCACTGGAGAAATTTGGCCGCCATTGGACAGCATGGACTTCCATTGACGGTGAAAAACGTAGTTAGATACCTTGGTATCTGGCTTGATCAGTATTTATATTTTGATTAACATTTAATTGCTTAAGAGCCTTAGCCCTAGCAAGGAAACTGTTTCATAGCAGTCAACTTGACCCGAAGTTAAAGGTAATATTCTTCGTGGCCCTAATCAAGCCAATCACCGCTTATGGTTGTCCCGTGTGGTTCCACGTAGAGCCTTATTTTATGGAGACAATTCGGGTGTTTGAAAGACAATGTCTCTGGACCTGTATTAAATTATAATAGAACACCAGAACCTGAGTTAATAGAGTATTATCCCAACAGGATTCACAACTTCTTGATTTAGGTGATTTGAAGGCACGTTCCAAAAGCGATGAACAGCGATAGTAACCTGATCTTTGGGGCTTATTACTCATTACCAATGTAATGTATCATGAGAGTACACTCCGATCCGACCTTATTCCACCGGAGGTATTCCTTTTTATAGATACCAAAATGTAAGTGCAGAGTAGGGACGGTATTGCTGTAATATACCGTCGCCAACATGGTTTTTTTTTTTTTTTTTGGGGGGTAGGTGTGAAAATCTTCATAAACATTATGAACCCGTTGCTCATAGTAGTGTGAGATTCTTACTCTTCTTACTAAAACGCCTCCCTTCTAAAAGACTACAACTAAGTTACCTTATCAAGTAGTTTCCGTTTCAAAAACCGTTCGCGTGGGGCAGGTAGCTTTCCAGCAAAAGCTCCTGCTAGTACCGCTATTATATGCGGATAGGCCTTATCGCGCTAGATCAAATGGTCTCATTCTTTGTAATCGACGCACTAAGTTTGTCTCGTCCAGAATTTGGAGTATTTTATTATTACAATGACCATAAAGACGAATACGGAGTTTGCGAGCAAAGTTCATTATTTCGTCCTCGACGGTAATTATTCCTAAGTCTCTGTGGATGGCACGGTTTCTGATATACCATGGGGCGTTCACGATTTGTCTTAGAACTTTGTTTTGATAGCCTTGGAGAATATTTCGGTTGCTTGGTTTAGTACAACCCCAAAGTTGTATACCGTACGTCCAAACAGGTTTAAGCACTTGCTTATAGATGAGCAGTTTGTTATGTATGCTTAACTTGGAATGTTTTCCTAGTATTTGTTTGAATTTATTTTCAAGTTCATCACGTTTCTTCTTAACATGCGGCTTCCATTTCAGTTTTACATCTAGTGTCATTCCTAGATACTTTACTTCATTTGCATATGGTATTTGTACCGAGTTAATAAAAATGGGAAGGTTGCTTATTTTCCGGTTAGTAAAAATTAACATGAGTAGATTTGGTCTCATTGAGAACAATTCGCCATATCTTTTACCATTTGTAGATTTTATCCAAAGCCGTTTGTAGTTTCCCAGTAGCTTACTCGACTGAAGTATCTGTAGCTAGTATCGCCATGTCGTCCGCGAACGTGGCTACTATGGTACCTGATTCTTCCGGTATGTCTCGAGTATAGAGTAAAAACAATACCGGACCAAGTACACTTCCTTGCGGAACTCCAGCAGCGATCTCCTTAAATTCCGAGTATTCAGTGCCATGTTTAACACGAAAAATTCTGTTTTCCGGGTACGATTTCAGAACCATATGCAGCTCTCTCGGAAGAATCTGGCTTAGCTTAAAATTTAAGCCTTCATGCCATACCTTATCGAAGGCTTGAGACACGTTAAGAAGCACGCTAGAGCATATATTTTTTTTCCCTCTAGGGCTTTCTCAATTTCATTCGTAATTCTAAAGACCTGGTCAATTGTGGAGTGCTTGGTTCTAAAACCGAATTGATGATCAGGAATTAGACGCCTCTCTTAAATGATCGGTTGCAAGCGCTTCAATAGGAGTTTTTCAAATATTTTAGATATTATCGCCAGAAGCGATATCGGTCTGTAGGACTTTTTTTCTTTTAGAGATTTGCCTGGTTTCGGGACCATTATAACTTCGGCAACTTTCCATTGGCTTGGAACGTTTGATAATCTTAGCGCGGCATTTATAAGTTGGAGCAGTTTGATCAGGGCTTTCTTTGGCAACTCTTTGAGAATTTGACCTGTTATCAGATCATAACCAGGGGCTTTGTTATTTTTAAATTTTTTAATTGCTTGGTTAAGTTCTCGTAGGAATACTGTTTTTATTCTAAAATTGTCCAGTGCCGTAATTATATAATTAGAACCTCCTGTTAACGCCTGTCCATCAAAAGGCTTAAACGTTTCTTCTAGGTGCTCGGCAAATAGATCCGCCTTCTCTTTATCTCCTTTTGCCCATTCGCCATTATTTTTTCTTATGGGAGGAAATTGCATTTGAGGCTTTTTGATTCCCTTCATGGCTTTCCAGAGGGAGTAATTTGAACTTCTTTCGGCAGTCAGGCCTTCGAGATATGTAGAGATATTCCGATTTTTGTAATCTCGAATTGCTTCCTTCAACTTGTTGCATAAGTGGTTTAAGTATGTTTTATGCTGGGGAGCACGGGATTGTTGCCATCTTTTGCGCGCTCTCCTCTTTTCTCTCACCAGTTCTTTTATTTCTGGCGGATATTTTATTTCATTACTTGCTTTCTCTTTTCTTTTTGGAGTTGGAGTGTTGTTCCAGGCATCGTTCTGCACTGGACTTTGATGAATCTGTCGACTTCGTCTTCTATTTCGTTTTGTGTTTTTAGCGACACGTTTAGAACAATATGTTCATTGCAGTAATTTCTAAAACCGTCCCAGTTAGTTTTGTTGTTAGTTAATCCAGGCGCCACTTCTTTCTTAATTAAAAGTATGCTTAGTGTCAAAATGACTGGTGAGTGATCTGAGGAGAGATCATAACTTTCCTCGATGTTTGTAGAAATTTTGGCTGCTCCCTTTGTGACAAAGAAGTCTACAAGATCAGGGGTCTTTGTTATATCCGAAGGCCAATATGTTGGTTTTCCTGTCGAGAAAAATCAACTTTACATTGCATTCCGGCTTCATAGAGTTGTCTGCCTTTCGTTGAATTACATCTTGAGCTCCAGAAGGTATGTTTCGAATTAAAGTCACCACCAATTATAAAATTCGGTCCGAGTGAATCAAAGATACCTTTAAAGTCATTCTTTTCTAGCTTGCATCGTGGGGGACAATAAATGGATGCAATGTTGTAGTGCAGGTGGTTATATTTTACGCGAACCGAACTTAACTGCATTGCATCGCATTCAATCTTCATATTTATAGAGTGTTCAATACAATCTTTAATGAACAATGAGGATCCGCCTCTGGCATTTTTTGATGGGTGGTATGCATGATAAGCACAGTATCCCTTTAGTTCCACACGAGGTCGTTTCCTCAAGTGAGTTTCAGAAATCAAGCAAATGTCAATATTGGCTTTTTGTAAGAACACTTCCAGTTCGTCGAGTTTTTTAAAAAGGCCGTTTACGTTCCACGTCAATATTTTAAGCACTTGTTTCATATTCATGCTTGGAATTGAGTTTTACGTATTTCTTTCTCGAGATTGCACAATTTTTCAACTAGAAGTTTATTTGTTCTGCCTTGCTCCTCAAGAGTCGTGGGAATTAGGGAGAAAACGCGAGCCACTGGATCTGGCGTAACACCGCTTTTTTTATTTCCTTGCAACGCAGCTTGTGCATACGTTAGCGCGTCAATCGGTGGCGGATTTTCCTTTGCAATCTTTTTTTGTATATCCTTCGACCTTACCGCGACGAATTTTCTTTCTTTCACTGCCTGTTCTTTAGCAATATTAGGTTTATTTGTGGTTGCGTTTGGGTTTGGACGTAAGGTTTTTTTTAAGCCAACAGGGTGCGAGGCAAAAGCAGCTCATCTACGACGGGTACGGCGTCAATGCTCAGGAGCTCTTCCGTTTCAGTTCCACGATCGCGGACAGAGGCGGTATCGAAACTTGGTGGCTTAGTGGATAGGAGTCCTAGGCCACTGGGTTACTGTTGTTATATTAACAAACTGCTCTTAGTTTTGAGTTAGATCTAAGCTTTTTTTTTAGCACATAAGTTCATATGGATAGAAGAAATTAAAATGAATTGAAAAGCAAAATTAGGCTAGTCTCTGTATTTTGTTGAGTCTAATCTGTGTTGACCCCTGCATCGCTTTATATCGCCAAACGGCGGCTGCATACGTGATGATAGGTCTCATTAAATTTAAAAAAAAAAATATATATATATTATAATTCAGCATAAAAAATAATGAGAACCAAATTCATCTTTTAACATAATTAAATACAATAAAAGTAAACATAGGGCATTTGATCAATCTGTAACTTTGCGAAACTGTTCCTACTTAGTACTTCGTATGGCCTCCTTTTGCTTTGAGGACCGCTTTTATTCTTCTTGGCATGGATTCTATTAACTTTTTACATTAATTTGTGGTGATATTTTGCCAAGCAGTTTGAGTGCGGTACCATTATTCATGCAAATCCGGACAATCTCCAGGCAAATCCGAAATAGCACCTTTAACCTCAACCCAAAGATGTCCAATCGGATTGAGGTCTTTATATTGTCGTGGCGAATCAAGAATTTGAAATTGCTGATTTTGCAGTCATGCTTTTGTAATTTTGGCTGTGTGTTTCGGATCATTATCTTGCAGGAAGATAATTTCCGACACATCTTTATGCCACTTTTCCAAAGGAGTAAGGAGTCCATGCTCCAGGATGGTGATGTATTGAATGGCATTCATGCGACCCACCACTTTCATAAGATTTCCTCCCCCAAAGTTTAATGTTGGTTTGGTATGGCGATCGCTCCAGCTCCATTGGCGACCATCGGACCCAAGACGGTTTATTTTCGTTCCATCCGACCAAATTACTGTTGCCGAACCATTAACACAACAATCCTTATATTTTTGGGCAAATTGTAGCTATAATTTCTTACGGCAGTCAGTCAATAGGGTCTTTTTAATTTTAGCGCGTCCATAAAAACCGTTTCTGTGCAAAATTGTTCGTACAGCCTCAGTTGTTACATTAATCCGCACAATTTGCCGCACAATACGCCTTTGTATATTTGAGTTTTTGCGTATTTTGGATACAACTCCCACTGAAACTCCATGTTTTTGAGAAATTTCTCGATGAGATATCTTGGAAACAATTAGCCTTTCTACTTCCTTAAAGTTTGAGATATTAAGTTATTTCACCTACCATCAAATTTAAAACAATTGAAATATTTTTATTTTCAACAAAAACCACAGAGAAAACTCCACATGTGGCCAAACTTTTTACTCACAATATGCAAGTGCAACGGTGTCAACAAATTGATCATATGCATTGCATAAGAACTTTTGCAAATTCTCACAAAATAACAGTGCATTTTTGTTTGATTTTGCTGTGTTGATTCATAATCACTCCATTTATTTTGAGTGAAAATTTAGTTGCTCTAACTCTTAAACTTGAAGAGTTACAACTAAAAATTATACTTTGCTCTGAACATGTGATCAAAAAGTTGAGTCACTTTACTTACTTACTTTAGGTAGCGCTACAGTCCGGGGTGGACCTGGGCCTCAGTCAACAAGCTTCTCCAGCCAGCTCGATCCCTGCCTAGCTGTCTCCAGTTTCGCACGCTAAGTTGGCTAAGGTCCTCTTCCACTTGCGTGCGCCACCTGAGTCTTGGCCTTCCCCTACTGCGCTGTCCCTCGGGGGCGGATTCGAAGACTTTTCGGACCGGAGCATTGGTCTCCATTGGCTCTACATGACCCAGCCATCTCAGTCTTTGGATCTTCACTCTTCTGGCTAGGTCCATGTCGCTGTACAGTTCATACAGTTCGTCGTTGTATCTCCTCCTCCACTCACCGTCAATGCAGACGGGACCGAAGATCGCCCAAACAATTTTTCCCTCGAAGCAACCAAGAGCACCCTCATCCATTTTTGATAACGTCTATGCCCCTGCGCCATAGAGCAGGATCGGGATTATTAAAGTCTTATAAACGGTGACTTTTGTTGTCCGTGAGAGGGCTTTGCTACTCCATTGCCTTCTTAACCCAAAGAAGCAGCGGTTGGGAAGAGTTATTCTTCGCTTGATCTCAGCGCTGGTCTCGTTGTCTGTATTTATAGCAGAGCCTAGGTAGACAAAGTCCTTAACTACCTCAAAGTTATATCTGTCGAGGGTGACGGTCTGTCCGAGACGTCGGTGTTGGTTGTCCTTTTTGCTTGACAGCATATACTTGGTCTTGCCCTCATTGACCGCTAAACCCATTTTTGCCGCTTCCGTCTCAATACTCGCGAAAGCGCCACAGACATCACGCTGTTTTCTCCCGATTATGTCAATATCGTCGCCATATGCGAGTAGTTGGACGGACTTTTGAAAGATAGTGCCTCTTGCGTTTGCTCGTGAGTTTTGCACTATTCTTTCAAGTACGATGTTGAAAAAATCGTATGACAGCGCATCGCCTTGTCTAAATCCTTTCTGGACTTCAAAGGTCTCGGTGAGATCTTTACCGACCTTGATGGAGTAGCGTGCATTCTCCATCGTCATCCTGCACAGACGGACGAGTTTGGCAGGGATGCCAAAACTAGACATTGCTCTATATAGCTCGTCTCTATAGATGCTGTCATACGCGGCCTTAAAATGGATGAATAGGTGGTGTGTATCGATCATAAGCTCATGGGTCTTCTCCAAGATCTGCCGTAGTGTAAATATTTGGTCGATGGTGGACTGTCCTGGCCTGAAGCCACACTGATATGGACCTATCAGCTTGTTGACAAACGGCTTCAGGCGTTCACACAATACGGCGGATAAGATCTTATAAGCGATGTTAAGGAGACTGATGCCTCTGTAGTTGGCGCAGTTCAGAGGGTTTCGTTTCTTGAGAATTGGACAAACAATGCTGAGGTTCCATTCATCGGGCATACTTTCGTCCGACCATATTTTACAGATGAGTTGGTGTATGCTCCTTACCAAGTCATCGCCTGCCGCTTTGAAGAGCTCGGCAGTCAGGCCATCCGCTCCAGCAGCTTTGTTGGACTTAAGCTTCGATATGGCTATCTTCACTTCATCCAGGTCGGGTGGACGGAATTGTTGGTCATCATCGTCCAGGTTGAAAGGTTGATTCTGCCTGACAGCGGTATTTGGTCCGTCATCGCCGTTATACAGTCTGCAGAAATGATCTTTCCAAATCCTCAGCATCGACTGCGATTCTACTACGATGTTCCCTTGTTCATCTCTACAGGCTTCGGTTCGGGGTTTGTTTCCGGGGCATGTTATTTTTACCTTTTGGTAAAACTTCTGAACCTCATTCCTGGAGTAGCATCTCTCAATTTCCTCGATCGCGCGCTCCTCATGCTCTTTCTTCTTCTTCCTGAGAAGCCGGTGCTCGTTTCTCCTCCTCCGCTCATAGAGCGCATGAGCAGCTCTGGTCTTTCTAAGCAGCGCCGCGTTATATGCATCTTGCTTAGCTGCATGTGCTTGCCGGCATTCATCATCGAACCAGGGGTTTCGTTGTGGTGGACGAGTGAAACCCAGCACATCAGAAGCGGCATCTCTGATGGTCTTCGATGCTTGATGCTGGCGGCATTGGACCTCTTAAGAGATTAAGAGACACTCGATCGGAAAAAGACTTGGCAATCTCTTGCGATTGTAGCCGTCTGACGTCGAATTTTGTCACAGCATTAGTTTGTCTTGGCTTAGTTTGGGATATCCGCAATCGTACCTTGGCTACAACAAGGTAATGGTCCGAGTCGATGTTGGCTCCTCGGAGCGTACGGACATCCATAATGCTGGAGCAGTGTCTTGCGTCGATCGCAGTATGATCAATCTGGTTGACTGTTGATTGATCAGGAGTTCTCCAAGTCCCCTTGTGTATGTCGAGATGTGGGAACCGCGTGCTAGCCATGACAATGTTTCGCCCCGCCGCAAAGTCGATTAGCTTGAATCCGTTATCGGAGGTGGTGTTGTGCAGGCTATATTTTTCGATTGTTCCACCAAAGATACCCTCTCTTCCTAGCTTTGCATTAAAATCACCGAGGACAATTTTAATGTCATAGCTAGGGCATTGCTCGTAGGTCTTGTTGAGGAGCTCGTAGAAGGCATCCTTGGTGTCGTCATCTTTCTCCTCTGTAGGGGCATGCGCGCATATAAGGCTTATGTTGGCGAATTTAGCCTTGATGCGGATTGCTACGAGGCGCTCGCTCACATGCCGGAAGCTGAGGACTTCTCGTCTTAGTCTGCCTCCGACAACAAATCCGCATCCAAATAAGCTCTGCTTTTTCCGTCGATAGCAATTGCCGTAGTAGATGTCGCAGTTTTTCATCTTCTTTTTGTCCGGCCCATCCCATCGCATTTCTTGGATGGCGGTTATGTCTGCTTTGCAGCAGTCTAGCGCCTCTGCTAGTTGCTCGGCTGCACGTGGTCTATTAAGGGATCTAACATTCCACGTGCATATCCGAAGCTCATTGTCCTTAAATCGTTTGCGTGGGTTGTCAACAGTAGATCCGTCCATATCCGAGGCTTGTTGATGCTTCGTAACTTCTTGTTTTTTTTAAATGGCTGGGCAGTTACCCCGGCGGCACAACCCCCAACCTGGAGGACCAGTTCCACTTTGAGTGCCCCTAGGACGAGGGGTCGGTTACACCGAAGCCAGTAACCCGTTCCGGGATGTGAGTGCTGCCGTTGGCCCTTATAGGGCTCGTCCGCCACCATCTCTTTTCCAGGACCCTGACTAAGTCCTGGAAACCCTTTCCGGCCTGAGCTCCAAATATGTCGGAGTAGCCCAGATAAAGTCTTGTTTTGTTTTTCCGACACTAATCCTGGTTAATGGCGCAGGAAACTCGCCATTTGCCCCCTTCACTTCGCAACCTCTAGTGAGATTCCCAGATGGCGCCACGGGGAGGCGTGAAGTAGGACTTATAAGCAGAGCTGCAAGATGTTCGGCTGCAGAGGCTCATTCTCGTCATTTAAGGAACCAGCACCTGTCGGAAGATGCTACTTCTACGAGGCCTTATACTAATCGTTGCCATTTGAGTTGAGTCACTGTATGTGGTTAATTTTTCGGGTTGGTAGGCGTATTGGTGCTTATTAGGGGGTCTCATAGGTCTGTCTGTGATATGCCTGTCAAGGAATTTTTCAATAGTTTTGAGAAATACAGACCAACGAATTCATTCCCTAGAAAAAAGACTCTCCAAGTTCTGTTTCTCATACTACTTCTAATTGCTATTAAAACACAGTTCGGAAAACTTAAATCTCTGCCACATATAATGGCGAACGACAAAGTTTTCATCGGCAACAGCTTCCTCTTTATTATTGACATAGAATCCTATTTCAAATTTTCAGTTGAAACCAGTGCCGATATAACTTCCATACCGCCGATAAGTTATCAACGTAATCGGCTAGATAATCGAAATTGCTACAACCAAGCCCAAAAAATGGTGGAGTTATTAACTTGCCAACAGTTCCCGCATCATGACATCAAGTCATGTGGTAACCTACCACTCCTTAGCCACCCACGTCACTTATCCTCAGAGAAGCTTAAGGCGGTACAGACAGAATTTCACTTCATAGTGACACAAAATATTTGCGGATTTTTGGGGTCCCTGGGCGGCTCCAATCCACCCAATCAAACAACCTAATGGTGAGTGAAGACCGTATGGCGATTTTAGACGTCTTAATGCTGTAACTTAACCCGATCATTACCCTATCCCACATATTCACAACTTTACACATTCGCTAGATAGGAAGCAGATCTTCTCGATAATAAATGTGAAAAGAGCGTATCAAGAGATATCGGTTGAGCCAAACCACATCCCCAAAATGACTATCAGGCCACCATTATTTCGATGACATCCTGATGCTGTTGACGTCATGCAACACAATTGGGTCACTACAGGAGATTCAGATAATTGTCTCTAATTGCAAGACGGACTTCGCGCCAAGAAAAATGACAAGAGCATGCTTGAAAGAGCGACTTCATCGCCTTCAAGAACTCTATAGCAAATTTGCAGAAGCAGATGCAAAAATCAAGGATTTACCCAACAAACCGGATGATTATGACTATGTCATCACGGAGTATTTCCCCGAAATAGCATCGTTAATCAAACATTATACTCCGTGGACAAGAAGGCATCCAGTGCACAACATCCCGACGGAACACGTCAGAGAAGAAAGCATCGAATGAAGTTCTGGAAGGAATCCCAAAAACAATCGTTGCTGCAATCCGAAGACAAAGGGCAATCATAAGTTCACTGAGAAGAGTAATTGAAGGATTATCAATGGATGAGCCCTGGCAATACTTCGAAATTAAATATCGAACAGTTGAAAAGCTATGGCAGCAAGAAGAAACTATTAATTATGAAATATGAGAGTTAAGTGAGACCCCAAAAGCGACTTCATTGCCATAGACAGAGAAGTCCGGGAGATCCTCATCACCAAATCGTCCAGAATAAGATCACAAGGCATCGAGCATGACATAGCCCATAGCTTACCTAAGGTCACGATCCCCAAATTTGATGGCGACTATTTAAAATGGAGGCAATCTTGGACCTATCATCACAAATGGTGGATAAGTAACCAATTTCTAATTTGCAAAAGATGTGGTACCTTAAAACCCAAGCAGAAAATCTCATTCGACTTCTAGCATTGACTGAAGAACAACTATAATACAATAACATAAAAATTCTAACATCAACTCTCCTTCAGCGGATAATAGGACAACCGACCCACCATCAATCAACGGCAGTAGCTCTCAAGGGACTTCACGACACAACGCAAGAGTGCTTGATGGCACTTCACAACATTGGTGTGGTTACAACAACATGGGATCCACTTCTCCTACATCTTCTAGTAAGCAAACTAGATCAGGGTATGAGAATTCCGTACGAGTAATCGTTAAGACAAACGAAATTCCTAACGTTTCTCGAACACCGGTTCCAATCGTTGGTCAAAAGAAACGAGATCCAATATCAAAGGACAGTGCTTCATTAACATCGATTCAAAACAAGGACGTGATATGTATGATTTATGGCAATAGAATACATCCATTATAGGCATGCAAACACTTCTTGCAACTTAAACCCATAGAAAGAATACAATCGGTACACAACCACAAGCAGTGCACAAATTGCCTCAAAAACGGACATCAGAAAATTAACTGCACCTCAAGGGGATGCTTGAAGTGCAATCAAAAACACAATACGCTGTTACATCTTGAAGGCAGCGAAGCAAAAGCAGAGAATAGAAGCAAAATATCTTTCACAGATAACACTAGGTTATCAGCGACATTGTCAACATTCAAAAAGCCAGAAGGGCAGCAGCACATACATAAACACTGCCTTCGTAGGGCTTACTTCAAAAAATGGGCAAATGGTAGAATGACCAGCAATTTTGGACTCAGGCTCTCAAGTGAAAAGACTTGGTCTTGACGCAAGAAACACCGTTTTAAATATCTTGGGTATTGGCAATGGAAAGCGGGAATCACATCAACGCATAAGTGTTAAACTACAATCGAGAAAAAGTAACTTCACCTCTCAACTAGAGGCTCCGACAAAACCGAACAGCACAAACAACATATTCTCCGTTCATTCCAAGCGCGCTGCCGTTGGTTCATAAATGAGTAATCTCTTTGCCAAGACCCTGACTCAGTCTCAGAAATCCTTACTGGCCTGAGCTCCAAATTTGTTCATTTGTTCCGGATTTTTTTCTTTTCGCCGTGGAATCCACCTTAGGAATTCATCAGCTGTCTCGTTTATAATGGTGCTATGTTTTTTTACGGAGGCGCGTGACTAGATGTTACTTACTGTTCAAAAAAAAAAAAACACTGTGGCGCCTGCAGCCCGGTATGGGCCATGGCCTAGCTTCTTGACACTCGTTTGTGTTGCTCATGTTGCTCATTTTTGTCCCATCTGAGCGGGGTCTACGGTTTATCGCCAAGTCCGAACGGCACTCCTTAGAAGCTTTAAATAAGAAAATCGCCGGAGTAATAGTTGCCCCGTTCTTACAGATGCACACGGCGGTATTCTGTTAAAAGGGTTACGGCATAGTTACTGTCCGGTATTGCAAATGACTATCAAATGTGAGGTTACAGATTCGATAAGAGAAGTGTGAAATGCGATCATACCTTCGCAAGCCAAAAATGTATCGAACGGCGTTGTTGTACGCGACATTAAGTTTCCGCCTGTTAATAGAGTTGCACTTTCCAAAGACTTCGCAACCATAAGTGAGTATAGGTGTGATAAGTGTTTTTGTGGGAAGGATTCTTATTTTTATCGGAGTGAAAATTTGAGTTTCCCACAGGGAGCGAAGGATACCATGAACTTTGCCTGCAGATTTATTAATGTGATCGCTTCATGTTTAGGTTTTGCTCAAAGTCATACCTAGATTTTTAGCGGTATCTATATATTCAATGGGATCGTCATTGAGGTAGAGCAGTGGGAATCGGGAGGTATTTTAAGTTTTCCTCGATATGACAATGCACCTCACTTTCTGGGGTTCATCATCAGCAGATTCTGTTGCGACCAATTAAAAAAATTTTTTTTCAAGTGAACAGCTGTTGTGTTATTGGCTGTCGTCGGCATATATTTCAACGGAGGAACTTGTGAAAATGGAAGGTAGATCGTTAACGTATAATGAGAACAGAAGGGATCCCATTATAAATCCCTATGACACTCCACAGGAATTGGAGAGAAAGTCGGACATTCCGCCGTTCATCACAGAAGGGGAAAACTGGAATTTACTCGAGAGTTTATCGCATAATATAGCATTGTTGACGGTATCGAATGCTTTTGAGAAATCAAGGAGGACTAGAAACGTAAGCTGATCATTAACTAAGTTACGTCTAATGTCGTCTACTACCTTTAAAAGAGCTGTGGTGCAGCTATGTTTAGCGCGAAAGCCGGGTTGCTTAGATGTCAATAGATTCTTCGCGTTAAGATACATATTTATTTGTTTCTGCATAATTTTTTTCGAAGACTTAAGATAGGAATGAAAGTATCGCAATTGGCCGAAAGTCTTTACCTGTAGGGTTCTTAGGAATAGGTAACCTTTTGGATTTCTTTCAGACTGAAGGAAACACACCCGTATTTAATATATGATTAAATATATGGGTAACGTACGGTAATATTATGGAAAGAATAACCTTTATTAACTTGGGGTGCTTTTCATCTACTCCGACTGAGTTAGATTTAATGGAAAATAGACTCTCCACCACATCCGCCTGCTATATAGCAGAATGTTGAAGAAAACGATGGAACTCGACGAAAGTCAAAGAAGAACTAAAAAGGTTTATTGAATGCAATGTCAAAATAGAGTTAACAATATGATAAAGTGCAGTTAGATCTACAGAAGGAATCGAAAAGTGTACAACATTTTTTTTTTGTTAATACTGAGAAACGTATTTTAACACTCCCACTTTTATCCGTATTCAAAAAAAACTTTAATTGATTATTAATCCAAATAACTGCAAAACTTGTTAAAGATAGAAATAAAAGAAATTTAAAATACATTGAAGATTATTACTTTAGATACACAATGCCAATTTTCTTACGAAAAATTTCAAATTTAGTCTTAGGTAAAGGTTTTGTTAAAATGTCTGCTGGCTGGCTTTCTGTTGACACATAAATTAATTCAAAAGCGTTTTCTAAAAATTTTTCTCTCAGACATTTTCTGTATTTGATTTCATTTGAGCGTTTGCTGCGTTTGTGACATTCAGAGTTTCGAATTAGTTTCAAGGCACTCTGGTTATCGATGTTAAGATGAGGATGAGGACAGCCAGCCGTAAGCAAATCCTTTAGCAATAGTTTCAACCACAGCAATTCTTTGATCGGTAACACACCTGCCATGTATTCCGCTTCCATAGTAGAGAGCGCAACACACGATTGTCGTTGTGAAGCCCAAGATATCGGAGCTTGAGCAATCAAATCTACACATCCAATGGTCGACCGCCATGTGTTAGGATCCCCACCGAAGTCTGCGTCACTGAAACAACTCAAATTTAATTTTGAATTATGTGAAAAAAAAACCCGTAGTTCATTGTCCCTTTGAGGTATCTTATGACCCTTTTGACGATTTTCACATGTTGCCCGGATGGATTCTCTAGATGGCGGCTTGCAATTCCAAGAGCAAATGATATGTCCGGCCTGCTTCCGATTGCCAAATACATGAGACTGCCAACAGCCTCACGGTATGGAAATTTGACATCTTCCGACGAATTGTCATGAACATCACCTTTTAGCATCGAAACATGTATTGGAGTTGTGACTGAATGAGCATCAGTCATGTTGAACTTCTCCACAATCCTTTTAGCGTAGCTAGACTGCGAAACTAAGATTGATCCGTCCATCCTTTGATTGATTTGCAATCTCAAAAAACAATGCGCCTCATATATTTTAACTTCAAACGAACCCTGTAAATGCTGGATGAGGTTTACTATATCCTCCTGACAAACAACTGCAATTAAGCCATCATCAACATAGATTGCCACTATGAGATTTTCGCGAAAAAAAACACGCACGGGTCCGCATCCGTTGGTTTGAAATTAAATGAACGAATAAATTCTGAGAACCTTTTATTCCAGCATCTTGGTGCTTGTTTCAGTCCATACAAGCTTGTTCTCAGTCTGCATACTTTATCACTTCCATCCTCAAAGCCTTTTGGTTGCACCATATACAATTCCTCATGTACATCACCATACAAAAAGGTAGTTTTAATATCGAACTGCTTTATGAACATTTTCTTGTGGGAGGCTATTGCAAAAATTGACCTAATTGAACTAAACTTGGCGACTGGACTGAAAGTCTCTTTATAGTCAATATCATATTTTTGAGTATAACCTTTAACAACTAATCTGGCACGATATCTCTTGGGTTCAATACTCACCGCGTCCAGTGGTTATCGATTACTAAAGCATTTTGAGGCGGCTTCACAAGGTCCCAAGTGTGGTTTTTAAGTAATGCTTTTATCTCCTCAGCCGTAGCTTGTTTCCACTTGTTAGCATCTTTCGACTGAAGTGCTTCGTTGAAAGTAGCAGGTTCTTGTTTCTCAGCTACAATTGCATGTAGATCCAGAAGTGCCATCATCGATTTCTGGTTGCCACTATTAGCGCTTCTCAATCGATTCTTTTGTTGGTGTCTTCTTCTTGCAATTCATAGTCAGATTGCTGATTGTTTGAACCAAGGATTGAATTAGAAATCTACATGTTCGGGTCTTCACCTTTTCGAACATCATTGGCTGGAAGAGCGCCTGTTTCTCGCACACCTACTGCGTTGTCAACGCAATTGACTATTAAGCTTGTTTCTTGACTGGAAGAGACAAAAGGTTTAAAAATTACATCGCGTTTTACCTCTATCTTCTGAGTGGCTGGAAAGTAAATTCGATATCCCTTGGTATTTTCCGCAACTCCCACAAAAACCCCTTGCAGTGACTTCGCGTCCAACTTCCTTCGCTTTTGTTGAGGAATATGGGCATAACACTCTTCACCAAAAATTGTCATTTCTGATAAATTTAAGTTTTGTTTTTTACCAGTCCAAAGATCCCATGCACATTTCTCTGGATAGCACGTAGGTGCAGTTCTATTTAATAAAAACGCCGCATAACTGACTGCTTCTGCCCAAAATTTCAAAGAAGATTTTTTGCGTATATCAACAAGTGTACGTATTTCCCTCTCCGCCCTGCCATTTTGTTGAGGTGAATGCGGTACAGACGTTTGATGAACGACAAGGTTTGCTTTTAAAACGTCTTTAACCTCTGAATTTACGAATTCAAGTCCACCGTCCGTCCGAAGCGCTTTCACAGAAAACCCTGTTTCCATTTTCACTTTTTGCAGAAAATCTTTAACGCAGTCCAAAACATTTGTTTTTTCTTTGATAAAATATACGATACGATAACAAGAAAAATGATCTTTAAAAACAAGAAGGTACTTCGACCCACCGAACGACGTATTTTGCATTGGGCCACACAAATCTGCGTGCACCAACTCGCTTACGGACTTCGCCCTGCTTTCACTATTCTTAAAAGGTTTTCTGTGAGATTTACCTACAGCACATGCATCACAAAAAAACCTTTCAGTGTCCACAAAGTCTATTCATTGTCCTTTAAGAAAATTTTTCACGTAAACTAAATTTTCATGTCCGAGAGCTTCATGCCAAAATTGAATGGATTCGATTTTTTTGCTTGAGTTCACTTGTCTACTTAATTCGACTTTAAACATCATTTTAAACAGAGACGCCTGCCTAACTCCCGTTACTCAAAAATTGACACTGTTTCTTGTCAGAAATCAATTTTAGATTTTTGTCGTGAGCCGCGTTTGATGAAAAAAGATTTAAACTCAAATCCGGCACACACAGCACATTTGAGAGATTTTTTGGAATCCATTCTATGTTATTAAACGCGAGAATATTTATACGAGTATTTCCGAAACCGAGAGAATTTATCGTTTTACCGTTTCCAATTCGAACGCACTGAGGATTGTCAAATTTTTTGTAGCTCACAAAAAGTTTTCCGAAAAGTCATATGGTCTGTTGCATCCGAGTCAAGAAACCAATCATTGGCATTACTAGCAGGATTTTCCCGTTTTCCGTCAACTGTCATACTGCATATGAAAGCTTCCCGTTGGTCACTCTTTTGTACCAGATTAGCACTTCTTGATGGACAGTCTTTTTTCCAGTGACCGGGTTTTTTTTTTTTTTTTTACAAAGAAAATGCTTTCCTGCTTTATGTTTGGATTTACTGGAAATATGGTACTTTACCGCCTTCTTCGCAATCAAAGCATTATTATCCTGATCTTCTTGTACCTTTGCGACGATAAGCGTGATTCTTCCATGAGAAGACGGGCCATTAGATTTTCAATTGTCCTGTCTTTCTCTGGCGTTGATCCCCAGGCGGAGTAAAACTGATTGAGTTCGGATGGAAGGGTCATTGGAATTCTAGTCATTAACATTGAATTGGAAATAGCCTCACCGCAATCTTTCAGCTGCTGAACCAAGGATTCCAGCTTTGATATTGTAGTAGTAGCCAGGTCATCTCCCGGATCTCTCTTGAAGCTGTAGAACTTTTGCTGAAGATAATGAATGCGGGTTTGCGCCTTTTGCTCGTACGCCGCTTCCAGCTTCTGCCACATCTGGCCCTTTTTTTGATTTCGCTAACGAAGAAGACGTCAAGTAGTGTACAAGAGGAGTCTGTAAAGTGAGTTGGTGTAGTAGAGTTGATAGGAGAAAGGTTATGTGAACTCATATTATCTATAAGATTACGCTCCACCAATAGATCGCTGTTGATGTCTCCGCACAGTATTACTTTGGATGGGTCGACTGAGATTTCTTCTAGCAGGGAAGTGAGATGACCCAGGTTAACTGATTTGTTTAGTCTGTAGACGACTCCGAGAAGAACTGTATCAACGTTGCTAATCAGATCCAGAAACAAGTAATCCATCTCTGAGTTACGCTGGGACCGACACTTTATTTTAACACTACGGAATATACCAACACTAACATATATAGCGACTCCTCCACCAACACGATCAATTCTGTCACCTCGATAAATTTGATAGCCTTATAAGCCCACTATCAGAGAAGGAATATCGAATAGTATGACAAATTTCTGGGTCATATCTAGGCTCCCTAGAGTGACGTAAATATAGTACTTAGGTTAGGTTAGGTAAAATAGAGTGTGTCACAAGATACAGACACTAGGCACCAGAACGGGCCCATCGCGATCCCCTGTGGGTTAAAACCAACTCCAAAAAGCACAAAACCTAAAGTGTTTCCCTGTTAAAGCACCCAATTTCTCTACAGAAGCCAAGAAGGCCTTTGAAGTGCGTACCGTCTATTTCCTGTAAGTTTTCAAAGAAATATTTTCCTAAGAATTTCCTTCGGCTGCGCGATATTGCCTCACATTCTCACATAATATGTGTGTTATGTCCTCAACCGCTTGTAGATCCCCGCAGAATCTACAAGTGTCCGTATTTGTTAGTTTTAGTCTCTTTGAGTGCTTCAGCAATAGGCAGTGTCCTGTTAGTATTCCTATTAGCGTCCTAAGCTTATCTCCATTTAGCTTAATAAGCTTCCTAGATCTGTTACCGTCGAGAAGTGGCCATAGAGCCTTTGATACCCTATGTCCTTCCAGGTTCAGCCACCTTATGCTGACGGTCTTTATGATTTTTTCCTCGATACTTTTTTTTACTGTGCAGAGGGTTGGTTTGACATTAGCAACCTCACTATTGTCAAGCAGCCCTCCTCTTCTTGCAAGCCCTGGCACCCAGCACAGTCTCACTCTGTTCTGAACGCATAATGCTTTGAGCATTGTGCGACAGCCCCTGACTGTGTCAGAGTTAACGTTGTTTGACTCCATTGCCTTAAGAGCGGCCTGGCTGTCGGTGTAGATAGCGATATCTCTGCCGGATACCGATCTCATCTGCATCAGCTCAGCCGCACTGAGGACAGCTAGAAGCTCTGATTGGAAGACAGTGCTAGTGTCCGGTAGCCTAATGGAGACTCTTAGTTTCGGGTCCTCCGAGAAGATTCCGGAACCTGTTCCTTCCTCTGTCTTCGAGCCATCTGCGAAAACTGCAATTTCGTTTGATCTTGTCACTGCATTTTCTTGCCAGTCCTTCCTCTCCGGATATAGTATATTATATGGAATGTCGAAATCGATTAAGGAAGGGATTTCATCCGTTCTAATGGTATTGCCTGGTAGTAGCTCTTCCAGGATTGTGCCGTGTCCGAAGCTACTGTTTTTGAAAAGACCCAGATTAGTGTGTCGAATCGCACTGTTGCCAGCAAGTTTTTTTTATCTGTAAATCAAGCGGTGTCAGGTGTAGGAAGGTGTCCAATGCTGCCGTAGGGGTGGTACGGAGCGCTCCTGTAATGGCTATGGTAGCCGTTCTCTGAACCGCCGATAATTTTCCGTAAGTCGTTTTCTTAGTTGTTGCTATACACGATGCTAGTGCGTCATATGTCAGTATGTGTCTCACCACTACCGTATATAGCCAGTATACCATAGCAGGTTTAAGGCCCCAAATTTTTCCCACAGTTCTTTTACATATGAAAAGAGCATTATATGCCTTTTTAAATCTGTCCGCTACGTTGAGATTCCAATTCAGTTTCTTA
Source organism: Volucella inflata (assembly GCA_928272305.1). Taxonomy (NCBI): domain Eukaryota; kingdom Metazoa; phylum Arthropoda; class Insecta; order Diptera; family Syrphidae; genus Volucella; species Volucella inflata. The sequence continues at coordinate 79,373,004 of OV743717.1, read as the reverse complement.
TCCAGAATCACGCCAAGGTACTTCGCACTTTCCGAAAGGGACAGCTCCATTCCACCGAGTTTTGGCAGTGTGAATTGCGGTATCTTGTACTTTCTGGTAAAGAGAACCAGTTCCGTTTTGGAGGGATTGACATTGAGACCACAGCTGCCTGCCCAGGTACTGATCGTCTTTAAGGCAAGCTCCATGATCTCACTTAAAATTTTTAAGTGTTTTCCCTGCACTATTATCACAACGTCATCCGCGTATACCGTGTCGCTGATACCCATTGAATTAAGCTTTTTGAGAATGTCATTTATGACCATTACCCAAAGGAGTGGAGATATAACTCCCCCTGGAGTAGTTCCCCTGGTCACTGACATTCTAGCCGAGCTTAGTCCAATGGAACAGTTTATTACCCTACCTGCAAGCATGTTGCAGATCCAATTTGTTATTCCTTGTTCTATGTTTGCGCCTACTAAAGCACCTTTGATAGCGCTCAGCTTTACATTATTGAAGGCCCCTTCTATATCTAGGAAGGCCGCCATCGCAAACTCACCGAAGTTTAGACTTCTTTCGATTTTCCCCACCACCTCATGTAGGGCGGTTTCCACGGATTTGCCCTTCATGTAGGCATGCTGTGACCCGGTCAAAAAACCGTTACCACATCTGTTCCTGATGTAAATTTCCAGTAGAAAAAAAAAAAAAAATATAGTACTTTGTCCCGCCTGATCTGGTCAAGCTCGGGGCTAATACGACAAGATTAAATGAGTGCCAACCACCCAAAATTAGAGTACAATGCCGAGATTTGGTCAGGTGCTCCTAACATCTCTCTCTACTTCTTGGAGAAAATTCCAAACCGTGCCTCTCATATGAGATGATAATATCACATAGTGAGAGTTGAGACCCATAAGTACCAACGGAGTGTCTTCTATAGCCTTTTTCACCAAAAGTGCGACAATAAAATCCCCAGTGGTACCCAGATCCTTTAAATCTTCAGCAGTAAGACCCGAATCGTTACGAATGCTTGTCAGTTTGTCCTTAATCCCCCTTTTGGACGTTCTCTTAATGCTTATGTATATTGGAAATTGGGACTACCGAAGTCACTGTTGGTTTGAAAAGTGAAAAGGTTAGCAGTGTCTTCCTGCTCAACACCTATATGTACATAATGTAACTACAAAATGCAACCACTATTGTCCATCACTTGTATAAAATTTGAAATTGTTGCGAATACCTCAGGATTGTTGACATCGAATACTTAATGCCTTCTAAAATAACGTTCCTTTATCTTTAAGTATATGAGAACAAAGTATCCAGAATCTTATTTTCCCTACTTCAACTGGAATTCTGAACAAGGGCGATTAAAAATCCTTGTAAGACTCATACCTACGCATCTATGGACTTACTCGTATTTCTTTGTTACATCGCCTCCCAAGTTCGAACCAAAACCAAAGCAGAAATTAATGACGCTGTCAACAGGTCCGGTCTATCACCCTATCCCAAACCAATACTCTCTTTCTCTCTGTCTCTCTCTCTTTGACTGTATCCTAGATTAGCTGACCGCCAAAGGGAGTATCTAAACGAAATTAAAATCACTACGACTACATGATAAACAGTAGAGACCGTTATTTCAACCCAACCAAGTACACAAATCATTGTTATTGAAAGGATACGTACAACGTGTTTTTATACCTTACACACAAGGTGTTGATGTGTCGTACTCGAAGACGGTCTTGATGTTGTGACGTCATGAAGGATTTAATTTCAAGGACTATCATGGACAATAGTGATATAAAAACAGGACAAGTTAACTGCAACAAAAGGAAAACAAATTCTCCGTTACTGTCTCTCTCTCTCTCTCTTTCCATATCTCTCCGATATCACAAACTTTTCCTTGCTTTTTTCCTCTCTCCTCATTTGTTTCTCCCAAACCAAGTAGGTGAGAGAATCTCCCTACAAATTCAAAGGTTTCTCTCGAAACGGTTCGACTTTAACGGTTATGGAAAATTGCGGCGAAAAATTGATATGACTGGATATTGCATACTGGAAAATGCTCAATATTCCCACTTTCCATTTGCACATGAGCAAACCAGCTACCAAATGTATCTGCGAGTGAGTATCTTGCCAATCTTTGTATTCCTATTTCAGGAGATAAATTTAATATGTGTCAACCACATGGAGGTATTTTCAAGAGCGTTCTTTCAACTTTGTTTTTGGGCCTGCTAGTGCAACGAGGCATGCTGACTAGGCATTTTATCTGAGCTTTCAAAAAAAAAAAACAAACAAATTCATTACAGCCCTTTCTAGATTAGCCTTTAAAAGCGAAAGAGAGTAAGCCGGCAATAAGGTCGTAAAAGAGAGTGGAAATCGTTGACGATGGATCTCCGGAGGAGGGTTTTGAGTTTTTTTTCTAAAATTTCTGGAAAAACTTTCCTGTTTTGAAGTTAACACAATTAAAGAGCACTCATTTCCAACCAGTTGAACTTGTACTCATTGTAAACTAGGTGAACCGTAAGTAAGAAAACAAAAAACAAAAGAGAAGCAAAGGAAAGTATCAAAAAAAACAACAACAGAAATGAAAGAAAAGGTCGGTTTTCGGTTAAGCATTTTCCTTTCACATCCTTTATGCTTATTTAAGGGAGTGGTCCTTGCCGAGGACGAAAAATGCAGATGGGCTAATTTTTGAAGTTGTGTGTTTCCTTTTTAAGCCTCAACGATGGTAATGAGAATGTACTAGGTTAGGTGGAAATGCATTTTATGACGTCACGTATTTGGCAACTGCATTTCATGGACCGGACACAAAAGAATTCGTATCTAGATGCGATGGATGGTTTTTTTTTTTTAAGTCGGGGTCAAATTTAAATTGGGGATTGAAATTTTGCCGATGTAAGTGTGTAAACAACTGGTTCCGTTGACGATCTTAACCAGATTGACATAAATAACAAATAAGCTGTTTAATAGCTGTAACATCTTTCTTTGCAGTCAACATGTTATATTTGCTCATACGAGTATAAAATTATTTTACAATATAAACGCTTAGCAACTAGTTAAACGCAATAATAAAATCTTAAACTTACATTTGTATCTTTATCTTCGTTTTTGTGTTTAGGGTGTCCTCTAATTGGTTCGCGATAATTTGGGAAATCGTTCTTTGATTTTCTTCTTCTTCTTAACCTTTTATTAACTCTTTCCTCGCTATACGAACTTATGCGTAACGAGTTTCCCATTTTTACTGCATCGCTGCTGCTCCGCTTATGGGGTTGGCTAATGTCGCAGACCGCAGAACGCGTCTACATAATGCTCGGTCCTGGATCGCTTCAGTGGTTAACCCCAGACGTTGTTGCGCATTTGCCATCTGAGAAATCCAGGAATTCTTTTTCCGACCTCGTTTTCTTACAGTTGGAGTGACCGTAGTTGATAGTGCCTTTTTAACCGGATTTTCCGCAGATCTTCTTTGAACGTGGCAATACCAACTTATTCTATTCGCCTCAAGCTGTTTGGTTACCGAATTCTTTATATGTAGACTTCCTCTTATACGCGTTAATTTAACCCAACCGCTTTTAGTTACTCCACTAGACGTCCTTAACATTTTCATTTCCGCTGCCGTCATCTTGTTTTTAAACGCTTCGTACATTGTCCAGCACTGTGAACCGTATATAAGAGCTGGTCTAACAACCGTGGTGTAGAGTTTCCCCTTTAATTTAAGTGGAAATTTTCGGTCGCAAAAGATTCCCGAATTTTCCCGCCATTTCATCCATCCCACACTCACTCTGTGGTTTACGTCGTCGTCACATTTCGTCAAGAGGAAAGGGCTAAGTACGCTTCCTTGATGCACTCCGACATTAACTGGAAATTCTCTCGTTAGTCCAGCAGAGCTTTTAACCGCAGTTTTCACGTTTCCGTACATGTCTTGTATTATTCTAACATACGTTTCCGGTACGTTTTGAGACCTCAGGGCGGCCCATATGAGATCCCTAGGCACTCGATCGAATGCTTTCTCGAGGTCGATAAATACCATGTGTAAATCCTTAGACGAATCTCGGTGCTTTTCCATTATTATTCGTAGGCTTTGGATAGCGTCCACCGTCGATCTTCCTTCAACAAATCCACACTGGCTATTATCGAGCTTTATTATTTGCCGAAGACGTTCGTTTAAGACTCTTTCGACGATTTTCATTGTGTGTGACATAAGCTTGATTGAACGGTAGTTGTTGCATTCTCGAGTGTCGCCTTTTCCTTTGTATAATGGAAACAAGAAGCTACTTCTCCATTGATTCGGCATAGGTTGTCCACATTTTAATTTATTTAAAAGTTTCGATAGCCAAACGCTGCCGATCCCCTCCGTCTTCGACCAAAACTCTGATGGAATGCTGTCTGGTCCCGCCGCTTTCCCCCGCTTCATTTTTCCGATTGCTACGAGTATACTTATTTCTTCGATTGAAAAGTCCGAAACTTCCTCCTCGATTAGATCAGCTGTCGGTATCACGCGGAAACCTTTTGTTAAGCAACTCCTTGCAGTATTCAAGGAACCGATCACAAATTTCCTTTTCATTTGTTAGTAAGCGACCGTCTGCGTTTTTGATGTATTTCGGCGAGGTTATTTCCATAGAATTTTTTCGCCTCTGTGCAGCGAGCTTAAAAATATTTGGCATTTTTGTATTGTACGACGTTTGAACTTCTTGTATAGCTTGTCTTCTATCTGCCGATCGTGAGGATATTTGTTCCAACTCCTGGTACAGGTTTTCCGCTGCTGCCGCTCGATCTTTTGCGATCTTTTTAAGACGCTCGTATTCAAGAGACAGTCGAGCTTTTTCGATATCGTCGCCCCGATCGCATTTTGTCCACGCTTGGAATGCACTCTTCTTGTCGGCCACAGCTCGTTTGGTTTCGTCATTCCACCACCATGGAATGGAATGCCGACGTGATGGTATTCCGATATAGTCCCCAGGTGGGACTTTGCGAGTGTTATGCATTCCTCGTGCATGCTGTTCCACATTTCTTGCGGGCTAAGTGAGTCTGCCATACCATTTATATTTTGAAGTACTTCTTTAGCCAGGGCGATAAATCAATCTTGCGCTTCGTTCCTTCGATAGATTATACCACCGGATTTTTGGCTTTCCAAACGATGCCGCTGTTTTCGGTGGTTCCGCTGTGAAAAATTCTGTAATAAGCAGACGGTGTTGGCTTACTAGCGATTCTCCAAGTATTACTTTACAGTCCTTAACACGGTTTCTCATCGACATTTTGCAGAGGTGATAATCTATTTGCGTTTCGTGGCCTCCGCTGCTATAGGTGATAAGATGTCGTTGATGTTTAATAAACATTGTATTTAAGACGGTTAAGCCGTAAGCCCTACACGCTACAAGGATGTCTTCGCCAGCTGAATTTCTGGTCCCAAAGCCTTTGCCGCCGTGGCAGTCCTCATAATCAACATTTGTTTCTCCGACGTGGCCATTTAAATCTCCGCCTACGAAGAGCATCTCATCGATAGGTATATTTCTAAGCAAATTACCGAACTCTGACCAAAATGTATCTTTTTCCGATTGGTCGCATCCATTTTGTGGGGCGTACGCGCTTACAATGTTCCACGTTTTATTGTGTATGACGAGTTTAACACTCATCAAGCGGTCGCTTAATTTCCAGATACCAACGATGCTGTTGAGAAGATCCGCTGCAACAACGATTCCAACACCGTTTCGTCCACTGACCGTTCCATGGTAGAACATCTTAAATGCCTTAGTTTTTAAATCTAGAAAACGCGCTTTATTTCCTGTATTACACCACTTCGTTTCCTGTACGCACAGGATTTGTAGAGTTCTGCGACGTATAATCGCTTCCAGTTCTAAACTTTTTGAGGTCATCGATCCGACGTTCCAACTTGCAAACCGAAGTTTATGAAAATATTTTGGAAACTTCATTTTGCCCGCCCTCGGAATCCGTCGAGCTCTGACACAAGCACTTCTGCTTGCTCTGGGATCACCCGAGTGCGTTGCAATCGTGGTGCCCAGCGGAGTAGTGCTATTCATTGCGATCATTTCCATGAAGTGTATCTAAAGTTTGAGCGGTTTGACACTATGCTCATTTCGAATTGAAAGGTAATGATAGCTCATTACTCTTCAGTATTGAAAAATATTTTCAAGCAAAAGTCGTTTACCCATGCACTCACGAAATCAAAAGAAAAATCATTTGCGTTGGTAAGGCTAAGGCTATTGAGGAAGCATGAATCTAACCTTGCATTGGTATGCCAAAATTCAACTTAAGGGCATCAGGTTATTCGGATGATAGGCAACCCATGCTCAATAGAGTCTTCGGACAATTGCCAAAACGGATCGTGTTGTGTGAGGTGTAGCAACGTCTTGTTCAAACCACATGTCTTGCATATCTACATCTTTGAATCCGAAAAAGTTTGGTTAAGATTAGGTTAAATCATGCTTAACGTTGACGGTAACATTTTCCTCATCCTCGAAGAAATATGCTTCAAATTGCCCACTATGTACTGAGCTTTTGTGGATGCAATTGTGCATCCCCCTCATGTCGATAGTTCTGGATCTATTTCAAAACTAACGGCAGCGATATTTTCAGTAGAGCGTGCATTTCACGGGTATGCCTGCGTTATGTTAAATGATTAAAGATTTTTAGCCAATAGTGAAGTATAGAGAAATAAAATAAAAATGAGTGAAAGTGAATTTGAAACGATGGAAGTGGGGTCATAACCTCTCCGGAAACGGAAGTCAAGTGAAGTTTCTACAGCAGAGATCCAAGCCAAAATAAAAGCAAATGCTGAAGAAATCCTCTTCAAACATTTTTTTGAGAAACACTTACATAAGTTGAAGTCAGGCATTAATTACTTTTTTTCGATTGACAAATGCACAAAAGGAAATTATGTAGTTGTATTTAATACCCATTTTTACCGTATTCTATATACTCGTACATAGAATGCTACAAGTAATGAGCCATCGTTTTCTGTTTCTAAATCTTTTTATGGAAAATGTTTGTTGTGCAAAGACATTTTTAAATCTGATTAAGTACCATGAAGGTATATCATCCAATCTGGTACAGTCTGTTTGATAAAATCGTACACGACATAAATTAAAGAAGAACTTATAATAATAAAAAAAAATCAATTGTGCTGGTTTATTTTGTTTATTTATTTGAATGCTTTTCAATTGATATGTTGTCCACTCTCCTCCATTATCAGTAATTGCTTGGAGTCTTCGAGGCATGCTTTCTACTAATCTTACAGCTTAATCTTGAGACAAAGATCTCCATAAAACTCGTATTTTTCGTGATAATTGTTTGACCGTCGAGATCTTCTTTCCTTGGAGCTTTAGCTTCATGAATGCCCAAATATTTTCAATGGGATTTTTATCCGGTGACTGTGATGGCCAATCTAAAACATCGATGTCATTTTCTTGTTTCCACGCACTGCACAAACGACTGCTATGTTTCGGGTCATTATCTTCTTGCAGTAACCAATTCTCATTCCTTCTTTTAAACCACCTTTGGGCAGATGGTAATAAAGCCTTCTTATAAATTTTGATCATGTTGGGTGCGTTTAAGTTATTTGTAAACATGAACAAATTGCCAAATGCTTGTTTTAAGAAGCATCCCCAAACGTACACCTTTGCCGGGTGTTTGACGGTCCGCTGGATTAATTTATTGGATTGTGTACAACAGGTATGAGTGATAGGAGATCATGCCCAAAAAGAAGCTTCATCCGAAAAAATAACGTTGTTCTAATGTCTATCCAAATTCTCTTTGGCCCAACTGAGTCGTTTTTCTACGTGTTTTTTTGACAGTAGTGGTTTCTTTATTGTGCTTCGAAATTTTACATTATTGGCTAGTAAACGTCTTCGTATCGTATCACAACAGACATTTAGACCCCTTTTACGTAAAATCCCTTGTCCTCCACGTAACGATAGAAGAGGATTTTTTTCAAACAGGCGTAGAATAATTTTGTCCTGCTTTTTTGATGCTTTTGGCGTAGACCCACGATCCGGCAAATCATCCACATTTTTAAGTTGGGAATAACGGTGCACCCACTTGCTAACAAATGCTTTTGACTTTTTCATGTATTTAACAGCTGCTCCGTATGACATTTTCGGTCATACGGTCAATAATACTGCTTCATAACGTGATGCAAACGCGACACTCATTTTAAAATTCTTCCGTCTCTGACGAAAATTGAACACTCTTTAAATTTTTTTATTCAAAGCATGTTAGCCGAAGTATTTTTTTATCTGCTAATGCAAATGACACTTCCAAACCGGTTTTCATAAACGAGTTTTGCCGTATACGATCTTATCAAATGGACTGTACATTATAAATTCCAATACATCTTTCTTTCTAAGTGTCTTGCCTTAGAATGACTTTGAAGTTTATCTTAGCTGGGTCATTAGATGCTCTATAGGGTGTCAGCAACCAAGACTCAAGAGGGTATCCACTGTCACTTACTGTGTTATATGTGAGGATTACATAAGGATACAAATAATTGCGTACCTACCCAAAAGCCAATAATTATGGTGGCGTTCGGTAACGTTTCTAACGAAAAAGGCTCTTCCGTTGGAATGCTTCCAAACCAACAAGTCATGCGCGGATCCAGCGTATCTAGCATTTATTGCAAACAATTGCATAAATGGGTTTTACCGGTTTTAAAAAAAGACTCACAATTATCGCATTTAAGCGGTGTCTTCCTTTTCTATTGAAGAAAATATTCTGATTTTTTCGCGGTCTTTGAAAATGTAGGTGGGTACCATCTACTCATCCCATAACTATGGAAATTAAATCGTCAGTACAGTTCGAAAAATCGAAAATAGGGATATTTGTACTTACTTCCTGGTATTGGATATTTCTGATAGAACCACTGTTTTGCTTCTTCCTTTCTTATTTCGTTGCCCATATCCCATGTAATCCAGATTGGACACAGCTTTAGTTCTAACGCTTTTATGGCCTCGCAAACTATCTCTGAAAGGGTAGTTTGGCCAACAGAAATTCCAAAGTCGTTACCAGTCAACGCTAGGACCTCCAAGGTAGCACCAAGTCTTAAACTTGGGGGAATATACGTTAACCGCTCCTTAGGTTTACCGTTTCCAGTACTAGTACAAACGCCTCTTTTCATGATCGAAAACTAAAATGCAAAATCCAATTTAGCAAGTTTATTGTTTAAAAAAAGTTAATAAAATTTTTACTTTTTCGTTGGAAGTGAAAGGGGATCCGATGCATCCCTAAGCATCCTTCCCGACGCATTTTTATTAAAAGTTTAACAAACAAAACTAGATAACAATTAACCATTAAGTATGAAACGATTGTAAAATAGCAATCGTTCAATCTTCGTTATTTGACAGTTCAATGAGTTGTACGAAGCATTAGTGAATCGTCCAAAACGACGTCGTCCGGACGATTCAACTATTTAATGTTTCACGAACCAATACAATCGTCGAAACGACATCATCAGACGATCGTCATCTTACACGATGAGAGCCCAGGGTAAAACTCTATAACGTAGTTCATACACGACTCAATTCGATTGTAAACTGAGTTGTCAACTGAATTGATGCTTGCCTACACACTACATAAACTAAATTGAAAGACTTTGTTTTAACTGTCAAAAATATTTTTTTTAGAAAGATTATTCGAAGTGAATTTGTTAGATGTTAGAATGCAGAAGCCTTTCATGATCTTCTAAATGAAGTTACTCCATTAGAGGACACTTTTATTAGAGATGCAATATCTCCGGAAACGCGACTGTCACCTCGCTAAGGGTAATGATTTTGACGACCTACAAATTTTTTATGCGGTTTCCCCTCAATCAAGTGGAAAAATCGTAATGGAGACATGTGAAGCCATAAGATCAGTATTTAAGGAATACGATATATAACGGTAGCATGTTTAGATTTTTATTTTTTAAAATAAGGAATAATTTTTTGTGTATCTTGTTTTAGCTACAAAAACAAAGTTTTTGACGGCAAACACATTGAAATCATAATAAATTCTATGAGATAGACCCTTCGGAATGACCGCTGATCTTTTTCAAATTGAACGAAGGATTGTTTTCTTATGACAACTTTTTTTATGAGGCAGAACGTGATGAAAATTTGGCCAAAAAAAATGGGATTTTTCGTTCTTCACAACTCCGCCAAAATTAATATTTTAATTTTTTTTCCATCATTCAAGTACGAGACTTATAAATGGTTTTCCAATAAGGACTTGACAATTTTTTTTTTAAATTAAATGCAAACCATTTGAGATATTTCAAAAACTTTATATGGCCACCGTGGGCACGTTTGCAGCGGTCGATTAGTTGGACCCAATTTTCAACGATTCGGCCACACATTTCGACCGACACGGCCGCTATTTCGTGTTCAATGTTGGCTCTGAGCTCTTCCAACTTCGTCGGCTTATTGGCATAAACCAATGACTTAATTTAGCCCCACGGAAAATATGTAGTCAAGCGGAGTTAAATCGCATGAACGAGGCGGCGAATCGACTGGCCCATTTCTTGAGAAACACGCTCACCATACTTACTCTTCAATAAATCGATTGTAACGTGTGGCTTGTGGCACCATCCTGTTGAAACCACATGTTGTCCAAGTCCATTTTTTCCAATTCGGGCCAAAAATAATCGGTGATCATGGCGCGATAACGCTGACCATTCACAGTAACGTGAAGATCGTTATCGTCGACGAAAATATATGGCCCGATAACGCCGCCGGCATGCAAACCGCACCAAACAGTTATTTCTTGTGGATGAAGTGGTGATTCATGAAGCACATGTGGATTTTGACCCGACCAATAACGCATATTTTGCTTATTGACGAACCCATTGAGCCAAAAATGAGCGTCGTCACTGAAGATGATTTTGCGACGAAAATTGGAATTAACGCTCTTAAAGTTGCAGTCACCGATCCGGAATTTCGGTAGAAAATTTTTATAATTTGCAGACGTTGCTCGTTCGTGTACTTTACCATGATGAAAATGTTGAGTTTAATGAATTGACAGTGATAGTTTGATGATTAGTGAAAGAGTGCGTTCACAAATTAAATTCAAAGTCCCTATTGGAAAATCCGATAAATCTACTAACAGAAAATATTTGAGCTATCATGACCACGGCGAGAGAACATTTTTTTGAGAGGTCAAGGGAAATGAGGTCCCAATGGCTGAATTTTCAAAATTTTTAAATAAAATTGTCACCAAGTATTTATTTGTATAAAATAGTCATTGCTTCATTGTTTGTATAAAATATTTCATCTGAAAACTAAAAAAAAAAATCTGCAAGGATACGTGTTTTTTAGCCTTCGGAACTCATGTAAGCCCTTAAGATAAAGCTTACTTCGGTGTACCCTGACCCATGTTAACGAAAATTGCTCTGTATATACTAACGGTAGAAACTTTGTGTAAGACATTTTGTTTAGAAGCCCTTGTGACTATATTTAAATAAAGTTAATTATTCTTGAATAATACTTGAATATTTGGTAATTTTTCTCTAGAAAATACATTTATTATTTTATTCCTATGAATAAAACATTAATAAAAAAAAATTAGCAATCAGTTTGCAGAAAAATCCATAGAAAAAGAAATTTGTGATTTTTTTAAAATTGCACAGCTATTTCAAATTTGTTCAAATACTCATGTCCTTACCCTGTTCCTTAAAAGTTCCCAGAAAGAGTAATGTGGTAAATTTACCAAAAAAAATTGGAATACAATATTAGAAAATAAATCAATTCATCACTTTAATTTTTAACAATAAGTTTAAAGTTGCTTTGAAATGTCTGCACTTACAAACCAAGAATACAATAGAAGTTTAACTAGAGCGCAAAAAAAGAACTCTATCCTAACCGCTAAAATTCAAGTGAAGGAATATTTGGAAGTAAGTATCGAAGGCTTCGATAAATGGGATCAGTTTAAAATACACGACCTAACGTGGGAGCTCCACAAGTAAAAAGAGTTTGTTGAATATAAGAAAATGAAAAAGACGTCGAGTATATTAAAATGGTAGGACACCAAGAGTTTCATTATCTTACTTATTCAACGGTTGGAAAAGACAAAGGAAAAAATGACGAAGGAAAAAATGAGAGGAGGCAGAAGTTCGGAATAAGGTAAACTAACTGTTTTAAGTGAGTGAGCAATACACATTACCTTATATGCGCGCATGCCCCCACAGAGGAGAAAGATGACGACACCAAGGATGCCCTCTATGAGCTCCTTAACAAGACCTACGAGCAATACCCTAGCTATGATATTAAAATTGTCCTCGGTGATTTTAATGCAAAGCTAGGAAGAGAGGGTATCTTTGGTGGAACAATCGGAAAATATATAAATATATGGATGAAGTGAAGATAGCCATATCGAAGCTTAAGTCCAACAAAGCTGCTGGAGCGGATGGCCTGACTATCAAGCTCTTCAAAGCGGCAGGCGATGACTTGGTAAGGAGCATACACCAACTCATCTGTAAAATATGGTCGGACGAAAGTATGCCCGATGAATGGAACCTCAGCATTGTTTGTCCGATTTTCAAGAAAGGAGACCCTCTGAACTGCGCCAACTACAGAGGCATCAGTCTCCTTAACATCGCTTATAAGATCTTATCTGCCGCATTGTGTGAACGCCTGTAGCCGTTCGTCAACAACCTTAGGTCCATATCAGTGTGGCTTCAGGCCAGGAAAGTCCACCATCGACCAAATATTTACACTACGGCAGATCTTGGAGAAGACTCACGAGCCTCAGATCGATACACATCAGTATTTATCGAGACGAGCTATGGAGAGCAATGTCTAGTTTCAGCATCCCTGCCAAACTCGTTTGTGTCTGCAGGATGACAATGGAGAATGTACGCTGCTCTATCAAGGTCGGTAAAGATCTCACCGAGACCTTTGATGTCCAGAAAGGATTTAAGCAAGGCGATGCGCTGTCATGCGATTTTTTCAACATTGTACTTGGCAGAATAGTGCAAAACTCACGAGCAAACACAAGAGGCACTATCTTTCAAAAGTCCGTCCAACTACTTGCATACGCCGACGATATTGACATAATCGGGAGAAAGCAGCGTGATGTCAGTGGCGCTTTCGCGAGTATTGAGACGGAAGCGGCGGAAATTGGTTAAGCGGTCACTGAGGGTAAGACCAGGTATATGCTGCCAAGCAAAAATGACAGCCAACACCGACGTCTTGGGCAGACCGTCACCCTCGACAGATATAACTTTGAGGTAGTTAAGGACTTTGTCTACCTAGGGTCTGCTATAAATACAGACAACGACACCAGCGCTGAGATCAAGCGAAGAATAACTCTTCCCAACCGCTGCTTCTTTGGGTTAAGAAGGCAATTGAGTAGCAAAGCCCTCTCTCGGACAACAAAAGTCACCCTTTATAAGACTTTAATAATCCCGGTCCTGCTCTATGGCGCAGAGGCATGGACATTATCAAAAATGGATGAGGGTGTTCTTGGTTGCTTCGAGAGAAAAATTTTTCGGGCGATCTTCGGTCCCGTCTGCATTGACGGTGAGTGGAGGAGGAGATACAAAGACGAACTGTATGGACTGTACAGCGACATGGACCTAGCCAGAAGAGTGAAGAACCAAAGACTGAGATGGCTGGGTCATGTAGAGCGCATGGACACCAATGCTCCGGTCCGAAAAGTCTTCGAATCCGCTCCCGAGGGACAGCGCAGTAGAGGAAGGCCAAGACTCAGGTGGCGCACGCAAGTGGAAGAGGACCTCAGCCAACTTAGCGTGCGAAACTGGAGGCAGCTAGCCAGGGATCGAGCTGGCTGGAGAAGTTACAGACTATAAGTAAATAACAATGAATTAATTCTTAATCAATTAACAATTATATTTCTAACTCTAGTTAACCTTTTTTGTACTTTCGCAGTTCGACTAATATGAGTTCGTTGATAACGCAGCAATATTCTTGAATTGTTTGCGCAAGTGACAAAGAACTCCAAGGCCCCTTAGATTTGCAACCTTAAGAATGGGGGGTTCTCAATATTATACGGGAACTGCAGGGGTTGAAGAATTTTAGCAAAAATTAAAACGTTTCTTTTCTGGACGTTCAAATGTAATCTACAGAGCTTTATCCTTCTTGGAGCTTAAATGCATCTAATAGCGATTTTGTTGCAATAATAATCTTTAATTCATCAGTATATAGTAGACACTTAGAAAAAGTCACTTGCAATGGCAAATCATGTATAAAAAACGAGAAACAATAGAGGCCCAAGGTGACTTCCTTGAGGTACTCCTGGAAAATTTATAATCCTTTCAGACAAAACATAGCCAATTTTAACATACTGCTTAAGACCATTAAATTAGCTATTTAATCAACCTAGGAGCTCAGAGTGAAATCAGAAAAATCGTTGTGAATTGTGTCAACTTGTAAACGATTTTCTAAATTACAAAAACTGTAATTGGCAAAGCTAGATGGATTCGTAGTAGTCGATCTCCTATTTACAAAGCCACGCTGGGATATTACCTTACTGTGTGCGCAAGTGAACGCAGCTGACAGAGGGTTTTTTTTACTAAAACTTTGGTCTACTTTGAATTGCACCGCCATCTAAGTAAGTAAGTAAGAAGTCCTTGAAGTTATTTTAGGCTGCGATGGAGATCATGTGAATTTGAGCTTCTAGTTGCGCACTCAACGTTGGTTAATGAAGCTGTCTTTCTCAACTGCGACTTTCATCGAGGTTATGCGAAATCTAAATATACATATGTGTTGTATTCGCTGGATAAATTCGGTTCCTTTTGACTCGTACCTACTTCTCGAGAAGGCAGGGATTTATGCAACCACAAAGTTATTGTTTGCAAGTTATATTGTATAGTCCAAGCTTTTGTAGTTAAGTATTCTTCCTTATAATTATTATTATGCTCACACTTCCTTGACAAAAAAACAGAACTCAAATCGGAACAATCGGAGCGCCACACTGTGGTTATTCCGGGAACTTTCTAATCAAGGTAGTATACCTCTTCTTCTTATTCTTAGGTGGCGCTACAATACGGGATGAGTTAAGGCCTCAACTAACAACCCTCTCCAGCTGACACGATCTTTCACCAGTTGCTTCCATCGGTGCTGTAATTTAAGTTGGTTGAGGTCCTTGTCCACTTGTTCGCACCACCGTAGATTCGGCCGTGCCCAGCCATCTAAGGCGTCGAGCCAATGTCGCTGTACAACCTGTAAAGTTCGTGGTTAAATCCCCTTCTCCATTCCGCGTCAATATAGATGGGTTTTCTTTCTTTCGAAATGGTCAAGGGCTTCTTCATCCTTTTACAACAATGTCCATGTATCTGTGCCATAGAGCAAGACGGGAATGATCAAGGTCTTGTATAAAGCCAGTTTGGTCTTGCGAGAGAGAGCTCTGCTACTCAATTGCTTTCGAGAATTAACAGCGGGTAACAAGAGTTATTCTACGTCATATTTCCGTTTTAGTGTTGTTGCTGTTTGTAACTGCAGAGGCAGGTAGACGAAGGGGGTACAAAAAACGACCTTAAAAATTATCGGCCAATATCAATATTGCCGTTAATACAATAGAAAAGTGCATGGAAGGGGTGATAGCAAACAGGCTGCACGCAAGCCAATACGGCTTCCAGAAAAATAAAAGCACGAAAGTCTAAATAAAAGTCATCATGTTTTAGTGCTATCCTGGATTTCAGTAAAGCTTTCGATACACTGAACCATGATAAACAACTAGAAGTACTGGAAAATATTGGTATACGAGGACTGATGACAAATTGGCTACGTGAATATCTAACGAACAAGCAATTTTGTGTCAAAATAAATAACGATACAGCCAAAATGAATATGTTCAATATGGAGTTCCTAAGGGATCAAAACTAGGTCCAATTCTGTTCATATTGTACACCAAATAGCTATTACGAATTTTCACGAAGGTCATTCCATTTGCATATGCAGACGATACGGCGATAGTGGTACGTCACAGATCCTTGTATACGGAAACAGAAATTATGCAGGAGGAGTTCGACAACGCGGTAAAGTGATGTCACGATCACGGCTTAACGATCAATGTATCTAAAACAAAAATGATGCATATACGAAATCCGCAATTCAGGGCTACACAACTGCAAATCCACTCCAAAAATGAATCTTGCAATAGTTCAGTTAATTGTCCTATCGACACTGTGAATAGATTCAAATATCTGGGAGTTACGATCGACAGCAACTTTTTGTGGGATATGCACATAGATGAGTTGAGAGTGACCCTCAGAAGAGCTTTATATGCACTAACTCATCAAACATCTACCATGCCACGACTGCTGTATTAAGACAAATTTACTTTGCCCTTGTGGAATCTATACTAAGATATGGTATACTTGCATGGGGCAATGCATCAGCAACACATTTGAAGAAAATTCGAAAACTCAGCACTGAAGAAGATAGGCCTACATAGCCAGCTCAATATTCCGGAACAAAGGCTTTTTAAAGTTCTTCCAGCAGATGATATCTTTAAATTGACCCTTATACTGGAGTACTATGATGACAGTCAATTCATTACACCAATTCAACATAGAATCAGCAAAAGAATGCCGGCTCAAGGTATGCTTCACGAACCCCAATTCTACAATACCCACGGGAGAAGACAGCTGAAATGCAGCGTACTTGAAGTTCTTAACACAATTTCACAAGAACTAAAAAATATACGAAATATTAAAACTAGAAAGAAAGTTATAAAATTTTTTTTTTGAATGCGAACTTAAATAGCTAAATGTCAAACCTAATTCACATACTAAACTTATCTTAACAGTTTTTTCTTTAATGATGTTATTATTATTAAAAAGTTTGTATTATGTAGTATTAATCTTAGGTCTGCCTTGATGGGTGGTCTTTCGCTGCGGTACAGCAAACCGTCATATCCAGTTTTCATGAGGCGCCCGAAGAATTGTCTCTGCTGTTATGTCCTCCACTGGTACAGTCACCATCTCGAAAACTGATCGATGATGGTGACACAGTAGCGGAATTCCCTAGATGGCGGTCGAGAACTAACTATGTCGGGAGTTATGTGTTGAAATCTGCGGTCGGTCACGATAAAATTACCTTGTGGCTAAAAGTTTTGCTTGTTGGCATGATATGCATGATTTTACCCATCGACGACAGTCTGCGTTGATGATAACAAAAAACAAAAAAACACTGTGGCGCTGGCAGCCCGTTATGGGCCATGGCCTAGCTTCTTGACGCTCATTTGTGTTGCTCACGTTGTCATTTTTGTCACATCTGAGCGGGGCCTACGGTTCATCGCCAAGTCCGAACGGCACTCCTTAGAAGCTCTTTCGTAGGCAATTTTACTTTCGGGAGTTTGCCATTGCCCGCCGAAAGGGTGATGGCGATTTGAAAGATTGTTGGTGACCCAGCCTGGAATCGAACCCAGACTCTCTGCGTGATAGTCCGATGAGCTAACTATCACGCCATCGCCATCGCCTGCGTTGATGAAAGGCTAGACAAATCGGGATACCATCAGTCGTGTGGCACGTATGCTAGGGTGAGCTAGTGAATGTACGAAATCGAAACTCATACGCTCTAGCTCCTTGGGGACAAAAGAGCGAATTTGATTAGTCGATATATCAGAGAATACTTTGTTTCGTAACTGCTGCTGACTGACCACTTATTCCTCTTTATCCTGTTTTTGAGCCTCGGCGAGCTGATTGTTGTCGATTCCCGACCCCCTGAGGTAGCTGTACTGCGCGGAAGTGAGTCTGCAACGACGTTAGTTGATTCTGGAATAGACCTTAGCTCCTTAGAAAAAATTGACTGATAAAACTAAGTTGAGTACGTTCAGATTTCTGATGAAACTCATAAGTCACTGACTTGTGGTCTGTAAAGATGGGAAAGCTACGACCATCTAATAAATGTTGAAAGTATCTTACAGCGTAATAAGCACTAAGGAGCTCCCTGTCGTATATACCCCTAACGGGTGCCAGGATTTATCGACGAGTTGTTGTAAAGCACCACCTACGGCGGAGTCTGATGCATCATCCATCAGCGCAAGCTGACAATTCAACTTAGGGTAACTGAGTGGAATTGCGTCTGCAACGACCTGCTTAAATCTCTCAAAAGCTATATTGGCTTCCTCTATCCACTGAATCATACTACGGTCATTCATTTTATTGCCTTTGACAAGGCACTAAAGTCTGGCTTGTGTTTCGACCGCTTTTGGAAGGGATCTCCGATAGAAATTTATTGTTGCGAGAAGCCGACGAAGTTTACACACTTGCTCGAGGCACTACAAATTCCGAATATTATCCATTTTTTTTTGATGCCATTAGCACTGATGATATGATCAAGAGATCGCACTAGGTTCACATTGATGACAACACCCATTTCATGATATCACTCAAAAACGTGTCTAAGGCTTTGTAGGTGTTGTTTTTCTTCATGGGAGCCGATTAAAATATCATCAGGTCCTTGTCCACTTGTTCGCACCACCGTAGATTCGGCCGTGCCCAGCCATCTAAGGCGTCGAGCCAATGTCGCTATACAACCTGTAAAGTTCGTGGTTAAATCCCCTTCTCCATTCCGCGTCAATATAGATGGGTTTTCTTTCTTTCGAAATGGTCAAGGGCTTCTTCATCCTTTTACAACAATGTCCATGTATCTGTGCCATAGAGCAAAATGATCAAGGTCTTGTATAAAGCCAGTTTGGTCTTGCGAGAGAGAGCTCTGTTACTCAATTGCTTTCGAGAATTAACAGCGGGTAACAAGAGTTATTCTACGTCATATTTCCGTTTTAGTGTTGTTGCTGTTTGTAACTGCAGAGGCAGGTAGACGAAGTTTTTTACTACGTCGAAGTTATAGCTGCCAATTGCGACACTCTGGCCAAGTTGTCGATGTTGATATCGCCATTTCAACTTCGCCTAGGTCAGGTGGACGGAAATCTCTGATTTCATCGTCCAGTGTTGATACATGACAGGGGAATTATAGTATCATGTCGCCGTTATACAGTCTGCATAAGAGGTTTTCCCTTCATTTTGGGGCATTAAGCATATTATGTTCTGCCTAGGAGGTCAATAAACTCGTCCTTGATCGTGTTCTTCTTCACTTCACTTCTGTAGGGGTGTGTACCTAAATTATATTGATGTTCCCGAATCTGGCGTTGATGAGGATTAGGACTCTTTGACTAAGACCACCTCGAATTCTCTCTTTTTAACAGTCGCTGTAGTCGATGTCGCAGTTTTTCGTCCTCTCTTCCGTCCTTTTGTAACCGGACGGATGCTTCTTAAAAAAACAAGAATTTGAGCTGTAAGAAAAGATCTCTTGTACTGCAATCAAACAATGTATTATCTCCAAGTCTACGGGTATTTTAATGCTTAGTATCAACCCTGGCCAACTGCTTAGAAAACCAAACAAATTAATATTCTAAACAGAATGAGGTGACTATACTTCAAGTATCTGAAGGCGTTATAACCTCCTTGATTGACTAAAACCCATGTTAAGCCAATTTATCGATAATCATCAACTATTACCTTTATATACTATAAAGCCCCTAAAACCCAAGTTCGGCCAGTAGTAGGGATGCCAAATTTTAATGAAATATCTGAGTACTGAGAACACCATAAATATTTATAAATTATAACATCTATCTGTTTACACTATTATCGCTGTATTCGCATGTGTGGGAAATTTTTTTATTAAAATCCTCCGCCAACATCAATATGTCTTACCCCTTGAGGCCATCAATATAAGTTGACAGCACGATAACAACAACAAATAAGTGAATCAAGAGCAAAGAAGAATTTCAGGCAGGCAAATGGCAACATTGATATTATGATTCTGTGAAAAGTCAACATAAAATCTGTTTGGTAAAAATCTTCAAGTGAATTTCTTCTGGACATCAAATATCCGTACTCATCAAAAGTTTGAGTCCTGGAATGTATACAAGGCAACATTTGTTAAGAAAAGCCCTTAAGTCATGAAAATTAATTTGAATTTTATGTTTTTTTTTTCTCTCCAATATTCGACCATTTTTTGTTTATCTCCGAAGCCAAAATAGATAGATACTCGTATCTGAATCGAGATTTGTTGTGTTGAACTTGATGGGTGTCATAGCAAAGTAATAACTTAGAATGGTCCTTCACATAAGTTTTGGGGATATTCAAAATTTTCAAAGAATTTGTATAGATGCTCCCCTTGGAGAACAGAAAATTGGAACTTCCGCAATCTCAGCAATTAGTGGCGAAAGAATTTCTTTTTAAACTGGTGAGCCAAGACAAATTTCTCCCTCTCGGAGGCTAACTATAGCCAAACAACTACAAAGGACGTATTCCGAACTGGAAAACGCTGATCCAAAAGTGAATGCTTATTTGCTTTGTAGAGGTCCAAAATATAAGGTTTTCCAAAAGAAAGTCAGAGGGTGACCATTTAATGGACAAACGGCAGGGATCACGTCCCAGTCAATGACTTCGGTTTAACCAATGCCTCGTCCCAAGGGTATTAAAAATGGAACTGTTGGGGGTTGTGCCGCTGGGGTAACTGCCGGGCCACGGAAAACAGATGAAGTTTGCGAACCAGAAACAAGCAAGAGGGATACAATGTTGAAGACCTCAGCAAACCCGAAAAGGAAAACGAATCTCGGCTCTGCACCTGGAATTTAAGTTCCCTTAATAGACTGCGTGCAGTTGAACAACTTGCTTAAGCCCAAACTGCTGCAACCCAGACATTACATCCAAGAAATGCAATGAGATGGGCCCGACAAAAGAGGATTAAAAACTGCGAAATCTACTACGGTGATTCTTATCGACGGCAAAAGTTGTGCTTATTAAGATGCGGATTTGTTGTAAGAAACACACTCATACACTACCGTCTCATTTTAATCAGTACCAAGGATTAATTTGCCAACATTAGCCTAATACGCCCCCACAGAGGAGAAGAATGACGACACCAAAGATAGCTTCTTCGAGATATTAAACAAGACCTACGAGCAATGCCGCAGCTATGAAATTAAAACTGTCCTCGGCGATTTTAATGCAAAGCTAGGGAGAGAGGGCATTTTTCGTAATACTGTCGGAATGTATAGCTTGCAAGATACCACCTCCGATAAAGGATTAAGGCTAATCGACTTTGCAGAACTCCGACCGACGCACGGTACTTCTCCAGTATTATGGATATCCGAAGGTTCTGTAAAGCCAACATTGACTCGGACCATAACCTCTTTGTAGCCAAGGTGCAGTTGCGGATATCCCAAACAGCGCAAAGGCAAACTAATGCTGTGAGGAATTTCAATGTCAGATGATACAATCACAAGAGATCGCCAAATCCTTTTCCGACCGAGTCTCACTTGATTTCTTCAGAGGTCCCTTGTCGCCAGCATCAAGCCTGAAGACCAGTGATAGCACTGCGAAAAAGCCATCAGAGATGCCGCTACTGGATTTCACTCGACCACCACAACGAAACTCCTGGTTTGATGACGAATGCCGGCAGGCGCATGCAGCTTAGCAAGACGCACGCAATGCGGCTCTGCATAGGATGACTATAGCTGCTCATGAGCTCTATGAGCAGAAAAGGAGATCGAGGAAATTGAGGTATGTTATTCCAGCTTTACCAAAATGTAAAAAAATATGCCACGGACACAAACTCCGAACCGAAGCCTGTAGAGAAGAACAAGGGAGTATCGCAGTATAGTCACAGTCAATGCTCTGGTTTTGGAAAGATCATTTCAGTAGACTGTATAACAACGATGACGAAACAAATACCGCAGTCAGGCAGAATGACCCTTTCAACCTGGACGATGTAGACCAACAATTCCGTCCACCCCATCTACTGGTAGATGAAGTGAAGATAGCAATATCTAAGCTGAAGCTGACCCATCTGTAAAACATGGTCAGACGAAAGCATGCGTGCTGAATTGACCCTCACCATGAGAGGCCAACTACCAGGGCATTAGTCTTCTTAGCATCTGATACAAGATTTTATCTGCAACCTGATTGGTTCTTTTCAGTATGGCTTGAGGCTAGGACCAAATATTCATACTACGGAAGATCTTGGAAAAACGTTATGAATTTCAGATTGATATATAGCAACGTTTCATTGACTTTAAGGCCGGGTATGATAGCGTCTATAGAGACTACCTTTACGGAGCAATGTCTAGTTTTGGCGTCTGTCACCACCCGTCCATTTGTCTAAATTGACGATGGAGAATGCAGAAAGTCGGTTATGATCTCATTGAGACCTTTAATGTAAAAAAGGGACTTAGGCAAAGTGATGCGCTCTCATGCGATTTCCTAAACATCATACTTGAAAGAATAGTGCAGAACTCACGAACAAAAGTCCATCCAATTGAGTAATTGTTGGCATACGTCGATAATAATTGGAAGAAAAGAGGGTTATATCGGACGGACGCCCAACATCGACGTCTTGGACAGAATGTCACTTTCGATATTTAAGACAACGACACCAGCGCTCAGATCGAAAAAGAATAACTCTTGCCAATCGCGGGTTCTTTGTGCTAACAAGGCAATTGACTGGCAAAGCCCTCTCTCGAACAAAAAAAAGTTAGCCTATATAAAACCTTAACAATCCCAGTCCTGCTCTATGGCGCAGAGGCATGGACATCATCAAAAATGGATGAGGGTTGTCTTGGCTGTCTTCGAGAGGAAGCAGTGATTTTCGGAGTAAGGGAGGAGATACAACGACAAACTGTATGGACAGCACAGCCACATCGACCTAGCCAGAAGACTGAGAGGACTGGATCATGTAGACCGGATGAATACCGGCGTTCCGGTCCGATATGTCTTTGAATCCGCATTAGAATCGAAGCGAGTGGCTGTTTTCAATCTCCAACAAGAACGAGGGAATCAATTCTTTAGTCGCTTTGTCCATCCAGGTAAGATTTGATAAGGTTTTATCGTCTGTTCCCAATCTTACCTGTTGGTCGGTCGAAATGTCCTTAATTTTTCCAAAAGCTGCCATCTTTACTGCCATTTTGCGACTAATGCTTTATATAGGAAACCATTTACTGTTTACTCCGCACCTCAGTTGTTATGTCGGAGGAGCCAGCTGTTTAAATAATTTCTGAGTTACTCTGTACACCGATGCCTATACAGTTACATTTAGAAATGGTCAAGGTTCCAGCTATTCTAGATTTCTATATCTTCGTTCATAACGTTACCATGACGAGTGTGAGTTCCAGGCCCCTCAGTAAGGAATCTTCCTTTGCTTGTGAGAGTTTGTCGAACTTACCGTGGTCGCTATCTTTAAGTTCAATTTCTTCCATTTTCTTAACTAAAACGAAAGTACTCGGAGGCGATAAGTCATCTTTATTGACTCTCAACCTCCATAAGTGGTTAATTGCCGCTAAATAACTGGCATGGGCTACATACTCGTATAACGGGAACAAACTATATTGCCTGAGGGAATTAATAGTCAAATCAAGACCACCACGGCTTGAATTTAATATCTGAATTTGGTTCGAAATAGGTTTTCGCAATGTCTATTAAAAGTCTTTTCAAGACATCTCCTCTTCCGCCATTAGACTACGCCCGGGAGTTAAGCCAACGTATTATGGAGGCAAAGCATGGCTAAAAATGGATATAGGGTGTCCATGGAGTGTTTAGCCTTAAACCAAGCTTCGTGGATATGTTTGCAAATCAGAATATATATAAATATATATACACTTGCGGTCATAAAAACCGCACCACCTAATGAGTTCTCAAAAAATGCCTAATTACATCAGATCGTAAGGGTTTTTCCCATACTAATGAAGGGTATTCCCCGTAGCGGAGTTCGGCATCGTATTCAGTGTAAAAAAAATCAGTTTGAAATTAAGTTGTGACGGTGACAAGTAAAAAAAAGTGAAATGTCTGGTAAATATCATCAACTGACTCGGGACGAAAAAGTTCAAATATTGACTTTAGTCGAAGAAGGGTTTGGCTATCGTGAGATTGTGGTTAAAATAGGATGCTGTCATTCAACTACGACTATCGTACGACTGATGAAGAAAAAAGAAAATTTGGATCCACTGGAAAGGAAAAAAAGCTCGGGACTAAAACGTAAAACAACCCAGAAGACGGACAATGTATTACAACGAACTAGCATGAAAGATCGCTTTAAAAGTGCTGTCCGTATGAGAGCAAAGCTGAGTGAGTTTCTTCAAGTTGATCTTAGCGCCGAAACCATACGCCGACGGCTACGGGAGATAGGTTTATATGGAACGACGACCAGCGAAAAAACCTCTCCTAACCAAAAAAATTAAAAAAGCTCGCTTGACGTGGGCAAAAAAGTACGAAGATTGGATGCAGGATGATTGGCGATGTGTGATTTGGTCCGATGAAAGTAAATTTAATTTGTTGTGTGCCGACAATTTGCCATACGTACGATGGTCAGCAGGTGAAAGGTTCAAGGACGAGTGCATAGTCAAAACAGTGAAGTTTCCTTAAAGCCAGATGGTTTGGGGATGTTTTTCTTTTTACGTTTTGGGCCCTTTGCACTTTGTTAATGGCACTATGAACGCTCAAAAGTATGGAGAAGTACTCGTAGTAAGGGAGTTTTTGGTACCAGCAATTGAACAGCTTCATTCGTATACTGACAAGTGCATTTTTCAAGATGTTTCTGCACCTTGCCACCGCACCAAATCCGTA
The DNA here is from genome assembly GCA_928272305.1 of Volucella inflata. NCBI lineage: Eukaryota > Metazoa > Arthropoda > Insecta > Diptera > Syrphidae > Volucella > Volucella inflata. Next base: position 79,348,463 of record OV743717.1, on the reverse strand, counting down.
AGTAAAGTTTTATACAATAAATCAACTTCTAGATGTCTACTTTTTAAATAATAAACACACAAGTAACTAGAGTCTTTCAATAATTTTCAGCTCAAGACAACGTTTGATGACCTCGGAATTACCAGACTTGACTGGCCAGCTAATTCGCCCGATTTAAACTCAATCGAGCACTTGTGGCATGTAATGAAACGTAAGGTGGCTGAACATACGAGGGCGGGTCAATAAGTCCGTGACTCTTGGATTAAAACACAGATTTTTTGTCAAAAAAATAATTTTATTTTTCAACGTAGTCTCCCTTGAGCTCTATACACTTTGTCCAACGCTTCTCCAATTTTTTTTATCCCTTCCAAAAAAAATGATTTGTCGAGGTCCTCAAAATAGGCCTTTGTTTGCGAGATGACTTCATCATTGGAGTCAAATCTTTTTCCACCAAGCCATTTCTTCAGGTTTGGGAACAAGAAGTAGTCGCTCGGAGCCAAATCTAGAGAATAGGGTGGATAAGGGAGCAATTCATAGCCCAATTCATGGATTTTTGCCATGGCAACTGCACATGTGTTCACCCTTGCATTGTCTTGGTGGAAAATGTCTTGGCCAAATGAGGTCGTTTTTTTTTTCAAATCGTCATTGAATCGGTTCAATAAGTTGGCATAATATTCCCCATTGATTGTTCTTCCCTTTTGAAGGTAGTCAATGTGGATTATCCCGCGTGCATCCCAAAAAACAGTCGCCATAACTTTATTGGCTGACAAACCCACCTTGGCCTTCTTTGGCGCCGATTCACCCTTAGAAACCCACTGTTTTGACTGTTGTTTGTTCTCTGGTGTGTTGTGATGGATCCATGTTTCGTCCACGGTTACAAAACGGCGCAAAAACTCCTCCATATTGCGATTAAACAACGCCAAACCTTCGTGTGAAGTTGTTACACGATTGCGTTTGTGGTCGACTGTGAGCAAACGCGGCACCCATCTTGCGGAAAGCTTTCTCATGCCCAAGTGATCATTCAAAATTGAAACCACTGAGCCATGCGAGATCCCTACGGCTTCCACAATCTCTCGCACTTCCAATCTTCGGTCGGCCAACACCATATCGTGAATTTTTTCGATTGTTTCGGGTGTAGAGACCTCAACTGGGCGTCCAGGACGTTCGGCATCTTCAGTGCTTGCACGGCCACAACGAAATTCAGTAAACCACTTTTTTACCATTGAAATCGATGGTGCAGAGTCCCCATAGTATTTATCAAGCTTAGCCTTGGTCTCGGTAATGGTTTTTTTTTCGCAAGAAATAATGCTTAATAAGCACACGAAATTCACTTTTTTCCATTTTCTCCTCAAATTAGTGAGTAGTCTGATAAAAATAGCTGTCAAACACAAACTAACTGATGCAGCAAGTTTAAATTTTGACAGGAGTCAACTGACAGATGCCTGTTGACAGGAGCAGTGTTGCTGTTTCAGTAAAGAGGTCAGAAATTCAAAAAGTCACGGACTTATTGACCCGCCCTCGTAAATCAGAGAAAAAAAAGCTTAATAAAGTTCTGGAACATGTATGGAATACTGAAATTTCAAGGGATATTAATGAACTTCTAGTTAACTCGATGCCTTCTAAAATAAAAGCGGATAAAAACCGCCAAAGGAGGAGCAACTCGCTATTGATAATTTTTTGGTAAAAGTGGCATATCTAAACATCTTTTATACACATACATAAAAAATGTATCGATTGATTTTGTTAACCAATGACTGTATTAAAATATTTTTAAAAAATAAGAAAATTAACTGGTTTTTCTTTCTTTGTTAATATCTTTTTTCAAACATTCAATAAACAGATGAAAATTAGATAGAAATACTTATAAACTACTGCGGAGTACTCAACAAAAATTTCATTTCATTATAAAAATTATTATCGTAGTTATTAACAATCTTCCAATCACTTTGATGTGGTGCGGTTTTTATGACCGCAAGTGTAAATATATATACTGTTTGAATCAAACAAAGTGCTTACGGTCTTCACATCCATCCAGTTGTGAAAATAACAACGCATCAAAATTTGTCTGACGTAACTTCCTATCCTCAAAGCACTATTTAATTATAGATTTGAGAACGGGTTTAATGTAAACGAATCAGTTCGCAATTCCATAAATCACCTGCACATCAAGAGAAAGCCCCACCTTGTTAGATACCACTTCATATCTTCATCTACACTCATTTGTTAAATGAGATTCACTGCCAGCATTGACCTACTAACATTCCAAGGAAGTGAAGTGTCATTTTCTGTTTTCTACCAGGTGCATTAGAGTGCGCGCCCATTACCGCAAACTTAAAACAGAAAAAAAAAAAAAAAACAAACTCATTCCAGAAGAACACCCTTCATCCAACTAAAGTCTGAACCATTTCTCACGCCACTCTCATATCAATCCATGGCGCATATCCATCTACAAATCCACGAAGAATAATTTGTTACTCCAACTTGTGACCATTTTTCAACTTTAATTTGTTTATAGCTCAACGGAAAAGTTTCCTCAAACAAAGGAAACTGTTTTCCTTCACCGCCATTACTGTCCGGAAACAAGGTACGCCTGAGCTTGAGGGCAGCAGCGAAATGAAAACCGAATGGAAATATGTATTCTACAACAACATAAGAGAGATGAATGGAAAAAATAAAAAATAAAAAAACGCGAAAAATTTAACTAAAAATCTAATTTGAAACTTCTTAAGTGCATACTTGTGCTCCGACATCTGGTGCACTGTTTCTTGGGTGTCCTGCTGTTTCTGGTGGTCGCGGTATACTCATACTACTATTAGAACGAGTACACCCAGGAGAGAAGTCATGAGTCTAGTAACAGCGAAATATTGTGGGGAGGATGGGGAGGATAACTTATTCCAAAGTTTAAACGAGAAATTATTGTTTCGGTGCGAGTACTCGGGTTCGCAGACGCCCCTCTCACTGCGGCACAAACATTATTCATTAATTTTTATTTTACTTATATTATATAATTGCTTTTCGTCATTTTTCGTCCTGTTTTCTGCCACAAGAGAGTGCAAATGTTGATAGTACTCTTCGAGTATCTTTTCGAGGTTCTGCAAATGCAAATAGTTTCTGCTTAATTTTGGACAAAGTTTTTTTAAAAATCGGAATTGAGATGTGAATTTAATCACTTTTCTTAACTCCCCATCAAGCGAAATAGCTCACAACTTGAATTGGTGGCCTTCACAGATACAACTGAGGTATTCGATCTTAACTAAGTACTCGTAAGTGTAATGATCTAGGGCTAAGGATGTCGTGTTTGGGTTTTAACTATCTGGTGTACGGAGCTTGTTTGTAAGTGATGTTTCACCATGTAATTAATTTGTTTGCTCCTATATCTATTATGTGAAATACTTTTCCAAAAGATACATACTTATTTTAAATAGGGATAGATCGTATTCTCGTTGGAGGCAAAATCGTAGTAGAAATAATTGGAATATCTTCAAACTTCAAAGAAATAGAGCTACGGCCGAGGTAAGAAAAGCCAAAGCAGCATTTTACTCGTCTAAGCTTAATACTACCCAGACTAGTTCTACTCTTTGGAAGAACCTCCGATCCTTAAGAATTGTTGAAAAGACGTCAATGGGATGCGATCTAGATCCGAACCACTTAAACAGATTTTTTCTTAAAACCTCGGATAGTTCAGTTACAGCTAATAACAGCAACACTGACCTTACTGTTACCAATCATGAAAATTTTAATTATTTTGAGTTTAACTGTGTGTTAGAGAGTGATGTGGCTAAAGCCTTATCCAACATCAAATCAAACGCGGTAGGAGTAGATTGTATATCTATTAAGTTTATAAAATTATTTATGCCCTGGATATATTATCCTCTTACGCACATTATTAACTCATGTATCATGAGATCTGAGTTTCCTTCAGCTTGGAAATATGCTAAAGTTGTGCCAATGCCTAAAAATACTACGAGGAACCAGCCGAAAGATTTTAGTCCTATTAGTATTTTACCGTGCCTATCAAAATTTTTTGAGATTTTATTAAAAAACCAAATCAATGAGCACATAAGCTCAAATAAAATGTTATCTCCGTTTCAATCAGGCTTTAGAGAAAATCACAGTTGTACCACGGCTCTAATAAAAGTTCTAGATGACTTAAGAAGGGCGTATGATTAGAATAATGTATCTATTCTGTGTTAATTGGACTTTTCTAAAGCCTTTGACTGTGTAAACCATCAACGCTTGATTGAGAAGCTGAAAAGTCAATTCAGTTTTGGTAATAACGCTGCATCTCTTATATTAAATTATTTAAATGGCAGATTTCAACAAGTGCAAACTAGCCAGGGAAGTTCAAATTTTCTAGCGGTGCATTCAGGTGTCCCAAAAGGATCTATTTTAGGACCACTCTTTTTCTCATTGTTTATAAACGACAGTCCTAAGGTCTGTCTTGATGCATCGGTGCATTTATATGCTGACGATGCTCAGGTATATCTGTCTAGACCGATTGGCTTAATGGATAATTGTGTAGTTAGACTTAATGAGGACTTGGAACGAATTTATAACTGGTCTGTTCTCAATAAACTGTCCCGCTAAATCTAAAGCAATTGTTATCTGTAATGACAAGATTCATTCCAGCTGCTTGCCACAAATACATTTAATGGGACAATTGATTCCATATGAAAATGAGGTAAAGTACTTAGGAATATATATCAACTGCAAACTTTCCTGTGAAAGCCATATCAATTATGTTATCAAAAGAATATATGGTGGTCTACGCCAACTTTATATCTCATCCGCCTTTGTCCCGACCTTAACAAAGCTTAATCTTGTAAGAGCTCTGTTTATGCCCCTTGAATGTTCCATTTAAAACTGCATAATTGTTCATTTAGGCTTTTGTAACGTATTATGGAAGAAAGTCAATGGACCTTAGTCTCCAGAAATAATTCATAGTATTATAAACAAGTCACTTATGAGTCCAGTGATTACTCTATGGATCTCCTTATACGACTCAAAAACAAAACACTGTGGCGCTGGCAGCCCGGTATGGGCCATGGCCTAGCTTTTTGACACTCATTTGTGTTTTGTGTTGCTCATATTGTCACATCTGAGCGGGACCTACGATTTATTGCCGAGTCCGAACGGCACTCCTATGAAGCTTTTTCGTAGGCAATTTTTTACTTTCGGGAGTTTGCCATTGCCCGCCGAAATGGTGATGGCGATTTGAAAAATTGTTTGTGACTGAATTAAGAATCGAACCTAGACTCTTTGCATTATAGTCCAATGAGCTAACTATCGCGCCATCGCCATCGCCCCTTATACGACTCAGACTCAGACTCAGACTCAGTGATACAAATTTTAAAATTCTGAAGACAAGTTAAGTGTCTTATGCATTGCAGTGATTTGTGACCAATTTTCAGTCACAGAAATTACTTATTTAAAAGAGTACTGCAAGATAATGAAACCTTTTACAGAAATATTAGACTTCCTACAAGGTCAAGAAGGAATTTGCTTTGGTATGCTACTTCCATCTTTAGTAACCCTGAAGGTAAAAACAGAAAGAATCCTGAGAGTAGATTCGTTACTGTTTTTACATGAGGTCCTTCAAAAAATGCAAACAAGTCTATTTTTCGGTTCAAGCCTTACTACAACCTGGAGGAGGAAGCATATGATGCTATAGCGGCAGCTGTAAGTCAGCCAGTAAAAACCGACATAGATAAAGTGTTGACGTATTGTCAGAAAAATCAATTAGATGCGAGGCACTTGGAAAAAGAACAACTACACATACCACCAGCAATAAGTATTTTCGATTTTGGAGATGACGAAGGTACTCGTAAATATTATCCACGTCGAAAATAACTGCTTGTGAGATAACAAGTGTAACATTTACCAATTGCAGGTCCTTCCGAAGAAAATGTTAACAGGTTCAGAAGCGTGGAAAATGAAGAATTCCCGCTATATCTTATGGACGAAAATGCTTCTCTGCAAAACTTAGCGAACTACCCGATAGTGTCAAGAGTATTTGCTCCAGCAAAGAGTAAGTCTGTATCGTGGCTTGTCTTTTGAAAGGAGAGAGACACTGAAACGAAGATGGTCCGAGTTATAGTCCAAGTCCTGGTCCAAGTTTCAATCCAAGCCCTGGTCCTAGTTTCAGTCTCGAAGTTCTGGTCAAAGTCCTAGCTCAGTCTAAGATGTAATAAAATGTATTAAAGTAATGTGATGCAATACATTTTAACTATTATATTACTTATAATGTAATGGACACTGCTTCTCCTCCATTACCTTGAAAGTCCATTACTTCTTTCAATAACTTGTAATGAGCAATGGAATTATTTCTATTACCATTTCAAGTAATTGAGATTAAATTCGAAAATGCAAAATTGCAGGCATAATTAGATGAATTCCCAGAACGGAATGTTGTAGTATGAACTGCTAAAACATGATCAAACGATTATGGAAATAAAAATGACTAGAGCAACCCCAAAGACACTCATCAGTAATTTCCATCATGACAATGCTGATCCACATGTTGCAAACCAAGTAAATAACCATTTTGTAATTACCCAATTCTAATTCAATCATTCTAAAAATTTTCTCAATAATATAAATTTTTTAGTGTTAAATTAGCTAAGCATGCAATATCATTTTGAAGGGCGCATTTTCATCAGAAAGTAGATACCTCGTACTTGAAAGTAAGAATTCGTTCGCCCATGCACTACCTTGATAGTTTTGCAGAGTGTTCAAGTGTAGGGGTACTGCACCTTCATTCGAATGCTTCTTACAAGGTCTAGCTCGTACAAAAATCGAAGCCGAATGACCATCGTTTGCTTTGAAATTTCGGTGAATGGACTCAAAATAAACTAGTATTAGTTCCGCTGTTTTATCGACAAATTGTGTTCAGCTATGAGGCTCATTTTGAGGATGGCAACGATTAGTATAAGGCCTCGTAGAAGTAGCATCTTCCGACAGGTGCTGGTTCCTTAAATGACGAGAATGAGCCTCTGCAGCCGAACATCTTGCAGCTCTGCTTATAAGTCCTACTTCACGCCTCCCCGTGGCGCCATCTGGGAATCTCACTAGAGGTTGCGAAGTGAAGGGGGCAAATGGCGAGTTTCCTGCGCCATTAACCAGGATTAGTGTCGGAAAAACAAAACAGGACCTTATCCGGGCTACTCCGACATATTTGGAGCTCAGGCCGGAAAGGATTTCCAGGACTTAGTCAGGGTCCTGGAAAAGAGATGGTGGCGGACGAGCCCTATAAGGGCCAACGGCAGCACTCACATCCCGGAACGGGTTACTGGCTTCGGTGTAACCGACCCCTCGTCCTAGGGGCACTCAAAGTGGAACTGGTCCTCCAGGTTGGGGGTTGTGCCGCCGGGGTAACTGCCCAGCCATTTTAAAAAAACAGGAAGTTACGAAGCATCAACAAGCCTCGGATATGGACGGATCTACTGCTGACAACCCACGCAAACGATTTAAGGACAATGAGCTTCGGATATGCACGTGGAATGTTAGATCCCTTAATAGACCACGTGCAGCCGAGCAACTAGCGGAGGCCCTAGACTGCTGCAAAGCAGACATAACCGCCATCCAAGAAATGCGATGGGATGGGATGGGATGGGCCAAGAGAAAAGAAGATGAAAAACTGCGACATATACTACGGCAATTGCTATCGACGGCAAAAGCAGCGCTTATTTGGATGCGAATTTGTTGTCGGAGGCAGACTAAGACGAGAAGTCCTCAGCTTCCGGCATGTGAGCGAGCGCCTTGTAGCAATCCGCATCAAGGCTAAATTCGCCAACATAAGCCTTAAATGCGCGCATGCCCCCACAGAGGAGGAAGATGACGACACCAAGGATGCCTTCTACGAGCTCCTCAACAAGACCTACGAGCAATGCCCTAGCTATGACATTAAAATTGTCCTCGGTGATTTTAATGCAAAGCTAGGAAGGGAGGGTATCTTTGGTGGAACAATCGGAAAGTATAGCCTGCACAACACCACCTCCGATAACGGATTCAGGCTAATCGACTTTGCGGCGGGGCGAAACATTGTCATGGCTAGCACGCGGTTCCCACATCTCGACATACACAAGGGGACTTGGAGAACTCCTGATCAATCAACAGTCAACCAGATTGATCACATTGCGATCGACGCATGACACTCCTCCAGCATTATGGATGTCCTTACGTTCAGAGGAGCCAACATCGACTCGGACCATTACCTTGTTGTAGCCAAGGTACGGTTGCGTATATCACAAACTACGTCAAGACAAACTAATGCTGTGAGAAAATTCGACGTCAGACGGCTACAATCGCAAGAGATCGCCAAGTCCTTCTCCGATCGAGTGTCTCTTAATCTCTTAAGAGGTCCAATGCCGCCAGCATCAAGCATCGAAGACCATTGGTAACACTGCCAAAACGCCATCAGAGATGCCGCTTCTGATGTGCTGGGTTTCACTCGTCCACCACAACGAAATCCCTGTTAGTTTTAAACGCATTTTATTTTCTTAATCATTAATTCTTACATACTAACAAAAAATGCTTAAATGCTAGCTTACAATTACTAAACAATCTTATACTAACTTACTGGCCCTACACAGGCACTCTAAGCTACTCTAAATTTTTAATACTATGTCTTTCGACTTCATTTACATTTTATTTATGATTACTTATTTTCTATACTTAGGCTAAGAAAAACATTGTTAACAAAAACTTAGCACATGGACAATATTTTGTATTTTTTATAAAAATTTAATATCTAACTTAAAATAAACCTAAGTCTAGCATTACAAATAGACATTATACACAATAATATACATATATTAGTATATACCTTTATATATACTAATATATACATATCTTTCTTAAATGCTAACCGTAACCTATGTAAGCTGGCCATCGCTATTTACAGAGCAAATAGATTGGTCAGCTATGCCTCATTAGTGAGGCTGGTCCGTAATTGACGGAAACGACGACGAAACATCTTCCCCATCATTCAACCACCAGAAATGCTGGTGCTGCCGAACGACATCCCTCTTATCGCGATTCCCCACCGCCCTTCTGAACCTGAGGCGATCCACCCTGCCGTGTGCGACGTCTCTGTTGTAGTTGAGTCGCCTGTTCCCAGCTGTAGGAGCGACATGGAAGATTAACGGGACCGCTGATCTATCCTGAATCAACCCTATCTGATCAGAGCGCACACTCTCTCATGATAAAGGTGATTGGGGTAGTAAGCCCCGGATATCAGGTTATTCGTCGAGGCCATTGCTCTTGCAATGTGCCTTCGAGTCAGCTTAATTACGAAGTTGTCCACTCGTATTAGGTTCGCCCTGTTGTAAAGGACCTCATTAGGATAAAATTTTTTGTACTCCGACTCTGGTGTTCTGTACAAGCGAAGACAAGCCCTAAGGCAAGCCCTCTCAAACACCCGAATCTTTTCCATTAAGCTTGCTCGTACATTGAACCACACGGGACACCCAAATACTAGCATGGGCCTGATAAGGGCCATGTAGCAGATTATCTTTACCCTCGCATCGAGTTGGCTGCTATAAAACAGTCTATTTGTGAGGGCAAAAGCGCCTTTAGCTCTGGATAGAGCAGCATCTACATTTTTGTTAAAATACAGAAACTGATCTAGCCAGATCCCAAGGTATCTGACTACATTTCGACAGGCAAGAGGCTGTCCGTCTTGTCCAATGATCGAGAACTTTCGCCAATTTTTTCTGGTATCAGAAGAGGCTCCAGACAACGGCGTCCTAAAAAGAATGGTTTCCGACTTCTGAAAGTTGATTTTCAACTTCCAGTCATCGCAAAATCGTCTTATCTTATCGAAGTCACGCTGTAAGAGACTATTAATGACCTCGATTTTTGGACCTGTTCTGTACGCTATCAAGTCATCTGCGTACGCAATAGTATGGGGAAGTGAACCTATCAAGTCGCTTGTATAAATGTTGAATAGGATCGGCGAATTGACCGCGCCTTGCTGAAGACCATTTTTAATTTGAAATATTCCAACAGAAGTCACATCACAATATTTCACGATGAACTGTCTGTTGGTTAGCATATTATAAAGAATGTACAAGAGAGGTTTACTGATCCCCAAACTAGCCAGCTTGTAGAAAAGACCTTCTAACCATACAGTGTCGAAAGCCTTCTCCAAGTCAACTAGGCAGGCACCAGTACACTGTTTTTTGGCTTTATTCCATTGGATATCGGACACCAGTTTAGACGCGGCATGTGAGATAGCATGTCCTGCCTTAAAACCGAATTGATTATCCGGAACTATATGTTTGTCCTCAACCCACCTAGTCAGAGCTCTATTGATTACTTTTTCGAACACCTTACTGATATTCGGAAGGAGATTTATCGACCGAAGATTCGCCGGATTGGATATATCCTTTCCCTTTTTGGGGATAGGTTGAACCACCGCCGTTTTCCAATGCGCTGGATAATGTGCATTATTCATTGCATTATTGAACAGGGTGGTATAAATGTCCACCGCTTCTAGAGGAAGATGTCGAAGCACGATGTTCGGAATACCATCGGTCCCCACTGATTTCTTACTTCTGATTGTGTCGAAGATCTCATGGAGTTCTTCCTTCGAAATGAACGGGGGTAGGCCACCTTCTCTAGCAATGACATTATTTGCCATATTTTCGTCGCTGAAGCGGGTGAAACCAGAGCCCTCGGATCGCCGGTTCTCTACTTCATTTCGAATATGGAAGTTGTGCACCAAGACGCGATTGTCCAGGTCATAATTAGGGCCAATGATATCATTGGCCTTGTATACTTCCTGGAAAGTCGCCCCTATGGCCTCAACCTTCTCCTGTGGATCCTCGATCACAAAGAAGTCGTCATCATCAGCGGCCTCATTTGTATCAATGCCTGCTATTGTTAGTAACCGTTCGTTGTCTGTTGTCCGGGCTATTTTAAGACACTGAAGGTCGTTTTGATTTTTTCTTCGAAATAGTTTATTTATTTGTGGGAACATATTCGGGTTGCTGGTGTTTACAGCCCGAACCTTGTTGTTCCAATACAAACTTACAGCAATTCTGTAATTCTCTTTAATTAACGTTTGAATATTTTTAATCGACGACTTCAGTGTCCTAATCTCTGGGTCTTGTCTGTCTGTAAACTGTCTGTATAAGTTTTTCAGCCTTGTCAGAAGTCTACTTTTCTGTCGGTGCAGTGCGTCAATAGTAGGATTGCGGAACAGATCTTCGTTAGTCGTTTGTTTATACCGCGGTATTGTAGTATCCATAGTTTGTTTTATTGTCTCGTCCATTCGTTTAAGGTACTCATCGATCTCCTCGTTTGATAAATTCCTATTGGACGGTGGGTGGAGCGTGTTCGAGGAGAGTGCTCTTGTCAAGGTTGCGGAGAAACGTGTCCATCGAGTCTTACTGTAGTTGTAAGAATATCTTTGGACAAACTCCTCCAATTCCGCAATTTCGTTGGGAACTGTGATTTCGGTGCTAAAACCGCAATGGTCGCTATCATACACGAATGTGCGCAGACAGTTAAGCGTTTGTGAATTCGTACCTGTCAGTCGTATACGTTCGTCGTACAGCAATAGATCCAAATAAGACCCGCCTCTGGGAAACGACGGGTTATCCGTCGCTTTAAGACCGAGTCTATACATGGCATCGTGCTGACCCCACCAATCGAGTAGTAGGTTCCCTCTAGTATTTGGCAAATTATTTCCCCAATCTCTGTGTCTAGCGTTAAAGTCCCCGCCGATTATAAAATAATTCTCCCCCGATTCCAGCCTCAGAAGTCGAAAAAGTGTGTCGAGCTCTGTAATGAATAAGGTGGATTGTGAAGCCCCAGATGCATAAACAGAGGCCAAGTACAGCCGCTTTCCACTGCGGAGGGGGATGTAAATGACGACTGCCTCCAACACCCGGAACCTGCGCAACACTCTCTTGTACACTCTGTGAAATTTTATACCTTCTTTAATGAAGATCGCGACGCCGCCTCCACGTTTGGATCTGGGCCGGTTTCTTCTTCTAACAATATAATTATTGTACTCCAGTTTGTGCTTATCGGTTAGCTTGGTTTCGCTAGCGAAAAGCACATCAGGAGTTTGGTCTTGTAGCAATTTAAACATCGCGGCTCTTCGTTCGATCCTAATCAGTGAATTAACATTCACCGCAAGGACCTTCAAGGTTTGCTCCACCATGTGCGTACCCATTACGACATGTGTTGCGTTAGGCCCGGCAGCATCGCGTAGATCTGGTCCACCCGCTTGGCCTGTTCTTGCACCTGCTGTTGCAGCTGTGCCATCTGCCCTTGGATTGCGAGCAAGATGGCCAGCATGTTAGGTGCAGCTTCTGTTGTTCTCGGCATTGGCGCCGGAGAAGCAACAGCCGCTTGCTGTGCCGTAGCCCCCCTACCTGACACCATTTGGGCGTAGGAGATTTGGGACGTGACGGCTGGTGTTTGAAACCTAACAGGTGAACGTTTGACCTCCACCTTCTGTTGCCGAGCCAGTTTTGTTTTTTTAATGTCAGCGAACTTAGGACAACCCCGATAGTTTGCGGTGTGTCCCACGTTTCCACATAACACGCACGAGAGCTGCGTCCTATCGGATGCTCCGTCCCTACCCAGAGCACACTCTTCGGAACTGTGGTTCTTTGCGCACTTCACGCATCGAGGCTGCATTTGGCAGTTCGACGCGGCGTGCCCGAACCTCTGGCAGCGAACACATTGTATAACGCCTTCGCTCCTTTTTAATTTTTCCCAGTGAACCACCTGGTAGTCTAGGACATTGATACTCCTTAGACTATCCAGACGGCTTTCGGGACTGAGCTGTACCAGGAAGAACGGCAGACCCCGTTTCTCCCGCCTGGCTCTAGCTGTGGTAAATGGCTTTACCCCCACAAATTTGAGTCCTTCGCACTCCTTCTCTTTGAGCAGTGCCAGGATCTCCTCAGGATCAGAAGACGGTTCCAACCCCTTCAGCAGCATCGATTGCCGCTTTTCACACTTCGGTGTGAATGAGCAGTGCTCCGTCGTCGTTTCTTTTAGGAGCTCTTTCACTTTCGCATAGCCCTCCACTGTATTACAGTGGATGGCATGGCGATCGTTCCCCAATCTCTTTATATTAAAATTATTGCCAATTGCCAACTTACACAGGTCTTTGGTAGCATTTACCTCTAATTTGTATGTGTTGATGGGTGGAACCTTCTCCTTCTTCTTCTGCTGCTGTTGTTGTTGTTGTTGTTGCTGCTAGTGTTGTTGTTGTTGCTGCTTGTGTTGTTGTTGCTGCTGCTGCTGCTGTTTTTTAACCTGATGTGGTTTCAGCTGTTGTTGTTTTTGTAGCTGTTGCTGTTTCTGCAGCTGCTGTTCTTTCTGCTGCTGCTGTTTTGTTTGCTGCAGTTGTTGTTTCTGCTGCTGTTGGTTTTGTTTTTGTTGCAGTTGTTGTTTCTGCTCTTGTTGCTTTTCTTGTTGGGAGCTTTCTATTTCTAATCGCTCCCTTTGCCTGCGTGCAGTTTGTTTTTGCTTAATAGCAAGCACTTTTTCTTTCAGCTTTTGTATGCTGATGCTGATATCTTTTATTACTTCATCCTCATCTTCCGATTCAGATGCCGCTAGAGAGGCAAAGTTGTTGTTGCCCCCCTTATAATGGACCTCATCAGAGATGTGCATTAACGCATCATCTTGTTTTTTGTTTTGTTGTGTTGCTGTTGCTGTTTCAGCTGTTAAAGCAGCACTTATTTTAACTTTGGTTAGGTTAGGAGTGGTTCTTAACCTCCTCCTCCTTCTGATGGCTTTCGCCACGGCACCTCCCGTTATGGGAAGAGCGGAACGCTCTCCACCATCCATCGCGTGATTTGTGATGTCTTTTCACTTTCTTCACTATACACTTCAAGCAATTTGAAAAAAAAAAAAAAAAAAACAAGTTTAAGGATTGCCTGGGTTTGAACCCGTGTCCCACACGATCTGATGATCGGCGCAGCTACTTGCTTGACTACCGACACAGTTAATCAAAACGCAATTAATTGTCTTTGGGAGAAAACTAAAACACAATTTTCCTGTTTTACGAAAAGCCGAAACACGAACACGTCTATTCTAGGTCTAGATCTGCGAACGACTGTGACAACGAAATCCCTGGTTCGATGATGAATGCCGGCAAGCACATGCAGCTTAGCAAGATGCATATAACGCGGCGCTGCTTAGAAAGACCAGATCTGCGGAAGAGGAGAGACGAGCACCGGCTTCTCAGGAGGAAGAAGAAAGAGCATGAGAAGCGCGCGATCGAGGAAATTGAGAGATGCTACTCCAGGAATGAGGTTCGGAAGTTTTACCAAAAGGTAAAAATAACATGCCGCGGAACCGAACCCCGAACCCCAAGCCTGTAGAGATGAACAAGGGAACATCGTAGTAGAATCGCAGTCAATGCTGAGGATTTGGAAAGATCATTTCTTCAGACTGTATAACGGCGATGACGGACCAAATACCGCTGTCAGGCAGAATCAACCTTTCATCCTGGACGATGATGACCAACAATTCCGTCCACCCGACCTGGATGAAGTGAAGATAGCCATATCGAAGCTTAAGTCAAATAAAGCTGCTGGAGCGGATGGCCTGACTACCGAGCTCTTCAAAGCGGCAGGCGATGACTTGGTAAGGAACATACACCAACTCATCTGTAAAATATGGTCGGACGAAAGTATGCCCGATGAATGGAACCTCAGCATTGTTTGTCCAATTCTTAAGAAAGGAGACCCTCTGAACTGCGCCAACTACAGAGGCATCAGTCTCCTTAACATCGCATATAAGATCTTATCCGCCGTATTTTGTGAACGCCTGAAGCCGTTCGTCAACAACCTGATAGGTCCATATCAGTGTGGCTTCAGGCCAGGACAGTCCACCATCGACCAAATATTCACACTTCGGCAGATCTTGGAGAAGACCCATGAGCTTCAGATCGATACACACCACCTATTCACCGCGTATGGCAGCATCTATAGAGACGAGCTATACAGAGGAATATCTAGTTTCGGCATCCCTGCCAAACTCGTCCGTCTGTGCAGGATGACGATGGAGAATGCGAGAATGCACGCTGCTCCATCAAGGTCGGTAAAGATCTCACCGAGACCTTTGATGTCCAGAAAGGATTTAGACAAGGCGATGCGCTGTCATGCGATTTTTTCAACATTGTACTTGGCAGAATAGTGCAAAACTCACGAGCAAACACAAGAGGCACTATCTTTCAAAAGTCCGTCCAACTACTCGCATACGTCGACGATATTGACATAATCGGGAGAAAAAAGCGTGATATCAGTGGCGCTTTCGCGAGTATTGAGACGGAAGCGGCGGAAATTGGTTTAGCGGTCACTGAGGGTAAGACCAGGTTTGTGCTGCCAAGCAAAAAGGACAACCAACACCGACGTCTCGGGCAGACCGTCACCCTCGACAGATATAACTTTGAGGTAGTTAAGGACTTTGTCTACCTAGGCTCCGCTATAAATACAGACAACGACACCAGCGCTGAGATCAAGCGAAGAATAACTCTTGCCAACCGCTGTTTCTTTGGGTTAAGAAGGCAATTGAGTAGCAAAGCCCCCTCTCGGACAACAAAAGTCACCCTTTATAAGACCTTAATAATCCCGGTCCTGCTCTATGGCGCAGAGGCATGGACATTATCAAAAATGGATGAGGGTGTTCTTGGTTGCTTCGGGAGAAAAATTCTTCGGGCGATCTTCGGTCCCGTCTGCATTGACGGTGAGTGGAGGAGGAGATACAACGACGAGCTGTATGGACTGTACAGCGACATGGACCTAGCCAGAAAAGTGAAGATCCAAAGACTGAGATGGCTTGGTCATGTAGAGCGCATGGACACCAATGCTCCGGTCCGAAAAGTCTTCGAATCCGCTCCCGAGGGACAGCGCAGTAGAGAAAGGCCAAGACTCAGGTGGCGCACGCAAGTGGAAGAGGACCTCAGCCAACTTAGCGTGCGAAACTGGAGGCAGCTAGCCAGGGATCGAGCTGGCTGGAGAAGCTTGTTGACTGAGGCCCAGGTCCACCCCGGACTGTAGCGCCACCTAAAGTAAGTAAGTATGAGGTTCATTTTTGCCAGAGGAGTGGAGTCATCGGAACATTTTTTTTTTTCAAAAATGAAGCTAATAAGCATTTTACAGTCAAGGGTATTCGCTATACAATCGATAAACGCTTAATGTCGTGTAATGGACCTGTAAATTGACCTTGGAAAATTGCACTTGGTGCTACTACCTGTTGCCCATGGATGGTAAATTTCTTACATACGGGAAGTGTTAATGGCGTTTTCAGCACCCATCCCATCGCACTTCTTGTATGGCGGTCATATCTGCCTGGCAGCAGTCTACGGTCTCTGCTAGTTGTTCTGCCCCACGTTTCCGTTTGCATGGGTTTTCATCAGTAGATTCATCCGTATCCGTGGTTTGTGTATGTTTCGCATCTTTAATAATTTTCGATACAACAATTTCAAAATTCAGTTAAAAAAGTAATGAACTTTGGAGACTGAATGAGCAATATGAAAGAAAGCATATTTCATAGTCTGCAACGAATGCTATTTATAACATTCGGTTTGAAGTTGTATTCTTGATTCTCATCCCTATCACAACATATTGAGGAAAGATTTGAGTGGAGTCACCAATACCCACCAAGACATTGATTGGGCCAAAATATTTCCACTGACAAAGCTGTGTGAGAGGTGTGTAGACTGTACATTTTGAACCTGTCGTCAGACGAATAGTGAAATATCCGGCAAAAGTGCAGGTACAACTGCAAACAAAGGATGTTCTGCATTCGATAACATGCGTCTCTGGGATTGATTCATACAAGTAGACAACGATCAGAAACACCTGAATCGTACCTGTCATTGCTTCAAAGATCATCAGTCTCCAGATGTCAATCTGATTGAAAATGTTTGCGGACTTCCGAACAATTTAACAGCTTAAACTGATCAGAAACGGTATGGCAACAATTAACCCAAGACTGTGCAGAACGTCAAAAGCCTTTGGAGAACCCAAACCCACGGTTTATGAGTTTGGAGCTGTAAGGCCAATCGCTGCCGAGATACTCGTATTTAAATTTTTATCTTTATGCTGGACATCAAAGGGAGCTTTGAGAGTAGTTCATGCTGCATTTTTTTTTGGGTTGAATCAAATGATTTGATATTGATGATGATGTGGTATTTATTCAGATACAAACTCAAAGACAAGTTTTGTACAATTCGATCATTTCCGTACAAATGAAAACATTTCTTTAACTAGTTCCAGAATCTATTTACACATTTGAATCAGCATTGCAACAAAAGCCGTGCTATTTTGCCTACCTCTCAAAGTGCTGATATTACCTCTTTTGGTCCTTCCGACGACCAAAAACCTCTTTTACCAGCTTGTTATCTCCTCTTCCGAGAACTAGACGAATGACCATAAATTGTCAAACGTACAGCGATAAAACATTTCAACAAAAGCTTGATATTGACAATATGAAGAGGACTCTTGGATGCAAATATCAACCAACTAAAACACCAGAACATTCATTGCCTGGTGCAGGCAATATTGCCCCAGTATGCATGCAATTTTATTTGCAAGTTAAAAGGTTCTTTGCACATCAGCATCCCCGAACTATGGCACATTGTGTGGGTTAGCGATCCGCATCGGTGTTTTTGTATGCAAAACCGGAAAAGTGCGATTGTTGCATGAAAATACAGAGTTTTACTGTGCATCCCTGCTTCAAGTTTCGCATAGTGATTTATGAAATCGAATTCACTCGACCTGGTGGAATGCTCGTATTTGACTCATGTGAACAGAACCAGTGACATGTTGATTTTGCAGCTGTACGGGTATTTGTAATAGCAATCGGATTCACAGTGTCGTATTAGTAGTACTAGTAACATGTACTTGTTGTCCCGGTGATTTAGGGATGTTTGCAATGGATATTTGCGAGAATTTATCTTGTGAATTTGTAACTTTCACCAAAGGAATGAACCTTTGCCACGGCTTACTTACTTACGTCTAAATCACAAATTTATGATCAAACAACATAGATAAGGATGCAACAACGTGACTGACGTTATTTGGAAATGAGTGGTTTTGGTTTGTAAGTGCAATATGAGTCAATTTGAAGCTAAATAGATTTTGAAATTTGTCCGTTCTACTACTAAATCTACGAATTGCGTTACCATGTTATGGAAGCAATTAAATTTGTAATTGTGCTAATATCGGAGTTTCCGTTCCCGTTCTACCGCCGAAGAGCAGGGCAGTGAGTTCGGGAACGAATATGAAAAGAAAACTATCGTCAGCTTAGGAATATATTGGATTAGAAGTAGCAGACAAGAGATCATTTATGAGAATAAAAAGAGTGTGGGAGACAGAGCGGAGCCCTGGGGCACAACAGCATTTATTTTATGATTTTGAGCTTTGAAACCATCCATTCCATTTTTCTCCGTCGGTTTGGTCTTTTAGGACCGAAAAAACATTTCTCTAACCCTGACATCTCCTTTACAATTCGAATAGTACCTTTCCTTTTGGTCTGATATTTTTAATAAATTGAGCTTCTAAGGGTCTTTTTCTTAAGAGAATGGAATTTGTGATAATATTAGCAGCGACTACCACGACGATATCGAGGAAACATAACGACCAGTTAAAATTCCTAAAGAAGGTGTTAAGTCGGGCCAAATTAGCTTGCCCCGTATTGTCCAGCTGAAAAGTTCGAATTGGCGACATGACTATCAATGTCATGTATTCGCGTGGCTCAAATACAACCTGGGTCAAGTTGTTTTCAGCAGCGGGGATCTCAACAATTAGGGATACAATTCTTCGTATGGAGTCAGACAGCACATTAAACTCGTTGACGATGGAGTTGCTATACAGTCTGGGATTTCTATAATTACAGCAGTAGAGGATAATTTGCGTATGGAGATGGATTTTCAACCACATGAAATTGAGTTCCGGATTTAAACAGAGACTACATCGTAGTGGAGTTTAGTAATTTGCAATACTACGCACGTAAGTTTTAAAACCGCGGAAAGAAAAGAATAATGGCACTAGTTTGTAGCCAGCTAACTACAGATCAGGGTGACCTAAGGCGTTTGGCCTGATTTACAGACGTGCATTACTCGGTAAAGTGTTTTTTTTTTAATTAATTAAGTACCTGTTCCCACTGTTCGCACAGAAAAACATTTTTTTAGCATAACTGAAGGAGGTTTTATAGAACCATATAAAGAAAGCAGACTCTGCGAGTTAGTTAATAAATTATCTCTCACAAAGTAGCTCAAGCAAACTTGAAATTTCAATAACAGTCTAGCGAACGAAATGCTTGGAATCTAGAACAAAAAAGGCCAACAAGAAGTAACCAAAATGAATCACAGGAAATAAAATTTATCGATTCACAATATCACAACAACAACACAAACTGCGAAAATCATACAGTCGATCTCCAACATTGAAGCTAACACAATTCTTAAAATTTCCATCTGATTCAAGTACCGCAGTGGGTGTTTCACAACATACATATCGGGTTTTCCAATAGGGACTTGACAACTTTGAATTTCATTTGTGAACGCACTCTTTCACTATCATCAAACTGTCACTGTCAATTTATTCAGTAAACTCAACATTTTTATCATGGTAAAGTACACGAATGAGCAACGTCTGCAAATTATAAAAATTTTCTACCGAAGTTCGGAGTCGGTGACTGCAACTTTAAGAGCGTTAATTCCAATTTTCAGTGGTAACTGTCGCCCTTGTAGATAGGCAATAACAAGTTTAGTGCAAAAATTTGAGTCTACATATTCGTTGTGAGATGTTGCCGGGTCAGGGAGACAACGGGTTGGTCGAAGTGTCGAAAATATCGCTGCCGTCCAAGCGTCCGTAGCAAACGATCCAATTCAGTCAATTCCACGGCGTTCTCAAGAATTGGGCATCGCTCAGACCACATTATGGCATTTTTTGCGTAGTGATCTTGGTTTACACCCACAAAAGATCAAGCTGATTCAAGAATTGAAGCCGATGGACCATTTGAAGCAAAATATGCGTTATTGCTCGGGTGAAAATCCACATGTGCTTCATGAATCACCACTTCATCCACAAGAAATAACTGTTTGGTGCGGTTTGCATGCCGGCGGCGTTATTGGGCCATATTTCTTCGTTGACGATAACAATCATCACGTTACTGTGAATGGTCAGCGTTATCGCGCCATGATCACCGATTATTTTTGGCCCGAATTGGAAGATATAGACTTGGACAACATGTGGTTTCAACAGGATGGTGCCACAAGCCACACGTTACAATCGATTTATTGAAGAGTAAGTATGGTGAGCGTGTTATCTCAAGAAATGCGCCAGTCGATTGGCCGCCTCGTTCGTGCGATTTAACGCCGCTTGACTATTTCCTGTGGGGCTCCGTTAAGTCATTGGTTTATGCCAACAATCCGACGAAGTTGGAAGAGCTCAGAGCCAACATTGAACACGAAATAGCGGCCGTTTCGACTGAAATGTGTAAACGACTCGGCCATTGTCCAATGAATCGACCGCTGCAAACGTGCCCGCGGTGGCCATATGAACGAAGTCAAGTTCCTTTCATAAAAGTTTTGATTGTATTGGGTCTATAACTTAAAGCTACTGTCATTGTACGTTATTTCAGTATATGTCATTCATTTGAAGCGTAAACAACAATAATTTTTTTATCACTCAAACAAAGTTCGACACCTTTGTGCCTTTGTTCTTTGCGCACTTCACGCATCGAGGCTGCATTTGGCAGTTCGACGCGGCGTGCCCGAACCTCTGGCAGCGAACACATTGTATAACGCCTTCGCTCCTTTTTAATTTTTCCCAGTGAACCACCTGGTAGTCTAGGACATTGATACTCCTTAGACTATCCAGACGGCTTTCGGGACTGAGCTGTACCAGGAAGAACGGCAGACCCCGTTTCTCCCGCCTGGCTCTAGCTGTGGTAAATGGCTTTACCCCCACAAATTTGAGTCCTTCGCACTCCTTCTCTTTGAGCAGTGCCAGGATCTCCTCAGGATCAGAAGACGGTTCCAACCCCTTCAGCAGCATCGATTGCCGCTTTTCACACTTCGGTGTGAATGAGTAGTGCTCCGTCGTCGTTTCTTTTAGGAGCTCTTTCACTTTCGCATAGCCCTCCACTGTATTACAGTGGATGGCATGGCGATCGTTCCCCAATCTCTTTATATTAAAATTATTGCCAATTGCCAACTTACACAGGTCTTTGGTAGCATTTACCTCTAATTTGTATGTGTTGATGGGTGGAACCTTCTCCTTCTTCTTCTGCTGCTGTTGTTGTTGTTGTTGTTGCTGCTAGTGTTGTTGTTGTTGCTGCTTGTGTTGTTGTTGCTGCTGCTGCTGCTGTTTTTTAACCTGATGTGGTTTCAGCTGTTGTTGTTTTTGTAGCTGTTGCTGTTTCTGCAGCTGCTGCTCTTTCTGCTGCTGCTGTTTTGTTTGCTGCAGTTGTTGTTTCTGCTGCTGTTGGTTTTGTTTTTGTTGCAGTTGTTGTTTCTGCTCTTGTTGCTTTTCTTGTTGGGAGCTTTCTATTTCTAATCGCTCCCTTTGCCTGCGTGCAGTTTGTTTTTGCTTAATAGCAAGCACTTTTTCTTTCAGCTTTTGTATGCTGATGCTGATATCTTTTATTACTTCATCCTCATCTTCCGATTCAGATGCCGCTAGAGAGGCAAAGTTGTTGTTGCCCCCCTTATAATGGACCTCATCAGAGATGTGCATTAACGCATCATCTTGTTTTTTGTTTTGTTGTGTTGCTGTTGCTGTTTCAGCTGTTAAAGCAGCACTTATTTTAACTTTGGTTAGGTTAGGAGTGGTTCTTAACCTCCTCCTCCTTCTGATGGCTTTCGCCACGGCACCTCCCGTTATGGGAAGAGCGGAACGCTCTCCACCATCCATCGCGTGATTTGTGATGTCTTTTCACTTTCTTCACTATACACTTCAAGCAATTTGAAAAAAAAAAAAAAAAAAAAACAAGTTTAAGGATTGCCTGGGTTTGAACCCGTGTCCCACACGATCTGATGATCGGCGCAGCTACTTGCTTGACTACCGACACAGTTGATCAAAACGCAATTAATTGTCTTTGGGAGAAAACTAAAACACAATTTTCCTGTTTTACGAAAAGCCGAAACACGAACACGTCTATTCTAGGTCTAGATCTGCGAACGACTGTGACAACGAAATCCCTGGTTCGATGATGAATGCCGGCAAGCACATGCAGCTTAGCAAGATGCATATAACGCGGCGCTGCTTAGAAAGACCAGATCTGCGGAAGAGGAGAGACGAGCACCGGCTTCTCAGGAGGAAGAAGAAAGAGCATGAGAAGCGCGCGATCGAGGAAATTGAGAGATGCTACTCCAGGAATGAGGTTCGGAAGTTTTACCAAAAGGTAAAAATAACATGCCGCGGAACCGAACCCCGAACCCAAGCCTGTAGAGATGAACAAGGGAACATCGTAGTAGAATCGCAGTCAATGCTGAGGATTTGGAAAGATCATTTCTTCAGACTGTATAACGGCGATGACGGACCAAATACCGCTGTCAGGCAGAATCAACCTTTCATCCTGGACGATGATGACCAACAATTCCGTCCACCCGACCTGGATGAAGTGAAGATAGCCATATCGAAGCTTAAGTCAAATAAAGCTGCTGGAGCGGATGGCCTGACTACCGAGCTCTTCAAAGCGGCAGGCGATGACTTGGTAAGGAACATACACCAACTCATCTGTAAAATATGGTCGGACGAAAGTATGCCCGATGAATGGAACCTCAGCATTGTTTGTCCAATTCTTAAGAAAGGAGACCCTCTGAACTGCGCCAACTACAGAGGCATCAGTCTCCTTAACATCGCATATAAGATCTTATCCGCCGTATTTTGTGAACGCCTGAAGCCGTTCGTCAACAACCTGATAGGTCCATATCAGTGTGGCTTCAGGCCAGGACAGTCCACCATCGACCAAATATTCACACTTCGGCAGATCTTGGAGAAGACCCATGAGCTTCAGATCGATACACACCACCTATTCACCGCGTATGGCAGCATCTATAGAGACGAGCTATACAGAGGAATATCTAGTTTCGGCATCCCTGCCAAACTCGTCCGTCTGTGCAGGATGACGATGGAGAATGCGAGAATGCACGCTGCTCCATCAAGGTCGGTAAAGATCTCACCGAGACCTTTGATGTCCAGAAAGGATTTAGACAAGGCGATGCGCTGTCATGCGATTTTTTCAACATTGTACTTGGCAGAATAGTGCAAAACTCACGAGCAAACACAAGAGGCACTATCTTTCAAAAGTCCGTCCAACTACTCGCATACGTCGACGATATTGACATAATCGGGAGAAAAAAGCGTGATATCAGTGGCGCTTTCGCGAGTATTGAGACGGAAGCGGCGGAAATTGGTTTAGCGGTCACTGAGGGTAAGACCAGGTTTGTGCTGCCAAGCAAAAAGGACAACCAACACCGACGTCTCGGGCAGACCGTCACCCTCGACAGATATAACTTTGAGGTAGTTAAGGACTTTGTCTACCTAGGCTCCGCTATAAATACAGACAACGACACCAGCGCTGAGATCAAGCGAAGAATAACTCTTGCCAACCGCTGTTTCTTTGGGTTAAGAAGGCAATTGAGTAGCAAAGCCCCCTCTCGGACAACAAAAGTCACCCTTTATAAGACCTTAATAATCCCGGTCCTGCTCTATGGCGCAGAGGCATGGACATTATCAAAAATGGATGAGGGTGTTCTTGGTTGCTTCGGGAGAAAAATTCTTCGGGCGATCTTCGGTCCCGTCTGCATTGACGGTGAGTGGAGGAGGAGATACAACGACGAGCTGTATGGACTGTACAGCGATATGGACCTAGCCAGAAAAGTGAAGATCCAAAGACTGAGATGGCTTGGTCATGTAGAGCGCATGGACACCAATGCTCCGGTCCGAAAAGTCTTCGAATCCGCTCCCGAGGGACAGCGCAGTAGAGAAAGGCCAAGACTCAGGTGGCGCACGCAAGTGGAAGAGGACCTCAGCCAACTTAGCGTGCGAAACTGGAGGCAGCTAGCCAGGGATCGAGCTGGCTGGAGAAGCTTGTTGACTGAGGCCCAGGTCCACCCCGGACTGTAGCGCCACCTAAAGTAAGTAAGTATGAGGTTCATTTTTGCCAGAGGAGTGGAGTCATCGGAACATTTTTTTTTTTCAAAAATGAAGCTAATAAGCATTTTACAGTCAAGGGTATTCGCTATACAATCGATAAACGCTTAATGTCGTGTAATGGACCTGTAAATTGACCTTGGAAAATTGCACTTGGTGCTACTACCTGTTGCCCATGGATGGTAAATTTCTTACATACGGGAAGTGTTAATGGCGTTTTCAGCACCCATCCCATCGCACTTCTTGTATGGCGGTCATATCTGCCTGGCAGCAGTCTACGGTCTCTGCTAGTTGTTCTGCCCCACGTTTCCGTTTGCATGGGTTTTCATCAGTAGATTCATCCGTATCCGTGGTTTGTGTATGTTTCGCATCTTTAATAATTTTCGATACAACAATTTCAAAATTCAGTTAAAAAAGTAATGAACTTTGGAGACTGAATGAGCAATATGAAAGAAAGCATATTTCATAGTCTGCAACGAATGCTATTTATAACATTCGGTTTGAAGTTGTATTCTTGATTCTCATCCCTATCACAACATATTGAGGAAAGATTTGAGTGGAGTCACCAATACCCACCAAGACATTGATTGGGCCAAAATATTTCCACTGACAAAGCTGTGTGAGAGGTGTGTAGACTGTACATTTTGAACCTGTCGTCAGACGAATAGTGAAATATCCGGCAAAAGTGCAGGTACAACTGCAAACAAAGGATGTTCTGCATTCGATAACATGCGTCTCTGGGATTGATTCATACAAGTAGACAACGATCAGAAACACCTGAATCGTACCTGTCATTGCTTCAAAGATCATCAGTCTCCAGATGTCAATCTGATTGAAAATGTTTGCGGACTTCCGAACAATTTAACAGCTTAAACTGATCAGAAACGGTATGGCAACAATTAACCCAAGACTGTGCAGAACGTCAAAAGCCTTTGGAGAACCCAAACCCACGGTTTATGAGTTTGGAGCTGTAAGGCCAATCGCTGCCGAGATACTCGTATTTAAATTTTTATCTTTATGCTGGACATCAAAGGGAGCTTTGAGAGTAGTTCATGCTGCATTTTTTTTTGGGTTGAATCAAATGATTTGATATTGATGATGATGTGGTATTTATTCAGATACAAACTCAAAGACAAGTTTTGTACAATTCGATCATTTCCGTACAAATGAAAACATTTCTTTAACTAGTTCCAGAATCTATTTACACATTTGAATCAGCATTGCAACAAAAGCCGTGCTATTTTGCCTACCTCTCAAAGTGCTGATATTACCTCTTTTGGTCCTTCCGACGACCAAAAACCTCTTTTACCAGCTTGTTATCTCCTCTTCCGAGAACTAGACGAATGACCATAAATTGTCAAACGTACAGCGATAAAACATTTCAACAAAAGCTTGATATTGACAATATGAAGAGGACTCTTGGATGCAAATATCAACCAACTAAAACACCAGAACATTCATTGCCTGGTGCAGGCAATATTGCCCCAGTATGCATGCAATTTTATTTGCAAGTTAAAAGGTTCTTTGCACATCAGCATCCCCGAACTATGGCACATTGTGTGGGTTAGCGATCCGCATCGGTGTTTTTGTATGCAAAACCGGAAAAGTGCGATTGTTGCATGAAAATACAGAGTTTTACTGTGCATCCCTGCTTCAAGTTTCGCATAGTGATTTATGAAATCGAATTCACTCGACCTGGTGGAATGCTCGTATTTGACTCATGTGAACAGAACCAGTGACATGTTGATTTTGCAGCTGTACGGGTATTTGTAATAGCAATCGGATTCACAGTGTCGTATTAGTAGTACTAGTAACATGTACTTGTTGTCCCGGTGATTTAGGGATGTTTGCAATGGATATTTGCGAGAATTTATCTTGTGAATTTGTAACTTTCACCAAAGGAATGAACCTTTGCCACGGCTTACTTACTTACGTCTAAATCACAAATTTATGATCAAACAACATAGATAAGGATGCAACAACGTGACTGACGTTATTTGGAAATGAGTGGTTTTGGTTTGTAAGTGCAATATGAGTCAATTTGAAGCTAAATAGATTTTGAAATTTGTCCGTTCTACTACTAAATCTACGAATTGCGTTACCATGTTATGGAAGCAATTAAATTTGTAATTGTGCTAATATCGGAGTTTCCGTTCCCGTTCTACCGCCGAAGAGCAGGGCAGTGAGTTCGGGAACGAATATGAAAAGAAAACTATCGTCAGCTTAGGAATATATTGGATTAGAAGTAGCAGACAAGAGATCATTTATGAGAATAAAAAGAGTGTGGGAGACAGAGCGGAGCCCTGGGGCACAACAGCATTTATTTTATGATTTTGAGCTTTGAAACCATCCATTCCATTTTTCTCCGTCGGTTTGGTCTTTTAGGACCGAAAAAACATTTCTCTAACCCTGACATCTCCTTTACAATTCGAATAGTACCTTTCCTTTTGGTCTGATATTTTTAATAAATTGAGCTTCTAAGGGTCTTTTTCTTAAGAGAATGGAATTTGTGATAATATTAGCAGCGACTACCACGACGATATCGAGGAAACATAACGACCAGTTAAAATTCCTAAAGAAGGTGTTAAGTCGGGCCAAATTAGCTTGCCCCGTATTGTCCAGCTGAAAAGTTCGAATTGGCGACATGACTATCAATGTCATGTATTCGCGTGGCTCAAATACAACCTGGGTCAAGTTGTTTTCAGCAGCGGGGATCTCAACAATTAGGGATACAATTCTTCGTATGGAGTCAGACAGCACATTAAACTCGTTGACGATGGAGTTGCTATACAGTCTGGGATTTCTATAATTACAGCAGTAGAGGATAATTTGCGTATGGAGATGGATTTTCAACCACATGAAATTGAGTTCCGGATTTAAACAGAGACTACATCGTAGTGGAGTTTAGTAATTTGCAATACTACGCACGTAAGTTTTAAAACCGCGGAAAGAAAAGAATAATGGCACTAGTTTGTAGCCAGCTAACTACAGATCAGGGTGACCTAAGGCGTTTGGCCTGATTTACAGACGTGCATTACTCGGTAAAGTGTTTTTTTTTTTAATTAATTAAGTACCTGTTCCCACTGTTCGCACAGAAAAACATTTTTTTAGCATAACTGAAGGAGGTTTTATAGAACCATATAAAGAAAGCAGACTCTGCGAGTTAGTTAATAAATTATCTCTCACAAAGTAGCTCAAGCAAACTTGAAATTTCAATAACAGTCTAGCGAACGAAATGCTTGGAATCTAGAACAAAAAAGGCCAACAAGAAGTAACCAAAATGAATCACAGGAAATAAAATTTATCGATTCACAATATCACAACAACAACACAAACTGCGAAAATCATACAGTCGATCTCCAACATTGAAGCTAACACAATTCTTAAAATTTCCATCTGATTCAAGTACCGCAGTGGGTGTTTCACAACATACATATCGGGTTTTCCAATAGGGACTTGACAACTTTGAATTTCATTTGTGAACGCACTCTTTCACTATCATCAAACTGTCACTGTCAATTTATTCAGTAAACTCAACATTTTTATCATGGTAAAGTACACGAATGAGCAACGTCTGCAAATTATAAAAATTTTCTACCGAAGTTCGGAGTCGGTGACTGCAACTTTAAGAGCGTTAATTCCAATTTTCAGTGGTAACTGTCGCCCTTGTAGATAGGCAATAACAAGTTTAGTGCAAAAATTTGAGTCTACATATTCGTTGTGAGATGTTGCCGGGTCAGGGAGACAACGGGTTGGTCGAAGTGTCGAAAATATCGCTGCCGTCCAAGCGTCCGTAGCAAACGATCCAATTCAGTCAATTCCACGGCGTTCTCAAGAATTGGGCATCGCTCAGACCACATTATGGCATTTTTTGCGTAGTGATCTTGGTTTACACCCACAAAAGATCAAGCTGATTCAAGAATTGAAGCCGATGGACCATTTGAAGCAAAATATGCGTTATTGCTCGGGTGAAAATCCACATGTGCTTCATGAATCACCACTTCATCCACAAGAAATAACTGTTTGGTGCGGTTTGCATGCCGGCGGCGTTATTGGGCCATATTTCTTCGTTGACGATAACAATCATCACGTTACTGTGAATGGTCAGCGTTATCGCGCCATGATCACCGATTATTTTTGGCCCGAATTGGAAGATATAGACTTGGACAACATGTGGTTTCAACAGGATGGTGCCACAAGCCACACGTTACAATCGATTTATTGAAGAGTAAGTATGGTGAGCGTGTTATCTCAAGAAATGCGCCAGTCGATTGGCCGCCTCGTTCGTGCGATTTAACGCCGCTTGACTATTTCCTGTGGGGCTCCGTTAAGTCATTGGTTTATGCCAACAATCCGACGAAGTTGGAAGAGCTCAGAGCCAACATTGAACACGAAATAGCGGCCGTTTCGACTGAAATGTGTAAACGACTCGGCCATTGTCCAATGAATCGACCGCTGCAAACGTGCCCGCGGTGGCCATATGAACGAAGTCAAGTTCCTTTCATAAAAGTTTTGATTGTATTGGGTCTATAACTTAAAGCTACTGTCATTGTACGTTATTTCAGTATATGTCATTCATTTGAAGCGTAAACAACAATAATTTTTTTATCACTCAAACAAAGTTCGACATCTTTGTGCCTAAAAAAGTGTCTTTGCGGGGAGTTCTTCTTCATTACTTTAATACGAAGAAAACTGCTGCCGAAAGTCATCGTATTTTGGTGGAAGTTTATGGTGAATATGCGCTAGCTGAGAAAACGTGCCAAAAGTGGTTTGCACGATTTAAAAGTGGTAATTTTGGCTTGGAAGACGATTAACGTCCTGGGCAGCCAAAAAAGTTTGAAGATGAAGAACTGAAAGCATTACTCTATGAAGATTGTTGCCAAACACAAGAAGAGCTCGCGAATCTTTGGGTGTCACTCAAGCAGTCATTTCAAAACGTTTAAAAGCAGCTGGATAGATTCAAAAGCAAGGAAATTGGGTTCCACGCCGAGAGACGTCGAAAGGCGGTTTTGCATTTCCGAAATGCTGCTGGAATGCCACATAAGGATGTCATTTTTGTATCGGATTGTTACTGGTGATGAAAAATGGATCCATTACGACAACCTCAAGCGCAAAAAATCATATGAGAGCCCGGCCAACCAGCCAAATCAACGGCAAAGCCGAATATCCATGGCGCGAAGGTAATGCTCTGTATTTGGTGGGATCACATGGATGTGCTGCATTATGAGCTGCTAAAACCGGATGAAACCATCAATGGATAACGCTACCGAACACAATTAATCCGTTTGAAGAGAGCAGTAGTCGAAAAACGCCCGGAATATGCGACCAGACACGAGGCAATAATTTTCCATCATGACAACGCTCGGCCCCACGTTGCTATTCCGGTTAAGAACTATTTGGAAAACAGTGGATGGGAAGTCTTACCCCATCCGCCTTATAGGCCAGACCTTGCCCCTTCTGACTACCATTTGTTCCGGTGGATGCAGAACGCCCTCAAAAATTGGCTTGCTTCATTCTTGGCTGCCAAGCCGGCGCAATTCTTTTTGGATGGGATCCACAAATTGCCAGAAAGATGGGAAAAAGTCATAGCTTCAGATGGGCAATACTTTGAAAAAAAAAACCGCACGAATTAAGTTATATACCCAATACTTCAAGCCGATAATAAAGTTTTTGAAATATCTCAAATGGTTCGCGTTTTATTTTAAAAAAAATTTGTCAAGTCCTTATTGGAAAACTCTTTATATGTATTTGAACGAAATATCTGAGTTTTCTGCTCAATAAGGAAGATGTGGAGCACAATGAATTTTATTGGATGCCGTTTATACTGTCGTTTATCAATGTCCCAAATCCAGAATTCCAGTACGCATGAGGTACGTCTTAAATTTCTTCAAAGTCTTTTACATTGAAAGTGATTGAAGAGGTGCAGACATGTACGCAAAGTTGATAACATGTCACACAAATTTTGACTCTAATTTGGATTATATCACATCTTGGGGACTGCTAGTCATCAACAAATTATGTGGCATTGGCTGGTATTAGATATCTTAAAAGAAAGTATCTTCCAACGGACTTCTATGGAAACCGAGGAAACACATCACAAGCTGTCTATAGTACTCCCTGATACTCCATTTACTGAAACTCCTCAGAATTTCGTTGAAAGATAATTAAGCGCTCAAGTGATAAGGTGTCTGCGGTACCAGGATCCACCACATCAGTACCGAGTACCTGCAGGATGGTGAGAGCATGTGGCAGACATTTACAGAAGTAACCAATGCCGCATCCTTAATCAGTTTAGGAGTCATCCACGAACAGTCGACTAAAGGTTAGATTCTAGACAGAACTCTTTTTGGGCACTTGGAAAGCCAAATTCGTGCTTTTATACCCAGAAGTGTTCTGATGTCATTGCATCACACGGCATATCCAGAGTTTCAGGACGGTTTTCGCGGAAGCTCCAGACACTTCTTTTTAAAAGGAGCTGATTTCGAAAGTGCAGCATGAGCATGAGGGAGAAGGCCATGCGAGGAAAAATCTTTTTCGCTAAAAGTTTTGAAAAAAAGTAAAGATAAGCCATTTTCTATTGTACCATCCTGAGGTTGCTTGTGCTTTTCAGCAAACGGATATTCAACACGACCTGGTATATTAACCTCATATGCCTGAGTATTGACGCCAGAACTATTAAAAGCGGAGTACAGTGAGTTTACCGACTAAAGATAGGAATTGACTGCAGTCAGGAGCTTTGGTCTTGTCCACGAAACTAATGATTTGTCTACTCCGTGTTCTTTAGCCGATTTTCACATGCCGTCAACAATTTACTTGTCGAAAATACCTTTAATTTCGATGAAAATGCACAGCAGGTAAATCCTTTTGTCGAGTTCGCCTTCAGTTCTACTAGTCAGTTTCTGTAGCGAACTTTTGCAGGAATTGTGTACTTCGCATGTTACGAGTACATCTTGAACAGAATAATCGTCAGCACATCGAAGGTTCTCCTGTGCTATTTAGAATAGTGTAGAAAGGATCAAGTCAGCAATTGATGAAGGCGAATTTCGGTACTAAGAATAAAATACCGAATTTTGGGATTGATTAGGTACATACGTGCTCTGTTTAAGGAATATCGATGACCTTGTGGCAATTGACATACCTGATGTCATTGGAAGCGTGATAAGAAGCGAACAGAAAAGAATAGTAATAGTTGAAAGATAAGTAAGTTAATAGAGCTAGATTCAGTTCATGTATATAACTAGACAAGCCTGAGCAATAGAGCGATCTAAACTTAATGTCCCACATCCAATACCCAAGAAAGTAAGCACAACATACTATCAATAACACCAACTGGAAAACCACATTCAAGTCTACCAAGTTTATAACTAGAGTAAATTCCTCTTTAATCCTGACCTCTAAACTTACGTAATCAACTTAAATCCCTCTGTGTCTACCATAGCTAGGTCACGGCTATGAACCGAAAGTTAAGCGAACGGCAATTCTAAGCTACCGTGAACTTTAGTCTTTTTGCAAGACCTTCTGTCGCCTCTTTTCCGTTCGTCCTGCCACTTCTTCCCCTACAGCAAGTCTCGATTTGCTGGTGCAACAGGCACATTATTTTCGATTTACCCAAGCCCCCCATACTTAACAAGAATTTCTCTAAAGGATATTGATTTACAACTCATACATCCGTACAAGGAGGCTTCTACGGAACACGAGCACACTTCGTATTAGTGCAATTGGTTTCCAATAATCCCCTGAAGATGGCATGTCAGGGGATTAAACAAAAAAACCCAAAACAAATGACAGTCTACAAGCAAATTAATAGAGCACGGATACCCTCGTGTACCAGGCACAAAGTCAACCAAAAATAATTGAGACTTCTGCCGAACAACTCACTGAATGTGCCCATAAATCTTTTTTGTTCTCAAGGACCAATATATTATAACTATTAGAAGTATTTAAATGCTTTATCCCGGTTGGATGGGTTGTAGTTTGTAATAAAACAATTTTTGCTTAATATTCTCTTTCAGGTTAACTTATTTTGGCCGTTAAACGACGGCGTTTTCTGTAGGAAACACACTCACTTTAGACTATAAATTTAAGGCAAAAGTCCTATTTAAACTGTAATCCTGATAATAAATCAACTGAATAAGTAAACGATTCAAAATAAAGGAATAGTTGTCTGTGGTATAAGCATTAACCACGGAACAATTCGACTTCGTGGTTGGCAGAATCAATAGATGAACTTTAGTGGTTTGACCTGTTAAATTTATGTGATGTCACAAAATTAAACAGCAGAATTTGTATCCACACATGCTCCCAGGATAATGGACATATTTTGCTTAACAAATGAGGTCACTAATTATGGATTTTGGCAAATAACCTTGTGGTTGCAATATTTCATATTCCATTTCACACTAAGTGCCTGTGGATGTAGATTTTCATTGGTTTTTCAATACATGACTAATGACATACAAGTATCAAACCACTCAAACTTTAGATACACTTCATGGAAATGATCGCAATTAATAGCACTACCCCGCTGGGCACCACGATTGCAACGCACTCGGGTGATCCCAGAGCAAGCAGAAGTGCTTGTGTCAGAGCCCGACGGATTCCGGGGGAAGGCAAATTGGAACGTCGAATCGATGACCTCAGAAAGTTTAGAACTGGAAGCGATTATGCGTCGCAGAACTCTACAAATCCTGTGCGTACAGGAAACGAAGTGGTGTAATACAGGAAATATGTTCCACCATGGAACGGTCAATGGACGAAACGGTGTTGGAATCGTTGTTGCAGCGGATCTTCTAAACAACATCGTTGGTATCTTGAAAATAAGCGACCGCTTGATGAGTGTTAAACTCGTCATACACAATGACACGTGGAACATTGTTTGTTACCGCGTACGCTCCACAAAATGGATGCGACCAATCGGAAAAAGATACATTTTGGTCAGAGTTCGGTAATTTGCTTAGAAATATACCTATCGATGAGATGCTCTTCGCAGGCGGAGATTTAAATGGCCACGTCGGAGAAACAAAAGTTGATTATGAGGACTGCCACGGCGGTAAAGGCTTTGGGACCAGAAATTCAGCTGGCGAAGACATCCTTGTAGCGTGTAGGGCTTACGGCTTAACCATCTTAAATACAATGTTTATTAAACATCAACGACATCTTATCACCTATAGTAGCGGAGGCCACGAAACGCAAATAGATTATCACCTCTGCAATGTGTCGATGAGAAACCGTTTTAAGGGCTGTAAAGTAATACTTGGAGAATCGCTAGTAAGGAAAGCCAAAAATCCGGTGGTATAATCTATCGAAGGAACGAAGAGCAAGATTTATCGCACTGGCTAAAGAAGTACTTCAAAATATAAATGGTATAGCAGACTCACTTAGCCCGCAAGAAATGTGGAACAGCATGCACGAGGAATGCATAACACTCGCAAAGTCCCATCTGGGGACTATATCGAAATACCATCACGTCGGCAAAGAAATATGGTGGTGGAATGACGAAACCAAACGAGCTGTAGCCGACAGGAAGAGTGCGTTCCAAGCGTGGACAAAATGCGATCGGAGCGACGATATCGAAAAAGCTCGACTGGCTCTTGAATACGAGCACCTTAAAAAAATCGCCAAAAAAGTCCGGATAGAAGACAAGCTATCCAAGAAGTTCAAACGTCGTACAGTACTAAAATGCCAAATATTTTTAAGCTCACTGCACAGAGGAGAAAAAATTCAATGGAAATAACCTCGCCGAAATACATCAAAAACGCAGACGGTCGCTTACTAACAAATGAAAAGGAAATTTGTGACCGGTGGCTTGAATACTGCAAAGAGTTGCTTAACAAACAGATTCCACCTGATATCGTGCCGACAGCTGGTTTATTCGAGGAGGAAGTTTCGGACTTTTCAATCGAAGAAATAAGTATAGCAATTGGAAAAATGAAGCGGGGGAAAGCGGCGGGACCAGACAGCATTCCATCAGAGTTTTGGTCGAAGATGGAGGGGATCGGCAGCGTTTGGTTATCGAAACTTTTAAATAAATTAAAATGTGGACAACCTATGCCGAATCAATGGAGAAGTAGATTCTTGGTTCCATTATACAAAGGAAAAGGCGACACTCGAGAATGCAACAACTACCGTTCAATTAAGCTTATGTCACACACAGTGAAAATCGTCGAAAGAGTCTTAAACGAACGTCTTCGGCAAATAATAAAGCTCGATAATAGCCAGTGTGGATTTGTTGAAGGAAGATCGACGGTGGACTCTATCCTACGAATAATAATGGAAAAGCACCGAGATTCGTCTAAGGATTTACACATGGTATTTATCGACCTCGAGAAAGCATTCGATCGAGTGCCTAGGGATCTCATCTCATGGGCCGCGCTGAGGTCTCTAAAGGTACGGGAAACGTATGTTAGAATAATACAAGACATGTACGGAAACGTGAAAACTGCGGTTAAAAGCTCTGCTGGACTAACGAGAGAATTTCCAGTTCATGTCGGAGTGCATCAAGGAAGCGTACTTAGCCCTTTCCTCTTTAACGTAGTATTCGACTATCTTTTAAAAGACTGCATGCGCGAAGCAAATGTAACGCCAATTCTCTTCGCTGACGACGCAGTTATACTTAGCGATAACGTCGAAGATTTACAGAACGCCTTAGATTCATGGAGAAATGCGCTAGAGAGAAACGGGTTTAAAATAAGTCGTTCAAAGACGGAGCATTTGACGTGCCTATTTGCGCATCCGTTGCGACCTGTTCCGGATAAAATGTTAGACGGAATAGTTCTTCCGAAAAGCACTATCTTTAAGTACTTAGGATCAATCGTTAACATGGAAGCGAAATGTGACGACGACGAAAACAACAGAGTGAGTGTGGGATGGATAAAATGGCGGGAAAATTCGGGAATCTTTTGCGACCGAAAATTTCCACTTAAATTAAAGGGGAAACTCTACACCACGGTTGTTAGACCAGCTCTTATATACGGTTCACAGTGCTGGACAATGTACGAAGCGTTTAAAAACAAAATGTCTAGTGGAGTCACTAAACGCGATTGCATTAGATCTACGCGTATAAGAGGAAGTCTACATATAAAGAATTCGGTAACCGAACAGCTTGAGGCGAATAGAATAAGTTGGTATTGCCACGTTCAAAGAAGGTCTGCGGAAAATCCAGTTAAAAAGGCACTATCAACTACGGTCGCTCCGACTGTAAGAAAACGAGGTCGGAAAAAGAATTCCTGGGTTTCTCAGATGGCAAATGCGCAACAACGCCTGGGGCTTACCACTGAAGTGATCCAGGACCGAGCATTATGTAGACACGTTCTGCGGTCTGTGACATTAGCCAACCCCATAAGCGGAGCAGCAGCGATGCAGTCAAAATGGGAAACTCGTTACGCATAAGTTCGTATAACGAGGAAAGGGTTAATAAAAGGATAAGAAGAAGAACAAGTTCTTCTTCCCTGCATTAGGACACTATATACTAGATACTTCCTTACCGCGAAAAGTTATTTAAAGTTGTACATTTCTTAGAAATTTCAGGTTTGGGTCGCATACAGTAGTTTCAGTTTAAATGTTACTTCTTAGGAATATACATTGTGGAGAAGTTTGCTGATCGGTTTTCTAAAAATACCCTATCCATCCTCCACTTATGTAATACAAAGACATCAAGCCATGAGAATGTACAGGTGCATCAGTAGAAGAAATTTTTAAAATTTTAAGTCATTTGAACACTTAAAAAGGACCTGGAGTT
Source organism: Volucella inflata (assembly GCA_928272305.1). Classification (NCBI taxonomy): domain Eukaryota; kingdom Metazoa; phylum Arthropoda; class Insecta; order Diptera; family Syrphidae; genus Volucella; species Volucella inflata. Next base: position 79,312,604 of record OV743717.1, on the reverse strand, counting down.
GACAATATAAGAGCAATAGATCTAAAATTAAAAGCCCCTATACTTTCTCCTGTTATACAAGCAATTATTAATCGAAGTATTTTACAAGGCCACGTACCACGGTTAATGAAAACAGCTATCGTGTGCCCAATCTACAAGGAAGGTGCTTAAAATAATGTAGAAAACAATCGGCCTATTTCTATTCTATCTTCTGTTGAAAAGTGTTTGGAGGACGTTATGGAAAATAGGCTGAATGGTTTCTTAGAAAAACATCAAATTATTCATCCCAACTAATATGACTTCCAAAGAAACAAAAGCACAGACAGACTATTAGGAGAGTTTGCGAACACAATCAATGCAGGACTAAACAGAATCCTCAACATACTGGTACTTTATATTGACTTCAGAAAGGCTTTTGACACATAATCTCATGAGAAAATCGGTGTGAGTGGAGTAATGTCAAATTGGCTCAAAAACTATCTCACTGATAAAACAATTTGAGGGTGGCAACGGAAACAAGCCAAGAAAAATCAAGTTCGTTCGTTAGGAATAACAATTGATGAACACTTCCTTTGGACTGAACACATTTATGCACTGCGTCTGCAACTTAAAAGTTCTATTTTTGCGATAGTGTATTTGAAAAAAACTTTGCAATTATAATGTGATGAAGCAGGTTATTCAAAAACCTAGAAGGGTGGTGAGAACCAATAGGTCCGCAAGAAGGAGAGAAAGGAATCTCCGTGAGAGTGAGGGGCGATCATTTTTATCCAAACCCTTTATGTCTAGAGCTATGAGTAGTTGGTAGGTTTAGAACCATCTACGTATAATGAATTTCATCGACGCTCTACTCGGTGACGATGGTAACATCCATCGGAATCCTTTAAAAAAAAAAAAACAAATATTTGTGAAATAAATATTTTTGTTAAGACTGAACCCTATCGATGTGCTCCCGACTATCGAAATTCCAATCAAAACGATTCACCGTGCTGTATATATTCTTAGCAAATTATCTTTTCCAAATTTTTATAAAAGCAGAAAAAGAAGAATATAAATGAAAGAAGAAATAGGAGAAAGTTGGTAAGCGGTTATTTAAAAAAAAAAGAAAAAAAAAGGAAAACAACTAGAAACAAGCACAGTGAGGAGGAAGCAAGGACGAATTCATGATTAAAAGGGCAGGACTAGTAGACAGTTCTACGAGCAAGGATCTAGCTGGAAAATTAGAAACGATAAGTACCCTTATTCATCATGCTGTTTTGTGGTACGAGTACCTTCAGAACCCCTTTTCAAAAAAAAATGATTTGCTGCCACTGGAATTTTCTAACTTTGGATTCCAAGTGACAGACAGTTACACAGTTCATAGCCAGCACCCGTGTGGTTTGGTTTTTTTTTGGTTCCTTGTTGTTTTCGCTTTTCGAGTTTTGGTTTTACCGGCAGTGCAGCATTTGAGATAAATTAACTTTTATTTAATTCGGGAAAATGCATGACAATAGCTTGCTGTGTCACAGCCTGAAAGCAGAGACAGTTGCAATTGTAGTGGTTTAAATGTTAATTGGTGTCAAATGGAGTAAAGAGTGCCAATTATTTCGGATTCTTCCTTTACGGAGCATCTAAGCGAGTTTGCCTTATAAATTAAGAATGAGGTGAGGACTGTTCAGAGTAAAGATGAGTATATTCCCTGGTGGTTTCCCTTGTTTGTTATCTTTTTTATAGAGTAACGGCCATATTAGCTTTTAATAACACCAAACGTAGCTTCCACAAGCTCTTGAATAAGACCTAGCTATGACATTAAAATTGTTCTTCGCATTTAATTCTGTGTGGAATTTCGATTTAATCAGCCTACAATTGCAAGAGTTCGACAAATCCTTTTCCGATCAACTCCTAAAATCTCAAGAGGTCCACTGCCGCCAGCATTAAACATCGAAGATCAGTGGCAACACTGCCAAAAAAACCATCAGAGATGCCGCTTCAAATATGCTGGGTTTCACTCGACCACCACAAGGAAACCTCAGTTTGACGACGAATGCCGATAAGCACATCCAGCTAAGCAAGATACACCCAATGCGGCGCTGCAAAGAAAGACTAGACCTGGTCACGAGTTCTATGAGCAGAAAACAAGAGACGAACATTTCCTTCTCATGAAGAAAAACACAGAGTATGAGAAGTGCGCGGTCGAGGAAATTGAGAGATATTACTCCTGGGATGAGATTATGAAGTTGTGGAGACGAACAAAAAAACATCGTTATAGTTGCAGTCGATGCTGAGGATAACGGCTATCGATAAACACCGCTGTCTGGCAGAATCAAACTTTCAAACTGAACGATGCAGACCAACAAATCCATCCAGCTGACCTGGATGAAGTGAAGATAGTGAGCTTAAGTCCAACAAAGCAGCTTTGTATGGCACGCGATGACTTGGTTAGGTTCCACCACACCAACAACTCTGAAATATCGTCGGACGAAAGTATGCCCGATGAGTGGAATATCAGCATTGTTTGTCCGATCCTCAAGAAAGGAGACACTCTGAACTGCGCCAGTTATATCGGCATCAGTCTTCTTAACAGCTTACAAGATCTGACCTGCCGTATTGTGTGAACGTCTGAAGCCATTCATCAATAGCCTCATAGTTCCATATCCAGGAGGCTTTAGGCCAGGAAGTTCCACGATTAACCAAATATTCACACTACGACAAATCTTGGAGAAAACCCATGAGCTTCAGATCGACACACAAAACCTATTCATCGATTTTAAGGCCGAATATTACAGCACCTTTAGAGACGAGCTATACAGGGCAACGTATAAGTTTGGCTTTCTTGCTAAACCTGTTCGCCTGTGGAGGATGACGATGAAGTATGCACGCTGCTCCATCAAGGTCGGTAAAGATCTCACCGAGACCTTTGATGTCCAGAAAGGATTTAGACAAGGAGATGCGCTGTGCAAAACTCACGCGCAAGCACAAGAGGGACTGGCTTTCAAAAGTCCGTCGAATTACTCGCATACGCCGGACATAATCGTAAGAAAACAGCGTGATGTTAGTGGCGCTATCGACAGAATTATGACGGGTGAGAAAAAATACGTTTAGGGATCAACGTGTCAATCGCTCCTTTTTTTTTTGGCTAAGAAGGAGATTGACTCGCTAAGCTGTCTCTCGAACAACAAAAGTAACCCCATATAAGTCCTTAGTAATCTCAACAATGGGTAGGGTGCTCTGGGCTGTTTCGAGAGGAAAATTCTTCACGTGATTTTCGGTCCCGTCCAGCTAAGATACAACAACGAACTGTATGGGTTTCAAAGCGACATCGAATCATCGAATCAGCCAGAAGAGTGATCGGGAGGTTGAGATGACTGGGATAAAGAGCAGATGGACACAAACGCTCAGGTCCCAAATCCGCCCTCGAGGGACAATGCAGTAGAAGAAAACCGCGACCTTGGTTGTGGACGCGTGTGGAAGGGAAGCTCGGATCACTTAGAATGAGAATTTTGTTATCTGAGGTCCAGGTCCATCTGGACTTTGGCGGCGAATGCAACTTGTCGAGCATTCTTAAGATATACAAAGTTAAAAGCTAATGATCTTGGAATTGTATTCAGTAAAAAAGTGTATAATCGTAGTAGTTTGTAAAAGAAAGTTGTTTCAGTACAACTTATGTATTGCCGATTCTTTTGGGTGTTTACGAGTATTTTATAAGTTTAGTTACAGCACCTTCTGTGACTTAGGATAGGTTTGGCGCTATCAATCAGCTTCTGTCCAGGCAAACTGTAACCTTTACCGGTAATAATTCTAATTTCGTAGAAATATCATTTAGGACTGCTCTATCCGATTTCTGTGCATTGGAAATGCAGCCTTTACTGTAGAAAGGATCGCAGGAGTCATCGAAGATAATACCTATAATTCCAACAACTTCTGGGTGAACGTCCAAGGAATAACAAAACATGTTCCGGTTCCTGTCAAAATGACCAATAGAAAGTTATTGGGATTACTATGGGATTACTACTATACTATTTGACCAAAGTTCGACGTCTCAGCTGGGTTCTTTTTAGAAGAACTTGGTATTTAATTTTTAGACCTCTTGCCATAACAAGGCAGCCCAAGAAAGGTAAAGCCTTGTATCTTATTGTAAGTGTAAAAAATGGAATAAGAATCAATCGCAAGAAATGTTTTTATTACAAGTATGGTAGAAAAGAACAAGAAATGAAACGAACTGCATAATGAATTTGAGGAATACACTTAAAAGATATAATTGAAAGAACATTGATTCATAGTGTTGACAGTACAGAATTACAAAGTTCTATTTAAAACTATCTTAATCATCAGAGTTTTCTAATGAATCCGGTTTGACCTTGTCTATGCCATTTGATCAAGTTTCTTTGTACACACATTCTTGCTTATTGAACAATTGGCTTGAAATCCGTGCCAGCAATTTTGCTCAGCATAATCTATGGCATCTATTAAAATCCTTTCACAGTGGCATAACAAATTTTATATTTTCATTAAAAAAAAAACTGATTACCCATCAAGGAAGTGTGTTCTCATAATTGGCAACATCTCAATAATTTTGTTTGCCCAATAATGACACATTATGATGTTGGTTTGGGTGCAAAACAACTGCAGCTCAGTTTCGGAGAATTATCTGTTTAAGTGTGTACTATATATAAGTATGATCACAATGTTGCCAAATCTTGTTGGTTTACTAAAACTACATCTGATTCACGGCTGCTGCTACATTACTTCTTTTGTAGAAGGAAACTGTATTACCATATCAACGATGAAGCAAAGCATACATACATTCAACAGTAGGGGTTACAGTTTACCCTATAGAATCTGGAGAATCTGGTACAGATATATTTTTTCAAATAGATATCAGTTTTGAGATTCTTTGCCTATTACACATCGCCCTTTTGCCATCCACTGACCAAGTATTAATTCTGTATGATTGCAAATCTTTATATAGAGTCATCGAATTCGTAGACCGCACTTGACATCCCTGTTTCAATCACATACACAGCGTGGTTAATAATATCCCGGACTGGGTCTGGAAAACATTATTAAAACACGAGTTTTGTTTATTTTTCGGTGTTTCTGACCGAAATATTCTCCTCTTGCAACAAAATCGCGTAATTTTTGGATCACTTAAAGCGTCCGAACTGAAATTGTCTATCCTGTGTGTTTGTCATTCTCTAGCGTCTTTCTGCCGCTCAAAAACTGTTTATACCATACCTGTTGCACTCAAACAATCATCACGGAATGTTTCTGATGAAATTTTACCAAGTTTTACGTGGAATTTACTGACCGCTCTTTGTTCCTTGTTAAAAATTCATCATCAAAAGGAAAGATGTTCTGAAAATATAATAATTTCTATAATCGTTAAGTGTTAACCAAATGTCATGATATTTTGGCAGCTAGAAAGATTCCAGCTTGCAAACGCATAGATGGCGCTCTTGGTTGCTGAGATATGCCTTGATTCGGGGATATTATTTGTCACGCCGTGTACCATAAACCGAACTGTCACCCGAGACTAAATATTTTTAATTTTAAGTTTGTCATTTTGCAGGGCATATTGAAATTGTGAAAATTCGCGTATTACGAGCAGAGAATGGTGGACATTAACGTCCACCTGAGTACCATAGGCATTCCTGACAAGAAAATTTTTGATGACTTTTCGACACATATCAGGTAGTAACATAGACATAGCTTAACGAATATTTGTTTTTAAAGCGTCAAGAGTTTGCGGATTATGTGCATAAATGCATTTTTTTGTGTAGCCTTACAAAGTGAAAACCAACACTAACAAATCACATGATGCTGATGGCCAGATCATAACACAAAAACGCGAAATAACTCGTCCAGGGAATTTTTTCAATAAAGCCAAAACGGGTAGTGTTGTGTGAAAAGTGGCACCGTCTTGTAGAAATCATATATTTTCCACATTTGACTTTAGTGATGAGAATTGACGGTGACAGTAACAACTTGGTCATTTTCGAAGAAGTATGGACCAATGAAACCACAAAACCAAATTGCGCACCACGCAATGACATTTTGTGGATGCAATCGTCTTTCGACAGTGACATGGTGATTTTCACTTCCCCATATGTCACAATTTTGTTTGGTAACGTATCCAACCAGTGAAAAATAGGCCTCATCGCTGAAGAAAATATTGTGTAAAAATTCGGTCACCCAAACGCTGTTGTTCAAGCTCCTCATCGGCTATGTTCTACGCATTCAGTGGTCAGCTGGCTTGACCTTGATAAGAGTGCAGTTGCAAATCAAAATGCAAAATTCGCAGTGAAATCGTTAGATTTTGATCTTTGATCAATTTCCCTAACGGCAGCCATATTTTCTGTAGAGGGTAGATTTCGATGATGGATAAGCCATAAGACACCTTTGACAAACCCAGGATCCTCGAATTTTTTTTACAGTTTTGCCTAAAGTACGATTGTGTGGACCATAATCTGGATTTTACATCGTTTGAGAAATCCTAGACATCTTGTTGCATTCTTGGCAAAATTGAACAATTGTCATTTCAATGTAAGTAGTTATTGACACACATACTTAGAATGGAAAGTTTTCAGTTTCGACAGTGTAGTTTTAAAAGCTAGGTATACGCTGCAGTTCCCCTTCTACACGAACATGAAGAGCAGGCAGTACATTGGATTAGAATTATCATACAAAAGATCGCTGAAAAATAATGTTGGAGACAGAACGGAGCCCTGAGGAATGCCACCATTTCCTTTGTAAATATCAGGCTTAATACCATACAAGATAATTTAAACTGAACATTAAGAAGGACAGTTTCTAATTCATAGACGAAATGCGCGCATTTTTGATAAAATAGCATGATGCCCAACACTGCCTTAAAAATATCAAGTGGAACTATATTGCTTTCACAAGATTAATGTACGCTTTGGATCCACTTTTCAGTGAGACATGCCACCAAATTACCAATGACCTGTTGCTTCGAAAACCGCATCAGTCCTTGAGAATATGTTGACGGTTGATCAGCATTTCCATGACCCTGAAAAAAGCAACTTGACTGAAATAAGTCTGTTGAAGGAGTGAAAATATTCACCTTTATTAGGGACGTTCTGGACAAATCATGTTTTCCATCTGCTCGGAAGGAGTCCGACAAAGTGGGGTTAATGAAAAACGTATTAATTGATCTCTGGTTTCAACCGCTCACACAAGCCATCAATCAATCAATTATTTTGGTTACAGCAGAAGTTGATTGGCTTTCAAGGTCATGTGACACATTAGGACTTCTTCTCGGGGGCCTATTTGAATAGTACGGTCTATGCCAATAACCCAGCGAAGATTCAGGATCCCAAACATTACACCCAAACTGAAATTTCGGCTATTGACCCACTTATTCTTCAAAAACTCATCGATAATTCTGACCTTCGGATAATAGCTTACAACAGAAGCCATGGTGGTCACGTGAACGACGTAGTTCTTAATATCCAGAGTTCATTCTCGACCGATAAAGCTTACCAAACTCCACTACAATGTGATCCCTGAATTCAACTGATGGTTAAATTTCCATCTCCGCAAGCAAATTATCGAATTCTTAGATGCGCTGTCTGACTCCATGGAAATAATTGGATTGAGGGATTCCTACTACTGAAATCGTCATTACAGGTGTTTCCAAATAAGGTTCAAATTCTGAAGAGACAACATTCGAAAGACAGTACAATGTAAGATCTTCCTTGTGGAAATCAACTTGACTCAGCCCACGAAAGTATTGTAACAACTGGACTTATTTTCAACTCCCACCTAATCAAATTCGGAAAAATTCAAACGAGCTAAGAATGACTGTTATGTCTTCCTCAAGAGAGCAAAATCGTAACACGACCAAAAACTACTGAGACAAAAATACTACGATATACCAAAGAAATTTGGGAATTTCAGCTTCACCCTCCATCCTGGCACTTATTTATAACAACATGGCAAGCTTATGGAAAGACGAGTCTGTTGGCTGCAGACTTCGCGGCCTGCTTAACACTTCCAGAATGTTCTTTGTCTCCACCTACATTTAAGTTCGTCGAGCCTTTGATGGGAAGAATCCACCTTGCAATTAATTTTGGAAAAAATAGCAGGTCAACATGTTCCAGTAATGCTCTCCAGTCACTGTAACTGTCTCTCCAGTCTCATTTTTGAAGAAGTACGGGCCAATGATGCCGCCAACCCATAATCCGCACCATGCATTGGCTTTTCATGGATTCATTAGAAAAGGTCGAATTCGATGAGAAATTGTTGTTTTAGTGTGATCATGATGGTGCGCATGCTGATATGGACTTCGACTCGATACCTAACCAGTTTCTTTAAAACCCTTCACCATTTCACGAATTACGAACTCACTAGGACTATTATGTTGACCGAAAAATTCACGAATTTAACGAAATATTACGTTTACAATTCGCCCATTTCCGTAATAAGATTGAATAACAAAAATGAGCTGTTGCGTGACTAAGATTACCAAAGATTGTATGACATCGTCATCATCTGTTGGCTCAATCAAATTAGACAAGATTAGTTAACAAGGCAATTGTGAGAATTTCACTTATTTCGAAGTAATCCCATAAAGAAAAGAAATTGTGATTTATTTCAGTAAGAAGTACGATGTATCCCCGGCACATCGAGTTCAAACTACTACAAAACAAGTCATTCAATAAAATCCACCGACAAGTCACCCTAGCTATTCAAGTTGAAAGACTATCTCAGAACCTAGAGAATGGTACTGTACCCAATAATTCAAATGTACCCTATTTTCAAAACCACAGAGAATATTTGTGTTCAAGGAGAAGAAAGAATTTTGGCAATGGTTACCACATTGCATTACTCCAGCTGAGCTAGATGAAGCATTGATGTTGAACTTTGCCAAAGCCTCATCCATGGGTGCATGTAATGCTGCTTACTCTATCCTTTGCCAATAGATTCGCCAAAAGTGCCAACTGAACCGAAAGAACAACCAGAAACGAGTTTGCATTTTGGAACCCATCCTCACATTCCTATTTCAACAGTCCCTGTACTCGTAGTCTTACGTACGTAAATGGTTCAATTGAATCGTTTATTTGTAATAACAAACTACTGTTAGAAATCTATTCGAATGCGCAACAGCTTGGTTCGTAGATACTTTTACCGGAATTCCCAAGGTCTCAACAATCTACAATAGTTGTATGTAAGGAGGATTTTTATTTTCCATGTCACCTCTGTGGTATGGATTATAAACAAGCCCTTAACTTCCAGAAAGAGTGTTTTTTTAAAAGGAGGACTTTGATATATGTTTTTGTGGCTTATAACGGTTGACAGAAGTAATGGGGTGACAACCTTTATCCATGCAAGAAAATGTACTCGTATGAGTTCTTGAACTGGAAAAATGAATAAATCTCTGAAAGTATTCCTAATTGGTGTGCTCAGTCGATTCAGTTAAGTCATTTTCCAGTCAGAATGTTAGCTCGTACGAGGTACTGGAGAAATTAACAAACTCCTTTGGGTCTTTTACTAACGAATAAATTGCAGAAGAATCACCATGGTGGTATTAAAGCGAGCTGAAGCCTTTCACATGCACGACATGTCAAAAGCAAAAGATGCAGTGATAGTGTAAATAAACGAGTTTACGAGTACATACCAATTAAACTGGCATAGGATATTCAAGAATTGGATTGTGGGTATGAAAGATAGGTGACGAAGGGCCTACGAGATCTTCTTCTTTTTTTTTACTCATTGTTTATTCACTTTACTGGAATTTTTCAGTTTGTCATATAAAAAAAATAAGTAAACACATTAGTCATGAAATGTCTAGTAAAAGCACCCATTGCAGTAGCGATACGTTTTTGCAGAGTGCTTCGCCTGGACACTCAGAGAGACTTGCGCCTCGTGGCGTCACCAAGACACATATGTACGAAGTTGTGACACTTATGACTGGAACACTTAGGTACATAAGTTGAAGGACAGTAGGAAAGTCACTGCCCTGTTGAAAAATTCGGAAAACTTTTATTTGGTTCACTGTCATTCTGAAGATTTTTACGATTTTGACACATCTGGAACTATTTCATAGTGATTTGGCAACATAAAAACTCAACTAGCAGACTGCTTAGAAGTAGTGAAAGGACATACAAAGGACTTTAGAGGAGCAATACCTCATTGCCATCAGGATTGTGTGTACCTCCACTTGAAAGGCTGCCGCAAGTTTACCTGGCGCAGCAGTAAGTATTCTGATGTCGTTGCGAAACAGTAGAGTCTAAAGACAGTCGTTGAGGCATTTCGAGTATACTCGTACATCCTATATATTAAAGAAAATAAAACAGTTCTTCTTGAATAGGAGGTGATTTTGAGGGTGCAGCCCGTTACGCGGATGTCAAGGACAGGGAGATTCATAAGTGCATCTAGATCGTTGCCATGCAGTAATCATCTTTCTTGTAAAAGAAAGGTCTGAGACTTGAGAGGTTTTGTTGAAAATCCATTATCAGTGAACTAGTGCACACGACCTCAGAACTATTAAGAGCCTAAAACCTAGTTTCTGAGTCCATCGACATGCACCATAGCTGTCCATGTTAGACTTAATTTCGTGAGATGCCTATACCTCTTTCAAGTCAGGCCAGGGAATACGAATAGTCCTGCCGACCACCAGAAACTTATGACCTGCAGCTTGTAACTACTAAAATCGTAGTAACCTTTAGTGTCATCAAAATGCGAAGCCCATTACGATAAAACCAGTATTGCTCTGCCCCCATTTCATTATAAGACTGATAAGTGAATCATTGATAATCGGGCGGGGCCGCGTTGTGGGCAGTCAATATTCACCGACGTTGCTGACATCTACGAAATTGGTGATTTTTCAGAAACGTGTCATGTCAAACCGAATTCCAGATGAGCTTTAAACTTTGCTTACCCAATTTTAAAGCCCACGATTTTCCTCGTTACTATGTGTTCATGTTGGAAATTGGAGGGAGAAAATATCCGTCCGCCAATTTTCAGGTCATAAATCTGAACAATTCTTTGCATGCTTCTCAATCAAAAGCAAGTCAGATGGACTGAGCTCTTAGCAAGAGTCTAAACATCTTTTATAATTTTCTGTTAGCGGTGTTCTTATCATTCATCAGCAGTGCCCTGTGTATACCTGTGGCAGGCTATCACTGAAGCTTTTCTTTAAAGTTGATAGCAAACTTTTTGTATCGATACTGTTTACAATCCATCGGTACTACTTAGGTCTCAATTTGATAGCTTTGTCCGCTACCACAAACAATGACTGATTCAGTGGCTAACTTGTAGAAAACATATCTTGGGGATAGTACCATAGACCCTTAATCGGCCTAAGTGCTACTTTTACCTCCTTGAAGTGACCCTGCAGAATGTGTCAGCTCTCGTTTCCAGAGTCCAAAAAGGATAAAGAAATAGCGGAATACTTCTCCAGATGAAATGGTATTGCATGGATCAATTCTCTAGACTTGGTGACTACTTATTCTTATTCAAAAGCACGTACCGGGCTACTGATATACTTGTTGCCGGTTTCTTAAGTCAAGGTGATACCAAAAAGCCCTGCTGGCAAGAGCCTGGCCCTCCTCAGACAATCAAGACAATCCCTGCCAGTGTAAAAAAAACATTGTAGAACATTCGAAATTCTCATATACGAATGACACAACTGTTGAAATCTCGTGCTACTCCATGAGAGCACACGTCTTTGAAAGTGAAATTGGACTGTCAGGTGCTTAACCAAAGGCACCATTAGCCAAATAACTTCCGGAGACTCTGGATTTCTATCTTTCTGCCGCCAAAAATGCGATGCGAAATAATTTAATAAAGAAAACAAGCAACGACTTAAGCAAAGAGTCTTGATCTTCATGCTTGTGAGTGAGCCCTTTATCACAACCCGTATCACATCTCAATTTGCTAATATTAGAGTACATTGTGTATGCGATTTTGCTAATACCGATAACAAGAAAAAGGTCTGAAGTGGAGCCTCAAAAAGCGTACCCTGCCAGTTTGATCCATCGAAAGCTACCTCCAGTTGGCTGAGGTCTCTTTCCACTTACGTGTGCCACCTGAGTCGCGGCCTTTCTCTGCTGCGCTGTCCCTCGGAGGCAGATTTGAAGATTTTGAACCAGTGTCCATCGCGTGCTGGTCGATGTCCATCCGGACTGAATTTGCTAAGCTTATAAGCGCGAGTGCTGACCAGCAGGCAAAAACAGCAGCACTTTAATCGGGACAGCGGATGAATTCCCCAGATGGAATCAGCTGCGGAAACAATCCAGAAGCAAATGAGACCATATCTTGGGAGATGGTGGCGGAAGAGCCCTTAATGGACCAACGGCAGCACCCACATCCCAGAACGGGTTACTGGCTTTCGGTCTAACCGACTCTTCATCCTAGTAGTATCATAAATAGAACTGGCTCTCCAGGTTGAGGGTTGTTCTGCCAGGGTAACTGCCCGGCCATGGAAAAAAATACAAAAGTTAAAAAGCAACAACAAGTCTCGGATATGGATGGATCTACTGTTGACAACCCATGCAAACGATTAAGGGACAACAAACTTCGGATATGCACGTGGAATGTTAGGTCTCTTAACAAGCCGTGCAAGCATTCAACCACCAAAGGCGCTAGAATACTGCAAAGCACGCATTGCACGCAGGGAAGAAGTCTTGAGTTTCCAACATGTGAACGAGCGCCTCGTACCAATCCGCATCAAGGCTGAATTTGCCAATGTAGCGTGCTATGCGCGCACGCCCCCACAGAGGCGAAAGATGAAGACACCAAGGATGCCATCTATGAGCTTTTGAATAAAACCTACGAGCAATGCCCAAGCTATGACATTAAAATTATTCTTGGCAATTTAAATACAAATCTAGGAAGAGAGTGCATCTGTGGTAGCACTGTCGGAAGATATAGCTTGCACGATATCACCTCCGATAACGGACTCAGGCTAATCGACTTTGCAGTGGGACGAAACATTTTCGTAGCTAGCACATGGTTCCCCCATCTCAATATTCATAAGGGGCTTAGAGAACTCCTGATCAATAAACCGCCAACCAGATTGGGATATCCCAAACAACGCCAAGACAAGTAAATGTTGTGAGGAATTTCGACGTCAGACGGCTACAATCGCAAGAGATCGCCAAATCCTTTTCCGATAGGGTCTCTCTTAATCTCTTAAAGATCTTCTGCCGCCGGCATCAAGCATCGAAAACTAGTTGTAATACTGCCTAAAAGCCATCAGAAATGTCCCTACTGATGCGTTGGGTTTAACTTGACAATAACAACGAAAGGAATGCCGCAGCCACACCCGACCTGGATGAAGTGAAGATAGCAATATCTAAGCTGAAGTCTAACGAAGCTGCTGGACGAAGAGCCTGATTGAGGAGCTTTTAAGGTGGCAGGCGATGCTGAGGTAAGCAGCATCCAGCCACCTTTCTTTAAAACATGGTCGAACGAAAGTATGTGCGATGAATTTTGTTTGAACGCCTAAAGCCGTTTGTCAAACCTGATAGGTCCGTATTAGTGTGGCCTAAGGCCAGGAAAGTGCACTCTCGACCAAATATTGACACTAAAGTAGATTTTGGAGAAAACCCATGAGTTTCAGATCCAACCCATCTTCACCCCTACCGTCTCAATATCAGCAAAAGTGCCACTGACATCAGCTCATTTTTTCCGATTATGTCCAATACCAAATATAGTGTTGCTTTAAAAAGACGCCATTTAGGTCGAGAGTTTTATGACCAAAACGGGAGGGATCAGCACCGGCTCCTCAGAAACGGTCAGCACGAGTCAATGCTATATGTTGACAATTAATTGTGGACGGAAATTTTCAACAACGAACAAGGGTATATTGTGCCAAACTACTAGTTATACCAAAGGATATGAAAAACCCTTTCTGCAGACTTCATTACTCATTTTCACAACTCTTTTTCAACTAGCCTATTGCCAGATTTTGGAAAAGACCACTGAGTTTAAAATCGATAACCGCTATCTACCTACATTTGTCTGTTTTAAGACTTCGTTTGACAGAGTAAATCATAAAAAAATTGTTTGTTCGGTTTTGAAATCCCTGTTAAATTTTTTCGACCCTGTTTGGAGAAGACTCGCTCCTCTGTGGATGTCAGCAATACTCTTAACGAGGTTCTTGATGTACAAACGAGGTACAATGAAAAGACGATCCATTGTTGTGTATGTTATAGTCGTCATCAGTAGAACACAGCGACCTGATTGTGAGGCATTTCTTAGGAATCAAATATGTATTACGAAGATGGCTTTGGGAATAGGTCATAACAGCTAGCTATCTACTCGGAAGATGTACAATAGTAATTATGTAAGTGCAACAGAGAATAATATACGAGTAGATCTCTCAACACAGATAGTTACTAAGATTAACTAAAATGTAAGATGAAGTACCTAGACTTCTAGTGGAGATAAGCCTTTACGACTTATGAGTCAATGCTATCCAAAGCCTCATTATAGGTACAGACTTTCTACATTGTAAATAATTTTTTTTTTCTGTAGGGTTGCTTTAAAAAATCATGAAAATGAATTACCGAAATTCGATGGATTCCCCTACATTTTCAGGACGCTCATCAGCGAAGTATTACGATGAAAAAAAAAAACTTCCAAGGGTCAACTTTTTTGTGCAGAAGGCTCATTGAAAATTCCATCCGTTTATTGCATACTAAATGGTGTCAGCTTTAATTCCACTTTGCTGCTTTTTTAAACCACCTGAATGATGATGCTGCTGTGGCTCCATCCGCATCACGTGCAATATGTGATGAATCGTTCAACATTCAACGAAATCGAATTAATTAGAGTTAATTGGATTCTGGGTGCTTCCGAATTTTACGACTCATCACTTTGGGAACGAATTCCATTTCGCTTTATTTAAAATAATGCAAATTGCCACACATAATCATAAATTCGCGTTAACCATCATCCATCCGTTTTGTCTGTCTGTATGTACGAGTATGTACGCCGTACGCATTCTGCCTAAAGAGGATAACATAAAAGCCAACATAACATAATTGGGGAAAAAAGGACTCTTAGTAGTAAAAGTTGCCCATTCCCGGCATATTTCTGCTGGTTACATTTCGCAGACAATTAAGTTTCAGTCTCGTCCTTTGTGCCGATTGTTATCGTTTTGGAACAATTAAAATAGCTGGATGACTGGTGATGACATTTCAACAAAATACTTTAGAAATGTTCCCATTGAGTGACTTAATTCAATTCGGTTTCGGCAGAGGCAAGGCTACAACTCACTCTCCAAGGGAATTTCAGATTTTCAGTTATAGGAACTTGTGGGCGAGTACAAGGCAGCGCCTCTCAATTCGCCATTTGGTCCGTTTGTTTGTCGTTTTTCCAGATACGAGTATGCCATCGACGAGGATGACATGCTTAAATCTGTTATTCGTCTCAATCCTCGTTAATCTACCAGGGAATTGAATTTATTTTGACAATTTTATTGGCAACCTATTTTGCGTTAGCTCATTGAATGGCAGTGCTGGAGTGATATCAATAGTGCCTAATGTCAGGGTGTGGTGCTGCGATGAAACGTGACAAACTTTGCGTTCGCTGGAGAGGAAAATACCCACCAACACTGGCATAAAAGGAAGGAATCCTCATGAAGATTACAGATGCCTATATTTGGTTTACGGATAATACACCACGGATGAGTAGGCAGAATGAGCCGCGAACGGAAATTTGGTCAGAAAATGTGGCGCTAGATGTATCTACGCTATTCGTTCTTGTACACAGTGTCGCATTATGAAGGAGTTCACGCGAATGTTCCGTTCCGAAGGGTTTGGAGGAAATCTCATTACTTTTTCGTGCGTCGGTGACTACGGTAATCTTGATTTAAATCTCGCATTTAGGCACGTGAGTGTGAGAGAAGTGAAATGAAAGCTTAGAAAGCTACAAATCATCCCAATTGACCCAGATACTGTAATACGAGTACATGAAAGCAATAATTTGTGCCGACTATCGCTCTTAAATGAGTTGGGTTAACATTTTGATCCGTAAGAAATTTGGATTTTTTTTTAAATTTGTACTATGAAGGTGAAAAGTGAGGAGACCACTAGGAACAGTGTCCACAATTTGATGTCCTTTATAGTGAATTTAAGATTTTTGCTGAAACGGATAAATATCGCTGCGTAATGCCTATAAACCTTCATTGGTACACTGCGTTGCCACTGGTCTTTGATGCTTGATGCTGGTGGCAAGGGACCCCTTAAGAGATAAAGAGAGACTCGATAGGAAAAGAGCTTGGCGATCTCTTGCGATTGTAGCCATCTGACATGTTAATTTCTCACAATATTTGCTTGTCTTGGCGTTGTTCGCGATATCTGCAACAGTACTTTGGCTACAACAAGGTAGTGGTCCAAGTCGGTATTGGCTCCTCGGAACGTTCGGACATCCATAATACGTGAGGAGTGTCTTGCGTCGATCGCAATGTGGTCAATCTAGTTGACGGTTGATTGATCGGGAGTTCTCCAAGTCCCCTTGTGAATATCGAAATGGGGTATCCGGGGGCCAACTACGATAATGTTTCGTCCCGCCGCAGAGTCAATAAGCCGCTGGTTTTGCCGTCGATAACAATCGCCGTAGTAGAAATAGCGGTTTTCATACTCTGTTTGCCCGGCCCATTCCATTGTATCTCTTGGATGGCCGTTAGGTCTGCTTTGCAGCAGTCTAGGGCCTCTGCTAGTTGTTCGGCTGCTCGTGGGCTGTTAAACGGCCTAACGTTCCATGTGCATATCCGATGTTCGTTGTCGCTTATTCGTTTGCATGGGCTTTCAACAGTTGATCCGTCAGTATCTGTGGTATTTTTTTCCATGGCCGGGCACAACCTCCAACCTAGAGGGCCAGTTCCAGTTCTTAATACCCCTAGGACCAGGGGTCTGTTAGACCGAAAGCTAGTATCCCGTTCTGGGATATGATTGATGCCATTGGTCCATTAAGGGCTCTTCCGCCACCATCTGTTTTCCAAGGCCCCTGAATTGGTCTCGTAAATCCTTACCGGCCTCCAAATATGTCGGAGTAGCCCGGATAATGTCTCATTTGTTTCGGGGTTGTTTCCACCTTTGATTCCATCTGGCGACTGCTATTTATAACACTTATAAGTTTAGAACGTCTAGTCCGGATGGACATTGAGCAGTATCCGGCGGTTACCACGTGGAGGTGTATATAAGGACATTTGATGTGTAGAAGATAGTTGCAACAGTGGGTATCGCGAGGTTGACGAATATTTCCTTTTAAAGTCTCAAGAGTTTGGGGATTGTGGAAAAACCATCACACAAGCTCTAAGCACCAAACGGGCCCATCGCGATACCTGTGGCACCAGTTGAATTTGAATTTAGGGAGAAAAAACCGAAACAATCTCCCTGGTGAAACATTCAATTTAAAAAAAAAAAACATTCAAAATTGTTGCTGTCTATTTCCTCGAGGTTTTCGAAAAAATTCTCTTGACTACGCGATATTACCGCGCATTTACACAATATATTAATATGTTATCTCCTCAACCGCTTGCAGATCACTGCAAATATCCGTATCGGATGTTTCAGCAGGAGACAGTGTCCTGGCAGGATACCTATTATTGTCCTTAGCTAATCCCTGTTTAATTTTATTAACTCCCATTATCTTAGATGGTCAAGAAGTGGCCAGAGACCCTTGGATACCCTGTGTCCTTCAAGATTCGATCACCTCAGGTTAGCAGTCTTTATGGTTTATCCCTCTATAGTGCCGCTTACTAAGCAAAGGGGGGTTTGATGTTAGCAACCTTACTATTATCGAGTAGCCCTCTTCGTCTTGTGAGCTATTCCGCTTGTTCATTTCCCTCTAAACTGCAGTGTCCTGCTACCCAACATAATCTCACCCGGTTCCGACTGCATAATGCTTTGGGCATTGTGCGACAGACCCTGACTGTATCAGAATGGAATCGCCTTAAGTGTGGTCTGGATGTCCAGGTAGAAAGCGATATCTCTTCCGGATACCCGATCTCAGTCGCCATGAGGACAGCCAAAACCTCTGATTGGAAGGCACTGCTTAGAAACTCTTAGTTATAGGTCTTCTAAGAAGATACAAGAACCTGTTCCTTTCTCTGTTTTCGAACATCTGAAATCTGTGAGAATTGCAATTTCATTTTGGCCGATTACTGCATTTTCTTGCCAGTCCTCCCTCTATAGATATTTTATAATATACGGAATGTCTAAGTTGATCGAGGAAGGAAGTTCAACCCTTAGAATTGGATTGCCTGGCAGTAGCTCTGCTAGGACCGTGGCGTGTCTGAAACTACTGGTTTTGAAGTGTTCTAAATAAGTGAGTAATATCGCACTGTTGCCTGGAAGTATTTTGATCTTCAAATCAAGCGATGTTAGGTGCAGAAAGGTGTCCAATGCTGCCATAGGGATGAAACGGAGCGCACCTGTCATGGCTTTGGAGGCCGTTCTTTGAGTCGCCGCTTATTTTCCGTAAATCGTTTTCTTATTTGTTGCTTTTCACCAATCTTGTGCCCCATATGTAAGTATGGGTCTTACCAATACGAATATAGCTAGGACACTATAACAGGTTTTAAGCCTCAAATTTTTTCTATCGGTCCTTTTATATGCAAAGGGCACTATTTGCCTTTTTGATTCTTTCCGCTACGTTAAGATTCCAATTCAGTTTTTTTTGTCCAATATAACACCCAGATACTTCACCCTGAGAGAGACAGTTCCAATCCGTTAAGTTTTGGGAGTTTAAACTGCGGTATCTTGTACTTTCTGGTAAAAAGAATTAGTTCTATCTTAGAAGGGTTGACATTGAGAAGACAGCTGTTTGCTCGAGTCCTGATCGTCTTCAGGGCAACCGCCATAATCTCGCTTAAAATATTTAAATATTTTCCCCGAACTATCAGTCGTCATTGATGATCAGCACCTACAAGAGTGGTGATATGACTCCCTCTTGAGGGGTTCTCCTGGTCACTGACCAGCTCGTTCTAACCGAGCTTTGTCCAATGGAACAGCTTATTACCCTACTTTTAAGCATGTTCCAAGCCTTGTAATGCCTTGTTTATTATTTCCGCTTTTAATGGCGCTGCACTTCATCTTATTGAAGGCTCCTTCTATATCGAGGAAGCCAGCTATCGCAAACTCACCAAAGTGTAGATTCCTTTCTATTTTCATTAACGACAGCATTATTTTTTGTAGAGCGTGAATGATGGATAGGCCTGAAGAAATTTGTAACAGGGCCAGGCTCCTAGCTTTTCTTTACATTTTTGCCTATAGTACGCTCAGATGGATGATTGTGTAAATCATAATTTGCTTGTAATGAGTGTAATGAACCTACTACAGAATCACTGTTGTTGAAGTAAGTTTTCAAAATTTTAACACTATCTGCGGTTGATAACGATCCAAATTGTAAAATGCCAAACCTTAAACTGAATATAAGCTTCAAAAAAATTCAGGACATGTTTGTGTTTGTTTGATGTTTGTGGACTCTTTCGGACGTACCACATCAGTGATATTCTCGGTCAAACGGGCGATAGAGGGCTGGCTATTTCTTGTGACATCTCTGCGCACATGTTGCAGGAAGACGAAATTCAAGCCGCGTTAAAACAACAGACAGAAATTGGTCAAATTAGCGGTGATAGTAGTTCCGCGGTCTTCAGATAAGTAACGCTCCATTTCTTTTTGTCAACTAATCCTCTATCTGTCTACAACTTCAATGTCAAAGCACAATGACATTTGATGCCATTTGAAAAAATGATGGCACATTGACATTTTGACACCTTGTATAGTAGATCGTAAATTTGAGGATTTCTGCTCTACATCAAGAGTCGGAAAAAGCGGTTTTTTGTTTTTTTTTAATTCTCAGCGACACATGTGCTTCTTTGAAGTTTCCGTGGTCGCTCTTGCAGACTTCTAAATAAATTTTGTACCTCATTTCTATGGTAGCAACATGCGGTAGACTTAACTTCGCATTCCTTTGCCTTGCAATGATGTTATGCACTTCTGTTTGCTGACCATCTACTTGTCTATGCAAATTAGTGCTGGGATGCGAGATTTAATAAAACTCCTACATTTGAGTGTCGACACTCGTTTCTTGATTACTCTTTGACTTGTGTTCATAAGAAAGGGATCATGTGGGTTAGCTGCTCCTGAAACGAAGTAAATTCATTGCAAAGTGCTCTAAGGGGTTCTGCGAGCGTCCCCCGACTGCTCATATTAAGTCGATTATCTGAGGTGATGCTGCGATACGGCAGGTTCGGTGGCCGATGTAGTCCGCAATATTGGAACACTGTCCATCGCCAACAGTTGAGACAGGGCTTACCTGTCACAAAGACGATGCTCATGCATCGAGTACCCCCAAAAACTCAACCGATAACCTGGGAGGAGACTAGTACCGATCTCAGACAATGAGTAGTACTAGAGTGGCGCCTGAGTTTCGGTGATTGATGCCACGTGTGATGGAGTGATAACTGCCCACGCCCAATAAGGTATCAGGACTTCGTTAATCAATCAATGACGTTGCCTAATAAAAAGCGGCGGTGAACAAAACTGCCCTTATCGATAACATCTTCAGATCATAACGCCTCTAAGGTTGTTACTATTTGTGCATTTGCAAGCTGCCGGCCATAGGTTCTGTTAAGTGAAGAGACCACCACCAGTAGTCAATACCAAGCTTAAGACATGGTAATGTGGGAGTCAGGAGCTCCACGATTTCAGTTCAGCCCTGTTGCTATGGGAATATGAAGTCGACGTTAGAAACGCTTCCATTTAACAAATTTTGTGCCAACAAATACATACGAGTATGTAGAGTCTAAGCTCTATGAATAAGTCCATAACCTTGCTCAGAAGTTGGACAATCTGAGAGTGAACGCTTTGAAAGGTAAAATTGTCAAAATATAAGCCATCAGCTGTAGGACTAGTACCCCCTTACGGCAAGCAATATGCACTGTAATGATTTTCATCATTATTATCCTCAATCTTCCTACCACTCTAAAACTATTTCAAGAGTTCAAGACTTCTTTGAATGCAGACTAGAAGCTGAGTTCAGTGAGCCTTGTTTAGGTCTCATTATACAATGGGATTGGAGGAATGCGATCGCCAAGAAACATACTGTGCTTAAGTGACATCCTGGAGTCCTGAGTTCTCGTTTAAGATTTTCAATAGGCATTTGGTGTCTGTTTGAATACCACCGGAGGTGATATGGCTCTCTCGGGTAAGCACTAAACAAACAAATGCTGACATCTCTAAAAAGTCAGCAACGTTTTGTTATTCGTATCATCGTGCCTCTAATGGTTAATTATACTGACCACAACTAATCGACAAGTCCTTTTTCCTCCGCAATAAATTGTCGTCGTTTCAAATGGTGACTTCCCCAACCACTGCAACATGAAACTTGACTAAGTGAACTAAAACTTCGATTTTTTCCATCAAAAAATGCACTGTCAATGAGCATTTAAATTGAATCCTTTATCTCGTAACTTCGAAAAGTCCGTAACAAGAAAAGGAACTTGTCTCAGACCCTCGCATCTCTCTCGCATATCCATTCATGTCACTTTCCTAAATTTGACAGTAATTCTATTAAAGTCTAGTAAACGATATGAGAGAAACTTTCCCATGTGCTTCACGGTCTCGGGTGTAAGGCTCTAAATTAAATTAGACCGACAAAATCCCTTTGTATATGTTGGTCTTCTAGTCAGTTTAAAATTAAGACATTCTCCTTAAGCCAATTGAATTGATCAAACAAGTCGGATACTCTTACAATATGCAATGGAAAAACTTCTGAATCTAGAAATTCTACACTGAAAATGGATTAGATGTGTGAAAACTAATATAATTCCCAAACCCAAGCTGTCACGTCGTCAGGCAAATCCGAAATCACATTAAAAGTGCCAGTTTCAACCAACCCGAGTTCTATGATATGTAACATAAGAGAACAAATTCTCGTTCGTCCTTGTTTCAACTTTCACGCATCAATTCGCTTGGAGATTTCATGTGCTCTCATGTATGCATGTGCTCGCCTCAGAGATCAATCCTTCAAAGGCGAAAGATATACTCGTACTCGTATACACATAACTTTCCAAAAGGTTAGATAATCCATCTGGGAATTATGGTTTCGACTACCATTCACTTTCGTCTGCCACACGTTCAAAGAACTTATCCCAAGGGAGACTATACCCTGATTATGGGGTGTAGATACGACTTCAAGATGCGGGCTTTCAAATACATTATGCAAGGCGCAATCAAAAGTCAACTAATTACACATAAATTTCGATACATATGTATGTATACATACATACTATATATGAGTCCTTTTAAGGAAAGAGGCTCAGATGAATTGGTAGGTTAACGTAAGTTGTTGCTGCAGTAATTACCACACACCGCTCACACATATTAAGATCGTAAAATTAATGACAAAGTAAAGAATTCCTTGGTGAGCCAACAGCTCTTTATTCCGCCCGTTTTGGGAAAGGTGAAAAACCGCACACAAGAATGTTTCAATTTGAAATTCACATTTGATTTGCAAAGGAATTTCATAAATTGTAAACGGCGTTTTGTGAGGACTTAAAAGAACGACTGCCTTTGCCTTTATCCAGATGCTGTGTCTGTGTGCATATCGCATCAAGGATTAAGTATACGAGTACATTGTGTGGGCATATAGAAGAGACGCAACAAGGTTTCCTTGTAATTGCTATGAAATGCGAAGCACTCCTGTGAACAAACAGTGAACTCATGACATTGTATGAGTATGAGCTTGTTCAGATCCTGGGGAGTCTTATTCATCGTAGTCGTTTGTATAGAAAGTCATTTTCAATGAAAAATCAGTATGCGTAATGCTAAGAAATCGCAAGGCTTGATGATATGAATTCAAGGTACAGTCAGTTCCAGTCCCAAGAGATATAAAAAGAACTCAGTCTGTGCTTTTAATTTTGCATCTTTCTTTGGTGTACTCGTACAATTTTGAGCAGTGAAATCACATCTTCTCCTGAAACATTGTATTTTCAACGGAATGCGTGATGGGATTCAATAATGAATGAGCTCAACAGAAGCGAGTTGATTTTGCTATTACTTCACAGAGCTGGCATTGGTAATGACAACTACGATAACGACAACAGCGAAGCGAGTAATTACTTGTCACGCACTAAGGAACCTTGACTTTATACTCGTACGTACGAATACGAATACGAATACTACTTTGAAGTGTTGAGTTCTGATTTATAAACTTTACTCAGGAATCAAAAGCCGACTGACATATTCGAGTTTAAGGATATTTTAATGCCATACATTGCTAACTTGCATACATGTTAGCACTTAGGTTAATAATTTTACGGTAAGTCAATCACAGCCGCCTCTGAAAGATTTTTTATGAGAAATTGCATGGCAAGGATTCGGAATACATTATTATACACATATGTGTAAGAAAATAATAAATTAGTCTGTTTGCCCTATTAAAATGCATCCCTCCGTACTTATTTTAGGTGGCGCTACAGTCCGTGATGGACATGACCCTCAAGTACAAAGCGTTTCCATCCAGCTCGATCTTTCGCTAGCTTCCTCCATTTTCACACGCCAAGTTGGCTAAGGTCCCCTTTTACTTGGTTGCGCCACCTAAGTCACGGTACACCTCTACTGAGCTGTCCTACGGGGGCGGATTCGAAGACTTTTCGTTGCGTTGATTCTAGCTTTCCTAGCTACCTCTAGACATTGGAAATTAAGTAGAAACTGCGTAAGCAATGTTTCTTCTCTTCCTGATGCCTGGGTATTTTTTCGGCATTAAATTACTCAAAATTGCAAATCAAAACAAACACGAAGGAGAAAGAGAGTCTGATCGAAAACAGGTGGAGTATTGGGAGGAAGGAGGAAGGTTTTGTGAGTAATCCCATACTGATTATACCCCAATTCAGCCATCCTTTGGATCGCCACCCTAAACAAGCTAAGTCCGACTTTCAGACGTCCTCTCTCGGCCATTTAAAAAAAACATAGTTACGAAGCATCAACAAGTCTCGGATATGGACGTATCTACTGTTAACAACCAACGCAAACGATTTAAAGACAATGAGCTTCGGATATGCACGTGGAATGTTAGATCCCTTAATAGACCACGTGCAGCCGAGCAACTAGAGGAGGCCCTAGACTGCTGCAAAGCATACATAACCGCCATTCAAGAAATGCGATAGGATGGGCCGGGCAAATAGAGTATGAAAAACGGCTATATCTGCTACGCATAAAGGCTAAATTCGCCAACATTAGTCATATATGCACGCATGCCCCACAGAGGAGAAAGATGACGACACCAAGGATGCCTTCTATGAGTTCCTTAAGAAGACCTATGAGCAATGCCCTAGCTATAAAGCAAGGAAGAGAGGGTATATTTGGTCGAACGATCGGAAAATAGAATGCACAACACCACCTTCGATAACGGATTCAGGCTAATCGGCTTTGCGAAGGGAGGAAACATTGTCGTAGCTAGCACGCTGTTCCCACATCTCGACAAACACAAGGGGACTTGTAGAACTCCTGATCAATCAACAGTCAACATGATTGATCACATTGCGATCGACACAAGCCACTCCTCCAGTATTATGATTGTCCGTACGTTCCGAGGAGCCAACATAGACTCGGACCATTCCCGTGTTGTCGCCAAGGTACGGTTGTGGATATCCCAAACTACGCCAAGACAAGCTAATGCTGTGAAGAAATTCGACGTCAGAGGGCTACAATCGCAAGAGATCGCCAAGTCCTTTTCCGATAAAGAGGTCAAGCATCGAAGACCAGTGGCAACACTGCCAAAAAGCCATCTGAGATGCCGCTTCTGATGTGCTGGGTTTCACTCGTCCACCACAACGAAACCCCTGGTTTGACGATGAATGCCGGCAAGCACATGCAGCTTAGCAAGATGCATGTCAAGCGGCGCTGCATAGAAGGACCAGATCTGCTCATGAGCTCTATGTAAGGAAGAGGAGAGACGAACGTCGGCTTCTCAGGAGGTAGAAGAAAGAGCATGAGAATCGTGAGGAATGAGGTTCGAAAGTTTTATCAAAAGGTAAAAACCACAAGCCCCGAACCAAAGCCTGTAGAGACGAACTGAGGATTTGGAAAGACCATTACTGCAGACTGTTTAACGGCGATGACGGACCAAATACCGCTGTCAGGCAGAATCAACCTTTCAACCTGGACGATGTTGACCAACAATTCCTTCCACCCGACCTGGATGAAGTGAAGATAGCCATATCGAAGCTTAAGTCCAACAAAGCTGCTAGAGTAGACGGCCTAACTGCCGAGGTCTTCAAAGCGGCAGGCGATGACTTGGTAAGGAGCATACACCAACTCATCTGTAAAATATGGTCGGACGAAAGTATGCCCGATGAATGGAACCTCAGCATTGTTTGTCCGGTTCTCAAAAAATAAGACCCTATAAACTGTGCCATCTACAGAGGCATCAGTGTCCTTAATATCGCATACAAGATCTTATCTGACGTTTGTGTGAACGCCTGAAGGCGTTCGTCGACAACCTGATAGATTCATATAAGTGTGGCTTCAGGCCAGGAAAGTCCACCATCGACCAAATATTCACACTACGGTAGATCTTGGAGAAGACCCATGAGCTTTAGATCGATACACACCACCTATTCATCGACTTGAAGACCGCGTATAATAGTATCCGTAGAGATGACTATACGGATCAATGTCTAGTTTTGGCATTCCTGTCAAACTTGTTCGGCTATGCAGGATGACGATGCAGGTTTCTGTATCAAGATCGGAAAAGATCTTACTGAGACCTTTGATGTTAAGAAAGGATTCAAACAAAGCTATCCGCTGTCAGGCGATTTCTTCAACATCATTCTTAAAAGAACATTGCAAGACTCACGTGCAAACTCAAGAGGCACTTTCTTTCAAAAGTCCGTCCAACTACAATATTGACATTATCGGATGTAAGTGGCGCTTTCGCTAGTATTGAGACGGAAGCTGCGAAAATGGGCTTAGCGGTCAACGAGGGCAAGACTAGGTATATGCTGTCAAGCAAAACCGACATCCAACAGTGACGTCTCGGGTAGAACGTCACCTTCGACAGATATGACTTTGAGGTAGTTAAGGAATTTGTCTACCTAGGCTCTGCTATAAATACAGACAACGACACCAGCGCTGAGATCAAAGGAAGAATAACTCTTGCCAACCGCTGTTTCTTTGTGTTAAGAAGGCAATTGAGTAGCAAAGCCCTCTCTCGGACAACAAAATTCACCCTTTATAAGACTTTAATAATCCCGGTCCTGCTCTATGGCGCAGAGGCATGGACATTTTCAAAAATGGATGAGGGTGTTCTTGGTTGCTTCGAGAGAAAAATTCTTCGGGCGATCTTCGGTCCCGTCTGCATTTTAGGTGAGTGGAGGAGAAGATACAACGACGAACTGTATGCTGTATGGACTGTACAGTGACATGGACCTAGCCAGAAGAGTGAAGTTCCAAAGACTGAGATGGCTGGGTCATGTAGAGCGTATGGAAACCAATGCTCCGGTAGAGAAAGGCCAAGACTCAGGTGGCGCACGGAAGTGGAATGGGACCTCAGCCAACTTGACATGTGAAATTGGAGGCAGCTAGCTAGAGGCGTTTGTTTACTGACGCCCAGGTCCACCCCTGACTGTAGCGCCACTTAAAGTAAGTTAGTATGTTGATACCTAACGAAGCCATCACTTGGGAATGGTATCGACTTCAATTGATGCGATTGAGCCGAGTACTGCTTGAAAGACGGCCACAATCCGAGTAGAGGAACGAAAAAGTTATTCTACAGCATAACAGCTCTCGGCTTTACGTTGCCCAATCCGTTAAAACCTATCTAAATCTACCAAATGTGAAATCCTACCCCATCCGGCATATTCCCCAGATATTGCGCCGTCCGATTATTACTTATTTTGTTCGACGGCACATGGTCTGGCTGATCCCACCTTCGCTCATATGAATACACCAACAAATTTCTTGATTCGTGGATAGCTTTAAAACATGAACACTTTTACCGTAACGGTATTCGAGCTTTGCCAGAAATATGGGAAAAAGTTGATGCTAGCAATGGGCACTACTTTGAATGATTCATTTGTAACCATTTATTCACAAAAGTGTTGCATTTTCATAAAAAAAAAAAACAGAGAGCACTTAGTTGTTCACCACAACAAAGTTGATGCATTGTATTATAATATTCATGGACTCGAAGAATACTTTTTGGTGATGAGCCCCATGTCTTGGCTTTCTTTCTAATTGACAACACATTGAGGAGTTTAAGCAACAGATAAATCAGTGAACTGCTCCTATCTATGGACATGGAGTCCAGTGCTAGGAGTTGATTGGAAGCTAGTTATGGTTACGATTGCCTTCTTATTTAGAATATTTATACTCCTCTTGTGAGGACAAAGACAATTAAGCTGGTTCCAGACATGTTTCAATTTGTTTCCTTAATGTCGTTATTGTCCTTGTTGGCCTCTTTTATGACTTCCTTGTTGCTAACCGAAAGCTTAAAGTACATTGTTAATGACTTAATGACCAGCCCAATCAGTATGAAGACCAAGAGATTGGCAGAGTTTGAAAAACTGCCAGCATAACAGCAATAGCACTATAAAAAACTGCTGTTGCTGTGCTGCGAAAACAATTCTTTTGTTTTTAAACTTTTATTACTTTGTTTTGCTGCGCACATGTCTACAGCTAAGCCACAGCACAGCTGTAATACTCGTTTCAGTTTGTTGTTTTGTTGCTTTGATTTCAAAATTTCGTACAGACAAAGAACAGTTTCAAATGTTCGCTGCTCTTCGTATGCTTTAACTGCCGATGCAGGTGCAAACAGTGCAGCGCAGCACAGTTTCATATTCTTTCTTCTATTATTTGGTCGTGTTCGGTTTGTCTCCTGTATTTTATTGCTTTAAGTGATTTGACATTGACTGAGGCCCAGGTCCACCCCGGACTGTAGCGCCACCTAAAGTAAGTAAGTAAGTGATTTGACATAGGTGCTACGCAACACAATATCAAATTCTTCTTTCTTTTAGAAGCTGAGTTAAGCGAAAACAAGGCGACAGCAAAAGCAACAGTTGAAATTCGAGTTCTTTTGCTGTTGCATCGCTTTTTCCTGCGAAGATCTTCACAGCACAGCAACAGTTAAGTTAATTTTATTTTCGTTAAGCTGCCGCCTTGCTGTCGCGCTACTACTATCTTCGCAGCAAAGCAACAGTCGTTCGTTGGTTTTTCTGTTTTAACTTTCGCTTTGCTACCGGCTTTGAAACGTTTCGCAGTCGCAGTAAAGTGAAAGCAAATGAAATAAAAAATTGAAGCACTTTTAAACACTGGAGATTGGCTTTAAAATATTTTGTCAAATTAGCTGTATGCGTTGTCATTACCATCTTTTATTCATTCTTCTTGACTGGTCTGTTTAACAAGAAACCAGTCAATCGATTAAAAAATATTCAGAAAACTAACACACCTCTGGATATCGCTGTCAATATTCTCAGTTTTCGAGAATTACTTCCCTTACAGTTTAGCCTTAAGAGGCAAGCAAACTTGTAATGGTGTCAATTAAAGCACGTTAAGTGCCAAAGAGGTAGTTCGGCTGAAAAAGTGCCACCTAAACGACATTTCTTTGACCTACATACGTTTTTAAATGATAACCGCTTACGCAATTTTTTCCATTTGTCATGTCCCATTGTACGTACCTACTTCAAGTACTTCCATCTAACGAACGTAGTAACAAAAGAAATTGCATCTCTTTAAATACCCACACTTATGCATACTCATACCAAGCTCATAGGACTCTAATATTCTTTAAAGTAAATTCTGGAATAGTTGTGAAAACCCTTGACAGTGAAGTGGTTTTTTAAAACACCTTTTTGCCATCCACTTTTTTATACTCCAAAGTAGACATTGCATCTCAACCTAACTATGAATGCACACCATAGAAGGACTCTAAAAAATGCAAACAAAAAAACAAGAAAGTAGCTTAAGCGAAAGACAAAAAGATTGTGCTTTTCACCCTGTTGCAAGAGCTAGGAATAATGGTGCACTAATTACGCTGCTTTGTAATTTCCCACGGAAGGATGTCGAAGTGCAAAAAGCACAGCGACCATCACAGAGGTAAGACGCAAGGTTAAAGACAAAAGAAAGCTCCACTGCAAAGTGTAAACGTTAAATCTAAGGCAGAGGCAAAAACGCATAATATCTGGATTTTATATGCGGGCTTAAAAAAGAAATGGAAAAAGGGGAGCAATAATAAGGATTAGCAGAACTGGCTTTTACTCTCTGTCATCTGCGTTCGTAAAGGAAGTCGAAGATCCGTGCATACGTTTCTGTGAGTGAAGTCCGTTTTTGCACTTTTTGTTTATTTCTTTTTATAACCAGGATCCTTGGTAGCACTACATTATGCCGGTATTGTCTGTTTAAACTATTATCCTGCAGCTTAGAAGAAAGGTATTTAGAAAGGTGGCAGTAATTGCAGGAATTGTCCTGTGAAATGTATATGTACAACTGAAAAGGACGCCAAAAGAACATTAGGAATATCACAGAGTAGATAGAAGGACAGAAAAAGATACTAGAACACAAGGGTACGTATTGAGGTTAGAGAAATGAAGTAAAGTTAGAGCTATAGTATGGGTAGAATAGAAAAGAAAAATAAAAAGAGTAAAAGTCTGAAATGATGGGAATTTCAACGACATACAGTGTGAAGTTAACACACCAAATGCAAAGCTCAGGAAGGAAGTGTTTTATATTCCATTTTTATTTCCTGAATTATTTACACTAGCTTTGCATGGCATAATGAGCGTGGCAAAACCTCAAATGAGCATACGACGCGACGGAAGTGGGTAGAAATTTCAACAAAATCGTATGTAATTGTGCGAAATAAACGAATTGGATACTCATACTTGCATGCAAAGCTTTTGAAAAATGTGTACGTTAAACCGTTTTCAATTAAAATCACACTTACAATATGCAAAACTTTACTTTGCTTGTAGCCACTGGGTAATTATCATAAATGTTCATTCTATCGCAATACAAATAAATTAGTGAAACTTTGCCCTTATGGCACATTCGAGCTCTGAAAAACCTAAAAACTTTCCAGAAACGTACCCAATTATGTATCTTTCGCATATTAAGGGTGAGCCAACAGATGGTGTGGATGTTGCCTGTCAATTACTGTCACTTTCTCACTTTATTGTAGTTGATCTTTAAGACGGCTTAACCGTCTTAAATACAATGTTTATTAAACATCAACGACATCTTATCACCTATAGCAGCGGAGGCCACGAAACGCAAATAGATTATCACCTCTGCAAAATGTCGATGAGAAACCGTGTTAAGGACTGTAAAGTAATACTTGGAGAATCGCTAGTAAGCCAACACCGTCTGCTCATTACAGAATTTTTCACAGCGAACGAAACCAAACGAGCTGTGGCCGACAAGAAGAGTGCATTCCAAGCGTGGACAAAATGCGATCGGAGCGACGTAATCGAAAAAGCTCGACTGGCTCTTGAGATCGCAAAGAAAGTCCCGGCTCGAACTCGAGCGGCAGAAGCGGAAAACCTGTACCAGGAGTTGGATCAGATATCCTCACGATCGGCGGATACAAGACAAGCTATCCAAGAAGTTCAAACGTCGTACAGTACTAAAATGCAAAATATTTTTAAGCTCGCTGCACAGAGGAGAAAAAATTCAATGGAAATAACCTCGCCGAAATACATCAAAAACGCAGACGGTCGCTTACTAACAAATGAAAAGGAAATTTGTGACCGGTGGCTTGAATACTGCAAAGAGTTGCTTAACAAAAGGTTTCCGCGTTATACCGACAGCTGATCTAATCGAGGAGGAAGATTCGGACTTCTAAATCGATAAAATAAGTATAGCAATCGGAAAAATGAAGCGGGGGAAAGCGACGGGACCAGACAGCATTCCATCAGAGTTTTGGTCGAAGATGGAGGGGATAGCCAAACGCTGCCGGGCTATCGAAACTTTTAAATAAATAAAAGTGTGGACAACCTATGCCGAATCAATGGAGAAGTAGCTTCTTGGTTTCATTATACAAAGGAAAAGGCGACACTCGAGGATGCAACAACTACCGTTCAATCAAGCGTATGTCACACACAATGAAAATCGTCGAAAGAGTCTTAAACGAACGTCTTCGGCAAATAATAAAGCTCGATAATAGCCAGTGTGGATTTGTTGAAGGAAGATCGACGGTGGACGCTATCCAAAGCCTACGAATAATAATGGAAAAGCACCGAGATTCGTCTAAGAATTTACACATGGTATTTATCGACCTCGAGAAAGCATTTGATCGAGTGCCTAGGGATCTCATATGGGCCGCGCTGGGGTCTCAAAACGTACCGGAAACGTATGTTAGAATAATACAAGACATGAACGGAAACGTGAAAACTGCGGTTAAGAGCTCTGCTGGACTAACGAGAGAATTTCCAGTTAATGTCGGAGTGCATCAAGGAAGCGTACTTAGCCCTTTCCTCTTTAACGTAGTATTCGACTATCTTTTAAAAGACTGCATGCGCGAAGCAAATGTAACGCCAATTCTCTTCGCTGACGACGCAGTTATACTTAGCGATAACGTCGAAGATTTACAGAACGCCTTAGATTCATGGAGAAATGCGCTGGAGAGAAACGGGTTTAAAATAAGTCGTTCAAAGACGGAGCATTTGACGTGCCCATTTGCGCATCCGTTGCGACCGGTTCCGGATATAATGTTAGACGGAATAGTTCTTCCGAAAAGCACTATCTTTAAGTACTTAGGATCAATCGTTAACAGGGAAGCGAAATGTGACGACGACGTAAGCCACAGAGTGAGTGTGGGGTGGATGATATGGCGGGAAAATTCGGGAATCTTTTGCGACCGAAAATTTCCACTTAAATCAAAGGGGAAACTCTACACCACGGTTGTTAGACCAGCTCTTATATACGGTTCACAGTGCTGGACAGTGTACGAAGCGTTTAAAAACAAAATGACGGCAGCGGAAATGAAAATGTTAGGATGTCTAGTGGAGTCACTAAACGCGATTGTATTAGATCTACGCGTATACGAGGAAGTCTACATGTAAAGAATTCGGTAACCGAACAGCTTGAGGCGAATAGAGTAAGCTGGTATTGCCACGTTCAAAGAAGATCTGCGGAAAATCCGGTTAAAAAGGCACTATCAACTACGGTCACTCCAACTGTAAGAAAACGAGGTCGGAAAAAGAATTCCTGGATTTCTCAGATGGCAAATGCGCAACACTGGCTTACCACTGAAGCGATCCAGGACCGAGCATTATGTAGACGCGTTCTGCGGTCTGCGACATTAGCCAACCCCATAAGCGGAGCAGCAGCGATGCAGTAAAAATGGGAAACTCGTTACGCATAAGTTCGTATAACGAGGAAAGGGCTAATAAAAGGATAAGAAGAAGAAGAAGAAGATCTTTTTGACGGATGTCACACAATCTTTGGCAATTTTAGTCGTCAAGTTGTTTACTACGCAACAACGGATTTTTATTATTCAATCTAATTACGAAAATGGGGGATTTTCGTAAGATTCGTGAAATTTTCAGTCAACATAATCTCCCCAGTGAGTCCGGAATTCATCCAATGGTGAAGCGTGTTGAAGAAACTGGTTCGGTATCGGGCCAAACTCCACTGTGAGCGAAAGTGTTCAATACCTGTCAGGCGATGTTAAGATTTGGGAATTACTTATGGCACTTTAGGGCGAATTTAGAAAGTTGATCCTCATTTGCACACCCAAAAGATTCAAATTACACAACAATTGAAGCCTTTGGGCCATCTTCGAAGTCGTCGATTTGTTGAATCGCCAGGACAATTTGTCATTAAATTTTATCT
Source organism: Volucella inflata (assembly GCA_928272305.1). NCBI lineage: Eukaryota > Metazoa > Arthropoda > Insecta > Diptera > Syrphidae > Volucella > Volucella inflata. The sequence goes on along the minus strand of OV743717.1, from coordinate 79,279,839 downwards.
TTTCCAACGAAGCCTATTTTTGGATAGATGGTTACGAGATTCATGAAAATCCATGCATCCCAAAAAAGTCAATATATGGTGCCGATTAAGGGTTGGCGGGATCATTGGCCCGTATGTTTTTGAAGATGAGACTGAAGAAACAGCAACACTGAATGGAGAACTTTACAGCATCATGTTGAGCGGATATTTCTTTCCAAAACTGAATGAATAAGGTCTGGACGACCTCTGGTTTTACCAAGATGGTGCTACCGCCCACACAAGCCACCAATCAGTCAATTTAGGACTTATGAAATTTGAAGATCGCATTACTTCAGTTAGAGGAGAAGTTGATTAACCTCCAAGGTCATGCGAGTTGACATTTTTATGCTTCTTGCAGTGAGGTTATTTGAATAGAAAGGTCTATGGCCTCAAGATAATCCTGTACTGGTACATCTCTCCATTAACCCAAACAAGACTATCGTAGTTGCCTTCACTAGAAGAAGAAACTTAAACTTAAGTTTAGTTTCACTTAACGACACAACCGTTGGATATTCTGAAGAGATCAAATATCAAGGAGTAAGTCTTGATCAAAGACTAAATTGGAACTTGCCCTTAAACAATAAAATAACTAAATCAACCAACGCTTTATGAGCCTGCCGTCGCATTTATGGAAGTACATGGAAGTTATCTCCAAAGATCACTCACTGGATCTATAAAATGATATTCAGTCCTATCATAACATATGCTTCTGTAGTATGGTAGACTAAAAGACCGCTATTTCAAAGCTCAAAAGAGTGCAACGTTTTGGATGTCTGGGCATTTCCGGATGCCTCTCGGACAGTAGTTATACAAGCAATAATAGGACTAACGACACTGACCAAGACATAGACCAAATAGCCCAAACGGCACAAAGTGGTAAACGGATGGTTCTAAAAGGGAAACGGGAGTGGGAGCTTGAGTTCATGGCCCAGAGAGACACCAGCATATCTATTGCTATGGGTAAAATTCGTAGTCTATTCCAAGCTGACCTACACATCGTTCAAGAATGCGCCAACCTGATCTACAACTTTGAGATCAAAGGCCCAAACATCCATATATACACGGCACCTCATTGACTCCAAATTAGTATGTAATGCTTCAAAAGCCTTCAAAAACTCAGCTCTAGGAACAAGAGCAAACTATGGTGTCTTTGTGTATTCAGTAATAAGTATAAGTAGTAGTATTAGTTATTTTGACAATACATTCCAACACGGACAAAAAGAAATATTTTGACATTATGCGGGTGAACGAAAGCGGCGTGCCATCTGTTAGCCAAGCAACATCCCCAAAAATACTGATTACATGATTATTGAACTCTGTGTGCAATAGATCGACTGTTGGGCGGATTGTACTCGTATCTCACGGCAAAACATCGGAATACATATATTCTCGTTATCGAATAGCTAATACGAAGCATGCATATAAAGTTCTATTCGGTATTTCAAAAATACAGCTTTACATAGATTGGGATTAATGGTGGTAGAACTGATAACTCACTAAGATCCCACCAGTCCGGGGAAGTCCTAGGTAAACCAGTAGGTTTCTAGAGTAAGTACATTAGAGCTACGCACACGCCTGGTTGTTTGAGATCTAACTTCCACTTGGGAGCGCCACTCAAGGTGAGGTCTTCCAATAGTACCTTGTCCTTCCGGGTCGGAATCAAAGGCTATTCAGCGTGAATCGCCGGTGTTCATTTGTTTTTTATATTCTAAGAATATCTTCATTCACTTTCGATAACGCCCATGCTTTGGCATCATAAAGCAAATTAAAGCTTAATGACGGAGAAGGTGGTTGACAAGTTTTGCTGACCTTCAAGCTTAAACTCTCAATATCAGCTTAAATTCCATCGAGTTGATTCATATACCCTTTTGTCAGGAGATGTCGAAGAAAAGAGGAGCTGTAAACTGTCACTCACCATCACTTAGCAGCGTGAATGCAAACTGGGTTAAGTTGGTGTAGAAATTTTAAACAACTTGTCACCCATTATTATTTCTTCTTTGAAACTTTGCCGAAATGCTCTCCACTTTAAAACAGATAATTCTTAGGAAAGAATAGCCGTATCGTGGCATAGTCAAATGCGCGCCAACGAAACCAATAACTAAATAGTGCCCCGAGAGTCAGACAGAATCTGGTACTCGCTTGATGGAAATCATAGTTGAGAAGTAATAATGGTAATCAATTAAAGGCGGATATCAAACGAGGACATAAAACCGCCAATTGCAATTTGGCAATTAAGTTATCTGCGGTCTCAAGCCCGGGTAAATGTGGAGGCATATCCCAGTCGGGATAGAGGAGTAAACCTCGAAAATAAATTTCTCAGTCCAAGGTGGAACAGCAAATGCCTAGGAATACATGGGAGCAGTATTGAAGAAGCCCGGATTATTGCGAAAGTAATTGATGACCCCAAAGGTCTTGAAGTGAAACGCATGCGATTCGGGGACCATACTCCATCTAAGCCCGGTGGATCTCGATCGTAATCCTTTGATTAATGAACAAATGGGTCAGATCCAAGAGAGAATTATGGATATCACGATTAAACGACGTGATGAGGACACAAAACCTGCGTTTCGCAGCAGGACTTTCAAAGCCGAGTGGCTAATGATAGCCTGCGCGGATGCTTTGGTCATGCACAACCCGCTTAATGAGTTAAGCAACTACAATAGAATAAGTTACACCGATGACCTCTTCATTATTATTAGGGGCAGAGCAGCAAACGAAATCACTGCGTGCTTGCAAAATAGTCCTACACTGGTGTACCGGAGAGAACCTCTCCATAATCCAAACCAGACTATCGTATTTCCCTTCACTAGAAGAAGCCACTGCTTTATGGGCCTTCCGCTGCATGTATGGTAGTACATGGGGGATATCTCCTAAGATCACTCACTGGATCTATAAAATGATTGTCAGGCCCATCATAACATATGCTTCAGTAGTGTGGTGGTCTAAAATCACGCAAAAGACCGCTTTTTCAAAGCTCGAACGAGTGCAGCATCTTGCATGTCCGGGCATTTCTGTAGCCAACTGAACCAACCCTACAGTAGTAATATAGAAATATGGCTGTCTTGCACAACTCAGCAAGAATGGTACAATACAATCCAATGAACTAGATCTTTGCAACCACCGGGATCTAAAGATTCTACTCTCTGAAATAACAGAACTTAGCATGATCTGCGCCGTAACAAACCTCCTCCAAAAGACATTATGTTTCGCAGAGGCTTCTCCACGGAGATTCCTAGCAAAGAAGTGTGGACCAGCAACAACCCATTAAACAGCCAAAAATGGTATACAGATGGTTCTAAAATGGAAACCGGAGTGGAAACTTGACTACACGGCATATCAATACATTTTATGTGACTGCGCTACTCTCAACGGCATTAGATTGAATACCTTCTTCAGAGAACAATTCGATACCAGTGAAATAAGGGATCCCCCTGCTGGTAGACTTATTAACTTCATTCGGAAGGTAGAAATCCTACTAGCCTTATCACAGTTCTGACAAACCGGTTCAAAAGAAATTTTATGTTGAATTACCCTATCATTGGGGGAAAAAACGAGGACATCGGCAACGTTGCAAATTAACTGTATAACGATTCATCAAGATGGTTGACTAAAGTTGACTTCTTAAGCAAGTCCCATTTGTATCCGAGGACTTATCGATTGACAGCCCCACGAAAGAAGAACTTCTGCCTGCTTGTCGTCAGTTCTAACCTCATCAGGGTTAATATAACTTCTTATTATTTAGTTTTAGTTTTTTTAGTTTTAAATGCATTTTATTTTACTCATCATTACGTCTTACATTCTAACAAAAAATACTTAAATGCTAGCTTACAATTACTTAACAATCTTATACTAACTTACTGGCCCCACACAGGCACTCTAAGCTACTCTAAATTCTTATATCTATGTCTTTCGACTTAATTTACATTTTATTTATGATTACTTATTTTCTATACTTAGGCTAAGAAAAACATTGTTAACAAAAACTTAGCACATGGACAATATTTTGTATTTTTTATAAAAATTTAATATCTAACTTAAAATAAACCTAAGTCTAGCATTACAAATAGACATTATACACAATAATATACATATATTAGTATATACCTTTATATATACTAATATATACATATCTTTCTTAAATGCTAACCGTAACCTATGTAAGCTGGCCATCGCTATTTACAGAGCAAATAGATTGGTCAGCTATGCCTCATTAGTGAGGCTGGTCCGTAATTGACGGAAACGACGACGAAACATCTTCCCCATCATTCAACCACCAGAAATGCTGGTGCTGCCGAACGACATCCCTCTTATCGCGATTCCCCACCGCCCTTCTGAACCTGAGGCGATCCACCCTGCCGTGTGCGACGTCTCTGTTGTAGTTGAGTCGCCTGTTCCCAGCTGTAGGAGCGACATGGAAGATTAACGGGACCGCTGATCTATCCTGAATCAACCCTATCTGATCAGAGCGCACACTCTCTCATGATAAAGGTGATTGGGGTAGTAAGCCCCGGATATCAGGTTATTCGTCGAGGCCATTGCTCTTGCAATGTGCCTTCGAGTCAGCTTAATTACGAAGTTGTCCACTCGTATTAGGTTCGCCCTGTTGTAAAGGACCTCATTAGGATAAAATTTTTTGTACTCCGACTCTGGTGTTCTGTACAAGCGAAGACAAGCCCTAAGGCAAGCCCTCTCAAACACCCGAATCTTTTCCATTAAGCTTGCTCGTACATTGAACCACACGGGACACCCAAATACTAGCATGGGCCTGATAAGGGCCATGTAGCAGATTATCTTTACCCTCGCATCGAGTTGGCTGCTATAAAACAGTCTATTTGTGAGGGCAAAAGCGCCTTTAGCTCTGGATAGAGCAGCATCTACATTTTTGTTAAAATACAGAAACTGATCTAGCCAGATCCCAAGGTATCTGACTACATTTCGACAGGCAAGAGGCTGTCCGTCTTGTCCAATGATCGAGAACTTTCGCCAATTTTTTCTGGTATCAGAAGAGGCTCCAGACAACGGCGTCCTAAAAAGAATGGTTTCCGACTTCTGAAAGTTGATTTTCAACTTCCAGTCATCGCAAAATCGTCTTATCTTATCGAAGTCACGCTGTAAGAGACTATTAATGACCTCGATTTTTGGACCTGTCCTGTACGCTATCAAGTCGTCTGCGTACGCAATAGTATGGGGAAGTGAACCTATCAAGTCGCTTGTGTAAATGTTGAATAGGATCGGCGAATTGACCGCGCCTTGCTGAAGACCATTTTTAATTTGAAATATTCCAACAGAAGTCACATCATCATTTTTCACGATGAACTGTCTGTTGGTTAGCATATTATAAAGAATGTACAGGAGTGGTTTACTGATCCCCAGACCAGCCAGCTTGTAGAAAAGACCTTCTAACCATACAGGTTAGGCACCAGTGCACTGTTTATTCCATTGGATATCGGACACCAGTTTAGACGCGGCATGTGAGATAGCATGTCCTGCCTTAAAACCGAATTGATTATCCGGAACTATATGTTTGTCCTCAACCCACCTAGTCAGAGCTCTATTGATTACTTTTTCGAACACCTTACTGATATTCGGAAGGAGACTTATCGACCGGAGATTCGCCGGATTGGATATATCCTTTCCCTTTTTGGGGATAGGTTGAACCACCGCCGTTTTCCAATGCGCTGGATAATGTGCATTATTCATTGCATTATTAAACAGGGTGGTATAAATGTCCACCGCTTCTAGAGGAAGATGTCGAAGCACGATGTTCGGAATACCATCGGTCCCCACTGATTTCTTACTTCTGATTGTGTCGAAGATCTCATGGAGTTCTTCCTTCGAAATGAACGGGGGTAGGTCACCTTCTCTGGCAATGACATTATTTGCCATATTTTCGTCGCTGAACCCGGTGAAACCAGAGCCCTCGGATCGCCAGTTCTCTACTTCATTTCGAATATGGAAGTTGTGCACCAAGACGCGATTATCCAGGTCATAATTAGGGCCAATGATATCATTGGCCTTGTATACTTCCTGGAAAGTCGCCCCTATGGCCTCAACTTTCTCCTGTGGATCCTCGATCACAAAGAAGTCGTCATCATCAGCGGCTATTTTAAGACACTGAAGGTCGTTTTGATTTTTTCTCCGAAAAAGTTTATTTATTTGCGGGAACATACTCGGGTTGCTGGTGTTTACAGCCCGTACCTTGTTGTTCCAGTACAAACTTACAGCAATTCTGTAATTCTCTTTGATTAGCATTTGAATATTTTTAATCGACGACTTCTCTGGGTCTTGTCTGTCTGTAAACTGTCTGTATAAGTTTTTAAGTCTTGTCAGAAGTCTACTTTTCTGTCGGTGCAGTGCGTCAATAGTAGGATTGCGGAACAGATCTTCGTTAGTCGTGTGTTTATACCGCGGTATTGTAGTGTCCATAGTTTGTTTTATTGTCTGGTCCATTCGTTTAAGGTACTTATCGATCTCCTCGTTTGATAAATTCTTATTGGACGGTGGGTGGAGCGTGTTCGAGGAGAGTGCTCTTGTCAAGGTTGCGGGGAACCGTGTCCATCGAGTCTTACTGTAGTTGTAAGAGTATCTTTGGACAAACTCCTCCAATTCCGCAATTTCGTTGGGAACTGTGATTTTGGTGCTAAAACCGCAATGGTCGCTGTCATACACGAATGTGCGCAGACAGTTAAGCGTTTGTAAATTCGTACCTGTCAGTCGTATACGTTCGTCGTACAGTAATAGATCCAAATAAGACCCGCCTCTGGGAAACGACGGGTTATCCGTCGCTTTAAGGCCGAGTCTATACATGGCATCGTGCTGACCCCACCAATCGAGTAGTAGGTTCCCTCTAGTATTTGGCAAATTATTTCCCCAATCTCTGTGTCTAGCGTTAAAGTCCCCGCCGATTACAAAATAATTCTCCCCCGATTCCAGCCTCAGAAGTCGAAAAAGCGTGTCGAGCTCTGTTATAAATAAAGTGGATTATGAGGCCTCAGATGCATAAACAGAGGCCAAGTACAGCCGCTTTCCACTGCGGAGCGGGATGTAAATGACGACTGCCTCTAACACCCGGAACCTGCGTAACACTCCCTTGTACACTCTGTGGAATTCTATGCCTTCTTTAATGAAGATCGCGACACCGTCTCCACGTTGGGAGTTAGGCCGGTTTCTTCTTTTAACAATATAATTATTGTACTCCAGTTCGTGCTCATCGGTTAGCTTGGTTTCGCTAGCGAAAAGCACATCAGGAGTTTGGTCTTGTAGCAATTTAAACATCGCGGCTCTTCGTTCGATTTTAATCAGTGAATTAACATTCACCGCAAGGACCTTCAAAGTTTGCTCCACCATGTGCATACCCATTACGACATGTGTTGCGTTAGGCCCGGCAGCAGTGCGTAGATCTGGTCCACCCGCTTGGCCTGTTCTTGCACCTGCTGTTGCAGCTGAGCCATTTGCCCTTGGATTGCGAGCAAGATGGCCAGCATGTTTGGTGCAGCTTCTGTTGCTCTCGGCATTGGCGCCGGAGAAGGAACAGCCGCTTGTTGTGCCGTAGCCCCCCTAATCACTTCTTATTATCTTCAGCTTAAGGTTTCACGATACGTCGCGACCAACAAGTAATGCTTAACATTCAAACAAATTCCTCTTTCCTGAAGTTGTAGTTCGCCAAGCACATGCTGAAGTGTATGCGCGCCTAGATAAGTAGAATCCCATGAGCTCTAAGCTTTCACAAGGGAGTTGTCTTTCGCAAGCTACTGCCTTACTTAGATGAAGCTTTGTAAATTGACGAAAGTACTCGTCCGGTTTTAAAGTGCCATTGGGAAAAATTTCGCGGGAGTAGACTTAGAAGCGAAGGATCATACTCGGGAGCATACTCTGTAAAGCCTAATCAAGGAAGCCCGAAAACATCGTGACGATGTCTGGAATATTTTTTCGATATAAGTTGACCAGGAAGAGTTACTTATACAAATCACTTCTTAATAATTATAAAACGACAGGCCGATTGTGTGATTGCTTACCACACACTTTGTTTGATTTGTTTACCCATTTACCATTGCATCTATGTAGGACTTAAATTGAGGGTAGCTTGATATGATTTTACTCAAATACATTTCGAATCTAGATACGCAATTATCTGGAATGATCTCTTAAGTGATTGGATTTTATCTAATAATGTCGTCGGTTTCTTGTTTAACCATTGATAGGTCTTGATGTGACTGAATTTCCATTTAAAAACTCCTGAGTATTTTCGTGACAAAACTAAGAACATTCGCTTGTTCATTTGCAGAGCTATATATGCAAATATTTGCATACTCACATACCTGGCACTATTGATGAATCTACCCAACCTTATTGACTTTCGAAAGACGAAAATTTAATTTGAAATTTATCCAAAAACCTCACGCAGCCGCTGCGCCGGCCGTCCAGAAACGATTTGCACGAAACAATTTCTCAATTTATCTTTGGGGATTCACCAATAGACAAACATTCTTATTTACGTTTATTATCAGATATAAATAATTGAATAAAGAGCCAATTTAGCCCCTAAATCCAAAAGCCTAAACAGGAAAATTGAAGCCCAAACCCACTGCAGGTTTCCATAAATCGGATCTATTTACAGGCATCGCAATTTTAAGTAATCAAAGTGCCAGCATTCGTCCATCCATCCATCGATCCATTTTATATACGGCATTCAGCTCTCTAAAACTCACCCTAACTGCGGGGCATTTGAAATTTATTTCATTAAGGCTTTCCTCAAAAAAAAAAAAAAATAAAAAATAAAGGGGCAAGGAAAAACAACAACACACCGAACTAACTTCTCATTAAACGAATGACTTTTCGCCTATAAATCTTACGAAATTCCATGGTGGCACATTTTGAGAGAACGAGAAGGTACAGCGACCATACTGAGGCAAATGAAAATATCCTAAACCAACTTAGCCTTTTCAGTTTTCAACTTTTAACAGCTCGAGGCCTCCGCCGCCGTCTTACTGCCTTACTGCTTTCGCACAGTTTATGAGGCTTATTCGAATTTTTACGGCCGACCGAAGGATGAAAAACGGATGAAACTTACCGCAGACAAGAAACGAAACCGCAAAGTTCTCGTTAGCGTGCGTTTCAGATAAATGCTCGTCCGTAATATAATATCTTCTCCCTGAATTTGGCGTATAGCCTGAAGCTTTATTGACATTGTACAGTTACCCATAACTGTTTATGGTCTTGATATTTCAAAAACCAAAAAAAAAAAAAAAAAAAAATGAAAACACACCCATTGATGGGATTCACCAACAAGGCTGTTGGAGAGATGTTCGTTTGTTGTTCTTATGTTTTAATTACGATCTATTACCCGGATGCCTCGTGGCTGGTAAATAGTGCAGCGCAACCTTCGTAAAATTGTGTTTGGTACGAGTACGGAGCCCCATAATGGTGTGATGTTACCTTAGCTTCATTCTTGTGGTAACCAATCAGGATAATTAAAATCCGTTAGTGCAACATCATCACCACCATCGGATGCTGACTGCGAAATGTAGAATCTTTCATTTTTTGTTTTTTTTTTTTCTGACTTCCTATTTACTTAATTTTTTTATTTTTGAAATACTCTTTCCAAAGAAAGGATAGCCCGCAGACGAAAACGAAAAGGAACCCATGGACTCGCTGTAAGGTTTAATGTTTGAATTTTTTCTTTCGAAAACCATAGGTTCAAACTTGTACATACATACTCGTAGCTATCACAGTCGCTCCGACCGGCCGCTCCTCTTTCATTGGATTCCATTCATGGTACCGAAGGTCCTTTTCTTCTTCGCCGCTCACTTGTTACACTCTATTTTCGATTTGTTTTTTTTTAACCTTGCAAAAAAGGAGGACCGACGACGAGCCAAAAACGGGTAGCTTTCGGTTTTCGAAATGAACAAGTTTATTAGTAAAGAGGAATTTCTCCAAAAGTGAGCAGATAGGTCAAGGGAAATCTCATTTTATGTTGTTTTAACATAAAACAAAAAAGAGGAGGAAGGAAAATATGGCTTCCAAGGAGACCTGAATATGGGAACGACGTCATCGAGTTACGGTCTTAATTATGAGAGAAAAAATAAGCCCTGGGTCAAGCGTCTTAGCCGCAATAAAGTTACTTTTAATTGCTTCTGTTTCACTTGGAATCTGAATAGCGATTTCTCGGAGGATAAAGTTACTAGTGAAATAACAATACTCGTATTGAGAAGTTTTACGACATGGTCCCGAGTATAACCCTGGGTTGAGGGAATTTTTGAATTTTTCCTACTGATCCCTTAACTGCTGCCAATATAACAAATTTCCTTTTTCTTGTTTCAGAATGCTTGTTAATTCCAGAAGGTTGAATCGACAACTGCTGTAGTTCGAAAATTAAAGTCATGCCCTAAAAGGATATCCGCCGTCGAAATCGAAAGGTCCCAGGGTCCAAACATTGAAACTATTCATCTTTAATGTCATTTATATCGATAAGGACCGCAAGCTCCTTGAAGAATATAGCGCAATGTACTAAGAACATGCTAAGGAGCAGAATATTCAGCTCAGAATTTAGCAAAACCTACTTACTTACTTACTTTAAGTGGCGTCACAGTCCGGGGTGGACCTGGGCCTCAGTCAACAAGCTTCTCCAGCCAGCTCGATCCCTGGGTATCTGCCTCCAGTTTCGCACGCTAAGTTGGCTGAGGTCCCCTTCCACTTGCGTGCGCAACCTGAGTCTTGGCTCTCCTCTACTGCGCTGCCCCTCGGGAGCGGATTCGAAGACTTTTCGGACCGGAGCATTGGTGTCCATGCGCTCTACATGACCCAGCCATCTCAGTCTTTGGATCTTCACTCTTCTGGCTAGGTCCATGTCGCTGTACAGTCCATATAGCATACAGTTCGTCGTTGTATCTTCTCCTCCACTCACCGTCAATGCAGACGGGACCGAAGATCGCCCGAAGAATTTTTCTCTCGAAGCAACCAAGAACACCCTCACCCATTTTTGATAATGTCCATGCCTCTGCGCATAGAGCAGGATCGGGATTGTTAAGGTCTTATAAAGGGTGACTTTTGTTGTCTGAGAGAGGGCTTTGCTACTCAGTTGCCTTCTTAACCCAAAGAAACAGCGGTTAGCAAGAGTTATTCTTCGCTTGATCTCAGCGCTGGTGTCGTTGTCTGTATTTATAGCAAAGCCTAGGTAGACAAAGTCCTTAACTACCTCAAAGTTATATCTGTCGAGGGTATCTTTCTGTCCGAGACGTCGGTGTTGGTTGTCCTTTTTGCTTGACAGCATATACTTGGTCTTGCCCTCATTGACCGCTAAACCCATTTTCGCCGCTTCCGTCTCAATACTCGCGGAAGCGCCACTGACATCACGCTGCTTTCTCCCGATAATGTCAATATCGTCGGCGTACGCGAGTAAATGGACGGGATTTTAAAAGATTGTGCCTGTTGTGTTTACTCGTGAGTTTTAGACTATTCAAGCACGATGCTGAAGAAATCGCATGACAGCGCATTGCCTTGTCTAAATCCTTTCTGGACATCAAAGGTCTCGGTGAGATCTTTACCGAGCTTAATGGAGCAGCGTACATTCTCCATCGTCATCCTGCACAGACGGACGAGTTAGGCAGGGAAGCCGAAACAAGAAATTGCTCGTCTCTATAGATCCTGTCATACGCGGCCTTAAAATCGATGAATAGGTGGTGTGTATCGATCTGGAGCTCATGGGTCTTCTCCAAGATCTGCCGTAGTGTAAATATTTGGTCGATGGTGGACTGTCCTGGCCTGAAGCTACACTGATATGGACCTATCAGGTTGTTGACAAACGGCTTCAGGCGTTCACACAATACGGCAGATAAGATCTTATATGCGATCTTAAGGAGACTGATGCCTCTGTAGTTGGCGCAGTTCAGAGGGACTAATTTCTTGAGAATGGGACAAACAATATTGAGGTTCTATTCATCGGGCATACTTTCGTCCGACCATATATCACAGATGAGTTGGTGTATACTCCTTATCAAGTTATCACCTGCCGCTTTGAAGAGCTCGGCAGTCAGGCCATCCGCTCCAGCAGTTTAGATACAGCTGTCTTCACTTCATCCCGGTCGGTAGGACGGAATTGTTGGTCATCATCGTACAGGTTGAAAGGTTTAAGTCTGTCTGACAGCGGTATTTGTTTCGTCATTGCCGTCTTACAGTCCACAGAAATGCTCATTCTAAATCGTCAGCAATGACTGCGACTCTACTACGAGGTTCCCTCATTCTCTACAGGCTTCGGTTCGGGGTTTGTGTCCGTGGCATGCCTTTTTTACCTTTTGTTAAAACTTCCGAATCTCATTCCTGGAGTAGCATTTCTCTATTTCCGTGACTGCGCGCTTCTCATGCTTTTCCATTTCCTCCTAGAAGCCGGTGTTCGTCTCTCCTCTTCTGTACATAGAGCTCTTAAGTAGCTCTAGCCTTTCTTTGCAGCGCCGAATTGCGTGCTTTTTGCTTAACTGCATGTCAAATTCGTTCTTGATTTAGATCGCTATAAGGTGCTCGTTCACATTCGGGAAGGGCATGCCTTTTTCTCTAAGTCTGCCTAAAGTTCGTTGTCCTCAAATCGTTTGCATGGGTTGTCAACACTAGACCCGTCCGTATCTGAGGCTTGTTTATGTTCCGGAACTATTGTGTTTTTTCCATGGCCGGCAGTTACCCCCGGAGGCAGAATTCCGAACCTTCCATACCCCTAGAAGGAGGGGCCTGCCAAACCACCAAATCAATGCAGGAACCAACACTCTAAGTAAAGTCTGCGAGTTCCATTGCCTGTTTTTTTTGTGGGTACCCAGATGTGATGGAATAAGAATTCGGGTGAGCGGGCATGAGAATGAGCCTATCGTCATAGGAGTAACATAGACAACGACACAAAGCCCTGAAACACAAACTGGAACTCAAAGCCATAGAACGAAACAAAACAGCAGAGATCGCCAACGAAAAGAAAATAGAGACAATCACACATTTGCTATGCGACTGCCCTATCCTTCAAATACGCCGTGCCAAACATATGAGGTACAGGCTTTTTGAAGAACTTGAGGACGTCAGCAGCTCTGACATGTTACATGACGGAAATGTTACGTAATTGACTGCTTTTATTTCTTGTTCATTTGAAAAAGACGAATGTCGAAAATACCAGCATACGAGCGGTACAAAGAGATTAAATCGGTCCGTACTGTGGTAAATAGTTTGTCCATCAGCTACCAGTATCACTAACGTACACATCGAAATAGTTAAGAAAGTATGTTCTTGCAGACTGTCGTATGAGCATCAGGGAGATAGCAGTCAGTCTTGGTGTCTTGTTCGGAACTGTGCAGATGCTTTGGGCATGGGACGCCAAGAAATGCTGAATTTGTTGCAAAAACAGCATCGCATTGATGTCACTAAGCAAATGGTGTCTTTGGGCAAAAATGTTTTCGGTGACATTATTACCAGTGACGAGACATGAGTCTATGAATATGACATTGAAACTAACCAACAAGCATCGGAATAGTGCTTCCCAGAATAGCCAAAACAGCTCAGCTCATACAGTAAATAGGGAGTACAACGTGAGCGTAATAAACCGTTTGAGGGGAAATTTTCGTGGCAAGAAACCGTTCCGCAAGCTGGTACTGACTAACGTCGGACTTAAATGTTTGCAAGTTACATTGACAAGGAAATAAAGAGCTCGGTGGGGCAATCCATAAGAGAATAGACCTGTTGCTACGAAAATCGTAGTGCCGATCATCGAGAAGTTTTCATGTTTCGAGATATTTCGTGAGCTGACAGTTGATCAGCGTTTCCACGTTGAAAAGGAGGCACGTAATTCCAATGAGTATATAGGAGGAAGGAGAAGATCTGCCCTTTTAGAGAAGGACTGGACAAACGGTGTTTTCCATCTGTTCGGCAAGACTCCTAAAAAGTAAGACTAATGATGAAAAGCTTAAGGTCTCTATATGCACGTGTTAGTAAATATTGATCATTGCAAAAGTTCGTGCCATCAGAACCCGTTGAGTCAAACCAAATTGTGTGTGAAAAAAAATTCTAAAATGAAGAACGAAAAGTTACATTATATGGCGACATGAAATGCTGCATGTATTTTGAAGAGGAGGGAAAGTTGGAACTGCAGAAAAAAAGCTTTTTGGCGAAACAACCACGGCTAGTATTCTGAGCAACTTTCTAGCTAAATGAGAAAGTTTAAGCAAGTCGTCCAGTTTGGATAATTAAAAAGGCGTCACGCCGGGCCACATATCTCACGACAAACGTTTCAAAAACTGAAGAAGTAAAAATGGAATATCCTCCAATACTTACGGTATTCTCCAGACCTTGCTTGTTCAAATTATTATCTTTTTCGGTCCCTACAGAACGGTTGGGATGGGGAAAATTTATTCCACCGAAGCTGTCGAAAACTACCTCACAACGTTTTTTGAAAACAGTTTCTTTGAAACAGGCGTGTAAAACCTTGGGTGAAGGTTGCAGAAAATAATAAAATTATTTTCTTTAAAATATTATAGCTTGTGTTTCACAGAGGCACTATCTTTCAAAAGTCCGTCCAACTACTCGCATACGCCGACGATATTGACATAATCGGGAGAAGCGGCGAAAATGGGCTTACCGGTCAATGAGGGTAAGACCAAGTATATGCTGTCAAGCAAAAGGACAACCGACACCGACGTCTCGGGCAGAACGTCACCCTCGACAGATATAACTTTGAGGTAGTTAAGGACTTTGTCTACCTAGGCTCCGCTATAAATACAGACAACGACACCAGCGCTGAGATCAAGCGAAGAATAACTCTTGCCAACCGCTGTTTCTTTGGGTTAAGAAGGCAATTGAGTAGCAAGGCCCTCTCTCGGTCCTGCTCTATGGCGCAGAGAGGCATGGACATTATCAAAAATGGATGAAGGTGTTGTTGGTTGCTTCGAGAGAAAAATTCTTCGGGCGATCTTCGGTCCCGTCTGTATTGACGGTGAGTGGAGGAGGAGATACAACGACGAACTGTATGGACTGTACAGCGACATGGGCCTAGCCAGAAGAGTGAAGATCCAAAGACTGAGATGGCTGGGTCATGTAGAGCGCATGGACACTAATGCTCCGGTCCGAAAAGTCTTCGAATCCGCTCCCGAGGAACAGCCCAGTAGAGGAGAGCCAAGACTCAGGTGGCGAACGCAAGTGGAAGAGGACCTCAGCCAACTTAGCGTGCGAAACTGGTGGGAGGTAGCTAGGGATCGAGCTGGCTGGAGAAGCTTGTTGGCTGAGGCCCAGGGCCACCCCGGACTGTAGCGCCACCTAAAGTAAGTTTGTGTTTCATTTTTAAATCGGGCACGAACTTTTGCAATGATCCAATACAAGAGCCCAGAAGTGGATTCGTCCCATCAAAGATTCGACGCTCCAAAAGGTATGTGGAGACGTGTGCAGCAAGCCGACCGGCCTCGTCTTAAAAGCTGATAGTTCGAATATTATTATATATGAGGGTTGGAATAGGGGATGGTGTGGCAGTATATTCCTGGTTCGTTTGAATTTTTTTCGGTTTTTTATCCCGACAGCCACTTAACAGCTCAAGTCCTAGCATGCATTTTACTTTAGTTTATGTGTCTGAGTGTGTTTATAGGGGCTTGGAGTTAAAAAAACAAGTCCAATATGGTGGCGGTATGACCATCAAAATCTCTTATTGGCGTGGTCTCATTTACAAGTTGGGTTAAGTTGCTTTCTGCAGCTCTCAACACATCGTCCTTAGGATATTGTTTGTCCAGAATACCTGGATTTTTGTATATTGAAATCGCCGGCAATATTGATTTCAGTATGAGGAAAGAGGTTTACAAATGGAGTCAGACAACTCATCGAATTCGCTGAAGTTCGAATTAGTGTCCACTTTGGAGATTCTGTAAATAAAACAGTAGTGGATAATTTTCTTACAGAGATTGAATGATACTCGGTCATTGCTGTTGCCGTATGACGATGTAATACAGCAGCAGCAGTGACAAGTTGCAGAAATATACTTGAAACAGAAAGGGGAGCGCGCGTATTTTTTTTTTTTTTGTGAACTGATAAATTTTTGATTACAACACACGGACAATGTTCAAATTACGAGTGTACTGGGTAACATATGCATTTTTCGGTAAGGTGGGTGCTTTAAAATACAAGACTATAGTATTATGTATGAACGTAGGAGAACTTAAGTGTATTTTTATGTTGTGTTGGTTTATAAAGGGTGATGCAAGAGATGGTATGGATGTTGGTTGTCAATTACTGTCATTTAAGAGTACTAAACCCAATGTGGTTGATCTTTTTGACAGATGTGTCATACAATCCTTTTAGTCATGGAGGTCTTTACCACGCAAAATGCACTTTTTGTATTCAATCTTATTACAACAATGGCCGATCAGTAAAAATAAAATTTCGTAAAATTTATGGAATTTCCGGTTAACATAATCGGCCTAGTGAGTCCGAACTCAGGCAATGGCGAAAAGTTTTGAAGAAACTGGTTCGGTATCTGGTCAAACTCTTTATCAGCATGCCCGACCAGCTCGCACAAGCCAAAACATCACCACTGTGACTATGTTCAAAACCAGCCAGGCAGCCAGCCACCTCAATTTGTCGCCGAAGTAAACAATTACGTAGACTTCAATCATGGCACTTTACGGCGAATTATAAAAGTTGATCCAAATTACACAACAATTAAGGACGTCGCCGATCTGTTAACTGGATGTTGGATCACCAGGCAATTTGTCATCGAATTTAATCTTTTCCGATGAAACACGGGTTCGTAGATCGTCGTTTCCGGGGACCGGAAAACCCATTCGAGATTCATAAAAAACCAATGCATGGCAAAGAGTCAATGTATGGTGCGGATTTTGAGTTTGCGACATCATAGGTGCATATTTTTTCTTAGATGAGGCTAGAGAGACAGTTTCAGTGAATGGAGAACGTTACCGCAATATGTTTTGAAAAAAATGTTGACCGGTTTTTTTTCCACCGATGATTCTACTGCCCACACAAGTCATCAATCAATCAATTTATTGCGTGGAAGTTGAAAGGCCTCCAAGGTTATCCGATTTGACAACTAAAGACTTCTTCCTGTGGGGTTATTTTAGGAAGAAGGTCTATGCCAATAATTAAGGGACAATTCAAGATCTCAATTATAATATCCAAACTGAAATTGTGGCCATTGCCCCATTTATTCTTCAAAAAGTCATTGATAATTTTGACCTTGGGATAGTAGTTTCCAACAAAAGCCGTAGTGTCCCTATAAAAGAAATTGCATTTAAATCGTAATTGCCATAGATTGAGCTCTATGAATCAATAGAATGCTATATTAATTCTATAATAAATGTGTGTTAAATTTAATTAAAACTTCCACATTGGCTGGCTCACCCTATATAATTTATTTTAACAAAATATCTTGAAATCATTCTTAAAATCTCCATAGCAAATATATTTTCCTGTTTAGGAGTTATTGCTTGCAGTCAGATGCAAAAACATTCAAAACTATTGGATCATACAGTTGTTGGATCATACAGTTTCTCGAACAAGTGATTTAGATAGTGCTACGAGTACCAGTGATTCTGTAGATAACGTTACTTTGATTTGGAAATGGGAATTACGTAGATGGTAGTACTGGGTTTATTTTTTTTTTTTTTTAACTAGAGGGAGCTTTTTTTAAAGAGAAAATTTGTAACCTGAATTCTACCATTTGTGACTTAAATAACCAATCATTGTCTCCAATTAACTATGATATACAGGAAAGTTTATGATACTTATTACTTAACGGGCTCCCGACCCGTGTAGAGTCTCTGCCTGAGACACTGTAGCCTTCCATACGCATCCGCGATTTGAAACGAAGGTTCGGTCTTCCTTTTCTTCTCGAACCTGGGGGCTGGGATTCGAAGATCCTCTTAGCTGGAGCATTATTGTCCATTCGCTCGATGTGGCCGAGCCAATGTAGTCGACGTGTTTTGACTTTTTGGATTACATCCACATCTTGGTACAGCTCATAGAGTTCGTGGTTGTATCTTCTTCTCCATTCGCTCTCATCGCACACAGGACCAAAAATCCGCCGAAGTATTTTTCTTTCGAAGGAACCCAGTATCCTCCTCTCCAGCACTCGGCGCAATACAGCAGAACTGGCAGGATAAGGGTTTTGTAGAGCGCACACTTCGTCCTTCGAGTTAGGAGTTTTGAACCCAATTGTTTGGCCAAGCCGAAGTAACAACGGCTTTCTAGGGCAATTTTTCCTTTGATCTCCACTAGGGTCTCATTCGTGGAGTTCATGTTTACTCCGAGGTAGTTTAACTCCCTAACTACCTCGAAACTTTTGCTATCAATACTGACGTTTTGTCCTATGCAGTGGACAAATGCTTAATTTTTTGTTGATAGCATGTACTTAGTCTTGTCCTCATTTACTTCGAGGACAACGGATTTCACCTGTTCTTCAATCGCCGTGAATGCTTCTATCACGGCACGCTGGGGCGACCGATGATGTCAATATCGTTCGCATACCCCAGCAGCTGAACGGACCTATTGAAGATAGTGCCTTCCGTGTTGACACATGCCCTGCGCACTATCTGCGCCAGTACAAGATTGAAGAAGTCGCATGATAGCGCATATCCTTGTCGAAATCCGGTGCATGTTTGAAATAGTTCGGAGGAAATACTCGTACTTCCAAACTGCACATTACAGCGAGTGTTTTCCAGCTTCACGCGACACAGCTGAATCAGTTTTGCCAGGATTCCGATTTCGGCCAACGCCATATATAGCACCTGACGGTGTATGCTATCATACGCGGCTTTGAAGTCGATGAATAGGTGGTGTGTTTCGACTTGAAATTCGTTGGTCTTTTCCAGGATTTGCCTCAGTATGAAAATTTGGTCTATAGTCGATCTGCCGGGCCGGAAACCACACTGGTACTTGCCGATTAGTGTGTTGCAGAGGTGTTTAAGACGTTCACACAGTTCGTTGGATAGGGTCTTATATGCGACATTAAGCAGGGATATGCCTCGATAGTTCTTGCAAGACATAGAATCGTCTTTTTTGTAGATGGGGCATATGGTGCTAAAAGTCCAGTCATCGGGCATGTTTTCTTCAACACATACTTGGTTGATGATTCGGTGCATGCTCCCTACCAAAACATCACCAACGTATTTAAAGAGCTCCGCTGGTAAACCATCGGAGCCTGCGGCCTTGTTGTTCTTAAGCTTTTTTGTAGCTAAGCCAACTTATTCTATACTAGGTGGTAGAACTGGTTCTTCATTGTCTGGACGTGGGTTCTCTTCTTGCCCTATCACTCTCTCTACACGAAATGCTGCTTAAACACATCTACTATTCCCTGCGCTTCGGTGACTAGATTTCCTTCGATGTCTCGAAGAGCCTGCGTTCCAGTATTGTAGCCAGAAGCCAGTTGCTAGGCTTTGGCACGACTCTTCGATCTCCTTGAGCTGGGAAGCTGCGTAAGCCCTCTTCTTTCTACGCAAGATTTTCTTTTCCTCCCTTCTC
The DNA here is from genome assembly GCA_928272305.1 of Volucella inflata. Lineage (NCBI taxonomy): Eukaryota > Metazoa > Arthropoda > Insecta > Diptera > Syrphidae > Volucella > Volucella inflata. Next base: position 79,260,342 of record OV743717.1, on the reverse strand, counting down.
CTGGCTCGATATTCTTCTCTCTCTGCTCTTATTTTGCGCTGCAGCGCTTTCTTGTGTACATCTTCTGTCACCTTTTTCCTGTGCACGCATTCATCATCATACCACAGACTCTTTCTCTGGGTTGGCCGGTACGCTACAGGGTTTCGGCTACCTCCTTGATGATGTCGCGATACTGGCATCACTGATTGTTGGCGTTTGTGTTAGGTGAGTGCACAGAGGAGAGTTTCATAGTCAGGCGCTCCCTGTAGACTCTGGCTACTCCAGGCGTGCTAAGGCGGCCAACGTCGAGTTTCTTCTTCTGGGTGGTTCACAGCTTCTCCTCGTTGGACAGTCGAGCTCTGAATTTTTCCGCGATAAGAAAATGGTCAGAGTCGACGTTTGCCCCTCGGAATGTGTGCACGTCGAGGATGTTGGATGCGTGCCTCACATCGATTAGCACATGGTCGATTTGGTTGGCGGTTCGACCGTCTGGAGAGCGCCAGGTAGCCGTGTGGATTCTTAGCCTTAGAAACCTATGAGCTGCTGCAAAATCGATTACTCGGTAGCCGTTTTCTGTTGTCGCTTCGTGGATTCTGTGTTTACCAACTAACCCGCCAAAGACGTTTTCCCTTCTAACTTTAGCATTGAAGTTCCCGAGTACAACTTTCACATCGTTCTCCGGACAGGCTCCGTTCAGGAGGTCATAGAACTCTTCTTCAGCCTGGAAAGTAGCTTTGATACGGATCACAGAAAGGCGATCACTTATCGGCTTGCAGTCAATGACTTTTGTCCTAAGCCGATTTCCCACGACGAATCCACATCCTAATACATGCAGTCTTTTCATGAAGTTGTAATAAATGTGGCAATTTTTACTTTTCATCATACCTGATCCTATCCATCGTATCTCCTGGATCGCGGTAATATCTGCCTTGTACCGCATGAGGACAGACACAAGTTTTGAGTGGCACTTGGGGTGTAGGGTGTTCTTACATTCCAGGTGCAAACTCTAATATCATAGTCCATTGATGTTCCGGGTCTGGTTGCCATTTAAGGAGTTCCGTTATCCGAGGCTGGCTGCGTCTCTCTCATAACTAGGTTTTTTTTTGCATGGTCGGGAAGTTACACCGATGGCACAACTCCCAACCTGGAGGGTCGGGCCCTTATTTTGACCCTAAGACAGCGGGCCGGATATTCCGGTGTCAGTAACCCAATTTTTGGATATGAGCGCTGCCGTTGACCTATTTAGGGTTCGTCCGCCACCAAATCTTTTCCAAAACCCTGGCTCAGTATTGGAAGTCCCTAAAGACCTGGTATCCAAATATGTCGAAGCAGCTCATGTAGGGATTAAACTTTAGTTCAACCGGAGTTCATCCGCTGCCCTTAACTGAAACATCTTCTTCAAATAGACAATAGCCATTTTCTAAAATAAAAAGGATGCAGATGATACGTTTAATTTGTATTACCTCCGCTGCATTCGTGAATGTGGCCGCACAAACAACGGACTTCAGCGCAGCCCAAAAGCCTCAGTGAGGAAAAATTTAACTCCGTTCCAAAATGCTCAGCGAAAAACTAGAGAAAGAACTGGAAAGATTTAAAGACGGCATCTCCATAACATTTTGAACGACTGGGCGTCGTGCCTGAGTGTGCAAAATTATAGTGAGTATTTGGCAGAACCCTTTCACAAATCTACTATGTATCTACTTTTTCTGATAAACCAAAAACGATCATATCACCACAATCGAATAAATACTCGTACTTTAGTCTTGAATAGTTGTCCCTGATTATCTGCTTCTCAAAATAGACTAAAAGAAAAAAATAACACGTGCTAGGCACTTCAAGTAACAACCATACAACCATACCTCTCATTGCCCGAGACCATGACTTAATTTATAAAGAAGACAAAATAATAAAGCAACAGGACTTCCTTATCTCCTACAAGATTATTCTCTACAGAAACCATTATGTCCTTCAAAGTACCTCAACACTTCCATCGGTATTTATTCGAGAGCAAAACAACAATCTTGCTAAGCAAAATCTGTAGACAATCCCTAGAGGTATTTAGTAATTGCAAGCCTAAGAAACCGCTTTTCTTACTCCATTGTAGCAATTCCCCTTAAAATCAATTCTACAAGTATTTCGCTCCTCATCCTGCCGCAAGGATATCTTATTCAATGCCATCAGCAACAAGAACACGCGATAAGTTCTACTCGAACCGCACGCACACCTGACATAACGTAAATACCTCGATTATCGAAAAATCATGACGACACCAGTACCGGTGTATTATTTTCACCATTTTCTGTCCTTTTTTTGTTTTTAATATTTGTAGCCTATCTATAGATGACGGTATAGGAGTATCTATCGCCATAACGACCAAGGATAAAAAATCAGTAAGCAAATATCTAGCTAGAGGATGCTGATGCAAAAGTGTTGTATTCTTCGCAACTCGTGTATTGAGAGCGTAAAAGGACCTACTCCTACTCGTATCTATGTATTCATATCTGTACTAGTGGACTAAATAACAAGAGCGAGAGAGAGGTAGAAGAAAAGGAAAAAATTCCTTTAAAGGCAAAATCCGCCTTCATCTTCTTTTTATCTACAACTTTTCCTGGAGATATTAAGTTATCTTCACTTTAGGGATGTTCGTTTGCTTTTGAAGAAGATTTTTTTTCTATTCCGTGGCCTCAGCTTCGTGGGATGATTTTGCGGTTTTCGCGGTTTACACTTTGTAGTGGTTCTATGATCTGTGTTCAGGGAGGTGGTGATGATGGCAATGTAGGGGTTGAGGACAATGAGATCATAAAGCTGCAAATGATTTGATTTTAATCTTTTTGTGTAATAGGGCGGAGGTGCTGAAGAAAAAGTGGCGTAAATAGAAAAAATTGAAATTGAATGAAAATCTTTCTCAATTATCGCAGCAATGATATTTTAATGGTTGCGGGGAAAAGTGTTCTGTGAGGCAAATCATTTTCCACAACCCCAAGTTCAAGCTGAAACTAATTTGTATGAAATGGAATTTCGATTTCAAATTGACAGACGATGGGGTAGGATTTGGAGGAAGAGTTGTTTTTATCGAGTGAGAAGAATAGCGGAATTTCATCAAATCAATGACCCTAAATTCATTATTGATCGAAAGTCAGTTCAATTATGGAAGAGTTTGTCAAATAGTCACTGCACGATGAAACAAGGCTAATTTGCCGATGAATAAATACGTACTTAGGTACCGGAAGATACTGTAATTGTTTGTAGTGAATTCGTAGTGTTCTAGGACAGGAAGACCTAACAATAGGTAAGAGTTGGCGCTAAGGATGATGAAAAGTTAAGTTTATTTATTTCAGTTAGCTGTTTCCCCACTATTTTATGATAAAACAATTAATCTACATTTTAAACTTATTCTATTGAGTAATATAATTTAATTCATATGAGCAATTTTTAATGTTTTTTTTTTTTTTTTAAATTTAATTTTTTTAATTAAATTTTTTTAAATTTAAATTTAATGCCTCAGCATGTATTAAGTTTTTTTGAAAAATGGGCAGAAAGAGAAGAAAGATGTTTGGGCTGAGGTGATCCTTTTGCTCCATGGGTGGTATCCAACATTCAATGGAGAGACTAAATTGTTAGTGAGAGCTGTTTTGCTGTTGTATTTTAGTCAGCTACACATATAACTTGATTTTTGTTGACCGAAAAAATGCAAGTCTTTCGGACATGGCTGGGATTCAATCTACCAATCGAGGCACAGCCACCCACCCTAACGGCAAAGACATCAACAATTTACAACTTTTATAAACAGTACTATTTTGAGAAAAATTGCCTAATGTCAAATCAATTTTTTTTTTTGCACGAAATAATGAAAGCCTTTTTAGGGTTATCTGGTTGGCATTGTGGTAACACAAGATTGCAATTCGAGAACGTGTTTAGGTGTTATCATCCGTCAAGTACAAACAGCTAACGAAATAGCACCTACAATTGTTCCGCAAAATATTTTGTTTTAAATCATTAAATAAACGTATTTAGAATAAAGTGATCCAATCTATAGTTTTACAGTATGTAAATATTATATTATATTTGAGTTATATATTAAAGTTGAAGTGAAAAAATAATGTGAAGTGTGCTTTGGAAATGCAAAAATTCAAGAGCGTCTCAAGGCGGTCTTGACGGTTTATGTGTAAAAAATATCCGCCTCTGTTTCATTGTTGCTCAAGTGTTTGATGCTAGGAAACACCATTGTCTACTTATTATTTTAGTATTTTCCCATTTTATTAAAATTTTTGTGTGATAGATGGATCCTTGTAAGCGGAATTATAATAAAAAATTCAACTTGGAAAAATTGTCGGATGATCAATTGATTGAGTTCATCAATTCCATGGAAAGTGAAGATGAAATTTAAAGCAGTGATGATAGTGTTTTTTATTCGGATCATGTTGTCGACAACATTGAGCCTGATAGCTTAGAAGAGATGTCGAAGAACGATGTACAGGCAATTGAAGAATATACCCAGGAAATGAATGAAGCTGAGACAAACGATGCATTTGTACAGGCCATACATTTGTCCGTATATATAAGTGAAATCGAGAATTCAGCAGCTTTTTCAATATTTTTTCTTAGTTGTGAAGAAGAACCATCCACATCAACTGCGATTATAACAAACTCACGCCTCAAACCACCCAAAAGAGCCCGATCTCCCTTGCCAACATTCGAAGTTACTGGACCATCAGTTCAGCCCACTGCTGGTGGCTACACTGGAGGAGGTATACCTTTTGTGTTGCTTTATAAGAAACATTCATTGTGTCTATTTTTCTCAAAGCTCTAAGTGCAATTACGAAGGACTCGAAAGAGCTATCCAAACTGATGTGGCGCAAACGTTCCACTTCCATTGAATGTGAAAGAACTTCAAACACCAATGCAAATCTTCAATTACTTCTTCACTGAGGAAATTATTCAATTGATCGCAGAAAAGTTAAATCATTGTGCTTTGACAGAAAATATAAACACCACATTCAAAACAACTGCCTCAGAAATCAGAATTTATCATTGGAATAACGTTCTCTATGTCAATATATCGTTATGCCAATATAGATAGCTATTCGGATAAAAATGCTTTTGTGCCAATTCAAACGTGTATGCCAGTGAAACGATTTATTGCAATCAAGAAATATTTATTGTTCCAAGATGAATCTGTAACGGTATTTAATTTGAGATAAATTCAAATCTTCCTTTTTAATTACTACCCCGACATCAGATCTGGGCAAAAACTATACAGGGTAGTGTTTAGCTAGTCTACACTAAACATAGGGTCCGTTGCTTTCGTTAGAAAAAAAAATAAAAATGTAAATGAAATCGATCATACAAGAAGCAAAAGGAACCCTCCCTTCTACCGTTGCTTCACCCTTATGACCTTCGAACACAGGCAACCCTAAAGGCCAGTCCGGGCAAAGAGTAGAAAGGGGTTAAGCCTTTCAGCAGCGGTAGGCATGCTAGTGTGAGCTCCGTTCTATGCTCGTCGGAATGGGGGAGATCTTGCTGCTAAATTCGGCCAACCGCTGTTACAATTTTGACACGCCTTACTCTCGATGGTAGTTGAGCTGAAATTTTAAATAAGGGACCCGAATTTGTCCAGAGCGAATTCCGACCGCCTTTAGTTATCTTCCCGTTGATATGAGCCTGCAAAATGAAACTTAATTTGCCTTCCCGAATTCCATCAACTAAAGAGAGAAAAGAGCTAGGTGTTGTGCTCTCTTACGGAGTTTACCCTCCCCTTTGTGTCTAGCATGGGATCGCTAGTGCACACCGTGCTAGCTACGTAATCCGTAGGCGTGGTGCGTGGCTACCCCTAAAAAAAAATCAAAACACACTACGTTCTCGAAGATTACATCATTTTTCGCTGTCCGCAGGATCCCTTCACGCCCCTATCAGTATCTTAATATTAGCGTATCATTTTCTAGAATATAACATCGAATGCAGAAAAAAAAGAGAAAAAAACAAAAACAAAACGACGGTGACCAATCTTTTCAAAACATGGAATCTCCTTGACTATTTAAAGTATTGAAAACTAAATGAATTCCAAGGTTCAACAAAATTTATTTCACGGAAAAGGGTAGGGGGAAATCAAACAGCTGAAGAAAATTTATGTATAAAGATAAATGTTAACTTAAATAGGTATAAGCGTACGAGTATGTAAAAAAATAACAAAAATTAGATAAAAGTATTGGGTATATAAAAAAAATTATTAAAGATAAAAAGGAAAGCAAAAAAAAATAAAAATTAAATGGCTACAATATGGGCATATCTATGCAATTGTGTTCGTAATCCTCTTCATCACTATATATGTATGTATGTCACTATCTATGTATGTCCATATGTGTAATATATGCATATGTAAATTTATAATTTAGGCCATTTTCTTAAAATGATAGACATAGGTCACAGATACAGAGGGTATCTGTAGATAGTTAAAGCTTCTTCACACAATTAATTCATATTTTCTTAAAAAGATTACAATAATGAAATTGACTCACCGTAGCTAAAAACTTGTTAAGGGATGAAGTGCACTCCTTCGCCGTATAAATATTGTATGTATGTTGTCAATGTGTGCGTGTGGGTGTAATATTCCATTTCTTTTCTTGTTACTTGAACCTTATTGGCTATCAAAAATAGAATTAAATGCAAAGAAGCTGACTATTAAATGCAAAAAAAAAATTTACTCTACAACCTGATAAGGTCATTGTTGGGACTAACTTGAAAAAGGATAGGGAGGGGGAAGGGGTATGGCTCCATGTGGTTTCTCGTCTTCATTGGTTTCGCAAGTTCTCGTATCTCTTCTTCTCGGTGATCCTCGATTTCATTGTAGTAATGTGCACTTCCTGGACTGCGTGTACTTTCAAGCTCCTTATTTGATGCTGACGCCTGTGCAACTGCTTTATCCTGTACACTTGCTGGCTATGACGCAACTGCTGACTTCTGCGACTTGCTTTTTATAGGGCTTTTGCTTGGCTTAGCGCACTTGTTCCTTACGGGGTAATGGCTTGGCTTAGTGTACTTGCTGGTTCTTCTTTGAGAGGAGATTTTCTGCTGACCCTGATGATCGGTTTTCACGTGTGGTACTCTTATCTGCTCATTTTTATTTTTTTTATCTTGTCTGGATTTATTTGTTGGTTTTTTTTTTTTTTTTTTTACTTTTTCTAGATTATGAAGCGTTTTATTTTTTTTTGAACTTGCATGATTCCCTTTTATTTTCTTTCGGCAATAGTATTCTCTCTTTTTTTTTTTTTTTTTTTTTGTTGACTTTACTAAATTTTTACATTGACTAAAAACAATCTGCCACGATACTTTCTCGGTTTCTTAACACTGAACTTCTTCAAAACCACGTTGACTTTTACTTTCTTTTTTTTTTTTTTTTTTTTTTTTTTCTGCCAACTTTCAACCTTTGCTATCCCACGCTAACTGACCACTTGTCGGCATCCGATCTTTTTACAATGCCTCGTATGACAAATAAAAAAAACAAAAAAAAATCCGTTTTTCCAAATTACCGAATTATAATTGATGGTCATTCCCCATTAGAGCTTTGAAGACCGATTCAATTGTTGGTTTTTTGAATGCCGAGTAATCACAAACCTTACCAAGGAGCTAAGGGTGTGACGGGGAACATCGACTGGAAAGGAAACTCTTACGTAGATGGAAAAGGAATACAAATCAGGTTGTTGTAATTGACAATATCTATTGCCATGATCTGAACAAAAGATGGAGCTGTTATGATATGGGATTGATTTTCTTATCAATTGTTATTGTTTTTGCATGTTTTTTTTTTTTCTTGGTTTATAAATATGAAGGGAAATACATACACATACATACATACATGGACATAAGTGCAAACGAACTAGGGGAACGTTTCCCACAAATCGCAACGAAAGAAGAAAGGTGACCCGGGCTATGATCCACTTTTCCTAATCTGTACACTAGCCAACAAACTCAACGACCGATTCGATTCAATCCCAAAAACAGCTAGACTTTGTGTCGATGATCATATGTGCAGCACAAAGACGAAACACCATCTTTGTCAATATATGCCAAAAAAGCCCCATAAGTGGGGGGTCAAATTGTTTGTGCTTTGCAGGCGACAATGTTATCCTACCTGGCACCTTGGAGCCGTATCAAATGTTGTTGTTCGTTTATCACAAACAATTCCTGATTTCATTCACCACATCCTTTAATTTGATAACTTTTACACGTCACTGTCGCTATTAGTCTATTTACGAGCCAGAGGAATTCACAGTTTAGGCACATTGAGAGGTGATTGTTTATTTTATTTCAGTAATTTTGTTGATCAAAACTACATTATTTAATTCATAGCCAATCGTATACCGGCATGTAAACTGCCACTGCCGGAGAAGTGATTTTCTACAGAATACATAACTTCAATCCAAGGAAACGATGTGAACACTGTTTTGTGTAAAGACAACAAGTGTGTGCGCCTGGCATCAACAGATTTTAATCAACAAACAGCAAAGCCACCTCGGTATGATACGAGTAGAAAGGGAAAAAAATGCATTGAAATCAAAGGCTCGCAAATCATTCGAGAATATAAAGCTCACATGGGTGGAGTTGTTCTAATGGCCTTATGGGTCGATATCACATTTGAACTAAGAGTCGTGATATTACTCGTATGATTAGACTCCTTTACCATTTTCTGGACACGGCCGCTACAAATGCATTCATTTTATACAAACGTATACATAGTGAGAAATTAAATAATTCCAACAAAGTGTCCGAAGAAGAACGCCTTCTGCAGCTTTCACAATTCCTTGAGGAAATAGCTACTGAACTTGCAAACTGCAGAGAAAAACGTTGGTCGACCATTATTAGTTCAAATTGTCGATCGGACAACATCACTAATGCCTTGCAAATCAAGTGTTGTGAAAACAGCTGTTCATCAAATTGCGGATGTTCGGTTTGATGGTGAAAATCATTTTCCCATTTGGGTTGATAGAACAAGTAAAAAAAAGTCCAAGGACGGTCTTGTCTGTTTTTCAGCTGGCGGTCGTTGCATACAAAATTTAAATTTAAGCTTCTTCTGCTTATATTTACTTGGAAAAAAATTTTCGTTCTGATCTGACCACTTTTAAGAGTTTGCCTGTTAGAGGGATATGTTATGTATGTACCTCAATAACAAGGCAAAAGCCAGTCATTTATTTTAAAAGTAAAACCTTAAGTATTGACTAGAATTCTCTAATTACGAGTAACACATAACCACAATAGGGGGCTTAACATAAAACACATTGTTGTATGTCTATATAGTACTTTTAAATGACTCTCATTGCTCGGTTTTGTAACTTTTGGAATCTTCTTACCTCACAATAACTACACATGTACAATCTTGAGGAAAAATATTCGGTTTGATCATCTGTAATGATTCTCAGAGGTACATGAATGTTGAAGTAACATTTGTTTGAAAGCAGCAGGTGGCAAGCTTGCGGTTGCAGGGGTTAACTCGTCGGAGGGATGGGATCTTGCTGCTTTTCTCTGAAACGTACTTATTTATCGTGCCATAAAGAAAATGTAAATAAATAAAGTTGATGAGTGTCTAAGACTATTGCAAATTTGGGAGTTATACAAACTTGCAGCACGGGACCACAGATCACTTGAAGATTTTTTCTCTCAAAGCAATCAAGAGCCCCTTATCCATTTTGGATAATGTTCATGAGTCTGCTCCATAGAGCAGGACTGCGATTATTTTACTCCTATATAGGGTAACTTTTGCTGTTCGAGAGAGGGCCTTACTACTTAATTTTGTACTAAGCTCAATGAAGCAGCGATTGGCAAGAGTTGTTCTTCGTTTGATCTCGGCGCTGGTGTTGTTGTCAGAACTTATAGCGGAGCCTAGGTAGACAAAGTCTTTAACTACCTCAAAATTATATCTGTCGAGGGTGACGTTCTGCCCAAGACGTCGGTGTGGTTGTCCTTTTTGCTTGACAGCATATTCTTGGTCTTCCCTTTGCAACGCCTCATTGCGTGCGTTTTGCTTAGCTGCATGTGCTTGCCGCAATTCGTCATGAAACCAGGGGTTGCAGTCTGACGTTAGAATTCCTCACAATATTAGCTTGTCTTGGCGTTTTTCGGGATATCCACAACCGCACCTTGGCTACACCAAGATATTTATCGGAGTCAATGTTGGCTCCTCGGAACGTTCGGACATCCATAATACTGGAGAAGTGTCTTGCGTAAATCGCAATGTGGTCAATCTGGTTGACGGTTGATTGATCAGGAACTCCCCAAGTCTCTCTCTGTCCCGCTGCAAATTCGATAAGCCTGAATCCGTTATCGAACGTGGTGTTGTGCTGTCTACATCTTCCGATAGTGCTACCAAAGATGCCCCTCCAAGTTTTGCATTGAAATCGCCGAGGACAATTTAAATGTCATAGCTAGGGCATTGCTCGTAGGTCTTGTTCAAGAGTTCGTAGAAGGCATCTTTGGTGTCATCATATTTCTCCTCTGTGGGAGCGTGCGGGCATATCAGTCGGCAAATTTAGCCTTGATGCAGATTGCTACGAAGCGCTTATTCACATGCCGAAAACGCAAGCCTTCTAGCCTAAGTCTCCCTCCAAAAACAAATTTGCATCCAAATAAGCGCTGGCTTTGCTATCGGTGGCAATCGCTGTAGTAGATGTCGCAGTTTTTCATTGTATTTTTGTCCAGCGCATTCCATCACTTTTCTTAGATGGCGGTTAGGTCTGCTTTGCAGCAGTCTAGGGCTTCTGTTAGCTGTTCGACTGCTCGTGCGCTGTTAATGGACCTAACATTCCACGTGCATATCCGAAGTTCGTTGGCCTAAATTCGTTTGCATGGGTTGTCAACAGTAGATTCGTCCGTATCCGAGGCTTGTTGTTGCTTCGTAACATTTGTGTTTTTTCCATGGCCGGGCAGTTACACAGACGGCACAACCCCCAGTATGGACGATGGGTGTATGGAGGACGAGATACAACGGTGAACAGTACGACAGCAGCGACATCGACCTAACCAGAAGAGTGAAGATCAAACGACTAAGATATTTGGGTCATGCAGAGTGGATGAACAGCAATGCCCCGGTCCGAAAAGTCTTGGAATCCGCCCCCGAGGAACAGCGCTGTAGAGGAAGACCGAGACTCGGGTGGCGCAAGCAAGTGGAAGGGGACCTCCGCTAACTTAGCGTTCAAAACTGATGGCAGCTAGTGAAAGATCGACCTAGCTTGAGACACTTGTTGACCAAAGCCCAAGTCAACCCTCGACTGTAGCGCCACATAAAGTAGGTAAGTAATAACAATAAGTTTATACTTTTATTTCTCTAAAATGCCATACATTTTGACTTATTTAAATTCAATTAAAGTTTGTTGCGTTATAACCAATAACTAAGATTTCAAAAATCCCCCCTGCCATTACTTGTGCGTCAGTTGCAATTTTGGCAACTAGGCCTTTAGCTAATTCTACATTTACTACTCGTATTAACAATTACTTAACAAATTCCTCTCAATTGCACACACCGAGATTTTTTCGGGTACACTTTTTTTCTAGAAATATGAACAATACATTTTTTTTTTTATCACATGATAAATCTTGAGGTTTTGCACAATTGTTCCAAGCGATTCCATTAAACAAACACTTACCATTGCTTCAAAACATAAATTGAGTTCAACGACTTTAGTAAAGCGCGTCTACTTAAATTGAAATACGATGGCAGATATTTTATATTTAAAGGACAACAAGATGGCAATTTCAATGGCATGAATAGCCTTATCACTTAAAATATGACAAGAAATGTAATTGCAGCTAAAGCAATGGCAAACGGAGTCATATTCAATGTGATGAAAATATCAAAGGCAAAGCTCAAAGTAGCTGGCTTCCTAAAAGCCTATGACATTGCGTCAGACTTGATGACGACGTCGTTAAGGAAATTTATGATAACATTGCAAGGACCATAAAGGCGTATTATTCCGAAATAATGGCAAGCTCTAACGATTAGATAGATAAGAAAACCATCACTCTCCACCCCATAACAGAAGTAAGAAAAAAGCAAGCGAAAATCCGGCAGCGGATACATGGGTTTTAGGACACAAATTTTGATGACAAAGTAAAATCTGACTTCATAAATAAAATGAATGCATTCGGCAGATTAGGTGAATTAATCAGACTGGGAGATGCATATAACTTAGTAACACGCAATTAGTCAACATACCATATGTGGGACTTGGGAAATGTTGAAGAGCTAATTTAAACGGCCGTAGGGGCATATTGCCAAGCAATATACGAGTAAATAAGAATTTACCACTTTAACTGAGAAAGTTCTATATTTTGTGGTAGACATATGCCAATAACCACTACAGTATGACTAATTTCGCTTGTAGTGTCACCTTAGGCAGACGATTCTCTATTTCATCACTCCAGATAGGGTTTAAGTCATTCGGTCATTCGGATGCTGTAGAAGACGCTGAGAGGTGTCAACCTGACAATATTCAGAGTTGCAACTCTTTTGCAAACCTCAATTGTGCTTATCTCATCTCCAAATGTTAACCATCGGGTACAGGTCGATGTCCATCTGTATTCGAATTGCTGACTAGCAGACATACATAAATGGCATTACCAAAAATGAAACAGCGGATGAATTCCCCAGATAGATGAAATGGTGAAGTAAAATCGCGGAAACAAACAAATATCGCCATCCAAGAAATGCGACACAATGGACCGGCCAAAAAAGAGGATGAAAAACTTCGATACAGTTTGCCAATGCCAATTTTTTTTTGAAGGGAGACTTAGGCAAAAAGTCTTGAGTTTACGGCATATGAACGAGCGCCTCGTAGCAATCTGTATGAGGGCTATATTTTCCAACATTGACCTTACATGCGCGCGCGCCTAACAGAGGAGACAGATGAAGACACCAAAGATGCCTTCTTCGAACTCGTGAACAAGACCTATGAGCAATGCCCTAGGTATGACATTAAAATTGTCCCCGGCGATTTTAATGCAAAGCTAGGAAGAGAAGGCGTCTTTGGAAGCACTGCCCTAAGATATAGCCTGTACGATACCAGTTCCGATAACGAATTCAGGCTTATCGACCTTGCGGCGGGACAACACATTGTCGTAGTTAGCACGCGGTTTCCCCATCTCGATATTCACAGTGGGACTTGGAGAACTCCTGACCAATCAACCGTCAACCAAATTGACCACATTGCGATCGACGCAAGACACTTCTCCAGTATGTCCATCAGAGATGCCGCTTCTGATGTGCTGGGTTTCACTTGACCACCACAACCAAACCTCTGGTTTGTTGACGAATGCTGGCAAGCACATGCAGGGAAGTAAGATACATACAAAGAAGGAAAAGAGCTTCTGTCAGCAGAAGAGGAGAGACGAATACTAGTTTCCAAAGATCATGAGAAGCGCAGGGTCGAGAAAATTGAGAAATGCTACTCCAGGAATGAGATTCGGAAGTCTTACCAAAAGGAAAAAACACATGAAACGAACAAGGGTCTATCGTTGAGTCGCAATCGACGCCAAGGGTTTGGAAAGAGCTTTTCTGCAGATTGATTATGGACGATAACGAGCCAACTACGGCTTTCAGACAGAATGAGCCTTTTAACGTGGACGATGTACATCGATTTTAAGGTCGCATATGACAATATATAGTCTGGTCGATGTAGTGGAAGAAGAGATACAACATAGACTTAGCGAGAAAATTGATGGTTCAAAATCTGAGATGGGTGGATAGCCACCAACGCTCCGGCCTGAAAAGCCTCCGAATCCATCCCCGAGAGGATGAAGACCGTGACTCAGGTGGCGCAAGCATGTCGAAGTGGAGCAGCTAGTGAAGGATTAAACTGGCTTGTTGGTTGAGGCCTGGGTCAACCCCGGACTGAAGTAAGTACATAAGTAGGAAAATTCGTTCGGTTAAAGTGTCATTTCGGCCGATTTATACTCACTTTTCTGACTAAGAAGACTAGAACATCTTGTTACTATGACCATCTTCACGATTTGTCGATTATGTGCGTTCCTTCTTGTTCCTTCGTTTTGCCGTCATTCATCGAAACTTATTTCTACTGCTTCGTTTGCGATATTTAAAAACACATTAGTTGCATGTTTTGATTTGAACTTCTTAGGATTTCTTGGGGATCTACTGTACTGAACATTTTCAGTTATTAACGTATTTGACATAAAACTGACACAGTAGAAGCCACAGAAGGTCACAGCAAAATGGTTTCGGTTATGTACACAGTGCGGCAGACAACATATAGTATGGTATGGTTAATTGATGCCTATATAGTTGACGCAACTTAAAGGATGGGTCAGGCAAGTGGTCATATATCAGTCATACTTTCCTCTGATTAAATCATAAAAATATGCATGTGTGTTTATTCTCTCTACTAAGTTATCTTCTGCTGCCTTCCTCGCTGATACTACATTTGGACTTGAAAACATTGTTATGCTTATGATTAGTTGTTGGGTGGCCGGCATGCTCCCTTGTGAAAACTGAAGTGTGAAAGCATAGTCAATGAAGCGGCTAAAAAAACGTAGTCTTGTGTAAGCTCCGATTGGGTTCCCAAAGACTTCCCATTTTCCTTTGAGTCCCAGAAACAATCGTTTGTTTTAAGTTTTTTTTATAACGATTTTCGATCTTAGTCCATATGTTATGACTTAACTAGTCAAAATAGGTAAAATGTCAAAATCAGATAAAATACTTTTACTGTTGGATTTTAGGTAAGAACCTTTTTGAGGAGAACTTAATACCAGTTGTAGATCAACTATGGAACCTATGGAGGGTGGTAATGGAATCAAAGAGTCCTCAATATATTCATACATCAAAGATCCTTCAAGCAAGGATGATTTAGATCTGCCTAGGGATTGTACTTCCAGAGGAAGTGCCTTCATACAGCTCTTTTTGAAACCATTGTAAAAATACTCAATGAATGTTTGTCTTATTTAAAGACATGAAGGCACGGGATTCTGTTTATGTTTTGACAGATATTTCTTCTCCAGAGTTTGATCAGCACTCTTAATCGAATGGGAATGAATAGAAGTCATATTGGTTTATCTGCCTCACAGTTTTCCCGATGAGTTCACTGATGACTGAGCTTAGAGAGCGTTTTAAAATGTGTCGTATATTTAATGGAGGACATTGTTGGTTCCATTGTCAAGTTCTCTACTATTTGCATTCGAAACTGCTTACATTCTTAGGGATATAATTCTGAGTGTTCTGGAATTCCACAGAGTGAAATCTGATGCTGTTTAGCAATCTTATTGATAGATGGGGAGCCGTCTCCAACTGTTTAGTCCGCTAGTTGGTTGTTTACTTATGTTCCAATATAAGACCTAGGATCTAAGATCTAACATAAGGCCTAGGATCTTGTCTTGGAACAAGTTACAGAAGATATGTAGATAGAAAAATCGGTATATGAATAATTCCTCAGGAGGAATCTGAAACAAGAGCTAGCTACAATCAATTTTCTAAGCAGAAAATAATTAAGATTGTAGTGTATACCAAAGAATTGAATTCCGATGACCTCAGATTGATGTTCCAGAATGAAGCTAGAGAAATTCACTAAATTTAAATGCTTGCAGGTTAACTTGGGTTGGAATATGCCAAGTTCTTCTTTAAGGAAACAGCTCTGTTTTTAAAGACTTAAATTGTGACAGCTACAAATTTAAAAGCACCCTATGCAAAAAGACATATAGTAAGTGACATCGTTTGCATAAGCTTTCCTCCACTACCTTTATTCCAGTAGTTCGGGCAATGTTTTACTTGCCATTCTAACTGTTAGCCGTCGTTGATACAATGCCTGAATTAATTCGCCATGCGTCGTCCTATTGAGAGTAAGATATTCTCCATAGAGTATTATTTTCTGCTATTATTCTTCTGGTTTTTTCATATTCAAAACGCATAGGCCCACAGAAGAGGCACGACTAACAAGTCATGTTCAGTTGTATGAGGCCAATATGAATTGACGATGTAGACACGGCACACTGGACATCAGCAGGTTGACGGGTTTCATTGTGTTTTCTATGTGTGTAACATCCAATCAGCAGGAATCTCTCTCTCATAGTGACAATATTCGTTGGTCTCGCTCGACACTTCCGCGAAGGCTCTTTGAGCTTTTATTTATTAAAAGGATACAATTTCGAACAAATCTTCATTGGCTTCTTGATGCACTGATGCTTTATCGGTTTTATTCAAAGAAAATCTCTTCAAATGCGAATCTATCATTAATTGCTAAATATCGATGGAACTATATTTTATCTGCCTTGGTTGGCCAAATACCTGGATTAATATTCATAGCTACCCTATACCCATGGCATGGGATGGCAACCATTAGTATAAGGCCTCGTAGAAGTAGCATCTTCCGACAGGTGCTGATTCCTTAAATGACGAGAATAAGCCTCTGCAGCCGAACATCTTGCAACTCTGCTAATAAGTCCTACTTCACGCCTCCCCATGGCGCCATCTAGGAATCTCACTAGAGATTGCGAAGTGAAGGGGGCAAATGGCGAGTTTCCTGCGCCATTAACCAGGATTAGTGTCGGAAAAACAAAACAAGACCTTATCTGGGCTACTCCGACATATTTGGAGCTCAGGCCGGAAAGGATTTCCAGAACTTAGTCAGGGTCTTGGAAAAGAGATGGTGGCGGACGAGCCCTATAAGGGCCAACGGCACCACTCACATCCCGGAACGGGCTACTGGCTTCAGTGCAACCGACCCCTCGTCCTAGGGGCACTCAAAATTGAACTGGTCCTCCAGGTTGGGGGTTGTGCCGCTGGGGTAACTGCCCGGCCATTTAAAAAAGCATAAGTTACGAAGCATCAACAAGCCTCGGATATGGACGGATCTACTGTTGACAACCCACGCAAACGATTTAAGGACAATGAGCCTCGGATATGCACGTGGAATGTTAGATCCCTTAATAGACCACGTGCAGCCGAGCAACTAGCGGAGGCCCTAGACTGCTGCAAAGCAGACATAACCGCCATCCAAGAAATGCGATGGGATGGGATGGGATGGGATGGGCCGGACAAAAAGAATATGAAAAACTGCGACATCTACTACGGCAATTGCTATCGACGGCAAAAGCAGCGCTTATTCGGATGCGGATTTGTTGTCAGGAGCAGACTAAGACAAGAAGTCCTCAGCTTTCGGCATGCGAGCGAGCGCCTCGTAGCAATCCGCATCAAGGCTAAATTCGCCAACATTAGCCTTATATGCGCGCATGCCCCACAGAGGAGAAAGATGACGACACCAAGGATGCCTTCTACGAGCAATGCCCTAGCTATGACATTAAAATTGTCCTCGGTGATTTTAATGCAAAGCTAGGAAGAGAAGGTATCTTTGGTGGAACAATCGGAAAATATAGCCTGCAGAACACCACCTCCGATAACGGATTCAGGCTAATCGACTTTGCGGCGGGGCGAAACATTGTCATGGCTAGCACGCGGTTCCCACATCTCGACATACACAAGGGGACTTGGAGAACTCCCCATCAATCAACAGTCAACCAAATTGATCCCATTGCGATCGACGCAAGACACTCCTCCAGTATTATGGATGTCCGTACGTTCCGAGGAGCCAACATCGACTCGGACCATTACCTTGTTGTAGCCAAGGTACGGTTGCGGATATCCCAAACTACGCCAAGACAAACTAATGCTGTGACAAAATTCGACGTCAGACGGCTACAATCGCAATAGATCGCCAAGTCCGTTTCCGATCGAGTGTCTCTTAATCTTTTAAGAAGTCCAATGCCGCCAGCATCAAGTATCGAAGACCATTGGAAACACTGCCAAAACGCCATCTGAGATGCCGCTTCTGATGTGCTGGGTTTCACTCGTCCACCACAACGAAACCCCTGGTCCGATGATGAATGCCGGCAAGCATATGCAGCTAAGCAAAAAGCACGCAATGCGGCACTGAAAAAAAAAAGACCAGAGCTGCTCATGAGCTCTATGAGCGGAAGAGGAGAGACGAGCACCGGCTTCTCAGGAGTAAGAAGAAAGAGCATGAGAAGCGCGCGATCGAGGAAATTGATAGATTCTACACCAGGAATGAGGTTCGGAAATTGTACTAAAAGGTAAAAATAACATGCCGCGGAAACAAACCCCGAACCGAAGCCTGTAGAGATGACAGCATCTATAGAGACGTGCTATACTCGTCAGTCTGTGCGGGATGACGATGGAGAATGCACGCTGCACCATCAAGATCGGTAAAGATCTCACCGAGACCTTTGATGTCCAGAAAGGATTTAGACAAGGCGAAGCGCTGTCATGCGATTTTTTCAACATCGTACTTCAAAGAATAGTGCAAAACTCACGAGCAAACGCAAGAGGCACAATTTTTTAAAAGCCCGTCCATTTACTCGCATACGCCGACGATATTGACATAATCGGGAGAAAACAGCGTGATGTCAGTGGCGCTTTCGCGAGTATTGAAACGAAAGTGGCGAAAATGGGTTTAGCGGTCAATGAGGGCAAGACCAAGTATATGCTGTCAAGCAAAAAGGACAACCAACACCGACGTCCCGGACAGAACGTCACCCTCGACAGATATAACTTTGAGTTAGTTAAGGACTTTGTCTACCTAGGCTCCGCTATAAATACAGACAACGACATCAGCGCTGAGATCAAGCGAAGAATAACTCTTGCCAACCGCTGTTTCTTTGGGTTAAGAAGGCAATTGAGTAGCAAAGCCCTCTCTCAGACAACAAAAGTCACCCTTTATAAGACCTTAAAAATCCCAGTGCTGCTCTATGGCGCAGAGGCATGGACATTATCAAAAATGGACGAGGGTGTTCTCGGTTGCTTCGAGAGAAAAATTCTTCTTCATTTTTATCTGGAGTCTTAAGAGTCTTTTAGGTAATTAGTAAGCAAAGGGTTTTTCCGACACTAACTTTATTCCAGCACCCTGACATCAGCTCTAAACATATTGAAGAAGTTCAGACAATGTATTACTTGCCATTCTGACTGTTAGCCGTCGTTGATACAATGCCTGAATTAATTCGTGAGGCTTCTGGTTTTTTTCATATTTAAAAAGCACAGGCCCACAAAAGAGGCACGATTAACAAGTCATGTTCGGTTGTACGAGGCCAATCGTTGGTCTCGCTCGACACTTCCGCGAAGGCTCTTTGAGCTTTTATTTATTAAATGGATACAATTTCGAACAAATCTTCATTGGCTTCTTGATGCACTGATGCTTTATCGGTTTTATTCAAAGAAAATCTCTTCAAATGCGAATCTATCATTAATTGCTAAAGTGCTTTTCATAGTCTTCATTCTTCCGGTACTGTATCCAGACTCTTCCCAATTAATTTAAAACTGATGTCAACTCCCTGTGAGTTTCGGTCTTATACCTTGTTCTCATCGTCTATAGTCCTTCTGAACTCCTTTTCATTGTAAAATGGCTCTACAAGTAAACTGCAGAATGCACTTCTAAAATATTTAAAAGTCAAACAGGACAATCTGTGTTACAATCTTTTGTCAAGTCAAGTGAAGGACTTTAGGCAAAAAGGCGCCCCAAACACTAAGGCATCTGTGCTGGCATTTTACTGAATGATACTGCATTCGGGGTTTGCAGATCCAGCATATCCATTCCACTAAAGATAGGGAACGAAATTGTGTCCTACGTGCAAAACCTCAAAGCATTGTACTAGTACATACTACGATCCCGAGCTTAATAGTCTCATTGGTCATAAGAAATGTAATCTGTTTACGAATTCACAGCAAAGATATACGTGACGGAAAAGAGCACAAGCCTCAAGGGACCTATACATGTGTCACTTTACTCGTACAATAGTACTGCCATGTGAAACCTCACAACCAACGTTTTTTTTTCCTATTTCCCTTTATCGTCCTGTTTTTTTATAATTTTTTCTCTGCTTAAACTCCTTGTGTCAAAGGAAATAAATTTAAATTGCAATTTTATACTTTTTTCATAGGTTTTGTTTGTACCATTTGTTGGTTCGAGGGTGTCCTTTAGGTAGTATGGAAAATTCATACCTTTGTTCACCTTAGGGGGTATCTTAGGAACGAGCTATTATTGCAGTAAAAACAACAAAGCCGTGCGAAGTCATGGAAAAAATGAAATTGCAGAGATGTTGGTTTACTTGTTTTTTAAGAACAGCGAAAGACATGAGGTAGTTTTTTTGTCTTTGCCGAGATACGAGTACTTTGATGTATTAACTGAAATCTACAACACGGATGTAGATTTTTGGGAGATCAGGTCTCAGGGACAAATTAAGAGATTATGGAAGTGGAATATAAGTTTTCTTTTCCTTCTCTTAGAATTCAGGCCAAAAGGTCGAAAGGACCAGAACGAACAAAAACGAACATGGACACAGGAAAGTAAAAAAACACTGTGGCGCTGGCAGCCCAGTATGGGCCATAGCCTACCTTCTTGACACTCATTTGTGTTGCTCATACGAGTATTGTCATTTTTGTCACAAGAAATATTTTCTTAAAAATATTGTACATAGCTTACGAATATGCACACAATGCTAGTAGATTTTGCTACTAAAAAACAAAGCAAGTATTGTTAATTTTTTTGGTTTTTTATGCCAATGAAATTTGACCGGATTTTATTTTATTTCATTAATGCAGTAAACGTTGCAAGATGTTGTGCTACTTTTGCGTAGCAAACTTCGTTCGCTACCATTACCCTAGTTCTCCTTATGGAGGCAACAATCAGAATGTGGTTCTTACTACAATACTTTGGGACAGCAGTAAAGTAACTTATATCTAAGAGGCATTGAAAGCATTCTTTTGACACATGAGACCCAACTGTCAATGGAAATCCTAACCGAGAACGCAGGGGATGCCTTATGTAGGTTTGGGTCCTGAGGTACTAAGCATCGACTCCCACTCTAATGTTAGTGCATAGCCTTGTCTAAACCCTTTTTCGACATAAAGGGTCGAGCTTGGTGAGATCTTTGCCGAACTTGGTGGAGCAGCCTGCTTTTTCCATAGTCATCCTGCACAGTCGGACGAATTTGGCAGGGATTCCGAAACTAAACATTACTATGTATAGATCGTCCCTATAGATGCTGTCATACGCGGCTTTAAAATCGATCGCGGTGTGTATTGATCTAAAGCTCATCGGTCTTCTCCAAGATCGGCCGTAGTGTGAATATCTGGTCGGTGGTGGACTTTCCTGTCTTGAAGCCACACTTATATGGACCTATCAGGTTGATGACGAACGGTTTCAGGCGTTTACATAATACGGCAGATAAGATCTTGTATGCGATGTGATACGAAGACTGATACCTCTGTAGTTGGCACAGTTCAGTAAGTCTCCTTTTTTGAGGACCGGACAATCCACGCTGAGGTTCCTTTCATCAGGCATACTTTTGGCGACCGTATTTTAGAAACGAGTTGGTGTATGCGATTTTCCAAGTCAACCGCTTTGAAGAATTCGGCAGCCAGGGGGTCCGCTCAAGCAGCTTTGTTGGACTACAGCTTCAATATTTCTTCCTTCACTTCATGCAGGTCGAGTGGACAGAATTGTTGGTCTACATCGTCCAGGCTTATAAGTTGATTGTGCCTGCAGCTTGCAGAAATGCTTCTTTTAAATCCTCGTTTAAATACAATATTCATTACGTCAAGTTCAGATACAAAATCAAAGTCAAAAAAGGTTAAAAAGTCATTTTTAGGAGTGAAGCATGGCTCAGCTATAGCATTAAAAATAAATCGTTATTAAGATCATCAATATCAGGTTTACAAGGTGGCGCAGAATTAATCATCCTATCGAAAGATGTTATAATTTTTTCAAATAGTGTAGTACGTCAATCATATTTGACATTTGTGAACAAGACAGCAGCAGTATACAAACCGAGAAGCAATACCGACAATATACTCCGCAAGAGCGAGGAATAATTGTGTCGATTTTTTTGACCAACAATCGGTCGGTGGTGTTAGTGCAGCGTGAATTTTGACGTCGATTTTCTAATCGTGTCGCGCCAACTGGGCAAACATTCTGGCGCTTAGGTACTCGACTCGAACAGACTGAAATCACAGGAGACCATGTAGAGCGTGGCCGCCACCGGACTGGTCGTTCGGCCAAGAATATCGCGGCTGTGGCAGCCGATGTCGCTGAGAATGAAGAAACATTAACCCGACGAGGGGCCACGCAATTGGGCATCACCAGACGGACCCTGCAGCGAATTTTAGTGAAAAACTTACACTTGTTCCCGTGCAAAGTGCAAACAGTTAATGCCTTCTATCCGTCACCCGCGAAGAGGACGATTTTGTGTCGAAAATCATCATGAGCGATGAGGATCATTTCCACTTAAGCAATTACGTTAATAAGCAAAATATTCGTTTCAGAGGCACTGAAAATCGCATGTGATGCACGAAGAGCTATTACATCCACTCAATCCACGTTCACGCGGGAGGAGTGATATCGCCGTATTTTTTTGAGGACACCATCGGCAATCCGGTCACTGTCACTGACGAATGCTACAGGACAATGAAAAACGACTTATTACTGCCGGAATTAGATGAGCGGAGCTTGGTGAACATGTGGTTTCAACGAGACGGTGCACACAGCACGAGCCACGATGGATATTGTGAAGGAAATGTTTCCTGGTCGCGTAATCTCCCGTTTTGGTGATTTGGTATGGCCAGCCGGATCGCCCGGTTAAACCATCTCAGACTTCTTTCTTTGAGGCTACTTGAAGTCGCGAGCTTATGCCAACAAGCCTCAGACAATCGCAGCCCTTAAGGAAAATATTCGACAGGAATGCGTACAGAAAATGCGTATCAACACTGGTGGCAGCTACTTGGGGGATATCATCTTTTCCCTTAACACAAAAAAATTATAAAGGTCCAAATAAATCACACAATTTAGTAAAAAATTAATTCAAAAACAAAACTGGATGATTATTTTTGTGCGTCCTTGTACTATCTACTGTTATAGCCCATTAAGCCTATTTTCCGTAGTCTTTTAGGGTTCTTTTCAGGACTTATTTTTGATATAAAGTATATTTTCTTTGCGCTTCTAGTAATGGAGGTGGAAAGAATTAATTAAAGAAAGTTGGACTTAACCTCCAGTTTTATACGAGTAGCTTGGTGGACTTCATGCGTTAACCATGGGCATTTGATATTTTGTTTTATGACAGTTTATAAGGAGATATGTCAATTAAAGAGGTCCAACACTAATGTCTGCAGAAATGAACTTCATTATTTACATGTGAGGCGAAATAACAAATACGTCATCGAAGGGGGACAGCATCGAATAGCAGCGCTTTATTATTTATGCTGAAGAAGTCTCTAAAATTAGATGAAGTCGAAAGATTAACTTATAGTCGGATATATTTGGTAAAGATAATTGGCCTAAAAACGGAGCAATATATTGGTTTGAAACCATTTGAAACGTCAAGAAGGCTTGGAGGGCTATTAGGTGAACAGCGGGTATAAATGAGTTCACAACCAATAATCCTAAGTCAGCCGTATAATCGAACGATTGACGAGGCTTGGTGTCGCTTAGTAAAATCTACATATAGATCGTGACAAATAATTATGTGTTCGTATGACGATTGCACTTAATACAGGTTCAGCGGAGTAGCATAGGTTAGGGTTAGGGTTAAAGCAAACACCAATGAGACACTTTGTTAAACCATCGCATAGCTCCATCAAAATATACTCAACCGTGCCTTTGTCAGTGTTTTTAATATCTTATATCTTAATAACTCAATACAGTATACTCCCAAAAATGAGGGCCAATATTTAACTTCGCAACGAATTGAGGTGGCTGGCTGCCTGGCTGGACTCACAATGGCGATTATGTTGACCGAAAAATTCACGAATTTCATGAAAAGTTACTTTTACAGATCGCCCATTTCCGTAATAAGACTGAATAACCAAAATACGTTGTTGCATGACTAAAATTGCCAAAAATTATATAACATATGTTAAAAACACCAACCATACTGAATTCAGTGAATGACAGTAATTGGAAAAATGAAGCGGGGGAAAGCGGCGGGACCAGACAGCATTCCATCAGAGTTTTGGTCGAAGATGGAGGGGATCGGCAGCGTTTGGCTATCGAAACTTTTAAATAAACTAAAATGCGGACAACCTATGCCGAATCAATGGAGAAGTAGCTTCTTGGTTCCATTATACAAAGGAAAAGGCGACACTCGAGAATGCAACAACTACCGTTCAATCAAGCTTATGTCACACACAATGAAAATCGTCGAAAGAGTCTTAAACGAACGTCTTCGGCAAATAATAAAGTTCGATAATAGCCAGTGTGGATTTGTTGAAGGAAGATCGACGGTGGACGCTATCCAAAGCCTACGAATAATAATGGAAAAGCACCGAGACTCGTCTAAGGATTTACACATGGTATTTATCGTCCTCGAGAAAGCATTCGATCGAGTGCCTAGGGATCTCATATGGGCCGCGCTGAGGTCTCAAAACGTACCGGAAACGTATGTTAGAATAATACAAGACATGTACGGAAACGTGAAAACTGCGGTCAAAAGCTCTGCTGGACTAACGAGAGAATTTTCAGTTAATGTCGGAGTGCATCAATGAAGCGTACTTAGCCCTTTCCTCTTTAACGTAGTATTCGACTATCTTTTAAAAGACTGCATGCGCGAAGCAAATGTAACGCCAATTCTCTTCGCTGACGACGCAGTTATACTTAGCGATAACGTCGAAGATTTACAGAACGCCTTAGATTTGACGTGCCCATTTGCGCATCCGTTGCGACCTGTTCCGGATATAATGTTAGACGGAATAGTTCTTCCGAAAAGCACTTCCTTTAAGTACTTAGGAAGCGAAATGTTACGACGACGTAAAAAATAGAGTGAGGGTGGGGTGCATGAAATGGCGGGAAAATTCGGGAATCTTTTGCGACCGAATTTGTCAACTTAAATTGAATGGGAAACTCTACACCACGGTTGTTAGACCAGCTCTTATATACGGTTCACAGTGCTGGACAATGTACGAAGCGTTTAAAAACAAGATGACGGCAGCGGAAATGAAAATGTTAAGGATGTCTAGTGGAGTCACTAAACGCGATTGTATAAGATCTACGCGTATACGAGGAAGTCTACATATAAAGAATTCGGTAACCGAACAGCTTGAGGCGAATAGAATAAGCTGGTATTGCCACGTTCAAAGAAGATCTGCGGAAAATCCGGTTAAAAAGGCACTATCAACTACGGTCACTCCAACTGTAAGAAAACGAGGTCGGAAAAAGAATTCCTGGATTTCTCAGATGGCAAATGCGCAACAACGCCTGGGGCTTACCACTGAAGCGATCCAGGACCGAGCATTATGTCGACGCGTTCTGCGGTCTGCGACATTAGCCAACCCCATAAGCGGAGCAGCAGCGATGCAGTAAAAATGGGAAACTCGTTACGCATAAGTTCGTATAACGAGGAAAGGGTTAATAAAAGGATAAGAAGAAGACAGTAATTGACACCATCACCCCTTATTTACATGATGTACTACTTTGTTTGTATCCACTAGAGGATTTTAGTAGTCCAACTGGACGTAAACAAATTCCGTTAGAAACATGATATTCTTATTCAAAAAACTTCTCCGCAGCTTTGTGACTGTTTGACTCAGTTTTGTTTGGGCGCGCGTCAAAGATGGATACGAGCAAAGTGAAAATACGCCATATTTTAAAATTTTTCTGCGATTAAGGTGAAAACGCAAACGAGGCAGGTGAGAATGTAAATCATATTTATGGTCTTATGGTCCGGCAATTCCGTTTCAGTAATTTGGATGTCAGAGATGCACCACGCTCTAGAAGTCCAATTGTCGAAAATTCCGATATAATCATGGAAATCGTGGAGCCTGTTTTGATTACGCAGGATCTAAACATTACACATAGAACCGTTTGGAACCATTCAAATTAGGCTGGATACAAAAAGAAGATCGATGTATAGGTGTCACACGAGATAACGCACGAAAACCACATGGATTCAATTTCCATCTGCAAATAGCCGCTGAATTGCATCAAAATCTATCTATTTCTAACGCAGATGTTGACTTGTAATGAAAAGTGAATATTACGACAACCTCAAGCGAAAATGATGGACAGGCCAGGATTGACGGCCAGAAAGGTTTTTCTGTATGTTTGGTGGAATTGGCAGGAAATTATCTACGATGAGCAAAACTCTTAATTCGAACCTGTACTATCAACAATTGAACCGTCTAGTCTGAAGGAAGCAATCGCCATGAAACGGTCAACCTTCGCAAATTGGAAGAAAATTGTGGTCCATCAGAGAAACACACATAGAGAGTGACTCGCCAGAAGCTCCGGAACCTTGGTTGGTGGCTTATAATACATCCACCCTATAGCCCGGACCTGGCGAGTTTTTGGCGAACGAATTTGCTGATGAAAATGGCCTCAAGAGAGGCTTGTGGAAAACGACTGTCCCAGTTTTTTGGCAATAGAGATGAGGGCTTCTATGGGAGAGGAATAATGGAATTCTAGTCTTTGAATTTTATTGGGATTGATCTTTCAGTGATTTGGACAACAACAGCTCCTCTTGTGGAGAATACGGAGAAAATCAGTTTTTCTCGCTTGTTTTTTGTTGCACATGGCCGATTTTTTTGGTGTTGGACTCTTTGCTCAGACGCAAATCCAACGTCTTGTGATGAGAGTTGCCGCGAGTTTGTTCTTCTAAACAACGACATTGCTTTATTTACCATCATCTTTTCATGGGTTCAGACGAATTTAATGATAATCACCGAGTCTGACTTAGGTTTCTCTCAAAAGATTAGATTTATCGAAGGCGGTTCGGTATTTAATATCGAGCATATTTTAAAGACATTACTTAAAGGCACTCCTACTAAGACAGTGTCCGTTTTTTGAGTTAGATGACTCAAGTGTGAAAGATCATCAAGTCCAAGCCCCAAGTATATAGGGGCTGTTTTGGCGTAAATTTCCACATTTAAGCAAATATTAACACTCTGACAACTTAGAGAACTTGTAGTAAGATCAAAGAAAAAACAAGCCGTATTCCGTATTGAGGTTTATGTTCCCGAAGCAGCGGCCAGTAATGTTTCGAATAGAAATTCAAAACAAAAATCCAAACTTACTACTGCGCTGATTGTGAAACAAGCCAATTTCTTATTTTTTGCAATTTTGAAAAGGTCTCAGATACTCGTAGCACGAAATTTATTTGTATTTTTAACACATTATTCACTGCTTACGAGCATATACGAGTACATACGTGAGTTTCACGTATTGATCCAAGAAGATATATTGTATTGCTTGATACTTCAAATCACTGATACATAACAGCTTCCCTTTGCAATCAGCATAAGGCAATTATTTTAATTAAATGCATTTAAAAGGTATTTATTTTCCAATCGGCAGCGGAATAAACATGTTTTTATTTGAGGTAGAAAATGTGCTCATTAATTAGATGCATGAAAGTCCGATGTTTGTACATCAATCAATCGGAAATGTAAACGTGAATTTCTAATCGAAATAGAATGGAGAATGAGTTACTAGTTTATCAAGTTTGCACAATTAATTATAATATTTACAATAGGTGCATTGTTAAACTCAACTGATTTCCAATTAGTTCAATTGAACTATAGAGAGGTTCAATGAAATCAAATATTTAGATATTTTTCTTCTTTAGTTAAATACTTGAGACAATGACATTGAACGCGAAAAAACATTGATGCTGTAAAATGCCCCAGGTATGAAGTCTGGTGTTGGCCCTGGCATATTCAGTCCAACTCACAAAGCGCGATGTTTTGGCAATGTACATATGCTCATATACGCATATTTCAACACTCGAGACTAGAAAAAATAATGTGCCTCACACTCTAACTAACTTTCTTATTTTAGGTGGCGCTACAGTCTGTGATGGACCTGGTCCTCAGTCAACAGCTAGCATCTCCAGCTAGCTTGATCTTTTTCTTTTGTTAGCTATCTACAGCTTCGCACGCTGAGTGCGCCACCTGAGTCTTGACCTTGCTCTACTGCGCTGCTACTCGGTGACGGATTCGAAGACCGGAGAACTGGTGTTTATCTGCTTTACATTACCCACCCATCTCAGTCATTGGTTCTTCACTCTTCTAGCTAAGTCAATGTCGCTGTACAGTCCAATTGCCTTCTTATCCCAATAAAGCAGCGATTGGCAAGAGTTTGTTTTTCGTCTTTAATTACCTCAACGTTATACCTGTCGAGGGTGACTTTCTGTCCCAGACGTCGGTATTAAGTGTCCTTTTCCTCGACAGCATTTACTTCGTCTTGCCCTCGTTGACCACTCAACTCATTTTTTCCATCTCAATATTTGCGAAAGCGCCACCGAAATCACGCTGCTTTCTTTCGATTCCTCTTACACTCTGGGCTTTGGTTTTGAGTAGTACCTCCGCTTAGAATGGATCACCGCGGTCTCGACAATAACGTGCATATTTAAGAAGCCTACCACAATGTGATCCTTTGCTCCAATTTGTATTTCAAATTTGTATGAATAATTTACTGTCTCTGTAAACAAACTATTTACTACTGCTTTATTTTTTTAAAATTCAAAGTGATCAACAGTTTGATTTTGATACGCTGTCTGACTGGCTACGCAGAATTGTATCCCTGTATCCTGGTACTGAGGATCGTAGGATCCTCAACATACCGTTGATGTGATTTGTTGTATTCTGTATTATATCAGCTCATATCTCGTACACTGACTAGACAGACAGTATAAAAAGTCTATTAGAACGGATTTTTCAGCTTCCTTACGATGCTTGTATACAGCTCTTTGTTTCGTTTTCTATAACATGGATGCCGCTACTAATATGACCACAAACACTTTTCACTTAAAACAAAAATAAGGTACGAATTGAGCCTAAAAGTGGCTGACAGAGTATTCCAGCAAAGCTATGAATGTGTACGACGCTTTGTGGGAAAATCCACTTTCTGTAACATGTAGTAGCAAGAGAACCCAATATACACAAACCCGATGGTTCAGGTGTTAAACATATACGAAGCCGGTCCCAAAAGTATGCGACCTGATAGAGGAGATGACGAAAATATATTTTTTTTTTCAACGTTTTAGCTCTATACACTTTCCCATTTTTTTTTTTTTTTTTTTTTTTTTTTTTCCGGCGAGGGCAGGTGAAAATCTTCCATCAGACACTATGAGGATCAGAAGCGCGTGCTCATAGTAGTGTGAGATTCTTACTCACTAAAAACACCTCCCTTCATTGTTGATTTTAATACCGCAACTAAGTAGAACTTATCAAGCAGTTTTTATTTCATAAGTTAGTCACGATTGGTAGGACACTTTCCAATGGAAGACCCTACATATTCCGCTTTCTTAATGCGGTTTCAATTTATCGCGCAAGGTCCAACGGTTTAGTTCGTTGAAGACGGCGTAGTATGTTTCGTTCGACCAAGACTTCTAGGACTGTATTGTTGATATGGCCGCTTAACCGGACTTTATGTTTTCGTGCGCAGTTCCTGACTTCATCTTCCACGAAAGGAACTCCGAGGTCTCGATGCAGGTCATTATTTCTTATAAACCATGGGGCACGCACAGATTGTCGTAGCACTTTATTTTCAAAAGTTTGTATTATATTTACATTTGATTTCTTAGTACAACCCCAGAGTTGTATACCATAGGTCCACACCGGCTTTAGCACTTGCTTATAAAGAAGCAGCTTGTTTTCTAAGCTTAGCTTGGAATGTTTACCAAGTAGCCAGTACATTTCTCTGTATTTGGCCTCTAGTTCTTTTCGTTCCTTTCTAACATGCGTTTTCCATTTAAGCTTCGCGTCAAGTGTCATTCCCAAATACTTAGCCTCGTTTGCAAAGGGGATACACACCGAGTTTATAGAAATGGGCAAGTGATTTATCTTTCTGTAGGTGAAGTCAACATGTACAGATTTTGTCTCATTAAGGGTAATTCGCCAGATCTTTGTCCACTCGTAGACTTTATTTAAAGCAGTCTGGAGTTTCGCCGTTGAGTCTTCTATTGATTCTCCAACCGCTAAGATAGCGGTGTCGTCAGCAAAAGTAGCGAGAACAGTATCCTCGACGTGTGGTATATCTCTTGTATATAAAAGGTACAAAAGTGGGCCCAGTACGCTTCCCTGCGGTATTCCGGCTAGGATATCTTTAAATTTCGAAACATCATTTCCGTATCGAAAGCGAAAAATTCTATTTTCAAAATAGCTTGTCAATATATTATAAAGCTTTAATGGCAAAATTCGTCGCAGTTTGAACTTCAAACCTTCATGCCATACTTTGTCAAAAGCTTGTGAGACGTCAAGAAATACGCTCGAACAAATCTTTTTTTCTTCCAGGGATCTTTCAATTACATCAGTAATTCTATGCACCTGATCAATTGTTGAATGCTTAGTCCGAAATCCAAATTGATGGCTGGGAATAAGATTTTGGTTTTCGATAATTGGGAGAAGACGTTTTAGCAAAATCCTCTCAAAGATTTTCGACAGGATCGGTAGAAGAGAAATGGGTCTGAATGATTTTTTATCGTTTGGAGGTTTTCCTGGTTTTAGTACCATAATGACTTCTGCAACTTTCCACTGGCTTGGCACGTATTCAAGCCTCAGAGCCGCGTTAATAATGTGTAAGAGCTTTATAAGTGCTTTTTGGGGTAGCATTTTCAGAACTTCTCCGGTAATAAGGTCATACCCCGGAGCCTTCTTTGGTTTTAATTTCCTTATTACAGTTTTGATTTCAGCAAGAGTTGCATTTGTCATTACAAAATTACTATATGCTATTTCTAAAGAATTGGTGCCGGGTGCCGGGTGCCAGTGTCGGGCCGTCGGAGGGCTTGAAAATTTCTTCAAGATAGTCGGCAAAAACCTCCGCTTTTTCCTTATCCCCCTTAGCCCATTCGTTATTGCCGACCTTGATTGGTGGCGCGGGGATTTTGGGCCTTTTTAAGCATTTTAAAGCTTTCCAAAGCGAGTAATTTGTTTCTTTTCCTGCCGTCAGGTTTTGAACATATGTATTTACTTCGGAATTTCTGTAACTTTTAAGAGTCTCCTTGAGCAGATTACAGAGCCTGTTTAAGCGTGTTTTATCCTGCGGCGCTCGAGTTGTTTGCCATCTTTTGCGAGCTTTTCTTTTTTCTCTTATCATATCTTTTACCTCAGGCGGGTAGTTTAAGTTACGTTTAGCCGTGTTTTTTCGTTGACAAGGTGTATTGTTCCACGCAGCACATTGGACTATTTCAACGAAAGAATCCACTTCGATTTCAAGTTCAAGTGCTGTTTTAAGTGAAACGTCTAGTTCTAGGTTATTATTAATCTCATTTCTGAATCCTTCCCAATTAGTATTTCGTCCAGTTAGTCTTAATGGTCCTTGTTTTTTAATAAACGTGTCGTTCATTGTCAGTATGACTGGAGAATGATCGGAGGAAAGATCGAAGCTTTCATCAACGTTTATATCCGAGTTAGGAATTCCTTTAACAACGAAGAAATTGACAAGATTGGGTATTTTCGTTGTGTCTGTTGGCCAATAAGTCGGCTTGCCCGTTGAATAGAAGTCACAATTGTGTTCCATACATGCTTTATAGAGTATTTAACCCTTTTGGGAGACACATCTTGATCCCCAAAAAGTGTGTTTGGCATTGAAATCACCGCTAATCATAAAAGCCGATCCAAGAGAATTGAATATATTTTTAAATATATGTTTTGAAGGCGTAAATCGTGGAGGACAGTAGATGGCTGAAATAGTAAAGGAGTTCCGTACCAATTTTACGCGCACCGCAATTAGTTGTACAGACTCGAGCTCTACTTTTATATCTTCGTTGTGCTCAAGAGACTCTTTAATGTATACAGAGGATCCGCCTCTCGCGTTTCCCGAAGGGTGATACGCGTAGTAGTCTTTAAAACCTCTAATTTTTGCAGATGACCCATTTTTCAAGTGGGTTTCGGAAACCAAACAAACGTCAATGTCGTTTTTCCTTAGGAATAACTCAAGTTCATAAAGTTTTTCTAAGATTCCGTTTGCATTCCAGGTGAGTACGTTTAATTTTTCCCTTTTCATTTTTTAGGCGAAGGACGTTTTTTATTGAACCTATTTTCAAACTTCTTTAGCTTATCTAAAATAAGTGCATTGATTTTGTTTTGCTGCTCAAGCTGCGCGAGAATAACGGAAAAAACTTGGGAAGCAGGATCTCCGGAATTTTTTGCCTTTAGCTTGGTAGCTTCAGCGTATGTAAGTTTTTCCGATGCTTTCTTTTCAACACTGGAACCAATCACTTTCGCCTTGGCGTTTTTAACGATATTTTGAGCAGATCCCGATGTTTTTTCTTTAGTTTTGGGATTCTCTTCTTGTGGCTTAAACAACTTGTCACGTCTGTTTTGCAACTCCTTTGCTACTTCACAGCCACGGAAATTTGCTACGTGTTTACCCCTGCAGTTGACACAAGTCGGAGGGGTTTGTTTGCTTACGTTGCATTCTTTGGACAGGTGTTTACCTGCGCATTTTACGCACCGAGGCTCTTTTTGGCAGTAAGCTTGCGTATGGTTAAATTCCTGGCATCGCTTACACTGCGGGATCAGTTTCGAGTTTTTGCGTCGAGGCTCAATTTTAACAATAATGTTGAGGATTGACTTAATATCGTATATTTTTTGGGTATGTTCAGTGTTCTCAAAGGTTAGCATAAAGAGGGGAAGGCTACGTTTAACTGTCATATCCTTTCCTTCAATTTTTTGTTTCTCTCGCTTTTCGATGTTGACGACATCAATGATTTTAAAACCCTTGTTTTTTAAATCACTTACGATATCTTCTTTTGGGCAAGACGGAAGCAGTCCTCTGGCGACGACACGAATAGGTCTTTCGCACTTGTTCTCGTATGTGAACCATTGGATTTTTTCGACGCTTAACTTGCGAGAAAGAATGCGATAGTTGTCAGCGTCCTTGACGTTGACTTTCCATACATTATTATTGCGCGATGTTACTATATAGTCCGATCTCGGCAGGGTCATCAATATGTTTTGGAGTTTCATGTAATCTGAAACTCCAGTGACATTGATTGGCGGGGGTGTTCGTTGTTTTTCCGCTTTGATTTTTTCAGGACTCATGTTATTGTTGACATTTTTCTTCGATTCATCTCCCTTTGCTTCACGTTGAGAGACGATTTTGGGAGAAGACGCAGCTTTACGCTTTTTTCCGGGGCGTTTTTGCAAGATCCAGTCGGTTTCTCGACCTAGCTCTTCTTCATCTGTTTCGTAGATATTTTTAACAGATTCAATAGACATAACGTCGCTGTTTGACTTTTCCTTGCTTTTCAGTTTTTCCAGTTCTTTTTTAAGATCTTCGCATGTCGCTTCCATTTTGGTTAGCCTAGTACGAAGTTCGGTATTTTCGTCTTTCAGGCTATTTATTTTCGCTGAGGTCCATTCTTCACAAGACGACGTTTTTGATGTCGTTGGACTTCTGTTGTTATCTTCTTGTTTTGGAGATCTAGGTGGTGGAGATCTCGAAACCCGTGAACTTTTTCCGAATGGGTTGATAAGATGCAATAATTGGCTCGCCCCAGAATCCATCGAGCCGACCTCCGTAAAGGGTGGATTTTCCAGCATAGCTGGTCTGCCACCTGGGGTAATAATTCCATTTGTTTTACTCATTGCATAATTAGTATACACTTCGCGCTCGGTATACGGAGGGTGAATTTTAGTCGCCTCTTACGACAGGCATGCATACCTCGGGTATATTCTAACCCCTACCCGAAGGGGGTACTTTCCCAGTGAAGTTTAATAGCTTCGATACCCTTTTTATAGTACGAATCGTCAAGTTCTTCAAAATAGCAAATAACTGCGATCTGTTCGTTTTAGGCAAATCTCTTACCACCAGGCCAATTTTTTAGATTTGGAAAAAGAAAATAATCTGAGGGAGCAAGATCGGGCGAATAGGGTGCGTGTGAAAGCAATTTGATCTTCAACTCACTGACTTTAGCCATCACACTGACGGACACGTGGACTGATGCTGAAATAAAACTTTCCTTTTCGTTGTTGATTGTGCTGGCTTTTTCAAGATAATCAATAAGACATATCCCACGCGAATCTCATGAAACTGACGCCATGATCTTGCCAGCTGAATGATTCGCCTGGGTATGCCTTCTTTGGAGCCGGTTCTCGGCTTTTAGTCCACTGTTTTGACTGGTCCTTCATCCATGGTTACGAATTGATGCAAAATCTTGGCTTTATTACTACGAAACATTGTCATTGTTTGCGCTCCATTGTGAGCAAACGCGGCACCCCTCTCGCGAACAGTTTTTTTATGTCCAAATTTTCAATCAATATGCGATGTACAGCACTTTTTGAAATGTCTAACATGACTGCAATCTCACGCACTTTCAGTTGACGGTCACCCAATACGATTTTTTTTAACATTTTCCGTCGTAGTGAACTCCTCTTGGTCGACCATTGTGGTGTTCGCCTTAAGCTACCCAATATTTTATTGTTGTAAACGAAGAAGCGGACTATCCTAGAGTAGAATCCAGTTAGACTTTGATATCTGTTGTTCTGAGACCTTTCAGGTGAAAGTACTGGATCTCGATTTTTTCCATGATTTCAAATTGACTGAGAACGTTCACTTTTGATTGCTTTCGAAAAAGTGCCATCCAACGTAGCGTTATCAAATTTAAATCTTAGGCTGTTGAAAGATTGTATTTTCGATCGTAGAAATTGTTTTATAAAACTCTACGCATTAATAAGTATGTTCGGGTATATTTTGGACCGCCCTCGTATCTCTTAAAAGGTGCCTTGTCATGCTGGAAAACAACACTTACCAAGTTTGTTTCAAGCTAAATGCTACGTTCATAAACTGTCAACTCAGAAGTCTTAAAGTCTTACATTTCGAAAGAAGAAAACTTACTCGGATATTTAGGTTTGCGGTGACAGCGCATAGTTATTGATTTGGACTTATTCCTTGTTGGAGGATCTGCTGGAAGATTTGGTCGGTTGTGGACTTTTTTAAAAGTGCTCTGATAGGCGGGAATCAGGTTGTTCAGGGAGGTTTTCAGACACAATGTGACAGATATGATCTAGCATGCGATGTTGGGGAGACTTTTGACTCTGAAGTTGGCGCAGTTGAGAATGTGTCAAATTTTTGTAGACTGAATAACCGCTGCCAGAATGGGTTAGTGCATGCTTTACAAAAAGCCAATATCTTCCAGTAACATCAACTACATCGGCCAGGTGGACGGGACCTTTGGCTATTATTATCTAGATTAAAGGGTCTATATTGTTGGGCTTCTTAGCGGTTGCACAGTCTGCAGAAATTGCCTGCCGATTTGTCCGAAATGATCAAAATTGCTATGTTTGTTTTAGGAACAGTTTATACGAAGGTATATAATTGATGATACTCGTATTAAGTTGAAAAAATGATATCGGTCAAATGAGTTCGTTTTACGGCATTTTGAATTGTTTTTCGCAAAACACCTGTTCTAAATAATTGATTTCGGCAGTCTGTAGTTTGTTGCGGTTATAGGGAAAATTCAAAAACCTGGTCGGCCAGTGTAAGCCGCTAAAACGGGAGATCACACGGTCTTGAGATGGAAATCGGTGGTTTGAAATCTCCATAGTTGTCCGAGCCGTGTCTGGGTTTACTCCTCCCTGCAGTTACAATAATGCTCGAGACCCAACTCAGCAACTTAAGGCAATAAAAAAACTCTTTTAACAGCTGCCTGTAGCGCTCACAAGTTACGGTTACGGTGGTGGCGTCAGCATTCTCAAAAAAGGCGATCACTTCCTTTTGAGGAGATGCAATGGCTCTTCGTGTATTTCATATGCATTCTTCGTGTCCCAGAATTGCAAGTCTCACATTATCTCATAAATAGCAATGGGCTTCGTCCTCATTATGATTTTGGATACGAAATCATCCTTTTCTAGCAACAGGTTCAACAGAGCATAGAATTAAGATGACGAGCAACACCCGGCCGGCCACAACTTGTCACATCTCTAGTGGACTTAGCTTACTTTGAGAGTATGGTGCCAAACGCTTAATTGTTCAGGCACATGGTGTAGGACGACGAAGAAAACAAGCATCAACGATGCGTCAAAACAACAGACTGGAAATTAGTCAAATAAGCTACTCGTAAGACACTAATTCGGCATTCTCCAGGCGTAAAAAGCTCCACTGCATATTGGCAACTATGTAATTCACTCTCTGTCTGCAAGATAAATGTCAAAGCATAATGACATTTGATGCCAATTGCAAAAATCATGGCGCATTGAGATTTTGACATTACTCGTATATTTGCCCCCATTAGTTTATATCTCAGTTTTTGATCTTGCTTATGTCTGACCCATCCCATCGCACTTGTAAGACGGCAAA
The DNA here is from genome assembly GCA_928272305.1 of Volucella inflata. NCBI lineage: Eukaryota > Metazoa > Arthropoda > Insecta > Diptera > Syrphidae > Volucella > Volucella inflata. The sequence goes on along the minus strand of OV743717.1, from coordinate 79,224,079 downwards.
GATAGGGTTTATTTTCTAGCAGATATAAAATTGACATTTTTGGATTTGCTTTTTATATTTTTGATAACTCCAGTTATATGTCGAGTTACACTGATGGCATGCTATGACACCAACCCCCTTCAAGATATGTATTACATTGAAGATGCCCAGTAGCCAATTGGGAAGCATTACAAAAAGCAGATCAAGCAAGAAAACAACATTTCAAGGAAAGAAGGAAGGCCTTAGCAAACTTGGCGTGCCCAACCTCAATTTCGGGCTCAAGAGTCCCTAACGAAATATATCTTTACACTTCTAGCCCTAGAATAACGTGCTTAAATCTCAATATCGAAATTCTAGCCCTAGAATAGCGTGCCTTAATCTCAAGGCCGTAATTCTAGCCCTAGAATAGCATGCCTTAATCTCGAGGCCGTAGTTCTAACATGCCTATATCTCAAGACCGTAAATCTAGCCTTAGAATAGTGTGCCTAAATTTCAAGGCCATAATTCTAGCCCTTGAATCTAATCTAAATCTCAAGACCGCAATTCTAGCCCTAAATCTCAGGGCCGTAATTCTAGCCCTAGAATAGCGTGCCTCAATCTCAAGACCGCAATTCTAGCCCTAGAATAACATGCCTAAATCTCAAGACTGCAATTCTAGCCCTAGAATAGCATGCCTCAATCTCAAGACCGTAATTCTAGCCCTAGAATAGCGTGCCTAAATCTCAAGACCGCAATTCTAGCCCTAAATCTCAAGGCCGTAATTCTAGCCCTAGAATTGCGTGCCTATATCTCAAGACCGAGATTCTAGCCCTAGAATAGCGTGCCTAAATCTCAAGACCGCAATTCTAGCCCTAAATCTCAGGGCCGTAATTCTAGCCCTAGAATAGCGTGCCTCAATCTCAAGACCGCAATTCTAGCCCTAGAATAACATGCCTAAATCTCAAGACTGCAATTCTAGCCTTAGAACAGCGTGCCTAAATCTCAAGACCGTAATTCTAGCCCTAGAATAGCGTGCCTAAATCTCAAGACCGCAATTCTAGCCCTAAATCTCAAGACCGAAATCTAGCCCTAGAATAGCATGCCTAAATCTCAAAGTCGTAATTGTAGCCTTAGGATAGCATGCCGAAATCTCAAGACCGTAATTCTAGCCCTAGAATAGCGTGCATTACGGCCTTGAGATTTAGCGTGCATAAATCTAGCCCTAGACCAGCGTGCCTAAATCTCAAGGCCGTTATTCTAGCCCTAGAATACCGTACCTAAATCTCAAGACTGCAATTCTAGCCCTAGAATAGCATGCCTAAATCTCAAAGTCGTAATTGTAGCCTTAGGATAGCATGCCGAAATCTCAAGACCGTAATTCTAGCCCTAGAATAGCGTGCATTACGGCCTTGAGATTTAGCGTGCATAAATCTAGCCCTATAATTGCGTGCCTAGATCTCAAGGCCGTAGTTCTAGGGCTAGAATTACGGCCTTGAGATTTAGGGCTAGAATTACGGTCTTGAGATTGAGGCATGTTATTCTAGGGCTAGAATTGCAGTCTTGAGATTTAGGCATGTTATTCTAGGGCTAGAATTGCAGTCTTGAGATTTAGGCACGGTATTCTAGGGCTAGAATAACGGCCTTGAGATTTAGGCACGTTGTTCTAGGGCTAGATTTCGGTCTTGAGATTTAGGCATGCTATCCTAATGCTAGAATTACGGCCTTGAAATTTATGCATACAATTCTAGGGGCTATTCTATTCTAGATTAAGGCGTGCTATAGGGTTAGCATGCCACTGCACACTGACATTCATTGTTCATTTTATAGGTACGCTCATTTCTCCATAGACTTTAAGGGTACGTGTGGTTGGCTTACAGTTTGGACTACTTAGATCACTAGTGAACAGGTGGCACCTGTGTCTAACTGAAAATTTAAAGGGCGCAGATTAACGTGAGGCAACACGAACATTTTTTTTTGGATTTTGGTCAGTCTCTAACTCTGCCGAAGAAACTCTTCCAAAAGGGGGCTTACTGTCGGCTTACATGTTTATTGAGTGAGCAGATTCTAACTGCCTAAAGCACGAGCCGAAATTCGATTGAAGGCCCTGCCTGCGAGTCATCGCTGTGTTTGGGCATGCCTTCTTCCTCGACTTTTAGATTGATGGCGATGTTTGCCGACAAACAAACGATACTTATATCGCTAAGACGTTGACAGTTATCACACACTGAGTCCATGTGTTTGCACTGATTCCGGTTGTGTAGGGGAAACAGCCGGGACATGACTTTCTTGCATTAAAAATTTCATGTGGCTTACTTGTGGATCTCGGGCAACTTTGTTGTTCGTGTTGCTTCACGTTTATCTGCGCCCTTTAAATTTTCAGTTAGACACAGGTGCCACCTGTTCACTAGTGATCTAGGTAGTCCAAACTGTAAGCCAACCCCACGTACCCTTAAAGTCTATGGAGAAATGAGCGTACCTATAAAATGAACAATGAATGTCAGTGTCCAGTGGCATGCTAACCCTATAGCATGCCTTTATCTCGAGGCCGTAGTTCTAGCATGCCTTATCTCAAGACCGCAATTCTAGCCCTAGAATATCATGCCTAAATCTCAAGACTGCAATTCTAGCCCTAGAATAGCATGCCTCAATCTCAAGACCGTAATTCTAGCCCTAGAATAGCGTGCCTAAATCTCAAGACCGCAATCCTAGCCCTATATCTCAAGACCGAGATTCTAGCCCTAGAATAGCGTGCCTAAATCTCAAGACCGCAATTCTAGCCCTAAATCTCAGGGCCGTAATTCTAGCCCTAGAATAGCGTGCCTCAATCTCAAGACCGCAATTCTAGCCCTAGAATAACATGCCTAAATCTCAAGACTGCAATTCTAGCCCTAGAACAGCGTGCCTAAATCTCAAGACCGTAATGCACGCTATTCTAGGGCTAGAATTACGGTCTTGAGATTTAGGCACGCTATTCTAGGGCTAGAATTACGGTCTTGAGATTTATGATATTCGAGGGCTAGAATAACGGCCTTGAAATTTCGGCACGTTATTCTAGCCCTAGAATTACGGCCTTGAGATTTAGGCACGCAATTCTAGGGCTAGAATTGCGGTCTTGAGATATAGGCACGCAATTCTAGGGCTAGAATTACGGCCTTGAGATATAGGCACGCTGTTCTAGGGCTAGATTGCGGTCTTGAGATTTCGGCATGCTATCCTAAGGCTAGAATTACGACTTTGAGATTTAGGCATGCTATTCTAGGGCTAGAATTGCAGTCTTGAGATTTAGGTACGGTATTCTAGGGCTAGAATAACGGCCTTGAGATTTAGGCACGCTGTTCTAGGGCTAGATTTCGGTCTTGAGATTTAGGCATGCTATCCTAATGCTAGAATTACGGCCTTGAAATTTATGCATACAATTCTAGGGCCTATTCTATTCTAGATTAAGGCGTGCTATAGGGTTAGCATGCCACTGCACACTGACATTCATTGTTCATTTTATAGGTACGCTCATTTCTCCATAGACTTTAAGGGTACGTGGGGTTGGCTTACAGTTTGGACTACCTAGATCACTAGTGAACTGGTGGCACCTGTGTCTAACTGAAAATTTAAAGGGCGCAGATTAACGTGAGGCAACACGAACATTTTTTTTTGGATTTTGGTCAGTCTCTAACTCTGCCGAAGAAACTCTTCCAAAAGGGGGCTCACTGTCGGCTTACATGTTTATTGAGTGAGCAGATTCTGACTGCCTAAAGCACGAGCCGAAATTCGATTGAAGGCCCTGCCTGCGAGTCATCGCTGTGTTTGGGCATGCCTTCTTCCTCGACTTTTAGATTGATGGCGATGTTTGCCGACAAACAAACGATACTTATATCGCTAAGACGTTGACAGTTATCACACACTGAGTCCATGTGTTTGCACAGATTCCGGTTGTGTAGGGGAAACAGCCGGGACATGACTTTCTTGCATTAAAAATTTCATGTGGCTTACTTGTGGATCTCGGGCAACTTTGTTGTTCGTGTTGCTTCACGTTAATCTGCGCCCTTTAAATTTTCAGTTAGACACAGGTGCCACCAGTTCACTAGTGATCTAGGTAGTCCAAACTGTAAGCCAACCCCACGTACCCTTAAAGTCTATGGAGAAATGAGCGTACCTATAAAATGAACAATGAATGTCAGTGTCCAGTGGCATGCTAACCCTATAGCATGCCTTTATCTCGAGGCCGTAGTTCTAGCATGCCTTATCTCAAGACCGCAATTCTAGCCCTAGAATTGCGTGCCTATATCTCAAGACCGCAATTCTAGCCCTAGAATACCGTGCCTAAATCTCAAGACTGCAATTCTAGCCCTAGAATAACATGCCTAAATCTCAAGACCGAGATTCTAGCCCTAGAATAGCGTGCCTAAATCTCAAGACCGCAATTCTAGCCCTAAATCTCAGGGCCGTAATTCTAGCCCTAGAATAGCGTGCCTCAATCTCAAGACCGCAATTCTAGCCCTAGAATAACATGCCTAAATCTCAAGACTGCAATTCTAGCCCTAGAATAGCATGCCTCAATCTCAAGACCGCAATTCTAGCCCTAAATCTCAAGGCCGTAATTCTAGCCCTAGAACTACGGCCTTGAGATTTAGGCACGCAATTATAGGGCTAGAATTACGGCCTTGAGATTTAGGGCTAGAATTGCGGCCTTGAGATTGAGGCACGCTATTCTAGGGCTAGAATTACGGCCCTGAGATTTAGGGCTAGAATTGCGGTCTTGAGATTTAGGGCTAGAATTGCGGTCTTGAGATTTAGGCACGCTATTCTAGGGCTAGAATCTCGGTCTTGAGATATAGGCACGCAATTCTAGGGCTAGAATTACGGCCTTGAGATTTAGGGCTAGAATTGCGGCCTTGAGATTTAGGCACGCTATTCTAGGGCTAGAATTGCGGCCTTGAGATTTAGGCACGCTATTCTAGGGCTAGAATTACGGTCTTGAGATTGAGGCATGTTATTCTAGGGCTAGAATTGCAGTCTTGAGATTTAGGCATGTTATTCTAGGGCTAGAATTGCAGTCTTGAGATTTAGGCACGGTATTCTAGGGCTAGAATAACGGCCTTGAGATTTAGGCACGTTGTTCTAGGGCTAGATTTCGGTCTTGAGATTTAGGCATACAATTCTAGGGCCTATTCTATTCTAGATTAAGGCGTGCTATAGGGTTAGCACTCATTGTTCATTTTATAGGTACGCTCATTTCTCCATAGACTTTAAGGGTACGTGTGGTTGGCTTACAGTTTGGACTACTTAGATCACTAGTGAACAGGTGGCACCTGTGTCTAACTGAAAATTTAAAGGGCGCAGATTAACGTGAGGCAACACGAACATTTTTTTTTGGATTTTTGTCAGTCTCTAACTCTGCCGAAGAAACTCTTCCAAAAGGGGGCTTACTGTCGGCTTACATGTTTATTGAGTGAGCAGATTCTAACTGCCTAAAGCACGAGCCGAAATTCGATTGAAGGCCCTGCCTGCGAGTCATCGCTGTGTTTGGGCATGCCTTCTTCCTCGACTTTTAGATTGATGGCGATGTTTGCCGACAAACAAACGATACTTATATCGCTAAGACGTTGACAGTTATCACACACTGAGTCCATGTGTTTGCACTGATTCCGGTTGTGTAGGGGAAACAGCCGGGACATGACTTTCTTGCATTAAAAATTTCATGTGGCTTACTTGTGGATCTCGGGCAACTTTGTTGTTCGTGTTGCTTCACGTTAATCTGCGCCCTTTAAATTTTCAGTTAGACACAGGTGCCACCAGTTCACTAGTGATCTAGGTAGTCCAAACTGTAAGCCAACCCCACGTACCCTTAAAGTCTATGGAGAAATGAGCGTACCTATAAAATGAACAATGAATGTCAGTGTCCAGTGGCATGCTAACCCTATAGCATGCCTTTATCTCGAGGCCGTAGTTCTAGCATGCCTTATCTCAAGACCGCAATTCTAGCCCTAGAATTGCGTGCCTATATCTCAAGACCGCAATTCTAGCCCTAGAATAGCGTGCCTAAATCTCAAGACTGCAATTCTAGCCCTAGAATAACATGCCTAAATCTCAAGACCGAGATTCTAGCCCTAGAATAGCGTGCCTAAATCTCAAGACCGCAATTCTAGCCCTAAATCTCAGGGCCGTAATTCTAGCCCTAGAATAGCGTGCCTCAATCTCAAGACCGCAATTCTAGCCCTAGAATAACATGCCTAAATCTCAAGACTGCAATTCTAGCCCTAAATCTCAGGGCCGTAATTCTAGCCCTAGAATAGCGTGCCTCAATCTCAAGACCGCAATTCTAGCCCTAGAATAACATGCCTAAATCTCAAGACTGCAATTCTAGCCCTAGAATAGCATGCCTCAATCTCAAGACCGCAATTCTAGCCCTAAATCTCAAGGCCGTAATTCTAGCCCTAGAACTACGGCCTTGAGATTTAGGCACGCAATTATAGGGCTAGAATTACGGCCTTGAGATTTAGGGCTAGAATTGCGGCCTTGAGATTGAGGCACGCTATTCTAGGGCTAGAATTACGGCCCTGAGATTTAGGGCTAGAATTGCGGTCTTGAGATTTAGGCACGCTATTCTAGGGCTAGAATCTCGGTCTTGAGATATAGGCACGCAATTCTAGGGCTAGAATTACGGCCTTGAGATTTAGGGCTAGAATTGCGGCCTTGAGATTTAGGCACGCTATTCTAGGGCTAGAATTGCGGCCTTGAGATTTAGGCACGCTATTCTAGGGCTAGAATTACGGTCTTGAGATTGAGGCATGTTATTCTAGGGCTAGAATTGCAGTCTTGAGATTTAGGCATGTTATTCTAGGGCTAGAATTGCAGTCTTGAGATTTAGGCACGGTATTCTAGGGCTAGAATAACGGCCTTGAGATTTAGGCACGTTGTTCTAGGGCTAGATTTCGGTCTTGAGATTTAGGCATACAATTCTAGGGCCTATTCTATTCTAGATTAAGGCGTGCTATAGGGTTAGCATGCCACTGCACACTGACATTCATTGTTCATTTTATAGGTACGCTCATTTCTCCATAGACTTTAAGGGTACGTGTGGTTGGCTTACAGTTTGGACTACTTAGATCACTAGTGAACAGGTGGCACCTGTGTCTAACTGAAAATTTAAAGGGCGCAGATTAACGTGAGGCAACACGAACATTTTTTTTTGGATTTTGGTCAGTCTCTAACTCTGCCGAAGAAACTCTTCCAAAAGGGGGCTTACTGTCGGCTTACATGTTTATTGAGTGAGCAGATTCTAACTGCCTAAAGCACGAGCCGAAATTCGATTGAAGGCCCTGCCTGCGAGTCATCGCTGTGTTTGGGCATGCCTTCTTCCTCGACTTTTAGATTGATGGCGATGTTTGCCGACAAACAAACGATACTTATATCGCTAAGACGTTGACAGTTATCACACACTGAGTCCATGTGTTTGCACTGATTCCGGTTGTGTAGGGGAAACAGCCGGGACATGACTTTCTTGCATTAAAAATTTCATGTGGCTTACTTGTGGATCTCGGGCAACTTTGTTGTTCGTGTTGCTTCACGTTAATCTGCGCCCTTTAAATTTTCAGTTAGACACAGGTGCCACCTGTTCACTAGTGATCTAGGTAGTCCAAACTGTAAGCCAACCCCACGTACCCTTAAAGTCTATGGAGAAATGAGCGTACCTATAAAATGAACAATGAATGTCAGTGTCCAGTGGCATGCTAACCCTATAGCATGCCTTTATCTCGAGGCCGTAGTTCTAGCCCTAAATCTCAGGGCCGTAATTCTAGCCCTAGAATAGCGTGCCTCAATCTCAAGACCGCAATTCTAGCCCTAGAATAACATGCCTAAATCTCAAGACTGCAATTCTAGCCCTAGAACAGCGTGCCTAAATCTCAAGACCGTAATTCTAGCCCTAGAATTGCGTGCCTATATCTCAAGACCGAGATTCTAGCCCTAGAATAGCGTGCCTAAATCTCAAGACCGTAATTCTAGCCCTAGAATAGCGTGCCTAAATCTCAAGGTCGTAATTCTAGCCCTATAATTGCGTGCCTAAATCTCAAGGCCGTAGTTCTAGGGCTAGAATTACGGCCTTGAGATTTAGGGCTAGAATTGCGGTCTTGAGATTGAGGCATGCTATTCTAGGGCTAGAATTGCAGTCTTGAGATTTAGGCATGTTATTCTAGGGCTAGAATTGCGGTCTTGAGATTGAGGCACGCTATTCTAGGGCTAGAATTACGGCCCTGAGATTTAGGGCTAGAATTGCGGTCTTGAGATTTAGGCACGCTATTCTAGGGCTAGAATCTCGGTCTTGGGATATAGGCACGCAATTCTAGGGCTAGAATTACGGTCTTGAGATTGAGGCATGCTATTTCAGGGCTAGAATTGCAGTCTTGAGATTTAGGCATGATATTCTAGGGCTAGAATTGCGGTCTTGAGATTGAGGCACGCTATTCTAGGGCTAGAATTACGGCCCTGAGATTTAGGGCTAGAATTGCAGTCTTGAGATTTAGGCATGTTATTCTAGGGCTAGAATTGCGGTCTTGAGATTGAGGCACGCTATTCTAGGGCTAGAATTACGGCCCTGAGATTTAGGGCTAGAATTGCGGTCTTGAGATTTAGGCACGCTATTCTAGGGCTAGAATTACGACCTTGAGATTTAGGCACGCTATTCTAGGGCTAGAATTACGGTCTTGAGATTTAGGCACGCTATTCTAGGGCTAGAATCTCGGTCTTGAGATATAGGCACGCAATTCTAGGGCTAGAATTACGGTCTTGAGATTTAGGCACGCTGTTCTAGGGCTAGAATTGCAGTCTTGAGATTTAGGCATGTTATTCTAGGGCTAGAATTGCGGTCTTGAGATTGAGGCACGCTATTCTAGGGCTAGAATTACGGCCCTGAGATTTAGGGCTAGAACTACGGCCTCGAGATAAAGGCATGCTATAGGGTTAGCATGCCACTGGACACTGACATTCATTGTTCATTTTATAGGTACGCTCATTTCTCCATAGACTTTAAGGGTACGTGGGGTTGGCTTACAGTTTGGACTACCTAGATCACTAGTGAACAGGTGGCACCTGTGTCTAACTGAAAATTTAAAGGGCGCAGATTAACGTGAAGCAACACGAACAACAAAGTTGCCCGAGATCCACAAGTAAGCCACATGAAATTTTTAATGCAAGAAAGTCATGTCCCGGCTGTTTCCCCTACACAACCGGAATCAGTGCAAACACATGGACTCAGTGTGTGATAACTGTCAACGTCTTAGCGATATAAGTATCGTTTGTTTGTCGGCAAACATCGCCATCAATCTAAAAGTCGAGGAAGAAGGCATGCCCAAACACAGCGATGACTCGCAGGCAGGGCCTTCAATCGAATTTCGGCTCGTGCTTTAGGCAGTCAGAATCTGCTCACTCAATAAACATGTAAGCCGACAGTGAGCCCCCTTTTGGAAGAGTTTCTTCGGCAGAGTTAGAGACTGACCAAAATCCAAAAAAAAATGTTCGTGTTGCCTCACGTTAATCTGCGCCCTTTAAATTTTCAGTTAGACACAGGTGCCACCTGTTCACTAGTGATCTAAGTAGTCCAAACTGTAAGCCAACCACACGTACCCTTAAAGTCTATGGAGAAATGAGCGTACCTATAAAATGAACAATGAATGTCAGTGTGCAGTGTGCTATGCTAACCCTATAGCACGCCTTAATCTAGAATAGAATAGGCCCTAGAATTGTATGCATAAATTTCAAGGCCGTAATTCTAGCATTAGGATAGCATGCCTAAATCTCAAGACCGAAATCTAGCCCTAGAACAACGTGCCTAAATCTCAAGGCCGTTATTCTAGCCCTAGAATACCGTGCCTAAATCTCAAGACTGCCCTAGGGCTAGAATTGCAGTCTTGAGATTTAGGCATGTTATTCTAGGGCTAGAATTACGGTCTTGAGATTTAGGCACGCTGTTCTAGATCTAGATTGCGGTCTTGAGATTTAGGCACGGTATTCTAGGGCTAGAATTACGGCCTTGAGATTTAGGCACGGTATTCTAAGGCTAGAATTGAAGTCTTGAGGTCTTGGAACGCTATTCTAGGGCTAGATTGCGGTCTTGAGATTTAGGCACGCTATTCTAGGGCTAGAATTGCGGTCTTGGGATTTAGGCATTGTAGAACTACGGCCTCGAGATTAAGGCATGCTATTCTAGGGCTAGAATTACTAAAAATCACAAAAAAAAGGTAAATAACATCTACTACAATAAGTGCACTTACTATCTAGAATTTAACTGCTAATTCATTGGACCTGTTTATGCTGATCTATGTCGGTAGTAAATCTTATAGAACTGATACAGGTTGGCCAATATCTGAACTTGGCTGATTTCTTTTTTAATATTCGCTGGCATGTGATCGGATTGTTCATTCTTTATTCTTGCCTTGGGATATAAGTATAGCAATTCATAAATTAATTCGGAGCTAAATCTTGGTACTTCTAATGCTTTCTACCGGATTTACAAAAAAGAGAAAAGAACGGACGAAAATTCTTCCTTAATTTTTCATTTACATTCCTCGCATTTTGCTCATTTTGTTTACGTCAGTCTTCTATGAGTTCTATTTTGTCGTTATTCTCTTCTACCACTTTGAATGGCAGTTCTATTATTTCAATTCGCGGGCAGAGTTCGAGAAAACAATTTAATGAAATGCCAGCGGAAGTGGTTATATATGCAAGGGGGTGGTTCTGGCACTCTGTCGGTTCCATTTCTAGATGTGCAATGCAATGAAAAGCAGCTTAAATCATTGCAGCTGCAGGGAGTATACCCTTTTTACACTCTGGTTAGCCGTCCTAAAGCATTTTCGTAATTTAACTGTTGGCGTAATACATTTTTCTTTTCAAGGCAACAAAACCTACCCCAGGGAGTGTATACAATTTTTTTCAACAATTTTTTATTTGAGTAATTTTTAATCAACTGTGATGAAGAATTTAATTGGCATTAATTTTGCTCCTGTTGGGTGGAAATTCAATTTTTCCTTTTCACATTGCAGAAGTGAAATACGGCGACGAATTAATGGCGTAAAGTCGGAATTTCAGAAAAATGTTCAAAAGTTCATCCGGAAGAGGGTAAAATTGCGAAAACTGCTTCATAAATGTGGAAAATAGTACTTAGTTGAGTTGTTGTTGTTGGGAAATCAGATGCATTGTTCTGTGTGATTTAATTTATGTTGCTCTTTGTGGAGTAGATTGATATGGTGGTATGTTTCAACTCCACTGTTGCATCCTATTAATTTGCGACACAAAGTTCTGTGGTAGTGTGGTAGTGAAAGGCAATTCTTCTTTGAAATTTGAAAAATTGCAAAGCTAAGTAGGAAGTGAGGGTTTATCTTTCTGACACAGGAATAATTACTTTAATTCGGGAAAGCGAAATTTAAATTAAGAATTCTGACTCGTATTGCTAGATTTATAAGCGTGGGAACTGATCAGCACAGCAAACAACATAAGAAGCACCTTAAACGGGAAAGTGGATGAGTTCCCCCGAAGAATTCAACAGTAAAGAAGAGTCCTGGAAGAAATAAGACCTTATTCGGGCTACTCTGACATATTTGGAGCTCAGGCCGGTAAGGATTTCCGACAAAAAGTTAAGGTCTTGTAGAAGAGATAGTAGCCAATGACTCCTTTATAAACCAACGGCAGCGCTCATATGCCCGAATAGATTGCTGGCTTCGGGACAACAACCGCCCTAATTAAAGAGGTATATAGTAAAATTAAATTTGATTTCCAGGTTGAGAGTTGTGCCGCCGGGGTAACTGCCCAACAATGGAACAAAAAACGAAAGTTCCGAAATACAAACAAACCTCGGATATGGATGGATTTACTGTTGGCAACCCATGCGAACGAATTAAGCATTTGTACCTGCAAATCTAGGTCCCTTAATAGGACGCGTGCAGCGGAAAATCAAGCAGCGGCCGTCGATTTCTGAAAAGCCGACATTGCCGCCATCCAACAAATGCAATCGAATGAGCCGAACAAAAAGGGGACGAAAAACTGCGACACCTACGGCGCCTATTTGGATACGGACTTGCTGTTGGGGGCAGACTAAGACAAGAAGTCCTGCGCATCCGGCATGTGAGCGAGCGCCTCTTAGAAATCCGCATCAAGGTTAAATTTTCCAACATAAGACTAACATGCGCGCATACTCACACAGAGGAGAAAGTTGATGACACCAAGGATGCCTTCTTTGAGCTCTTGAACAAGACTTACGAGCAATGCCATAGTTGTGACATTAAAATTGTCCTTGGCGACTTTAATGCAAACCTAGGAAGAGAGTGCATCTTTGGTTGCTTATCCCGGAAAATAAAGTCTGCACAACACCACCTCCGATAACGGATTCAGGTAAATCGTCTTTGCGGCGGGACGAAACATTGTCGTAACTAGAACGCTGTTCCCCCATCTCGATATTCACAAAGGGACTTGGAGAACTCCTGACCAATCAACCGTCAACCAGATTAACCACATTGCGATCGACGCAAGACACTCCTCCAGTATTATGAATGTCCGAACGTTCCAAGAAGCCAACATCGACTGGGCCCACTACCTTGTTGTAGTCAAGGTAGGGTTGCGGATATCCCGATCAAGGTCAAGACAAGCTAATATTGTGTTGAATTTCAACGTCAGAGGGCTACAATTGCAAAAAATCGCCATGTCCTTTTCCACTCAAATCTACCTAAATCTCTTAAGAGGTCGATTGCCGCCAGCATCAAGCATCGAAGACCAGTGGTAGCACTGCCAGAAGGCTATCAGAGATGCCTCTTCTGATGTGCTGTGCTTCGATCGACCACCACAACGAAACCCCTGCTTTGATGACGAATGCCGGCTAACACATGCAGCCAAGTAAAAAGTACGCAATGTGGCACTGCAAAGAAAGGCTAGAGCCACTCAAGAGCTATATGAGCGGAAGAGGAGAGACGAACACCAGCTTCTCAGGAGGAAAAAGAAAAAACCCCGAACCGAAGCTTGTAGAGACGAACGAGGGAACATCGTAGTCGAACCGCAATCAATGCTGAGGATTTGGAAAAAGCATTTCTGCAGCCTGTATAGCGGATGAAGTGAATATAGCAATATCTTAGCTGAAATCCAACAAAGCTGCTGGAGCAGACGGCCTGACCCCCAAGGTCTTCAAAGCGGCAGGCGATGACTTGGTAAGGAGCATACACCAACTAACGAAAATATGCCCTCAGCATTTTTTGTTCGATTCTCAAGAAAGGAGACCCTCTGAACTGCGGCAACTACAGAGGCATCTGTATCCTTAACATCGCAGACAAGATCTTATCTGCCGTATTATGTGAACGTCTGAAGCCGTTCGTCAACAATCTGTTAGGTACATATCAGTATAGTTGCAGGCCAGGAATGTCCACAATCGACCAAATGTCTGCACTGCGGCAGATCTTAGAGAAAATCTATGAGCTTCAGATCGATACACACCACCTATTCAGCGACTTGAAGGCCGCGTATGATAGCATCCGTAGAGATGACTATACGGATCAATGTCACAACGTCACCCCCGACAGATATAACTTTGAGGTAGTTAAAGACTTTGTCTACCTAGGCTCTGCTATAAATACAGACAACGACACCAGCGCTGAGATCAAGCGAAGAATAACCCTTGCCAACCGCTGTTTCTTTGGGCTAAGAAGGCAATTTAGTAGCAAAGCCCTCTCTCAGACAACAAAAGTCACCCTTTATAAGACCTTAAAAATCCCAGTTCTTCTCTATGGCGCAGAGGCATGGACATTATCAAAAATGAATGGATGCTTCGAGAGGAAAATTCTTCGAGTGTTTTCGAGCCCGTCTGCATTGACGGTGAGTGGAGGAGGCAACATTGACCTAGCCAGAAGAGTGAAGATGGAGATTTTTAAGATGGCTGGGTCATTAGAGCGGATGAACACCAATGCTCTGGTCCGAAAGTTGTTTGAATCCGTCCGGACTGCAGCACCACCTAAAGTTAGTAAGTATGATTTGAAACTAAATGCATAAACTATGTTATTTATTACCTTGTAATTTATGTAATAATACTATTTTGAAATTATACTTTTAAGATTTTATAAAATATGTTATTGTTATACTAGGGGTTCAAATAAACATCTACGCAGTACCCACCTTTCTGACACTCACCCCTACTGGACGAAGTGAATAGCAGTTTATTGAGCCAACTTTTCTTTATTGCGCTTCAATTTCGCTACCCGGCATACATACATATTGGTGATACGCCGCTTAATGCAATGCTCACATACTTTAATGAAATACAAACCCTCACCACTCTTCTTTCTCCCTTACATATTTTTTTCGATTAATATAAATCAGCCATCGATAATTCATTCGATTATTTTCCTCAAAACTTCGTTCGATATGCCTTTTTTTATTTTATTGTGAAAGGTTAAGGGAAAGATGTTCCATGGAATGTTATCATCCACTTCTAGTAATACAAAAAAAAAACTAAAGCCCAGAGGAGTTCGCCGAAATACGCGAAGCAAATATTTTTGTGTTCTTTTAAAGGATCAACAAATGGCGGAAAGGGTATTACGGGTTATTAAAAACCTCCCTAGAAATCCCCCGATGTATATCTGTTTGTTTTTTTTATTAAAAATAAATTAAAATGTGCAAACAAATAGAACAAATCTATTTTTCAGATAGAGGAGAAGTTTATTGCAACGAAGCAATCGTTAGGATGCCGAATTCCTTTAACCAATGCCTTTAATATTTTTATATAAATATTTTTATCAACTTACATTGAGTAGGTAGTATTAATCCAAAAGATTCATCATAAGACACGACGTTCAAAAGTCTACTGAAATTGTTTTTTTTTTTTTAATATTTGATCCGCCATTTGCGGGGGCAATCATCTTTTGTACCACAATATCAAGAAGCCAAGGGAAGCTCAATGCCTTTGATGAAATCGACAGCCACTTTGGTGGATATTTTAAGAATTTCCTCATGAATTGAAATTTATCTAAGGTAGTACAGTCTCCTGAAGGCACTTGGAGCCACAAATGCAATAAGATGTATTCCGCGAAGACTAACTTCAGTTTCCTGAAAGAGACGTATTTTATGTATTAGAAGCGAAATTGGCAGCGCCCGGTTAATTGCTACGTCTTATTCCGTTCCAATAGGATTGATCTGATGGTTACGTGCTATAGAAAAAGGGCAGTCACTGAAAGATGTCAACCTGGCGATATCAATTATGCTTATAATACCTCCACGTGGTAACTGTCGGGTACTGATCGACCTCCATCCAGACCCAACTTCCAATTCTGAGTTCGAGTGCTGACCAGCGGCAATATAAATGGAACAGCGGGTGAATTCCTCACATGGAACAACGGTGAAGTAACATCCCAGAACATATATGACTTTATCGGCCTACTACGATGTATTTGGAGCTCAGGGCAGTAAGAATTTTCGGGACTTGGAAAAGAGATGGTGGAGAATGAACCCCTAATGGTGGTGGTCATATTTCCGAATTGGTAACTGACTTTGGTCTAACTACCTTAAAGTTATATCTGTGAAGGTGTTTGCCTGACAGCATAAACTTTGTCTTGTCCTCGTTGACCGTCAAACCGATTTTCGCCGCTTTCATCTTAATACTCTTGAGATCGCCACTGACATCACGCTGCTGCCGAAAGAAGTTCAAATTACTCCCTCTGGAAAGCCATGAAGAGAATCAAAAAGCCTCAAATGCAATTTCCTCCCAAAAGAAAAAATTATGGCGAATGGGCAAAAGGAGATAAGGAGAAGGCGGATATATCTGCCGAGAACCTAGAAGAAACGTTTAAGCTTTTTGGTGGGCAGGCGTTAACAGGAGGTTCTAATTATATAATTACGGCACCGGACAATTTTAGAATAAAAACAGTATCCCTACGAGAACTTAACCAAGCAATTAAAAAATTGAAAAATAACAAAGCCCCTGGTTATGATTTGATAACTGGTCAAATTCTCAAGGAGTTGCCAAAGAAAGCCCTGATCAAACTGCTCCAACTTATAAATGCCGCGCTAAAATTATTAAACGTTCCAAGCCAATGGAAAGTTTTCGAAGTTATAATGGTCCCGAAACCAGGCAAATCTCTAAATGAAAAAAAGTCCTACAAACCGATATCGTTTCTGCCGATAATATCTAAAATATTTGAAAAACTCCTATTGAAGCGCTTGCAACCGATCATTGAAGAGAGACGTCTAATTCCTGAGCATCAATTCGGTTTTAGAACTAAGCACTCCACAATTGACCAGGTTTTTAGAATTATGAATGAAATTGACAAAGCCCTAGAGGGGAAAAAGATATGTTCTAGCGTGTTTCTTAACGTGTCTCAAGCCTTCGATAAGGTATGGTATGAAGGCTTAAATTTTAAGCTAAGTCAGGTTCTTCCGAGAGAGCTGCATATGATTCTGAAATCGTACCTGGAAAACAGAATTTTTCGTGTTCTCTGAATTTAAGGAGATCGCTGCTGGAGTTCCGCAAGGAAGTGTACTTGGTCCGGTATTGTTTTTACTCTATACTCGAGACATTCCGGAAGAATCAGGTACCATAGTAGCCACTTTCGCGGAAGACACGGCGATTCTAGCTACAGATACTTCAGTCGAGTTAGCTTCTGGAAAGCTACAAACGGCTTTGGATAAAATCTACGAATGGACAAAGATATGGCGAATTCTTCTCAACGAGACCAAATCTACTCATGTTAATTTTACTTACCGGAAAATAAACAAGCTTCCCATTTTCATTAACTCGGTACAAATACCATATGCAAATGAAGCAGAGTATCTAGGAATCACACTAGATGTAAAACTGAAATGGAAGCCGCATGTTAAGAAGAAACGTGATGAACTTGAAAATTAATTCAAACAAATACTAGGAAAACATTCCAAGTTAAGCATACATAACAAACTGCTCATCTATAAGCAAGTGCTTAAACCTGTTTGGACGTACGGTATACAACTTTGGGGTTGTACTAAACCAAGCAACCGAAATATTCTCCAAGGCTATCAAAACAAAGTTCTAAGAAAATAATATCAGAAACAGTGATATCCACAGAGACTTAGGAATAGTTACCGTCGAGGACGAAATAATGAACTTTGCTCGCAAACTCCGTATTCGTCTTTATGGTCATTGTAATAATAAAATACTCCAAATTCTGGACGAGACAAACTTAGTGCGTCGATTACAAAGAATGAGACCATTTGATCTAGCGCGGTAAGGCCTATCCGCATATAATAGCGGTACTAGCAGGAGCTTTTGCTGGAAAGCTACCTGCCCCACGCGAACGTTATTTGAAACGGAAACTACTTGATAAGGTAACTTAGTTGTAGTCTTTTAGAAGGGAGGCGTTTTAGTAAAAAGAGTAAGAATCTCACACTACTACGAGCAACGGGTTCATAGTGTTTATGAAGATTTTCACACCTACCCACCAAAAAAAAAAAAAAAAAACCCTGTTGGCGACGGTATATTACAGCAATACCGTCCCTACTCTGCACTTACATTTTGGTATCTATAAAAAGGAATACCTCCGGTGGAATAAGGTCGGATCGGAGTGTACTCTCATGATACATTACATTGGCAATGAGTAATAAGCCCCAAAGATCAGGTTACTATCGCTGTTCATCGCCTTTGGAACGTGCCTTCAAATCACCTAAATCAAGAAGTTGTGAATCCTGTTGGGATAATACTCTATTAACTCAGGTTCTGGTGTTCTATTATAATTTAATACAGGTCCAGAGACATTGTCTTTCAAACACCCGAATTGTCTCTATAAAATAAGGTGCTACGTGGAACCCCACGGGACAACCATAAGCGGTGATTGGCTTGATTAGGGCCACGAACAATATTACCTTTACCTTCGGGTCAAGTTGACTGCTATGAAACAGTTTTCTTGCTAGGGCTAAGGCTCTCTTGGCTCCAGCTAAACAAGCAATTATATGTTTATCAAAATATAAATACTGATCGAGCCAAAAACCAAGGTACGAGTATCTAACTACGTTTTTCACCGTCAATGAAAGTTCATGCTGTTCATGCCAGCAAAATTTCTCCAGTGATTTCTGGTATCCCAAGAAGCCCGTCTCAATGGGGTTCAAAATAATATTGTTTCCAATTTTTTCAATTTCGAATCATCACAAAACGTTTTAATATGATCGAAGTCACGCTGCAGTAGAGTATTGATTACCTGAACTTTTGGTCCTGATCTGTACGCCACTAAATCGTCTGCGTACGCTAAAGAGTGATTGAGGGAACCTACTAGATCACTTGTGTAAATGTTAAACAGGATCGGAGAAATCACCGCCCCCTGTTGTAAGCCGTTTTTAATATCAAAGGCTTTGCTCGAAGTGACGTTGCCACATTTGACAACGAACTTCTTTCCCATAAGCATGTTATAAATCATATACAGCAGAGGTTTCGGCATACCCCTCTTTGTCAACTTATAGAAAAGCCCCTCTAGCCATACGGTGTCGAAAGCCTTCTCAAAGTCAACCAAGCAGGCACCCGTACACTGGTTCTTACACTTATTCCATTGTATGTCGGAGATCAGCTTTGACGCAGCATGAATAGTGTCATGCCTCGCCCTAAAACCAAACTGATTTTCCGGAATTATATTATTTTCCTCAACCCACCTTAACAGCGCTCTATTAACCACTTTCTCAAATACCTTGCTTATATTCGGAAGTAAACTGATTGACCGAAGATTAGCAGGGTTGGTTCTAACTTTATCCCTTTTCGGGAAAAGATGCACCACTGCTATTTTCCAATGTGTCGGATAATATGCATTATTCAGCGCATTGTTAAATACTCGTAGCGTAGTAAAAATATCCACTGCTTCCAAGGGTAGATGTCTTAATACGACGTTTGGAATACCGTCTACTCCTGACGACTTTTTGTTTTTCAGAGACTCGAAGATTCACAGAAGTTCATCTTTTCGCACGAACAAATTCGAGGAAGCTCGCTCATTGGCGACGATGATATTTGCAGCGTTTTCTTCACTGAATACGGTAAAACCGTGATTCTCAGATCGCCAATTTTGGAGTTCGTTGCGTAAATAATAGTGAACCGGATTGTTCACCGTATACACGGCTTCGAAAAAAGCGCCCAGCAAATCCACTTTCTCCTGTGGGTCTTCGACCACGAAAAAACCATCGCCTGAGTCGGCCCTTTCTGGACTTATACCAGCCGTTAGTAGTGTCTGTCTGTTCTCTGTCGTCTGTGGAACTCGAACATATTGAATGTTGTTGTGATCTTTCCGCCTGAACAATCTATTTATCTGCGGGAACATATTCGGACTACTAGATTTTGTAGGCCGAATCTTTTTGCCCCAGTACAGACTTACAGCTTTACTGTAATTTTGTTTTATTCGTTGTTTAAGGTTTTTGATCACTGACTTCAATGTTCTTATTTCCGGGTTTTGTCTGTCAGTAAACTGTCTGTACAGTTCCTTCAGTCTCGTGAGCAGTCTACTTTTGTATGCGTACATTGCCTTTATTGTTGGAGTTCTGTACTTTTTGGTTTGGTCTTCATCGGAGCATTCTACCCGAGGAATAGTCTGCTCCATTGTGCGAAACAAACGCTGCTTTCATCCAATTATGTCAATATCTTCTGCGTATGCGATTAATTGGATGGACTTTTGAACAGTTGGGTCTCTCGTATTGAAGAAATCGCATAACAGCGCATCACCTTGTCTAAATATTTTTTTTAACTTTACCGATCTTGGTGGAGAAGCCTGTTGTCATACGCGGCCTTAAAATCGATGAATAGGATGTGTGTACGGGTCTGAAGCTAATGGGTTTTCTCTCAAATCTGTCGCAGTGTGAATATTTGGTAAATGGTGAACTTGACTGGCCTCAAGCCACACTGATATGGGCCAATTAAGTTGTTGAAGAACGTCTTCAGGCGTTCACAGCATACGGAGATAAGATCTTGCACACGATGTTAAGAAGACTGATTCCTCTGTAGTTCGCGCTCCTTTCTTGAGGATCGGAAAAACAATGCTGAGGTTCCATTCAACGGACATACCGCAACAAACTTCGCCCAGTAGTTTCATTTTACATTTTTCATCATCCTT